>CM053029.1:484081739-485359239 GCA_028564925.1 Lithobates sylvaticus | reverse complement strand
AGCAGATCCCCAGCCCTCTGTCACGACATGGACTGGGGGTTGGGAGGGGCTGCTCAGTTAGTAACAAGTTACACCCTAAGTATTGGTGTAACAGGTTACTAAAAAGGTGAACTTGTCCTTAGAGACACATAGCAAAAGGTAAATAAAATGTTAATTACATGAAGTTTAAAAGCTCCACTCCGGGATTCAAAAAATATTTGGTGGAACAATGAGTTTACCCTGATTCATTTTACTTACCTCTTTAATTTTAACAGATTTATCTCCACCTGCAGCAGAGTAAAACAACTGACGCAATTTGTTGTCATCCACAGATTTAGGAATGTTGTGAACACACAGACGGGTCTTTGAGACAAAAATGTTCTGGCTCTTTAACTTCTGACGTTTTATCTCTTCAAACTGAAAATAAAAAAAAGGGGGAGGGGGGATAAAAACATGAAATATATTGTTTTCCTTTCAGTACTGCATAAATAAAAATGTATAAAACAATCCTAAACAGTAATACTCAACAGCAGCCAGATGATTGCACTTTTAAAGTGCAAAAAAACAACAAAAAAAAAAGAAAAAAAAAAAAAGGCCCGATTGCCAAGGACAACACAAACATTCTGTAAATAAACCTGGATAGTAATGGTCCATGCTGTGACCATTTTATTTATGCTTACCCGAGTTCTTTTGGCCAGATCTTCTGGACTCAATTCCTCAGCAGCTTTTGTTCCTGCTCGAATCACTGTTAAGAGTTTAATTCAATGTTACATAAGTACAAAGTCATGTCTATTAACAGGTCATTCTAGTTCAAATAAAAATTTTGTTAAAATAGGAAACTGGTGAAGGTTTAAGTACAATTACTGCACTTTCCTTGAAATTGTCAAACTACCTTTTTTGCAGTCACTCACCTGACACCCATGTAAATTGTGAATGAGCTTACACAAAGTAAAACACCTAACCTGTTAAGGCTGGGTTCACACTGAAATCAGATGCGGCTCGCAGCAGGGGTCTGATGCGCTCGTTATCCATTTCAGGGACAAATCAGGGATGAATTTTTGCCTGAATTCAGACCTAAAACTAAGCCAAAAAGACGACCAGGATTCTTGTGCAATCCACTCTGGAGATTTGGGAACCAGTGTCCTGTCGTGCGAATTAAATGGGGTGAAACCCACATCCAATTTGCAGAAGTATGAACCCAGCCTAAATAAGAGTTCACACAAGAGCAAAACTTTAATAGGGTTCCTTAAAAATATGAGAGCCGGCCAAATGTTTGTCAAGCATTTCCAATTTGCCTTTATAACAAGCATTAAAGCGCGCAGAAGGCATTTGGGGAGCATTTTTAAATGCATGTTGAATGCACAGCAAACATGAACTCACATTAACGCTATAGGCATGTTTGTTAAGTGTTAGTATTATAAGTGTGAACAAGGCCTAAACATGGCATTTGTTTTACATGTTTTCATGGAAACCAGGCTAAAATCTGAGCTGGAGTTTAAACTGGATTATATTTTGCCTTCTCTGGTTCCCCTACCCCATTTTTTTTATATTATTACATATCATTTTAGACCCAGTAACATCACTGGGTATCTGTGCTACTCTAGGAAATTCAAGCAGATCAAGCCGGTGAAAAAAAAAGTTTCCTTCAGACTGTTTTTCATGGAAACCACCACCCTAGCCCACATGTCATGCAAAGTCTCCAGAATTTAAAAAAATGAGGCAGGCAAGGGACAGAGACGCTGGAAAGAAAAGAGCTGAATGTTGCTGGATGTCCTCCAATTGGGCAAGACTTACTGCAGCTTCTAATGCACACTGTGCAGTAAAATCAGGGTAACCAATTTTAGTACAGAGGAGCCTGTACAGCTCAAGAGTACAAGATAAAAGGGAGGCTAATTTTGTCAGAAAGTGCTAAAGGGCTGCTTGAAGTGTGCAAAACCAACTGTATTCACACAAATGGGATACGCACATCCTTCTCTTGCCAGATAGAGATTTCTTGTCCCTGTGGGTTTGTTGACCTTCTTCTGACGTAGTTTCCCAGCTTCCTCCCTGCTCACAGCAAGATCCACCATCAGCTTCCTCCCAGCAAGCGTCAATCCTCCATCCTGAGTAATAACAAAGTTAATAGAAATCACTGTAAACAATATTGAAATTGGCAAAGGGCCATTTAATATCAGTTTCACATATGTTGTTAAGAGCGTATTAAACTCATTTTTCGCCTTCTGCTCTAAACTTATTGTTGTTTTAGTCCACACATCCATCATTAAATTTTCCCAAATTTTCATAAGTTGTGTAAGATATCAATTACAGGCGAGTTGCATGAGGCCAGTTGCCATACCTCAGATTCATCCTTGGCAGCCACTAGACATTTCTCTACGGATTCTTTATCCACAAACTGGACGAAGGCACAACCTTTAAAATACAAGAAACATTTATTTTTAAAGTTTTAAAATCTAAAAGTTTGTGTCATAAATGACAAAGCTTTAGTGTTGTACATCTCTCTACAATAGGATTTGCTAGTAAAGGCTGACACTGATTCATAAAGAAAGTTAAATGAAAACTGCTGTGACTGATCCACTAGCCCAAATCCACTGAGGTGTCCCAACATCACCAATGTAAGCATGCAGCAGTACCCTGGACTGATGGGTTCACATCTACTGATCTGAAACCTGCCAATATTCAAGCGGATTTCCAGCTTTACTCTCGCTTTAACTAGTTTGGACTTCAGTTACATACGGTATACAGCCTTTTATTCCGGCTATTCGATGCAAACATCCCATTACTTACCTGGAACAAAACTTGAGCCAGGGCGAGCGCCGCTCAGCAATTTATAGCCAACCTTGTCTTCACTGAATGAATACAAAGTAATATTTAAATCGCTATGCATTATTAAAAACGGAGTTCTAGTCAAGTATGGAAAAAAAAAAATGTATATTTACGGGGGCAGAATGGCACCCCTGCGCAAAAACCCTGTACAGGGTTTCCTTTAAGAGCCACCAGAGGGCACGCACTGCCGGAGGAGAGCGGGCTCCCGCTGCACGGCGGGGGACCTGCCGCGCGTGGCTGGCGATCGTCGCCGGCCACGCGCGAGCGCCAGCACAGGGATTTGTGAGTGTAAACACACAAATCCCTGTGCTGTCAGAGGAGACATGTCATTTGTTCCTAGTATGTAGGAACAGCTATATATGTCCTCTCCTACTCAGTCCTATCCCCATACAGTTAGAACACACTGAGGAAACACATTTATCCCCTTGATCGCCCACCTAGTGGTAACCCCTTCCCTACCAGGGACATTTACACAGTAATAAGTGCATTTTTATAGCACTGACCGCTGTATAAATGTCAACGGTCCCAAAAATGTGTCAAAAGTGTCCAATCTGTTCATTGCAATACCGCTAAAAATCGCAGCTCACCGTCATTACTAGTAAAAAAAAAAAAATATATAATAATAATAATAATAATATAAATCTTTCCCATAGTTTTTAGACGCTATAAGACGCTATTACTTTTGCGCAAACCAAACAATATAAGCTTATTGCGATTTTTTTTTTTTTTTTTACTATAAATTATGTAGAAGAATATATTGGCCTAAACTGATGAAGAAATGGTTTTAAAAACATTTTTGTGGATATTTATTATAGCAAAAAGTCGTTTTTTTTCAAAATTGTCGCTTTTTTTTTTGTTTATAGCGCAAATAAAAACCACACAGGGTTAAAATAGCACCAAAAGAAAGCCATTTGTGGGGAAAAAAGGACGTAAATTTTGTTTGGGTGCAGCATTGCATGACCGCGCAGTTACCAGTTAAAGCGACGCAGTGCCAAATTGTAAAAAGTGCTCTGGTCGGGAAAGGGGTAAAACCTTCCGGGGCTGAAGTGGTTAAACAGCCACTCGCCTGTCCCACGATACAACGGTGTGCTCACTCCAGTCAGTCACACCCGCTGTCTTCAGTCCCCGGCATCTTCACCCAGGTGCGACATCTTGCACGGGTCATGCTGCACAACGCGAGTGGTGGATGCAGTCCTCCGGGACCGGTCAGTGTCCCAGAGGACTGCAGGGGGAGGGAGGGAGGAGAACTTCCACTCCAAACAAGAGTGGGAAGTGGGTACTTGCTCGCCTCCACTCCTCAAAAGTGCCAATTGTTCAAGAGGAGCAGGGAACGAGTCCTTAAAGTGGAACTTTGCCTTTTGGGTGAAAAAAAAAAAAAAAAAAAAAAAAAGTGTACCTGCTATTCTAGAGGGCAGATATATTCTTTCTTCATGATCCCACTGAATGTAGGAATGGCACCACCCTCTTGCTTACTTCTGAGGTGGACTAGGGACTATAGGATTTGTAGTGTGAATAGAGCAGTGTACAGGAACACAACTAACTTGCACTGCTCGTGCCAAACAAACAGAAGTTAGTGGGGAAAAGGAGAAGTTCAGCAGTCAGAAAAACGTAGTGGATGTGTATAGATTAGAGAAGAGGATATCATTTAGTGCCACATTAACATTGTCCCTGAATCACTGTACAGGAAATAGCCTATGGTACGTGACTCAAGGCCATTTCCATAGCTTAGTGTGAATACATTTAAGTTAGTGTGCAAACCTTTAGAGTGCTCTGTGTCAGGATGAACCACAATGCGGATATATTTTATATTTCCAAATCTGAGCAGCAATTCCTCCAGGTCTTCCTCCTCAGAGTTAAAAGACAGGTTCCTAAAAGGTCAAAAAGGGGTCATATATTCAGACTTTACAAGACATTGGAAAGTCAAACAGATTGCAGTGCTCCAAAAACCGTACTTAACAATTTCAATGAAATTTGTCACAATGAATAAAAATTTCCTTCTCTGCTACCCCTTCCCAATATGTCAATATTTTGGTCAGTTGCATTTCGAATTTGGTCACAGCTACAGTGAGTATATAAAGAACACTCACTCGTTCAATGTATATTTCTCCTCCTTTAAAAATATATTTCTGTGAAGGTCTGTTGAGTAAATTTAGATTCAAGTAAAACCAAGCAGGGATTCCCGACAGTTGCAACCAAACATCTCTAGGGGAGCAATTATATACAAAGTCTTCTTTGTGGGTCTACCTGTACTGCCACGCTGCTGCGTCCCTGTACCACTTGCAAGCAATTTCCACCTCTCACAAGAAAGTACCCATCAATAAACCTGTGTGATGAGCAGGCTTTGCCTCCACAAGATGCAAGAGGTAGGTAAAGAGCCACTAGTCCCAAATTAATGGTCATGCGAGTCAATGATGCCAATGCATCCCAATAGTTATGAATGGGACTGCCTGTACATGGATGCACGGAATGCCTGCACATCCTGTGCCAGCAAAGCAGGCCCTTTGCACAGGTGTATGGATAGGGACACTTGTGTGAATGAGGCCTTAAAATTAAGTTGGGATGTTGGTGTGTAAAAACACAGACAGATATTTATTTAATAAAAATGTGTTTCTCTCCATTTAACCCCTTAGTAACATTTAACTTACCCTAATCAGCATTAACTCCAAGTCTTCAATTTCACCTCATGTTGCTACAAAAAAAGAATTTGTGGCTGGGAAGCTTTTCTTTACAGGAATTTTCTTCTCTTGCACTCATGTGCATTCCTTTTTCTATTACATTTCTCGCACGATACTCCCATAATTGATTAGAAAATTGTTAGTTTTTTCAAAAAATTTCCAACATGCCCGATTACTTAAATTTGAATGGCGCACGAAAATCGGCTGGTGCGAAATTCAAACGAAAATTCTTAGATAAGATTTTCGAAAGAAAATTCTTGAAATATGACCCGTGTATGGCCAGCCTAAGAGCGATTAGAATGTTAAATTTCCCTTCCACAGGCGGAGGTTTCAGCGGGGAGAATCGATAATTTCAAAAAACTATTAGCCAAGCATCTGAACGACCACAACATACAGGGATATACAATGTAATACTGACATATAATATCACACACATAGGTTGGACTTGATGGACTTGTGTCTTTTTTCAACCTTGCCTACTATGGAACTGTCAAAAAATAAATAAAAAGTGCATTTTTGTCTAAGGATTGCATAAAAAAGGTGATTTTTGCAAGACAAAAAAAAAAAAAACCTCGTTGGGCCTTAAAAACGTAATGTGTATTATTCTGTTATTGTTTAAGTAATGACTAAAGTATTGCTGTATAAACAGTCCATAGCAAAAAAAATAAAAAATTGAATTGCTCTGGTTCATAGAGAGTGTGTAAAGGGGAGGGATGCAAAAGTCCCAAATCAGGCAGTTCTGGGATAAAGAGCACTGCAATGCTGCAGAGATGTTCTGCCCCAAATCCAGCACTATTTTTAGGCATTGTGAAATGTCTCATCTCTGCTGAATAGGAGACTCGGCTGCATCATCCCAACAAATCCCCTTTAAAATCATTTATTAAAATGAATAAGAGAACAAGATTTAGAAACAGATTCAGTATTAGCTGTAAGAGAAGCTCACCTGATAAACAATGTCCTTCCTTGACCAACATCAGATGGCAATTGCCTTTTCTTTTTATTCTTATCTGTAAAGCAAGAGGAGGTTAGATTTGGTGCCTTTTAGTGATGCGGGCTTACATATCAAGTATAAGAGCATGACTTTCAACTGTACCTTTTTTCTTACTCTCAGAATCGGAGTCCCCTGACATATCATCTTCACTGTCACTCTCCTGCCCAGAGTCAGAGTTGTTATCCTCCGCTTGATCATCATCATCATCATCATCATCATCATCATCACTCTCCTCCTCACTGTCATCCTTCCTCTTGTTTTTTTGTTTTTTTACCGGGCTAATAGTTAATATATGAATTAAAAAAACAAATACATAAAGCGAACTTAAAAATAAAAAATAAAAAAACATTAAAAACAGGAATGGAAACCCTGTTAAATATTTGAGATGCCCACTAAAATGGACTTAACCCATACAAATTAAAGTATGCAGCAAAAGACGTCAAAACATGCACATGTTTTTATATCCTATGTTGCTACACAGAGACCTCTTGGGGGGTGCCAAGAGCACCAGCAGAGGAGGATCAGGGTTGCTCTGTGCAAAACCATTGCACAGACCAGGCAAGTATGACAGGTTTATTGAAATAAAAACGAATGAGACAAAATATTTTGTGTGCGACTAGATTACAATAGCGTTTTAGCAGCATCTAGATCACTGGACTGTTGAATGAGTATTGTGTTAACTATTGATTAATGTATGGCGAATTTGATACACTTTATGGCCAACTTAAAGTGTTACTAAGGAGAAGGAGAAGAAGATTTACCCCAATGCATTAAGGAAGAAAAAGGAGGAGGAGAAGGAGAAGAAGATTTACCCCAATGCATTAAGGAAGAAAAAGAAAAAGAAAGAGGAGGAGATCAGCGCTGTTCACGGCTGCATCCATTCTCCCCTCACTTTCTCTTCACACAGCATTTGAGCAGAAGTCATTGGCTCTTGCTGGAGTCAATCAAATGCAGTAAAGAGGAAGTGGGGGGTGGGCCTAAATCCCGCTGTGCAAGTCCATAGACACACATGTCAGGAGCGAGCACGCACAGCATGTCCCCCTGTGCAATACCACTGCACAGTAGGGGTGCAACGGATCAAAAACCTCGGATCAGTCACAGATCGGATAATTTTTCGGATCAGCAAATAATTGAATTTGCAAAAACCTGTGAAAATTCCACCACCATATAGTCCCCACTGTAATATCCACAATCTCCCCACTGTAATATACATCTCCCCCACTGTAATATTGGCTGGGTATCGCAGAGTATTGGCAGAGTATGGATGGATGGCTGTGACTGCAATTGTCACAGAGCAGCGATGTGGGCACTATACAGATACAGACTAAGGCCGAGGCCACGGAGCGCTCCGCGGATCGCGGCATGTGCAGATCCGAATAGGGTGACCCGTTCGGATCACGGATCGTTGACGATCCATTGCACCCCTACTGCAAAGAGCAAGGAAGTATAGCAGATTTTTTTTTTTTTTCTTAATAAAATAACAAAAGTATCTTACTTTAGTCATTAACCACTTGCCGACCAGCCGCCGTCATTATACTCCTGCAAGGTGGCACAATCCCGCGAATCGCCGTAGCTGTATAGCGGCTCGGAAACTCGCTTTTGATGGTACCCATGCGTGCTCCCATTGGCCAGCGGGGGAGCCAACCAGCGGGTCCGGCAGACTCGATGTACGCCGGCCACCTGCGATCGTTCCCCGCAGTGACAGAACGGGGATCTGCCTATCTAAACAAGGCAGATTTCCGTTCTGACAGGGGAGATCACACAGATCCAGTCTTTCTGCTAAGAAGGAAGATTGATTTGTGCGTTTCACCATTTACACAGTCCCCCATACAGTTAGAACACACAGTGAGGGAACACATTTAACCCCTTGACTGCCCAATGTTAACCCCTTCCTTGCCAGTGTCATTAGTACACTAACAATGCATATTTTTAGCACCGATTACTGTAATAACGTCAATGGTTCCCCAAAAAAAAAAAAAAAAAAAAAAGTGTAAAAAATGTCAGTTAGGTGTTCCATCTGTCCACCGCAATGTCGCAGTCCTGAACACTGATCGTCACCATTACTAGTAAAAAAAAATAAAAAATGCCATAAATCTATCCCCCATTTCATAGACGCGTTAACTTTTGCGCAAATCAATCTATATGCGCTTATTGCGATTTTTTACCAAAAATATGTACCAGAATACACTAAACTGGCCTAAACTGATGAATAAATTTTTTTTTTTTTTTTTTTACATAAAATATATCACTATACATTAACATCTTTGCACTCACGGTTTGTGTTCTTTGCTTTTTGCTTTGGGACACTTCTCTTCTGGTTCAACATCTTCATCATTTGACACATCTCCCACCTCCTCTGCAGAACTGCCTTCATTCTTCAGTGATGTTTTTTCTTCTTCCTCCTCCTCCTCCTCTTCCTCTTCTTCTTCTGAGGAGGCAGTTTCTCCTTTTTCCTCATCACTCTCCTCTGGTTTACACGGCTTGGTATTTTTCTTGGTTTCTAAAAGAAACATTTTGAAAATTTTGAAGAAACCAACAGAGAACCAATCATGATAGTTGTTGACATTCTTAATTACAGGGCTTGGTTCTGTTGGCAAAATAGATTTTTCAAGAGAAAGAAGAAGATTCAAGGAACAACCAGTGGAACAGTTTAACTATTTCCAGCATTTTCTTTTTAAATCAGCTGTATATTTTAGGTTCTGGGGTGAATGCAGATGGATTAAAACCTTGGACTGATCGTGACCATTGCCCATTACTTTCTGTCCATTGATCGCTTCGAAGTTCTGAGACCCTTTAAGCATCTGCTTCTTGCCTGTACAAGATTTGTTTGATATGTCAAATCTAAAGTGGTTGTAAAGTCCAACTTTTTAAATAAAAAAAATAAAAAACCGAGAGGTTTATACTTACCTGCTCTGTGCAATGGTATTGCCCAAAGCCCCCACCAGCGCTTTCTGCACGTTCCCCCATAGCAAGCCTTGTGCTATGGGGGCACAAATGCAGACTCGCTCCCAAGCTGGGCTGTGCATGTCCATGGACATACAGTGCGGCTCAGCCCAGCCTCGCCCCCTCACAGGAGTGGATTAACAACAGCAGGAGCCAATAGCTCACATCGCTGCCTGATCCTCCTGCGATTAGAGAAAAAATAAAATAAATGCAGCTGGACATAGCGCTGGATCGATACAGGACTCAGATGGGTGTTTGGGAGGAGCAGCTAGTGAAAGTTTGTTCGTTTTTTTTTTTTTTTTTTTTTTACTACCTTAAACATTAAAAAAGGTTCTTTCACCCCCCCCCCCCCCCCCCCCTATAAAAATAAATTAACAGGTCATACTTACCTGCTCTGTGCAATAGCCCCAATCCCGTTCTTTTGGGGTTCTGTGCCAGCGCTACTGGCGGCTCTTTTTTGGAGAGTGCCCCCATGGGAAACTGCTTCCTACAGGGGCACTCAGGTGGAGTCTCTGCCATGCCACCTTGTCTGCATCCATTGACACAGACTGGGCAGCTCAGCTTCCCTCCACTCCCCTGGCAAAGACCATTAATGACAACTGCAGGAGCCAAAGGCTCCCTGCTGCTATCAATCTGTGTAGTTAGGACAGAGCTGGAAGAGCCACTGCTTTCATTCACAATCTCTTGATCAGGCTGGATGAGGAATCTGGATGAGGGGAGTGAGGGGTTACACATGCAACACAGAAGGTCTTTTTTACCTTAATGCATAGAGTGCATTAAGGAAAGAACCACTTTAAAAGGCATAAATGTATAACTGCACGCAAAACTCCCCCCCCCATTTTGGATAGAGTAAGAAAGGGTTAAAAGCCCTTTAAGGTTTATGTTCTCCATTTTTGTCCCATTGGGGAGATTTAACTTACCTTCCCGTCCCACAACCAAACAGAAAGTGAGAGAAATTAAAATTAAAAAAATCTCTTGGGGACCCCCGGTCACCAGAACTAGTGTCCCCACAAAAATGAGGGAGTTTTTTTTTTTACTTTTAACTATGAGAAACTGGATAAATCAAGAGGGTGAATCAATGAAAAAAAATAAAAAAATAATGAGATGTTCCAATCCACCTCCCCTCTATCCAAAACGAAAGTTTTGCCTTTAGTTATACTTAAAACTTAACCTTAGAACCACTTTACATTTTTAAAGAACACACACTTCATTTTAAGTAAACCATTAAAACAACTTACCACTGGCAGTTGCTCCCTGGGTAGCTGTATATTTGTCCTTTGCTACAGCCCAATCAACAGCAACCGTACGGTCTGCAAAACAGAAGTGCTCAGAAAAAGCAGGCCAAGAGTCTAAAACATAATCATCAATGAAATGTCAACATTTTCAACACATACATTTGTGGAAAGAAGTAAACCCCAAAAAAATATGTTTTTTTTTTTTTTTTTTTTTTTTTACATACAGTAAACATGGGAATACTGTACACAGAGGTTACAGTAAATTCAAGTGCTTATTTTTTTATTATTCAAGCAGTAAAAATGAACACAAATAATTCTATTGTATTTAATTCTTAAAAGAATGTGATTTGCACACATTTAGCCATCTTGGTACGATAAGAAGCCTATTTCTCCCAAAGTTGCTCACTTAATGTCTGCTGTTAAGGTGTAATAAAGCCAATAGCAAGATCTACAGGGTGGGAAGCAGACCCTGTGACTGCAGAAGCTTGTACTCTGGTTAATGCTAAAGTGCTTCTAAAAATAAAAGTTCATTTAGAATGATCGCAGCTCTTGGAGGATTTTCCTATTATTCTTACAATTAATGTTTAGGATATGACCACATATTCTAATATTATTCATTTATACCCCCTACCTTTTATACTCTTCATGTTCGTGCCTTTTAGTGCTTTGCTGGCTTCCAGCATGTTCTTAAACTGCACAAATGCAAATCCTCGCATTTTCCCATCTGAAGAAGAAAGATGTATTATACAGGTTATCAAAATGAATGAATACTGGAGACCATTCAGATGCATAATGCAGACAATACAAAGTATTCACATCAGTAGTTTGCATAAAAAGATTTGAATCTGCTTCTTTTCTACCCCATGTTCAATTTATTAATCTAAATAATGCACAAGTGCTGTAAAACCTGTCAAGGCAGATCTTCACAGATTGGTAGAATTTTTCAGAGATACTATAAATGCTGTCTGAATGGCAACTACATAGAGATGCAGCTCGTTTCTTTACTATTTGGCATTGCTCTCTACCTTTAACCTCCTGAAGCCACCAGACATTTGCGCTGAAATCCCATGGGAAACACTGAGGAGCCTGGCATGGACAGAGCAAGTGTGAGAAAATGTGACAGAATATATATATATATATATATAAAAAAAAATATATATAAAAAAAAAAAAAATCTCACATTGCCGCATTATGGGTGTAAGCACCCAGGTGAATGAGGCCTTAGACATAGAAAAAAAACTACGGCATAAAAAGACTGAGTAGTCCATCGAGTCTGCCCATTTTTTTTTTCCCTGTTAGCTTTATTGTTGGAGTATAGATCTAGGTTTGTCCCAAGTATGTTTGTCCCAAGTATGTTTGAAGCCATTTACTGTTGACTGTCTCGCTACCTCTGCTGGTAGTTTAGTCCAAGCATCAACTACCCTTTCAGTAAAATAAAGCTTTAAAAATTTAGTTTTGAACTTCCCTCAAGTTAGTTTGAGGTCATGTTCCCATGATCTTGATTCATATTGAAAAAAAAAAGCTGCCCTCCTGAACCCCCTTGATATATTTAACGGTGTCAATCATGTCTCCTCTCTTTCCTCCAGACTGTACATATTAAGTTCCCAATATTGATAGGTTTTATCCTCCAAACCTTTTACCATTTTTGTTACCCGTCTCTGGACTTGTTCCATTTTATCAATGTCTTTCTGTAAGTGAGGTCTCCAGAACTGGACACAGTATTCTAAATGAGGTCTCACTAAAGATCTATATAGGGGAATCAGAACCTCCTTCCTCCTGCTGGTGATCCCTCTGGTGATGAATCCTAGAATTCTATTCATGTTCCCACTGCCTAGTCACACTTTTTGCTAATTTTGCAATCATCTAAAACAAGTACCCCAAAATCTTTTTCTTCTGTAGTGCTGACCAACACTGTAGCCTAGGGGTGCTGAATATAATCGCAGCATCGCGATTCAGGTGTCCACGATGCAGCATCGATGCTACAACGGCATAATCGATTGGCGGGTGATGTCATCCCGAGATGCCCCTCCCCTCCTGGGAGTAGCACCCCCATCATACTCTACAAGTTTTAAAATAACTCTCTTAACGAATCCCCTCTTAATACATAAAGTGGCCCACTGTTCAAGTGTACATGCCTTTTAAAAAATATGTAGCGATATAAAAGCATATAGAGGTATTGGTATTTCCGCGCTAATATGGGGTGGGCAAATGAATAAAAGGAATGGTTTGCAGCAACACCGAAAGGTCAAACAATACCCAGGGAAAAATGGACTAAATCAATATATGGTGTTGCGCTCCCAAAGACTATAACAAACAGTTGGACTAAATGTTAATGGTATACAGCATAGAGAAATAATGGCACAATAGATAAATACACGTAGATATAAATGTAAAATATAATATTTTACATTTATATCTACGTGTATTTATCTATTGTGACATTATTTCTCTATGCTGTATACCATTAACATTTAGTCCAACTGTTTGTTACAGTCTTTGGGAGCGGAACACCATATATTGATATAAAAGCATATATTTCAGAATGTTCCTCTGCCCTCATGTGACTGCCGGAGCACAGCTCTATTCTCTCCATCCAACAGCTACAGCAGGCGGGGCTGAGAATCCACAGCTGATGTCTGCAGAGAGGAGAGCAGCAAGTGGCCAGCCAGGTCTGAGTTTCATGTGAACCGAGGAACTGAAATATGCGGTATATAAATAGCTACATATATTTTTTTAAAAGGCATTTACAGTGGGGCACTTAATGTACAATAAGAGGGGATACGATAAGGCACAGTTAGTTTAACAGGAGTAAGCAGAGTACATAAAAGTGTACTCTGCTTACAACTTGTACTGACCACGTGGGAGGGTTCAGCTCCTTCTTCCCCTTTCACACATTCCACTGTTAACTCCTAGTGTGCTGGAATGTGCAACAGGGAAGAGCTGAACTCTCAGCACTGAGAGATCTGTGAAGTTCACTGTATTCTGTTTGTCATCAGCAGATGCCATCACTTCTGTCCTCCCGGCAGCAGTGTGTTTTTCTACTATGCGAATGCCTGTACCCTGAGTGCCAGTGTCACTGATCCCACATATCCCTCTGCCACCGGAGAAAAATGTAGTTTTTCTGACTGCTTGAATTTTCGGATAAAACGCTTTTAAACCATGCACTGTAATCGTGATGCATCGCAGAATCGAATCGTGGACAGGATAATCGTATTTGAATCGAAAACGTGAGACCAGTGAAGATGCTCACCCCTACTGTATCCCCAATGTTGCACCCTCACAGGGGATTTTTTTATTTTACATTGAACTGCAATCTCCACTGCTTTGACCAGTCTTCCAGCAATGCCAAAGCCATGCAAATGCGAGTGAGCAGCAAATAATGTCCACAGTTTGTGTTCAGGGCTGCTGAACCGCATATATGTCAAACTGGGATAAACAGCTGTGTCCATGCAGCTGCTGCATTCCCATACACATGTATGGGCCTGCCTGCACACAGCACTTTGTGGCTCCAACCGCTTAAAAAAAAGCAGGCAAATTTGAGTATAAGCGCTCGTGTGAATGAGGCCTTAAAATAAATTCCATATTTACTTCTGTATCTATGGGCAAAAAAAAAAGTAAGCTTTTTTTTCTAGGGATAGCAGTTTGTGGCAGTCTGCCAGCAGATTTTTCTAAAACCCCTTAGAAAAGTAACTTGGACTAGAGCAGGGGTGCCCAACCTTTTGAAGAGCGAGGGCCATCAAAGCGACTTGGTAACCGGTCGCGGGCCAAAATAATGGGCGGATGACAGGTCTGCACCTACGCTGCATATGCAGAACAGATATGGACACAGTCCACGCTATTCTATGGGCCCTCCAATTCAATCTGACGGAAGGGGACGGTCCCCCTTATGTTTTTTTTTTTTTGCATATCGGATTGAAGGTAAGCAGGGGTAAATGGAGGGTCCTAAGGCTGCTTTCACACTGATGCGCCACGTGCACCTGTAGCTTTCCTGCAGGTTAGCTGCACTTTCTTATAGACTTCTATTATATCCTGATGGTATAGTACACTTTCTGAAAGCGCGCCAAACCCACAGGTAATAACAGAAGTCTATGGCTCAGTGCAGGTAACCCGCAGGTGCAGGATTAGTTTAACAGCAGCCTAGTAACCACTAAAGAACAGATATGCCCATATATACACTGATTTCAGTAATAAACACACCTTTAATAACAGTCTTCCATTCAGTTTTCCCCAGCTGTTGCTGTCCCAGGCAGAGTGCATTTGATATCGAATGTGACAGGAGCTGGCGCTATACAGGAAGCATCAGCTTCCGCGGCTCTGCAGCTTCTTGCTTTCTCTACAGCCGGCTTCATTCACAACACTGATGCTCTGGGATGGTGGGTCGGCAACCTGCGATCTGGGCTTGTCAAACCACCATCCCAGAGCAGGAGGTCGCGGGCCACATCAGAGGGCTCTGCGGGCCACATGTGGCCCCCGGGCCACTGGTTGGGCACCCCTGGACTAGAGTCTTGGTTGCTAAATTTGAAAATAAAATACTCTGCAGAACAAGCAGTTAGAGAGGCGAGTGACTGTTTTTTACTGCTTGTTAAGAAAATGTAAAAACAGTTTAAGGTCCATAGTGTGGATACAGGTTCACTTCAAAAACAGGTGTGGATAGACAGTAATAGAAACAAATTACTCCTTTGACCATCAGAAATCAGGTTTGTAACTGCAAGCGCAAGTGGAGAGGGAACAAACCTGGCTTTTTTGGGATGTTCACCTCCAGCACAGTTCCAAATGCAGAAAAATGTTTCTTGAGATCATCTTCAGAACACTGTTGAGGAAAAGGCAAGGTTAGCAAGCATGGCCATGAGCCCCTATACTCCTAAATGTGTCAGATAAACACATTGTTAGGGTGGATTCACACTATGCATTTGTAAAAAAAAAAAAAAAAAAAAAAAAAAAAATATTGCGTTTTACCTAAGAAAAGGTTTTATAAAACTCAGAAAAGTATATTATTTATATCAGCGATTGTTATCTTGTGATCTGTCTGACTTTATGCTCATCAGCTATCCCTATTGTTAGTGTATTTTATGTACAGAACAAGACAATACTTCTTCCAATGTGGACCAGGAAAGTCAAACGGTTCGACACCCCTGTTCTAAGGCATTTTGAGAGGAGGGGGATATCTAGGCCTTTATAAGCATGTTGTTTTTCTGCAGAAGAGACACATTAAGTCTCTTCTGCTATAAAAATCCCACCTGCTTGTTTTAATTTCAGGAGAACTTCTGCTTTAAAAAAAAAAATAAATAAAAAAAAAAAAGGAAAAACAAATTATATTATATCTCACTATAGTGTTCACAACCTTTCAATCAAACCTCTGAAAAATAATTAAAAAAAAAAAAAAAAAAAAAAAAAATGTATACATGCACACATATACACGCACTTTTTTTTATGCTGTGGCAAAGAAAGAATTCACAAGCTTTCTTGAAGCAGTTTGTACAATCTGCTGTATAACGATCATTTATTTACTCTCATTGAATACAGTACACAATTACTACAAGCATTGCTCAATGCTCATCACACTGGATAGTATTCTAAGATCTCGATTAGAAACACCAAGCTTTAATACTCAACCTTAAAACTCAAGTTTCGGATAATAAGTCTTGCTTTTTTGTGTTGTCCTTTGCCATCTTTAGGCTTCTTGTCAACGGGGATGCTGGCAGTTTCTGAAACACAAAGTAACAAATACATGAGCATCTTTTTGTCAATACAATACATAGCTACCCCTAGGAGAGTACCTACCTTTCATTATCTCTCGATGTGGCTTCTCTTTATACCTCAATCCCCCATGAAGTTGGAGTAGAGCACTTTCTATACCAAAACTCTCTCATCAATACAAAACAGGCTCCATTCATTAGCGATGCGACACAAATTTTTTTCCTCGCTCATAATTCATTTTCAGTTTGATACCAAGTTCTATCTTCAGATCCAGAGCACAGGTATGGGGGCTAACATTGCGCCTAGCTATGGGTTTCTGGGAGAACTGCATCTGCCAAGAATATTGTCTTTTATGGACGAAATATTGAGGACATAGTCATCATATGGGACGGAACGAGATCAATTGAGAAATCTTTTTTGGTTTCACACTAACTTCAAATAAAAAAAATTTGAAGAAAAACGATATCCCCCCAAGTTGGTAGAGGAGGCCTTTGAATGTTACCTCTATAATCAAAATACAAATTCCACTCAAATTAAGCCCAGAACCAATGCCACACCCAGGGACGGACTGACCATTCGGTGACTCGGTGGCCGCCCGAGGGCCCCGTGCAGGGGGGGGCCCGGGCCAGCTCAGTCCGTCCCTGGAGGTGCCAGTCCTGGGGCCGCTTTTGTCTAATTGGGGCTTGGTTTGCAGACGGCAGTGTTAGCAGCAGCCGCCGCACTTTGCACTGCAAGTCTGCAACCTGTGTGTGCGTGCCTCCTCTTCTGATCCGGCGCCGCCCAGTGCCTGTGTCTGCCTGAGTGAGGGGAGGAGCATGAGAAGAAAGTTTTCTAGTTTGATTCGGCCCGCGCGGCGCCAGCACCGCTGATTTCTCCTTCCATTCGGCCGCCCGTGGATCACAACAATTAAGGTCTCTCTCCCTCTCTCTCTCTCCCTCTCTCTCTCCCTCTCTCTCCCTCTCTCTCTCCCTCTCTCTCCCTCTCTCTCTCCCTCTCTCTCTCCCTCTCTCTCTCCCTCTCTCTCTCCCTCTCTCTCTCTCCTCTCTCTCTCCCTCTCCCTCTCTCTCTCCCTCTCTCTCTCCCTCTCTCTCTCCCTCTCTCTCTCCCTCTCCCTCTCTCTCTCCCTCTCTCCCTCTCCCTCTCTCCCTCTCTCCATCAAGCGCAGCCACTGTGCCCTCAAGCGCAGCCACTGTGCCCTCAAGCGCAGCCACTGTGCCCTCAAGCGCAGCCACTGTGCCCTCAAGCGCAGCCACTGTGCCCTCAAGCGCAGCCACTGTGCCCTCACGCGCAGCCACTGTGCCCTCAAGCGCAGCCACTGTGCCCTCAAGCGCAGCCACTGTGCCCTCAAGCGCAGCCACTGTGCCCTCAAGCGCAGCCACTGTGCCCTCAAACGCAGCCACTGTGCCCTCAAACGCAGCCACTGTGCCCTCAAACGCAGCCACTGTGCCCTCAAACGCAGCCACTGTGCCCTCAAACGCAGCCACTGTGCCCTCAAACGCAGCCACTGTGCCCTCAAACGCAGCCACTGTGCCCTCAAACGCAGCCACTGTGCCCATAAATTGCCACCACGGTGCCCATCAAACGCAGCCACTGAGCCATCAAACGCAGCTACTGTGCCCATCAAACGCAGCCACTGTGCCCATCAAACGCAGCCACTGTGCCCATCAAACGCAGCCACTGAGCCATCAAACGCAGCCACTGTGCCCATCAAACGCAGCCACTGTGCCCATCAAACGCAGCCACTGTGCCCATCAAACGCAGCCACTGTGCCCATCAAACGCAGCCACTGTGCCCATCAAACGCAGCCACTGTGCCCATCAAACGCAGCCACTGTGCCCATCAAACGCAGCCACTGTGCCCATCAAACGCAGCCACTGTGCCCATCAAACGCAGCCACTGTGCCCATCAAACGCAGCCACTGTGCCCATCAAACGCAGCCACTGTGCCCATCAAACGCAGCCACTGTGCCCATCAAACGCAGCCACTGTGCCCATCAAACGCAGCCACTGTGCCCATCAAACGCAGCCACTATGCCCAGCCACTGTACCCATAAATTGCCACCACTGTTCCCATCAAACGCAGGCACTGTGCCATAAAATGCAGCCACTGTGCCCATAAATTGCCACCACTGTGCCCATCAAACGCAGCCGCTGTGCCCATAAATTGCCACCACGGTGCCCATTAAATGCAGCCAATGTGCCCTCAGACGCAGCCCCCTGTGCCCTCAAACGCAGCCACTGTGCCCATAAATTGCCACCACAGTGCCCATTAAATGCAGCCACTGTGCCCTCAAACGCAGCCACTGTGCCCATAAATTGCCACCACGGTGCCCATTAAATGCAGCCACTGTGCCCTCAAACGCAGCCACTGTGCCCTCAAACGCAGCCACTGTGCCCTCAAACGCAGCCACTGTGCCCTCAAACGCAGCCACTGTGCCCTCAAACGCAGCCACTGTGCCCTCAAACGCAGCCACTGTGCCCTCAAACGCAGCCACTGTGCCCTCAAACGCAGCCACTGTGCCCTCAAACGCAGCCACTGTGCCCTCAAACGCAGCCACTGTGCCCTCAAACGCAGCCACTGTGCCCATAAATTGCCACCACGGTGCCCATTAAATGCAGCCACTGTGCCCTCAAACGCAGCCACTGTGCCCTCAAACGCAGCCACTGTGCCCTCAAACGCAGCCACTGTGCCCTCAAACGCAGCCACTGTGCCCTCAAACGCAGCCACTGTGCCCATAAATTGCCACCACGGTGCCCATTAAATGCAGCCACTGTGCCCCCAAACGCAGCCACTGTACCCATAAATTGCCACCACTGTGCCCATCAAACGCAGCCACTGTGCCATCAAATGCAGCCACTTGAAATGTCAAATCGCATGACAAATGATCAGCAACTGCACTACCCGAATCAGTGCGATGCCACATTTGTGGCGCCACACCGATTGCCAAAAGTAGTTTCTGTACAACTTTTGGCGACTTCTGGGTGTGCGATTTCTATAGACATCTGTGCACAGATGTCTCTGAAATTGCTGCCAAACTCGCACTGACATGCTGGTATGAAATCGTGCGAGATTAGCCCAACAGTGTGAACCTGGGCTAAGTGAGTTTAATCCACACACACATTATATATATATATATATATATATATATATATATATATATATATATATATATATATATATATATATATATAGATATATATATATATATATATATAGATATATATATATATATATATATATAGATATATAAATGTGTATGCATGTATGTATATGTGGTCAGTGGGAAGAATGTTCCTTACATTGGTGATCAGTGAGAAGAATGTTCCTTACATTGGTGATCAGTGGGAAGAATGTTCCTTACATTGGTGGTCAGTGAGAAGAATGTTCTTTACATTGGTGGTCAGAGAGAAGAATGTTCTTTACATTGGTGATCAGTGAGAAGAATGTCCCTTACATTGGTGATCAGTGAGAAGAATGTTCTTTACATTGGTGATCAGTGGGAAGAATGTTCATTACATTGGTGGTCAGAGGGAAGAATGTTCCTTACATTGGTGATCAGTGGGAAGAATGTTCATTACATTGGTGATCAGTGGGAAGAATGTTCCTTACATTGGTGATCAGTGAGAAGAATGTTCCTTACATTGGTGATCTGTGAGAAGAATGTTCCTTACATTGGTGGTCAGTGGGAAGAATGTTCATTACATTGGTGATCAGTGGGAAGAATGCCCCTTACATTGGTAATCAGTGGGAAGAATGTTCATTACATTGGTGGTCAGAGGGAAGAATGTCCCTTACATTGGTGGTCTGAGGGAAGAATGTCCCTTACATTGGTGATCAGTGAGAAGAATGCTCCTTACATTGGTGATCAGTCAGAAGAATGTTCTTTACATTGGTGGTCAGAGGGAAGAATGTTCCTTACATTGGTGATCAGTGGGAAGAATGTTCATTACATTGGTGATCAGTGGGAAGAATGTTCCTTACATTGGTGGTCAGTGGGAAGAATGTTCCTTACATTGGTGATCAGTGAGAAGAATGTTCCTTACATTGGTGATCTGTGAGAAGAATGTTCCTTACATTGGTGGTCAGTGGGAAGAATGTTCATTACATTGGTGATCAGTGGGAAGAATGCCCCTTACATTGGTAATCAGTGGGAAGAATGTTCCTTACATTGGTGATCAGTGGGAAGAATGTTCCTTACATTGGTGATCAGTGGGAAGAATGTTCCTTACATTGGTGGTCAGTGGGAAGAATGTTCCTTACATTGGTGGTCAGTGAGAAGAATGTTCCTTACATTGGTGATCTGTGAGAAGAATGTTCCTTACATTGGTGGTCTGAGGGAAGAATGTTCATTACATTGGTGGTCTGAGGGAAGAATGTCCCTTACATTGGTGATCAGTGAGAAGAATGTTCATTACATTGGTGGTCAGAGGGAAGAATGTTCCTTACATTGGTGATCAGTGAGAAGAATGTTCCTTACATTGGTGGTCAGTGGGAAGAATGTTCATTACATTGGTGATCAGTGGGAAGAATGCCCCTTACATTGGTAATCAGTGGGAAGAATGTTCATTACATTGGTGGTCAGAGGGAAGAATGTTCCTTACATTGGTGGTCAGTGGGAAGAATGTTCCTTACATTGGTGATCAGTGAGAAGAATGTTCCTTACATTGGTGATCTGTGAGAAGAATGTTCCTTACATTGGTGATCTGTGAGAAGAATGTTCCTTACATTGGTGATCTGTGAGAAGAATGTTCCTTACATTGGTGATCAGTGGGAAGAATGTTCCTTACATTGGTGATCAGTGGGAAGAATGTTCCTTACATTGGTGGTCAGTGGGAAGAATGTTCCTTACATTAGTGATCAGTGAGAAGAATGTTCCTTACATTGGTGATCTGTGAGAAGAATGTTCCTTACATTGGTGATCTGTGAGAAGAATGTTCCTTACATTGGTGATCAGTGGGAAGAATGTTCCTTACATTGGTGATCAGTGGGAAGAATGTTCCTTACATTGGTGGTCAGTGGGAAGAATGTTCCTTACATTAGTGATCAGTGAGAAGAATGTTCCTTACATTGGTGATCTGTGAGAAGAATGTTCCTTACATTGGTGGTCAGAGGGAAGAATGTCCCTTACATTGGTGGTCAGAGGGAAGAATGTCCCTTACATTGGTGGTCAGAGGGAAGAATGTCCCTTACATTGGTGGTCAGAGGGAAGAATGTTCCTTACATTGGTGGTCAGTGGGAAGAATGCTCATTACATTGGTGGTCAGTGGGAAGAATGTTCATTACATTGGTAATCAGTGGGAAGAATGTTCCTTACATTGGTGGTCTGAGGGAAGAATGTCCCTTACATTGGTGGTCAGAGGGAAGAATGTCCCTTACATTGGTGGTCAGAGGGAAGAATGTTCCTTACATTGGTGGTCAGAGGGAAGAATGTTCCTTACATTGGTGGTCAGTGGGAAGAATGCCCCTTACATTGGTGATCAGAGGGAAGAATGTTCCTTACATTGGTGATCTGTGAGAAGAATGTTCCTTACATTGGTGATCAGTGGGAAGAATGTTCCTTACATTGGTGATCAGTGGGAAGAATGTTCCTTACATTGGTGGTCAGTGGGAAGAATGTTCCTTACATTAGTGATCAGTGAGAAGAATGTTCCTTACATTGGTGATCTGTGAGAAGAATGTTCCTTACATTGGTGGTCAGAGGGAAGAATGTCCCTTACATTGGTGGTCAGAGGGAAGAATGTCCCTTACATTGGTGGTCAGAGGGAAGAATGTTCCTTACATTGGTGGTCAGTGGGAAGAATGCTCATTACATTGGTGGTCAGTGGGAAGAATGTTCATTACATTGGTAATCAGTGGGAAGAATGTTCCTTACATTGGTGGTCTGAGGGAAGAATGTCCCTTACATTGGTGGTCAGAGGGAAGAATGTCCCTTACATTGGTGGTCAGAGGGAAGAATGTCCCTTACATTGGTGGTCAGAGGGAAGAATGTTCCTTACATTGGTGGTCAGAGGGAAGAATGTTCCTTACATTGGTGGTCAGTGGGAAGAATGCCCCTTACATTGGTGATCAGAGGGAAGAATGTTCATTACATTGGTGATCAGTGAGAAGAATGCCCCTTACATTGGTGATCAGAGGGAAGAATGTTCCTTACATTGGTGATCTGTGAGAAGAATGTTCCTTACATTGGTGATCAGTGGGAAGAATGTTCCTTACATTGGTGATCAGTGGGAAGAATGTTCCTTACATTGGTGGTCAGTGGGAAGAATGTTCCTTACATTAGTGATCAGTGAGAAGAATGTTCCTTACATTGGTGATCTGTGAGAAGAATGTTCCTTACATTGGTGGTCAGAGGGAAGAATGTCCCTTACATTGGTGGTCAGAGGGAAGAATGTCCCTTACATTGGTGGTCAGAGGGAAGAATGTTCCTTACATTGGTGGTCAGTGGGAAGAATGCTCATTACATTGGTGGTCAGTGGGAAGAATGTTCATTACATTGGTAATCAGTGGGAAGAATGTTCCTTACATTGGTGGTCTGAGGGAAGAATGTCCCTTACATTGGTGGTCAGAGGGAAGAATGTCCCTTACATTGGTGGTCAGAGGGAAGAATGTTCCTTACATTGGTGGTCAGAGGGAAGAATGTTCCTTACATTGGTGGTCAGTGGGAAGAATGCCCCTTACATTGGTGATCAGAGGGAAGAATGTTCATTACATTGGTGATCAGTGAGAAGAATGTTCCTTACATTGGTGATCAGTGAGAAGAATGTTCCTTACATTGGTGGTCAGTGGGAAGAATGTTCCTTACATGGGCGGAGATACAGGGGGCCCCATGATCTCCTTTTTCCCGGGGGCCCCATGAGCTGTCAGTCCGCCCCTGGCCACACCTCAGCCACTCAGGTTCACAATGTAATATCATACTCAACATAAGAGAATGGAAAACATCTTTCAAAAACACTGGAGCATACTTCAAAAAAGACCCCCACCCAAAATCCTCCATCACAGAAAAACCCAAGATTTCCTACAATCTTGCAGTATCAAAAGCAAAATTGCTCCAAGCAAACTGAAAATTTCAAAACCACCTATTCAAACAACTGACGTTCCTGTTGGTCAAAGGCATGTATCAGTGTCGCAAGTACAATTGTCTGATCTGTAAACATGTCCAGCATAGTCAGAAAGAATTTATCACCAAAAGGCAAAAACTTACATTAACAATTGTTCTACGGAATTCGCCATATACTGCCCTTGTAACCTCCTATACGTAGGCAGAACTATCATGGTCAGTAGAAGAGGGAAACGACAAACAGTGTCAACATTTTCTAGAATTCCACCAACAATCCTCTGGCCTTGGAGTTTGGATCCTAGAGACCATCTCCAAAAGCAGAAAGATTCTGTCGCCTTTGCGCAAGAGAAACAAATTGGACCAACACTTTGGGTACTATGACACCAGGAGTCCTTAACAATGACCTGCATGTCCACCCGGTTCTATAATCCACCTTCTTTGCATAAAGTCAAGTAGAATCCTCTACCAGAAATTCACTCATCCAACTCAATACAGATAATCAAACATCCTCACCTTTCATACTCTATAGCAGGGGCCTCAGACTGGCGGCCCTCCAGCTGTTGTGAAACTACAAGTCCCATCATGCCTCTGTCTGTGGGAATCGTGCTTGTAACTGTCACCCTTGCAATGCCTCATGGGACTTGTAGTTTTGCAACAGCTGGAGGGCTGACAGTTTGGGACCCCTGCTCTAGAGGTACCAACTCTACTTGCAAGCTATTCACACTAGTGTGTGGCAACACTGAAGAAATTACACTTTGCTACAATGTAAAGTAGTGAGTGTACAGCTTGTACAGTGTAAATTTGATGTCCCCTCAAAATAACTTCACACAGCCATTAATGAAACCGTTGGCAACAAAAGTGAGTACACCCCCTAAGTGAAAATGTCCAAATTGGGCCCAATTAGCAATTTTCCCTCCCCGGTGTCAAGTGACTCGTTAGTGTTACAAAGTCTCAGGTGTGAATGGGAAGCAGCTGTGTTAAATTTGGTATTATCGCTCTCACTCTCTCATACTGATCACTGGAAGTTCAACGTGGCACCCCATGACAAAGAACTCAGAGGATCTGAAAAAAAGAAGTATTGCTGAACTACATAAAGATGACATACAGTGCCTTGCAAAAGTGATCGCCCCCCTTGGCTTTATACCTATTTTGTTACATTATAGCATGTGTGTATGTATTCACCACTTTTGTTATGAAGCCTATAAAAAGCTCTGGTGCAACCAATTACCTTCAGAAGTCACATAATTATTGAAATGATGTCCACCTGTGTGCAATCTAAGTGTCACATGATCTGTCATTACATTACATATACAGATTTGAAAGGCCCCAGAGGCTGCAACACCCAAGCAAGGAGGCACCACTAACCGAACACTGCCATGAAGACCAAGGAACTCTTCAAACAAGTAAGGGACAATGTTGTTGAGAAGTACAAGTCAGGGTTAGGTTCTAAAAAAAAAAAAAAAAAAAAAAAAAAAAAAAAATATCCAAATCTTTGATGATCCCTAGGAGGGCCATCAAATCTATCATAACCAAATGGAAAGAACATGGCACAATAGCAAACCTGCCAAGAGACGGCCGCACACCAAAACTCACGGACCAGGCAAGGAGGTCATTAATCATTAAAGCAGCACAGAGACCTAAGGTAACCCTGGAGGAGCTGCAGAGTTCCACAGCAGAGACTGGAGTATCTGTACATAGGATGACAATAAGCCGTACACGCCATAGAGTTAGGCTTTATGGCAGAGTGGCCAAAAGAAACCCATTACTTTCAGCAAAAAAACAAAACGGCACTTTTGAGTTTGCAAAAGGGCATGTGGGAGACTCCTAAAATGTATGGAGGAAGGTGCTCTGGTCTGATGAGACTAAAATTGAACTTTGAGGCCATCAAAGAAAAAACGCTATGTCTGGCGCAAACCCAACATATCAAAACACCCAAAGAACACCATCCCCCCAGTGAAACATGGTGGTGGCAGCCTCATGCTGTGGGGATGTTTTTCAGCAGTCGGGACTGGGAAACGGGTCAGAGTTGAAGGAAAGATGGATGGTGCTAAATACAGGGATATTCTTGTGCAAAACCTGTATCACTCTGTATGTGATTTGAGGCTAGGATGGAGGTTCACCTTCTAGCAGGATAATGACCCCAAACACACTACTAAAGCAACACTTGAGTGGTTTAAGGGGGAAAACATGTAAATGCGTTGGAATGGCCTAGTCAAAGCCCAGACCTCAATCCAATAGAAAATCTGTGGTCAGGCTTAAAGATTGTGGTTCACAAGCGCAAACCATCCAACTTGAAGTAGCTGGAGAAGTTTTGCAAGGAGGAATGGGCAGAAATTCCAGTGGTAAGATGTGGCAAGCTCATAGAGACTTATCCAAAGCTACTGATAGGTATAAAGTATTGACTTCAGGGGGGTGAATAGTTATGCACATTGACTTTGTTATTTTGTTCTATTTGTCGTTTGCTTCACAATAAAAAAAAAAAACCCATCTTCAAAGTTGTAGGCATGTTCTGTAAATTAAATGATGCGAATCCTCAAACAATCCATGTAAATTCCAGGTTGTGAGGCAACAAAAACACGAAAAATGCCAAGGGGGGTGAATACTTTTGCAAGGCACTGTATATAGAAAACCCACAGATTGTAATCAATTGTTACATTTTTTTCTAGCTTCCATCCACCAGGGGTGTTCAAATTTATTCCCCGTAGTCAATTTAAACGTGTAGCTAGGACTGCTAGTAAGGCTGACGCCTGTGAGAGTAGATTAGATTAAATGGAAGCCAGACTGCGAGAACGCAGATACCCTAAAGAAATGGTTCACCAAGAACGTGTGAATTTACATTGCAATAAAATCAGAACCACAAGTTGCAGAATGCCATTCATTTCACTCTTTCATCCGTTCTCTAACAAGATAAATAGTGTTATTAAAAAACACTGGCCTATTCTCAATAGTAATTATCCTACTGTCCCTGAAGTTTACTACCCCCTCCCCATTACTCTCGTACCGTTGAGGAAGAACCATATATGATAGATTAGTCAAAGCAGATCAATATAGTATACCTACCCCTCGTGTCACATTTTTGGGTCCACGAAATAAAGGTTAATGTCCCCATCTCTGCTGTATACAGTGTATGATTAAAAAGTTAAAAAGTTTCTCACCCCCATAAAGGATATAACATACCAATTGGGACTACTTCACCTGTCAGTCCTCTTATGTTATATACATTATTAAATGTCCATGTGGGCTTGTCTATGTAGCAGAGACAACACAAAAAGTCAAAGAAAGGTTTGCAAGACACAAGTACTCCATTAGAGATAAACTCGATAAATTACCATTGGCCAGACACTTTATAGAACTAAATCATAAGGGGTCACAATTGAGATATATGGTTAATCAATGGGATACCAAAAAAATAGGCAAGGGGGGAATAGGGAGGTTAATTGGATACACCGTTTAGATACTTTACAACCCAAGGGGTTAAATTCAGATTTTGATTTCTTATTTATTTTTGTACAGGTAATAGCATTTGCTATAATAGTTTTTTTGATCAGTTTCTTCTTGGTACTAGTTTTCATGTATTAGTCTATTTATGTATTAGCCTTTTCATTAATAGTCTATACAGACATGAATATGAAGGACTATATTTTATTTATTTTGAATTTTTTAGGTTGCATCATTTTTTAATTTAATTTTTTCCATTATCATTTACCATTTTCTTGTTCTTTAGACGTACTGTCCGACCGATTACATCTTTGTGAAGTGAGGGATTCAATACACCTGATGCTTAGAGTTGTTCTAGTTTTTTTACTTGATTAATATATAAGGAATTTTGTATGCTTCATTACGAATTGATTCCAGCTTGCTTCCATGACCCGCTTGAGCCATTTTCCACAACTCTGAGAGCACTGCAGAGGGAGGGGGACCGAGATCCCCCACTGACACCCGGGGGACAAAGAGCAGCAGAGCTGAGATCCCCCACTGACAGCCAGGAGAAGAGATCAGCTGAGCGCCGCTGTACCAATGGTATGCGATACAGTTGTATTGCACAGGCACACACCTTTTGAATTGTGTACTACTGTAGCACAGAAAATTCTACCTTTTTCCAACCACTTTCAAGTAGGGCTTATATTGCAGCCCGTCCCAAAAATCTAGGTAGGTCTTATTTTCGGAGAAAGAAAGAAAGAAAGAAAGAAAGAAAGAAAGAAAGAAAGAAAGAAAAAGAAAGAAAGAAAAAAAAAAAAGATTTTGTTTTTATAGATTCAGTCTTTAATTTTTATTTATTTTTTCTACACTAGAATTGCTTTAACTATCATTTTCTTGTTATTATGCACATAAGATAATAGCTTTGTCCTTCAATGCTCTCCCATTGTAGACTTGTGCTCAGGGTTAAGATCTCATAGAAGCAGCCCGCACAGCACACTGGGAATTGTAGTTTCCTCACCCCGGATATGATCAATAAAAGCACTGCCCTATACCATTATGGAAAAAAATCACAGTCTGATGAAGGAGCATGCATGCTCCGAACGCATGCCTGATGGCCCCGTGTCCTATGCCCAGTGACGTCAGAGCTAATGAGACGACTGCTGGATCCACTCAGACCCTTGGAAACCCCGGAGTGAACGAGTCACCAGAAGCATCACCAGCGATCTCGTTAAGAACTACACAGCGAGGCCACCTTTTGCGATATGCCCGTCACCACCCCCTCCTTTATGAGTTTCCATTTTTACCTTTTCAATTAATCATGTGCCCATTTTAAACTTACTGCATTAAGATGAGCACTGCTGTGTCTCCTTGCTACAGTACATAGCTAAAAGTCACGCTACAGAGATTTACATTTTCCTTTTTTTTTTTTTCAAATTACAAGTAGCCAGGGATACCTTTGCTTTTTGATTTCTTGTCCTTTTCCGTCAGCTTTTTCTTTGCCACCAAGACCTCAATTTTTTTCCCATTATACTGCTTGATTTCTTTCATTGCTCGCTGGGCATCCTCCAGCAGGGAAAATGTGACATAACCAAAGCCACGACATTTCTCTGTACCTGAAAGAAAAATTGATTACATGATTTCAAACAAAATTACCATTATACGGGCAAAATAAACAGATAGCAACCTCTTCACTAGGCTGTTAAAGTCATCAACAGACCTAATCGATATCAATATGGAAGAGGAAGAGAGAAAGAGAAGAAAAGAGAAGAGGAAAGAGAGAAAGAGAAGGGGAAGAAGAGAAAGAGAAGGAAGAAGAGAAAGAGAAGGGGAAGAAGAGAAAGAGAAGGGGAAGAAGAGAAAGAGAAGGGGAAGAAGAGAAAGAGAAGGGGAAGAAGAGAAAGAGAAGGGGAAGAAGAGAAAGAGAAGGGGAAGAAGAGAAAGAGAAGGGGAAGAAGAGAAAGAGAAGGGGAAGAAGAGAAAGAGAAGGGGAAGAAGAGAAAGAGAAGGGGAAGAAAGAAAGAGAAGGGGAAGAAGAGAAAGAGAAGGGGAAGAAGAGAAAGAGAAGGGGAAGAAGAGAAAGAGAAGGGGAAGAAGAGAAAGAGAAGGGGAAGAAGAGAAAGAGAAGGGGAAGAAGAGAAAGAGAAGGGGAAGAAGAGAAAGAGAAGGGGAAGAAGAGAAAGAGAAGGGGAGAGAGAGAGAGAGAGAGAGAGAGAAGAGAGAGAGAGAGAGAGAGAGAGAGAGAAGAGAGAAGAAGAGAAGAAGAAGAAGAAAGAGAAGGAAGAAGAGAGAAGAGAAGAAGGAAGAGGAGAAAGAGAAGGAAGAGAGGTCAATAGCTTGGCTCTACTTTACATATGGATAACCAGGAAAAGAACAGGTGAAAAAAGGAATTTAATACTTATTTATATAAAAATTGGAAAATCACTAGCTGTAGCTAGCAAGGTTTTTGCTCAGTAAAAACATGGAAGAGAGGTTCTTGCATGCTGCTTTTTTTAGCCTGCGCAGAACTGTACTGAAATGCGTTAAAACGCATTAAAAATGTACCAGACCCCAGTACAGTGATGATAAAAATAAAATAAAACACACACGCACCACACACAAAGAAAGGGGGGGGGGGTACCCAATCTGGAATGGATCCGGAAACGCACTGCAGAAACGTATACAGAACGGATCTGGAGGAGGTTTTTGTGGTGCTAAAGAAAGCAGTGGGAGTCTACAGAGATCATGTATGAATTATCCGCAGGGCTGAAGTCTTCGCACTTCAAGTGTTACCTGTATGCCGGTCTCCAGAGCTGACAATCTATGAATAGGTGGGATGGGAGAGAGGTTCTCCAAAGTCCAGATCAGGGGACTCCCAATTCTTACATGTGTACAGATGGGAACCCCAACTTTTCTATCATTATTGCACTCACATATTGATTGATGACAGACATGCTGGGGTGTCACTTCTCAGTAATGATCATAGTAATACGAGTTCCAGTTTAGTGTTGTCTTCCCCCAGTGAGAAGAGGGAGAGCGCTCCCAGCACAGCTCCCCCATACACCGCTATCACAAGCGACTCAGTGCACACATTACCTCTCTGTCTGACCGCGAAGCACTGTCTGACGGGCCCGGTATCACTAAAAAGCTCTTCCAGCTTCTCGGAACTGGCATCTTCCGGGAGACCCCGAATAAATAATGTTAGACCCGCCATATCACACCTTCCGATAACACTTCACTCCAGCACGCTGCCACTGGGCGCCGCCATCTTGCTCTACCCGGAAGTCGTCTCTGTAAACATTTCCGGGTTGTACTTGTGACGTCTCATTCCAAAGACTGAGCAATCAGTAATAAAAAATAATATAGGCTGGTAGTTTCTATCTAATAAGTAGATATAATAGTGTATTTGAAAAATATTTCTGCGCTAGGTGATATAAATGTTATTAAAGTGTAATTGACAGCTGCACAAAACAATATTATAAAAATAGGAAAAAGGTGTGGTGTCTTCACAAAAAATAATAAGTGCACTCCACATTGAAGCATACTACAAAATAAATAAATAAAACAAATATAGTTCATATAAGTGCTTCAAAGCCAATCAATACATTAAAAAAATAAAATCATGTAATTAACCACTATTCAGTCCATGCTATTGTGCAGAGAATAAAGTGCTGCAATCAATATAAATATTTATCCCAATAACCAGTTAATAAAAATCTGGTGTTCCACTCATGTATTCCTATAAACATCTGTGCTGTGACCAAATACGCGCTCCACCCCCAAAGGCGAGAATTAGCTCCTTACCAGAAAGATATGACCCTTGCAGGCCAAAAAGTGCTTTATTATATTATATTAAATAAACATCCCATAGAAAATGACTTTCAGCCGGTAGATCAGTGTATTATTCAACCACTTGGATACACTCTCCTACTCTTCTCAATGCCGGGTTCACACTGGTACTGTTGTACAACTATCATCCTACTTTGCCCTGTGACATCGGTCTGACTTCCATCCACGTTGAATGAACTGGATAAGATTTTGCTCCGACTTTGAGACAGTCCGACCTGTCCTTGAGCAATCAAAACAATCCCAGTGGGACATAAATTCCTTTTCACCATGTCAGATGTCACAAGTCTAAGATAGTTAGAATGAGGATCCGACTTTGATCCAACTTCAATAATACTGAAAGGCTGAAACGGACCACAGTCGGACTTGTGTCGGACCAGTTAAGATGGCTCTCATAGGGAACCTTTGATTTGTACACGTTATGCGGCATGTGCTTCCAAAGTCGGAGCATATGTTGCACCAGTGTGAACTGGGCCTAAAACATCGTATGGCCCAATGTTGATCTCACAGGTGTAAATGGAGCATGGTACAATCAAAAAGAGGGAAGGCAAAACCTCATTGCCCGCTGTCCAATATAAAAGCATAAAAGCAGTTTATAAAGAAAGACTTATACTTACAAGGACAGCAAAAATAATAATAATAAAATAAAAAAAAGGTTTGCCCCAGTGATAACATCTCATATGATGAAACGTACATCAGGCGGAAGAAATAGCGGAGATGTCAGCACGCTCGCCGTGGCGCCAAATGCTGTGTATACTGAGATATAATAGTGTGTTTACTAGGCAGCCATTCAGACTCTCTCCTATATCAGAAACATTAATTTACATAGGTACATAGTAGGTGAGGTTGAAAAGAGACACAAGTCCATCAAGTCCAACCTATGTGTGTGATATGTCAGTATTACATTGTAATATTGACATATAATCACACATTTGTAGTTTTTTCATTCACAGCTCTCGATGAATGAATGCCACAGACCCAGGTACAGCCCCACCAAATTCAAATTTGACGGGTGCGAGCAGGGAGAAGCACCCCAAGATTTTCCCAAGTGGGAGTGGTGTGTGCACTTTATGTTACACCAAAAATATGCAGGAGCAGCTTGGTTTTATGGGTCCTTTGTTCTGCCACGACTACTGCTTAGTCCCCACTGACACACCTTGTTATAGACTGAAGGCCACTCACACCTGTGTAACTTAAGCATTAGTAGATTACCACTCTACAACAGTACATAGAAAACAGGCCAGAGGCAACTTGAGAATTAATAAGATGAGTGTATTAAAGAAAGGTAAGCAAATGCAATGCATAAAAGAATAAAAGGGGTCAACAGAAGACGTTGGATTACCTGATGGGAATTTTAGCCTCACCTACGACCATTGACTTACCCTACAATAAAGCTAAACCCTATTAATCAGCATACACAGCAATAGTAAGAACAACATAAACAGTGAAAGCACTGAATTGGCACAAATAAAAAGTCTCAATGCAACTTTTGGCAATGACTATTACTAATTACTATAACTGTCCCCGAATGCGCATACAGACCCTTAGTGGGTGGGTGTACATGTTGCTATCCCTGGAGGTGACTGCAAAGTACCTGGTGTCTAACTGTCTGTGTTGGCCCACTTTCATTTGGGGCCCCTCTGTAGGTGGTACACATTTAGCTGTGCCTTTAAGGCTGTACACAAGGGATGGCTGATGGGCTGTTAAGTAAGGGACAGTCTCAGTTAGCATTAACTTAACTGTGGGCAGCAAGGGGATAAGCTTGGTAATTCTGCGGACTGATCCCGGTATGTAACGGATGAGCTTGGTGATCAGTTGTCACATCCTTTTTAGGCTTTACAATCAGGTCCTCACAAGGCTCAGTCTCTTAGCTCAGGTCCCAGCTTAGACTCCTTTCACACAGGCGTTTTTCAGACTCTTTTGGGCTAAAAATTGCGACTGTAAAGCGCCTGAAAAATGCCTCCCCTGCAGTCCCAGTGTGAAAGCCTGAGTACTTTCACACTGGGGCAATGCGCTGGCAGGGTGTTAAAAAATGTCCTGCAAGCAGCATCTTTGGAGCGGCGAAGGAGCAATGTATACACAGCCCATTGAAATGAATGGGCCCCTCTGACGAAGCGCCTGCAAAGCACCTCGGCAGCGGCGATACATGGGTGTATTTCACCCTTTATTAAGCCGCTAGCAGGGATTAAATTCTCCCCACTAGCGAAACAATAGCGCCGCTAAAACGACGGTAAAGCAAAGCTAAAATAGCAGAATTTTGTCATCAGCGCCTGACCGCCCCAAGTGTGAAAGCAGCCTTAGCAAACAATCTCTTTGCAGTACAGTCTTCAGACCCCCATGGACACAGGGAAAGCACTCAATCTCTGTACAGACTCTTTCCTGATGCAGTACACAGACCCCAGCAACAGGTTTGCGCTGTAGCATTAGAAGAGATTAAATAAAGTTGGTAACAGTGCTCCTTATATGTCTAGTGCAAAGAAAAATAAATATGGTATAAAATCAATATGTGTAATGCATACAATTAAAGTGCATAAAGATATAAAGCTGTGCAATATCAATATATGCAAATGTGCAGATCTCTACAAAAAAAATTATTGAAAAAACTCCTGTGTCTGTGTGAAATCAATATACAGAAAAAATATACTCACTCTAAAAAAATTGTGCAATACTAATATACACAATATGTGCAAAATGCAAAAGATGAAATAAATAAATCACTGTGTAATCAATACAGAACTCGATTTGAATAAATAAAATAAAAAAACATAATTTTATATCAATAAATTAATCAGTTTCTCAAGTATTCAGTCCATCAATTCCCAGTGATTAAGGTGTACATCTAGCGCCAAACACTCCAATATTCTGTGCTGATCACTTGAAACGAATGAATATATTGATATAAAAGTATTTTATTTATTCAAATTGAGTTACACATTGATTACACAGTGATACAGGATTGTTTTTAAATGATTTATCTAATTTTTTGCATTTTGCGTGTTGTGTTTATTTGTATTGTACAGTTTTTTAGAGTGGGCATATTTTTTCTGTGTATTGACTTCACACAGATTCAGGAGTGCTTTCATTTATTCTATTTGTAGAGATTTGCACGTCTGCACATATTGATATTGCACAGCTTTATATCTTTAATTGTGTGAATTACACAAATGTATTTTTCTTTCTATTTTTACACCATATTTATTTTTCTTTGCACTAGGCATACAGTACAAGGAGTGCTGTTACTGACTTTATTTAATCTCTTTTAAAATACCACTAGAGGGCACTATTGTAATAGCAGCCTTCTAAATGGGGACACAGCAAGTTTTTTTTTTATATATGTTGTACCATCACTCTTCTAGCGCAGGTGATATCTCCTTAAAGTGGTGTTTCCACCAAAAAAAAAAAAAAAAAAATTCCTTCAAAATCATAAAAAAAATAAAAAATAAATTAGAAATTTTTTTTTTTTTTACATCACCTCTAAATGCCTGTTGCTAGGGGGCCCACGTAGTCTGCCACCTTCAGTGCCCGGGCACTGACATCAATTCCCCTCGGCGCCGCACAGTCATCTGGGACCTGGCACGTGACCCAGATGACTGAGCGCCATATCACGGCGCGCCGCGCCGCTCGTGCATGCGCAGTGGGTGCCCTGCTGTGAAGCCACAGCCGGGTGCCCACAGTAAGAATGCCAGCGCAGCGAGCGGAGCAGGGAACGAGGGGGGGCTTTTAAAGTGGAAGTCTATTTTTACACTTATACTGTACCTGCCGGTAAGCCTATCTCCTAAAACTGCACTGTTTAGGAGATATTCACACTACATGCAGTCAGTGATGTCACTGGCGCATGCGCTCTGAAGGGATAGCATACCCATGCCACAGTCCTTGACTCCCATATGCAGGAATGATGTCATGGCGGTGCGGCCAATCCAAAGGTGGCTGCCTGCGAGTCCGGAAGGAAGGCCGGGTGTAGATGGAAGCCCTCTCAGCAGTGACAGCTTGCCGCAGGAGGACTTCGTTCTAAAGTAAGTATTTTATAATCATTATGCCTTAACCTTGCAGGGTTAAAAAAAGAAAAGAAAACTGTGTGGTTTACTACTGCTTTAACTTTAGACAATGTACCATTCCCCGCTTTGGTCTGCCCAGATCCCCGCACATTTGCCCCCGGGAATGAGGCTGCTCTACAAATGTCCTGCAACCTTGTGCAGTAAGCAAACAAGGGGTTTAAGCAGGCAGCGTTGTGTTGCTTTCTCACCACCTTCTTTAACCCCTTGGACTGCACAGAAGCATGCAGTTGTGGGGGGACTTGCAGAATGGCCCTATTTACTTGATTGGGTCATGATTGGCAGCCACCAAATGCAACAGGGGGCTTAATTCCTGCTGCGGCATGTGTACAACTTTAGCTGCTGCCTCAGCAGCTAAAGGGGGTAGGGATTGTGGTTGGTAAAACCGCAACTCAACCACAAGGTTTTATCCCCCCCCCCCCCCCCAATTTTACATGTGAATGAGCCCTAAGGGTTCTGCTGCTGAATGAAACTAAAGGCATTAAAGAGGCTGTAAACTTCCGAAAAAAAAATCCAAAAGAAAAAACCTGCAAGACACAGGCATAATGAGCTAATACTAGCTCATTATGAAATACCTACCTTAGAATGATGCCCTGCAGTGCCGACCTCACTCCGCTCCCACGACAGACATCTTTCCCGAAGTTACGTCTGTGTTCCTGGGCTCCGGCGCTGTGATTGGCCGGAGCCCAGTGTTGCCAACCGTCCGTAAATTTACCCACAGCCCATAAATTAAAGCCCGTTTTCGGGGTGCCCGTAAATGTCCGTTACGGGCAACGGTGCCCGTAAAAAATATGGCCGCAAGCCGACCATTCAACTACGAATGCGCCGTTCCGAGGCCAGCCGGGCTCGGGAAAGCTTGTACGCGCTCGGCCTGACGGCGCATGCGCAGTAACGCAATGACGCCGCCTGGCGCCATTTTTAAATGGAAAGTAGCGGCTGTGGGCGGCTTTCGTTCTCATCACGGGGGTGCCTCCGAGTGTATACTGGATTTCAGGACAGCGGGGCAGGCGGCTTACACACAGGGCAGACATGCTGCTGGACTTCCATGCAACCCATGGATGATTGTGAGCTCCTGGTAAGTGGTAATGACAGTGACACTTCATTTATTTATCACAGGGCATGCCTGCTGCAGAGGGTGGGGGTGATGAGTACAGGATGGACAGCACTTGTACCTTCTATGGGGAGCCATAACATTATGACCAGTCACAGTGCCAGTCGTCACACACACAGCCACAGCCAAGGAGGAGGAGAGAGGACAGGCCACTCAGTCCTCCTGTAGTATGTCTGCAGCCTCTGTCCACCTCCTGTAGTGTGCCCGCAGCCTCTGTTCAACTCCTGTGTCATGCCTGCAGCCTCTGTCCACCTCCTGTAGTATGCCCACAGCCTCTGTCCACATCCTGTAGTATGCCCACAGCCTCTGTCCACCTCCTGTAGTATGCCCACAGCCTATGTCCACCTCCTGTAGTGTGTCCGCAGCCTCTGACCACCTCTTGTCTTTTATCATGTATGCAGTCTCTGATGGCATCCTAGAAAGGAGTCAAGAGTGGGAGCGCCACCGGGATGGGGGTTACGGGAAGAGACAGACATGTGTGGACTGTGAAGAGGAGACTATATAGAATAAAACCAGAGCCGCCAAGCTGAAGCCCTCTGACTGAGCCCTGCACGGTGCACCTGAGAGGAGGTTAGTGACAGCGCCGCCAGGCCAGTCTGAGGGGGGTCACTGATGTAAGAGGGGAGTGAATACAATAATGTATGGGGGCACTGATATAAAGGTTCCCCCCTATATTAGTAATCCCCCTTACATTAGTGTATTCACTCTGCGGAAGGTGGTCTCTGGTCACCATCCTGCAGACTCTGATGTAAGGGAGAACTATGTTTTTTGACTTTTGTTTAACTTAAACACATTTCTAATAGCACTAGCTGTGTGTTTATAGTTCAAATATTGATATTTTCACTGTTTAGCACTAAAAACAGTCATTTTAGGTACGTTTTTGCAGTGCCAGTAAAGAATGTGGAGTCGTCAGTAAACTTTATGATTTTTTGGCAGTAAAAAATTGGCGTCGTTTGTAAATTTTGGCGTTCTGCCAGTAAATTTCACTTCGGGGGGTTGGCAACACTGCCGGAGCCGTGATGATGTCACTCCCGCGCATTCGTATGGGTGGCGCCGGTCACGACATGGGTCCTGAAGAATTGGTATGAGCAGACCTTTCCTTCAGTGCGCATGCGCCAATGACGTTGGCCGCAGGGTATGTAGTAAATATCTCCTAAACGGTGCAAGTTGAGGAGATATTTACAGTACCTACAGGTAAGCCTTATTATAAGCTTACCTGTAAGTACAATTAAAGAGGAAGACTTTACTTCCACTTTAAGTGCTGCCATAAGTGCAGATCGCCGCCATTACTAGTAAAAAAAAAAAAAAAATTATAATAAAAATGCCATTAATCTAGCCCCTATTTTGTAGACGCTATAACTTTTGCACAAACCAATCAATATACGCTTATTGCAATTTTTTTTTTTACAAAAAATATATACAAGAATACATATCGGCCTAAACTGAGGAAGAATTTTATTTTTTTTAATTTAGGGGATATTAAGGGGCCAAATCTTCCGGGGCTGAAGTGGTTAAATAACGCCAGCTATTTAAAACAGGCCATGTTAGAGTTAGCGACTGTACTGTTTACAGTCAATCAATAGATTATTGTAATTTGCCAGTGAATTTCTCAACAAAGTCAAACAACTTTTGGTCACTCTGCCCTGGCACTCCCTAGGTAAATGGAATTCATGACCTTAACAATTTGATTGCACAACTGTTTACACCAGTCTTAAAATAAACTACTAATGTAGCATTTATCTGCTGTCCCAGCAAGGAGGCCTTGTTTACTTGTTTTTTACAGGTACAAATATCTTTTAAAATGGAAAATGTAATTTTTTTAATCATTTTTATTTTACTTTTTACTTTTACTTTACTTTTTTTACTTTACTTTTTTTTTAAGTATTAGTTCACCTTTACAAAAAAAAAATGTAAAGGTGAACTAAGAGCAGACACCCTTCCCACTTCCCAAATACCTGCTCTACTTATCTCTGGGGTAGCCAAGCAGTCAGCACCACCGCAGCCGCTCCAGCGGTCTGGGGATTCAAAATCCGCTGTTTTCCCTCTTCTCCATCAGTCTTCTAGGATGGAGCAGATGGATTCTTTTAAAATGTTTTTAATATTCATTTCTGACAACCCATTTGGTAAAAATCATAATTGTATTACTTTACAGACTATATTGTATTTATGTTCATTTGTATTTGTATAACATATTTAATAGCTTATATAAATGTAGCAAGGTCCCGGACCTCCAAAGGCCTAATGGTGACCTCCAGAGTCTGGGATAGCTGACATCCGTCTTTGTAGAGTGGGTTACAAGGCATGGTGGGTGTGATGCAAGATAGAGTGATGGACGCCAGACACTTTTTGAATGCAAAAGAGAATTATTGTCTCTTAACAGAACTGTGGGAGAGAGAGTTAGGGCCATGACACCCTTAGGTAGATGCAATGTTAATTGGCAGACTCCGAGACTTCTATAGGTAGACAGCTATACAGGGGAAGGCCTCCAGCCGGATACCACTTCTGTGTAGGTAGGACCGCTGTCTCCTATGTCAACAAATCTTGTAACAGTTACTAACGGTAGTTTTACTTAAATATTGGTAACACAGAATAGTTCTTGCACTCTACAGTCTCTCACTGTAGGTCTTCACCCACGGAGCTCCTAGTCTCTCAATAGACTCTCAGACCCAATTGCCACTGGATCCCCTGAGCTCATTCACTTCCGTGACTCAGTATTTTCCTCAAGTGTCACCCCCTTCACCCCGTTCCTCTGAGCTGGCCGCTCAGCTGTCGGCTAATTGCCAGCTCCTATCTCTCCACAGTGACTCACCTGTTGATGATATACTGCTTGTCAGTCCTGCCTACTTAAGCCGTTCAGCCCAGATGATCTCTGCCTTCGCCTTGGTCAACATCACAGAGACTATCTCCTGCGTTCCTGTTAAAGACTTGCTTGGCTGACATTCCTTTTTGCTGTGCTTGCTGTTCCACTACACTGATCTCTGGCTTCCCTTTCGGGCTTGTCTGACTATCCGTTCCGGTTCCCGAACGTTGGCTATGTTTTGACTATGTTTGTTCTATTTACTTTAATTATTAAACAAGTGTGATTTAACTGTACTTCTGTCTCAGTCTGATTCATGGTTTCTGACACCCCCGCTTCTCTGCTGGGTCCCTGGCTTGGCACTCACAGATACTCCTCAAATGTCACCACTGCTGACCCGCTAGGTCCCTGGCTTGGCACTCACTGGTGCTCCTCAAGAGTCATCTCTGCTGTCCCGCTGGGTCCTTGGCTTGGCACTTGCTGAAGTTTTCCCACTTCGTCACCGTCCACGGCTGGTGAGAAGACTGCTCTGCTTACTGGCTCCAGCTTACTCACAGTGGTCTCCGGTAACAAGGTGGACGGTCCCTTAGTGGCGACAGCTTCCCCTCTACCTCCGACCACAACTGACCAATTTGATGCAGTGTGTGGTGTATGGTCTGAGCACTGACAGGCTGATCCCCCACCCCTTCAACCTCTGCAGCAATGCTGGCAGCACTCATACATCTGTAGCGCTGGTATTTTCAATACCGATGCTAGTATTTTTGTAAATTTAAGTTTGTCTGAAGCTGCAGTTTGGCTCAGACTAATTATGCTAAAGTTCTGGTTTCTGTACCAGTTTAGCTGGGTTGTGCTAGTTTCCACTTGGCCTTGGGTGTCGATGTCACCACCGGTAAGTGTTGGAAAGGCAACAAGCTAAATGCATTTGTTACCCCTTTTACTCAGAAACAGCCCGGTGGGAGTGGTCTACCCGCTGTGCATTCTGGGTAAGGGTATTTAAGGAACAGGCGCCATTTTTTGGGGTTTGTTATCCCGACCTCGTGGCCCTCCTGGCCTGAGGTGTGTGCTGCCTTGTTCTATGTCTTGGGGCCGGCTGGCCCGAGGCTTCGCAACTGAAGGGTAGGCCCAGAAGTCCTGGAGCCTACTGATTCAGGGGTGGTCCTGTGCTGTCTTGCCTGCGGGGAGAAGCCACGCAACTGGAGGATCCAGGGGAGGACTTTTTCAGAAGAGGACTAAGCAACAAGGCTGGTATCTCTGGAAGAGCCTGGAGACACAGTTGGAGGACGCATCCCAGATCACCTACCACACAGTATCGCCGGATTGGCTCAAAGAAACTGGTACTGTGTGACAGCTCTTTAATTTTACAAGTTGCTAGTTGTGTATTCCTGTGGCAGAGGATTGCATAACGATTCCGCTATCTTGACAAGTCTGTGGCAGAGACTTTGACCGAGCATCTAATTGGTTGATGGGTCGGTGAGAGGGACCTATCCGGTGATTGCTAGATCCAGTCTGTGGAAGCTGTTTGTCCTCTGGATCAAAGAAAAATATCTCTAACCGGCAAATTACAAGGTACCTGGATTCCCCTTAACCCTCTATCCCTCTATTGCAAATCTATGTTTTTTCAAATAAATATTCAGAAAAAGGACTAAGTGTGGGAGCAATATTCTTTGACCAACTCTTTTAACAGGTCCCCTAGGACGGACACAGTGAGAAGGTGAGGTAACGGTAAGCCCAACAAAAACCAGCATATGATGCTGAGCTTGTGCACTGAACTTCTTTGGTCGACCATGGCGAAACCTGTTTGGAGTGGAACCTGTCCTGTTAAACCGCTGTATGGTCTTGGCCACCATGTTGCAGCTCAGTTTCAGGGTCTTGGCAATCTTCTTATAGCCTAGGCCATCTTTATGTAGAGCAACAATTCTTTTTTTCAGTTCCTCAGAGAGTTCTTTGCCATGAGGTGCCATGTTGAACTTCCAGTGACCAATATGACAGAGTGAGAGCGATAATACCAAATTTAACACAGCTGCTTCCCATTCACACCTGAGACCTTGTAACACTAACGAGTCACATGACACCGAGGAGGGAAAATGGCTATATGTGTATATATATATTTTTTTTTTATTTCATTTATTTTTCATTCATCATCACTTTATACTCAAATACACCACTGTACTTTTTTTTAATTTTTACTTTTATTCTCTTTACATCTACATCCCCTTTTTCTGATTTCAGTTAACCTTTCAGGCTGGATTCACACCTATGTGAATTGGATGCAGGTTTTTCCCCACATCCAATTTGATTGATAGGATATTGTGACCGTCTCCCTAGGGAGTCGGTTCACATATCTCCATTGCGGCTCCGGTGCAAATTTGTACAGGGTCCTGTGCGTCTTTTGGTCCAAATTCAGCCCAAAATTTGGGCTGAAATCAGACTGAAATGGTGAACGAGAATGCACGAACCCCTGCTGTGAGCCGCATGCGGCAATAGTGTGAAACCAGTCTCACTCTCTCATCACCTCATTTTTCCTCCTTCACAGCTTGAACGATCAACCATACACACCTGCCAGCTATTTATACATTCTGAGTGACTTCTAATGATGCTTATATACCCACACGCATGGGATCTTCATCCCCATGACTAAGCTCCGGGGGTGGACGGAGTGAAGCGCGTTGGGCACGTGACCTGGCGGGAGCCCAGGCTAAGGTTGTCTCTCTTATACCACCATAGGAATCCGTGGATGTGCGGCACTAGGGATCTTTCCTCTCTTCTTATAGCCACTAAGGAAATGTCTGCCTGACACTGGAGGGAAGCATCTGAATTCCCAAGGACTTGTAAGTTGCTGTTGTTAACCCTCAGGCGCACTAATACTACGGCTTGCCATTCCTGGGTCATTGTTGATGGTGTTCCATTGCTGTCCATTCCCTGAGCTATTGTTGAAGAGACTGTTCTAAGGTGTAGCTGCAGAATGAGAGTGTCCTACTTAACTATTCAGGGTTCTGGAGTATCTTACAGTTCCCGGTACACCATGCAAGTTGTTTAGCAAAAAATACAGGCCCCTTTCACACTTTCACACTTGTGCGACTTCAAAGTCACGCAAATTTACCGTGATTTGCAGCCACAATTTTGCCGCGATTTCAAGGAATGCCTGTGTAAGTGGCATCAAAATCGGACCAAAGTAGTTCAGGGACTAATTTTAAGTCAGAATGACTTGAAGTCGTACTAATATGAATATGAACTCAGCGGCCCTTATGAGGGTGAACGCTACACAAGTGAAGATGGATAGAAAAGAGGAAAGAAAAACAAATGATCACAGCCTCTCTCGGATTTACCCAAAATAAAGTAGAGCACACTGGCTTATAGGTTAAACTGAAGGTGAAGGAGGACTTGATAATCACTAAAAAAAAGGCGGAGCACAAGAAGTGCATGTTTTCTTTTTTGAGAATTTATGTTCTCTCATTGCTTGTATCTTGGTTACACTTTCTATTCCAATTATACTAATCCAAATAGAGGAGCCAGACACTTTAATTTTAGTGTCTGGCTCCTCTATTTGGATTAGTATAATTGGAATAGAAAGTGTAACCAAGATACAAGCAATGAGAGAACATAAATTCTCAAAAAATAAAACATGCACTTCTTGTGCTCCGCCTTTTTTTATGTGTAATAAAATGTGCCATTTTTACAAACACGTAGACATAGTTCTGCAACAGTAGCTATATAAAAATTAACAATAATATTTGCCTCAAGGAACGATAAACCAGATAACAAGAGTATGACATTGTGATCAGAAAGCACACTAAGGATGTACAGTATGTCGGTGACAGGCTCAAAAGCCTGCTTGAACGGTCATGTATCCACGAGAGTGAGAATCAAAAGATTGGGTCAAGTGACTACTTTTACGCCGGGTTCACAGCATGGGGTCAGGTGTGTCTGTGTTCTCCAATTCAGGTGCGAATCAGGCCCAATTTTTTGCCTTAATTTGCACCTGAATCAGACCAGAAGATGCACAAGACCCCTTTTAAACGTGGACCGTGGATGTCCCGGAGCTGTGTACACCGGCTCCATTGAGAGGACGGTCACACTCTCCCGTCATCCAATTTGCATTAGTGTAAACCAGTGATGGCCGGTCCATAAGGGGTGCATTGGTGCCGCCCCCCTAGTTTGCATGCGGGGCGCCGGACTAATAGCTTTCTTTGATGTCTGTCATTTTTTTACAAGCACATGATTAGAGCCTGAGGCTCTAATTGGCTTGTAAAAGTTTGCCCTCGGCGTGCAGAACCCTCCCACTTGTGATACTAGCGAATCTAGGTTTCCGACTTCTCGTCCTGGCCAATCAGGACAGGAGGCGGATCTAAAGAAGACCAGGTTAGCCAGGTGGAAGCTGGGGAAGCCATGGCGTCGGGTATTAGGGGAGCCGTGATCGCTGGAGGGCTCCGTTTGTGAGGTGAGTGCGGACCTGGAGATGTTTGTTTTCCGCACCCCCCCCCCCCCTCCCAAAAAATTTTTTTTTTAGCACCAGCCGCACTGGTGTGAACCCAGCCTTAAGTGGATCTACTCACCCCTGCTAGAAGATAGCATAAATCTTTTGAAAAGACGCTACAGCATAGTACTGGGAGCATCATCATTCCTTAGATCTCACTGGAAGGAGGATGACATCACCCTCACCTAGGTGACTTTAGCAAAGGCTGAGGTAAAGGTAAAAATTATGCAACTCACTGATGTGAATGTGCAGTACATATATGTGAAGTGCTGTGTAAATTGACGGCGCTATATATGTACCTGTAATAAATAAACTCCTTTCCTTTTACAAGTTATTTTTAAATGTTTTTCAGCAAAGCAGACTTGACATGAGAGAGAGAGATGGGCCTGTCATCACCGAACTCCTTCTGTGGACCCACTGAAGTTACCAACTTGAAAACAGTCCAGACCAGGAAAAACAGATTAGTTTGAAGGATAGTTACCACTATAGGCCATGGCTGGAACGGGCCCCCAAAGGACAGTACCTTTGTATCAAATGAAATTGTACTTCCCAGGGGGACTTTGAACAACAGGCAGAGATATTAACTCAAAGATTCTTGGAGAAGGACCTTTCTGGAAACCACACTCAATCAAGATAGAAACATTGATAAGGATTTGTTACTTATAGACAGAATAGACCGACCTAAAAGTGGGAGTGGATATTCCACCAATTTTTTCCCTAATCACTTCTTTTTCTACGCAACATTTAACCATCAAACGTATTATGATTAAACATTGGCATATCCTACAGAACGACCAAGTTTTAGGCCCGGTTCTGCCATTGAAAACTCAAGTTGTATATAGAGGTGTCCCGTCCTTAAAGGATAAATTGGCACATAATATATTGGACCCCCCCTCAAGATCCCCTCTTTTCCATGACCTTACTGGTTATTTCAAATGTGGACGCTGTCAGGTTTATGGCCTCAGACAGTGCAAATAGAGGAAAATGTTAGAATTCTCCTCCAGAGTTACGTCTAAAAAATATGTGGTAAAATCATTTATTACCAGTAGAACCACCCATGTGGTTTACTTGCTTCAAGGGATATAAAAACCATAGCGTGTCTAGACACAATGACATAGCTCGTGGTAGAGATCCATCTGTAACTCTTTTCATGGGTATAGACAGTTTTGTATCACATTGGAGGGGTAGCCTCAAGGTGAGGGAACTGTCTAAGATCGAAACTAAATTGATTTTTCTTCTTAAAAGCTACATTCCACATGGGTTAAATGTAGATTGGGATGTAAACTGTTTTCTGGATAATTCTTAAAATAATTTACATTTTTACTAACCTTTTTTATTATTTTTATTAACATTTATTTTTTATATAGAATGTGTAGAATTTGACATAAGATGTTGAGTTTGCTAGATTTTATTGTTATTTATTAATGCCTAAGTCCGCACCTATTCTTTGCCATTGCTGTGGGACCTAAAACACCTTACCCTTACAGGATAAGGTTTGTTTGTCTATATGGGGGTCACAATGATAGCCCTTCCAGTTCATCCGATCATATGATCTCACGTCAAGTCCAAGAGAATTCGTGGTGGAGACACGCAAGTGGGATTGGGCGGGACTTTGCCTCACGTCTGAGCAGCATCTCCGTTCAGAACGAGGCTTGGCTGACTGAGTTATACCGCATAGGGCAGAGGATGGGAGCGAGGCTTGGATTATTTCGAGGAGTGTACTAGCAATGACAGGGAAGGATGCCCACGCCCCGGAAGAAGTCCTTGTGGTGACGAAACCGGTCGGGCAGAAGTGTAATTTCCTGTTATCGCGCTCAGAGGAAAGTAAAACAGACATCCTTCTGTTTTCACATGCTGTTTTTATCCAGTTACATGTAAGCGCATTACCTTTTAATAAAACCTGTTGGAAAAGATTTTATACTATATTGGCGTTTTTATCTCTCATTAGGGTATGCCGCCTGGTGTTAGGTTTGGAGTGAGAGGATCCGCAGATTCTCCCATTGGTTACTTGGAATGATCTCCCCTGTTCATATGTGGATTCCAGAACGGAGTTGGAGTATATTACACAAGAGCTCTGTTTGACCTCCTGTAATATGAGATCAATGCTAGTGATATGTTTGACCTCCTGTAATATGAGGTAATGCTAGGTCTAGTAAGGGCACATCCTTATTTTTGGTGGCGGTCTAATCACAAGGTGAAGGCAGTTGATGATACAACAGTCAAGATACCTACTCACTTATATGTCACATGGGTGACTCATGGACTCATTTTTTCTTAATTATCGTGATATTAGGGTGATTCATGGACTCACTGGTATGTATAACATGTTTGTTATTTCAGAAAAAAAATGCTTTACAACCGCTTTAAGGACAGGTCAGCAATGACAGCTCATTATTTCTCTCATGACAGGTTTACTTTAATAGGTTTTCAAACTCACATGTGAAACTTAATTATATATACTTTTTTCTTAAATAAATTGTATTAGTGCCTTTGTAATGTAATGGTTATATGGACACAAAAAACATTCTTTAACCACTTCAGCCCCGGACCATTTGGCAGCCAAAGGACCAGAGGTCTTTTTTCAATTTCGCACTGCACTACTTTAACTGGTAATTGCGCGGTCATGCAATTTTGTACCAAACGAAATTTGCGTCCTTTTCTTCCCACAATAGAGCTTTCTTTTGATGGTATTTGATTGCCTCTGTGATTTTTATTTTTTGCGATATAAACAAAAAAAGAGCGAAAAAAAAAAATTTTCTTTTTTGTTATAAAAAAAATCTAATAAACTCAATTTTAGTCAAACATTTGGGCCAAAATGTATTCAGCCACATGTCTTTAGTAAAAAAAATGCCAATAAGCGTATATTTATTGGTTTGCGCAAAAGTTATAGCGTCTACAAACTAGAGTACATTTTCTGGAATTTACACCGCTTTTAATTTATGACTGCCTATTTCATTTCTTGAGGTGCTAAAATGGCAGAGAAGTACAAAACCCCCCCAAATGACCCCATTTTGGAAAGTAGACACCCCAAGCTATTTGCTGAGAGGCATGTTGAGCCAATTGAATATTTTTTTTTTTAGTCCCAAGTGATTGAATAAAGACAAAAATAAAAAAGATTTTTTTTTTTTTCAAAAAGTTGTCACTAAATGATATATTGCTCACACATGCCATAGTTATATGTGGAATTGCACCCCAAAATACATTTTGCTGCTTCTCCTGAGTATGGGGATACCACATGTGTGGGACTTTTTGGGAGCCTAGCCGCGTACGGGGCCCCGAAACCCAAGCACCGCCTTCAGGATTTCTAAGGGTGCAAATTTTTGATTTCACTCCTCACTACCTATCACCGTTTCGAAGGCCATAAAATGCCAAAATAGCACAAAACCCCCCCCAAATGACCCCATTTTGGAAAGTAGACACCCCAAGCTATTTGTTGAGAGGCATGGTGAGTATTTTACAGCTCTCATTTGTTTTTTGAAAATGAAGAAAGTAAAGAAAAAAAATGTTTTTTTTTTTTTTTTTCAATTTTCAAAACTTTGTGACAAAAAGCGAGATCTGCAAAATACTCACCATACCTCTCAGCAAATAGCTTGGGGTGTCTACTTTCCAAAATGGGGTCATTTTGGGGGGTTTTATGCCATCTGGGCATTCCATGGCCTCCGAAACTGTGATTGGCAGTGAGAAGTGAAATAAAAAATTTACACCCTTAGAAAGCCTGAAAGCGGGGATTGGTTTTTGGGGTTCCGTACGCAGCTAGGCTCCCAAAAAGTCCCACACATGTGGTATCCCCGTACTCAGGAGAAGCAACAGAATGTATTTTGGGGTGTATTTCCACATATGCCCATGACATGTTTGAGCAATATATCATTTAGTGACAACTTTTTGTAAAAAAAATATATATTTTTTTTTTTTTCATTATTCAATCTCTTGGGACAAAAAAAAAAAAATATTTAATGGGCTCAACATTGCTCTCATCAAATAGCTTGGGGTGTCTACTTTCCAAAATGGGGTCATTTGGGGGGGGTTTGAACTGTCCTGGCATTTTATGCACAACATTTAGAAGCCTATGTCACACGTCACCCACTCTTCTAACCACTTGTAGACAAAGCCCTTTCTGACACTTTTTGTTTACATGAAAACATATTTTTTTTTTTGCAAGAAAATTACGTTGAACCCCAAACACTATATATAAATGTTAAAGCAAAGGCCCTACAGATTAAAATGGTGGGTGTTGCATTTTTTTTTTCCACACAGTATTTGCGCAGCGATTTTTCAAACGCATTTTTTGTGGAAAAAATACACTTTTTTTTATTTTAATGCACTAAAACACACTATATTGCTCAAATTTTTGATGAAATAAAAAATATGATCTTAGGCCGAGTACATGGATACCAAACACGACATGCTTTAAAATTGCGCACAAACACGCAGTGGCGACAAACTACATACATTTTTAAAAGCCTTTAAAAGCCTTTACATGATACCACATTAGATTCACGGAGGAGGTCTACTGCTAAAATTACTGCCCTCGATCTGACCTTCGCGGTGATACCTCACATGCATGGTGCAATTGCTGTTTACATATGACGCCAGACCAACGCTTGTGTACGCCTTTGCGCAAGAGAAGGGGGGCAGGGGTGCTTTTTTTTTTTTTTTGTTGTTTTTTTTTTTATTTATTTAGCTTTTTTATTTTATTTTTAAACTGTTCCTTCCATTTTTTTTCTTTGTTATGATTTTTATTGTTATCTCAGGGAATGTAAATATCCCCTATGATAGCAATAGGCAGTGACAGGTACTCTTTTTTTGAAAAAATTGGGGTCTATTAGACCCTAGATCTTTCCTCTGCCCTCAAAGCATCTGACCACACCAAGATTGGTGTGATAAAATGCTTTCCCAATTTCCCAATGGCGCGGTTTATATCCGGGAGGGGGGACATTCCCTCCCACTGCTTGTAAAAGCAGTCTAGAGGCTAATTACCCGCTAGAATTGCTTTTACATGAAAGCCGATCACTGGCTGAAAAGAATGATACCAAGATGATACCTAAACCTGCAGGCATCATTCTGGTATAACCATTCAAAGTCCAGCAACATACTGGACATATATTGTAATCTTTTTTTTTTCATGCAGCCTCTTGGCTGAACGAAAAAAAGAGATTGATTGGTGGGTATGCCCACCATTAGAATACCTCCCTTCATCCACCCACTTCTAATGATGGGCATACATGCACCATTTATATATGCCGATGCATGGGGGCATCCTCCCGCAAAAGTTATGCCGTGTACACACGGTCGGAATTTCGACCGTATGTACGTGGCATTAGGAGCCAATCGCTCCTCCCCCCCCCTGCTGCCCCCATGCTTCGGCATATATGCTCTTTTTTTTAACTGTGGTGGTGAAATCACCTCCTACAGCGTTGGAGTCGCGGCTTTATGTATCGTGGGAGCAAACGCTGTTGCTGTCAAGATAAATAAATCCGCGTTGCAACTGAATGGCGCACCTGAAAACAAAAAAATGCTTAACACTAAAACACAGTAAACAAAATTACATACCTGAAAAGCAAGCATGATAAAACATGATAAAACATAATAAAACATTGCAGAATAGAATGGAGTAAAAAAAGAGCAACAATAGAGAGAGAATAGAGTGAGAGAGAGAACAATAAAACGACAACTATTTTATTTTTTTTTATTTTTTTGAGATTCACAGGTAAAAAAAGCTCCTGACTGAAGCGACTGAATCAAAACGCTACCACAAAAAAAATGTTAGCGATCGCAGGGATCAGGCCTGACTCTGCGAACGCTGCAGTTATGTGTGCTTAGTGTTTTGTAAGTGACAGTGATCGATCGATACTGCACTTGGGTGGGCTGGGCTGGGCGGAGGGGGAAAACGCAGGTGCTAGCAGGTATCTGGGCTGATCCCGCTAACAATGCGTTTTTTTTAGGAACCCTAAACTGCTGGGACGCAAGTATAGATCTGATCAGATCAGATATTGATCTGTTCAGATACTGTGCCACTAAGGGAGGTGTATGCTTTGTGCGTGGGTGTTTGCGGTACTGGCACTAACCTGGGGCGACGCAGACCTTATTTGACCCTAAAACCTAATTGATATCACCCGCCGGGCGATCAGGGGGTTAAACCGTTATTGGGTAATAAATGGCGGGTGCCCTGACAGTATAAAAAACAAGCTAACTAACCAGCGTCACCCGTAACAGTAATACAAAAAAAAACTGGTTACCTAGCGACACTAATGCAGCGATCAGAAAAACGATCGCTTAGTGACACTGGCAAAAGGGGGTGAAAGGGTTAACTAGGGGCAATCAGGGGGTTAAAACCTTTATTAGGTAATATATGGGGGTACCTGACGCTATATAAAAACCTGACGGGGAACCTAAATAACGAAATAACTAACTGGCTAACCAGCGTCACCAGTGACAGTTATACAGTGATCACTGGTGAAAGGGTTAACTCTAGGGGCAATCAGGGGGTTAAAACCTTTATTTAGGTTGTAATATGGGGGTACCTGACCTATAAACCTATTTATGAACCTATATAAACATGGCGGTTAACCTCAGAAAAAAAAAAAAAGGGGGTGAAAGGGTTAACTAGGGGCAATCAGGGGGTACCTGACGCTATATAAAAATGTTTAAAAATAACTAACTGGCTAACCAGCGTCACCAGTGACAGTTATACAGTGATACTGGTGAAAGGGTTAACTCTAGGGGCAATCAAGGGGTTAAAACCTTTATTTAGGTTGTAATATGGGGGTACCTGACCTATGATCGCTTAGTGACACTGGCAAAAGGGGGTGAAAGGGTACCTGGGGGGCAATCAAGGGGTTAAACCTTTATTAGGGGTAGGGGGTACCTTGGACCTAAAACTAACTGCACTGACAGTTATTACAGTCACACTGACACTAAATGCAGTGATCAGTAAAAAAATATATAAAAAGGGGGTGATCTGGGGGGTGATCTGGGGGGTGACTGGGGGTGACAGGGGGGTGTTTTGTGTGCCTGTTGTCAGTGTACTGTTGGTGCACTAACCTGTACATGTTGACAGCTCGGCGTTCCGGTCACATAGACCGGCGCACCGAGCGTGACATCACTTCCTCTGCCTGTGGTTTGATTGACACAGACAGAGGAAGCATCTGATTGGCCAGGAGCGATCGCGAGGGGGTGGCCAGAAACCACTGGCCGTCCCCTCATCCCGGATCGCTCCTGAAGCGATCCCACCGTCCCCGCCGGCCGGGGGGGTCCGATCGGACCCCCCACGCGCCTGAAGAATGGCACGTACAGGTACGTGATTCTGCCTGTACGTGCCATCTGCCGACGTATATGTACATGGGGCGGTCGGGAAGTGGTTAACTGTTTAAATGTTTTATTTGATTGTACAATCAAATGTACAAATGTAATTTACATTTGTTTAGAAATATATAAAAATATGGATTTCATTTTGTCATAGGCTAGCGTGGATCCTTTGTTTCACCAACAGTGGTATGGACTCCTTGCAGGCAAAGTCTAATCAGCATACATAAATAGTGCTCCGCCACCGTCTTCTCCCTAAGCTGTCATCTCATAGTTACATAGTTACATAGTTAGCTAGGCTGAAAAAAGACACAAGTCCATCCAGTTCAACTATAAAAAAAAAGAAATAATAAATAAAAAAATATATATATCGTACAATCCAATATACCCAATTCTATACCCACAGTTGATCCAGAGGAAGGCAAAAAAAAAACCCAGAAGAGCATGCTCCAATCTGCTACAGCAGGGGAAAAAAATCCCTTCCTGATCCCCCTAGAGGCAATCGGATTTTCCCTGGATCAACTTTACCTATAAATGTTAGTACCCAGTTATATTATGTACATTTAGGAAAGTATCCAGGCCTTTCTTAAAGCAATCTACTGAGTTAGCGATAACCACTTCTGGAGGGAGTCTATTCCACATTTTCACAGCTCTTACTGTGAAGAAACCTTTCCGTATTTGGAGATGAAATCTTTTTTCCTCTAGACATAAAGAGTGCCCCCCTGTCCTCTGTGTTGACCATAAAGTAAATAACTCAACACCAAGTTCACTATTTGGACCCCTTATATATTTGTACATGTTGATCATATCCCCCCTTATTCTCCTCTTCTCAAGAGTGAATAAATTCAGTTGCTCTAATCTTTCCTCATATCTGAGCTCCTCCATGCCTCTTATCAGTTTGGATGACCTTCTCTGCACTTTCTCCAGTTCCCCCGATATCCTTTTTGAGAACTGGTGCCCAAAACTGAACTGCATATTCCATATGAGGTCTTACTAATGATTTGAACAGGAGCAAAATGATATCTCTCTCTCTGGAGTCCATACCTCTCCTAATACAAGAAAGGACTTTGCTCGCTTTGGAAACCGCAGCTTGGCATTGCATGCTATTATTGAGCTTATGATCTACCAAAACCCCCAGATCCTTCTCCACTACGGATTCCCCGAGTTGTACTCCCCCCTAGCATGTATGATGCATGCATATTCTTAGCCCCCAAGTGTATAACTTTACATTTATCAACATTAAACCTCATCTGCCACATAGTCGCCCAATTAGACAGAGCATTGAGGTCGGCTTGTAAATTGGAGACCTCCTGTAAGGACGTTATTCCACTGCATAGCTTGGTGTCATCTGCAAAGACAGAAATGTTACTTTTGATCCCAGACCCAATATCATTTATAAAGATATTAAAAAGTAAGGGTCCCAACACTGAACCTTGGGGTACACCACTGATAACCTTAGACCATTCAGAGTAAGAATCATTAACCACGACTCTCTGAATTCTGTCATTTAACCAGTTTTCTATCCATTTACAAACTGATATTTCCAAGAATGTAGACCTTACCTTACACATGAGCCGTGAGTGCGGAACTGTATCGAACGCTTTTGCAAAATCCAAGTATACCACGTCCACAGCCACCCCTCTGTCCAAGGTTTTACTTACCTCTTCATAAAAGGAAATCAGGTTCGTCTGACAACTTCTGTCTTTCATGAATCCATGCTGTCTGTTGCTTAAAATGTTTTTTTCCAGCAAGAACTCGTCTATGTGGTCTTTTATTAAACGCTCCAGTATCTTTCCGACTATAGAAGTTAAACTAACAGGTCTATAGTTACTTGGTAAAGACTTTGTTCCCTTTTTAAATATAGGCACCACGTTCGCCCTGCACCAATCCAGTGGTACTATTCCCATCATTAAGGAGTCCCTAAAAATTAAATACAATGGCTTTGAAATTGCAGAGCTCAATTCTTTTAGGATCCGTGGGTGGATGCCATCTGGTCCAGGAGCTTTATCCACCTTTATTCTGTCTAAATATTTCTGGACCATATCACTTTTGAGCCATTGTGGATCATTCGGGGCTGTGTCAATACCACCCCCATTATGGTCATGAGCTCCCCCATGCTCCTTTGTATACACAGAGCTGAATAAAGTATTTAATAAATTAGCCTTCTCTTTGTCCCCAGTCACCCACTCTAGATTATTTTGTAAAGGGCCTACATGCTCAGACCTGACCTTTTTACTATTAATATATTTGAAGAATTTTTTGGGGTTTGTCCTACAATCTTTTGCAATCTGTCGTTCGTTTTGAATTTTTGCATCCTTGATTTCCTTTTTACATATTCTGTTAAATTCTTTGTAACATTTAAACAACACTAGTGTTCCTTCATTTTTATATTTTTTAAAAGCTCTTTTCTTATTGTTTATAGCTTTTTTAACTTTGACCGTGAGCCACATAGGTTTTATTTTAAGCCTTTTAAACTTATTGCCCATGGGAATATACTTTGCAGTGAGGTCCCAGACAGTCTTTTTGAAGAATTCCCATTTCTGTTCTGTGCTCATTGATGCCAATATTCCCTCCCAGTCCAAGTCCTGGAGAGCAGCCCTCATCCTTGGAAAATTTGCTCTCTTGAAGTTGAGCGTTTTTATCTTTCCTGTATGTATTTCTTGCTTACAGCTAACATCAAATGAAATCATGTTATGATCACTGCTACCCAGGTGTTCCTTTATCTGAACATTCGTAATAAGCTCTGCATGATTTGAGATTACCAGATCTAGCAGAGCATCATTCCTAGTTGGGGCCTCAATAAACTGGACCTGCGGTTGTCTTCTTCCTCACCACCTTCTTCCTCCTCACGTCGCTGTCTTCTTCTTCTACCTCACCGCCGCCGGTTACCCGCTAAAAAACAAACAAAAAGAAACTGGTTATGTCACAAAACTGTCTTCCTCGTTATGTTCCCCACTGTCCGGCGCCTCTTATATAGGCATGGGGCATGGCCATCCAATGATGTTGCCCGGAGAGCCCGCCCCTTGTGACCTCACATGTCACTGGACGACGTCATTGGATGGCCACGCCCCATACCTATATGAGAGGCGCTGGACAGTGGGGGAACATAACAATGGAGGAAGACAGATTCCCAACAAGACCAGCTTTTTTTTTTTAGCAGGCAACCAGCGGCGAGGAAGAAGACGACGGCATCGTTTTTTTTTTTTTTACTTTTCACTGCTTTTTTGGTGAATGGGTAGGGGTACAAAGTACCCGATACCCATTCACATAGGGTGGGGGGGGCCAGGATCTGGGGTCCCCTTATTAAAGTGGACTTCCAGATTCAGATAAGCCCCCAGCCCACAGACCCCGACAACCACCGGCTAGGGTTGTTGGGTAGAGACCCTTGTTCTCATCAACATGGGGGCAAGGTGCTTTGGCAGCACCCATCCCCCCCATGTTGAGGGGATGTGGCCTGGCAGGCGGCATGCTCAGATAAGGGAATGTACATATTCGCCAGCACACCATGGATCGACAAATTTTCATCTAAAACCTTTTAATGAAAGAAAAATTACATCACAAAAGAAGGTGCAACGTTTCGGAGCCGTTTTCCTACACCGTATGCTCGCCTGGGATATATATTGGGGTTGCCGGTTGTACATCTGAATTTTTTTTCATTGTACACTTTATTAAGCACGATTTTAATTTAACATGTTCAGGAGTAGCCTAATGTGATAGCTTTGTCTCCATTGGTCTCCATTTGCTTATATAATTATTTGGATTTAGTGTATTCTCTGATACCCAGTTGATATGAGCATCCGGCATTCTCACACAGGAGCCATGCGTCTGCATTTCGGTTTTTCTTCTTTTCTTTTCCTTTTTTCCTCTAGGGTCTATTGTCTTTACATTAGTACTTACTTTATTTCTCTATACTATATATATATATATGGTGTTTTTTCTTTTTTCTCCTCTAATTTTTCTGGACTTTCACTTTCTTTTTCTCCTTTTTCTCTCCATCTTCTCTTTTTGTTCCCTCCCTTCTTCTCCCTTTTTTCTATTTTTTTTTTTCCTTTTCCATTGTCTCTTTTTTTTTCTTTTTCCCTTATTTTCATTTTTAATTTTTTTAATTAATTTTTGTTTATTTCTATTTATTTATTTTTTTGTTTATTATTCATTATTATTTTTATTTTATATTTATATTTATTTGTGTTATTATTTTTTCTGTATATTTGCATTTTTATATTTATCTTTATACATTTTTTATATTTATATTTATTTACTTTTGATTTTTTTCTTATTTATATTTTGATTTTTTTGTATTTTGATTATTTTCATTATTAGCACTCTATTTTTATATTTATATTTATTTTCATTTCTTCATTTTCCTTTTTTTTTCTCTCTCTTTCGTTAGTTTTCTCTTTTTTTACCTCACTCACAGGTTTTCTTTCTTTTTTTTTTCCTCACTCAAGGGTCTTTCTGATTCTATCTCTCTGCTCTAACTTCGTCTTGCTTTTCTCTCTCCCTGCTTGCTCTTCGCTGATGTGCTCCTGCACGCTCACACATACTTTCCACTTCTTTTCATTCTCTCACACATGAGAGCTGTGGCGGGCGTACGTCACTGGTTTCCGTGACGACGGCGGCCCAGCGGCTTGGCGTCCCCCTTTCCGCGGTTGCCATGGCTACTGCACATGCGCCGCTACGTGGCACGCCATGATCGGCGGCCGGAGCGGTTAACAATGATGATGTTTGCTGGGTCCTAGCGGTCTGATGTTCTGATTGGGACACATTTTGCTAGTGTACCCGCACTAGCCGGATTATGCTGACACAACACATGCGGTTGGCATTCTGTGATTTTTAGGAGTCAGCAGTCTTTAAGTTTTCTGGCGGGATTCTGACGTCATTTGGCGTCACAGGGAGGGGGTGTAACCTATTTTTTTTCTCATTTGCACATGTTTTGATTGGTGACTGATGTATATAAATTCTTGTTTTGACACTGCTGCACGGTATCACATGCCTGCCGAAGGGGTCCTGCACGGCTCCGAAACATTGCACCTTCTTTTGTAATGTGATTTTTTTCATTAGAACTTTTTAGACAAAAATTTGTCGATCCATGGTGTGCTGGCGAATATGTACATTCGTTTGATGCTTCCAGGACCCAACTGGTAATCATTGCAGCACCCACTACTTTATGAGCCACAAATACCAGGAATGTGTGCGATAGGAATATCGATTTGAATGCTCAGATAAGGGTCTGGTATGGATTCAGGGGGGGGCCCCAAGACGTTTTTTTTTTTTTTTTAATTTTGGTGTGAGGATCCCCTCCGAATCCATACTAGACCCAAAGGGCCTGGTATGGACCTGGGGGGGTACCTGACGCCGTTTTTTTTGTGATTTTTTTTTTGCCGGCAAATTTCTTTTTACATTCAGCTTTTAACAGGAACCCCGTTGACAGCTGATGACTCATCGGCTGCTAAAGAGGTGGCGGCCGGCTTCCCGGCCCCCTGCTTAGCAACAAGCTAAGTATGCCCAGCTTCAGTTCTGTGAGGGAACCCTTATTAGGGCATTCTTGCTTCTGGAAGGAGCACACAGAAATGAAGAGGATAGACAAAGGTACAGTCATGCCACAGGCTAGAGGGGATATTCCACATTTAAGCTCAAGATAAAAAATGCTTTTTTATATGTACTACCAAACAAAAATATACTTTTTATCATATTAAACAAACTATTATAAATATTCTATTTCCACGTGACATTGTGATCTACAATACAAGGGGTTCCACTGGGAAGAATTTGAAGACCATCCCAGAAGTTTCCAATTCAGCACTCTTGTAACCTTAAAGCGGGGTTTCACCTTAAAAACATTTTTTTAAAAGTCAGCAGCTAAAAAAAAAGTTGCTGCTGACTTTTAATAAGTACACTTACCCTCCCAGGGCGCCCGCGATGTCGTTCGTGGAGGCCGAGATGTCCCTTGGCTATCCGGATCCAGCGCCGCCATCCTCAGTAAGGGAAACGGCTTCACGCGGCCTACTGCGCATGCGCGAGTCGGCGCGCAGCCTACTGCGCATGCGCGAGTCGCGCGCGGCCTACTGCGCATGCGCGAGTCGCGCGCGGCCTACTGCGCATGCGCGAGTCTTATTTGTGAATGGGGAACGCGGTGTGTTGTGGGACACAGTTCCCATAACACACCGCGCCCCATTCACCTGAAGACGGAAGAAGAGAAGATCACCGCGGCGCTGGAGGAGGCAGATTAGGACGATCTGCCTAGCAACAGCCATTTCTGGTAAGTAAAAAAAAAAATTTTTTTTTTTTTTTTTTTAAAATTGTTACTAACATTTTTTCTAGTTTTCATTTTCAGGGTGTCCCACCACTTTAAGCACATTTTACTTACGTACATTTTACTTATGTAAAGTGATTATTTCTTAGTATTTTAACCATGTGTTGACCAACATACATATATAAATGTCCTGGTTGGCAAGTGATTATACTAGGACCATGGTTCCATCTTAAGCCATGATCCTGCTATTCTTTTTTTATAGCCAGTAATCTGCTTTTGTGTAAAAGTGATCCAGTTTTACAGACTGTGACTGCAGAGCTTCCTATGCTATCCTAATCCTCTGACCGCAGTAAGCAGTTGGAACGGCTGCCCACAGAGTAAATTGAGGAGCTTCAGTTCCCCCATCTCCTCTGTGATAAATGATCCCAGATGTGACAGGGCTATTGTCACTTTTGTTTTCAGAGCCATCATTTTCCAGCTGTTACAGCCAGGGAGGCATCTAACGAAGCAAGATCTGTAGGTATCAACGCGAACTTTGGAGTGAGAGCAATAGTTCCAGTGCCAAAATTCACAATTACCTCTAAATGGATAACCTGCAAATAACTTTAAAGGCATCATCTATGGACAATTTTTTAGATACCGTGGTTTGTCGCCATTTCACGGGCATGTGCAATTTTAAATCTTGACATGTATGAATCTATTCGCTTGACATTTTACCTAAAGGTTGCGTATTATATTGTGTTTGTGTGCACTAAAATGTATTTCATTATTTTTCCATGAAAATGTGCTTTTGATAAATGGCTACCCAAATATCTTATACAGTGGTGTGAAAAAGTGTTTGCCCCCTTCCTCATTTCCTGTTCCTTTGCATGTTTGTCACACTTAAGTGTTTCGGAACATCAAACCAATTTAAACAATAGTCAAGGACAACACAAGTAAACACAAAATGCAATTTGTAAATTAAGGTGTTTATTATTAAAAGGTGAAAAAAAATCCAAACCATCATGGCCCTGTGTGAAAAAGTGATTGCCCCCCTTGTTAAAACATACTATAACTGTGGTTGTCCACACCTGAGTTCAATTTCTCTAGCCACACCCAGGCCTGATTATTGCCACACCTGTTCACAATCAAGGCATCACTTAAATAGGAGCTGCTTGACACAGTAAGGTCCACCAGAAGATCCTTAAAAGCTACACATCATGCCGAGACCCAAAGAAATTCAGGAACAATTGAGAAAGAAAGTAATTGAGATCTATCAGTCTGGAAAGGGTTATAAAGCCATTTCCAAAGCTTTGGGAATCCAGCGAACCACAGTGAGAGCCATTATCCACAAATGGCGAAGACATGGAACAGTGGTGAACCTTCCCAGGAGTGGCCGGGCGCCCAAAATTACCCCAAGAGCGCAGCGACGACTCATCCAAGAGGTCACAAAAGACCCCACAACAACGTCCAAGGAACTGCAGGCCTCACTTGCCTCAGTTAAGGTCAGCGTTCATGCCTCCACCATCAGGAAAAGACTGGGCAAAAATGGCCTGCATGGCAGAGTTCCAAGGAGAAAACCACTGCTGAGCAAAAAGAACATCAAAGCTCGTCTCAATTTCTCCACAACACACCTTGATGATCCCCAAGACTTTTGGGACAACATTCTGTGGACCGATGAGACAAAAGTGGAACTCTTTGGAAGGTGTGTGTCCAAGTATATCTGGCGTAGAAGGAACACTGCATTTCAGAAAAAGAACATTATACCAACAGTAAAATGGTGGTGGTAGTGTGATGGTCTGGGGCTGTTTTGCTGCTTCAGGACCTGGAAGACTTGCCGTGATAAAAGGAACTATGAATTCTGCTGTCTACCAAGAGATCCTGAAGGAGAATGTCCGACCATCTGTTCGTGTACTCAAGCTGAAACGAACTTGGGTTCTGCAGCAGGACAATGATCCTAAACACACCAGCAAGTCCACCACCGAATGGCGGAAAGAAAAACAAAATGAAGACTTTGGAGTGGCCTAGCCAAAGTCCTGACCTGAATCCTATTGAGATGTTGTGGTATGACCTTAAAAAGGCCGTTCATGCTCGAAAACCCTCTAATGTAACTGAATTAGGACAATTCTGCAAAGATGAGTGGGCCAAAATTCCTCCAGGACGCTGTAAAAGCCTCATTGCACGTTATCGCAAACGCTTGGTTGCAGTTGTTGCTGCTAAGGGTGGCCCAACCAGTTATTAGGTTTAGGGGGCAATCACTTTTTCACACAGGGCCATGATGGTTTGGATTTTTTTTCACCTTTAATAATAAACACCTTCATTTACAAATTGCATTTTGTGTTTACTTGTGTTGTCCTTGACTATTGTTTAAATTGGTTTGATGTTCCGAAACACTTAAGTGTGACAAACATGCAAAGGAACAGGAAATGAGGAAGGGGGCAAACACTTTTTCACACCACTGTATTTTAGCCCCCAGGACATCTACATTCAGAAAATACATGTTTGGAGGCTATAAGTAATTTTCTTGCAAAAACGTGTGCAAAACATTAAAAAATTGTCTCAGTAGGCAAGCAGTTAAAGGAGTTGTGACAGAACCCACTGTCACTGTGTGTTTTGGAGGGGGCTGTGGGCTCGCCTCCTACCCACAGATTATGGCCCAGCAGAGAACGTGATATTTGGATGGCTATTTGCCGTCTCCCACCACCTGGAGAAGATGCCACCTCCAGACATTTGTGTCCGGGGTCGCCGGTTCATCAGAACTGGGTGAACGTGGTATCTGTGGCTGGGCTCGTGGAGTCGTTCCTCCGGCTACCTAAACTTAATGGCCCGGCTGGGATATATATTTACTTTTATTCCACAATCAATGTACTTTTAGCTGATAAAGGCATATATAAGATGGCGTTATTCCCAAAGCGTGGGGCTACGAGACTTGGGGACAAATGGCATTGGGATAATGTAATGCTACATCCCTTCTCAACCCCCCCCCCCCCCAACTTGTTGCTGTGTTTAATTGTGTTGGGTCATGGCATGTAGACAAAAGGTCTGGACTGGAGACATCCCAGGGATGTGTAAGGAGGGGCTGCCTGCTTATCATAATCCCTTCATGTGTTTAAACTGTAGTTTCTGCTTCAATGTACAAGTGTTGAGTTCCTATTGGTCCTTCCTTGTCCCCTACCCCCTCTATGACAAGGCTAAGAGAAATGTCCCTAACTGTGTTTAAAATGTGTATTCTTTTGTATTTAATAAACAGTTTATGCTCTGCATGTTTAACCCTCAACACATGTGTGGCTTGTCTCGTGATTGAGGGGTTAAGGGCTGTTTATGGCGAATCTACAGGTTTCGGGTACGTTTGGAGGACAGGAGGCACAGGTCTGGCGGAGATGCCCAGCAGGGGTATCTGAGATCCATCACAGGAGTAAAAAATAAATCTGTTGCTGGAGATACATTCAGATGTTCACCGACACGTGCGCCACAATCTTCTCATACAGTTACACTTTTTGCCCCATTTAATCCTGAACAATTTTCAAATAAAAAGTCTACCCACCCTTGAAAATGCCAAGTGTTTGTGAAGTAAAAAAAAATTAGACTGAGACCAGACCAAGATAAATCACTTCTGAAGTTTTTCCACCTTTAGGCTGGATTCACACCTATGCATTTTTAGTGATTTTTGCATTTTGCAGATTTGCACTACAGAACATGTTCCATAGGAAACCATGTTAAATGGACTGTAGTGCAAATCTGCAAAATGAAAAAAGCACTAAAACTGCATAGGTGTGAATCCAGCCTTAATGTGACCTATAATGTGTGCGATTCAATTAAAAACCAAATTGAAATCTTTAAAAGGGGGGAAAATAAAAAATAACAAGCTTACAATAAATGTGGTTGCATAAATATGCACACCCTTAACTACTTAAGGACCGGAAGATTTTCCCCCTTAATGACCAGGCCAATTTTTGCGATACCGCACTGCGTCGCTTTAACTCACAATTGCGCGGTTGTGCGGCATTGTACCCAAAAAAAAAAAATTCCTTTCTTTCCCCCCACAAATATAGCTTTCTTTTGGTGGTATTTGATCACCTCTGCGGTTTTTATTTTTTGCACTATAAAACAAAAAAAGACAGACAATTGTGAAAAAAATATATATATTTTTTTACTTTTTGCTATAATAAATATCCATATTTTTTTTTTTTAAAACGAACTAACTTTCTTTATCAGTTTAGGCCAATATGTATTCTTCTACATATCACAAAAAAAAAAAAAAAAATCGCAATAAGTGTATATTGATTCGCTTGAGCAAAAGTTATAGCGTCTACAAAATAGGGAATATATTTATGGCATTTTTATTATTATTTTTTTTACTGGAAATGGCAACGATTTGTGATTTTTAGTGGGACTATGACATTGCGGCGGACAGATCAGACTTTTTTGGGACCATTGACATTTATACAGGGATCAGTGCAAAAAATAGCCACTGATTGCTGTGTAAATGTCACTGGCAGAGAAGGGGCTAACATTAGGGGGCGATCAAGGGGTTAAGTGTTACCTAGGGAGGTGTTTAGAACAGTGGGGGCAGTGTACTGACAGGGAATAGAGAGAGATCATGTTCCTGATTACAAGGAACAGCAGATCTCTTTCTACCTCCCTGACAGAACGGGGATCTGTCTGTTTACATTGACAGATCCCCGTTGTGTCTCTCTCAGGGGTCGCCGGCGGACATTGCGGCCACGAGCATCGGCTCCAATGTCACGCAGTGGGCGTGCGCCCCCTATACCCCTTAAAGCGTCCGCCATACAGCTACGGCAAGTAGTTAAACTAATACTTTGTTGAAGCACCTTTCACATTTATGACAGCATTCAGTCTTTTGTGGTAGGAGTCTATCAACATGGCATCTTGCCTTGGGAATCTTTTGCCCACTCTTTCTTGCAAAAGCACTCAAAATCTCACAGATTGCAGGGGCATCCCCTGTGCACAGCCCTCTTCAAGTCACCCAACAGATTTTCAATAGGATTCAGGTCCAGGCTCTGGATAAGCCATTCAGAATCTTTGATATCCTGCTGATGAAGCCATTCTTTTGTTGGTTTGGAGGTATACTTTAGTTTGTCATGCCGAAAGGTAAATTTGCACTTTATCTTCAGCTTTTTAGCAGAGGCTAAAGGTGAAGGTTCTGTGCCAAGATTGATATTTGGAACTGTTCAAATGTCCCTCCACCTTGACTAAAGCCCAAGCTCCACTTATAGAACACCAGCCCCAAAGCATAATTCTGCAACCACCATGCTTCAATGTGGCTATGCTGATTTTTTTTTTATTATTATTGGTGCCGCGCCGTGCTGGTTTTGCACCAAGTATCAATCTTGGTCTCAGACCCCAACACATTTTCCCACATGCAATTTTGTCAGACTTGATATAGATTTTCAAAAAAATGCAGCCAGGCTTTTTCTTAGTAAGAAAAGGCTTCTGTCTTGCCACCCTACCCAACAGCCGCCCAGACATATGAAGATTACGGGAGATTGTTGTCACATGTATTCAGGGCTGGTGCAAGGATTTTTGAGACCCTAGGCGAAACCTTATTTTGCCACCCTCCCCATTGGCTCTGCCCTCACTGGGAATTTTGTGGTGCCTCTCCACCTATTTCTTCAGGCGTGGTCCACAGGCCTGCACCTGCACCTCTGGACTCAAATGAAGACAAATAGTGGAGGCACCGGCTCGCTCCCTTGTGCCAGCCCTGGTCCACAGGTATATGGACAGCCTAGGTTAATAAATGGACAGGCTAGAGTAGTATACGGACATGCTAACTGTGTAACTGCCTGTCTGTATGAGCAGACAAATACACTGTCAATGCTTTACAGGCTCCTAGTAAAAAATAATAATAAATATTTTTTTTACCTGCAAAAGGATCTGCATTTATTATTTTTTTTACAAAGGTGGACTTGAAACTCCACACCTCAAATCACCACAATTCTTGTATTTTTAGGCCTCAGATCACCACAATTCTTCCACCTTCACACCTCAGATCACTCCAATTGCTTCATCACCCTGAATGCTTGTTCCCCTCTGCACACCTGTTCCCCTTTGTTCACAATGCAGTTAAACTTGAGTACATTTTTTATTTCATGTGATTGGGTGCAGCACTGAGTGTGCTGTCTGTGCTTCAACTATACCTGAGCCAGCGGCTCACCCCCAGGAGAGCGGCGATGCTGCCTGTCCTCCCACAACAGATCCCCAACTGTCCCGGACTTGCATGCAGGGCTTCAATCTCATTCGCCCAGGCCGGTTCCATCTATCATGCAGCACTTCCAGCTGGCTGCTCTTTGTCCCGGCTCTCTCCCCTCCTCACTGCCGCTGCTAGGGCGGCACTGCAGGCTGGGAATAGAGAGGTCTGGGGATGTCTTCACAGGCGCAACCACCCCCTAGCCTAGCACCATAAGGCGCCTGTGCTACCTTATACATGGTTACTACGGTCCTGCAGGTATTTAGAAAATCAGAATCCCTAGCGAGCGGCTGAAGATCCGGATTTTGCAGCTGCCTGACCTGCCTATTGCTAGCGCCAGCCCTGCATGTAGTACACAAATACTTGCCAGATATTCCTGCAGCTCCTTTAATGTTGCTGTAGGCCTCTTGGCAGCCTTCCAGACAAGTTTCCTTCTTGTTTTTTCATAAATTTTGTAAAATTTCCAGTTCTTGGTAATGTAATTGTTGTGCCATATTTTCTCCACTTGTTGATGACCGTATTCACTGTGTTCCATGGTATATCTAATGCCATAGAAAAAATGTTGTGCCCTTCTCTTGACCAATACCATCCAACAATGAGATCCCTTTGATGTTTTGCAAGCTCTTTTTGGATCATGGCTTTTGCTGTAAGAGGCAATCGAATAAATGTCAGAAAAATCTTACTAGAACAGCTGGACTTTATCGCAATCACATTCATTTATGAGAGGTGTGAACTGACTACTATTTTCCATCAGTTTGAATGTGATTGGTTAATTATAAGCACAGCCACATACCTAATTGTAAGAGGGTGTACACACTTATGCAGCCACAATATTTTATTTTTATTGCCCGCCACTAAATAATTTCAGTTTTAAATTGAATTGCACAGATTATAGGTCACATTAAGGGGGGAAACATTTTGATGTGGTTTACCTTGGTCTGATTTTTTTTTTTTTTCTTTAGCTCAAAAAAACTAATTTTACAGGGGGTGTGTAGGCTTTATATCCACTGTATATAGTTCATTAATGATGCATTATTTGTATATTAATGGCAGAAGAAAAGTCCATTGTTCCAGTTATAGTCTGCTTCTAGGCATATTGTTGAGAAGACTGCTTATAAAGCTGTTCAGTGTGTCTGTATACTCTTCCGTGTATTTCCTTAAATGTCCAGCATGTACAGAATCTTGCCACTTCTTTCCCTGCACTTCGATCCCTTGTTTTTCCCAGCATTGCAGTAACTCATCCAACGCTACATGATCACTCAGGGGGTCATTTAAACAGTAGAAGAAGAGAGCTGGGCTGTGAACAGGTTTTTTCAAGAAGGTTTGAATACCCCTCTCATAATAATCTGCTGTTTGACCTTTCAGGAGTGAAAAGTATAAAAGCAATCCTCGTACCACAAGTGGCTCTAAAAGTGGAGAACTGACCATGCGCGCCACACCTGAAAACAGAAAAGAATACTTATTTATACTTTGCACTAAACAGTGTATATTAAATCAATGATCAATAGAATATGAAAGTATAAAGTTATTTTGCAGGGAATTGCCTCATAAAATGTAAACGACATGGGAAAGTGCAAAGTTTGAAGGTGTTACATACAGTATTAATGAAAACAATAATAATTTAGGAGAATGTCAAAAAGTGGGGTTAGTGAATGTGGCGAAGCTTCACTTTGTAAAGAATACCCAATCAGGTGCAAGGAAAATGACTTGCTTGCACATGATTGGACAATGGAAATCAGCAGCACTTCGCCACATTCACCAAGCTCTGGGGAAAATTAGTACAACTGCACTTACAAAGTACACACTCTTCTTCACTTTAGTAAAACCATGTCCTAATTAAGTCTTAAAGCGGAGCTCCGTCCTGGGGAAAAAAATGTTTTTTTTTTTTTTAAAAGTCAGCAGCTACAAATACTGCAGCTGCTGACTTTTAAAAATCGGACACTTACCTGTCCCAGGGTCCAGCGATGCGGGGGAACGAGGCCCCCCCTCGTTCCCCGAGCCGCTCGCGGCGCCGGCATTCCTAATGTGGGAACCCGGCTGTGGCTTCACAGCCGGGCACCCACTGCGCATGTGCGAGCGGCGCCGTGCGCCGTGATTTGATGCTCAGTCATCTGGGACACATGACAGGTCCCAGGTGACTGTGCGGCGCCGAGGGGGAAGTGACGTTTAGCCCGGGCACTGAAGGTGGCAGACTACGAGGGACCCCCTAGCAACAGGCATTTAGAGGTGAGTAAAAAAAAAAAAAATTTTTCCAATTATTTTTTTTTTTATTTTTTTTATGATTTTTAAGCCCCTTTTTTTTTTTGACCTCAACCCCACTTTAATACCATTAAACCTATTCACTGGTGTAATTAGTGAGTTAAGCAAAAAAGCTAGGTAAAAAAACCTAGAGACAATTTAAATCCATTAAAACAATACCTAAAAAAACAGTACATTGGTTACCTAGCCCTGGGATATGTCTAGTTAGGATATTTACACTGCTCATACACCATAACTTTATGACCACTGACAGGTTAGGTGAACAACAATGATTATCTCATTACAATGGCAATTGAAAGTCGTGGGATATATTAGGCTGGGTTCACAACTATGTGAATTGGATGCAGGAGAATGTGACCCGGCTCTCTATGGACTCGATTCACATATCTCCAGGGCAGCTGCGGTCTTTGGCTCCGTTTCAGGGCCAAATTCAGACACAGATTCATCCCTGAACCAGAGAATGGGGATACATAGTGTTCCTGTGCGAGCCTCAGGCAGCAAGTTGTTCCTGAAGTTGATGTGTTGAAAGCAGAAAAGATGGGCATCACAGTTTGCTGTGTAAAGGACTACGCAGCTGCCAACCAGTCAGGGTTTCCATGCTGACATGTGTCCACAGCCAAAATCGCCTACAATTTGCATGTGAGCATAAGAACTGGACCATGGATGAAGTTGGCCTGGTCTGATGAATCATGTTTTCTTTTACATCATGTGGATGACTTAGATGCATGTGCATTGCTTACCTGGCAAAAAGATGGCATCAGGATGCAGAATGGGAAGAAGGCAAGGTGGTGGAGACAGTGTGATGCTTTGAGCAATGTTCTGCTGGGAAACTTTGGGTCCTGCCATTCATGTGATGTTACTTATCATATACCACCTACCTAAAAAATGATGCTGACCAAGTACACCCTATCATGTAATTGGATTTGCCTGATAGCAGTGGCCTCATTCAGCAGGGTAATGCACCCTGCCACAATGCAAAAACGTTCAAGAATCGTTTGAGGGCCCCATGAAATCAAGGTGTTGGCTTGGCCTCTAAATTCTCCAGACCTAAGTCCAATCGAGGATCTAAAGGTTTTGCTGTAGAAACAAGTCCATCCATGGAGACCCCAACTCACAGCTTACAGGTCTTAAACTATCTGCTACTGACAGCTTGGTGCCAAATACCACAGCATACCTTCAGAAGTCTAGTGGTGTCTTTGCATCGATGGGTCAGGGTGTTTTGGTGGAAAAAGGGGGGACCTACGCAATATTAGGTGGTCATAGAGTTATGGTTGATCGGTGTTTATCTTCATCACACTTAAGACATAAACAAACAATCTGTTATAAAGGCACGCAAATACATTTTATTTAGATGAAAATCTAACATGTGATAATAGATGTAATTAAAAGAGGACAGCACAAAAAAAAAAAAAAAAAACCTAACTTACCTGTTGCCATCCTTTCTGTGCTTCCTATCACAAGACTGTCAAACACTTGGCCATGAACCCTTTCCAACAGCTCTCGTTGTTCCTTGGATGAACACACCAACATCTGTGCAAACAGGTACCCTCCAACGGACATAGCATGGACAAAAAGTCTGCGAGAAGAAAGGTCCTCTTGTCCCATCAAAAGCTTCAACAACTGTCTTGCATGTTCAAGTCCTGTCTTAGGCCACAGAAAATGTGACAGCGAGCTCTCTCCCACAAATACGTCAAAGCCCAACTTGAAGTAGAGCTGGATATACTTTTCATGAGATTTAGCATTAGATCCCAGCCATGGAAGAAAGAGTAAAAGTGGACGAGGAGCCTTGCTGCTTTCGGAGTTAGAAGGATTTGTGTACAAGGAAAATGAATTAGAATATTTCTTTACACTAAGAGGATAAAGTAAAGTATTTGGAGCTTGGCCTTTTGGTACAGTTCCAGATGCTGGGGCCATAGCAAGGGCAGGAGGTGGTGAACTGACTTGATAGTGGAGGTAGGAACTCTGTAGAAACAAACACATAGGAGATACTTTATTTATACAGACAATGTAATAACTGCATTTAATTGCACTTTTTCTGCAATGTTGAAGATGTTACTGGATGAAAATACTTGGATAAGTTTAGTTAAATGTCAACATCACAGAAAAATATGTGACAATTTGGTAATGTGACTAATACCACTAGCTATACCATAACCTGGACTTTCAAAAATGTAAGGCCACTTTCACCCTGAACATCTTCCTGTGCTAGTGGTAAAGCACCACTTTAGCGGTGCTTTACCGGCGCTGTGTGGGCAGTAGCGGGGTGCTTTTAACCCCAAAGAAGGGGTTAACAAGGGGTTCAAAGTGCCCAGAAGGCACCGCTGCCAAAGCGTTTTGGGAGCAGTGTGTACACCGCTCCACCCCAAAGATGCTGCTTGCAGAACTGTTTTCTTGTCCTGCAAGTGCACCGCCCCAGTGTGAAAGCACTCTGACTTTCACACTGGGGTGGCTTGAGAGGTGCTTTTCAGGCGTTATTTTTAGCACTAAAATGCCTGAAAAGCACCTCAGTGTGAAAGTGGCCTAAGAATATATAATTATTCATCAGTTACAGCAAGGCCACCCAAAAGATCTCTTAAAAAAAAAAAACATGTTCCCAAGCCATAAAACAGAGCACGGCTCATTCTATGCATTAAGATAAAAACTCTGTGCAGCAGCCCCAATATTTACCCGAGGTCCCTCTCTGTCCACGAGTGCCTCAGCCGTTCGAGATTCTCCCTCCTGTTCGGCTAAGACACAACAATGGCGCCGTTGGCTGCCGCCGCTGTCGGGGTCAGCTAGCCAATCAGACTGGTCTGATTATATTGCACTGGTGAGAAAGCTCTAATCACATTGCACTGGTGAGAAAGCTTTGATCACATTGCACTGGCGAGACTGCTCTAATCACATTGCACTGGTGAGAAAGCTCTGATCACATTGCACTGGTGAGAAAGCTCTGATCACATTGCACCGGTGAGACAACTCTTTTTAATGTCAAAGGCCGCATTTGAGTCCCACCATATAAAGAAAGTTGATCAGTAATATTGTAAAGGCTTTTAAAGTGTGTATATATTTGAATAGGACACACACAAATTTAAGGCTTGGTATCTATTTACTTGTTGCAGCCCTATCTTTAAAATTTTACCAAGCATTTTGTTAATATATTATGTTTGTAAGCCCTAAAATCAACTTTAATGTATTATTCACTTAAAATATACATTTAATAAACATTTGTGCAAATATTGTGTGACATAAACCATTTTCTTCGTCAGGGTCTGCATTGAGAAAAAAAAAAATCGTTTTAAATATTCTTCAGGCCTAAAATTTGCATTTTAAAACGCATGTACAAAAATACAAAAACTGTTCTAACAGAGAAATAATAAAGGGTGTGCCTGCTGAACACCATAAAATACTATAACACCTCTTCAGCAATCCCACTTTGATTGTTTTTTCTGTAACTGTTCTCTTCGTGACGAAAAAAAAATGGCTGCTTTGGAAGCTCAGCACTTTTTGCTTACCATGGAAATAAGAAAAAACTAGGGGTTCTTTATGAAAGCCAATGTATTTAAAACATGTGACTGGACTAAAGGTGGCCACACACAATCAGATTTTAATCTGCTTACGAAGGAGGGCAAGCTGAACAAAATAATAGAAAAAGTGTATTCGTTGGTTTCAGAAATGTTAGGATCTATGCAGGCACAGACAATCTATCACTAAAAAAGGAGCTTAAAGTGGTTGTAAAGGCACAAGGTTTTTTACTATGCATGAAGGTAAAACCTCTGCTGTGTGCAGCAGCCCTCCAGCCCCCCAAATACTTACCTGAGCCCCATCTTGATCCAGTGATGTCCACGAGACCCTTGTCAATCACAGCCATTGAGCCAATCAGGAGACAAAGGGGGCGGGGTCGAGCCACAGCTCCGCGTGTGAATGGACACAGAGCTTGGGTGACCCCACAGCAAGCTGCTTGCTTTAGGGGCACCCAGCAGGAGGGAGGCGCCAGGAGCCCCAGTGTGGGATCCGAGAAGAGGAGGATCGGTTCTGCTCTGTGCAAAACCATTGCACAGAGCAGGTAAGTATAACATGTTTGTTATTTTAGAAAAAAACAAAAACGAACCTTTAGTATTACTTCAATGCTGTGACCTATACTCTTAAAGTGGTTGTAAAGGCACAAGGTTTTTTACCTTCATGCATTCATGCAGCCGCTTGCTGTGGGGGCACCTGGCAGGAGGGAGGAGCCAGGAGCTCCAGCGAAGTACCTGAGAGAGGAGGACCTCCTGTAAAACCACGGCACAGAGCAGGCAAGTATAAAATGTTTGTTATAAAAAAAATATGACTTCATCACTTAACATCACATAAAGTGGATGGTCTTAGGTCTTAGTCCAGGCTGGCTCCTAAGAAATCTAGAATCCTAGTTATTGCTGGATCGGAGTCCTCTGTCTCCAAGTAAGTCCCTTTCAAAAGCCAGACATTAAGGTTTAGAGCTTCCAGACATGGATGAAATACTAAGCCCTGGTGAAGAAAATCCCAGATTAGAGGGAGAATCAAAGGTTTTGTCACCAACAGGCATTTCAGAAGCCATACGGGAGCCATTGGGATCTGGTATGCTCCTTCTACCTGGATTTATTTCTACTACCCGACGAAGGGTGGCGAGGGTGGGAGAGCATAATTTACCGGCACTGTGTGGGCGGTAGCGGGGTGCTTTTAACCCCAAAGAAGGGGTTAACAAGGGGTTAAAAGTGCCCAAAAAGCACCGCTGCTTTTTTTCAGAAAATTGCAGCTGACACCAAGCCCCTTATCTCTTCCTCTGACTGTCCATTTGAAAATTATTATCTGGAAATCAGGAGTGCTGCTGTACCTTGGATTCCAGACAGGGGGGATTGAACGACTGATCGATAGTATTCACACAGCGTTACTAGGCCTGTGGAGGCCGCTGTTGGAGGTGAGAGGCTGGGGGAAACATTGGGGGGCACCCCGAATGGCACGGATCACACTTGATGCATGGATTGATGCACGGATCAGAAATATTATCGAGGACTATCATAGTGGACTTATTGTATTTTTCCTTTTTAGCCATTGGGATTTGTTGCTATAATATATTTTTTATATATTATTTTTCTATTTTTTTCTATATTTTCTATATATATTTTTTAAACTTAATTGGATGCGCTTGAAGTTCTTTTTCAGTCACGGATTGGATGGTGGCACGGATTGCACTTTTTACGGCAATACAAAAAAAATTGTTCGGATTGGATGGTGGCACGGATTGCACTTTATACCTATGTTATACATATTTGCACATTATATTGATATTGCACAGTATTGCACAATACTAATTAGAGGAATTGCACTTTATGTTATATTGGATGTATTGCATTTTTGGATGAATTCTATTTCTATATATTGCACGTATATGGTTATTGCTGGATATTGCTGGATGGCTCAGATTGGCTACATATTTTCTGCATAGAACTGTTTTACACATCGTTTTAGACCTGTCACAGCTGGAGAATTGCACATTACGGCTATTTGCACATGAGGATTTTTTGCACATCAGTTTGTTTACAGCTCTTTAGATATAATTTACTACTATTTGTGTATTGATTTTATTTAGCATTTATTTTTTATTTCATCATTTTTTATTATTTATATTTATTTTTTATTTGTAGAAAGGTAGCGCCACATACCTTTTTAACTATCCCTTCCAAACTTGCCTCTGGTGACAGGAGTGGTCATCTCTCCAGCAACTACTTCTCCTTTACCACAATGGACAGGCCCCCCGCGGGCTGAGCCTCTAACACACGTGCTTTGGGCTTAACCTAGGCTGCTCCTCCTTTGCGGACCCTTGAATTACTGGATAGGCTTCATGTAAACCTAGCAGTCAATAGGATTCCTGGATAGGCCTCAGGCTTCAAGCCTAGCAGCCAGGAGCTGTTTGACACACACACACACACAGGCCGCAGCTCCTGGCGGGAAGAACCCCAATTACCCGACTCCTCCCAAATAAATAGCCTATCCCAGCATGCAAAGCGGCCCAAATAAAACTCCTGCTAATTGGCTGAGACAACTTATTTACTCATCACCTGAATTCACTGTAATCCATCATCCTAATACCAAAAGCAACAGTGCCACCTATTGGCAGAGGAGAGAGACTACAAATTTAACTCAGACTTAGCACAGAAATCAGTGGATCAGACTACCAATTATTACTTCATTAGTTAATTTTATTAGTTCAGTCACATCAAAACGGATGAAGTATTCAAACCAATTTAAAAAACTGATGAAAAACAGACTGTCAGTTTACATCCGTTTTTCGTCTGATCCATTTTTTTTTTTTACAATAGAAAAATAGAGCTTTGAAACGCATGTTGACGGAAGTGGTTGTAAACGGATGTAAATGGATGATCATCTATTTACATCCATTTTTCCATTGAGATGCGTTGATGTCCGTTTTTCATCCGTCAACGGATGGATGAAAAATGGACAAACGGTCCACATGTGTAAAAGGGGCCTTAAAATAATTTGTACACACTTTGACCTATTTCTATTTTCATAGCTCCCAACTGTCTCTGATTTTGAGGGACTGTCCCTGATGTGGAGCAATGTCCCTCTTTCCCCCTCATTTTGGTCTGATCTATATAGTTGTATATAAAATGCACTTTTTATCTTTCAAAAAGTGTTTCCCAGTGCTAAACCCTTCATCCAAATTCTAAATTGCTGCATTTGTAAATTTTAAAAGCCAAATTAAAAAGGAATAAAAAAAGCTTGTATGGACTTAACCTTTTTTTTTGTGGTTAATTCTCCTTTAAGGGGGGTGTGGCAGGAGGCGTGTCCTATGCCTACATATATTTGCTAGTAGGTGTCCCTCATTCCCATCAAAATGTTGGGAGGTATTCATTTCACTGCTGAGCCTAAATTAGAAAACACATTTTTCATGATTCTGATTACAATCAGTCGAAGACATGGTAATATCATGACTGAATTATTTTTAGGTGATATATCTTGTGTACGTATTGTGGAAAGGCAACCCATTTTCTCTGAATTAGCACCTTCAGCCTGGTTTTTGCAAAGACAGGCATAATATTTCCATGCCACAGACGAGACCTCAAACATGAACAAGTGGGAAACACTAAAGTGTGTTCTGAGAGGAATATTTATACAGCATGGCTCTTAGTTAAAAAAGGCCTGCACTGCAGACATTAAGCGTCTGTTTGCCCTGATTGCCTCACTTGAAGCAACTCACAAACGCACTCTCGACCCTAAAACACCAGTAGAACTATCTAACGCGTGGCGGGACCTACTGCGCCTCATAAAGGAATACTCTTTGGTGGCCCGTGACAAGGGAAGACACATTACACCCAGGCTAATATAGCACAAACCCTCCACCCCAGACAACATAAAACAGACCATCCCACACATACTGGCACGCCCTAACCGTAGATTATATAAGAACTCGGAAATAGTCTCCGAATTCTGGCGCTATTACTCTTCACTATACAATCTACCCTCCACCTCGACGCCGCACACACCTCCCAGAGCAGAGGACACTGACATGTCGGCATACGTGCTAGAAACATCCCACCTCACAATCCCTACGGCCGATATAGAGGACCTTGAAGCACCCATCACCACATCTGAATATTTACTCACGATTAAAAACCTCAAAAACGGTAAAAGCCCCGGACCAGACGGATACACGACACGCTTTTATAAGACATTTGCCCAGCAACTAGCCCCGTTCACGGCAAGAGCCTTTGAGGAAGTGGATGACTCCCACCCTGTTAGGTACCTGGTAGTGGTGAGCCTGACTTGATGGTTGGAGACCTCTCTTACAGCTCTGGTTCAGGGCCTGCTGGACTGGGAACAGCGGAGCCTGGAACACAGCGGGTAGGAGTGTCCGTGTAGGTGATGACATCTGATGCAGGGTAGGTGCTGGTCCGTCCGGATGGTTGGACTGCAGATGAAGGTCCGGCAGGCAAGCAGAAGCACAGGAAGAAGACCGGTAACAGGAACAACAGCAATAGCAGCAGCAGCAGCAGCGGCAGCAGGACCTGTGCAGGAACACTTGGAAGCAAGGATAGTCAGGCAAGCCGGGTCACAACAGGCAGGTAATCAGGCAGAGACGGCAGGCAAAGGAATAGTCAGGAGGCAGGCCAGAGGTTCAGCAGCAATACACAGTCCAGGAGCAGGGTCAAACAAGCCGGGGTCAAGGAACGGAGAAGGCAGCGAAGGTCAGGCAGGCCGGTCACAGATAAAGTCAGCAGGCAGGTTCAGGTGGGGTACAGGTGGGGAGCTGAGACTGACCGCGCCGCATGCAGGCAGCTGTCCCCTTTAAAAAGGGCCACTGGCGATAAAGCAGCGCCGATCGCGCGCACGCCCGCTAATCGCGCACGGGAGCGCGCGCACATGCCCATTGAGGCCAGTGATACCTGTGCGCATGCGCAAATTCAGGCTGGCCCGTCCAGGGCGACTAGAGCCCTGACATTGCCCCCTCACAAGGGGCAACCTCTGGGTGCCCCCTAGGTTCCGTTTCTCTGGATGGGAAGAAAGGAAGGTGCGGATTAGTCTTTCAGAATGGAGATTACAGTCTGGTTCCCATGAGTTGCTCTCGGGCCCATACCCCTTCCATTTAATCAGAAACTGTCTCTCCCCCCTCCGCCTCGTACAGTCAAGGATGGCCTCCACTTCGTACTCCGTTACCCTGGACAAGAACAGGTCCGGGTGGCCTAGTTCCCCTATCCGGAAAGGGGTCGGGTACATAGGGTTTCAACAGGGAAACGTGAAAAACCAGGTGGATTCTCAGAGTCGGGAAGGGACAGTTCGTAGGAAACCTCGTTGATCTTCCTCCTCACTGGAAAGGGTCCTAGGAACTTGGGGGCGAGCTTCTTAGAAGGACAGGCAAGTTTAAGATTAGTTGTAGATAGCCATACCTGGTCACCCACTTGCAGGTTCAGTTCTCCCCTTCTCTTCTGATCGAAGATTTTCTTGCTGTCTGCCTGGGCCTTGGCTACCGCCTCCTGTAGTATCCAGTTGCTGCGACTGAGGAAGGTTGCTGTATCCTGGACTGCCGGGACTGGAGAAATTAGGGAAGAAAAGACAGGTGAAAAACGTAATTGGCAAAGAACGGGGATTGCCCTGTGGCAGAATGGCTGGCATTGTTATAAGAAAATTCCGCTAAAGGTAATAGGGACACCCAGTCGTCCTGCACAAAGGACGTGAAGCACCTAATGTACTGCTCCAAAGTTTGATTGGTGCGTTCTGTCTGCCCATTGGTTTGGGGGTGATAGGCGGAAGAAAGTGCTAGCTCAATTTTCAGGATTTCACAAAGGGCTCTCCAGAAACGGGAAGTGAACTGAACCCCCCTATCTGATACTATATTGGCCGGGACCCCGTGTAACCTAATTATCTCCATAATAAAAAGGTGAGCTGTCTCAGCAGCGGATGGGGTTCCCCTTAAAGGCAGGAAGTGGGCCATCTTGGACAACCGATCCACCACCACAAAGATGGCAGTGCACCCCTCGGAGCATGGAAGCTCGACTATGAAGTCCATAGTTATCATCTTCCAAGGTCGGTCAGGTGCGGGAAGAGGTTTTAGAAGGCCCCAGGTTCGGTTTCTTGAGGTTTTACTGCGGGTGCAGACAGGACAGGACAGGAGTTGACATAAGTCTTGCAAAATTCCCTCAGCCCCGGCCACCAAAAGGTGCGTTGCACCAGCTCCACAGTCTTGCGGGCCCCAAAGTGTCCTGCCAGCGGATGGTCATGCGGGAGGGTCAGGACTTTAACTCTGACCACTTCAGGAACAAAGACTTGACTTCCCCTCCAAAGAAGTCCATCTCTGGATGTTAGAGTGACCCCTGGGGGTCCCGGGGAGTTGGCGGATGCCTCTCTAATCTGTGAAAGCAGATCTGGTTGCACTAATAGGAAATTGCCCGTTGACAGGATGGTATCCGGGGCGGCAGAGTCTTTGGGGTTGTCAAACATGCGCGAGAGCGCGTCGGGATTTACATTCTTGGATCCAGGGCGATACGTGATGTGGAAGCAGAATCTTGAGAAGAACAAGGCCCAGCGGGCCTGTCGAGGTTTGAGTCGCTTAGCAGTTCGCAGGTACTCAAGGTTCTTGTGATCAGTATAAATAAGAACTGGGTGACTTGCGCCCTCCAATAGGTACCTCCATTCCTCTAGAGCCGTCTTAATGGCAAGGAGTTCACGGTCCCCGACATCATAATTTCTCTCGGCTGGAGAAAGTTTCCGGGAGAAAAACCCCACAGGATGCATTGCGTCATTACTACCTTGCCGCTGCGAAACTACTGCACCAACCGCTACCTCCGAAGCATCAACCTCTAGGATGTACGGGAGGGCAGGGTCGGGATGGCTGAGGATGGGGGCGGAAGTAAACAAACAGTCTCTTAAGTTGGTCGAAGGCCCCTTGAGCCTCTGGACCCCAGTGGAAGCGTGTGCCCTGTTTGGTCAGCTGGGTGATAGGGGTGATGATGGCAGAGAACCCCTTAATGAACTTCCTATAGAAGTTTGCGAACCCGACGAACCGTTGGATGCCCTTCTTGTCCACAGGTGTTGGCCAGTCAAGTACGGCGGACACTTTTTGAGGGTCCATTCTGATGCCTGCCGGGAAAATTTCAAGTCCCAAGAATTGGATCTCCTGCTGTTAAAATTTTAATTTTTCTGCCTTTGCACATAGGCCGTGCTGCCGGAGGCGAAGTAACACTTTGCCCACATGCCCTCGATGCTGTTCCAGGGATTGGGAGAAGATTAAAATGTCATCCAGATAGACAATTACGAAAATGTCCAAGAAATCTCTAAACACATCATTGATGAGATGCTGGAACGTGGCAGGGGCATTACAGAGACCGAAAGGCATGACCAAATATTCGTAGTGCCCGAAGCGGGTCCGGAAAGCTGTCTTCCACTCGTCTCCGGCCCGGATGCGGACCAGGTTGTAAGCTCCCCTTAGGTCCAACTTGGTAAAGATCGTTGCCGATCTTAGTTTTTGAAAAAGTTCTGGTATCAGAGGCAGAGGGTACCGGTTTTTGACCGTGACCTTGTTTAGTTCCCGGTAGTCTACGCAGGGTCTCAAGGTCTGATCTTTTTTGGTGACAAAAAATATTCCTGCGCCTGCGGGGGATGTGGAGTGGTGAATAAATCCCTTTTCCAGATTCTTGGAAATGTAGACCTTCAGCGCTTCTTGTTCCTTTTCGGATAGGGGGAATATGCGACCAAACGGGATCTCGGCCCCTGGAAGGAGCTCGATAGGACAGTCATAGGAACGGTGGGGCGGAAGGGAGTCCGCCCCTCCGTTTGCTGAACACATCCAGGAGGTCGTGATAAGGTTGGGGCACAGACTGGCACAGATCCTGGTCTGAGTCTAGGCAAAGCAAGGTAGGCGGTATTCCGGAGGTCGTGGGTAGGCAATGTTCTTGGCAGTAGGGGGACTGGAACTCAACTTCCCCAGTGGACCAGTTGATCCGAGGGTTATGGGCCTGGAGCCAAGGTATACCCAGGATCACCAGGAACAAGGGAGAGGAGATCACATCTAAGGTTAAGAGCTCCTGGTGTTGGGAAAGAATGGTAGCAGGTAAAGGCAGAGTCTCTTGTGTCACCTGGCCTGACTTAATGCGGGATCCATCAGCCAAGAACACGGAAAGTCCTTGAATCTTCTTCTGGAGGGGCAGGGCGTGCGTATTGGCGAAGGTGGCATCCACAAAGCAACTGCACGCTCCAGAGTCAACGATGGCATTGGTAAGTATTGTCCTTCCCTGGCACTGCAACGACAGAGGAAGAGCAAGGTGGGTTGTACTGGCTGAACAGGATGCAGGAGAAGAAGAAACAGATGAAAGCCACTTACGTGTCTTGGCAGGGCAGTTGTTCACATAATGTCCAGGGCCCCCGCAGTAAAGACACAGGTTCAGCTGACGGCGTTGGGCCCGTTCCTCGGGCGTCAAAGGAGAACGCAAAAGTCCGATCTGCATTGGTTCAGAGCCATCAGGAGCAGGCCCAACCGGAGCTGCGGAGGGAACGGGTAAGTAGCGAGTGGCAGGGATAGGAGCCCTTGCAACCATCCAGGCCGGGCGATTTGGCTGTGAGGAGCGTTCAGCTCGGCGTTCCCGAAGACGGCAGTCCAGCTGTATCGTGAGGGTGATTTAGGTCCTCAAGAGCCTCTGGAATTCCCACACGGGCTAGTTCGTCCTTAAGACCCTCAGATAGACCCATGCGGAACTGGTGTCTGAGGGCCGGGTCGTTCCATTGCGTATCCGCGCTCCAACGCCTGAAGTCCGTGATATAATCCTCGGCCGTCCTACGACCTTGCTGGAGCGCGGATAGGGCAGATTCAGCTGTAGCCGTACGCTGGGGGTCATCGTACAGCTGTGCCATTGCCTGGAAGAAGGAGGCCAAAGTCTGGGTCACGACGCTGTTTGCACCCAAAAGGCGGTGGGCCCAAGATTGGGGTTCCCGTTGCAGTAGGGACACCAAGAATACCACCTTGGTGGCTTCCAAGGAGAAAGTCCTGGGTTGCAGAGCAAAGTACAGCTGGCTGGCAAGCATCTCGGAAGGCCTGGAACTTGGATCGGTCACCTGAGAATCTCTCCGGAACAGGGACCCTTGGCTCAGGAGGAAGCATCACCACTGTAGGCTGGGAGACAGGTTGCACTGGAGGTGGAGAGGGTGCAGAGGCCATGGGGCTGGAAAGGTGTTGCACTTGTCCTTCCAGTTTGGCATATCCCTCCTGCAGGGACTTCACTGCTTGTGTAAGAGCTGCAAGGTGGGTACAGATCTCCTGCATGGCAGAGGCTCCTTCCGCAGGCTCAGTCATTATGGGCTGTCCGTACTGTTAGGTACCTGGTAGTGGTGAGCCTGACTTGACGGTTGGAGACCTCTCTTACAGCTCTGGTTCAGGGCCTGCTGGACTGGGAACCACTAATCGCGCACGGGAGCGCACGCACATGTCCGGCGGGCGCGTGCACACGCCCGCGCCGAAGCGCGCGCTGATGCCCATTGAGGCCAGTGATACCAGTGCTCCTGCGCACATTCAGGCTGGCCCGTCCAGGGCGACTAGAGCCCTGACACACCCTTTATCCTCCCATAAATTACAGGCCCAAATAGTGGTCATCCCCAAATCAGGAAAGGACCAAGCTAATTGTGGTAATTACAGACCTATCTCCCTACTTAACGTAGACCTCAAACTGTTCTCCAAAATAATCGTAAATCGTCTCAGCCCCATACTACCCGACTTAATACATAGTGACCAGGTAGGCTTTGTCCCAGGCCACGAGGCCAGAGATACCACGGAGACCCTCCATCTGATCACCTAAGCACAACGTAAACCCATCCCCGCATGCCAGTTAGCATGCGACGCGGAAAAAGCATTTGACAGGGTCAGCTGGCTGTTTCTCAAATGAACGCTTTAGGAGATAGGGTTAGGACCCAGACTCTTAGCAAAAATAATGTCCCTCTATTCCAACCCATCAGCAAAAGTTACGGCGAATGGTGAACACTCAGTGGCATTCCCGATTAAAAATGGAACCGAACTCCATGCTCCATGAACTAGCTCGATTCCTAGACTCGTGGCACCACCTCAAACCATCATGGCTCGGACGTATAAACGTACTTAAGATAGATATCCTCCACAAACTATTGAACCTGTTCCAGGCCCTCCCTATCACGCTTCCAACTTCCTGCTACCGCACATTACGGTCCCTTGCAATTAAATTCATATTGAACCACCACCCCCCCAGATTAAAACACAAAGTCCTATGCTCCCACAAACACACAGGCGGTCTCGGCCTCCCTGACTTTGAAATATATCACGATATATCAACGATATCCCATTGACCAATGCTTCTGATATCTGTTGGCACTGTCACGGAGGACAAGGAACATACCTTCATATCTGGTGGGAATGCGCTTGAGTTCACCCCTTCTGGAAAGGTATATTTGCTTTTTATAATAAAATGTATGATATCTCCATGGCCCTCTCCCCTAAAATAGCCCTACTGTCGATCAATCAAATCCCAGAAAACCAATCTCCTTAGGTTTTTTCTATTGGCAGCCCGACATCTGATCACAAAATCTTGGAAATCTGAGGTAACCTCTGCCCCCCCCCCGCTCCATAGGTGGATCACCATTCTCAATGAGATTGTTACTGGAGGAGATGTGTGCCAGAGAGGGAGACGGCTAGGATAAACACAAGAAAATGTGGTATGTCTGGGTGCATTATTCTACATCAGATAGACTGTTGAATAGAATCACTAGAGGATGAGCTGAACAGCACCCTATAATTAACGGCCGGAACAACTGGCCTGCACGAAAACGGCGCCAACCACCTGCAAGACCCACAGGTCGTCCTGCTGTGTACCTCCATCTGACCAATCTTTTCCAGACCCTGCTGGGACGCCTGAAGTGCCTCTGCTGCGGACCCTATAAAGTGATCACGGACTCCTATACATGTATTACATGCCCGATTCTCACTCCTAATTAGTGAGTAGCCATTTGGCCACCTTTTATTACATTGTCTTTTTCAAATATCCTTCACTTCAGTAAAACACTGGAGAAACTGCCATTGTTTTGGATATACAAGAGTGTTGACTTTCCTACACCTGAGTAAACTGAACAGACAGGTTTCAGGTTTGTTGCACAAATTTGGATAAGTAGAAAGTCAAACAGTCTTTTCAAACAGCAACATTTGCAAGTTTTGAAGGTCTTGTAACAAAAACGGTTTACTCCAGGCGTTGTCTTGTTTACAGATCAATACACTCACTGTCAAATCAAACGTTTTAGGCTCTCAAATTCTTAGAATCCCCTAAGGTCGGCCATACACAGCAATTTTCTTTCCTGCAACCCATGAAAATTCGGTCTATTCCCCCATCACAGTGTTGATGCGGGAATCCCTCCTGCCGGGCCACTCTCCCGATGCGGGGGCGAGCGGAGTAAGCTGTTCTCGCCGGGAGAAGACAGTGATTGTGGCTTGCAGCTATAGCAGCTGCTTGCGATGATCATAAGCAAATCCGGCAGGCTGGTTGTATGCAAGTTGATTTATCAATCAACTTGGTACATTCAACCTGCCCCCTAATGGTTTGAATATCGGGCGGTTCCTAAGCCTGCCATAGACTGTCCGAATCTCAGCTGGTTCAGCAGGCACTGGCCAAAATTCAAACCATGTATGGGCAGGCTGAAGGTACCCAAGTTGATTGATCAACTTGGGTACAACCAGCCTGCCGGATTTTACATGCTATTATTGTTAGCAGCTTTTATCGCCATTAGGAATAATCGCTGTGTTCTCACGTGAACAAATAACCTTCAGGAGGTACCATCTCTTCAAGAGAAAATATAGGAAATCAGAATTGTTTGGGACTTTATGTACCTCCTGGGTGTAATAAACATCAATTATAAAAACTTCAAATTTTTATTCTTCACAACATTACATAAATGTTTAAAAAAGGATTGTTTTAAAAACAACAAAATTAAACCAGTTTTCAGATCCGGTTTTCGGAATATAGTCAACATGTTACGCTAGCAAACCTGTTTCCCCGGGGCCTCAGATCCTGTTAAGTACTGTATGATATTGTATTGTGGTTGGTGGCAAATAGCCTGGGGAGAAACTCCTCAACCCCCAATAAGTTCCCATGTTCAGTACTGGACGAACACCATCAATCAATATATTGTATAAGTGTGAGCTATCTAGACAGGTATTCATAGAGTGGTACAGAAACATGAATGAACTGTCTTAGTTGGCAGATACTGGATTCAAGCTACACCACATGCTATAAAGGATTCCCAGGAACCCCAATATATACAGTGCTGTGAAAAAGTATTTGCTCCTTCCTGATTATTATTTTTGGCATATATTTCTCACACTTAAATTATTCAGATAATCAAACAAATTTTAATATTACACAAAGATAACCCAAGTAAATCCAAGATGCAATTTTTTAATTATTATTTCATTTATTAAAAGGGAAAAAAAGCTGTTCAAACCTGCCTGGCCCTATGTGAAAAAGTAATTGCCCCCTCCCATGCTGAATCATGAATGACTTGTGATTAACCAAAATTTTTTGGAAAGCGGAATTAAATTTCACTTGCCGCACACAGGCCTGATTACTGCCAGACCTGTTGAATCAAGAAATCACATAAATAGAAGCCGTCTGACAAAGTGAAGCATGCCAACAGATCACAAAAAAACACACATCATGCCACAATCTAAAAAAACTGATTAGAAACTAAGTAATGTACATGTATCGGTCTAGGAAGGATTTCAAAGCCATTTCTAAGGCTTTGGAACTCCAGTGAACCAAGGGGAGAGCCATTATCCACAAATGGAGATAACTTGGAACATTGGTGAACCTTCCCAGGAGTGGCTGGCCTACAAAAATGACTCCAAGAGCATAACAACGACTCATCCAGGAGGTCATAAAAGGACCTAGAACATCTACAGAAATGCAGGCCTCACTTGCCTCAGGTAAGATCAGTGTTCATGATTCAACAATAAGGAAGAGACTGGGCAAAAATGGCATCCATGGGAGAGTTCCAAGGCCAAAGCCACTGCTGACCAAAAAGAACACAAAAGGCTCATCTCACAATTACCAAAAAACATCTCGATTATCCCCAAGACTTTTAGGCAAATATTCTGGTGACGAGACAAAAATTTTACTTTTTGAAAGGTGTGCGTCCTGTTACATCTGGCATAAAAGTAATACAGCATTTTATAACAAGATCATACCAACAGTCAGACATGGTGGTGGTAGCATGATGGTCTGGGGCTGCTTTGCCGCTTCAGGACATGGACGACTTACCAAAATTGATGGAACCATATATTCTGAGCTCTACCAGAAAATCCAAAAGGAGAATGTCCGGCCATCAGTTTGTGACCTCAAGCTCAAGTGCACTTGGATTATGCAGCAGGTCAATGATCCGAAACACATCAGCAACTCCACCTCCAAATAGTTTAAACAAAGCAAAATTTAGGTTTTGGAGTGGCCTAGTCAAAGCCCGGACTTAAGTCCAATTGAGATGCTGTATCATGACCTTACACAGGCCTTCATGCTGGAAAACCCTCCAATGTGGCTGAATTAAAACAATTCTGCAAAGAAGAGTGGGCCAAAATTGCTCCACAGCAATGTGAAAGCCAGTTATCGCAAACGCTTAATTACAGTTGTTGCCGCCAAGGGTGGCACAACCAGTTATTAGGTTTAGGGGGCAATTACTTTTTCACAAAAAAAACAGGCAGGTTTGGACAGCTTTTTTGCCTTAATAAATGAAACCATCATTTAAAAATTGCATTTTATATTTACTCAGGTTATTTTAGATTATCAAACACATTTTATTACACAAAGTCATTTAAGTGTGACAAATATGCAAACAAATTAATCAGAAAAGGGGGCAAATATTTTTTCACACAACTGTACACCAACCAAGACAGCTCAGAGTTCAGCATAATTCATTAAACAGCTATATGTTATAATTTATGTAATTCATAAAGACTCAAACAGACATAGCCTGAGGAAGAGATAGATGGGGGGGGGGGGGGGGGGTGATCTTGAACTGGTAGGAATAAAATTGGACTTTTCATAATGAACCATCTAGCTGTCAGCTAATTGCCAGCTCCTATCTCTCCACAGTGACTCACCTGTTGATGATATCCTCCTCGTCAGTCCTGCCTACTTAAGTCGTCCAGCCCAGATGATCTCTGCCTTCGCGTTGGTCACATCTCTAAAGATGCTCTCCTGTGTTCCAGTTAAAGACTTGCTTCGCTGACATTCCTTCTGGCTCCAGATCCTGCTTGCTGTTCTACTACGCTCATCTCTGGCTCCCTGACATTTTTGGCCTGTCTGACTATCCATTCTGGTTCCTGAACTCCTGGCTATGTTTTGACTACGTTTACTCGGTTTACCTTTTTTTATTATTATTAAACAAGTGTGATTTAACTGTACTTCTGTCTCAGTCTGATTCATGGTTTCTGACACTAGCCTAATGTACTAGAAATTTGACATACATACTTATGCATGTAGCAGGATGCTTCCTGTGGTGAATATCCACCATCAGGAAATCTTCCAGATATGGGACACTATTAAAGTGATTGTAATGCTTTAATTTATTTTATTTAAAATATCACACTTACCCGCTTTGTGCAATGGTTTTGAACAGAGAAATCCTAATCCTCCTCTGCTGGGGTCCCCCACCGGCGCTCCTGTCGCCTCTTTGGCAAGTGCCCCCATATTAAGACACTTTCTATGGGGCAATTGTGCAGGCTCGCTCCCGAGCCACCCTGTCTGTGTCTCCCACATTAAATGATTTGATTGACAGAAGCAGGAGGCAATCCTGGTCAACTTTAACACATCTCCCCCCCTACTAACTAACTGCCAGATAAATCTTTAATGGGATTCACCGGGCAGGCATTCACCATCGAAAGGCATGCATAAGAGATGTCTTTTGCAAGCAGCCTAAGCAGACCAAGCCTTTAACTACAAAATTCTGTGCATATGTACCGTATAAAGAGCAGTGTCATCCTAGACCTGGCAAATTACATTCTCTTGGGCAACAACACAAAAAAGAAGCACTGAGGGCATGAGCCACAATTGCTCCAGCAGAACAGGATCTTCAAACACAGGATTATGTTCACTATTCATTTGTCCAGTCCAATTAGCAACAGTCTGACAAATGGACACAGCTGCAATGGCTGTCATAAGGCAATACCAGCGTGAGCAAAGGTTACCTTGAATAGGGTTTCAAAGTCGACTATTAACAGAACATTCTCCACAGGAACAGTGAGATGCTTATTGAGAACACAAATGTCACGATCCACTACTGGGACAGACCATTTTTTCATGAATTCCTTTTTCATAGGCTATAGCTCAGCAAAGAGTTTTGGTGGAAGGAATACATTTTCGGGATTAGGCCAATCCTCATGCAAAGCACCGATATTTGTGTGTGCAAAGGAAAGGTCTTTCTAGACTTAGCCTGCCGTTTTGTACCCGAAGGAGCTTGTTTAGGCTGAGAAGATTCTGGTGCTGTAAGGCAAAGGTTAGTATGCACCGCAACAATAAGTGAGCTCATAGTAGAGAGCATGTCATACAGCCGGAGCCTCAAAATGTAGAAGGTGAAATTTCCTCTGCAAGATCTTCCTTTGTATCCTCACCTTCCTCAATATCTTCCTCGAAGAGGTTAGGAGGTTTAAAGTCATACCCCTGTGGAGATTTAGGTGGTGGAGAGGCAGAAGAGTGCTTTTGGGCCCTGGAGACAAAATTGGAATGGACCACAGGCCTGGACCTTTATAGCACCCTATGGCTAACTACACTCATAGCACCAGGTGCCAAGATGTGCGCCAAATGCAGGGTACAGTGCCCAAAGCAAAAATTACTAGGGAAGGAAAGGACAAAATTCTTTCCTCAGATATATAGAAAAATTAAGCCTAATGCCTCGTACACACGATCGGACTTTCCACCAACAAAACTGTGGAATTTTGTCCGAAGGGTGTTGGCTCAAACTTGTCTTGCATACACACGGTCGCACAAATGTTGGCCAACAATTACGAACGTAGTGACATACTACGTGTTTTTTCAGCCTATTAGCGCCACCCTTTGGGCTCCTTCTGCTAATTTCGTGTTAGTAGAAGTTTGGTAAGTGTTGATTCGTACTTTTCGCGTTGTTCATTTTGCGCTTTTCAGTTCGTGCTTTTCAGTTCATTTCTGAACGTGACCTTGAAAAAGTCACGAGGGGCGTAGCGTGACGTAACGCGTAGGTACGCACAAACCGGATGTAAACAAACCCGGACCGGAAGTCAGCGCCGCGGACCGGAAGTGAGCTTAGAAGGGCGCAAAAATGCTGTTGTAATGCTGATAGCCCTCTGCAATACCTGATATTTGGCCAAATTATTTCTTATTTTATGTAAGCAGCCTAATTTTTTATATTAAAAAGCATTTAATTTGGGTAACACACTATCTCGAGTACCCTTCTCTCTTTTTATGATTACCAATATGGAGCCAGGAGGTTTTTCACCACAGGAGTACTAAGAAAGCGGCTACCAGTGGGGGACAAAGAACCAACTAGCAGCATAAGCGTAACGTATGCACCAAGAAGGTAAGGGCTCTGTGAGCACGATTTTGGATTCCTCACCCATTGTTCACTGATAAAGTCTACAAGCATCAAGTCACTTATTGATGGGATCACATCACTACGTTTGAAAGAATTGAGCACACCTAAGCACTTTACTGGAGTGAACTACAGCAACTGTGCATTTGCACACCACATTGGACATTGAACATGCAGTCATAGTTTGTATGGAACTGTTCTACTGGATACATCATTTAATCTCTAACAGCATTTCACGTATTTATGGTATTTAATTTTTGCTGTGAACACACACACACACACACAAGTATTTATTTTTGTTGTGAATATACACACTCTTTATGTATAGCACTTAATTTTATATATGAGGTATGCACTTTATCTTTACTAGTACTGTATGATAATATTAGAACTTTATTATCTCACTTATTAGTCATTTATACACGTTCATATTGTCCTAAGAAGCACTTTAAACCAATTTTTTATGCGCAGAGTCATGTACACTTTAGTACACTATTTTAGTTTCTGAACGACCATTCGTCAACCAGACATGTTGCGGAGTCAGAGGAGATAACGTGTTATTTATTATTGGCCTTGGAGTTATTGCTTTGACATTTTTTTTTTTTTTTGGTTGAATGATGATTTGATTTGGTATATTTTTTATATTTTTGGATATAATGCACTTTTTGGTTACGTTCTATTGGCAGATAGCATGTCAAATTTTTTTTTTTTTTTTTTTTTTTTTAATGCACAATAAAAAAAATTGTGGAGAATACTTGGCTATGTGTTTTACTTCCAATGACAGTTTGGGAGTAGGCAGTTACTTTTTAAAAAAATACAATGTAAAATTGACAAGGGACACCATAGTTGTATTTTTGATCTTATTAACTAGGGGATAATGGTGTTGTGGTAACTTGCACAAATAAAAAAAAAAAAACATAATATTCTTGATATCACTAGAAAAAAAAAAACCTTTGAAAATTTGTTTGCAATAACTTCATCAGTATCACCAGCAAAGCAGCTTCATTATTATCCCATTAAAGAAGAAGAGAATTGTGCGCTGCATTTGGAGATTCCATAATTTGCCACGTCACGAATGTTAATTTTGCATTACAAACGCTAGTTTACAAGACTGACCACTTCTGCTTCCGAGCATGCATTTTTGTACTTTTTTCCGACAGACTTGTGTATACACGATCGGAAAATCCGACAACACACATTTGTTGGTGGAAAATTTCAAGACATGCTAGCCAACATTTGTTGGCGGAAAGTCCGACAAAAAATGTCCGATGGAGCATACACACGGTCGGATTTTCCGACAACAGCCTGACATCAAACATTTTACATCGGAAAATCCGATCGTGTGTACGGGGCTTAACTGATCGCATTTCACAACATACTAGAGAGTGCAATGTTGTGCCAAAATCGCAGCAGTTCAGAGTTCAGTCTATGAATGAGCTGCTTTACCTGCTGCTGTCCTAATAGTATTGTGCTCCTTTACCAGAGTTTCCACGACTTGACACCGCTGTACCTTAATTGCAGCTCAAAAACTAGGGGAGGAATGAGTTTGTTACTAGAACCATTTATCTTCAAGCTATTTTGTCCCATATGTCTTAGTGAATCATTTTCTTTATAAAATCGAAATGCCAGTACAGGGGGTCCCCAACTTACGAACGCCCGACGTACGAACATCTCCTACTTACGAACCGGGCGCTGCGGGGACCCCCCGCCATTTTCCGTCGTTCTGCGCATGCTCGGCCAGACGGAGCCTCGGAAAATGACGGGAAAGAACGGAAATGTCCGTAATTTGCCGCGCATGCGCAGAACGGCATTCGACGGAACATCGGAAATGTCCGTAATTGACGGTCTGCGCATGCGTGGCCGACTTACGAACATTTCCGAGTTAAGAACAGGCGGACAGTCCCTAACGAGTTTGTAACTCGGGGACCCCCTGTACTTGGTCTGGTCTTTAGTTACTCAAACACTCCAATCAGATTCTCACATTATTGCCAGAGCGGATTTCATCTATATTGATGGCAATGGGGATGTTGACTATACACAATGTGATATTCTTTAGTCAATATGTAGTGCAAGCCAGCCTGGTACAAACAGAATGTATTGTTCGGGTAGGTCCTTTAATTGTAATGTTTTGGTAAACCAAAAGAAGGAAATTGTGAATGAAAATAGAACAAGTGCCATATGCCACCAAGGCAGAGAAACTGTAGTTTTAAAATGGAAGTTTAGGCAAAAACTAACTCTAATCCTACTCTGTGCCACATTTTAAGACTGATCTATCTAGCCCTGTAAAGTAAAAAATTGCTGTACTTGCCTGTTCTGCAGCTGTCCAGTCTCCGACAACGGCTGGAAAGTGACGTCACCTATAGACTAAGGCCCCTTTCACACTGGGGCGGTGGGTGCGTCGGCGGTAAAGCGCCGCTATTTTTAGCGTCGCTTTACCGTCAATTTTGTGGCGCTATTCGGCCGCTAGAGGCTGAAAAAGGGTTAAAAACCACCGCAAAGAGCTGCTGCAGCAGCGCTATTTCAGCGATATAGCCACGCTGCCTCAATCATTTCAATGGGCAGGAGCGGTGTAGACTTTTTTTAGCGTCCTGCCAGCGCACCTTTTTTCTGTGCAAATCGACTGCGAGTTCAGCCATACAACTGTATGGTTGAACTCGCATCTCAGACTTCGCATGTGATCAGCACCACAGGTGCGAATCACATGCGATGTCTGATAGCACGTGTGTGAATCTGGGCTTAAAGTTGATTGCAACTTCAATGGAAACACATCAAAAACACAGTTCTTGCGTTTTTGAAGTATGTGCGCTGCGTTTTTGCTGGTCCCTTCCTGCATGACACCTCCCCAAAATGCATCAAAATGCATGTGAAAAAAAAAGAAAAACTCACCGGGAAAACGCATCAACTGCTGTATAGGTGTGAACCTAGCCTAGATACAAATTGCAAATTCGGGGTGAGCTCGGGTGTGTTTTGATATTAGTTCAAACCCACCTGAGCTATTCGAACAGGAAACTGTCACTTCAGAACGCCAATTATAAGTGGACAAGGCACCCTGAAGCCGCATATGTAAAAGCTGTGTGTACATGTGTGGCTGTGGGGTGGGGATACAATGGCAGCTTATGATTGGTGGTCTACATTGACAGCTTCCTAGCGGGATAGCGCATGCGCGTTCAGACTAATATCTGAACATGCTGGAGCTCATCTCTAATTGCATATTGTGTTTAAAATATTTATGAGGTGATGTGACTGGATGTATATGTATTAATCAGTCTTTAATTTAGGCAAACAATTCCACGTAGAATGTCAAGGGGTAATACTCGTACAGCACTTGTTCATAAATATGTAAATATTTCCTAAACACAAATTTCCAGTTAAGCTACTTACAAATGAGCTGCATACAATTAGCATACAATTACCATCAGCCCACATTTTCTGAGCACAGTCATCATGCCTACAATAATCACATCTCTAACACACTGAGGCAGGCTATGCATTATTCACTTTTTACCAACAAAAATTACCTGATTCCTACACTCGATGTGGATGGTGGAATCTTTCCTGCTAAGTTAGTGTCAGAATACACCGATTAGTGCTGCCAGCTACAGCTGGCAGCACCGATTGTTCAGGAAAAACTTGCCGCGCTGGTTGTTGAAATTGACTTCTATACCACCAGCCTGCCCATACGTAGATCAAAATTTGGTTGGTCCCATGTACATAGACACTGTTTACATGGCTATTGGCTATTATGGTGCCAAAAAGATGGTAAATCTTACAAAATAAGGCAGACAGTTGTACAGAGCAGCAACGCATAGCAATCAGCTTCATCTCTGACGCCATCAATTGATGGAACATTACGATTATTTGCCATGGGTTACTGTTCTATACATAGCGATTTGCTCCACCTGACTCAGTAACCCTGAATGTCTTCAGCACAGTCTGATTGATGGGAGAAAGCTAATTTGTAAAATAACTAGGAAACAAACAATTGATTTACTCATTTTCCATGTACTTGTTACAGGACACTTAGAATTGTTCTCTGTTATCTATGTTATCTTACCGGTTCTCTATCGCTTGATGACTTTAAATGATTTGAATGTGAAATCAGAATGCCTGCTGTACAAGAAGAACAAGAGCTACGATTTTTCCCACTCACATGGGGCTCACGAGTCCATTGCCTCCCACTTCTCCTCCCTTGCTTCAGGTAAAAACTCATAACACTTCCTATCAGTTCAAAAGTCAGAAAGATCTGAAATTAACAGAACTGTTCCCTAAATGCCTAGATAAGGAAAAGAACATCCATACTCTGCAGTTTTTCTAGTTCCTATTCTCTATAGAAATGGGTTACAAAAGGTCACCAAGCTAAAGGTTTAGCTTAAAGTGATTGTAAGGCCTCATGCACACGGACGTTTAAAAAAAAAAAAAAAAAAAAAAAAAAAGAAGGTCTGTAAAGCTAGTACAGACGCCTGGAAAAAAGCAGCGTTAAAAACGCGTTTTTTCCCGCGTTTTGCATTGAATTCAATGCACGTTAATCCGCGCTAGCTTTCAGCCGCGTTTCTCTGTCTCTATTCAAAATCAATGGTTCCCTATGGGAGCCCATTGATTTGAATAGAAGTCGTACCAGAAGTCGGATCAAGATGATCCGACTTGCAGTGCGACTTGTGTGCTGAGGATCTTGAAGAGGAGCTCCGCAAAAATTAAAAAATTTTTTTTTTGCGTAAGGCTCCCCCAAGACGATACCAGGCCCTTCGGTCTGGTATGGATCTTAAGGGAACCCCACAACAAAAAAATGGCGTGGGGTCCCCTCAAAGATCCATACCAAACCCTTATCCGAGCACGGGAGCACGCAGCCCGGTAGGTAAGGAAAGGGGGCGAACATCGCTCCCTTCCTGAACCGCACCAGGCAGCACGCCCTCAACATGGGGGGGTTGGTGCTTTGGGGCAGGGGGGGCCTGCGCCCCCCACCCCAAAGCACCTTGTCCCCATGTTGATGACGACAAGGGCCTCTTCCCGACAAGCCTTGTCGGGTGGTTGTCGGGGGTCTGCGGGTGGGGGCTTATCGGAATCTGGGAGCCTCCTTCAATAAGGGAGCCCCCAGATCCCAGCCCCCCACCCTATATGAACATCGTACCCATTCACCCATTCCGACTTCGGGGGTGATCAGCAGTTATTTTCAGTGAAAGCTGCATGCAAGTGTCAGTAAAGCCAGCCATAGACGGTGCATGAACACAGACAGTGCTGACAAGGGAATCCATCCTACCAAGATATTGTATTCTCCCCGATGGAGAAGACAATGATTATCACTAGCGAGTAAGTAAAATCCATCAGGCCATTGTACCCATGGGAGGGGGTGTGGCGGATGAAGCCATCCCCGCCAGGAGAAGACAATGATTATCGTTTGCGGCTGTAACAGCCGCTATCGATAATTGCACGTAAAATCCGGCAGGCTGCTGTGCCCAAGTTGATCGATCAACTTGGTACATTCAACATGCCCATACACAGTTCAAATCAGTCCTAATGGGTCGAATTCCAAAAAATTTTTTTCTAAAATCAGAAATTTATTTTGTAATCCGATGGTGCCACCATTAATTTCGAATTTCAACCTTTCAATTTCACCTCATGTTGCTACAGAAAGGAAAATTTGTGACCGGGAATCTTTTCTTTCCAGGTCAAAGCTCATTTCTTTTTCGATTATATTTCCTGCACGATTCTCCTATGATTGATTCCAAATTTGTTTGTTTAAAAAAAATTAAATAAAAAAATAAAAATGTCCAACATGCATGATTTCTCAAATTCGATAGCCGCATGAAAATCATCCGTACGGCCCACTAACGGTGTGAAATTCAAACGAAAATTCTTAATTACAATTTTCAAAAGAAAATTCTTTTGGAATTTGACCCATGTATGGCCGGCCTAAAGTTTAGTACACATGAGCTGAATTTTAGGCAGCATCGGCCTGTTCAGAATAAACGGACTGACATTCAGCCTGTGTGTACGGCAGCCTTTACACTCCGGTAATTTCTTCATACGTTTTGGACAAAATGTATTCTGTTACATGTCTTTGGTTTTTTATACTAGTAATGCTGGTGATCAGCGATTTAAAGTGAGACTGCAATAGTGCGGCGGACAATCTGACACTAACTTATTATGAGGGGACTGAGTAATTGTCACTGACATCACCAGTGACACCAATACAGTGATCAGTGCTAAAAATATACACTGTACTAATGACACTGGCTGGGAAGGGGTTAACATCTAGGGCAGGGCTCGACAAAACATAGGTGCCCGGTCACCATGGTGACTGGAAATGGCGTCTGGCACCTGGGTTACACTGCAGCAGCGGTCTGGATTTCCCCCCATGTGCCCCCCCTACAGGTGCGCGGACTAAGGCCCGGTAATTGAGGCTGCAACTTTGCGGCCTGCTGGAGCAGAATACACACTCCTTTGTGCCAACTGGCGTCCACCCCTAAGGACTGTGATAAGCGCAGCTGAGGGCTTCCCTTGCTTTCTCTCACTGCTGCCCACCTCCGACATCTCCTTCCCAGTTTGACACCTGGGGTTGCGGGCTTGATCTGTCACCTATCAGTGCCCATTAATGCAGCCTATCTATGCTCATCAGTGCCACCCCATCAGCATACCTCCCAACATTTGAACTTCAGAATGAGGGACACTTGAAAAAAGGAGTGATCTGCTATGCATGCCACAGCAAAGTGTGGGTGTGGCCAAAGTCTTACTAGTGGCAGGGGCTTAAGCCCGGGCTTCATTGTACCTAAAAATATACTTTCATTGCATTTTCTGAGCCTACCTTAAAGAAGAACTTCATAAAAATAGTCAAGGACCGCATAGCAACCAGCAACTGTTGAGACAAGGAAGACTTTGGTGAGAAGTATATAATGTACAGAACTCTGTTTATAGTACAGGAGTGTGGAGTGTATGACGGCAGTTAGTATGCGCAGGAGAGGAGTGCGGCGTGTATGGCGGTTAGTATATGCAGGAGAGGAGTGTATGGCGGTTAGTAGGTGCAGGAGCGGAGTGCGGCATGTATGGCGGTTAGTAAACGCAGGAGAGGTGTGCGGCATGTATGGCGGTTAGTATATGCAGGAGAGGAGTGCGGCGTGTATGGTGGTTAGTATACGCAGGAGAGGAGTGCGGCTTTTATGGTGGTTAGTATACGCAGGAGAGGTGTGCGGTGTGTATAGTGGTTAGTATACGCAGGAGAGGAGTGCGGCTTGTATGGTGGTTAGTATACGCAGGAGAGGTGTGCGGTGTGTATGGTGGTTAGTATACGCTGGAGAGGAGTGCGGCTTGTATGGCGGTTAGTATATGCAGGAGAGGAGTGCGGCTTGTATGGCGGTTAGTATATGCAGGAGAGGAGTGCGGCGTGTATGGTGGTTAGTATACGCAGGAGAGGAGTGCAGTGTGTATGGCGGTTAGTAGGTGCAGGAGAGGAGTGCGGCGTGTATGGTGGTTAGTATACGCAGGAGAGGAGTGCGGTGTGTATGGTGGTTAGTATTAGCAGGAGAGGAGTGCGGTGTGTATGGTGGTTAGTATGTGCAGGAGAGGAGTGCAGTGTGTATGGCGGTTAGTAGGTGCAGGAGAGGAGTGCGGTGTGTATGGTGGTTAGTATTAGCAGGAGAGGAGTGCGGTGTGTATGGTGGTTAGTATGTGCAGGAGAGGAGTGCAGTGTGTATGGCGGTTAGTAGGTGCAGGAGAGGAGTGCGGAGTGCAGAGGGTATGAAGGTAGATGGTGTTAATGAGTCCTAATTCAATGCTCAATCACTGCAAGGGCCATTGGACAATGACCTCATCATGCAAAGAGGCAGCAACTTCAGCAACCCTTGTGTGACCCTCCCCCCAGATTACCTTCCCATACACTTCCTGGAAAGAACTACTGTAGTTGTGATGTCTGCCGGAAGGATCTCCGAGGCTGGGCAGTCATCTCTCTTCCCACCGGCACATATCGGTAACAGCAGAAGGCGGTAGAGGCGGCTCTGCCTTTAGCTCACTCGGTGGCTGCAGCACAACTAGGGAGAGCACACTCATTGGGATGACTGCAGAGTGCTGAAGGAGGGAGGGTGGATCCTGCGGAGGTGCCGAGGGTGGAGCGCTGTCACCAGAGACTGACAAGCACAGGGTGGGCACCGGAGGTAGCGGAACTCTTCTGCAGCGGAAGGAAGCTGGTTAGGAGGAGCAGCTCGGCTGCATATGCATGAATCGATCTCTCCATATACTTCCTGCAGCCGCTGAATGACTGCTCTCCCTCCTGCAGGCATTCAGTATATGGAGAGATCGATTCATCCATATGCAGCCAAGCCGTTCTTCCTTTCCATGTGCACAGGGCACCGGCTCCTCTTAGGCTTCATGTACAAGGGACGTTTCTCAACCTCTCCTGAGCGCTGGAACATCACAGCTAGTAATCCACGTTTAAAAACGTGTGTTTTGCAGCGTTTACAAGCCACGTTTGCGTTCAGGAGCGTTTACTAAAGATAACCTCAAGAGACCCTCCCAAATGATTAGAAAGCACAAAAAATATTTATTAACTATTTCAGCAATTCTGTAAGAGAACAGTGTGAGTATCAGCTGAGAAAGCATTGTGCTTGTAGCTAGCTGTTACTTTCTGGTTGGTTTGTTAATATGGATCCCATGATGGGCATTTGTGAGGAAATGCTCCTGATGTTGCTTTTACTGAGGCTCCAAAGACATAGAAAATTGCGTGAGAGGACCAGATTTATGCCACGTACACACGATCGGAAATTCCGCCAGCAAAAATCCGATGAGAGCTTTTGGTTGGAAAATGCGACCGTGTGTATGCTCCATTGGACTTTTGCTGGCGGAATTCCAGCCAGCAAAAGATTGAGAGCAGGTTCAAAAAGTTTTGATCGGAAATTCCAATCGTCTGTACCAATTCCGACGCGCATAATTGCTACGCATGCTCAGAAACAATTGGACGCATGCTCGGAAGCACTGAACTTAATTTTCTCGGCTCGTTTTTTTTAAAATCGATTAATCGACTAATTTCGATTAATTATAAAAAACATACAGATCCAACTACTTTTAGCTGATCTCCTTGCATTGCGACTCTGCATTAGTCAGTGGTAAATGTGGTATACACTATATACAATCACCTGACACTAGTTAGTTTCCACAATCCATGACTTCTTAAAATTTAAAAAAAATTTTTTTTTAAAGTTTGGAGTCTTTTAATGTTAAATTAGATTTTAGGGTGGACCTCCACTTTAACAAGACATTTTCAAACTTGCAGCTCAATTGCTTGCTATCTGGGTAATGCCTCCAATGGGTATACCAGTCCTGTTGACAACCATCTAAAATGGTAATACCATTTCACTTCCCGTTGTGTCTCTGGGACAGGAAGTGAAATGAATCCACACTGGGATGCACAAGGCAAAGCCTAAACCGAGAGGGGTTTTCTCTCTGCATGACCTAATCTAAAACTAATACAGATTCAGGCTGTATATATACTTTAAATCACCACGATTCCTCTTCCACAATTGACCTGTCCAGTACAGACAACACACTCACCTTCATAATGCCTTCCAATGCTTGTTTATTCCCAGCAAGGCTCACGTATCCTCAGCATTGGGCGTGTCCGGACAATCACAAAACCGGCTCGCAGCCACACCTCTGCAATTTGCGGACACGCCCACTCGGTCAAAGCCTTTCAGGCCAGGATTGGATCGGTCAGGCGCCTGCTGTATTCCATTACTTTACCATTGTTCAGCGTGGGCACCATCAATGACGGGGGAAGGGGGGAGGAGTCCAGTGACGTCGATGTCCGTGACGTCACCGGATCTCCGACGGAACTCCCTGAAGAGAGTACCGATCAAAAGAATTATTTTTTTTTTAATTCTTTTTATTTTGGTTGTACATCAGACAAAAACAAACTGTAGAGTACAATTAACAGTACAACTTTTAAGAGTCCAAACATCTTTTTTAACATATTAAAGCACGAAAGTCATATGCCATTACACATTATGAACTCTGCCGAAACACCTCAGATAATGGTGTCTCTGTCATATCTGTGATTAGGGTAACAATTAGGAAGGTGGTCTGCCAGATGATCTATAAACTACCCATGTCGTTCTACCAAAGGGGTGGGGTCAACACTGCCGGACCCCCAGCTCCCCTGTACTTGCGGACTCGCTTATCATACAGCAAGTTAGAAATTGCAGGTAAAGTTATCGGCTATGTTTAGTGGTAAGGAATGAGAAATAGAAGAAGGAAGTTGGAAAAAAGGAAAGGAAGGATACAAACAAAAAAAAAAAGGGAGGGGGGGAGGGGATAGGTCAGGCCATCATTGCCCATACAGGGGTAATGTGTCCGATCACCTGGTTGTTGGTTGAATGTGTCAAGCGTTTATTCGGTTTCTGGGGTAATAGCATGGGTTATCTCATATATATATTCCTGTGTACCAGTGAAGTATCTCCAGGGTCTCCACTTATCACAGAATTGTTCTTCCATGTTGTATAGGGTGGCTGTCGATTCCTCCATCCTAAGGATGTGATTAACTTTCGAGTACCACAGGACCCTGGTCGGGGGTTGGGGCTGTCGCCACATTGCTGGGATACAGGCCCTTGCCGCATTTAGTAGTTGCACCGTCAATGTCTTTTTGTATTTTTGGATGGGTCTCTCTGATAGGTGGAGAAGGCACGCAGCAGGGTTATCCTTTAATTCTACAGAAGTTAAACTTTTTATTATCGCCGTCACCTCCTCCCAGAGCGTCCTCAGTACCGGGCAAGCCCAAAAGATGTGACCCATGGTTCCTACGCCCGTATTGCACCTCCAACATTTATCTGGAATCGAAATACTGAACTTATTAAGTAAGTACGGGACCCTATACCAACGGGAGACTATTTTGTATCCCGATTCCTGATATTGGTTTGCTATGGAGGCCTTGTGCGCTAATACCAAAATTTTTTCTGTTTGCTGTGGAGTGAATTGGGTTTCCAGATCCTTTTCCCATTAATGAATAAATGTCGGGGTTGGCATCTCGTCTAGATTAAGTAACATGTTGTACAGAAGGGAGAGGGTGTGCCGAACCGGGTCGCTTTTATGGCAAATGGATTCAAAGGGAGTTAAATTTCGTGGTGTGTAGGAACTCTTTTATTGCTTGCAGGAAGTGACAGAGTTGATATGTACTGAACATGTCAAGTGGTGGGTCTATGAGCTCAGAGATAGCCTGCGAGGTCGGAAGTTCCCCTGATGGCCAGATTTCCCCTAGGCGATGTCTCCCTACTGCCGTCAGCTGTCTCAATTTTTTGTTAGTAAAGCCTGGGGCAAAGTCCGGGTTCCCGATTATGGGAGTCAAAGGGGAGGGTAGCGGCGAAATGTGTGTGTCGCGAAACAGTCTCCGTACAGTCATCAGTGTAGCCCCTATCAGCAGATGTTCCCTCATATCTTTTGGGAGGGCTGCCATGAGCCATGGGGAGGTTAGCAATGGGAAGGATGTGTCTTCCATCTCCATCTCAACCCACTGTTTGTGTTCTTTGTTGCAATGCCAGTCGACTACTCTAGGTAGTAATGAAGCTCTATAATACCTACGCAAGTCCGGAAGGCCCAGGCCTCCCTTTTCTTTTGGTCTGGATAATGTCTGCATTTTAGTTCTGGGTGGCCTACGTGCCCATATAAAATTTCTAATGAGTGCCTTCAATTGGTTAAAGAATGTCAAGGGGATTCGGATCGGTAGTGTTTGGAATATGTATATAATCCTCGGAAGTGCTGTCATCTTAAAGGCGTTACAACGCCCAAACCACGTCAGTGTCAGCGAGTGCCACTTCTTCAGGTCTACTTTCAATTTACGCAATAGAGGGATATAGTTATGTAGATAAAAATGCGCCAAGTCCGAGGTGATGTCAATACCTAGATAGCGTATCGATTTGTCTGCCCAATGAAAAGTAAAAGACGTGCGCAGGGAGTGCGCTTCCGCCTCTGGGACAGAAATGTTCAGAATCGCAGACTTGGCGCAATTGACCTTATAGTTTGAAAGGTTGCCATATGTCCGAATGGCTTCTAAAATGTTAGGGAGGGAGATGCAGGGGTTGGTTACAAAAAAGATCAGGTCGTCGGCATACGCTGCGATCTTATGGTGCGCCGATGGTTTTTGTATACCGGTGATATTTGGGTTGTTCCCAACAAGGCACATTAACGGTTCCAATGTTAAAATGAAAATGAGGGGGGACAGGGGACACCCCTGTCTCGTTCCATTGGCGATTGGGAAAAATTCTGAGCGCCAGTCATTTATTCGTACCGCCGCTGATGGTTGCGAGTACAGCGACGAGATCCATCTCCGCATATTGGGACCTAATCCAATGTGCTCCAGGGTGGCCTGTATAAAATGCCAGGCCCGATCAAACGAATTTTGATCGATCAAAAAAATTTACGATTAGACCCCTTTCACACTGGGGCGTTTTTCAGCCGCTTTAGCGTTAAAAAAAAAGCGCCTGTAAAGCGCTTGAAAGAAGCCTCATCTGCAATCCCAATGTGAAAGCCCAAGTGCTTTAAGAGCCCTTTCACACTGCCAACACCCGAAAACGCTCGTAAAGCACTGCTTAAACTAGCAGCGCTTTACCAGCGTTTTTCGAGCGCTAGTGGGGTGCGTTTAACCCCTGCTAGTGGCCAAATAAAGGGTTAAAAGCGCCTACAAAGCGATGCTGCCAAAAGCGCTTTTCAGGCGCTTCCCATTGATTTCAATGGGAAGGGGTGTATTCACCGCTCCAAAAGCGCTGCAAAGAAGCTGCTTGCAGGACTTATTTTGACGCCCTGCCAGCGCAGCGCCTCAGTGTGAAAGCACTCGGGCTTTCACATTGGGATTGCAGTTGCGGCTTCTTTCAGGCGCTTTTTTTTAACACTAAGGCCCCTTTCACACTGGGGCGGTGATCCGCGGTGACGGTAAAGCAGCGCTATATTTAGCGCTGCTTTACCGTCGTTTTCACCGCGGTTTTCGGCCGCTCGCGGTGCGGTTTTACCCCCTGCGAGCGGCCGAAAAAGGGTTAAACACCCCCCGCAGAGCGCCGCCGTAGCCGCGGTATTGCCGCGGTTTTACCGCGGTCTCCCATTGTAATCAATGGGAAGGAGCGGTATAGGAGCGGTGAACACACCGCTCCTATCCCGCTCCAAAGATGCTGCTAGCAGGACTTTTTTTGTCATCCTGCTAGCGCACCGCTCCAGTGTGAAAGCCCGCCGGCTTTCACACTGGAGTTAATGGGGCCGGATTTTTTCATGCGGTGAACAGGCGCTATTTTTAGCGCTGCACCGCATGAAAAACGCCCCAGTGTGAAAGGGGCCTAAAGCGGCTGAAAAACGCCCCAGTGTGAAAGGGGTTTTAATCGAGGAATTAATCTTTAAATTTCCACAGCCCTACTTTATTACTTTTTTTTTTTTACACTGTATCGTTACATTATTTAAATCTCTTTTAATGCTTCAGAAGGGATGACCAACATCCCTTCTGAATACATGGGCCATGATAGGTCCTCTTTACACCCCATGTCTCTCCTCTGGCCTCCAAAGCATCTGAACAAACCAAAATCGGTTTGATCAGCTTGTTCAAATCGGTAACGGCTTGGTCACACAAGACAGAAACCAGAAATGATAAAATCCTCATTAATTCTGGTTTCTGACGTCACACAGTGGGGGGGAGGGGGGGGCAACATCAGTTCCTCTCACTGTGTCCCAGGAACCGAATGCTGCTGGTTGCATTCTTACTGGGCACCCCGATCTCTTGGGACTGGGAGAGCTTGGTATGGTAAAGGGGGTGGCGGGACCCCCTTCTGCCACCTATAAAAGTAATCCAGTGACTTCTTAGCCACTAGTATTACTTATACTTTATGCAAAATCGCTGGGGCTAAAAAATATCATGATCATTGCTGCAGCGATGATGTAGATATCACTCTTCCAGTCTAGCGACGTACCAGTACATTGTTGGAAGGAAAGTGGTTAACCACTTCATTACCCGCGTATACTCATATGATGCCCACAAGGTGGATCTCCCATCCAGAGTGGGCGTCATATGACGTCCTAACATTCCCTGCCGCCTAGGGGGCGCGCGCGCCCACGGCGTCACTCGGGACCCGGTGGGCGTGCCCGGCGGCCGCGATGTCCGCCGGGCACCCGCTATTGCCCGTGAAAACAGCGGGACCGCGCGGGACCGTGGAGCTGTGTGTGTAAACACACAGCTCCACGTCCTGTCAGTGGAGAGGAGACCGATCATGTGTTCCCAGTACGGAGGAACACTGATCGGTCTCCTCCCCTTGTGAGTCCCCTCCCCCCACAGTTAGAATCACTACTTTAGGGAACATATTAACCCCTGCAGCGCCCCCTAGTGTTAACCCCTTCCCTGCCAGTCACATTTACACAGTAATCACTGCAATTTTATAGCAACGATCGCTGTGTAAATGTGAATGGTCCCAAAAATGTGTCAAAAGTGTCCTCCGCAATGTCGCAGTCACGAAAAAAAAAAAAAAAAACGCAGATCGCGCCATTACTAGTAAAAAAAAAAATTGCAATAAATCTATCCCCTATTTTGTAGACGCTATAACTTTTGCGCAAACCGATCTATATACGCTTATTGCGATTTTTTTTACCAAAAATATGTAGAAGAATACGTATCGGCCTAAACTGAGTAAAAAAAAAGTTTTTTTTTAAAAAAAAATGGGGATATTTATTATAGCAAAAAGTAAAAAATATTGTGTTTTTTTTCAAAATTTTCGCTCTTCTTTTGTTTATAGCGCAAAAAATTAAAACCGCAGAGGTGATCAAATACCACCAAAAGAAAGCTCTATTTGTGGGAAAAAAAGGACATCAATTTTGTTTGGGTGCAACGTCGCACGACCGCGCAATTGTTAGTTAAAGCGACGCAGTGCCGAATCGCAAAAAGTGCTCTGGTAAGGAAGGGGGTAAAATCGCCCGGTGTTGAAGTGATTAAAGGGGAGTGGTGGTGGTGGTGGGGGGGGTGAAAACAGTTCAGCTGCACATGTTTAGTGCCCCCCAAATGCATGCGTAAAGTAGCATCTCATTGTGTATTACGATCATCGGCATGGAAATCACACAGCATGCAGTCAGTAGGAGCTCTGTCAGTGTTACATGGCTGCTGGGGGTGCGGACTTTGTTACATTCTATAACACTCAGTACAGCCATAACAAAGTCCGCACCCCCAGCAGCCGTGTAACACTGACAGAGCACCTACTGACTGCTTGCTGTGTGATTTCCATGCTGATACTCGTAATACACAGTGAGGATTCTATCCTCTATTCTTCACTCACTGTGTCCAGTGCAGCCACGCTGTCCTCCTGCTGCTCCCTGTCAGCTGCTGAGCTGCTCGCCGCCTCACACAAGTCTCGTCACTTGAGGATGGGAGGAGGGAGCTGAACGGTGCTTTATTGTATCCCTCCACCAGGCAAGGCAGAGGGCAGCACCAGCCGAGACTATATGGTAGCAGATCAGTGCGGGACTACAGTGTATACATGCACCCCCCCCAAAATGAAGAAAAAGTCCCTCCATTGCACTCACCTCCTGGCAGTGGTGGGACAAGGTATTTCAGTGCCCAGGGCGAGGATGCCAAAAATTCCCCCCCCCCCCCCCTCCCTGTGCAGAGCAGGGGGCGGAGCTAGTAGAAGAATTTGCAGTACACAAAAGCATATGTGATGGTTGTGGATAGCGGAGAGCTTTAGTATTACTATTTACATTTGTGATTGGTAACTAATGAGTAACTTGGCTGCCCAAGGGTGAGGTTTGAAGATTGTAACTGGTGCTCTAGAACTAATTGAAGTTGATGTTGGTCCTGCTTGAAAACCTCCTTCGATCTGCGGGCTGCAGTGCTGATTATTGTATTCTGACAGTGGAGGAGTCCTGCTATCAGAGTACAACAGCACAGAGTGAGGGTTCCTCCATCCACCTTGTTTGGATGGATGCAGGGATATGTTCAGCCTGCTGGAAAAAAAATAGCGTGTACTAGGGTGGCACTGATACAGATATCGGTGCTGATACTAAGCATTTGCACCAGTGGCGGCTGGTGCTCAAATTTTTTGGGGGGGCGCAAAACAAACAGCCTCACTGTGCCATCAAACGCTGCCACTGTGCCCCAAACGCTGCCACTGTGCCCATTAAATGCTGCCACTGTGCCCATCTAACGCTGCCACTGTGCCCATCTAACGCTGCCACTGTGCCCATTAAATGCTGCCACTGTGCCCATCTAACGCTGCCACTGTGCCCATCTAACGCTGCCACTGTGCCCATTAAATGCTGCCACTGTGCCCAAACGCTGCCACTGTGCCCATCAAACGCTGCCACTGTGCCCATTAAATGCTGCCACTGTGCCCATTAAATGCTGCCACTGTGCCCATCAAACACTGCCACTGTGCCCATCAAACACTGCCACTGTGCCCATCAAACACTGCCACTGTGCTCATTAAATGCTGCCACTGTGCCCATTAAATGCTGCCACTGTGCCCATCAAACGCTGCCACTGTGCCCATCAAACGCTGCCACTGTGCCCATTAAATGCTGCCACTGTGCCCATCTAACGCTGCCACTGTGCCCATCTAACGCTGCCACTGTGCCCATCTAACGCTGCCACTGTGCCCATCTAACGCTGTCACTGTGCCCCAAGTGCTGCCATTGTGCCTCAAATGCTGCCACTGTGCCCATTAAATGCTGCCACTGTGCCCATCTAACGCTGCCACTGTGCCCATGTAAAGCTGCCACCGTGCCCCAAGTGCTGCCACTGTGCCCATCTAACACTGCCACTGTGCCCCTCTAACGCTGTCACTGTGCCCATTAAATGCTGCCAATGTGCACATTAAATGCTGCCAATGTGCCGGCACTTACCTTGTCAGGCGACGAGCGGTGTCTCCTCATCGACCCAACATCTTCTCCCGCGCTCCTCCTGTCTTCTGCAGTGATTGGACGCCTAGGCGTCCAATCACAGCGCCTGTGACTTCAGCCAATCAGGGACCGGTAACACAGACCGGCAACCTGATTGGCTGAGAGGCGGGTCTGTGTTAGGGAAGCGATGTATTCGCTTCCCTAACACAATACTGTGTAAGCAGCGATCGCAAAGCATTGCGCCCGCTGTTTACACTTATGGAAGCCTATTAGAGCCCACCGCTCTAATCAGGTCCCCTATTAGAGCTGTAAGCTCTAATAGGGCGCTTCCAGAAACACACCCCCCCCCCCCGCTGTAATTCAGATGCCCGGCTCCCGACAAGGGGCCGGACACCTGAATAGGGGGCGGCAGCGGTGACAATAGATAGATTCATGCAATGCATGAATCTATCTATTGGTGATAGAGCGGTGCAGGAGAGGGGGGGGCGGCGCTCCTCCGCCCTCTATGCACGCACCGCCACTGATTTGCACGAGTACTTGTACTCATTCAAATGCTCCGATACCTAAAACCAATATTTTGCATTGTGATTTGAGCTCATACAAAATGAATGTGCTCAAATCCCAGTGTAAAGAATTGCATACAATACGGTGCGATTCCTGTCTGAATCACATGTGGTTTCCCACAGAGTTCCTGTGTGAGCCTAGGCTTGTCATAGTGACTTCAGCCTGGGATCACATAGGAGCCGTGCCTGAAACCACATGTAAAAAAAGATCTCTCTAAACCTAAGCCCTCTTCAGGGTCTAGTGACTAATGACCAATTGCCCTCCCTCGATACTATTAACCACCTGCTTACTGGGCACTTAAACCCCCCCCTCCTTTCCAGACTAATTTTCAGCTTTAAGCACTGCCGCACTTTGAATGACAATTGCGCGGTCATACAACACTGTACCCAAATGACATTTTTATCACCCCCCCCCCCCCCCCCCCCCCCAAATAGAGATTTCTTTTGGTGGTATTTGATCACCTCTGCGAGTTTTATTTTTTGTTAAAAAAACTTTTAAAAGACCGACTTTAAAAAAAAAATTATTTTTTTTTTAAATTTTGTTATAAAAATATAAAATGGGTAATTTTTGTCCGTCATTTTTGTGCGCTGATGAGGGGCAGTGACGGGCACCGATAGGTGGCAGTGATGGGCAGCACTTTTAGGTGGCACTGATTGGCGGCACTTGTGGGCATTGACAGGCGGCACTTGTGGGCATTGCCAGGTGGCACCGATGTACCTTTAAGATAAGCCGGTGATCGGCTTTTTTTTTTCTCCTCCGCTGTCAGCGTGAGGAGAAAAAAAAAACGATCACCAAGCTTTTGTTTTTATCATGTGATCAGCTGTCATTGGCTGACAGCTGATCACATGGTAAGGGGCCGGGACCCGCCCCTTACTCGGATCGCTGATCACCCGAGTCTCAGTGACTCGGTGATCACAGCTGCCTCATCAGTGCACATTAGTGCAGCCGCATCAGTGTCCATCAGTGCAGCCTCATCAGTGTCCATCAGTGCAGCCTCATCAGTGTCCATCAGTGCAGCCTCATCAGTGTCCATCAGTGCTGCCTCATCAGTGTCCATCAGTGCTGCCTCATCAGTGTCCATCACTGCAGCCTCATCAGTGTCCATCACTGCAGCCTCATCAGTGTCCATCACTGCAGCCTCATCAGTGTCCATCACTGCAGCCTCATCAGTGTCCATCAGTGCAGCCTCATTAGTGTCCATCAGTGCAGCCTCATCAGTGTCCATCAGTGCAGCCTCAACAGTGCAGCCTCATTAGTGCACATTAGTGCAGCCTCATCAGTGCACATTAGTGCAGCCTCATCAGTGCACATTAGTGCAGCCTCATCAGTGTCCATCAGTGCAGCCTCATCAGTGTGCACAGGGGAGGACGTCCTATGACAGCCTCCCGGGAATTGAGATCAGCGCTGTGGCCATCATCTGGCCATAGTGCGGATGTCAAGTGGTTAAAGAGACTTACAATGCCTCCTCCTTGGACCACTTTGCACTGTATAAAACAGGTATTGGCGCAACCCTAGTGTGTACCCAGCTTTATACAATGTGTCAGGGTGTTAACGATATATAGGTGTTATAAAGATAACAGGGAAAACATTTGCCATTGTTAGTACTCATGCACAAGAACACTATGCTGTAGGTATCCATATATTACAAAGTTTTGGTAAATCTAAAGGCGATTGTACAATCGCTGCACAATCAGATTGTATAGTACACTATACAATCTGATTGTACAATCTCTGCACAATCTCTTTTAGATTTACCAAAACTTTGTAATATATGGACAAACCTAAACAATTAATTGTAGTATCCAATCAGGCAGGCCTTTGTACTAAATAGTTGGTGGTAGATCCAAAAGATATTGTACAATCAGCTTATATAGTGTATGGATCAGTTTTTTTTTTTTATTTATCAGTCCATGTCCGATAAAAAAAACTGAGCACAGCCATCCATCCATGGCCAGCTTTATTAGCTCCTGTGTAAAATCGCTGTTGTTTTCTTATGCCTGGGGAGCCCACCAAGCATCCATGTACATGAGTTCTTTAAAGTCCATTCACATGCAGTGCAGACATGTGTGTCCTGTGCAGGGCTCTCTGTTATCAGTACAGTGGGTGCATTCCTGTGCCAGCTTCCTATTTACTTCTATTGGGACCCGAACCTGTATGTCATATTAGGATACAGCGGCTGTGTCCATGCAGCCTCATGTCCCAGTAGAAATTAATGGGTTGGTGGCATGGGGCTACAGCCCTGCATGGGAGACGCATTGTTTGCACCCAGGGGTCAACTCCCCCACCAAAAAAAATAAAAAATGATATGCGCATATGCACGAACACCTCAAAAGTGGTATTTTTCATCCAATTTTCTTATTGTGTGTATGAAGCTTAAAGTGGGGTTGCGACCAAAAAACAAAAAGGGGCTTAAAAATCATAAAAAAAATAAAAAATAAATAATTGGAAAAAAAAAAATTTTTTTACTCACCTCTAAATGCCTGTTGCTAGGGGGTCCCTCGAAGTCTGCCACCTTCATTGCCCGGGCTAAACGTCACTTCCTGTAGGCAACGCACAGTCATCTGGGACCTGTCATGTGTCCCAGATGAGTGAGCGTCGAATCACGGCATGCGCAGTGGGTGCCCGGCTGTGAAGCCACAGCCGGGTTCCCACATTAAGAATGCCGGAGTCGCGAGCGGAGCGGGGAACGAGGGGGGGTCTCGTTCCCCCCGCATCGCTGGACCCCGGGACAGGTAAGTGTCCGATTATTAAAAGTCAGCAGCTGCCGTATTTGTAGCTGCTGACTTTTAATTTTTTTTTTTGGCCGGCCCTCCACTTTAAATGTTAGTACATAAATAAAAAACAATCCTCAATAAACATAAATACGGTAAATCTCTGAATAATCAGCGTTCATTCAATTGTGCTTCCATGCAAATGTGAACATCATGTTCTGATCTTTATTGGGGAATGTTATTTTGTATATAGAGTGTTTATGTGGTGAGTTTACACTTTTCATTGAACAGAGTTTGGATAACACAGGGTTAAACGGAAAGGTCATAAATTAACTGTACATTATCTGTACAGAATGCTTGGGGAGATAGTGATGTGTTCCTGCTTAGGAGATGTATGTTATCTTGGGGGCTGCAAACTCTGCAGGGCTCCAACACACACTCGCTGCTATTCCAACCCTTCACATATTTCCACATAAACTTCCCTCCTGGCATTAAACTTTGCCAGGTATTGTGCTCAGCTTACCACCCCAAACTGATGTTCCTCCCTCAGCTCACCTCTCTCCCTGCATATCCTGTGAGCAGAATAGCTGTGCTCCTCCTCTGGATTCTCTCATCATATGGCACTGAAGATAGAAGAGGGGGGGATTCAGTGGGACACACAGAGCAAGTATGCAGGAGACTGGGGGGGAGGATGAGGAGACAGAAAATCAGGAGGAGCTGGCTGGGAGGAGCGCATCACTAGAGGTCTGACTAAATACAATCTCTTAGCAGCAGGGACCTGATCTACCCGTCAGCTAGCTGTGATTAACAGGTAGATCGAAGAGGAAGCTGTCATGGGGCCCCCTACTGGCAATGCCTGAATGGTCAGTCCACCCCTGGTGTGCGTTACTTACTATTGCGAGCTGTGTCGGCAGCTGCTGGTGTAGCACAGGCCGCATACTTCAAAGTCTTGCAGGACGTGTCTAATGGGAACAGAGTTCCTGTTGTGGAAAAAGTACAGGAACTCCATTCCCATGCGTTCCCGCAGGACTTGAGCCCTGTTTGCACCCCTTATAAATGTGCATGTACTAACAATAGAATGTGAAAGAACAGTTGTCTTTACAGCAATGAACAGAGATATGAAGCCTGAAACTATTACCTGTTAGCTGAGAGACAGCTGAGAGAACACCACTCAGTTTTGGCTGTGTAGCGCTAGAGGGGGGGGGGTGGATACAGGGGGGGGATTCACTATACAGAGGAGGAATGGGGTCTGAGATGTCCAGAGCAGGGAGAGATAAGAACAGACATTGGGACACTGTGAGAGATAAGGCAGGAGAGAGATAGAGATGACTGGAGAGGGAGGAGAGAAGCCGCTGTCCAGGCAAGGAGAGGAGCAAAAAAGTTAATCAAGAAAGCATGGACAACTGGCCAGACGCCAAAATTTACAAACGGCACACATTTTTTTTACTGGCAGAAATCGTGACATTTACTGACAACACAACATTTTTTTACTGGCACTGCAAAAAAGTACCTAAAATTACAGTTTTCTGTGCTAAACAGTGCAAATATCAATATGTGAACTATAAACACATAACTAGTGCTATTAGCAATGTGTTTAAGTTAAACAAAAGTCAAAAAACATATTTCTCCATTGACATGAATGTCAGGATACTATAAACCAGTCAGCACAGAGTTCCCCCTTACATCAGAGTCTCCAGGATTTCCCCTTACAGTGAAAGGGAACTCTTGTGTAAAGGGGAACGCTGCAGATCATGATGTAAGGGGGAACTCTGAAAATGGGGGGGGGGTTTGCTCTGGTGACTAAAGACCCCCTTCTGCAGAGTGAATACACCAAGGTGGGTGGATTATTAGTATAGGGGGGAACTCACATACTGCAGGAGGGGGACAGAGGCATGCGGACATACTACAGGAGGGGGACAGAGGCATGCGGACATACTACAGGAAGGGGACAGAGGCATGCGGACATACTACAGGAGGGGGGCAGAGGCATGCAGCCATACTACAGGAGGGGGGCAGGAGGCATGCGGACATACTACAGGAGGGGGGCAGAGGCATGCGGACATACTACAGGAGGGGGGCAGAGGCATGCAGACATACTACAGGAGGGGGGCAGAGGCATGCGGACATACTACAGGGGGGGGGCAGAGGCTGCAGACATGATAGTGTCCCCCTCACAGACAGTAGCCTCCTCCTCGGTCCACCATCATATTACAGTCTACACCAGTGTGTGCTGCTCCCCTTTCACCTCTCCACAGTCCACAGGGCAGCACATCAGTGTCCTTCACTGTCCCCCTGCATGCCATGGCTTCACCCCCTCCCCCCCCCAGTAATGACATGTCATACTCTGTCATCCCTCCCCAGACCCAGTAGTGTCAGCTGCTGACCCCAGTAATGTCATCTTCTGCCCCAGTGTCACACTCTCCTCCTCACTTGCCGCCCCCTCGACTCCTATGGCGAGTGCGCAAAACGCAGCTGCCGTGTCTTAGCCAGTGTACTCTGGAATCTATTCAAAAATGGCGCCATTAAGTTACTGCGCATGCGCTGCCTGGCCGAGCGAGTACGAGTTTTCCCGAGCCTGGCTGGATTCGGAAAGGCGCATGCGCAGTTACATGGTCGGCTCGCGGTCATCTTTTTTTACGGACACCGCTGCCCGTAACGGACATTTACGGGTGCCCTGAAAATGAGGGTAAATTTACGGGCTGTCCGTAAATCTACGGGCGGTTGGCAACACTGCAACTGATGCCTTCCCAACCTGATGTGCCCGCCTGCTCCATTCTCCTGTCACTCAGACCATAGTACAATGTACTGTGCAGGCAGGGGGCGGGTCTAGTGCTACGATGTAGCCTACATGCAGGGAGAAAGCTGATCTCTGCCTGTTACAATCGGCAGCATGTTCTATGCTGGAACAGTTGTACCCAGCAAACTGCGCCCTCTTCCCACAGGAAATCACTCCGCCCAAGGCAGCTGTCCGTCCCGCCCACCCCTAGTACCGGCCCTGCCTCCTGGGCCCCTCTGTTGACCTAATGGGGCCCAGGAAAAAGTAATTACACCCCCAAGCAAGTAAAAGTGAGGGAAAATTTTAGAAATTCCTATTTTCTTTAACATGCAGAAATTAACTGTAATGCTGTCAGGCCCCCTTGTGGAGCGGGCCCGGTACGGCAGGGCCAGTTGTATGGCCCTATCCGCTGCCCTGTCAACAGTGCCCTTTAGTGCTGCATCAGGGTCCATCAGTAAAGCCTCAGTGCACATCAGTGCTGCCTCATCAGTGCACATTAGTGCTGCCTCATCAGTGTCCATCACTGCAGCCTCAGTGTCCATCAGTGTCCATTAGTGCAGCCTCATCAGTGCACATTAGTGCTGCCTCATCAGTGTCTATCAGTGCAGCCTCATTAGTACAGCCTCAGTGTCCATCAGTGCAGCCTCATCAGTGTCCATCACTGCAGCCTCAGTCTCCATCAGTGTCCATTAGTGCAGCCTCATCAGTGCACATTAGTGCTGCCTCATCAGTGTCTATCAGTGCAGCCTCATTAGTGCACATTAGTGCAGCCTCAGTGTCCATCAGTGAAGCCTCATCAGTGTCCATCAGTGCAGCCTCATCAGCGCACATTAGTGAAGGAGACAAACTACTTATTTGCAAAAATGTTGTAACAAACTAGAAAATAAGCGTTTAGGTTTTTTTTGCTCTCTTTTTGCTTGGCACCAAGCATTCGCAATTCCTATTGCCCGACACCCAAGACATGGAGTTCCGGTCGTCGGTCAGCTTATTTAAAATTCTGGCTCCTAACTTTCAGCTGGCTCCTAGATTCAAAGCAGAATTTGTCAAGCCCTGATGTAGGGCGATCAAGGAGTTTAATATTTGCCTAACAATGTGCTCTATGTTTACGGGTTGGTGTTTTACTCAACAAAAAAAAAAAAAAGAAGGGGGAGGAAAAAAAGCTGGCACATCGCTGCTGTATGAATGGAACCCTGTATTTCTTCTGTCATTCGCTAAAACTGATCAACGGGTCCTGGCTGTAAATCATTGGCAGGGACCCGATGATCGGCTTGTGCTGCTGGGAATGACAGCACAGTCGTCCATGTCCGTACATGTATGTGATTGCGCCTGCAAGTCAACCTGCTGCAGTAAATGTACCACACTCCTGTTCCATGGAGTAATACAAGTCTGCTGTGAAGAGAGTTCTGTGAATGAATGACATGGCTGTGTGGGTGGATCCCTGCACCATATTACATTATACATTTTAAAGTAGAACTTTACATATTTATAAATAATAATATTCTTTAGCAAGAAACATACATTCCACATGAATAATTATGCTACTAGAATTCGTGTGTGCTGTAAATTTTCCTCCTGATTTGCCTTTGTTTCTTCCTGCCAGAGACTGCCATTTTGCTGAAGCCCAGAGCCCCTGAGCAGCAGTAAATCATAAAGTGGAACTAAACCCACTGATTTAATGGTTTCAAAAAACAGTTACAATCCTGGAATCTGAAAGTGCAAGTGTCCCGCGTGCTACTATGAGTAAATAGTAAGTAACTAGTGACGAGTGATATAAAGTGTGATTGATGCAGCAAAACCTAAAAGTGTATTACAAAACACAAAAATCTGTAGATTCTATATAAAGTGATCTTGCGCAACAAAATATATTAAAAATTGTTAAGGTATATATTCCAACATATAAAACCCATATAATATGTATCCAGGTGAAATAAATAATGGGTAAAATCAGATCAATCAATGTGCAAAATAGCAATAAAGTGTCCACAAATATATCTCAAAATGAAAAATCACATCTAAATAAAATTGGAAAGAAAACGTAACTCAACCAATGTAGTGTAAAGTGAGGCTAAAATAAAAAAAATTAAATAAAAAAAAGTGCAAAGTTTATAATGTCTTCACAGATTGATGGATCAAATATATGTGATGCAGATTATTTCACACACATATGAATGTCCATATTATTCCTAAAAATGGAGAACCGAGCATGTGCAGGGCATGGGGGAGACAATGTATTACTGGATTTTACACAGTATAGGCACTTATTTATACGGTTTTAAATAGCTATACCTGCAAAAGGGGCCAGCCTGAAGTGATCTAGCAGGACTTACTTTTCTGGCTAAAGTTCCACTTTAATACAGGTGTAACTGTCACAAGTTAGCCTGCAGTTTCTGGCTTGTGTATTCTTACCTCCTTGCTGCAGTCCTGCCCTACCATGATTCTGTTCACATGTGTGGTCCGGCTGTGCTCACCTATGGGCGGGGTCTGCCCGTCTGTGGGCTTTTATTTCCTTCCCTTCCATCACTTCCTGTCCCGCCCCCTAATTTTCTTGCCTATATAAGTAATGCTCAGTGAAACACACATTGCCTGAGCAACGGCCCAGTTCTTTGAGTGCCTGGGCATGTGGCTGCCTGCTCTGGCTTATGGCCTGGTGACTAGCTCCTGCTGCTTGGAAACGGCACACGTGAGTGGTCCCCGCTGGGGTGTACCTGGGGGCCTGCAACCTGCGTTCAGCTTGCTGCAAGTCCATCCCCACCATCAGGGGCTCTGGTAAAGAAGCAGGCTGGGGATTAGACTCCACGCCCTGGGGAAACCCGGGTTGGTGATCTGCAAGCGCTCACTACCACAAATGCTTGACAGTGACATTGTGCATAAGATGTAGTTAGCCTTTAACCACTTCAATACCAGGCACTTACACCCCTTCCTGCCCAGGACAATTTTTCAGCTTTCAGCGCTGTCACACTTTGAATGCCAATTTCGCGGTCATGCAACACTGCACCCAAACTAATTTTTTATAATTTTCTTCCCACAAATAGAGCTTTCTTTTGGTGGTATTTGATTACCTCTGGGGTTTTTATTTTTTGCTAACCAAACTAAAAAATACCCACATTTTGTTGTTTTCCCCTTCACTGATGAGGCAGCACCGATGAGTTGGCACTGATAAAGTGCCACTGATGAGGAGGCACTGATATGTAGAATTGATGGGCACTGATATGCAGCACTAATGGGCACCAATAGGCAGCGCTGTCAGGTGGCACTGATAGGCAGCTGTGATGGGCACTGACAGGTGGCACTGATGAGGCAGGGCAGTGATTGGCCCTGTGGTGGGCACTGGCAGATTTTAATCTTGGGACATTGCTGGGCACTGGTTGTCAGGTGATTGGCACATCGGAGGGGGCTGTGCTGATAATCAATGTGCTGATTATCAGCACAGACCCCCCCCCCCCCGGCTCTCCCTGTCACAGCGAACCGAGGAATGGCGTTTACCGGAACTTCCTGGTTCACGTGATCACAGCTGATTATGTCTGACAGAGGCTTCTTATCACGATCGGAGATGCGGGGCGTCAGACTGACACTCGCTCGCTCGCTCGTGATCGCAGCGCTGCGCGCCCCCACAGGCGCATGCCGGCATGTTATCCTACTGGATGTCATATGACGCCCAGTCAGGATAACCAAACCACTTCCTGGCCACCAATATGCTATAGGCTGGGTGGGAAGTGGTTAAAGCAATATGGAACATCCACTATTTTGCAACCCAATTCATGTCTACATTGTATTTCAATTATTTCTAGCCTTATCCTATTATTCTGAATGATCTTAAAGTTTATAAACCTACTTTGTGAAGATCTTCCACACATTTACTTCCTTGAATTCTGAGATATGTATTCACTATGTCCTGTCAGTAGGCACTGCTGTGTCACATTTTACATTGCCTTAGGTGGAGGGGTTTCAGGAGTCAATAAAGGATTTACTGCTTGCAGGCAATGTACCATGGGATATGTAGTCCTTAGAAATTGAATCCAGGAAGATGCGAAAAGAGATGGCCAGCAAACATGCAGCACTCACAACATAAAAGGGGATTTTTCAATTAATCTTATATTGGATTGTAAAATAGCTATTGAGTGTATTACTATTATAACACTGTCATAAAATGAAAGTGTTTTCTGTGACTGTAGACCTAAGATTTGCATAGAACTTAAAGTGGAGTTACACCAAAAAGTGGAGCTTCTGCTTATTTGCTTCTCCCCCCCCCCCCCCGTCTCCTGGAGGCGGTGCTGTCCCTTGGAAGTTCACCCCCCCTCCCTCCGCTACCAGGCAAATTAGAAAACGCTTTGCGCATGCGCAGTAGAGAACAGTCTGTGAAGCCGGTTTCCCTTAGTGGAGATGGCGGCGGCAGCCAATCCACAGGGATGCAGACATTGCGGGCTCCCTGGACAGGTAAGTGTCCTAATATTAAAAGTCAGCAGCTACAGAATTTGTAGCTGCTGACTTTACATTTTTTTCGCCCAGGCTGGAACACCTCTTTAAGCTGCCATTGCAATCTGCTGATCATTTTGACAAAGGGTCTTCACAAAAGACAACCTTGGCTTATGCCTTTTTTTGATCATATGCTCAGTTTGACTTGCACAGGTTTGTGACATATTTACTTAAAGCGGACCTTCAGTCATTTTTTTTAAAACTTCTGCCCTTGTTGCGTTAACTTTGGATAATAAAACATTATTTTTTCTGCCAGTAAATACCTTATACAGCCCACTTCCTGTTTCTTGTCTGGTCATTAGCCTAGGCTTATGACATCATACACAGTTCTCACTCTCCTGAGAGTTTGAAAGGAAGGGAGGGGGGTATGAGTCATAAGAGGGCAAATTAAAGCTGCAGACCTGGGAGGTGTGTGGCTGTGTAAATCCAGCAAGTGAACATGCAGCAGCTGCCCACAGTTAAAATGGCTGCAGCCAGACTTAGTAAAGGGAGATTTCTGCAGCATATTTGCCAAGTATAGAATCACAGTATATATAAAATAATATGCAAAGTGGTTGGAGGGAATGACCTTTTTGGAAAGTAGACAGTCCAAGATATTTGTAAGAGGCATGGTGAGTTTTTTGAAGTTGTAATTTGTTCCCACAATTCTTGGGAAAATTAAGACATTAATTTGTTTTTGTTTATTTATTTTTTTAACAAAATTGTCATTATAACACATTATTTCTCACCACACAGCATATGCATACTTCCAATAACACCCCAAAATACATTCTGCTACTCTTCCCGAGTATGGCGATACCACATGTGTGAGACTTTCACAGCCTGGCCACATAGAGAGGCCCAACACGCAGGGAGCACCATCAGGTGTTCTAGGAGCATAAATTACACATATCATTTCATTCCTACTTATTACACTTTTGAGGGTCCTGGAGCACCAGGACAATGGAATTACCCACAAAATGACCCCATTTTGGAAAGTAAACACCCCAATGTACATTCTATGAGACATGGGTTGCAGATAGGTACTCTGATGGGCTGCAAATAGGTACTTGGATACTCTGATGGTGTCATGAACTGGTGCGACCAGAACTGTGTGTACTGCAACAGAGTGAACCAAACACATGTAAAGTGAAAATAATGTAATTTATTATAAGGAAAGTAAATAAAAAAACAAAACGCATCTCCAATATGACAAACAGTGATAAGTAACCAGAATCAACCCAACTGACACACAACAAATAACTGCCTAAACCAAAAGTATATACAGTAGTAAGATGTAATCTTAAACAAGCCAGGGTCATACACGGGAGATCAAGCAGATTGGGCTGGGAAAAGGACTGGACAGGGAGAGGGGAACAGGAAACAGGGGGAACAGGTGGAAGGAATCAGGCTGCAGGGTAGGGGTCCAGGACAGGATACAGGGTCAGAATCAGGATACAGGATCACAGGCTAGAAAACACAGCTCAAGGAACAATACCAAGGCAAATGATCCAGCTGATTGCCTGCAAGCCGCTGATCGAACAAGTTTTTCCAGCAATCCAATTCTACAGAAGCTGAATCTAAATGGGACGGCTTCTAATAGGCAAGGCCACACATAGATCAAAATTCAGCTGGTCCCTGCTGAACCGAACAAATTTTGATCCGTGTGAACCCAGACTTAGCCTGTTCCTCACCCCAGTAGGCTTTTTCCAGTCCACTGGAGCTCCTGGGTGAATTGTGAGTGGCTGTGATCACACTCTAGCTCAGTGGTTCTTAACCTCAGTCCTCATTACCCCCCACCAGGCCATGTTTGCAGGCTTTCCTTTTCCCTTGCACAGGTGCTTTAAATCTAAGTCAATGGCTTGGTATTTTGGACAGCTATTTTATCTAAGGGAAATTCCCAAAACATGGCCTGGTGGGGGGTAATGAGGACTGAGGTTAAGAACCACTGCTCTAGCTTCATCACACTATACAGGGTTAAAGTGGTTGTTAACCCACTTTCACATGTTCACATAATCCGTTTTGTCTCCTAATACAGTGCCCCCCGTCTCTTACTAAATTTGTATAGCACTGATTGCTGTATAAAATGACAATGGTCCCAAAAATGTGTCAAAAATGTCTGATGTGTCCGCCATAATGTCACAGTCATGATAAAAATCGCTGATCGCCGACATTACTAGTAAAAAAAAAAATTATTAATAAAAATGCCATAAAACTATCCCTTATTTTGTAAACGCTATAACTTTTGCGCAAACCAATCAATAAACGCTTATTGCAATTTTTTTTTTTTTACCAAAAATATGTAGAAGAATAGGTATCGGCCTAACCTGAGGTAAAAAAAAAATTTTAAGATATTTTTGGGGGATATTTATTATAGCAAAATGTAAAATATATGCGTTTTTTTCAAAATTGGCGCTCTTTTTGTTTATAGCGCAAAAAATTTAAATTGCAGGGGGGATCAAATACCACCAAAAGAAAGCTCTATTTGTGATGAAGTCACGTGACCGCGACGATACATGTAGGGACCTAGAGGCACCGAAAGTGACGCAGGCGAGGTCGGCGCTCATGGTTTGATGACTGTAATTTTTTTTTTTACTCACCTCTAAATGCCTGTTGCTAGGGGGGTCCCACGTAGTCTGCCTCCTTCAGTGCCCGGGCTGGTGACATTACTTCCCCCTCTGCGCAGTCAGTCATCTGGGACATGTGACAGGTCCCAGATGACTGCGCGGGGTATCACGGCGCTGCTCGCGCATGTGCAGTGGGTGCCAGGCTGTGAAGCCACAGCCGGGTGCCCACAGTAAGAATGCCGGTGCCGCCGAGCGGAGCGGGCAACGAGCGGGGCTTCAAACCCCCGCATCGCTGGACCCTGGGACGGGTAAGTGTCCGATTATTAAAAGTCAGCAGCTGCAGTATTTGTAGCTGCTGACTTTAATTTTTTTTTTTTTTTTTTTTTTTTTTCTTTAAGGGGCACCCCACTTTAACTCACTTTTCATTCATCTATATATGGTATATGTGTGGCACATATTGATTAGTCATTGTTCATTATACATGTGGATATATTAGGTAATTTACCACACATTCTTCACAGTATATTAACACATCAACAGCGCAGCACTACGTTTCATTGTTCATTTTTCTTGTGGTTATGACCTCAGTGCTTTGCAGCAGCTATTTAGTTTTAGTTTTATCTTTGATACAGTGCGGGAATACTTACTTGATAACCTCACACAAGTGGTTTGAACACTGTTGTTTTCATATGCGGGCGCTACTCACTTTGCGTTCTCTTCTGCACGTATATATATATATATAATTTTTTTTTAAATTTATTTTACCTTTTATTTTTGCACTGTTCTTTAAACAAAAATTTGTGTCACTTTTATTCCTATTGCAAAGAATGTAAACATCCCTTGTAATAGAAAAAAAAGCATGACAGGACCTCTTAAATATGAGATCTGGGGTCAAAAAGTCCTCAGATCTCATATTTACACTAAAATGCAATAAAAAAATAAATACATTTTTAATTTTTTCAAATGACAACATAAAAAAATTTCCCTTTAAGAGCTATGGGCAGAAGTGGCATTTTGACGCAGTTTCCGCCCTGCAATGATATGGAGACGGGTGGGGGCCATCTTCCCCTTACTCAGCTCCATGTCTAGCCAGTAGAAGGACCCGATCGACTCCGCCACTAACGACGGCTCCGGTAAGCGGCGGAGGGCACCGGAGTGCCGCGGGAGCCTGGGCCAATAAAAGTGATTTCACAGCGAATCTGCCGCAGAGACCACTTTTATCTGAAAGCGGACCGCCCGCTGAAGAAGAGGATACCGGGGTTATGGCAGCTAGCTGCTGAAACAACAACGATATTCCTCTTCAAAGTACCAGCGTAAAACTGCGGCGGGTGGTCCGTAAGTGGTTAAGAGGCATATTTTGAGTTTAACATTTAGAGGCAGAAGAAAAAAAAACCTTCTGGTTCGCGTTTCCGATAGGAGCTTGGAGGCAGACATTTTTTTTTTTTTTTTTTAAAACTCTTCTAAACTCGTCTAAACTTTGTACAAAAAATGCTCTATATGAGTGTATTTAACTCATGAGAAAACAGACTTATTTTTTAAGCCCAGTTTGCATGGAGCCTCACACTTTGCGGGAGTTGGGCTGCATCACATCATCTACGGTGTGTGATCAAATCATCGAATAGGTTAGAAATATACTGGGACATTTCAGGCTCTACATAGATGTATTACACACACACACACACACACTGCGGGGCTGATTTACTAAAACTAGAGAGTACAAAATCTGGTGCAGTGCTGCATAGAAACCAATCAGCTTCCAGGTTTTATTGTTAAAGCTTAATTGAACAAGCTGAAGTTAGAATCTGATTGGCTACTATGCACAGCTGAACCCGATTTTGCACGCTCCAGTTTTAGTAAAACAACCCCTTTATCTTTTTAATAGGCGTAATTTTCATTAAAGTGGTGTTCCTCGCCAAAAAAATAAAAAAATTCACGAATGTGCCTTAAAAAAAAACATTTGGAAACATTTTTTTTTTACTCACCTCTAAATGGCTGTTGCTAGGGGGTCCCTCGTAGTCTGCCTCCTTTGATGCCTGGGCTCTTGACGTCACTTCCCCTCAGCGCAGGAAGGGCTCAGCTCTGCCCCCTCCGTCTTGGCAATTGTCTGGGACACAAGACAGGTTCCGGATGATTGCGTGGCCAATCACGGCGCACTCGCGCATGTGCAGTGGGTGCCCGGCTGTGAAGCCATAGCCGGGCGCCCACAGTTACAATGCCAGCGCCACCGAACGGAGGGGGGGAGACGAGCGGGGCTTCAATCCCCTGCATCGCTGGACCCTGGGACGGGCAAGTGTCCAATTATTAAAAGTCAGCAGCTGCAGTATTTGTATTTTTATAATGGGAACACCACTTTAAACGAGTGTTGGGGGGGATACATCTATGAAGGGCCTGAAAAGTCCCAGTATATTTCTAAGCTATTCAAAAACATTTTACTTTCACTTTAATAAACCTGCACTGCAAAGGTCAGTACAGGATTACAGCACCCCCCATACACACTAGACAACGTTTGCTGTCAGATTTCCTTTTGATTTCCCAAACCATGTAGTGCAAGCCGGGCCTGCCTGATTGCATACAAATTGAAACTCTGAAGCCTCGTACACACGATCGGATTGTTGGCCAACAAAACCGCAGACTTTTGTCTGAAGGGCATTGGCCCAAACTTTTCTTGCATACACACGGCCACACAATTGTTGGCCAACAATCACGAACGTAGTGACGTACTATGTGGTTTTTCAGCTCTTAACGCCACCCTTTGGGCTCCTTCTGCTAAATTTCGTGTTAGTAGAAGTTTGGTGAGGGTTGATTGATTCACGCTTTTCATTTTGCGCTTTTCAGTTCGTTTCTGAACGGCCGTTCGTCAACCAGACATGTTGCGGAATCGGAGGAGATAACCTGTTATTTATTATTGGCATTGGAGTTATTGCTTTGACATTATTTTTTTTTTTGGTGGAATAATGATTTGATTTGTTATATTTTCTATATTTTTGGATGCATAGAATGCACTTTTTGGTTAAAGGGGAGGTCCAACCTAAGAGAAAAAAAAAATGCATAAAAAGGCTACAATAAAAATTATTTTATTTTTTTCACTTACCAGAAATGACTGTTGCTAGGCAGATCGTCCTAATCTGCCTCTTCCTATTCCGCTGTGATCTTCGGTCTTCTCCTCCTCGCATTGTCTTCTGGGGAATGGGGTGCGGTGTGTTGTGGGAACTGTGTGTGTCCCACAACACAGCGCGCCCCATTCACAAAGTGCTGCGCGAGTCGCGCATGTGCAGTTAGAAAAAATGGGCAGTGAAGCCACAAGGCTCCACTGCTTGTTTCCCTTACTTTGTATGGCGGCGGCGGGACCCGAGGGACTGGCCCACCACTTTCTATTGGCAGATAGCTTGTCTAATTTTATTTGTTTTCTTTTTTTAATGCACAATAAAAAAAATTGTGTAGAATAATACTTGGCTATTTGTTTTACTTCAAATGACAGTTTGGAAGTAGGCAGTTACATTAAAAAAAAAAATACAATGTAAAATTGACAAGGGACACCAACATAGTTGTATCTTTGATCTACTCTATCACTAGAAAAAAAAAAACCTTTGAAAATTTGTTTGCAATAACTCCATCAGCATCACCAGCAAAGCATGCGCTGCATTTCGAGATTTAATAATTTGCCATGTCGCATTAAAGCGGAGTTCCACTAATTTAAAAGTCAGCCGCTACAAAAAGTGTAGCTGCTGACTTTTAATAATCAGATACTCACCTGTTCCACGGTCCATCGATGCGGGCACATGAAGCCTCGCTCCTCTCCCCCTCCCCTCCGCGGTGCTGGCATTCTAACTATAGGCATCCGACTGTGGCTTCACAGCCGGGCGCGCCAATGCGCATGTGCGAGCCGTGCTGCGCGCTGTGAAAGACCGGGCAGTCTTCTAGGACCTGATGTGTGGCAGACGATTGCAGGGAGGGGGAGAGGTGATCTTCCTTCCGGCGCCACCAGGGGAGGAAGTGGGAGCCTCTGAAAACAGGGTACCCGCACCCCCCCCCCCAAATATGGCATGTCAGGGGGTCACCTGCATTAAAAAGCGGAAGTTACATTTTTGGGTGAAACGTTTTCCTGACACCAAGAGAAACATGGTGACAAGGGAGGAGCTCCAGCTCTCAATGAGCTCTCACTGAGCTCTGCAGAGTGTAACTTCAGCTCTCCGCCCTCTATTTTCTGACAGCTCAGACAAGCTTATAAACTCAGCACTTTGCACAGATGTAGAGAAGAGAAGACAGCAGATAGACAGATACAACTTATGTAGGAGGATGCGTTTCATCTCTGTTTATCACCTGAAGCCAGTCACATCACTTTGTATACGCAGGCACGGACTGGGACAAAAAATAGGCCTGGCATTTTAGACAGAGCAGCCATTTTTAACAGGGGCCAGGGAGGAGGCAAGGGTTTAGGCTCCTGGCGATGGGATATTTACAGAGTCGGTCCTCCACTATGTAAAGGGCACTGTGCTATAAAGGGGACTGCATTGTAAAGGGGCACTGTAATGATTACAGTGCAGTCCCCTTTATATCACAGTGCCCCTAGCAATTACAGCCCCCCACCACAGTGCCCCTTGCGATCATGCCCCTCCTTTTCTCTCTCTCATCACAGTGTCCCCTTGTACTTTCTGCTCACTGTGCAGAACGCCAGCTCCTCCCGCCCTCTGCTCCCTTACAGCAAAGTCTGCAGAGCCCCCCTTACATCAGAATCCGCACAGCTCCCCCGAACCTCAGAATACAACCCTCCTCCATCTCCCTTGTGCAACCCACCCATTCACACATAGTAGGATTAGGGATGGGCGAACTGTTCGGCCCGAGCATAAGTTCGGGTCAAGCTTTGGTTGTTCGGATGTTCTGCGAACACCGAACAATATGCGGTGTTCGTGGGCAAATTCAAAAGCCGCCGGAACACCGTTAAAGTTCGTTCTGTCCCTGGAGCCTTTGCTGTGCAAGGTTCGGGACTGCGTAGATATATCAGGAATAAGGGCCGGTAGTGAGGAGCACAAACTTGCGGCTTTTGCCGATGATATTCTCTTTTTTATATCAAACCCCAGGACCACATTACCCAACTTGCTGACGGTGTTAAAATCATTTGGCAAGGCATCAAATCTGAAAATAAATCTCAACAAGTCGGAAATTTTAAATATCAACATCAATAAGAAGGAGGTAGATCTGCTCTCAAAAGAATTTAATTTTCCCTGGCGAGAAAACATTAAATATCTAGGGGTAACTTTAGCTGATACAACAAAAAAAATGTACTTACTAAACTACATCCCCCTACTCAATGAGATAAAAAAAGAACTTCATAGAATGGGATCTCGGCCTCTCTCTTGGATCGGCCGTATTAACGCAGTAAAAATGATAGTAGCCCCCAAAATTAACTACAAGTTTCAGATGCTTCCACTTGCTTTACCCCAAATATTCTTTAAAACTCTGAATCAAATAATTTCACGATTTATCTGGTCAAATAAAAAAACGCGTATCTCAGCTAAGATCTTAAGCAGGGAAAAAAAACAGGGAGGGCTCGCTATCCCTGACTTTGAAAAAACTTTCACGGCAGTGGCTATATCAAGGGTAATAGAATGGGCGAAGGAAGGGGATAAGAGATGGAACAGTTTAGAGAACATAGTAAGTAGTAGTCACTTAGGACACGAAATATGGAATCCACCAAAAGCTAGAACATTGGGGGACAAAACACATGAAATAACACGGGTAACACTGGATTTATGGGATAACATATTTAGAAGGCACAAGTGGAAATACAATTCACCTTTATTTTTTTTTTTAAATAATACACTTTTTGAACCAGGTAGGAGGGAAGTGGGGGGGAATTGGATAAAACAAGACAGGGCACAATTAAAAGATATTATAAAAAATGGGAAAATTTGCACATTTCACGAACTGAGCTTAAACACGGAGTTAATGGACATTGACCTCTGGAGGTACACACAGTTAAAACATTTTGTAGGGAGCCTTCCTCAACCTCTTCGTGGTGTAGACGATCTTAACCGGTTGGAGAGTCTATGCGTACGTGAGTCTACTAAAAATAATATATCTCGGATATATAAAATATTAATAAGTGAGGAAGCACTGAGTGTACCTCCATACGTCATGAAATGGGAGGAAGAGTTAGGTTCACATTGCACTCAAAATAAGTTAGGAAAAATATTTAAGAATACACATAGCTCAGCGTTTTCTATGAAATCTGTTGAAACGAACTTTAAATGTTTCTCTAGGTGGTACCTCACCCCCGATAGGCTTAGTAAGATACAGGGGAGCACCGTCTCGGACTGCTGGCGGGGATGTAAAATAAAGGGAACGGCGGCACATATCTGGTGGGGGTGCCCTGTAATCGTTAAATATTGGAGAGAAATATTAGAGTTAATTTGTATTATAACTAAGGAAGAGATTCCAGTAGATCCTTGGGTGGTACTCTTCCATGGGACTGAGACCCCAGGGAAACAATATATATCATCTTTAATACCTATTCTCTTAAACGAAGCCAAAAATTTAATACCGCAGAAGTGGCGCGAGCGTGCTTGCCCGGCGATACGGGATTGGATTTTTGGAGTAAACGCGATTCAAAGACTAGATAGCATTGAAATACATGAGGGGGGGCAAGGGGAAAACTTAGAACAAAGAAACAAGTGGTCAGAGTGGAACGAATTTAAAAACTCATGGAGATATTACACTGAGATTACCAGATAGATGGCCCCGCGCGTTGTATGCCAGGATTATCAGACAAAAATAGGAGCGTTGGAGATAGCCTCAATATACGTCATGCAAAGAGGGGAGGGGGGGGATAGGGGAGGGTCATAAATGGGACTAGACATGAAATTACAAATGTAAATTCCTTGAGCTTCGTTATATATTGTTTTATGTTTGTGTCTTGTAAAAACTAATTAAATAAAGATTTAAAAAAAAAAAAAAAAAAAAAAAAAGTCTATAGGACACTAACATGAAAAATCAAAAGTGCTAATTTTAAAGGCTTATTTGCAAGTTATTGTCATAAAAAGTGTTTGAGGACCTGGGTCCTGCCCCAGGGGACATGTATCAATGCAATTTTTTTTTTAAAAACGCCCATTTTTTCGGGAGCAGTGATTATTTTTTTAATGCTTAAAGTGAAACAATAAAAATTAAACATTCCTTTAAATATCATGCCTGGGGGTGTCTATAGTATGCCTGTAAAGTGGCGCATTTTTCCCGCGTTTAGAACAGTACCACAGCAAAATTAAATTTCTAAAAGGAAAAATTGTCATTTAAAACTGATCGTGGCTGTAATGAATTGTTGGGTCTTGGCCATATAAATAAAACTCATTGAAAAAAAGAGCATAGGATCCCCCCCCCCCCCCCAAAAAAAATTCGGGTCTGATATGGATTTTAAGGGGAACCCTGCGACAAAATGTAAAAAAAAAAAAAAATGGCGTAGTTCCCCCTCAAAATCCATACCAAAGCCTTATCCGAGCATGCAATCTGGCAGGCCGCAGGATGAGGATGAGAGAGCGCCCCCCCCCCTCCTGAGCCGTACCAGGCCACATGCCCTCAACATGGGGAGGTTGCTTTGGGGACCTCATCCCCACAACCCTTGCTGGGTGGTTGTGGGGGGTCTGTGGGCGGGGGGCTTATCAGAAACTGGAAGCCCCCTTTAACAAGGGGACCCCCAGATCCCGCCCCCCCTGTGTGAAATGGTAACGGGGTACAAATGTACCCCTACCATTTTACAAAAAAACGTGTCAAAATGTTAAAAAAAAGACACATCTTGGGTACCTTTATTAAAAAATAAAAAAATAAAAATGTCCCACCCACGATGTCCATTCATGTTCTTATAACGCTCTGCAGACGGACCAAAAAAGAAAAAAAAAATCCGCCACCGATCCGCCTCCATGGGAGGCTCCCGCTGTGTGACGCTTCATCGCCTTTGACAGTTCTTGTATAATTGAGGGTGGGGCCGCCCTGTGATGTACCTTGGTGACCCTACCCCCTCTGACGCCACAGGGACTTTCCCATGGCGTCAGAGGGGGCGGTTACGTAAACCGGTTACCCAGCCCCCCTCTGATGCCACAGGGAAGCCGTGGGAAAGTCCCGGTGGCGTCAGAGGGGGTGGGGTCACCCGGGTACGTCACAGGGTGGCCCCGGCCTCAGTTATACAAGAACTTTCATCAGCGAAGAAGCGTCACAAGGCAGAAGCCTTCCATATAGAAGGATTTGTGGCAGATTTTTTTTTTCTTTTTCAGTCCGTCGCGGCGTGAAAAAGATGAATGGACATCATGGGACATTTTTATTTGTTTATTTTTTAATAAAGGACTTGTCCCCAAGCTGTGTCTTGTTGTTTTTAACATTTTGACACTTTTTTTGTGAAATGGTAGGGGTACCCCACTACCATTTCACACAGGGGGGGGCCAGGATCTTTCAGATTCCAATAAGCCCCCTGCCCGCAGACCCCCACAACCACCGGGCAAGGGTTGTGGGGATGAGGCCCTTGTCCCCATCAACATACACCCTCCCCATGTTGAGGGCATGTGGCCGGGTACGGTTCAGGAGAGGGGGCACTCTCTCGTCCCCCCTCTTTTCCTGCGGCCTTCCAGGTTGCGTGCTAGGATAAGGGTCTGATATGGATTTTGGGGGGGGGGGGCCTATGCCATTTTTTTTTTATTTGGCGCAGGGTTCCCCTTAATTTCCATACCAGACCCAAAGGGCCTGGTAAAGGACTGGGGGAGGATCCCATGCTTTTTATCTATATTGCCGAGACCCGACAATTCATTAAAGCCACGATCAGTTATAAATGACAAATTTTCCCTTTAGAAATGTAATTTTGCTGTGGTACTGTTCTAAACAGGGGAAAAACGTGCCACTTTACAGGCATACTATAGACAATACCCCCCACCCCCCCAGGCACGAGATATTTAAAGGAATATTTCATTTTTATTGTCTCAATTTAAGCTTTACAAAAACGAAAAAACGGCCTTTTAAAAAAAAAAAAAAAAAAAAAAAAAAAAAAAAAAAAAAAGTTTTTTGAATTGATACATGTCCCCTGGGGCAGGACCCAGGTCCCCAAACACTTTTTATGACGATAACTTGCATATAAGCCTTTAAAATTAGCACTTTTGATTATTCATGTTCGTGTCCCATACACTTTAACGGTGTTCGTGTGTTCTGCCAAATTTTTTGCCTGTTCGGTATGTTCTGGTGCGAACCGAAACGGGGGTGTTCGGCTCATCCCTAAGTAGGTTAAAGACATTCCCACTAACCATCAATATCAACATGAAGGTGATACCCCAGCCTTCCCTACATTATTGTTGGTCTTTTTTGTTTATAGCGCAAAAAATAAAAAATAAAAAAATCGCAGAGGTGATCAAATACTACCAAAAGAAATCTGTGTGAAAAAAAGGACATAAATTTTGTTTGGGTACAACATCGCACGACCGCGCAATTGTCAGTTAAAGAGACGCAGTGCCGTATTGCAAAAAATGGCCTGGTCATTAAGGGGGCAAATCCTTAAGTGGTTAAGGATTGACGTTACTGGCAGCTTCACAAGTAAATATCTCCTAAACTTTCTTGTTAAAAAAATATCTCCTAAACGGTGCACATTTAGGAGATATTTAATGTACTGTATATACTCGAGTATAAGCCGAGTTTTTCAGCACATTTTTTTGTGCTGAAAGTGCCCTCCTCAGCTTATACTCGAGTAAAGCACTTTTCTGCAGCAAAAAATTACATTTTCCGACCTGACTTTGCAGCCCCGCCACTTGGTGCTAGGAATCCATAATTTGTTGTAGTGTTGGTTCCACTGGGTTTGCATACCAAATTTGAGGTTCCTAGCACCAAGTGGCCCCGAGATACGGGGCCACAAAGTCGAGTTGGAAAATGTAATTTTTTGCTGCAGAAAAGTGCTTGACATTTTCCGACCCGACTTTGGGGCCTCGTATATCGGGGCCACTTGGTGCTATGAACCCCAAATTTGGTGTGCAAACCCAGTGGAACATTACAACAACATATTGAAATTTGGGATTCCTAGCACCAAGTGGCCCCGAGATACAGGGCCCCAAAGTGGGTCAACTGTGTCCATCTGCAGCAATGTCATCTCTGGACCCAAATTTTGCCTGCAGCTAGGGGGCATCTAGGAACCCTTAACTACCAAGTTTGAAGTTCAGGGGACCCATGGCTGCAAATGGGCACAGTGAGGCAGCAAATGGGCATTTTTGACCTTCTTTTCCACTTACAGTAGCTGCGCATTTCTCACCCTAGGCTTATACTCGAGTCAATACGTTTTCCCAGTTCTTTGTGGTAAAATTAGGTGCCTCGGCTTATATTCGGGTCGGCTTTATACTCGAGTATATACGGTACCTATAGGGAAGCCTTATTATAGGCTTCCCTATAGGTAAAAAAAAAAAAAAAAAAAAAAACGCACACCAAGGGAGTTTTTTCCCCACTTTAATGTAAAGGTGTACAATCCACCTCCATGTTGAATAGGGCAGATATTCAGATCCTTCACAAATTACAGCGCTCCCCATTGTGAAAATGCACCCACCTTCTAAATTTGATGTGAATGAACATTTACCAGAGGGGTCAAAATAGGCTTATGTCATTTCCCAGGTTTCCATGGATCACAGATCTCCCTGTGGGTAATTTGGCATTCATTTGTGAGCAAGGTGAGAAATACAGCCAAGAACCATACAACCAGCGTTATTAAAACGATCAAAATCCACTTACATTGACTAGATTTTACACCAGAAAGAAAACATTGCGGATTGCCGGAGGTGAGAGGCTTAGAGTTTTCTGATTGCGAAAGGCTCCTTTTGTCAGTTTACGGTAATAGATATTTGGTAAACTTGGAAGAAAACGTTTTGGGTTTAATGACATTTTAACTGCTGGTGTCAGTCACCCCAGACCATGTACAAAACTGTTTACTTACTATTCTTAGGAGTGCTACCATTGTATCACAAGATGCGAGGACTCGTGCCAGCTCAGTCACACGTTACACACCTGCCAGAAGTTGGCAAGTAATACAGTAATGTGGATCGCTGCCCAGTAAAAAGATTGGGGGGAAAAAAGTGGATCGCCGTTTTCCGTTACAAGTAACGCTAAAGCTCTGTCCACAAGTATACTAATATATATTTATTGTAATTAAATGCAATGTTTTTTTTTTTTTTGGTACTGAAGTACACCTAGGGTTGCCACGTCATTCCTTTAAACCTAAACACATATGAATTACACAGGTTCTGTGGCTGATTAAGGTGGTAATTAAACTCACTTGGTGCCTTAGCAGCATTAAATTAGCCTCAGAACCTGTGTAATTCATATGTGTTCAAGGGTTTAAAGGGATGAGGTGGCAACCCTAAGTATACCCCTAGACACAGATCTGTAGTCCACATGTATACAGGTACTGAAATATACCCCTAGATACAGATCTGTAGTCCACATGTATACAGGTACTGAAGTACACCCCTAGACACAGATCTGTAGTCCACATGTATACAGGTACTGAAATATACCCCTAGATACAGATCTGTAGTCCACATGTATACAGGTACTGAAGTACACCCCTAGACACAGATCTGTAGTCCACATGTATACAGGTACTGAAGTACACCCCTAGACACAGATCTGTAGTCCACATGTATACAGGTACTGAAATATACCCCTAGACACAGATCTGTAGTCCACATGTATACAGGTACTGAAATATACCCCTAGACACAGATCTGTAGTCCACATGTATACAGGTACTGAAGTACACCCCTAGACACAGATCTGTAGTCCACATGTATACAGGTACTGAAATATACCCCTAGATACAGATCTGTAGTCCACATGTATACAGGTACTGAAGTACACCCCTAGACACAGATCTGTAGTCCACATGTATACAGGTACTGAAATATACCCCTGTACACAGATCTGTAGTCCACATGTATACAGGTACTGAAGTATACCCCTGTACACAGATCTGTAGTCCACATGTATACAGGTACTGAAGTATACCCCTGTACACAGATCTGTAGTCCACATGTATACAGGTACTGAAGTATACCCCTGTACACAGATCTGTAGTCCACATGTATACAGGTACTGAAGTATACCCCTAGACACAGATCTGTAGTCCACATGTATACAGGTACTGAAGTATACCCCTGTACACAGATCTGTAGTCCACATGTATACAGGTACTGAAGTATACCCCTAGACACAGATCTGTAGTCCACATGTATACAGGTACTGAATGAAGTATACCCCTAGACACAGATCTGTAGTCCACATGTATACAGGTACTGAAATACACCCCTAGACACAGATCTGTAGTCCACATGTATACAGGTACTGAATGAAGTATACCCCTGTACACATATCTGTTGTCGCAGATAACAGATGTCTCCCGCACACCCGCAAGAGCCTCCCGATCTCCCCGGAATGATTGGTGCAGCTGGGAACAGCCTGTGATCACTGATCTCCTTTGCATTGATTTTTAGCTGACAGACGCTTCTCCTTCTCTCCCTCCCGCGGCTGTCAGCTAAAAAGCTATACAGGGAGATCGGTGATCACAGCTGTCCCTCCTGTAAACTGCGTTTACTCTGCTCAGTTTATGAAAGAGGCTCCTGTTCATTCATCTTCAGTGCTGAGAAAGGGACTGGGGAATGTGTCCTCAGTCCCTTTGTCTCAAAGGGGAGATGTCAGGGGCCTGTTTAGACCTCTGACATCTCAGAAAAGCCCCCCAAAAAATATATTAAAAAAAAAAAAAATTATATATATATATATATATATATATATATATATATATATATATATATATAGTAGTAAAAAAAAAAGAAATTTTAAAAAAAAAAATGTATAAAAAACTACTGACACCACTCTCCCCTGCCCTACCAACACTGTCCACTGCCCCAACAGCCTCCCCCAAAAAGCATTGTGGGAAAAAAAATTAAAAACAAATAAAAAAAATTGTAAAAAAATCAATTATTACAAAATAACAAACTACTTACACCCCTGTAAGCAGACAGTCTGCACCTATATGTATATATGGATCTGCGTCAATTCTTTGCACAGCCGGCTGTACACAACACCTGTCGCTTCAAGGCACAGAAATACGGCTGTACGGCACTTGGCGCCCCTGTGCATAAGTCCTCAACCTATTTAAATTGTGATTTATAGGTCTCATGCACACTGGACATTTTGCTAAACTATTTCTTTGCTGTGCACAAATTATCCGTGTGAAGCCGGTCTACCAATCTTCCTGTAACGTCCTTTGGCACTTTGACAATAAAGTAACTATTCTACAGAAGTTCTTCCTTCCACGGTGTGCGACTAATTTTCCTTTTCCTTCAATTACTAATGACGTTGGTGAGCCGGGGCCAGCAGCACCCACGAGGAATTCTTTATCCACAGTCTGAGCGGCGTTACAATCTTTCTGGACCATTTCTTTCCTGGAAGCAGCATTTTGGCAAAAACAAAAGCTTGAGGCTTGTAAATGCGTGTAACATGTTTAGGAGCGTCAAATGCATGGGTGGTAATTCATTTCAATCAATTGATCTGGTCCTTAAAGTGGAATAATGCTCAAACACTAAACGCGCCTATCCCTTAAGGGCGTTTAGACACATAGATGTGTTTACATGCATGTAGGCGCATCAAGCATTTTTGTTCTGCCAAAACTCTGCTGTTCCTGGACGCACTGACTGTGGGGGGGTTCTGCCTCTAAACACCTATGTGAACACGGACAGAAAAAAATAAAAAATAAAACCACCAAACACACTTAGCAGCAGTCAGCATATGTCGTTCCCCTTTATGTTCCCTTCCAATAAATGACGCAGTAGGACTTTGTACTTCCTGATCCAGGCTGGACTTTCAGGACCTCTGAGATAAGGCTGTCCTCAGCAATACTCACAGTGCTGTAGTAGATCTGTAGTAAGCAGGATATAACAGAGCGCACAACACTGGACAGAGTCCTCAGGAGCACCATCTTCTTCTTCACCGGATAATCAGTGGAAGTCAGGCAGCCCTTGAGTAAGGGAGTGTCTGCAAATCACGTACTGCACAGTAGAAGAAAGAACAGATCCTCTGTCGCTTTATTCTTATTGGCTGCAGTCACACCTGAGCGATTATCTGCTTGAAGCTTAAAAACGCTGGATCTATTCACATCTCCACTCCATGTCGCTTGAAGCCAAACGCCTGAAGCTCAAACGAGTTCTGGAGCATTTTTTGTCGCTAAAATAGGGCAGATTTGGGCATTTTATTCTCATAGAAATTAATAGAAATCGTCATTTGCGTGTTTTTTTTGCGTATTTGCGCGTTTTTGTATGTATTTGCATGATTTTCTGCTAAAATTAAAAAAAATTAAATAGTAGTATATGAATAAATGTAAAATAAATTTAAACTAAAAATCAAGTAAAATAAATATGTAATACATTAATAATAATTAACCTTAAAAAATATTAAATACTGTATATACTCGAGTATAAGCCGAGTTTTTCAGCACAATTTTTTGTGCTGAAAGTGCCCCCCTCAGCTTTTCTGCAGCAAAAAAATAAAAAAAAAATCCGACCCGACTTTGGGGCCCCGTATCTCGGGGCCACTTGGTGCTAGGAGCCCCAGATTTGGTATGCCAACCCAGTGGAACTAGCACTACAACAGATCCTATGGGATGGGGTTCCTAGCACCAAGTGACCCCGAGATGCAGGGCCCCAAAGTCGGTCAACTGTCCATCTGCAGCAATGTAATTTTGGGACCCTTTGGGTCCAGAGACCCCGAATTTTGGATGCAGCTAGGGGGCATTTAGGAACCCTTAACTACCAAGTTTGAAGTTTGGGGGACCTATGGCTGCAAATGGGTACAGTGAGGCATGCAAATGGGCATTGTTGACCCTCTTGTCCACTTACAGTAGCTGCACATTTCTCACCCTAGGCTTATACTCGAGTCAATAAGTTTTCCCCATTTTTTTGTGGTAAAATTAGGTGCCTCGGCTTATATTTGGGTCGGCTTATACTCGAGTATATACGGTACATTATTATTATTAATAATAATAATAATAATAATACAATAAACACCCAAACTCGGTTATACACACACACACACACACACACACACACACACACAGTACACTGAGCGGACAGAGGCACGCGCCGCTGACACTGACAGTGCAGGGGGTAGATAGGGAGGCAGCAGCAGATACCATTGCGGACCCGAACTCGGCCATGGTGGCACAGCTTAGGCAAGGTACACCGCACAGGGAGCCACCGGCGGGTCTGAAACATATGTCCGGGTCTCAGGCAGGCAGAGACCCGGACATATGTTTCAAAACCCGTACTGTCCGGGTGAATCCCGGACAGGTGGCAACCCTAGGTATAAGCTAGACTCATTGGAATACATTCATTTTTCTTGCGTATGCATTTGTACTGCCTTTTTGCTGTGCTTACTCACCTGACTGCATCTGGTGTGAATGAGCCCTCAGTGATGACCAGCACACACTTCATTACATTCCTGTACAGCAGCAGCAATTACAATGCAGGCTCTAACATGGGGTAATCTTGTATGTGTACACCAGGTGGTGCTAGAAGTAGCACACAGGATGAAGTGGGCTTGTGTGCAGAGAACTGTCTGCTTGCCTTGTAGTTGGATCTCGGTTTGGCCCCAAAACTACAGTCATGTGCAGGGTCAGCTACACCCACAGCTGTACAGTCGGGCATAGGTTCCTTCTAGGAACTGCTATTGGTCCTTTTCAGACGCTCCCTAAAAAGTGTGGGTTGCCATTTCATCCCTTTAAACCCGAACGCATATGAATTACACAGGTTCTGAGGCTAATTTAATGCAGGTAAAGCGCCAAGTGAGTTTAATTACCACATTAATCAGTCGTAGAACCTGTGTAATTCATATGCGTTTGGTTTTAAAGGGATGAGGTGGCAACCCTAACAAGTTCATCCAGTGCCCAGGGCGAAGATGCCAAACAGCGCCCCGCAGGTGGAGCAGCAGGAGGGGTGGGGTCAATAACAATGCATGCAGCTCGCCTCACCAAAACATGTAGCATATAAGTTTAACAGCAGTACACATCCTATCTAGGGTTGCTGCCCAATCCCTTTAAAACTGAAAACATATTAAAGTACACAGGTTCTGTGGCTGATTAAGGTGGTAATCAACTCACTTGGTGCCTTATCAGCATTAAATTATCCTCAGAACCTGTGTTATTCATATGTGTTTGGGTTTAAAGGGATGAGGTGGCAACCCTAATTCTATCTCACATGAAATATGGGAAATGTCCCTGTATCTGTGTAAGAATAAGATACTCCCATTGGTGGGGTCACTGGAAGGAAAACATTAGTATGAAAAATGTTCCAACATCAGTGGTGCGAGTCTAGAGTCTTCTTTCTTACAAAAGTGTCCCAAGTGCGCCCCCCCCCCCCGCATCAGTGTCCCCCCTTTCATCAGGGTCCCCAGAGTTCACCCTTCTTACATGAGTGTCAACATCCCTTACATTAGGGCTCTCAGAGCCCCCCTCCATTAATCAGGGTCCCCAAAGTCCCCCCTTAGGTCAGGGTCCTCAGTGCCCCCCTCCTTTCACCAGGGTTTCCAGATTCCCCACCTCACATCAGAGTCCCAAAAGTCCCCCTCCCTTTACATCATTGTCCCCAGAGATCCCACTTCCATCACTGCCGCAAACAGCTATAGGGCAGACAGATGAAAGCTGGGGCAATGGGTCAGAGCCTGGGGACGAGGCAAGCATGTTGTCAGGGCTGGGCTCAGCCCTTCCTTCTCTGAGCTAGCTGCTCAGCTGTCGGCTAATTGCCAGCTCCCATCTCTCTCCACAGTTACTCAGCTGTTGTTCATATCTTGCTCGTCAGTCTTGCCTACTTAGGGCTCTTTCACATGGGGCGGATCAGTGCAGATCCGCCCCGTGGATATCCGCTTACTCAGCGGGGATCGCCAGAGCGATCTCCGCTGAGCAGGAAGATGACAGGTCCATCTCTGCACACTGTGCAGGGACGGACCTGTCACAGCGCCGCTCTCCCCTATGGTAGATCGGGTGATGACGGACCGTAGAGTCCGTCATCATCCGATCCGCTCTGCAGACGGATGGAAAAATAGGGATTTCCTCCGTCTGCAGAAATGGACCATAGCGGGCACGGACGAGATCGGGTGTCAGCGGATGTTCATCCGCTGACACCCGCTATCCCATAGGGACACATGCATGTCCGTTTTGCATCCGAAAACGGAAGGATGAAAAACGGACATACAGTCTGTCCGTGTGAAAGAGCCCTTAAGCCATCCAGTCCAGAGCGTCTCTGCCTTCGCCAACATCACAAGAAACATCACCTGCGGTCCTGGTTAAAGACTTGCTTTGCTGACATCCCTTCTGACTCCAGATCCTGCTTGCTGTTCCACTATTTTGATCCCTGACTATCCGTTCCGGTTACTGAACGCTGGCTATGTTTTGACTATGTTTGTTCTTTTTACTTTTATTATTAAGCAAGTGTGATTTAACTGTACTTCTGTCTCGGTCTGATTTCATGGTTTGACAGTAGGCAAAAGGGCAAGAAATCAGAAGATGCAGTCAATCCACTTGTTGGTAATATTTTTTTCAGATTGAATGAACTGGATCACTGCATGGATCAGTTCGCCACGGCATTACAAACGCTCCGGCTCGCACGGCTCACCTGAAATCTCCCACTGTGGCCGATCCGGTACAACCTATGTTGCAGGCCGACCCTGCTGCTGCACCAGTCTCTGTGCAGGCACCCGCCTCGAGTGTTACCTCTATAAAGAGGTATGTCTGGTTCCGCTCTGCTTCCCCAGCGATTTGGGGGCGATCCAGTCCAATGCAGAGGGTTTCTCAACCAGGTTGAGATATACTTTAAGATGCTGCCCCAGGCGTTTCCCATAGACAGAAGCAAAAGTATGTTTCGTGAGATCTTTGCTTTCTGAGAGAGCCTTGGCCTGGGCAAACCCTCTATGGGAGACGCAAAAACCTGTTGTCTTGAGCTACTCTGAGATTGTGGCTTTGTTTAAAAGGGTATTTGATGTTCCCGCACGCTCTGCTTCTGCTGCCAAGTGCCTAGTGTGCATCAAACAGAGTACGAGAACTGTTGCCGACTATTCCATTAAATGCCGTACTTTGGCAGCAGAGGTTGCGTGGAACAATGAGGCCATTGTGGCTGCTTTTTCTCATTGTCTCTCAGATATCATCAAGGATGAGATAGCAGCCCGAGATATACCCAATGAGCTGGAGAAGTTGATCACGTTTGCCATCCTCATTGCCTCCAGACTCAGAGAAAGACTCTCTTAAGGAGCACTTGCGGAAACCTCCTGTACGTTTGTCTCAGAGCTTTGCAGTCCCACCCGTGCCTCCCTCACCTCCCATGCCTCTTGGTTCTGAGTCGGTCAGTGAAGGTGAACCCATGCACTTGGGTTTCACGCATCGCTCTGCGGATGAGAGAACCCTTAGAAGGAGGGAGAGATTGTGCCTTTATTGTGGCCAGGCAGGTCACTTTTTGAAGTCTTGTCCTACATATCCAGTGAACACCCGAACCTTGAGGTACTGTCACGGACAAACCTTAGGTGGCGTTGTTTCATCCCCAGTTATCCAGAAGGATAAGCCCCTGGTTTCGGTCACCCTTTCTTGGGCTGAGTCGTCCATCGAGATACAGGCTCTAATCGACTCTAGGGCTGTTTATTGATGCTGCCTTTGTATCGAAGCACTCAATTCCACTTTGCATTGAGGCTCTTGACGGGAGACTTCTGCAGCCTGCCCATGTGACTCATGAGACGGTTCCGTTGTCCATGGCCGTAGGGGCTCTTCACCATGAGATAATCCAATTCCAAGTTATTTCCTCACCCAAGTTTCCGCTGGTTATTTGGTTATCCTTGGTTACAGAGGCACAACCCCTCTTATGATTGGCTCAGTGCTGAGGTGTACCCTTTGTCGGTCTTGGAGGACAAGGCCACGGAGGAGTATGTTGCAGACGCACTTTCTTGAGGTTTCATCCGCAAATCCTCGTCTTCTGCTGGTGCTGGTTTCTTCTTTGTGTGGTGAACTGAGACCTTGTATTGATTATAGGGGTCTCAATCGTTTCACGATTAAGAATGCCACTCCAATTCCATTGAAGCTTGATTTGAGAGGGGCATACAATCTCGTGAGAATTAAGGAGTGCGACGAATGGAAAACTGCGTTTAATACCAGAACAGACCATTATGAGTACCTTGTAATGCCTTTTGGCCTTTGTAACGCCCCAGCAGTTTTCCAGGAATTTATTAATGATGTCCTCCGAGATTTGTTGTAGTTATGGGTGGTAGTTTATCTCAAATGATATCCTCCTTTTTCCCCAAGTCCCTGGAGAGCCACCACACAGATGTCTGTCCTGTGCTTCAGAAACTAAAAGAGAACAATCTCCATTGTAAACTGGAGAAGTGCGAGTTCCATCGTGAACCGGTTAAATTCCTGTCATTTCCACTGCTGCTTTTTTAGATGTACCCAGAGAAACTTTCGGCAGTCCTACAGTGGCCCCAACCCGTGGGTTTACGTCCACTGCAGCATTTCCTGGGCTTCACCAACTATTATCGGAAGTTTAGTCGTAACTTCTCGTCTCTGGTCAAGCCCCTGACTGATATGACCAGAAAAGGACAGTAACCCACAGAGATGGTCTCCGGAGTCCATTAAGGCCTTTGAGAGTCTTAAGGCTGCCTTTGTTTCTGCTCCTTTGTTGGCACATCCTGATCCTACGTTACCTTTTATCCTTGAGGTTGATGCTTCTGAGACTGGTGTTGGTGCTCTTCTGTCTCAAAGTCCTACCTCTGAGAGCACTATGCATCCTTGTGGCTACTTTTCCAAGAAATTTGTCACCTGTGGAGTGCAATAACGAGATTGGTGACAGAACTGTTGGCAATCATTTTAGCCCTGAAAGAATGGAGACATCTCCTCGAAGGTACCACTGTACCGGTTCTCATTCTTACTGACCATAAGAATCTCACATTTTTGTCTGAGGCTAAATGCCTCTCTCCCAGAAGGGCACGATGCGCTCTTTTCTTGTCAAGTTTCAAATTACATGGTCTCATTCTTACCGGGTATTATCAATTTTCCTCCACTTCCAAGTTGGAGTCGGTTCCGGTTCCTGCGATTCCTCCTGATCATATTCTGGCTACGGTTCGCACTAGTCTCACTTCTCCTTTGGGTGACAAAATTCTTGCTGCTCAGGTCCACGCTCCACCTGAGAAACCCTGACACTGCTGCTTTGTCCCAGATAATCTCTGTACTGCCGTGCTCCAGCCTTACTATTCTCCCAAGGCTGCTGGCCACCCTGGGAGGAATCAACTCGTTTGGGCCATTTCCCAACAATTTTAGTGGCCTAGTCTACGTGCTGATGTAACTGCCTTCGTAGCTGCCTGTTCCCTGTGTGCTCAGAGTAAGACTCCACAACGCCTTCCAGTGGGCCTTCTAACAACCCATACCAAATAGAGAGAGGCCCTGGACCCACCTGTCTATGGATTTCATTGTGGAGTTACCCAACTCCCAGGGCAACACAGTTATCCTTATGGTGGTTTACCGGTTCTCAAAGATGTGTCATGGTATTCCACTTAAGAAGTTGCCCACTTCTAAGGAACTGGCTTCCATTTTTGCTCAGGAGATCCTTCGCTTACATGGGCTGCCCAAGGTGATTGTCTCAGACAGGGGTAGTCAGTTTGTGCCCCAGTTCTGGCGAGCCTATTGTGCACAGTTAGGAATTTAGCTTGCTTTCTCCTCTGTGTATCACCCGCAGTCTAATGGGGCCGCAGAACGAGCCAATCAGTCCTTGAAACAATTCCTACGTTGCTATATTTCTGACCATCATAACAACTGGTCAGACCTATTACCGTGGGCAGAGTTTGCTCACAACAGTGCCTTGAATTCTGCTTCCTGATTGTCCCCATTTATGGTGAATTATGGGTTCCAACCTTCCATGTTGCCTGACTTGTTTGTTCCGCAGAGTATTCCTGCGTTAGAGGAGCATTTCCGTGGTCTTCGTTCCACTTGGGCACAAGTCCAGGAGGCTTTGTGTCATGCTAATGATAGGCACAGACTCCATGCTGACCGCAGACGCCTGCCTGCACCTTCCTACCAGGTTGGGGACAGGGTCTGGCTGTCATCTCGCAACCTCTGACTTCATGTTCCCTCACTGAAGTTCGCACCTTAGTTTATTGGGCCTTTCCATATTCGTCGCAGGATTAACCCAGTGGCTTACACATTAGACCTTCCTTCTAATATGCGTATTTCAAATTTATTTCATGTCTCCTTATTAAAACCTTTGGTCTGCAACCACTTTACCACCTTGGTGCCACGTCCTCACCCTGTACACGTTGAGAACCATGAGGAGTATGAAGTACAGTCCATTGTTGACTCCCGTAGGTTCCGTGGGCGCATACAGTACCTGGTGCATTGGAAGGGGTACGGTCCGGAGGAATGCTTTTGGGTCTCATCCTCGAACATACATACCTCTGTCCTCCTCCATGATTTTCATAGACATTATCCCCTCAAGCCTGGTGGTCCTCAGAGGGGGAGGGATCATTGAGGAGGGGGTACTGTAAGGGCTGGGCTCAGCCCTTCCTTCTCTAAACTGGCAGCTAATTGCCAGCTCCCATCTCTTTCCACAGTTACTCAGCTACTTAGCTGTTGTATATGCTGCTCGTCAGTCCTGCCTACTTAAGCCGTCCAGTCCAGAGGGTCTCTGCCTTCGCCTTGGTCACGTACAGGAGGTTTCTGCAACATCACAAGAAACATCTCCTGCGTTCCTGTTTAAAGACTAGCTTTGCTGACATCCCTTCTGGCTCCAGATCCTGCTTGCTGTTCCACTACTTTGATCCCTGACTTCTGGCTTTGCTGACTATCTGTTCCGGTTACTAAACTCTGACTATGTTTTGACTACGCTTGTTCTTTTTACTTTTATTATTTAACAAGTGTGGCGGCGGTGGGCGGAGAGTGGATGCTGTCTGTCACCTCTGATCACTGCACTCTGCGTGGTCACGGCAGCAGGGACACTAGCCAGTATTTGTGCAGGACACTCAATGAGGGGGAACACCCACTGTGCAGGATGTTCGGGGCAGGGGAACACCCACTGTGCAGAACGTTCGGGGCGGGGGAACACCCACCCGAAAGCCATTACTGTCTCCTTTAGCAGAAACAGGGCACTGAATGCTGTGACAGTGACAGAGGCACACGCAGACTATTGCATTAGGGTGTGCACCTCAAAGCTCAAACAGACGTGTATGTGTATATATATATATATATATATATATATATATATATATATATATATATATATATATATATATATATATATATATATATATATATATATATAGCGCCACGAGAGAGCCGCCTGCCAGCATTCGTTCAACATTCTTCTTGCTGTCGAAATCATAGCATAGCTAAACCTATGTTATACAGCATGTTTGTGCATAACTGAACTGTCAACCCCATCTAGTGGTTGGTGTCATTAATTATTACATGTGCAGCATGAAGGCCACTGCAGATCAAACAGGCTGATGGCAGCTTCTTGGCTGTAAAGTACAAGGATCATTTATTCAGCTTTGCTTTCAGAATGCAATCCCCATGTGCAAATGATTTCATTACATATGTTCACAGTTAGAATATCACTTGTCCCCATGAACATCTTGCTCCTGCCCATCCGCTCCACTCCTCATGCCCAGCTGGCTCCACCCATCCATTTCTCCTGGTGCTCACACAGGGGGATGGGCGGCCACCCGCCTGCTTGCTCCTCTCCCCACTGTTGGCACCGCTGCAGCAGTCACAGAGGACATTAGACCTACACTCATGGCAACGGCCAGACGTGAGGTGACGGGTCTGACGAGGCTTGTAGTAGGAGATGTACTATGCTGGAGTATCGGTGTGGTTTTAGTCGTAGGTCATCCCCAAGCTGGTAAGATCATATTCATGGTCAGCAGGGCTTGCATACCTGGGAGGCTGGTAGACATGGAGGACCAGAACCACGTACATTGCTGTTTTTATTTTGTTTTCTTTGGCCAGTGTTTCTATCGTAGCGCGGCATTTCTGCCCAGTTTTTCTGTCATATCGTTCTTCCCCAGTTCTGTCATTGCGTCATGCCCCGGCATTTTGTCTCGGCGCACAGTCTCTGCGTTTCTGTCATAGCATTTCCTGCCCCAGCATTTCTGGCTCGGCATTCAGTCTCAGCTTTTCTGTTATAGCGTTTCTGCCCAGGATTTCTGTCATTTGCATTTCTACCTCAGCGTTCAGTCTCAGCATGTTTCTGTCATTTGCGTTTCTGCCCAGGATTTCTGTCATGGCATTTCTGCCTCAGCATTTCAGTCTCAGCGTTTCTGCCCAGGGTTTCTGTCATTGCATTTCTGTCATAACGTTCTGCCCAGGGTTTCTGTCATTGCATTTCTGTCATAGCGTTCTGCCCAGGGTTTCTGTCATTGCATTTCTGTCATAGCGTTCTGCCCAGGATTTCTGTCATTACGTTTCTGCCTCAGCATTTCTGTCATTGCGTTTCTGCCTCAGCATTTCTGTCATAGCGTTTCTGCCTCAGCATTTCTGTCATAGCGTTTCTGCCTCAGCATTTCTGTCATAGCGTTGCTGTCCTTGCATTTCTGTCATAGCGTTGCTGTCCTTGCATTTCTGTCATAGCGTTGCTGTCCTTGCATTTCTGTCATTGTGTTTCAGCCTTGGTGTTCAGCCTCATCGTTTCTCAGAGGGGCGTTGTTCACTCATGGCATACTCCGGTAGCTGTTTTGTTCGTTGGTTGTCATGTCTCATCGTATCTGTGTTCATGTTTGTACCTGGGTCAGTTAGCTAGGGCTCACACGTCAGGATCTGTCACAACTACAGATCCATACGGGCTGAGGTTTTGTTTGTTAATTGATTGTTGTCCACAATCTTCTTGCTCGTATACCATACAATGCATGTTCATTCACCACACTTATACGACTACCCACCATGGTCTGTGGGTACACTAGCCCTGAGTTTTCAGTTAATTACCTGTCTCTGCACTGCAGGTTACTCTGGCTCACTTACTACTCACATGAGGGTCTTAGGTAGGCACAGAGGGGCGTTGTTCTCATGTCTGGTTGTCTGTCATTTCTCTAGTTTGTGTTCTCAGGTTGGGCCGTCTTGGCATCCATACCTCCTTCCTCGGTTCAGGATTCAGACTCGGTTGTTAGGTCTCAGTCTGAAGCACGACCCGATCGTATCAGGTGGGACCAGTGTCCTGTGTCTGGCATGGTTTCTCCATGTTGACGATGCTTATTGCCATGGCGCATGGGCCTTATCTGCTTACTCCATCACGTTCATCGGGTATCCAGCATTTCGGGGTTTGGGGGTGGGGCATTTCACTGAGCTACTTCACTGGTGTCCGTTTGAAGTATTTTGATCTTCTCGGCCATCATTTGCAGGGGTTCCTCTGGCCAGTCCTTGCTCCCTTTCCACCACGTATCCTCTCTTTCACAAGCAGTTCATGCTCATGTCTGGGTTGTTTCGGCATCAGGCTCAATCCAATCTTTCACGGGACGTTCAGTTGGGTTCTGGGTAGCTTCGCAGGGTCTATAGGGGGTTCTTTCTCATCACCTCAAGTCGGGAGTCGGTGGGTTTCTCCTGTCACAGCGGATACTTACTGGATACTTTCTGTTGTCATCCGGGCGCACACTATTATACTTGTTGGATCATTACCCTCCCTTCTTCACCTAAATTTGTGTCTTTTTGCCCTCTTTTCAGGCATACTGACCAGCTAGGCCATGGTACACCTCAGGCCTTGGTTCTTAGGAATATCACATTTCCCACTTGAAGACTCTGACTACAAGTGCAAAGACTGTCCGGAGGCCTGTATTTGTGGGAGGAGCCTAAGAGGGCTATTTAATTCTCCTCCTCTGGCAGGGCCAGTGTTGTCAGCGTTTCTGGGTTCCCACCCACCCATTCCCCCAGCTTTTCATACATACTCATAGTATTTTCTTATTCTTACATTCAGGGTATGCCCTCTTTTCAGGCATACTGACCAGCTAGGCTATGGCACACCTCAGGCCTTGGTTCTTAGGAATATCGCATTTCCCACTTGAAGACTCTGACTACAAATTATATATAGGGACCTTAGATTGTAAGCTCCTTGAGGGTAGGGACCAATGTCAATGTATATGTAAAGTGCTGCGTAAATTGATGGCGCTATACAAGTACCTTTAACCACTAGACATCCGGCCATAGCCGAATGACGGCTTCGGCGCGGATGTCAATTCCCGGGAGGACGTCATATGACGTCCTCCCTTTCCTCGCTCCCTGTGCGCGCTCACGAGCATGCAGCGGGGAAATTCTGTGTTGGCCGTGTCCCTCGGACACAGCTAATCACAGATCGCTGTAAACGGCCAATCACAGCGGCCGTTTACAGCGTGATCGGCGTGTCCAATGGGAGATGATCTCTCAGCGCTGCTCTCCCTCCTCACACAGAGACAGCGTGTGAGGAGGGAGAGATGAACGGCTGCAGCGGCCGTAAGTAGAAAAAAAAAAAAAATTATAAAATAAATAAAGTGCCATCTGCCCCCACTGCCATCACTCCCCAGTGCCACATAGTGCCATCTGTCATCAGTGCCATATCAGTGCCACATATTAGTGCCATCTGTCATCAGTGCCACCTGTCATCAATGCCACGTATCGGTGCCATCTGTCATCAGTGTCACAAGAAATGAGATAGGTCACCAGTACAGCACGTGTGATAAATTTTGTATGATTTGCACCACGGTTTGTGGACTCTCTAACTTTCACAAACACCAAATAATATCCACTAATTTGGGTTATTTTTACTAAAGATATGTGGCAGTATAAATTGTGGCCAAAATTTATGAAGAAAAATTAATAATTTCCTAAATTTTATCACAGAAACAAAGAAAAATTTTCGGTCTTTTTTCATTTATAGCGCAAAAAATAAAAAACCTAGAGGTGATCAAATACCACCAAAAGAAAGCTCTATTTGTGGGGGGAAAAAAAAACGAACAAAAAATTTATTTGGGTACAGTGTTGCATGACTGAGTAATTGTCATTCAAAGTGTGAGAGCACCGAAAGCTGAAAATTGGTCTGGATAGGAGGGGGGGGGTTTAAGTGTCCGGTAAGCAAGTGGTTAAGTAATAATAATAATAAAGACCAAAAGAACTCTCCAAACAAGTAAGGGAAAATGTTGTTGAGAAGTACAAGTCAGGGCTAGGTTATAGAAAAAACATCCAAATCTTTGATGATCCTAGGAGCACCATCAAATCTATCATAACCAAATGGAAAAAACATGGCACAACAGCAAATCTGCCAAGAGACGGCCGCACACCAAAACTCACAGACCGGGCAAGGAGGGCATTAATCAGAGAGGCAGCACAGAGACCTACGGTAACCCTGGAGGATCGGCAGAGTTCCACAGCAGAGACTGGAGTATCTGTACATAGAACGACAATAAGCCGTATGCTCCATAGAGTCGGGTTTTATGTCAGAGTGGCCAGAAGAAAGCCATTACTTTCAGCCGAAACCAAAATGTCACGTTTTGAGTTTGTGAAAAGGCATGTGGCTTCCAAGATGTATGGAGGAAGGTGCTCTGGTCTGATGAGACTAAAATATAACTTTTTGGCCATCAAAGAAAACGCTATGTCTGGCGCAACCCCAACACATCACCCAAAGAACACTATTTCAGCAGTCGGGACTAGAAAACTGGTCAGAGTTGAGGGAAAGATGGATGGTGCTAAATACAGGGATATTCTTGAGCAAAACCTGTACCACTCTGTGTGTGATTTGAGCCTAGGACGGAGGTTCACCTTCCAGCAGGACAATGACCCCAAACACACTGCTAAAAGCAACATTTGAGTGGTTTAAGGGGAAACATGTAAATGTGTCGGAATGGCCTAGTCAAAGCCCAGACCTCAATGCCAATAGAAAATCTGTATAGAAAATCTGTGGTCAGACTTAAAGATTACAATGTAAAATGGAGAAAACACTGCGCTAACCCAATAAATGACAGTGTCACCTTCAGACTTAAAGATGGCCGTTTTTTTTTTTTTTTTTTTTGGAAAAGCCAGTGCCAAAAAAAGTGCACACACATAAAGAGTGAGACACAAAACTAGGGAAGGACCTTACCCTGATCCTGCAGGGCGTTAGGCTCCATACGGGGACTGAGGTACTTCACTTGGTCCATCTGGCCGAAACCAGACGAACCCCTTTCTCTGGAGGGTCTGCCGAAACAGACCCACCCAAGTACTAGGTGGGGCTCCCCCGAAGAGAGACCCCATGAGAGAAGGTGAACTAAGCCAGAAGGCCATGTCCACCCCCATCCCAAGACTTTCAGGGTTGGCCCAAGGACCCACACCCTACTCATCACACAGTGACAAAACGTATAACACATCAAACAAAAAAAAAAAAAAAAGTGACAAACATAAGGGAATAAATAAAAAGAAAGTGAGGGAGAAGGAAGTGGGAGAGAGTGAAAGTGACCATTGTACAATACAACAGCCGGCCCTCCGGCCATGAATAAAAAATCCCTCTGGTCCTAGCCAAAAGGCTCGGCCCTAGAGGCAGGTGCGAAAAACATGTGTAGTGGTGAAGTGACCATGGTGCCATAACTCAAAGTGACCTCCATCACGGTGAATATACGGCACCCATGAACTGCCACTTCAGGGGCACATTCACCACTGGCTTTCTGTCACAACCCTGACCGACAGCCCAGACTCGATGCAGCCCCACCCCAGACAGGAAGGTATCAGAACATCATGAGCGCCATATAGGGAGATCACCCATAAATCTCCCCATAGGTCTCAGTGCTCCCACCTAATTATATTTGCCAGTACGGCCAATTCCCCTCAATAACAAAGAAAAGGGGCAGGCTTTCCCAACCGAAAAACTGAAGGGGCAGAAGCTCCCCTTTCCCACCAGGAGGCATGGAGCTTCGGGGAGAGCACTCTTCGCTATAATCTCCCCTCGCTCCCATAACTCCTACCCAATTATATTCGGGAGGTACTAGCCAAAATTCTGCCCCCTCCTAATGAAGGGGCCAACTTTCCCTCCCGAAAAACTGGCAGGTCCAGGGTTGCACCAAATCTAGGCAAGAAGGCCAGGGACCCGACCCTTTCACCGGACCCAGTGGTTCTCCATCCCCATCAGATGGCTTCCCTTTTGGCTACAAACCGCTTCAGGTTACCTTCACGCCAGCAGGTTTTGCATAGCAAACCCCCCCCCCCCCGATCCACCTCACCGTAGATCAGGGACAGAAGCAAGCGCCACCTCCTGGTAACTAATAAGAACAGATACTACACTTGATCTTGATCTTAGCCAAAAGGCAGAGAAGCGACTTAAAGATTGCTGTTCACAAGCTCAAACCATCCAACTTGAAGGAGCTGGAGCAGTTTTGCAAGGAGGAATGGGCAACAATCCTAGGGGTAAGATGTGGCAATCTCATAGACACTTATCCAAAGCGACTTAGAGCTGTGATAGCCGTAAAAGGTGGCTCTACAAAGTATTGACTTTAGGGGGTGAATAGTTATGCACATTGACCTTTTCTGTTATTTTGTCCTATTTGTTGTTTACTTCACAATAAAAAAAATAAAAATAAAATAAATAAAAAAACACACATCTTCAAAGTTGTGGGCATGCTCTGTAAATTAAATGATGCAAATCCTCAAACAATCCATGTTAATTCCAGGTTGTGAGGCAACAAAACATGAAAAATGCCAAGGGGGTGAATACGTTTGTTAAGGCACTGTACTTGTGAAACATGTATGTTCTAGCCTGAGGAAGGGCATTCTGTACTTTGCCTAAAAGTACTATTAACCACTTCGCATCCAGGCCAATTCTGACATTTCTCTCCTACATGTAAAATTCATAATTTTTTTGCTCGAAAATTACATAGAACCCCCAAACATTATATATGTTTTTTTAGCAAAGACCCTAGAGAATACAATGACGGTCGTTGCAACTTTTAATCTCGCACGGTATTTGCGCAGCAATTTTTCGAACACGTTTTTTTCAGAAAAAAAACAATTTCATGCTTAAAAAAAAAAAAAAAAAAACAGTAAAGTTAGCCCAATTTTTTTTCCATAATGTGAAAGATGAAGCTACGCCGAGTAAATAGATACCAAACATGTCACGCTTCAAAATTGCACGCGCTCGTGGAATGGCGCCAAACTTTGGTATTTAAAAATCCCCATAGGTGACGCTTTAAAATGTTTTACTGGTTACATGTTTTGAGTTACAGAGGAGGTCTAGGGCTAGAATTATTGCTCTCACTCTAACGTTCGCGGCGATACCTCACATGTGTGGTTTGAACACCGTTTTCATATGTGGGCGGGGCTTACGTATGCGTTCACTTCTGCGTACGAGCTCACGGGGACAGGGGCGCTTTAAAAAAAAAAAAAAAAAATGTATTATTGTTAATTTGACTTTTATTTTTTGAGTTTGACAGTTTAAAAAAAAAAAAAAAATGGATTACTTTTATTCCTATTACAAGGAATGTAAACATCCCTTGTAATAGGAATATTACATGATCGGACCTATTTACAGTGAGATATGGGGTCAATAAGACCCCACATCTCACCTCTAGGCTGGGAAGCCAAAAATGTAAAAAAAAAAAAAAAAACGATCACCGCTTCCCAGCGGAGGCGGCACCGTTATTTGAATGCAGAGGCCGGGCGTGACGTCATAACATCGCGCCCGGCCTCCGAACGATCATAGAGACATATATATATATATATATATATATATATGTGTGTGGCACTGACCCCCAAAGGAGCTGCTGGTTTGAATTGGGCCTGCACTCTACCAAGAAACCCCACTAACTTGACTCAATCCCCTTGGCACAGCTGTGGTGCAATGTAATACAGTACAATATAAAACAATGAAAAGTAACTGTATTGTACCCTATGGATCCACTGGCTCCACCTGGTAGGGAAAAACAGCACGCCACACAACTGGGTACTTAACCAGAAATATTTTTACTGAAAGTATATTAAAACAGGTGGTTACAGAGATTGCACTGTCATCCCAACGTAGGATGTCAGTACAATATATATCAACAAACAAGTACAATAGGAAACATATATAAATATTCTATGTATCTAAACCTGGGAGCTCCCGCTACTTTAACCACTTAAGGACCGCCTTACGCCGATATACGTAATGGCACAACCACGTACCTGTACGTGGCCCTTTAAGAGCCCAGCCGGCGGCACGCTCGTGACCCGCTCCTGAGCTCCGTGACCGCGGCCGCGGGACCAGCGGACCCGATCGCCGCTGGTGTCCCGCAATCGGGTCACAGAGCTGAAGAACGGGGAGAGGTCTGTGTAAACAAACCTCTCCCTGTGCTTCCTAGCGCAACTGACACTGATCGGCTGTTCCCCGTCATCGGGAAAGCCGATCAGTGACATCAGATGCAAAGCCACGCCCCCCTACAGTAAAAAAAGAAAAAAAAAAAAAAAAAAAAAAACACACACACACACACACACACACACACACACACACACACACACACACACACACACACACACACACACACACACACACACAACCCCTCCCCACCCTCTAGTGGTTAACTCCTTCACTGCCAGTGTCATTTACACAGGAATCAGTGCATTTAAATAGTACTGATTTCTGTATAAATGACAATGGTCCCAAAAATGTGTCAAAAATGTCCGATGTGTCCACCATGTCGCAGTCACAATAAAAATCGCTGATCGCCGCCATTACTAGTAAAAAAAAAAAATATTAATAACAATGCTATAAAACTATCCCCAATTTTGTAAACGCTATAACTTTTGCGCAAACCAATCAATAATTCGCTAATTGCAATTTTTTTAAACAAAATTATGTAGAAGAATACGTATCGGCCTAAACTGAGGAAAAAAAATGTTTTTTTATATATTTTTGGGGATATTTGTTATAGCAAAAAGTAAAAAAAAAATTTTCAAAATTGTCGCTCTATTTTTGTTTATAGCGCAAAAAATAAAAACCGCAGGGGCAGTCAAATACCACCAAAAGAAAGCTCTATTTGTGGGGAAAAAAAGGACGTCAATTTTGTTTGGGAGCCACGTCGCACGACCGCGCAATTGTCAGTTAAAGCGACGCAGTGCCGAATCGCAAAAAGGGGCCTTGTCCTTTGGCTGCAAACTGGTCCGGGGCTTAAGTGGTTAAAGTTTTATGTGAGGCCTCACTTAAAGTACTTTCTCCCGTATCTTCTTTCTTCGCTAGCTTAAAGTGGTTCCTCAGGTATTTGTAATCCAAAAGGTAGGCGAAAAGTTAAATTAGGGTGCTCCGGGTATAACTGCAAGAACTTATATACAATGCTTGGGCACTAACATGAAGTGGGCCCCAAGCCTGCTTAACCTCCCTAGCGGTAATCCCGAGTCTGGCTCGGGTCCAGTTTTTTCTGCTGGGAGCGGTAACCCCGAGCCAGACTCGGGCTTGCGTGCAGGATGCAGGGGGGAAGTTACTTACCTTTTCCCCTGGATCCGGCGATGTCTCCCCGCTGTGTGTGCGAGCCGTCTGCCCAGTGCCCTGCATGTCATTTTATATAATAAAAAGTTTTTTTTTTCTGCCTGGAAACTGGAGATTGTCCATAGCAACCAAAAAGTGTCCCTTTTTGTCAAAAGTGGTTTTAGACCAGCTAGAAAACACTGATAAAAAATTAGAATCACAATTTATCATCAAACAATAAATTTAATGACAGCGACTATTCTGAAACTGAGCAAATTTCAGTGTTTTTGATTTGATTACATTATTGAATAATTTTTATATATATTTTTTTATATTATAATTTATTATTTTGTGTTTCAACCTTTATCATACCCGGGATGTCTACTAGACTCTGGTTCGGACAGATTTAAGTGAGTTATTCATAAGAATTGCATGCCTACAATATAAAAACGCCAAATTTCCATGCAAAATAATTGTACCGCTTTCAGCACAAAATTCCAGCCAGAATCATACCGCCAGGGAGGTTAATGTCAGTTGCTCTGTTACTCCTCCGTGGAACTACAGGTTCCAGCGAGGCCTGTGAGTAAGTCAAACTGCGTGCAACAAATGATAAGCGGTGGGCCGTAACCCGCTCACCAACTGGATCGGAGTCCTGGGTGATGACTTTGATCAGGTAACTGCAGCTTGCTTCTCAGTCAGCTGGGCCAGACGCTCTGTACCGCTTTGCTGGATGGATCCAGTCCTCCAATACTTCGATGAGTGTCTCTGGGCCTTGTCAATCCGGTCACTGTCTCTGAGGCTCCATCAGGTCACCTCACCAGCAAGCAGGTTTGCGCTCCAGGGTGGCTGTATGACGCTGTCTCCTGGAAGCCTCCTCACAGATCCGCACAGGCAGGCAACGTGGTCCCAAAAGACCTAAAATGGCCGCTCTGGTTCCTTTTATCTCCTACCCAGCATGCACTGCATGAGAGTTTCCATGGGTAGGTCACAAGGTCAAACTTCTTATCAAAACAACAGTACTTCCTGTAAAAGTCTTTTGTGCTTGTTCTGATGTGATACACATATCAGTGCATTACCAGATTTGGTCACTAGATGGCTCCAAACACTGAACCATAGCAATGTCGATAGACTTTACATTACTATATACATAACCACATCAATAGGCAAGGATGTCAGCGCTACATACACATATATATATATATATATATATATATATATATATATATATATATATATATATATATATATATATATATATATATATATATATATATATATATATATATATATATATATATATATATATATATATATATATACACACACACACACACACACATACATACATATACACACACACATATACACACACTATATTGTCGAAAGTATTGTGACGTCTGCCTTTACACGCACATGAACTTTAATGGCATCCCGGTCTTAATCCGTAGGGTTCTATATAAAGTTGGCCCACCCTTTGCAGCTATAACAGGTTCAATTCTTCTGGGAAGGCTGTCCACAAGGTTTAGAAATGTGTCTATGGGAATGTTTGACCATTCTTCCAGAAGAGCATTTGTGAGGTCAGGCACGGATGTTGGACAAGAAAGCCTGGCTCGTAGTCTCCGCTCTAATTCATCCCAAAGGTGTTCTATTGGGTTAAGGTCAGGAGGGGCAGGCCAGTCAAGTTCCTCCACCCCAAACTTGCTAATCCATGTCTTAATGGACCTTGCTTTGTGCACTGGTCCCAATCATTTGGTGGAGGGGGGATTATGGTATGGGGTTGTTTTTCAGGGGTTGGGCTTGACCCCTTAGTTCCAGTGAAGGGAACTCTTAAGGCTGATAGCATGCCAAGACATTTTGGACAATTTCATGCTCCCAGCTTTGTGGGAACAGTTTGGGGATGGCCCCTTCCTGTTCCAACATGACTGTGCAGCAGTGCACAAAGCAAATTCCATAAAGACATGGACTTAGCAAGAAAGCAAAATGTTTTTTGGGACTTTGAGTGAGGCACAAGACACGTGGTAGGAGAATAAACACATGGACTTAGCAAGGGTGGTTGAAAATTAACTTCAAGTGCAAAAATTCACATTATAATAGTAAATAAAAAAAAAAAAAAATTAGGTGTAACAATGTAAAAAATAAAATTTCCAAAGTGCTATAATGATGGGAACATCAGTTTGATGTGTATTATATTTGAAGACCGGTATTGTGGTAATATTGAAGTTTATTGAGATTTCCATACATTAGAGCAGTGGTTCTACTCTCCTCAGGACCCACTAACAGGCCAGATTTTAAGTATTATGATGCAGGCTAGAATATTGCATCACTGAACAACAAATTATAACACCTGTGATGTATTTCAGTTATCTTGCAAACCTGGCCTGTTACTTGGTCCTGAAAATAGGAGTTGAGAACCACTGCATTAGGGGGTTCCACCATTAATTATTTAGTGATTGATCAGTACGTTAGCGCTAGACTTTTTTTTTTACCCATTATATTAAATATCTGCACGTGGAATACATTTTTTTTTTTATCTATTATACTAAAGATCGGCATGTGGAATTAATAAACATCAGCAGATTTCAGTTGTGCCCCACCAGGCCGGCCCCCCATGTACAATGTGCCTGGCTGCTGAGTTCATTTCCCCATCCCTGCACTCAGTGCACTGACTGGAACGGATGGGCACTAATTGGCAGCACCGATGGGCACTAATTGGCAGCACCGATGGGCACTGACAGGGGGCACTGATTGGAAGCACCTCTTGTGTGGCACTGACAGGCACTGTAAGGCCCCTTTCACACTGGGGCGTTTTTCAGTCGGTACAGCGCTAAAAATAGCGCCTGTATACCGCCTGAAAAAATCCGGCCCCATTCACTCCAGTGTGAAAGCCGCCGGGCTTTCACACTGGAGCGGTGCGCTAGCAGGACGGTAAAAAAAGTCCTGCTAGCAGCATCTTTGGAGCGGTATAGGAGCGGTGTATTCACCGCTCCTATACCGCTCCTTCCCATTGATTTGAATGGGACACCGCGGTAATACCGCGGCAATACCGCCGCGGCGGCGCTCTGCGGGGGGTCTTTAACCCTTTTTTTCGGCCGCTCGCGGGGGGTAAAACCGCACCGCGAGCGGCCGAATACCGCGGCTAAAACGACGGTAAAGCAGTGCTAAATATAGCGCTGCTTTACCGTCACCGCGGCTCTCGCCCCAGTGTGAAAGGGGCCTTAGAGGAGATGGGGGGGTTTCACATTGAGCAGATAGTGAGGCTTTAAGGAGCCGCTCAGTGTGTGAAACTGTGATGTAATGTAACTGCATGCAGCGAGAGAGACCAGCTGTAATGTCGGGGGTGGGCGGGACCGAAAAGCTATCAAACACTAGCCAATGATTGGGCTGCTTAAGAAAGGGGGCAGAGCCACATACATGTAGTGGCCCGCCCAGACCCCATCCCATTGGCTGGGGTTTGATAGCTGTTCGGTCCCGCTCACCCCCGACATCACCGCTGAATTTTATCAGCTGGTCTCTCTCCCTGCATGCAGTTACATTACATGACAGTTTCACACACTGAGTGGTTCTTACAAGCTTCACGATCTGCTGCATGTGAAACTGTCTCACAGGCAGCGTGGCTACACATTGCTTGGATGCAGCCTTTCACAGCAGCTCAGCGGGCAAACCTCGGGAGACAGCTGGCATGTAGCTACACAAACATGCACTGGTAATGCGGTGGAGAGTTTCGGGCATGTAAGTGCCACTGGAAATCTGGTGCCCCCCACAACCACAAAAGACTCCGCCCAGGGCAAGCTACAGTATCTTTAAACTCCTCTTTAATGCCTAAAAATTTAGTGTTTGTGTGCAAGAGGCCTAATGCCCAGGGCTTTTTTTCAGCGGGAACACAGGGAGCGCAGTTCCGGCACTTTCAGTACAGAAAGGTACTGTATGTAATGGCAAGGGGAGCTGGGGTGTGCTGAAGGGTTTATTGATTTGTTGAGCCATTACTGTATGTAGCGGGGTTCTACCCCTTTTAGGCTTAGAGACTACATCTCCCATGATTCCCCAGGCCCCAGGGCTGCTGACTTCCGCCCGGGAGGCTGCTGGGGAAGATTATAAAAGGGAAGAGCGGAGACCGCCTCTTCCTCTTGGGACACTTCCTCTTCTGAGGCCTGACAGGACTGGCCTGCCTCTGCTGACAGAGCGTGTGACGCGAAGACTGCAGCCAGCAGAGACACCTGTGCGGACCGGAGCTGAAGGCCTGAAGCCTGGGCCTTGCAGCCGATGGAGTGAGACTCTCACCCCTCAGAGTCCACAGCAGCGGAGCGGAGACTTCCCCTTACTGTCGGTCGGACGGAGCTGATGACCGGAGTGCAGGGCTGTGACTGAGGAGACCGGACGCCGCCATTGAAGAGACCAGAGCCGCCATTAGAGGGACCGGATCGGAGGACGGTACCTCAAGGATTGGTGAGAGAGCCGGAAGGCTCATCCTGCATTGACACACACGTTTTATGCCTACTGAACTGCCTAGGCGCAATTTACCTCAGAGCAGCAATGTTACTTTTGTGGATTACAAATGACACCATTTAAAGCTACATGTGCACCACCTCTACAGATTTATTGCCGGTGAAGAACACTGTACTAGTACAAGGACTGAGCTCTATTGCTAGGGATCAGGCCTGGTCCATTAGGTAGGCGCAGATAGATTTATTGCACCTCAGGGGTGTATAGCAGACGGTCGCCACACTGGGCGCTCCGTTTCCCCATTGTTAGATTGATATACCTGTTTACATGTTAAAGTGCATTTTTGCAGGGACCTGCCAAAGTATTGTAAGTCATATGTTTAAATGCATGTTGCTATTCTTTTTCCTTACTGACAAAAGTAAAGCCAGTTATTCTTATTTCAGCAGTCTGCTTGTGAGTTCATACCAATTACACTTAGAGTATAAGCTAAGTTTTATGTGCATAGGGACGTACCCCTTTACTAACTGTGCCAGAGCGGGTAGAGCCAAATTGCCGGGGGTTGGTGGAGCTGTACTCAGGGACCCAAAACAAACCAGCGGCTCTCTTAACTGGGGGTAGCGCTACACGTGGGGGCTCGTAATCCGGGATCCTGAGTCAGCGGGAAAAGCCGCCAGAAGGTACCGGCATGGACCCAATAGAAGTGGGACGGTGGTCCGCAACATGGGCCGCTGACCCAGCCGCAGCAGCAGTTATTGAACTGCCAGGGATGTGGCAGAGAGAGGCAGTCAAGCAGCTCATAATGTCATTATCCCCATGCCAGAAGTCATGGATAATGGACATGAGAAATGATGCTGGGTACACATACGCCTTAATAGAATGGAAGGAAGAGATTCCAGAGCAGTTCAGGAGCCACAGCATACAGGCACCGAATGGTCAGGCCTACCAAGTGCTGCATGCGCTGCCGCGCAAGGGAGAAGGTTCTCCTATGAAAGCCATTCTATCCCCAAAGAAGGAGGAGCAGAAGGGCGCGGAAAGTCCCGCACCCACACAGACTACTCTGAGTGCAGAACTGTGTGCTGTCCTAGGGGAAATTGTGACTCAGCGCAGAAGAGACCCCGGGGATTACCCAATGTCGGGATACAGGAAACTCCGGATGTTCTCAGGGAGGACACCTGTACCCTCGGGAGAAGAGGGATTTGAAGAGTGGTTAGATGGTGCCACGCAGGCCCTAGAAGAATGGGAGGTCTCAGAAGGCAGAAAGAAGCAAAGGATTGTTGAGAGCCTAAAAGGACCTGCCTTAGAGGCCATACGCAATCTGAAGACAAGTAAAAAGGATTGCACTGCCCAGGACTACATAGACATCCTGGAAGGTGTGTTCGGTGGGACAGAGAAAGTCACAGAACTTACCTATCAACTGGAACACTGTTACCAGAAGACAGGGGAGAAGCTGTCAGAGTACATGGGACGCATAGACAAGATCCTGCATAGGATTATCCTGAAGAAGGGGATAGATCCAGGGAAGGTAGATGAAGCCCGTGCCCAGCAGGTGATGAGGGGAGCCCAACCCTTGGACCCTGTCGCACTAATTCTACGCACCCGGCAGGATGGGAAGAGCCTGGACTACCCTGACCTCATCCGAATGGTCAGAGAAGAAGAGGCCATGTTGGAAGAGAAAAGGGAGAAGCAGGTGATGGGGTCTACAAAGCCTCCAGTGGCCACGGTCAGGTCGGCCTTAACCCCTGAAAGAGACACAGAGGTAGATGCCCTGAAGTTGCAGATGTCCCAGATGATGGAGATACTGACGTCTCTAGTGGCGAAAGAGACGCCCAGTCCCAAGAAGGAAACAAGCAGGAGGGAATTGTTTCCAGCTGTCCCAGCACCAGCATCCCCACCTGACTACGGTGAGACGATTTGCTTTAATTGTGGAGGAATTGGTCATATTGCAGCTGTATGTTCCAGCCCCAAGAAGAAGAAGGCAGAAAGCCGCCAGCCGGCGGGAAACGCCAAAGGGCCCCGGTGAAGGAGTCAACCGGGTGCCCATCACCTTCAGTGAGCTCCAAGAAGCACAAAAGGAAGAGAAAGCGAGGAGACCAAACCCCTCAAAAGGGGCCCAGGGATCCTCAACCAAGGTGCACTCCAGAGAAAGGGGGCAAGACCCCTCCGGAGAGACACAGCACCCCCAAGCGTGAACTCTTCAAAGTGAGAGATAACAATATCCCTCAACGGGTTCACACTCCCACTAAGAGGGAGAAAATCAATGCATACCAGGCTCAAGAAAGGAGCAAGTGCAAATCAAGTGCTGGCAAAGCAAAGAGTCCAAAGAAGAGGACAGCATCAACTAGGCCCTACCCAGAGGAGCTAGTTGGTCCATCTCCTACTGTACCCATCCAAGTGGAAGGAGTGTACACGAAGGCCCTCCTGGACACTGGAGCCCAAGTGACCCTGTTGTACAGGGACTTCTATGACAGATACCTGAGTCATCTGCCAATACAGAAGATAGAAGAGCTGGAGATAAGGGGATTGGGAACTCAGAGTTTCCCCTATGATGGATACTTACCCATCAGATTGACGTTTGACCCATCCGTAGCTGGGAAGTCTGAAGTGTTCGACACCTTAGCAGTGGTGTGTCCCCGCCCACCAGGAACCAGCAAGACGTCCCTGATCATAGGGACGAACACGGATCTAGTCAGAAGGCTTCTGACCCCCCCTGGTGAAGAAAGAGAATCTTTCAGCTCCCAAGATCCATCCCATGCTGAAGGCAGCCTACCAGCGGTTGGTCCTAGAGCAGAAGACCCCAAGTGAGGGATAGGAAGGGTATGGAGGCTTGGAAAAGAAGGAGCAGTGTTACAGCCTGGAGAGGTGACCTGCATGAGAGCCACGGTAAAACTTACTTGGGAGCAGCCTGGCCCCTTTGTAATGCTGGAGCCCGACCCAATGGAGGGTCACTCAGGTCTGGAGGTGATACCAGAAGTAATCTCATTGAAGGACCTGAAGAAGGCTAGAGGAAGAGTCCCTGTCAGTGTGAGGAACCCCACGGAGCAGCCCGTGGAGATCCCTGCCAGGATGCTTCTGGGACAGGTGAGTCCTGCTGTCCCAGTTGGCTGGTCAGAAGTGAAGGGAGCGGGTAAAGGAGAAGATGTTTGGAAGAAACTCTCCATGGAAAACCCAAACCTACCTGGAGCTTGGAAAGAGAGAGCCAAGGCCCAGCTGACCAGATGGGAGAAGATTTTCTCTAAAGATGAGTTTGATGTGGGGTGTGCGAGGAGTGCCACCCATCGAATCCGCATGCAAGAGGACAAGCCATTCAGAGAAAGAGTGAGGCGAGTCCCGCTAGCAGATCTGGAGGATCTGAGGGAGCAGCTTGCGGAATTGAAGAAGACGGGAGTGATTAGGGAGTCCAGAAGCCCCTACGCCTCCCCAATTGTGGTAGTCAGGAAGAAGAATGGGTCATTGAGACTGTGCATTGACTACAGAACTCTCAACAGGAGGACCATTCCTGACCAGTACACCACGCCAAGGATAGAAGATGCCTTGCAGAGTTTATCTGGAGCTAAGTGGTTCAGTGTGATGGACCTCAAGAGTGGGTATTACCAAATCCCCATGCATCCAGAAGATAGAGAAAAGACTGCCTTCATAACCCCAGTGGGATTCTTTGAGTTCAACAGGATGCCTCAGGGCCTATCTGGAGCTCCTGCTACGTTTCAACGCCTAATGGAAAGGACTGTTGGAGACATGAACCTCATAGAAGTCCTTGTGTATCTGGACGATGTCATTGTCTTTGGAAAGACTTTGGAAGAACATGAAGCCAGGCTGGAGAAAGTACTGAAGAGGCTCAGTGAAGAGGGACTTAAACTTTCTCCAGAGAAGTGTCGGTTCTATCAGTCCTCTGTGAACTATCTGGGACACATAGTGTCTGAAAAGGGAGTGGCTACAGACCCTGAGAAGCTGGAGGCAGTTACTTCGTGGCCAAGGCCCACAACAGTTACAGAACTTCGGTCTTTCTTGGGGTTCTGCTCCTACTACCGCAGGTTTGTGGATGGATTCGCCCGCATTGCCAAACCCCTCAACGAACTGCTGAAGACAGAAGGAGAGGAGGATGGAATGGGGCCTAGGAGGTCCAGTGAGTCGGTCCAAGACCAGTGGAATTCAAGGTGTGAAGAGGCTTTCAGAACCTTGAAGAGAAGTCTCACCACAGCCCCAGTTTTGGCCTACGCTGATCCCACTAGACCATATGAGCTACACGTTGATGCCAGCCATGAGGGCCTAGGTGGAGTACTCTACCAGGAGTATGAAGACCAGCTACGACCAGTGGCTTATGTGAGCCGGAGCCTGACCCCCTCCGAGAAGAACTATCCCACCCACAAGTTGGAGTTCTTAGCCCTCAAGTGGGCAGTTGTTGACAAACTGAGAGACTATTTGTATGGGGCCGAGTTTACTGTAAAGACAGATAACAACCCCTTGACTTATCTATTCACCACCGCCAAGCTGGATGCAACTGGACACAGGTGGTTGGCGGCGTTGTCTGGATTCAATTTCAGTCTCAAGTACAGACCAGGGGCTGGAAATAGGGATGCAGATGCCCTGTCCCGAAGATCCCATGTCATGGTCGATGACTGGGAAGACTGGACTCAAGTGGCACCAGATGGAGTGCGAGCCCTTTGCCAGGGGGCTGAACTCCAAGCCAGAGGAGGATCCAGAGCTGAAGAAATAGGAGTTACCACAGTGGGAGTCCCAAAGTGTTACTGTGGGGTAACTCAACTGGCAGAAGAGTGTCTGCCGAAGCTGTCCAAGAAGGAGCTGAGGTGTGACCAGTTGGAAGATCCCATGGGGAGATTGGTCCTGGAAGCCCTGGAAGACAAGAGTCCAGAGGGACTTCGCCTTCACCCTTCTAAAGAAGCTCGCCTATTGAGGAGAGAATTGGACAAGTTACAGGTGCATCAGGGGGTAGTCTACCGAAGGGGCCCCTCTGATGGACCAGAAGACAAGTGGCAGTTGTTTCTCCCAGAGAAGCATCGAGAGACTGTGCTGATTGCCTTACATGACCAGCATGGTCACTTGGGAGCAGAGAGAACCTTCCAACTTGTCAGAGACCGGTTTTACTGGCCCTGCATGAGGGCCGAAGTGGAGGAGTATTGCCATTCCTGTGCAAGATGCATTCAGAGGAAGACTTTACCCCATCAAGCTGCCCCAATGGGCCACCTACAGAGTGAAGGCCCAATGGATCTGGTATGCATTGATTTTCTCTGCCTTGAACCCGATTTGAGCGGATTGGGAAATGTTCTGGTGGTAACCGACCATTTCACTCGTTATGCTCAGGCTTTCCCAACCAAGGACCAGAAGGCCTCTACAGTAGCCAAGGTACTTTTGGAGAAGTACTTTGTTCACTATGGACTGCCACAGAGAATCCATTCAGACCAAGGAAGGGACTTTGAGAGTCGCCTGATCAGGAAGCTACTAGATTCTCTGGGAGTAGAGAAGACTAGGACCACACCATATCACCCTCAAGGTGATGCCCAGCCTGAAAGGTTCAACAGGACCCTATTGAACATGTTGGGTACTTTGGAAACAGAGAAGAAGCAACATTGGAGTCAGCACATATCAGCTCTGGTGCATGCTTACAATTGCACCACAAGTGATGTGACAGGTTTCTCTCCTTACCGACTTATGTTTGGGAGAGAAGCAAGATTGCCAGTGGATTTGGCCTTCGGCATTTCCTTGGACCATGCCTCTGCTGCCTCCCACAAAGGATATGTGGACAGACTGAGGCGCAGTCTGAAGATAGCTTATGAGAAAGCTCAAGCGGCCTCTGACCAGAGGGGGGCCCGAAATAAGAGGAACTTTGATTTGAAAGTTAGAGTACAGGACCTACAGCCTGGGGACCGTGTACTGTTACGCAATCTAGGGATCCCTGGGAAACACAAGATTGCTGATAGATGGAGATCAGAGCCATATATCATCTGTAGAAAACTTCCAGGATTGCCTGTCTACAAGTTGAAACCAGAGGGAAGATTGGGGCCTTTGAAGACCTGGCATAGGAATCACTTGCTCCCACTCACTGAAGCAGTCAGAATGCCTCCAGCAAGAGATGTACCTGAATCTGCTTCCATTCTGGATACCCCCAGGCCTAACACTAGGTCTCAGACATCCCAAGTTAGGGGTGGACAGGACCCCCAACCAGAGGAAGAAAGAGGAGAACTTGAATGGCTATGGCCTTCCTCAACCCCAGGAAATTCTGCCATAGATCTTCCACCTACTGAAGATGTGGAAGATGGAACATTGAACCCAGAAGCCACAGAGTTTGTGCCATTCAGTGATGTGCCTGAGTGCTGGGAAGATATCCCTGGTCTCTACCCAGAACAAGAAGAAGATGTTCCAGAACCAGAGATGTTGCCAGAATGTGTTCCTGAAGAAGTTCCAAGAGAACAGAGAGCTCGCAGAGTTGTGAAGCCTCCCAAGAAGTTAACTTACCCCAAGATGGGAGAAAGTTCAGAGGACTCTGTTACTACAGCAAGGAGAAGTGCTGAAAGCCCTGACCCTTCTGCTGTTCATTTAGTGGAGGGCAACCCTAGCTCACTCTCTGGCACAGTTAAACAGGTCGCCCACACTGAAGTGACCTGTAGACAGGACAGCTCCCCATCTCATGCCAATTGGTGGGAAGCTCCTCTGTCCAAATTATGTGAAAATGTTGTTCCCGAGAAAGTTTGTAGTTTGAACACTATCTTTGGGGACCAAAGATTCAAAGTGGGGGGAGTGTGTAGCGGGGTTCTACCCCTTTTAGGCTTAGAGACTACATCTCCCATGATTCCCCAGGCCCCAGGGCTGCTGACTTCCGCCCGGGAGGCTGCTGGGGAAGATTATAAAAGGGAAGAGCGGAGACCGCCTCTTCCTCTTGGGACACTTCCTCTTCTGAGGCCTGACAGGACTGGCCTGCCTCTGCTGACAGAGCGTGTGACGCGAAGACTGCAGCCAGCAGAGACACCTGTGCGGACCGGAGCTGAAGGCCTGAAGCCTGGGCCTTGCAGCCGATGGAGTGAGACTCTCACCCCTCAGAGTCCACAGCAGCGGAGCGGAGACTTCCCCTTACTGTCGGTCGGACGGAGCTGATGACCGGAGTGCAGGGCTGTGACTGAGGAGACCGGACGCCGCCATTGAAGAGACCAGAGCCGCCATTAGAGGGACCGGATCGGAGGACGGTACCTCAAGGATTGGTGAGAGAGCCGGAAGGCTCATCCTGCATTGACACACACGTTTTATGCCTACTGAACTGCCTAGGCGCAATTTACCTCAGAGCAGCAATGTTACTTTTGTGGATTACAAATGACACCATTTAAAGCTACATGTGCACCACCTCTACAGATTTATTGCCGGTGAAGAACACTGTACTAGTACAAGGACTGAGCTCTATTGCTAGGGATCAGGCCTGGTCCATTAGGTAGGCGCAGATAGATTTATTGCACCTCAGGGGTGTATAGCAGACGGTCGCCACACTGGGCGCTCCGTTTCCCCATTGTTAGATTGATATACCTGTTTACATGTTAAAGTGCATTTTTGCAGGGACCTGCCAAAGTATTGTAAGTCATATGTTTAAATGCATGTTGCTATTCTTTTTCCTTACTGACAAAAGTAAAGCCAGTTATTCTTATTTCAGCAGTCTGCTTGTGAGTTCATACCAATTACACTTAGAGTATAAGCTAAGTTTTATGTGCATAGGGACGTACCCCTTTACTAACTGTGCCAGAGCGGGTAGAGCCAAATTGCCGGGGGTTGGTGGAGCTGTACTCAGGGACCCAAAACAAACCAGCGGCTCTCTTAACTGGGGGTAGCGCTACACGTATATATATGTATACACCAGGGCTCGACAAACCCCGGTCGCCAGGTCGCATCTGCGACTAGAATTGGGGACACAGCTGCGGTATCCTGTCTGCCTGTGGACCCCGACCCCGCCGTTCGATAGCATCGGGGCGCGCCGGCCAGTAATTTAGGCCGCGGCTTTTTCGACCTTCTGAAGTCCTTCTGCATATGGCGCCATCTTGTGGCGGCTGTTGGTATTGCAACACCTCTAACAATGCTAATGCAATGTTAACCAGACCAATTTTCAGCTTTTGGTGCTCTCACACTTTGAATGACAATTACTCAGACATGCAACACTGTACCCAAATGAATTTTTGTCCTTTTTTTTCCACACAAATAGAGCTTTCTTTTGGTGGTATTTAATAAACGCTGTTTTTTTTATTTGTTGCGCTATAAATCAAAAAATACAGAAAAATCTGTAAAAAAAAAAAAATATAAAAATAAAAAATTCTTTGTTTCTATTAAAATGTATTGCAGAGTATTGGCCAGTGTTTTTTTTTTTTTTTTTTTTATAATAGCTTTGATTTTTATTTCTTTTTTAAAAGTAAAAAACTGTTACATTTTTTTTTTTTCCTTAATTAAAATTATTTGTAATCTCCCTGCTCCCGGGCTGTCTGATCAGGTTCGCCTGTCAGTTTTTCAGGCAGACCTGATCGGACCCTTAGCGGGGATATGGCAGTAAATAAGCGGGGATATGGCGGAAATAAAAGCAGTCACATTCTTTAGTTAACCACTTTGCGCCCGCGCTATAGATGAAAGACGTCTACAGCGTGGACGCTAATTGCCGGGAGGGCGTCCCTGGACGTCCTCCTGTTTACTTCCCCTCTGCGCACTGCCGCAAGCGCGCATCGGGAAAGTTCTGTGTTGGCCGTGTCCCTTGGACACAGCCAATCACAGATCGTGCTAAATTGCCAATCACAGCGGCCATTTAGCACTCGACCGGCTTGTCCAACGAGAGGTGATCTCATACGTAAACATATGAGATCATCCCTCATGGCCGGCTCTCCCTCCTCACACAGACAGCGTGTGAGGAGGGAGAGCTCCCGTGCTGCAGCGTCAGTGAAACGTTAGTGAACAGTGAAACACACACACACAACACACATGCCCACATGTCCCCAGTGCCACCTGTCAGTCATTGTCAAAAAAAAAAAAAAAAAAAAAAAAAAAAAAAAAAAAAAACCTGGCTCCTAACTTATTTAGCTGGCTCCTAGATTCCAAGCAAATTTGTCAAGCCCTGGTATACACACAGAACAGCATTTACCAGTGTAGAGCCCCATCCTGTCATTGGTTTCTACAGCCAACTGAACCCAACACCTGTCATTGGCAGGTGCATGTTTAGGACTCTTTGCTTGTGTATATGACCCCCAAGATGGGAATTCCCCTCACTTTGGGAAATTTCATCTTACTTCTGTAGCACCGTTGTCATAAATCAAGGTTATAGGTAAATTTTGCTGTGCTGGGTGGTAGCTAGCCTGTAGTGTAAGACCCCTTTCACACTGAGCCACGGCCACGTTAGCGGTGGTCATTTTAGCGGCACTTTACCACTGTTTAATTTGCATTTTTGCGCTGCTTTTCGCTGGCTAGTGGGGCTCTTTTAACCCCAAAGAAGACTTTTCCTAACGTCCTGCAAGCGCACCCGCCCCCCCCACCCCCCGTGTGAAAAGTCACAATGAAATGAATGGGAGGCAGTTTTCAGGCGCTATTTAGAGGCTATTTCTAGCGCTAAAACGCCTGAAAACCGCCTCAGTGTGAAAGAGTTCTTAGTGGTCAAATGGCTGCCTTCCTAATCCTGTTCCAGTTGTGGTTTCTTCCTTTTATCCGTAGGTGGCACTGTTGCCTTTGACATTAGTATAATGAGCTACAATGAATTCAAGTTATGGATAAACATACTTTTCTCAGCCAATCAGATTCGTTGCTATAAAATGCTGGGAGAAACGACAGGATTTATTTGGAAGAAGTCAGGTGATCTAGGTCCTTCTCCAGCAGTCTGGGTGGGTGTGTGTGTGTCAAACAGCTCCTGGCTGCTAGGCCTGAGGCCTATCCAGGTATTCAAGAGCTCCGCGAGAGAGAGCTTGCACAATACTTGGAAACAATGCTGAGAGGGATGGAGTTCTAGAGAAGTACCAGAGATGACTCTTCATGGACCGGAGACCCATGAGGTGACTGGGAGAGCATCAAGAGAATTTATCCAAAGAATTCTGTATGACACTGAGAAAAGTTCAGTTACTATAAGAAACAGCCTATTCTACAAAGTACAGATGTGCTGGTTCAGCTTAACTGGTTGCCGACCAGCCGCCGCAATTTTCCTGCGGCAAAATGGCTCGGCTGGGCGAAACAACTTTACCTTACGGCGCTTCGCCTTTTGGCCACTAGGGGCGTGCGCCCGCAGCGTGTACACAGAGCCGATGCAAGTGCAAGCATCCGTGATCACTCGTAACAGAGCAAGAATCGGGATCTGTGTTCTCTCAGGAGAGAGGTGACAGATCGTGTGTTCATACTATTTATGAACACCGATCTCTCTCTCCGCCTAGACAGTCCCATCCCCCCTACAGTTATAACACACCTAGGGAACAAAGTTAACCCCTTGATCGCCCCCTAGTGTTAACCCCTTCCCTGCCAGTGACATTTATACAGTAATCAGTGCATTTTTATAGCGCTGATCTCTGTATAATTGTCACTGGTCCCAAAAATGTGTGAAAAGTCCAATCTGTCTGCCGCAATATCGCAGTCCCAATAAAAATCAGATCGCCGCCATTACTAGTAAAAAAAAAATGATTACTAAAAATGCCATAAATCTATCCCCTATTTTGTAGACGCTATAACTTTTGCGCAAACCAATCAATATACGCTTATTGCTATTTTTTTTACCAAAAATAAGTATTCAAATACATATCGGCCCAAACTGAGGAAAAGATTGTTTTTTTTTGTTTTGTTTTTTTAAATGTGGGATATTCATTATAGCAAAAAGTAAAAAAGATAGTGTTTTTTTTTTCCAAATTGTCGCTCTTATTTTGTTTATAGCGCAAAAAAATTAAAACCGCAGAGGTGATCAAGTACCACCAAAAGAAAGCTCCATTTATGGGAAAAAAAGGATGTCAATTTTGTTTGGGTACAACTTCGCACGACAATTGTCACTTAAAGCGAAGTATCGCAAAAAATGGCCTGGTCATTGAGCAGCCAAATCTTCCGGGGTTAAAGGCTCTTTTCCTGTACTGCTGTCTACCCTATCTCACCTTATGCTATGGGAGCTTTTTTTTCTTATGTTTTTTGAGTACCATCGGCACCAGCTACAGTTGCAGGCAGCCTTTTAATGGTCTTGGGGAGACCTGACCATTCCCTATGTTTGGTGAGATCCCCGATTAGTGATCATGGCATTCTGGTAAGCAGTGCAAAGTGAGTACTAAAGCGCTGATAGGAGAATTAAAAATATTAAAAAAAAATGTTTTTTTGAAAACCAAATAAAATAGATAAGATGACCAAATGATATGCTGCACCATTAAAGTGTGTCCTACACGTAAAAGAATATGCAAATACATACTAGAGTATAAATAGTGCGCAATATCAACCTTAGTCTATTTAGATCAGTAGGTGAGGTTAAAAAGACAAATATCGTGGTGTAGTAAAATATATAAGTGCTTGCGTGACAATCCCAGGTGCACAAAAGTATATATAAACTTCAAGTTACAATGAGGTTGTAACCAATTTAATAAATAAATACACAATGTGTTAAAGGTAGATACAATGTGTTTTAAATAAATAAAGTGCTTCAAAATGTGAGTAAAAACAAGTATGTGTTATAATGTGTCAAAGAAAGGAAATATCCAGTTTATGCCAGTGATGCATATGGGGATATATAAATTCCAAAAGCCAATACAGGCTAAACCTGATGGATTAGCCAATTAATTGATGAATTAATGGGTAGACGGCCAACAATTAAATATTATATTAATCCCATAGGTGATAACAGTCCATTAAATTAGTTAGATAATTAATGAAATAACTCTTCACATCCACTAATGATATCCGGGACACAATTAGAAATGCTAGAACTGAAAAAAAAAAAAAAAAAAGAAGAGAGAAAAAAAGAAACTTCCCTTTATGCTGGGAATGTGCTGCTTTTTTCCTTTTGGTTCCTCCTGATATCTTGCTCCGGTATGATATAAAAGAGAAAAAGACACAAACAGGAGGAGGAGCCCAAGTGATAGTGCTAAGCACAGCACAGCGAGGAGGAAAGGGCTGACAGCCCCCTATCTGAGCCTGACCATTAGCAGGATTTGAACGCGCAAACACCTACTGGGTACATGTCAGTTGTATAGCTGTAGGCAACCCCCCAAAAAAAGATCTTCTTTGTTTGATGGTTGAATAGAGCGCTGCGCAATGGTTTTTTGTTTGTGTCTTTTATATCATACCGGAGCAAGATATCAGGAGGAACCAAAAAGGAAAAAAGCAGCACATTCCCAGCATAAAGGGAAGTTTCTTTTTTTCTCTCTTCCTTTTTTTTTTCAGTTCTAGCATTTCTAATTGTGTCCTGGATATCATTAGTGGATGTGAAGAGTTATCTCATTAATTATCTAACTAATTTAATGGACTGTTATCACCTATGGGATTAATATAATATTAAATTGGCGGCCGTTTACCTATTAATTCATCAATTAATTGGCTAATCCATCAGGTTTAGCCTGCATTGGCTTTTGGAATTTATATATCCCCATATGCATCACTGGCATAAACTGGATATTTCCTTTCTTTGACACATTATAACACATACTTGTTTTTACTCACATTTTGAAGCACTTTATTTATTTAAAACACATTGTATCTACTTTTAACACATTGTGTATTTATTTATTTATTAAATTGGTTACAACCTCATTGTAACTTGAAGTTTATATATACTTTTGTGCACCTGGGATTGTCACGCAAGCACTTATATATTTTACTACACCACATTTGTCTTTTAACCTCACCTACTGATCTAAATAGACTAAGGTTGATATTGCGCACTATTTATACTCTAGTATTTATTTGCATATTATGGTAAGCAGATTATTGTCTCGCCTGGGTGTGGAGCTGGAAGCACTTATGTGAGCGTTCAATATATGGACTTTAATCCCATTGGGACTTTGCTTTAGTTTTTCTTTTTTCACTTTGTTTTTCTCCAATGCAATTTTGGAATTTTGCTTTAGTTTTCTTTTTTCACCAAATTTTTATATCACTTACTTTATTAATCACTGAGTGTATCAGCGCTGCATTTGCTTTGTATACCAATCATGGGTTGCAGCATTGGCGGACACTGTTAAAGGAAAATCCCTCTCGCTGAGCCATTGTATTCTCCCAGCAGGGGGCGGGGGAAGTTGTCCCCATTTAGAGAACACAGTGATTATTTCTATGAGCTATAACAGTCTCTAGCAATAATCGCATGTAAAATCGGGCAGGCTGGTTGTACCTAAGTTGATTGATTGATTGAGCAGCTACTCTCAGACTGCTGTACACATGGGCCGAATGTCAGCCAGTTTCTGCTGAACCAGGTGATGTCGGGTGATATTTGGCCCATGTGTACCAGCCTTAAAGTGATTTAAGTGTTTTTTTAAATAACAAACATGTCATACTTACCTCCACTGTGCAGCTCGTTTTGCACAGAGTGGCCCGAACCTCGTCTTCTGGGGTCCCCCGGCGGCTCCTCCCCACATCAGATAACCCCCTAGGAGAAGCGCTCTTCTGAGGGGGTTACATTGCCGGCGCTCTCCCAAGTCCAGCATTCAGCGGCCATAGCTGCCCCCCAGTGCCAGCGTCATTGGATTTGATTGACAGCAGCGGGAACCAATGGCTACGCTGCCAATCAAGAGCCGAGAACCCCAGGCAGAGAGACAGCGCATCCCCATCGGGTCAAGTTCCAAAAACAGGGGGCTGGGGGGCAGGTCACTGCCAGGTGTTTTTTTACCTTAATGCACTTTAACTAAGTGGTGACATAACAAACCCCACCTATTCAAAGTGTAATATATCACAACTCAGTACATTTACCAAATAAAATGTGTAATCCAAGTCCAAAGCAAATTACCTCAAATAATAATGAACATTAAAGCAGAATTTCACCTGAAAAAGGCAATTTTGCACATCCTCCTCTGCCCATGGCTACTCTTCTATTGTTTGTTTTCTTTTGAGAGCGGGTACCTATTGCTGACCGGTACCCACTCCCACTTCCCCCACTGCATTGGGAGGCCACAGCAAGAAGTCACAGCTGGTTTCCCCCCCCCAAGCAAGATGGTGGTGCCAGGGACCCGAAGACCAGTGAAGAACTGGCCCAGGTGCTGACGGCGCTGGATCCCTGGGCTGGTAGGTGTCTGTATATTAAAAGTCAGGAGCTACAGTATTTGTAGTTGCTGACTTTTAAATTTTTTGAGAAATAACCGGAGTTCCTCTTTATCATAAGAAGCGTCCTTAGCCAGTTCTGGACTGCCCACCAAGGATGGGCTCTGGCGTGTTCGCACAGCCCACTTGCAGAGCTCGCCAGGAAGTCGGCACGGCGCTGCGCTAATCACAGGCAGTGAGACATTGTCCCGATGCGCGGCTGCTAGAGTTGCCACCTCATCCCTTTAAACCCGAACACATATTAATTACACAGGTTCTGTGGCTGATTATGGTGGTAATTATACACACTTGGTGCCTTATCTGCATTTAATTAACCTCAGAACCTGTGTAATTCATATGTGTTCGGGTTTAAAGGGATGAGGTGGCAACCCTAGCGGCTGCAGAGATCGGGAAATGTCTCACTGCCTGTGATTAGCACCGTGCCGACTTCCTGGCGGGCTCTGCACGTGGGCTGTGCGAACACGCCGGAGCTCATCCTTACTGCCCACCACACACATAATGCAGCAGGGTGACTTGGCTGTGCAAAAAAAACGTACCTGGTCTGGGGCGCACGTGCCGCCAGTGAACCACTCTCACTGCGATTGGACACAGCGGGAGCCAATTAGCAAGCCCGCGGGCCTCACACGATTGATCCAGAGAAGGACAGAACGGCAGTCTACTGATGTAAACAAAGCAAGCTTCTGTCAGACAGGAACAGAGATCTGTGCTTCCTGCTAATCAGGACCACAGCTCTCTGTTCCTGCAGTGAGTCCATCCCCCACACAGTTAGCACACTGAGGGAACCGCATTTAACTCCTTGATCACCCCTGATGTTAACCCCTTCCCTGCCAGTGTCATTTATACAGCATCATTTTTTTTTTATTTTTTTTTTTTTTTTTTTAGCACTGGTCCCCAAAAAGTGTCACTAAAAGTGTCCAATTTGTCCACTGCACTGTTGCAGTCCCCCTAAAAAACGCTGATCCCTCTAAAAAGTCCCTAAATCTTTCCCATAGTTTGTAGACGCTATAACTTTTGCGCAAACCAATCAATATACGCTAATTGGGATTTTTATTTTTTTTTATTAAAAATATGTAGCAGAATACATAGTGGCCTAAATTGATGAAGAAATTCGATTTTTTTTTTGTTTACATTTTTTTATTGGGTATGTTTTATAGCAGAAAGCTAGAAATATTTATTTATTTTTTTTTTAAATTGTCGGCCTTTTTTTGTTTATAGCGCAAAAAATAAAAACCGCAGGAGGTGATCAAATACCACTAAAAGAAAGCTCTATTTGTGTGGGAAAAAAAAGAAGGACATCCATTTTGTTTTGGTACAGCATCGCACGCCCGCAAAATTTTCAGTTTAAGTAACGCAGTGCCGTATCGCAAAAAATGGCCTGGTCATTAAGGGGGTAAATCCTTCCAGGGCTGAAGTGGTTAAAGTGTCCAATCAAAATCTTTATTGTACCGTAAAAGTGTGCAACACACCTTCATGGAAATGGTGCAGATGTTCAGATCCTTTGGAAATTATCAAGCATAGAACACTATGAAAACGCACTCACCTTCTACATATGACCTAAATAACATACCAGACAAGTTAGAATAGGGCTTATGTTGTTTTTCAGGTTCCTATGGATGACATCTCCCTGGCAGTACCTCAGCATTCCTTATAAGCAAGGCGTGAAAAAGACTCCCACAGACAGATCACAGCCACATACTATAAAACCATACAACCGATTTAAGAGATTAAAATGCACTTACATGTGTATCGCTTAATCCCGTAGGAGCCGCTGGAAATTTGCCAAGGTTCTTTTCTCCAGTAGTTTGCCCCGCAACCAGGCACACGATCTCAGACACACTTTTCCTCAGTAACCAGTCTAGGGGGGTTTTCGTATTTATTTTGGAGAGCTTGGATAGAGTTGAGGGAATTGAGTGAGATACTCCAAAAGCAGAAACGGTGAACTCCTTTCTGTTCAGCTGAAGCAGAAGTCTTTGTATATGGCAAAGAGGATATGAGGAGGATTCCTATGACCAGGGCTGGTGCAAGAATTACTGACACTCTAGGCAAAACCTAATTTTCCCTCCCCCTTACTCCACCCCCTTTGCCCCCATGACCCATCACTATACTTTCCTGTACACATATTCCATCACTGGACACGTTACATTGTTGTACCCCTTCTGCACACACGCATACCTCCCAACTTTTTGAAATGAGAATGAGGGACACCTATCAGCAAAAGTATGCAGGCATAGGACACACCCCCTGCCACGCCCCCCTTAAAGGAGAAGTGTACAAAAAAACAAGATTGGTTAAACCCACAAGTCCTTTTTTTACCACTACTATTCCTTTATATTGGCTTCTGAAATTTACAAATGCAGCAATTTAGGAATCAGATGAAAGGTTTAGCGCTGGAAAACACTTTTTGATAGATAAAAAGTGAATTTTTTATACAACTATATAGATCAGACCAAAATGAGGGAGAAATGAGGGGGACAGAGGGACATTTCTCCAAATCAGGGACAGTCCCTCTAAATAAGGGACAGTTGGGAGGTATGCACACGTTACATTACTGTATCCCTTTGCACACACGTTACATTGCTGTACCCCATCTGCACACAGGTTACATTGCTGTACCCCATCTGCACACACGTTACATTGCTGTAACCCCCTCTGCACACACGTTACATTGCTGTACCCCCTCTGCACACACGTTACATTACTGTACCCCCTCTACACACGTTACATTACTGTACCCCCTCTGCACACACGTTACATTGCTGTACCCCTCTGCACACACGTTACATTGCTGTACCCCCTCTGCACACACGTTACATTGCTGTATCCCCCTCTGCACACACGTTACATTGCTGTACAACCTCTGCACACACGTTACATTGCTGTACCCCCTCTGCACACACGTTACATTGCTGTACCCCCTCTGCACACACGTTACATTGCTGTACCCCCTCTGCACACACGTTACATTGCTGTACCCCCTCTGCACACACGTTACATTGCTGTACCCCCTCTGCACACACGTTACATTGCTGTACCCCCTCTGCACACACGTTACATTGCTGTACCCCCTCTGCACACACGTTACATTGCTGTACCCCCTCTACACACACGTTACATTGCTGTACACCTCTGCACACACGTTACATTGCTGTACACCTCTGCACACACGTTACATTGCTGTACACCTCTGTACACACGTTACATTGCTGTACACCTCTGCACACATGTTACATTGCTGTACACATGTTACACTGCTGTAACCCCTCTGCGCACATGTTACATTGCTGTAACCCCTCTGCACACGTTACATTGCTGTAACCCCTCTACACACGTTACATTGCTGTAACCCCTCTGCACACATGTTACATTGCTGTAACCCCCTCTGCACACATGTTACATTGCTGTAACCCCTCTGCACACATGTTACATTGCTGTACTCCCTCTGCACACATGGTACATTGCTGTACTCCCTCTGCAAACACGTTATATTGCTGTACTTCCTCTGCACTAAGGATGAGCTCCGGCGTGTTCGCACACCCCACGTGCAGAGCCCGCAAGGAAGTCAGCACTGCGCTAATCACAGGCAGTGAGACATTGTCCCAATGCGCAGCTGCAGAGATCGGGAAATGTCTCAGTGCCTGTGATTAGCGCAGGGCTCTGCACGTGGGGTGTGCGAACACGCCGGAGCTCGTCCTTACTCTGCACACACGTAACATTGCTGTACCCCTCTGTACACATGTTACATTGTGTACCCCTCTGCACACATGTTACATTGCTGTATCCCTCTGCACACATGTTACATTGCTGTACCCCTCTGCACACACGTGACATTGCTGTACTCCCTCTGCACACATGTGACATTGCTGTACCCCTCTGCACACATGTTACATTGCTGTACCCCTCTGCACACGTTACATTGCTGTACCCCTCTGCACACATGTTACATTGCTGTACCCCTCTGCACACATGTTACATTGCTGTACCCCTCTGCACACATGTTACATTGCTGTACCCCTCTGCACACATGTTACATTGCTGTACTCCCTCTGCACACATGTTACATTGCTGTACCCCTCTGCACACATGTTACATTGCTGTACTCCCTCTGCACACATGTTACATTGCTGTACCCCTCTGCACACATGTTACATTGCTGTACTCCCTCTGCACACATGTTACATTGCTGTACCCCTCTGCACACATGTTACATTGCTGTACTCCCTCTGCACACATGTTACATTGCTGTACCCCTCTGCACACATGTTACATTGCTGTACTCCCTCTGCACACATGTTACATTGCTGTACCCCTCTGCACACATGTTACATTGCTGTACTCCCTCTGCACATATGTTACATTGCTGTACTCCCTCTGCACATATGTTCACCATTGATGGTAAACAGGGTTCAATGTACAACTGTGACAAGCCCACCTTTGCTCCAGCAGACATTTTATTCTCCAAGCCTCACAGCCTGGACTTCAGGAGGAGTCAGGAGCAGAGCTGAGTGACAGGGCAGCAGACCAATCAGCTTCCAGCTGCATTTGGTAAGACAGCAGCCAGACCTCCTGCTGGGAGATGGAAATATGCAGATAGCAGTGTGGGAGAGTCTTTGGCGTCGCGGTTCTCACTGACACAACTAGGACATGTGTAAGGCTGGATTTACACCAGTCCGGTGCGAATTCTAGCTCTGTTCTCTGTGCGAAGAGAAAAAGCAGCTGTTCATCGCTTCCTCTCCGTTCTCAGATGCGTTCCTATAGAAGAATATGTGCCTGCAATTCGCACTGCACTGCCTAGAAAACGCACAAGTTTTTTTGGCAATACGGAGTGCGAATGCAACGCACATATGTAAACCAGACTGATTGAAAGTAATAGATGTGAAAAAGGTTCTTCAAATTGGATGCGACAGTGTAAGCCGCATCCAATTTGCATAGGTGTGAACCCAGCCTTAAGTCTAGGTTCACACTACTGCGATGCGATGTACTGCGAATTTCAGGAGGTAGACAGTGAACAATTTGCAGAGATGTGAACTGTGTGCTGCGAGTTTACTTGAAACCTATGAAGATAAAAATCACACTGCACCATAGGAATTTGCATCGCACCCGCAGTCAACATGCACAGGACCCTTTTTTTTTTCTTGCACCAAATTCGCAACGCATAGATGTGAACCAAAGCCATGGAATACTATGATTTTTACATGACCTGTGAATCTGTGTGTTCCTAAACGCATCAAACCCGCTGTAAATTTGCATCAGTGTGAACCCAGGCTTAACAAGTCACACATGCAGCCTACATGTTGGTGGTGCTGCTGATCCAATGCCGACCCCTGCCCTGAGTTCTTTCACTGGTTCGGGAAGGGTCCTCCTCCTCCCTCCCTCCTCTCGGTCTCTCCCTCCGCACATGACTGGGTCGATTACTCCATCCATCCCGCCCCTCCTCTGCTCACCGCCCACCGGGATCCCTTCCCCAGCTACGCATCCGGATCCCTGCATGCGAACTAAAGCTTTCATGCTGCGCCCTCTTTTCTATGCTGGAGGGACAGACAGGTGTTTTAAAAACTCAAAACCCCAGCAAGTCACAGGGGATCAAAATTTTGCCACCCCCTTACCCTGGTGCCCTAGGCAGCTGCCTGACCTGCCTATTGCTAACACTGGCCCTGCTTATGCCCTGCAAGAAAAGGATAAGGTAAAAAGCTAATGCGGCTGCAGCCACCCAAAAGTTTTCCCACACTAAGAAATAAAGTAATAAATAGAACAAGTGCTGCGCTGCTCAAGCCCTAAAGGTCCGTACACACGATATGAAAATCGCAAGTATAACTTTGTCCGATGAACAATCTGAGGATTTTCGGATCATTAGTACGGTGCTTTTCTACAACCGATTCCGGTTTTTCGTCAGACAAAGGCTGGATGTGCAGACTGTAACATTTTTGTCGTACGTGAACTCAACATCCGGTTTTCGTTTAATTAGTACAGTTTTCGTATGAAAAAAATCATAAGAGCAAGACTATGTATGCTCAGAAATGAAAGAACACATACAAAACTAGTCAACACATTACGTCACTTCTGAAGTTGTATTCTGTCATACGAGAATTTTTTTCTTCACTTTCGACATGAGACTAGCATGCAAGAAAAAACAGACAGTCATCTGAAAATCTGAGCGTGTACGAGGCTTAAGTAACAAAGTGAAATAAACACCAACCAGAGGGTCTAGAACACAAAATATAAAGAATAAACAAACCTAAAATAAGTGCATAAAACCAATATTGAATAGATAGATAATAAATGTGTCTTGTGATATCACACAAACAACAAACTCATTTAAAAAGTAAAAGCTAGGCTAACCATCTAACAAATATAAAAGAGAAATTAAAATATAAAAAGATGATGCAACTCAAATATAGAAGATGGTAATTTATCAAGTGTTCAATGGTGTGAAAATACCCAAAAATATACAGTATTTAAAATTTTTGTCAATATTTTATTATTCTTTTTATGTGACAACACTGAAGAAATTATACTTTGCTACAATGTAAAGTAGTGAGTGTACAGCTTGTATAACAGTGTAAATTTGCTGTCCCCTCAAAATAACTCAACACACAGCTATTAATGTCTAAGCCACTGGCAACAAAAGTGAGTACACCCCTAAGGCCGTGTACACACGATAGGACTTTTCGGGGGGATTGTCCTCCGGACTAGAGTCCGCCGGACAATCCGACCGTGTGTGGGGCTCCGGCGGACTTTTTCCTCCCAAAAGTCCGGCGGACCTAGTTTTAAGTTTTGACTTAAAATTGTCCGCCGGACTCGGCAGTCCGGCAGACAATCCCGCCGTCTGTGTGCTAGTCCGCTGGACTTTTGAAATGAACAGACTTTCCTCACACACGGAGGAAAGTCCGTTCATTTAGAATGTGACTCCAGGTAGACGGGGCTAGCGAAGGAATCCAATGCCGCCGCCTCGATCGGCGACATTGACACCTCACTAGCCCCGTCTACCTGGTATGGATTTAAAGGGGAATCCCTACACCGAAAAAAGGCGTGGGGTTCCCCCCCCAAATCCATATCAGATCCTTATCCGAGCACGTAGCCCGACCGGTCAGGAAAGGGGGTGGGAACGAGCGAGCCCCCTCCTGAGCCGTACCAGGCCGTGTGCCCTCAACATGGGGGGTGCCCTGGGGAAAGGGCACCTTGTCCCCATGTTGATGAGGACAAGGGCCTCTTCCCGACAACCCTGGCCTTTGTTTGTCGAGGTCTGCAGGCGGGGGGCTTATCGGAATCTGGGAGCCCCCTTAAATAAGGGGGCCCCCAGATCCCGGCCCCCCACCCTATGTGAATGAGTATGGGGTACGATGTAACCCTACCCATTCACCTAAGGGAAAAAAGTGTAAATAAAAAAACAACACAATTTTTTAAAATACTTTATTGCACAGCTCCGGGGGTCTTCTTCCGTCTTGACCCGGGGTTCCCATTAATATCCATACCAGACCTGAAGGGGGGCTTTTTTATTTATCAATGATTTTCAATGACTGTTCTCTGTATTACGGGACCCGGCAATTCATTATAGCCGCGAGTGATTTTAAATAGCTTTTTTTTCCTGCAAAAATTACACTTTGTGCAGGGACAGTTCTAAGCACGGGAAACATGCGCCCCTTCACAGGCATACTATACACACCCCCAAGGTATGAAATTTAAAGGAATATTACACTTTTATTGTTTCACTTTAAGCATTATTAAAATCACTGCTCCTGAAAAAACGTCCATTTTTAAAACTTTTTTTTGTATTGATACATGTCCCCTGGGGCAGGACCCAGGTCCCCAAACACTTTTTATGACAATAACTTGCATATAGGCTTTTAAAATTAGCACTTTAGATTTCTCCCATAGACTTTTACAGGGTGCTCGCGGCTTTTCGAATTTGCCGCAAACACCCCAAATTGTTCGCTGTTCGGTGAACAGGCGAACAGGCAATGTTCGAGTCAAGGAACTCGAAGCACATCCCTACTCAGGAGGACTCATCTGATGAAAGATGGAAAATTGCCCTTTGAACAGATGGGATAAAACTGGAGCTTTTTGGCAAGCCACATCAGTTCTATTTTCAAAGAAAAAAAATTGAAAATTGTATCATACTTAACTTAATTTTCCTTTCCTGGCGCCTACCATGGCACCATACTAATGATAGAGCTCTGCCTCGACTCCTCCCTCAGGACTAGTGAATAGCATAAAAGAAAGACCTACCCCCTCCCCAAGCATTCTCTATAAAAATAGAATACAGAGGGTGGGAGCGCATGCTGCCGTGGATAGGCGCCAAGAAAGGAAACTTACGGTAAGTATGATACAATTTTCCGTTTTCCTGTCACCTCCATGGCAGAGTACTGATGATAACTAAGGATGAGCTGAGGCGTGTTCGCAAACCCGCACGTGCAGAGCCTGTCAGGAAGTCCGCACTGCACAGCGCTAATCACATTTAGTGAGACATTTTCCTGATCCGCGGCTGCAGAGATCGAGAAATGTCTCACTTCCTGTGATTAGCGATGTGCAGTGCCGACTTCCTGGTGTGCTCTGCACGTGCGGGTTGCGAACACGCCTCAGCTCATCCTTATAAATAATTAGCTCATAAGAGTGGGCTGATGCTTAACAAAAACATATTTATTTAGATCAGGCATGTCCAAAGTCCGGCCCGCGGGCCAATCGCGGCCCGCGTTCCAGTTTCGGACGGCCCGCCTGGTAATTTTGACATGTATATCTTTTGTGGCCCCCAATGAATCCCTGAGCGCCGGGGGCCACAAAAGATAGATATGCTGGCTACCTTGGAGGGGGCGGGACGAGTGCCGTGCATACAGGAGAGGATTATTTCCTGTTTACACGGCGTCCTGTGTTAAAGGAAGTCCCGTCTCCTGCGCTGCCATTGGACAACTGTTTTGTCCATCATAGGAGGCGGGACTTTCAATTAAAGAGGCCGCCGATAAAAACAGGAGTTTCTCCTGTATGTCTGTTGGCGCTCGTCCCGCCCCCCTCCTTGTCTCCTCCAAGGCTGCAGATGGACATGAATCAGGCTGCAATGGTGAGTCTGCATTCATGTCAGTGTGGGGGCTGCATTCATGTCAGTGTGGGGGCTGCATTCATGTCAGTGTGGGGGCTGCATTCATGTCAGTGTGGGGGCTGCATTCATGTCAGTGTGGGGGCTGCATTCTTGTCAGTGTGGGGGCTGCATTCTTGTCAGTGTGGGGGCTGCATTCATGTCAGTGTGGGGGCTGCATTCATGTCTCTTGTCAGTGTGGGGGCTGCATTCTTGTCTCTTGTCAGTGTGGGGGCTGCATTCATGTCAGTGTGGGGGCTGCATTCATGTCAGTGTGGGGGCTGCATTCATGTCAGTGTGGGGGCTGCATTCTTGTCAGTGTGGGGGCTGCATTCTTGTCAGTGTGGGGGCTGCATTCTGGTCAGTGTGGGGGCTGCATTCATGTCTCTTGTCAGTGTGGGGGCTGCATTCTTGTCTCTTGTCAGTGTGGGGGCTGCATTCATATCAGTGTGGGGGCTGCATTCTTGTCTCTTGTCAGTGTGGGGGCTGCATTCATGTCAGTGTGGGGGCTGCATTCATGTCAGTGTGGGGCTGCATTCATGTCAGTGTGGGGGCTGCATTCATATCAGTGTGGGGGCTGCATTCATGTCAGTGTGGGGGCTGCATTCATATCAGTGTGGGGGCTGCATTCTTGTCAGTGTGGGGGCTGCATTCTTGTCAGTGTGGGGGCTGCATTCATATCAGTGTGGGGGCTGCATTCATATCAGTGTGGGGGCTGCATTCATATCAGTGTGGGGGCTGCATTCATATCAGTGTGGGGGCTGCATTCTTGTCAGTGTGGGGGCTGCATTCTTGTCAGTGTGGGGGCTGCATTCTTGTCAGTGTGGGGGCTGCATTCATGTCAGTGTGGGGGCTGCATTCATGTCTCTTGTCAGTGTGGGGGCTGCATTCTTGTCTCTTGTCAGTGTGGGGGCTGCATTCATGTCAGTGTGGGGGCTGCATTCTTGTCTCTTGTCAGTGTGGGGGCTGCATTCATGTCAGTGTGGGGGCTGCATTCATGTCAGTGTGGGGGCTGCATTCATGTCAGTGTGGGGGCTGCATTCTTGTCAGTGTGGGGGCTGCATTCTTGTCAGTGGGGGGGCTGCATTCATGTCAGTGTGGGGGCTGCATTCATGTCTCTTGTCAGTGTGGGGGCTGCATTCTTGTCTCTTGTCAGTGTGGGGGCTGCATTCATATCAGTGTGGGGGCTGCATTCTTGTCTCTTGTCAGTGTGGGGGCTGCATTCATGTCAGTGTGGGGGCTGCATTCATGTCAGTGTGGGGGCTGCATTCATGTCAGTGTGGGGGCTGCATTCATATCAGTGTGGGGGCTGCATTCATGTCAGTGTGGGGGCTGCATTCATATCAGTGTGGGGGCTGCATTCTTGTCAGTGTGGGGGCTGCATTCTTGTCAGTGTGGGGGCTGCATTCATATCAGTGTGGGGGCTGCATACATATCAGTGTGGGGGCTGCATTCATATCAGTGTGGGGGCTGCATTCTTGTCAGTGTGGGGGCTGCATTCTTGTCAGTGTGGGGGCTGCATTCTTGTCAGTGTGGGGGCTGCATTCATGTCAGTGTGGGGGCTGCATTCATGTCTCTTGTCAGTGTGGGGGCTGCATTCTTGTCTCTTGTCAGTGTGGGGGCTGCATTCATGTCAGTGTGGGGGCTGCATTCTTGTCTCTTGTCAGTGTGGGGGCTGCATTCATGTCAGTGTGGGGGCTGCATTCATGTCAGTGTGGGGGCTGCATTCATGTCAGTGTGGGGGCTGCATTCATATCAGTGTGGGGGCTGCATTCTTGTCAGTGTGGGGGCTGCATTCTTGTCAGTGTGGGGGCTGCATTCATATCAGTGTGGGGGCTGCATTCATATCAGTGTGGGGGCTGCATTCTTGTCAGTGTGGGGGCTGCATTCTTGTCAGTGTGGGGGCTGCATTCTTGTCAGTGTGGGGGCTGCATTCTTGTCAGTGTGGGGGCTGCATTCATGTCAGTGTGGGGGCTGCATTCATGTCAGTGTGGGGGCTGCATTCTTGTCAGTGTGGGGGCTGCATTCATGTCAGTGTGGGGGCTGCATTCTTGTCAGTGTGGGGGCTGCATTCTTGTCAGTGTGGGGGCTGCATTCTTGTCAGTGTGGGGGCTGCATTCTTGTCAGTGTGGGGGCTGCATTCTTGTCAGTGTGGGGGCTGCATTCTTGTCAGTGTGGGGGCTGCATTCTTGTCAGTGTGGGGGCTGCATTCTTGTCAATGTGGGGGCTGCATTCATATCAATGGGGGGGGTTGCATTCATGTCAATGGAGTGCGGGCTGCATTCATAGCAATGGAGTGGGTGCTGCATATGGGCACTGTTTAGGCTGCATTGATGGGCACTGACCCTTATTTTGCTTCAGTCCTTTATTTCAAATTTAAGATTTTTTTCCTGAAACTTCCTTTTTAAAGTTAAGGTGCGTGTTATAAGCCGATTAAATACGGTATATCCAAATAACACACCTGAGCTCATCAATTCACCACACACAGCACAAAGGCAAGAGAATTCTTGTTGGGCAGTGTATTAGTGCTTGGACGAACACACTTAGACCGAGTTTTAATGGTTTAAAGAATGTCAGGCAAAATGGTCATCAAATCTGGCCCTCTTTGAAAAAAGTTTGGACACCCCTGATTTAGATGAAGAGAGAGCTGTCTGAATTGTTCTCCCCAACTCTACAGTTGTCAGAGTTCCTGGGTCAATGTGGTAGTGCTTGAGGAATGTGTGTGGCTGCCCTGCACACTGTTTCCAAGGAGACATTTGCCCCTGTTGCCCATGAGGCCGAGACTGCTCTAGTTGAATGAGCATTCAACTGTGAAGGAGGATCCATACTCTTCACCTTGTAAGCTTTTGGATTAGCTTGCAGCTAAGTAAGCCCTCTGGAGATGTCCAGTTCATGACAGGAATTTGATTCAGAGTCTCAAAATACTGTGAGGGCCCAAGGTTCCATCAGGTGGCTTGGAGTAGTGGCTTTAGGTGTTAATCCTCAGAAAGAACGTAGTTTAACTCTGCCCGGGTAAAAAGAGATGTGGACATCGCCTATTCCCAGAGAATGAAGCTCAGAAATTCTTCTACCTAACCAAGAGAAAAGCTGTCTTAAGTGATAGATCCCAGGTGGAAATTTGTTCTACCGGTGCAAATGGCTGATTGGTTAAGACTTCCAGTACTAAAGATAGGTCCCATTTAGGAAACGAACACCTAAAAGGCAGACAGATCTTCAATACACCTTTGAGGAAGGTGATGACAAAAGGATCTTCTGCCTATCTTGTATTGGTTGCTGCTGAAATAGCTGCCCACCTGGACCTCGATTTGCCAGAATCTCGAACGTGCATGTGCACTCCGATCCTGGGGACCCCGGCAAACCCGCATGCGTGCGGGAGCCGAACACAAACAGGCTGGAAGGGGAAACTAAAAGAGAAGAATAATAAAAAAAAAAAAGCTGCAAAACAAAAGGAAATTTTAAGGGGAACCCATCCTCCTGCACAACCCACAGTTCACATTATTCAATGTAAGCAGACTGCATTCCTATAAGGAAACTCTGCAGGACCCCAAAAGATCCACAGAAGGGGTTCCCTGCCTTATCAGCGCTGTTAGCGGCACAAAAACAGGAAGCTGCTAAAGGCAGAGGTAGGGACATACTGCTACTCTTCACCAGCCAAGAAAAAATGAGGAAAAAAAGAGAATGCTGGAGGAGCGGGTAGGTTTTTCTTTTATTGTATTCACTAGTCCTGAGGGAGGAGTTGAGGCGGAGGTCTATCATCAGTATGCTGCCATGGAGGTGCCAGGAAAATGAAGTTTGGTCTTGGACAAGGCTTAGTTATGTTTTGGGGCTTCTTTACTGCATTTGGCATGGGATGCCTTGAATCTGTGCGAAACACAATGAAAGCAAAATATACTACCCAGTGTGAGAAAGCTCTGTCCCAGTTGAGGTCATGGATCCTATTCAAAGTGCTTTGTGCATATAAATATCATAGGTCACTATCACGTGATAAATGGCGTGATGTGTGTTAATTGCAAAGTCTAGTGCTTTTACTGTTGCTATCAAATTCATTCCATCAGTAGCCCATCTTCACTGCCCAACGTGATAATACGATAAATGTATGTTACATGTGACCTAGGCTTTTCAATAAGATGAAGTAAACATAATCACATCAATTTTTAAAATTGTATACAAATGTTAAAACAAATGTTAAAACAAAAATATTAAAACAAAAATATGAGTCCGTGACAACACCGCTTGTGCTTGATTAAACTTTAAATTTTCATAGTGCAGATTTCTTGCTTTGTGACCGTCACCAACTATGTAATGGATCACTTACCAAACCTTGGTAAGTGTAAAGCCTGCGGTTACTTTAGGATAACCAATCCTATCTATGGCCTCCCTCTTTCTCTCAATTCCTGGTACAGGTGGTATACGGATAGACTCCACAGATGGTGAGATCCCTCTCCCGGAAGTGACGCGATCGCGTGTGATTACCCAGCAGCCTGATGACGCAAAACCCTTTGCGAAACGCGTAGAGGCTGCTGGGTAATCACACGATCGCGATCGCGTCACTTCCGGGAGAGGGATCTCACACCAGGAAGGGGGCTCAGGACGCACGCCAACCAAAAGAAACCTGATTTTAAACACAAGGCTGAATATGCTTAGTGCCAGCGACGGCACTGGACCATATGAGTCTTTATGATATTTTCTTTTAAATAAAAACCTTTGAAAAACGTACTTCACTATCAGAAGCCCCTTGTTTATTATCTCATTTTCTGGGGAACCTGCGGAGTCCATCTGTGGAGTCTATCCGTATACCACCTGTACCAGGAATTGAGAGAAAGAGGGAGGCCATAGATAGGATTGGTTATCCTAAAGTAACCGCAGGCTTTACACTTACCAAGGTTTGGTAAGTGATCCATTACATAGTTGGTGACGGTCACAAAGCAAGAAATCTGCACTATGAAAATTTAAAGTTTAATCAAGCACAAGCGGTGTTGTCACGGACTCATATTTTTGTTTTAATATTTTTGTTTTAACATTTGTTTTAACATTTGTATACAATTTTAAAAATTGATGTGATTATGTTTACTTCATCTTATTGAAAAGCCTAGGTCACATGTAACATACATTTATCGTATTATAACGTTGGGCAGTGAAGATGGGCTACTGATGGAATGAATTTGATAGCAACAGTAAAAGCACTAGACTTTGCAATTAACACACATCACGCCATTTATCACGTGATAGTGACCTATGATACTTATATGCACAAAGCACTTTGAATCAGCTGACTAAGGCACGGAACTAGCACTGAGCACTTGGTATTTTTAGATTTTTTGTTTGTTTTTTGACTTTAATTTATTTGAACACGGCATTTAAACAGTAGGTCAGTAACTGCACTTTAGGGATTTAGAGTTTGTGGGTGGACCACAGCATAGTACTAACTAGCTGTGGCATCCCAATGTTTGATGGATAAGAACAGCGCGGTTTTCACCTTACTTCCTCTTCATTTTGAATAGTCACTTTTGGGTGACTATATTGCATAAAACTGCAGCTCATTATAGGAATTTATAACATTGTTGCAAAATACTAACCAGCGCCGGTACCCCACAATTCTACATGGATCCTATTGCCAACTTCAAGCCAATAAATTGGTTTGAGTTTGTATAAAAACTAGATGGCTCAAATCTCGGCTGGGTACAACAAGCGTGAATCTTTATGTGTTGGACCAGGATGCTTTAGGCTAAATCCTCTCCCTCGTCTTTCAGTCAGATCTCTATGTTGTCATAACCTTTATTGTCCCTGTGGAGTCCCCAGCCATCATTACCAGGCGCACAGCTTTCAGGAGGATCAGGCGGGTGCATACAGTCAGAGAATACAGGAATATAACACCGCCAACTGATGTCCATGTGCTTAGGCTTTTGCACACCTGGCTGAACATGTTAGCAACAGGTGGGATGGCATCAGGGGAAATCTTGAGCAGCTGCACAGCATTGAAGTAGAATGGAAAGTCGTTCCATCTGCAAACTGCTCTGTCCCAGAGGAGAGATGAAAGACACAAGAATCTATGTACTTACATAATGAAGGTGGGGAAGTCACCATAATTGGCTCCAATGAAAAAGCCCAAGTCACCTGTAAACCTTCTTCTGAAAAGTGGTCCGCAGCAAATTGCTTTTCAGAGGGGCAGCAGGGACTGTGAATAAGACCTTACTAATTATTGTCCATTGAAACTATTGATAATCTTGGCCCACTAATTTGCATCTGCTATTGTAACCAAGCAGCTACTGTATAGATAGCTACAAATCTCCAGTAGAAATAAACTGAAGCTTCTATACATCTCTGACACAAACTTGCTACCGGTATGACCAAAAATGAAGTCCCTGTTTTTCTCCCCCTTTTTGAATGACAAATCCGTAAAGGAAATATTTTCCATTTTGTTAGGTAGACTTCTTGGAATTGTGAACCAAATACCTTTTCATTTTGTATGGCATTGAAAGGATAAGTTCAACTTTCTGAAAAAAAATAACAAACGCACATACAGTATTTCTTCAGCAAAAAAATGTGCATTTATTATTTTTCACTGGAGCCTGCAGAACATTGCACCCGTGATCAGTGGCTCACAGGTACAATGTAAGGCCCCTGTGGACATGTCCTCCAGCTTTCTTGCCTCTACCTCTGTACAGACTTTCTTTCTGAAAGCTGGAGGAAATGTCAGTGGACTACAAATGTGCTGATCAGTGCCCTCGCAGTCCATTGAGCACCACAGGCTGTCTGTCACAGTGGAAGAGATGGGACTTGTAGTTTCTTCATTCACAGATTCCTGTGAATGAATGATGCGGCTGTGTAGACAGAACCCTGCACAGTCACACCAGTTTTAAAATGTGACAGCAACTGCAGGGAAGAGGAACCCATGGAAGGGGGGGTGTAAGGAGGAGAGGCGTCTGCGTGAACATGTTACACCAGGGGTATTAAAAAATTTTTTTTACAGAGGTCTGGTCAGCAAAATTGTCTTCCAGTAGAGGTTTGAATCTCATGTTTTTGTGTAATTTCTCAGCCTCCCTTCACATCATAGTCCCCCCACTTACATCACAGCACAATATTTACATCACAGCCCCCTTTACAATACAGTGCCCCCGTTTGGGTTACAGTTCTCCATCTTTACATCACAGCCCCCTCTTTACATCACAGTCTCCCATCTTTACATCACAGTTCCCCCCTTTACATCACAGTCCCCCCATTTTACATCAGCCCCCCTTTTACATCACAATCCCTCCTTTTACATTACAGTCCCCCATCTTTACATTGCAGTTTCTCTTTTTATAGCAGGGACCCCTTTTCATCACAGCCCCCCTGCCACATCAAAGTCCCCCCTTTTATATTATAGTACTCCTCCTTTACATCACAGCACCCCTGTTACATCTCAGTGCCCCTCTTTACATTGTGGTTCACTGTTTAACAGCACAGCACCCCTTACTTTACATCAGAGTACTCATCCCTCCCCTTCCTGTCCTACCTTTCATAGCAGAGGGTGAGAGGTGCGATAGGTCTGAATAGATGGTGGGAGCTTCCCAATTTCTCCTGTTAACAGGTGGGTAATTGCTTGCTAGGACCGCCCCGTGTCATAGCAGCCAACCGGAAGCTTTTTAACTTAAAAAAGCAACTCCCACTCTCCCTGCAAACCTATCGCACCTCCCGCTCTCTTCCCTGTGGTAAAGATGACAGCAGCAACAGTGACAGGAGGAACAGAGGACACACAAGCACCTAAATGGCATGACCATGGCAGTCTGGACAGAACTTTTACTTGGCCCAGGTCCAGACCGCGGTCCACCATCTAGTGATGCCTGTGTTATACCCTAAATATGGGTGTAACATGTTCAGAAAGGTGTGCCCACAAATACCATAACAGGTTGGTACTCCAAGCCCACAGTATCAGCCTCCCAGTTTTACACTGTGTATTTAGGTGCTGGCAGAGACAGAGCACTTCTCACCTGATAGAGCACACAAGTATCGCCACATTGTATTCAACTCCAGTGTGAAGTAAATGAAAGACAGGCTTGAGCTCAAATCCCCTCCCATCAGTCACGCCCCTTCGACATGTTTCTCCCACACGGGCTTAATCTATTGAGGTATTTAAAGTGGAACCAAGTCTTATGCCCCGTACACACGGTTGGATTTTCCGACGGAAAATGTCCTATTGGACAATGTTGTCGGAAATTCCGACCGTGTGTAGGATCCATCGGACTTTTTCCGTCGGATTTACAAATCACAGATCACATTACAAGACCAAAGCTATTGACTACTAGCCTCTACGTAGTCCCGTAGTAGGCAACAAACGTCACCACGTTCAGAATAATCGGATTTTCTGACAACTTTGTCCGACCGTGTGTATGCAACACCAGTGTCGGACAAAATCTGTCCGAAAAAATCCGATGGATTTTGTGGTCGGATTTTCCGACCGTGTGTACGGGGCATTAGGCTGGGTTCACATATATGAGAATTGTATGCGGGCTCTCCCGCAGCCAATTCGCATGACAGGCAAGTGTGGCCGGCTCTCAATGGAGCCGGTTCACACAGGTCTAGGGCAGCCATGGACCCGATTGCAGAAGGGTCCTGTTTGGGTAAGGGCTCCAGAGTGATAGAGAGATCCCAAATGGGAAAGATTTGTTTTAATGGGTGGGCTTATCTACTTGACTGTCTTGAAGAATTCCGTTATTAAAGGATCTTCGGTCCATCTCTTGTTGTCACAGCAGAGATTGCCACCAGCTGTACCTCTAAACTGCTTAATGCTAATCCTAAATCAAGGTCTGCTTGCAGAAAGTCAAGGAGTTGGGAGGAAGAGGGTACATCAGGATTGAAGTTTTGCCATTCACGAAAGATCTAAACTTATTCCAAACCTTGTTGTCACACGTATTGTTCATTGAAGGCTCCTGTGCTTTGAGTAGACTTGAAACAACTCTGGAGGAACATCCTAATGATCAAAGTCTCTGCTTTAACATTCTAATGTAAAGGTTCATTCTGTGAGGATTCTGATGGGTGTGATCCCTCGAGCCAGAAGAAAGGGTACCAGAGGAATATTTACCGGAGGCTGGACACTAAGAAATATTGCTCTAGGGAATCATGGGTCTCCATGCAAATATGGCAGGACTGTTATCACTGTTTATTGTTATGATATTGCAAGTCTCGAGAGAATTTGAGGTATGAGGCCGGAGGAGGCCTAACTTAGATTGCATGCCCAAGGACTTGACAGGGCATCTATTGCTTCTGCCCAAGGGTGAGTTAGATGTGAAATAAACCTCTGCAGCTTGGTATTGCTTGCTGTAGCAAAAGGATGCAATTCAGGAAAGGTTCACTGGCCCATAATCCAACTGAATAACTTCGGTTGTAGGGACCATTTGTTGGGATCCAGGAATCCTTAGGATAGGTGATAGGTATCTGTGTTCAAGTGGGCGGGAAGATAGACTACTCTTAGGTCCTTCAGATTCCCCTCTGCCCAAATGAAGATGGGTTCCACTTCCCTTAGTAAGAAACTGTTGTTGGTTCCGCCTTGGTGATGTATGTTTGATATTGAAGCTCTATTGTCTGTCCAAATCAGAACTGATTTGTCCTTGATCTGAGAGAGCAAATGCTGTCGTCGCGAGATAAGCCGCGTGGATTTCCAGGATATTTACGATGATGTCTGCCTCATTGAACGTCCATCTCTCTTGAACCAACATCTGGTTGCAATGTGCCTCCTAGCCTATTGCATTGGTGTCTGTGGTAACTGTGGTCCATAAGACATGCCTTAATGGACGTGGCTTTACAGGCATCTCCCTCTTTGTCCACTAGTGCAGACCCCTGTGCATCAAACTTGTTTGATATATGGACTGGGATAGATGGTTTGCTCCATTGCTTCAGGAATTCTAGCTAAAAGGTGCTGGAGGTATCCATGTGTCCATGGGACCATCTGGATACAAAAAGACAAAAATCCCTATTAAGTTGAGTTAGCTCGTGCTGTTATGTAGGACCATGTTCTCACTCGCCTTACTTTCTGAATGATCGCCCACACTTTCTGAGATGGCAGGGACACCGTCCCTTTTGTGATGTTGAATAAGGCGCCTAAACTGGAGAAAAGATGACTTGTTTGATGATTTACCATCCAACTGTATCTTGATTGTGTAGGCCACAGCATCCACCTGTGTTCCACTAGCTGGGCTGGATCTTTTGATAAAAGGAGGATGTCCTCTGGTTAGTGATAAGAACTGAGACCCAGTTCTCATAAAGAAGCTTAGATAGCTTAGGGAAGTGCAGGGTCTGAAGAGGAGACTCTGGAATTGTAGATGGGCCTGGTCGACCAAAAATGTCAGATAATTCTGTAGCAGTTGTAGTATGGGTGTGTGCCAGTAAGCATCCCTGAATCCCCGGGTACATCTAATTCTGCAGTTCTGGGGAATCAAGTCTGACTTTCCTCCTGTGACGCGGGAAATAGCTTTCTGTAACCCTTCTGCAAAGAGTGATTTACCATCACAAAAAGTGTATTTATACTAATTTTGTTTTGACACAGTGTCAGCTGCCCGTAGTTCTGACCACAATACCCATATGGCTATCACAAGTAGTGACGTTAATCTTGCGAAGTAACGAATTGTATGCATCGCCATCTCACCAATGAAGTCTGCTGAGAGCCATAATTCATCCAAAGCCTTGACTATATTTTCCCTAGGAACATTTTGATGAATCACTGTTTCCATGTTTTTGGCCCATGCCCACGGGGCTTTGGCTACAAACAAGGCAAATGCTGACTTCCTGGCATTTATCCCGCCATTTGGTAAGCACCTTTAAGTTGGGGTCTATTCATCTGTCTAAAGGATCCTCAATTGAAGCTGAATTATCGATTGGTGAGATGAAATACTTTGTTATACGAACCACTGCCGCATCTACCTCCGGCAGATCGTCTAACATTAGAGAATCTTGTTCTGACCGTGGATAACCTTTTCATAGGCAATTGAAAGGAAAAAAACATAATTTTTTTTATTTTTTTCATTTCCTCTTCAACAATGTTTCTGATATCATCCATCAGAGTAAGCCTATGTTTCCATTCTTGCAACCTGAAAGTCGCACAATTTTGATGCGACTTGAAACAATGCCTGTGTATTCTTGAGGTTTATGAACCTCAAGTCGCATCAAAGTGGGACCACCAAAGTGGGACCACCAAAGTATTGCAGGGACTACTCTAAAGTCGCTACGACTTGAAATCGCACAGATAAACAGTACTCATTGGAAATCATGGGGGAAGACGCTGAGGGACTCAGAAAAGCCGGTGCAAGGTGCGCACCACCCACTATAGTAACCAGGATTGAAAGTAAAATTTCACAAGAAGGGGAAGATGGTGGGGGAGGAAGAAAGCGAAAAAGAGAGAGAGGAACGCAAAGGAAGGAAAGCGAGAGAGAATGGATGACAGGAGGGAGAAATGGAAGGATAAGGCTAAGTGAAAAATAGCTATAGCTGCTTTCTCTGCTGCAGGCTTGAGCAAATGCTGGTGTATAAATGCAGATAGAAGCTCTTAGTTAAGAGACAACCGCTGTCCCAAAAGGTCCACAGAAGGGACTCCCTATCTTATCAGCGCATTTAGCTGCCCAAGAATAGGGACTGCAGCTTGGAGAGGCTTGGACCTAGCTGCAGAGGTAAGGGACGTTTGACCACCATTCACCGTGAGGTATGAGGAAAAAAAGGAGAATGCTGGGAGTGCATTAATCCTTTGCTTTTATAATATTCACTGGTCCTGAGGGAGGAGCCAAGGATGAGCTTGTCACAGGTATGCTGCCATGGAGGCACCAGGAAAAGAGTTTAACAGTCTCTTCACAGTAAAGGTGGGCATGGTTCGGAATTCAACCAGTTCAGCAGGGACCAGACAAATTTCAATGCAGGCTGGTTGTACAGTAGTCGATCTACTGTTTGACTTGTGTACAACCACCCTGTCTGGTTTTTCCCAAACAATCAGTGCCGCCAGCAACACTGATCAATGTGTTCTGATGGCAGGGACAGCGCTGTCAGAACACAATAGCGCAGAAGCAGTGATTCCCCCATCCACATCAAATGTGTGCATGGGGGAATCAGATTTCTTTCCTTCAAACCGCTGGTTGAACTAAAAAAATTATTAATGTATGGGAACATCACAGTTCCGCTGAGTGCAGTTCATTTTGTGTATATACAGTAAGGCAACACTAGGTGGCAGCAGGTGCAAATCAGTAACTAATTCACTGTCATTTAGAGTAAAAAACAATGGCTTAAATTTGGATATTGGTTTCCTCACCCACTATACTAGAGTTTTATGACCCCCCTCTGTGACTGTGATCTCTCCCCCCTCCAGTCTATAGCTTTCCCTCTGTCTTATCTCACTTGCTGATAGCTTTATTACCATTGCCATACTATTGATTTGTATATGTATTTTTTATTTATTTATTACAGGATTTATATAGCGCCAACAGTTTACGCAGCGCTTTACAATATAAAAGGGAGACAATACAGTTATAATACAATAAAATACAGGAGGATTAAGAGGGCCCTGCTCAGAAGAGCTTACAATCTAATAGGGTGGGGGAGGTGGTGCAAACAGTGTTGGTCATCTTACTTTAAAAAAGTAATTAGTTAAGTTACAAATTACTTCTCCCAAAAAAAGTAATTGAGTTAGTAACTCAGTTACTACATTGGAAAAGTAATTAGTTACTCAGCAAAGTAACTGTGACTTTTTTTTTTATATTCTTAGGGCGGGTCTAGTATTACTGTAAGCAAGGGGCGCGTTCCCCCCTGCACGTCTATTTCCCCTCTGTACCCCCCTGCACGTCTGTTCCCCCCCAACACATATATCTGTTTCCCCTCTGTACCCCACTACACATCTGTCCCCCCCCCCACACACACACACACATATATCTGTTCCCCCTCTGTACCCCACTACACGTCTGTCCCCCCCCACACACATATATCTGTTCCCCCTCTGTACATCTGTCCCCCCCTCCAAACTCACGGATCAGAGTCACGGATCGGATCATTTTTCAGATCAGCAAATAATAATTGAATTTGCAAAAACCTTTGAAAATTCCACCACAATAAAGCCCCCACTGTAATATCCACAATCTCCCCCACTGTAATATCCACGTCATCTCCCCAACTGTAATATTGGCTGAGTATGGCTGGGTACAGCTGAGCATGGCTGGGTACGGCTGGGTATCGCTGAGTGTGGCTGGGTATTACTGTGTATGGCAGAGTATGGCAGAGTATGGCTGAGTATGGCTGGGTATGGTAGAGTATTGGCAGGGTGTATTGCAGAGTATTGGCAGGGTGTTGCAGAGTATTGGCAGGGTATTGCAGAGTATTGGCATGGTGTTGCAGAGTATTGTCAGGGTATTGCAGAGTATTGTCAGGGTATTGCAGAGTATTGCAGGGTAGTGCAGAGTATTGGCAGGGTGTTGGAGAGTATTGGCAGGGTGTTGCAGAGTATTGGCAGGGTGTTGCAGAGTATTTGCAGGGTATTGCAGAGTATTGGCAGGGTATTGCAGAGTATTGGCAGGGTTATGCAGAGTATTGGCAGAGTATTGCAGAGTTATTGCAGAGTATTGGCTGGGTATTACAGGGTATTGCAGAGTATGGCTGGGTATTACGGGGTATTGCAGAGTATGTCTGGGTATTACCGAGTATTGCAAGGTATTGCAGAGTATTGGCAGGGTATTGCAGAGTATTGGCAGGGTATTGCAGAGTATTGGCAGCGTATTGCAGAGTATTGGCAGCGTATTGCAGAGTATTGCAGCGTATTGCAGAGTATTGGCAGCGTATTGCAGAGTATTGGCAGCGTATTGTAGAGTATTGGCAGCGTATTGTAGAGTATTGGCAGCGTATTGCAGAGTATTGGCAGGTATTGCAGAGTATTGGCAGGTATTGCAGAGTATTGTCAGGGTATTGCAGAGTATTGCAGAGTATTGGCAGAGTACTGGCTGGGTATTGGCAGGGTATTGCAGAGTATTGGCAGGGTATTGCAGAGTATTGTCAGGGTATTGCAGAGTATTGTCAGGGTATTGGCAGAGTATTGGCAGGGTGTTGCAGAGTATTGGCAGGGTATTTGCAGAGTATTGGCAAGGGTATTGCAGAGTATTGGCAGGTATTGCAGAGTATTGCAGGGTATTGCAGAGTACTGGCTGGGTATTGGCAGGGTATTGCAGAGTATTGGCAGGTATTGCAGAGTATTGTCAGGGTATTGCAGAGTATTGGCAGGGTATTGCAGAGTATTGTCAGGGTATTGCAGAGTATTGCAGGGTATTGCAGAGGATTGGCAAGGTATTGCAGAGTATTGGCAGGGTATTGCAGAGTATTGCAGAGTATTGGCAGAGTACTGGCTGGGTATTGCAGAGTATTGCAGGGTATTGCAGAGTATTGGCAGGGTATTGCAGAGTATTGTCAGGGTATTGCAGAGTATTGGCAGGGTATTGGCAGGGTATTGCAGAGTATTGGCAGGGTGTTGCAGAGTATTGGCAAGGTATTGCAGAGTATTGGCAGGGTACTGGCTGGGTATTGCAGAGTATTGGCAGGATGTTGCAGAGTATTGTCAGGGTATTGCAGAGTATTGGCAGGGTATTGGCTGGGTATTGCAGAGTATTGGCAGGGTGTTGCAGAGTATTGGCAAGGTATTGCAGAGTATTGTCAGGGTATTGGCTGGGTATTGCAGAGTATTGGCAGGGTATGGAGGGATGGCTGCTGCCATCCGATCTCTCCCCTCCACTGTACAGATCTGTACACAGAGGGGAGAGAGGAACTGGCGTCATCTTGATGGGTGTTGTATACTAACTATTTTGGTGTATGGTGATGTGGTGAGTAAAAAAAAAAGGTTGGGTACCAGTGGCTAGTTATGTTTTATTGCTGAACTCAGTTCTAACAGTGAGGGTTTAGGAGTGCAGGATACCCAATAAAATCACAAAAATATAAGAGGAATTCTGGTAGTAGTAGGCACGTTTAGAGCAGCCTCTTGGTGATTTCTGGCCCTGTGAGGGCAGAGAGTTCTAAGACCCATGTAGGAGCAACCACAGTCTTCCTTGAGTTGCAGTGGATCTCTCTCTAAGATCTGCCCCTTAAAGTAGAACTATAGTCATCTGTGTCCCATTGTGGAGATTTCCCTTCACTTCCTGTGCCATAGCCAAACAGAAAATGAGAGGAAATCGCTGCATATTAAGGGAATTCCTTGGGGACCCCCAGGTCACCAGAACTAGTGCCCCCAGTGGAAGATTTCCCCTCTATTACTTTTCTGGAGACAACCCAAAATTTGGGATTTTGTTTTACTTTCAGTGATAATGGTAAACAGGACGAATAGAGGGTGAATCTCCCTAACGGGAGCACAGACTGTATCCAAAACGAAAAAAAAGTTTTGCCTTTATTTATAATTTAGCTCTTTGATAGCAGTCAAAGATACTCTGATGATTTCTCCTAACAATGTCTAGCAAAAGCTGCTACCCAGCTCCTCTGTGACACTCTTCAGCAAAAGTATTTTTCAGTCAGCTATTTTTTGGCCAGCTCCTTCCAGATATACACTCCAGCAAGATAGCAGCACATGCCCTATACCTCCCAACTTTCTGAGATGGGAATAAGGGACACCTATCAGCAAAAGTATACAGGCATAGGACACACCCCTTGCCACACCCACAAGGAGTATTGTACAAAAAAAAACAAGATTGGTTAAAGCAGTGTTGCCATTTAAAAAAAAAAAAAAATTAAAGTCAGCAGCTACAAATACTGCAGCTGCTGACTTTTAATAATCGCACACTTACCTGTGTGAGAGCCTTATGCCACGTACACACGGTCGGAATTCTTGTCGGAAAAAGCTCTGCTGGTTTTCCCGTCGGAATTCCGACGGAATTTCGCTCAAACTGTCTTGCCTACACACGGTCACACCAAATTCCGACGGTCAGTAACACAGCGGCATTAAACACGTTCGACAGCACTATAAAAGGGAAGTTTAATGCTTCCGAGCATGCGTCGAATTGTTTCCGAGCATGCGTCAGAATTTTGCGTGTCGGAATTGCATACACACGATCGGAAAATCCGATAGAAAGGTTTTCCGTCGGAAAAATTGAGAACAGGTTCTCAAACCATAGTCCGACAGAAAAAGACCGATGGGCATACACACGGTCGGAAAATCCGTTGAAAAGCTCCCATCGGACTGTTTCCATTGGAAATTCCGACTGTGTGTACGCGGCATTAGGCTCTCTTAAGTTTTTATTGCTGTTTGTGTCCCCATTGGGCAAATTCCCCCTCTTTATTCTGATGACCATTGTCACGGAGGAAAATAGTAAGCAAAAATCCAAAATTGTGTCAAGCTTTTTCTAGGGAAGAGCTCAGGAATTTTCAATTCTAGTCCAAACCCATCTGATCTATCTCACAAGGAAGCTGTCCCTGTGCCCTACCAATCATAGGCGGCTGAGACATTCCCTGCCCCTCAACCACACATATACATACAGGGAATGCCTCACCCGCTTATGATTGGCGGGGCACAGGGACAGCTTCCTGGCAGGATATATAGGGCAGGTTCAGAATAGAACCCAAATGTAGATAGGAACTGGCTATTATACCTGCAAATCAGGGACAGTGTTATTAATGTGGAGATGTCTCACTCTAGTGTTGGCTTGGACTCCATGTGTCATTTCCTTTGAGACAAAACTCAGAGCAGAGCAAAGCATTGTGGGATGTGTAGTTAAGAATACTGGGGCTTCAATTCCAGCAGGACTGGTCTGAACTACCACTACCAGATTGCAACAGGAGAGGAAAACAGAATGCTGGGAGAGAATAAAAAAGGGCTGGTTTAGGCCTACATCGCTCTCTTAGGATGCCGGCTTGGATCTGCCAGCAGGAGCTCTGTGGCAGTGTGAGCTGCTGCCAAGTTGTGGCCTGCACAGCGAGGAGTCGCACAGCTGCATCCAGAGGGACCTCTGCAGACAGCATCGCTTCTCACCTACAGAGGACCGGAGACTGTTCCAGATCCTCCAGTGACGACTGCATTTTAGATCCGGGTAGGCAGCGGCGGGGTGTGACAGGGTCAGATGCCATTCCCAGAACTAGGATTCAGAGGGAGTTCCTGAAAGAGTCTGTATCATCAACTGCATCGCTGCCAGCAGCTTCTGTTACCAGTTGCCGACCAGCCACCACAGTTGTACTTCGGCAGAATGGCATGGCTGGGCGAAACGATGTTATGTAACATCACTTTGCCCTGTAGCCACTAGGGGGCTCCCCGAGCCGATGCAAGGTCACTGTACTAATATGTGTATTGGAGTAACAGCGCTGTCTAATAAAAATCAATACGTGTTCTACATAAATGTGACAACTCCATGTAAAAATATAAATATTAAATAAATAATAATAATAATTCCTGCCGCAACCTCATGTGAGATACACACAAAAAGTACACTGTACTAATATCATATAGTTAGTACAGCAAGCTCCTCATTTTTTTTTCAGTCTGCTGGGTTGAACGATAATAAACTGATAAACTGATAATAAACAGTTCCACTAGTTTTTTAGTTTATTAAAAGCCAGCAGCTACAAAAAGTGTAGCTGCTAACTTTTATTAAACACACACTCACCTGTCCCACGGTCTAGCAATGCAGCCGCCCAAAGCCTCGGTTCTCTCTCTTCTCCGCAGTGCCGGCATCATAAGTGTGAGCATCCGGCTGTGACGGCTTGCGGCTTCACAGCTGGATGGGCACTGCGCATGCGTGAGTCACCCTGCGCCATCCTGAATGGCCAAGCAATCTTCTGGGACCTGTCCCAGAAGATTGCAGGGGGAGGAGGAGAGGAAGAGTCGACTAGGCGGCGCGACCGTAAGTTGGAGCTCGGTACCTGTCAAAACTAGGTACCCACCCCCCCAAAAAAAAATTACATGCCAAAAAACTCTGTCAAGCGGATTCCCTGCTCAGCGGGGGATCTGCTTGCTGACCTCTGCTGAGCAGGCGCATGACAGGTCACAGCCCACTGATCTCTGTGGGGTGGTCGGATGGAAACGGACCGCCTGTGTGTTTCCACCCAACTGTCATCCAATCCGCTAGATCAGGGATATGAAATTAGCGGACCTCCAGCTGTTGCAGAACTACAATTCCCATGAGGCCTAGCAAGACTCTGACAGCCACAAGCATGACACCCAGAGGTAAAGGCATGATGGGACTTGTAGTTTTTCAACAGCTGGAGGTCCGCTAATTGCATATCCCTGCGCTAGATGATTGGGGAACAGATCCCCATTCATCTGTTTTTGGCTGCCCACATGTCTGTTTACATCCTCACATTAGAGAACAATGGGTGGTCCAATCGGGTCTGCCTGAAAAATGGACAGGCAGATCCAATCGGTCTGCTTGTGTAAAAGGGGCCTTATGGCCCGTGTACACGATCCGAAAATCGTACGAAAAATACCGCTTTCGAAGCGATCGTACTAAAATATCTGATTGTTAGTACAAAGCTTTTGAGAGCCGATCTCGACAGTTCATCCGATTATTATCCAATCGGACAAGCACGGAAATTTATCTCGTACGATTTTCATTTAAACAGTACAGTTATCATTCGAAAATACAATACAAATACACTACAACACATTACAGACCATCCAATTTTTTATTCAGTCGTACGAGAATTTTTGTAACTTTAGTAAAGTCTTCATTTTCGAAAAGCGACCAGCATGCAAAGAAAAACGGACGATCTGTCATCCGATTTTCACATGGTGTGTATGGGTTATTATGCTGCTGTAGACAGTTGGACATCTATGTTCAAACTGTATCCCAATTTGGGGTTCTGTAAACACCAATGTATACACTGTGCAGCCTTTAATATGGAGGCTATATATACAGGTGTGCTGCAGACACCCTTGTACCTGGCTTATCAATGGTGACCAGACAAGGTTATTAAAATGTCTGGTCCATTCATCTCAAGGTTCTGCAGAGAATCATTTATGTCATCTATTGGCACCATCACAAAGATATTTCTCCAGATCTGTTAAGCATTAGATGCTGATGATGGTAAAGAATATAAATATGTTTCTACTTATTATTTTTGTGAACATTCTGTGCTCCCAATGACAGCGTTTTTCCACCGAGTTTGGTTTAGTCCTGTAGCCTTTCTCAACTGAGGCAGCATCGCCACGGCAACCACCAGACCAGTCAGCGAATGCTCCATATTTACTAAAGATCTATTTTAGTTAGATATGCTTTCAGGCTTATTCTATGAAGAGAAAAAATGACTGCAGGGATGTCCCTGCTAACCTTGGTTGGGCTCCGATTGCCAGTGTACAACTGTCCTAACTCCTATTGCTGAGCCTCTCAATATACAGATTAGAACTAAGAATACATATGCAATAAAGTCTTTTTTTTTGGGGCTCACTATATTCATATTACCACCAGCAGCCAGATTGCTGGTGTGCATAGGGACTATGGGAAGTTCAAAGTAACAATAAATAAACCAAATTATATTGGTAGTAGCTGCTTCCTTTCTGGCCGCATATAAACAGCTGGAAAGGAGCTTAGCCGCAATGGGTGGATGTACCCATCCGTCCTCAGGACTGGCCACTCATGCCCTGCTGAGCTGTGCTGTGCAGGGATCACACACCCTGTGATTGCTGTATCCCTCGGATACAGTGGATCACAGGGCCAGGTACAGGATCAATGAAATTGGTGCTGTACCATGTGATTGCTGTGTCCAATCAAAAAAACATTTGTTTGATCTCTCGCATAGGGATCATCAGTCAGAGGCGATAGAGAGAGCCGTTTGCAGGTCCTCTGTAATCAGTGTCTGTAACATACTTTTTTGCACAAAATCACCAGGGAAGCCGGTTTACAGTGTCCTCAATCACTAGCCCTCCAATGTAAAGTGTCAATGAACAGTGCAGCCAGCCACTTGACACCAGTCCCAGTGTAACCTATCACAGTGCCACCAGTGCAGCCAGCAATAATTTACCTTATCGCTGGCAACACCAATTAGTATCACCAGACTTGTGCCAACAGCCAGTGTCCCTGATAGCATACCCATGTAAGGGGGCTTTTGATTGGGCAGATGTTGGCGCCAAATTGCTCAAGTCCCTGCCCCACTTCTTGTAGTATATGACAAATGCCCACCTGTTGTTAATGGAACCTTCTGTCATGAATCTGCAGTAATGTTTCATGCCCTGTCTGTCTGCTTACCTCTAACCTGTGTATCCGCTTTATCAGTTACCTGCACTAGTTGGGTGGATCTGCTCTGATTGGGTCATACATTAGAATGCTACTCTTGTCGGGGTCTGCGGGCGGGGGGCTTATCGGAATCCGGGAGCCCCCTTTAATAAGGGGGCCCCCAGATACCGGCCCCCCACCCTATGTGAATGAGTATGGGGTACGATGTACCCCTACCCATTCACCTAAGGAAAAAAATGTAAATAAAAAACGACACAATTTTTAAAAATATTTTATTGCACAGCTCCGGGGGTCTTCTTCCGTCTTGGGGGGTCTTCTCGCTGAACTCCTCCGCTATCTTCTGCTATTTTACTAGCTCTTTCACTAGCGGAGGAGCCCGGCTTTCTCCTTCGTCGCCGCTAACCTTGATTGATAATAAATGGCTTCAGCCAAACACTAACCATGAGTGAAAGAAATGTTTTTGTGTTATCATTCATATTCTCTGAAAAATGGCCAAGAAATCATAAATTCTGCCGTCTGGGGGTCTTGTTCAGACTTCGGGGGTCTTGTCCCGCTCTTCTGTTCTTCTTGCCGGGCCTCCGCTTTCTTCTTCCAGCTCTTTTACGAGGGGTGGCCCGGGCTTCTGTCGCCGTCGCCGTCGCTGTCGCCTTTGTCTTCTGCTGAATTCATCTTGCCAACAATTTTGACCAAATTTCCTGTGCCTTTGTAGCGCACACATCCCCAAAACATCAGCGATTCACCTCCGTACCGTTCATCATGAGCCTTGTTGACTCCTCTCCAAATGTAGCATTTATGGTTGTGGGCAAAAAGCTCAACTTTGGTCTCATCACTCCAAATGACTTTGTGCCAGAAGGATTGAGGCTTGTCTCTGTGCTGTTTGGCGTATCGTAGGCGGGATACTTTGTGGCCATAGTAATGGCTTTCTTCTGGCGACTCGACCATGCAGCCCTTCTTTCTTCAAGTGCCTCCTTATTGTGCATCTTGAAACAGCCACACCACATGTTTTCATAGAGTCCTGTATTTCACCTGAAGTTATTTGTGGGTTTTTCTTTGCATCCCGAACAATTTTCCTGGCAGTTGTGGCTGAAATTTTAGTTGGTCTACCTGACCGTGGTTTGGTTTCAACAGAACCCCTCATTTTCCACTTCTTGATTAGAGTTTGAACATTGCTAATTGGCATTCTCAATTCCCGTTTTATACAGTTCAACTACCTTTTCCCCGCCGATACTTTGACAACTGTTTTGCCATCCTCATAACTAAGAATCCAGAAACTTCAGTGCAGCACTGGATGAAAGATGCAAGGGTCTGTCAGTAGTCCAGAAACGCATTGTCCTTTTATACACACAAACTAATTAGAAGCAAACAGATTACAGGTGAGGGTGGTTACCTTTAATAGCCATTCAAACCTCTTTGTGTCAACTTATCTGGCCAAAATCACCAGGGTATGTAAACTTTTGATCAGGGCAGTGTTGGTCATCTTACTTTTAAAAAGTAATTTAGTTAAGTTACAAATTACTTCTCCCAAAAAGTAATTGCGTTAGTAACTCAGTTACTACATTGGAAAAGTAATTAGTTACTCAGCAAAGTAACTGACTTTTTTTTTAAAATATTCTATACGTGTAACTAAGGGGCGGGTCTAGTATTACTGTAACCAAGGGGCGCATTTATTATTGTTATATATCGTGTAACCAAGGAGCTGCTCTATTATTACTCTAACCAAGGGGCAGTTCTGTTATATCGTGTAAGCAAGGGGCGGGTCTATTATTATTATATCGTGTAAGGGGCGGATGGCTACAGAAGAGGGCGAATGTTAAATTAATGGGCAGAGCTCGATATATAACAATAATAATAAATGCTCCCCTTGGTTACAGTAATACTAGACTCGCCCCTTAGTTACACGATAGACGCCCCTTGCAGAGTAGCACGAGCATCATGAGGGTGCGGCATCGCCTCGTACAATTACATGTTAACTGCGCCTGCGCTGTGTAGAGTTCACTCAGAGCTGTTTAGGTTCGGCAATTTTCGGAAGCTCCGTAGTCCTTCGTACTGCGCAAGCGCTGCAACTGCGCAGTACAGGGGGTCCTTATCCGGCGGGGGAACTTTTTTTGCAGGACACCGGAATTACACTACTTCCATCTAGTGACGGTAGATGTAATTGGGGTAACTAAGCCAAAGTAATGGGAACTGAGTTACCATGAGGGGAAAAGTAATCAGTTAGATTACTAGTTACCCTCTAAAGTAACTGAGTTACGTAACTCAGTTTATTTTAACTCAGTTACTTACATCACTGGATCAGGGTCATTTGGGTAGTTTCTGTTGCCATTATGATTAGTAAACACAATTGGTTGATAATAAATGGCTTCAGCCAAACACTAACCATGAGTGAAAGAAATGTTTTTGTGTTATCATTCATATTCTCTGAAAAATGGCCAAGAAATCATAAATTCTGCCAGGGTATGTAAACTTATGAGCACAGCTGTATATATGTATGTAGCGCCATAACCCCTGGGGGTGGCTGAATTTACCTGGGGGTACCGATTACCTCCTCCGCCTTGTAGCTCATTGTTCTTGTCTAGGGGTTCCCAGGGTTGATACCCAGTAACTGCGGAGACTGACACTTGAATTCCTGTTTAGGATTTTTATTTGCGTAAAACGTTGAACAGAACACAGTCTCTCAGTTGGGAATAGAGGGTACAGGATGAAGTTTAGCTCAGGTACTTTAGAACTGCTGATACTCAATAATGTCTCTAGATGATTCAGGGAGTAGCCACTCGCAACTGGATAACTCAACTGTTGGATAAATCCTTGCTTGTAGATCCAGCAGCCAACAAGTGATTTTTACTTAGCAAAGTCTCTGCCACAGACTTGGTTGTGGAACTTTAAATGAACACAAAAGTCTCTCACAGGAACTTAGTTGTAACTGAAGGATAAGGTTAGGAACTTTTTTTACAGCACCAGTATCTTGCAGCCGGTCTGGCGATTCTATAAGAAATCCGGATCAGTGTCCTTACAGCTCGGCTTCCAGGCTCTTACCGAGCAGCCAGCCTCGTGTGTGGCCCTCCTCCGAAGAGTCCTCCCCTGGTCACATGTAGAGTTGCTGGGCCTCTCCATTCCTGAGACAGCACCGGAACACTTCAGAATCCTCCTTCAGTTACTGCGCCTCGAACTATCCAGTTCCGAGGCTCGGAAACGGAAGGATCCACACCCCAGGCCGTGAGGGCCTCTGGGGCTGGTCAGGAGGACCAGGACCATGGAGTCAGCAGACACTCCTGGACCGGAACGGAAAAAAACCCCATGTGACTTGAGCACCTTAAGTACCCTCTCCCAAATACACAGCAGGACAAACGCGCCCACTGATTGGCTCCGAGCAGAGATTGGCCCCCAATGCGTCCAACCAGACTGCGTTCGCAGGCCTGTCACAGGTGCTCACCCACCTATGACCAGGCATAACTTCAATACAGCCAAACTGATGCCAAAGCATAATTTAGAATAATTAACCCCAAAACTCAGCTACAGTCTTGGGCAAAAACAAAATTTACAGGCATAGCGCGTACTTTGAAAAAGTACCGGCACTACATGTATATGTATATGTGTGTATGTATAATGTTTTGCTTTTCATTTCTATTTTAAACTGAATGGGTTGTTTTACTAGGTGAGGGTTCACCTATACATTAAAAGAGCTTAAAGCGGAGTTCCACCCAACTTTACAAGGTGGTCTTAAACTATAGACCACCCCTCCACCCCTCATTTTTTGATATATATATTATTTTTTAATACTTCGGTGTACTTCGGTCCCAGCTAGGCCACGCCGTGTCCCAGAAGACGAGGTTGCCGGTCAGAAAGCGCCACCCGACTTGCGCATGCACAGTAGGATAGCGGCAGTGGAGCCTTTCCCTTAGTTGTAATGGCGGTGCCTGCACCCAAGCTGGTGGATGAATCAGCCTCAGGGGGCCGACATTGCGCGCTCCCTGGAAAGGTAAGCGTCCTTATTAAAAGTCAGCAGCTACAGTACTTGTAGCTGCTGACTTATAAAAAAAAACGTTTTGAAGGCTGTAAATGCGCTTTAAAGAGGAGCTCCGTTCATTTATTAAAAATGAAAAGTCATCAGCTACAAAAACTGTACCTGCTGACTTTTTAATAAACCAACATCTGTCCCGGGATCCAGCGGTGTGCTCACCCGAGCCATTTTCTCCATCCCTCTTTGTTCCTGGGGCCAGCATCTTAACAGTGGTCAACTGGCTGTGACAACTTACCGCTTCACAGCCGGGTCCCCACTGTGCATTGTGAATAGTTCCATTGTATTCTGGGGCCTGTGATGTGTCCCACAAGACTGTGGGGAGGGAGGGGGGAAGGAGAACTAGGTGATCTGAGTGGGAACGGGTATCTGTCAAAACCGGGTACCCGCTCCCCCCACAAAAAAGTGGCATTTCCTAGAGAGGAGGCTGAAGTTCTTAAAGCGGAACTTCCCCTTTTGAGTGAAGCTCCACTTTAAGCCCCTTTTACATGGGGTGGACTTCGCCAGGAGTCCGCCTGCTCAGTGGGTAATCTGTTTGCTCATCCCCACTGAGCAGGTGAATAACAGGTCTGCGTCCGCTCCACTTATGCAAAGGAAACGCAGACACAGGACCAACTGTCCGTTTCCACCCGACGGCCATCCGATCCACCAGATGGATGGGGAACGGATCCCCCATTCGTCTGTTGTTGGCGGATAGGATTGGATCAAATGTCGGCGGGCGTCATCAAACACATGTCCGTTGACACCTTCCGCTCCATACAGGGCATTGAATGGTCTGATCGTGTCCGCCTAAACACTGACAGGCGGACTTGATTGGTCCGCTCTTGTGAAAGGGGCCTTAAAGAGGAAGTAAAGCCTCTTTTTAAAAAATAAAAAAAACGTAACCTGCAAGGCAAAGGCATAATGAGCTAGTATGCATAGCATACTAGCTCATTATGAATAACTTACCTGAAAACGAAGCCCCCGGAGCGGTCCTCATCCTCGTCCTTCTCCGCCGCCATCACTACGGGAGTGACTTCCGGGTCTCGCCGCTCCAGCGCTGTGATTCGCTGGAGCGGTGATAACGTCACTCCCGTGCATGCGCACGAGAGCGGCATATCGCCATGAACTCGGCATGCGCAGTGCGCCTGCGTGCCGCTGTCTACGGCGCATGCGCCGTAGATAGCGGTGCCCTTTCTTTTCTAAATATCTCCTAAACCATGTAGGTTTAGGAGATATTTATTGGACCTACAGGTAAGCCTTAATCTAGGCTTACCTGTAGGCCAAAGTTGTCCCAGAGGGTTTACTTCCTCTTTAAAGCGGGACTGTACTGAAAAAAAATTTTTGTAAAAGCCAGCAGCTACAAATACTGCAGCTGCTGACTTTTAAAAAATGTACACTTACCTGTTCCAGGGTCCAGCGGTGTCGGCAGCAGAGGCCGATCGATCGCTCGGCTCTCTGCTGTAGCCGGCGCCATTCTCGGTGAGGGAATCAGGAAGTGGCTTCACTTCCCGATTCCCTACTGCGCATGCGCGAGTCGCGCGGCGCAATGAGAATGTTCAGCGCTGTCTGTCGGGACACGTGTGTGTCCCAGCAGACAGCGCGCCGGGACAGGAAATGACGTAAACTCCCGTGGGAGTTTATGCCCAGAAGTGGGTGCAGATACCTGTCTTAGACAGGTATCTGCACCCCCCTCCCCCCTGAAAGATGCCAAATGTGTCACCGGAGGGGGGGAGGGTTCGAAAAGCGGGAGTTCCACTTTAGGGTGGAATCCCCCTTTAAGTTTATTTTGTTGATTACAGTTTCAGTATTAGTGTGACAGGATTTATGAATAAATGGTTGTGGAACAAATCATCCGAGTTTCCATTATTTCTTATGGGGAAATTTGCTTTGATATACGAGTGCTTTGGATTACAAGCATGTTTCTGGAATGAATTATGCTCACAAACCAAGGGTTTTGCTGTATAGTTTATAACTTGGTTTCTCTATTTTGTTTTTTGGGATAAGGTCAGAAGGGAGGGGTACAGAACCGTACTGGTTCTAGTTGTTTGTGTAATTGGAAAAATCATCAAAATGTACTTGATTTAAAAAAAAAAAAAAAAATGTACAGTGTACAACACACACACACACACACACACACACACACACACACACACACACACACACACACACACACACCTCTAGACCACAACAAGACACAACACATTTATCAGCTTACTAGAAAAAAAATCAATAACTTAAGTAAAATAAGTTTCTTTCCCTCCCCAAACTCTCCACCCCTATGTGTATTTGCATGTGTGTAAGTGTATTGTTTCTCTCCCAGCAATATGACCTCATGCCGGAGCTGCTGAATAGGGGTATGTGATGATTTTGCAGAATGGGTGTGGGCTCCGGGAGTGGTTATTGGTGGGGGGATACAGAGTGGGGGAAGAGGCTGATGTCACCCTGTCATCTCTGCTCTCTTTTTTCCCAGGGCTTGCAACCAGCCTTGTTGTAACTTATGAATAAAATGTTCATTGAGGTGTAACCACAAGCGTATTGTTATTCAGCAGGAAGCAGGGATCAGAGTGAAGTCTAAGAGGAGTTCAGGGAGGGGTTGACATGAGATGTGTGAAATCAAACTGCTACTACTATGATGCGTTTAGTTAACCCATGAAGTGCCTTGGGGTCTCTGTAAATAAAATAATGCTATATTTAGACAGTTATTTTCTATATAAATCATCTTCCCCTCTGGAGAAGTTTTTTTTTTTCACTTTTTACACACAGCTTTGGCGGGAACGCAGAATTTGCTCAACTGTTTCTCAAATCTATTGTTTTAGGAAAAAATATTTTAATATATTTCAAATTATTAACATGTCTATTTATTTTTGCTTAATTGCCTGTTGACCTGGCTATTCAGCCATGGTTTTTGATAGTTGTGAACCAGAAATGGTCAGAGCTGAGCACTTCCGGGTTGACATTAAGCAGAAGAGATCAGGCGATGGATGATTCCCAATGTTCTCCCACTCGCCATCCTGATAGCAATTGTTGTGATCCTAGGCTTCCGTGATGAGTAGGAAGGGCCCAGGAACCACCAAGGGAAAGGAGGGATGGTTAGGGGTTGCCACATAACAGGTCACGTAAAAGGGATTTGTTAACTGCCTAGTACACTTTTGCAAACAGAAACAACATTTGTGGGAAGAAAGGCGTCTTTACGTGCACCGGTGGCCGCCCCCCAAGCCGAGCTAAGCCATGCCCTTTTGTGGACCGCCCCTAAGCCAAGCCCTTAAGCAGACTGCCCACCCCCTGAGCCAAGCCAAGCCCTTCAGCGGACCACCCCCCTGAGCCAAGCTGAGCTAAGCCGTGTCCTTCCGTGGACTGCCCCGCCACCCGAGCCAAGCCTTTTAGCAGACAGCCCTGCCCCCTGAGCCCTTCAGCGGACCGCCGCGCACTTCAGCGGACCGCCCGCCCACTAAGCTGAGCTAAGCCCTGCCCTTTTGTGGACCGCCCCTAACCCAAGCCCTTCAGCAGACTGCCCACCCCCTGAGCCAAGCCAAGCCCTTCAGCGGACCACCCCCCTGAGCCAAGCTGAGCTAAGCCGTGTCCTTCCGTGGACTGCCCCGCCACCCGAGCCAAGCCTTTTAGCAAACAGTCCTGCCCTCTGAGCCGAGCCCTTCAGCAGGCCGCCGCGCACTTCAGCGGACCGCCCACCCACTAAGCTGAGCTAAGCCCCGCCCTTCAGCAGACCACCCCCCACCCGAACCGAGATATCGAACGAACCAAGTGGCCTGGGGAGAGGAGGGGGAGCAGGTGGATCGACACAGAAGGATGAATGAAAGTGGTTGGATCGACACACGAGCTTGCGGTAGTGTCGACCTTGGCTCTGCGTGCAGGAGTCGGGAAGAGGGGGCTTTTTCCGGCTTTTTTGTCGCCCCTGCAAAGTGCCACCCTAGGCCTTGGCGACCTAGGCCAAGACACAGCACTGAATATATATATATAATATTAATAATAAAAGTGTGCAGCTGACACATATTTTCTGTGCATATACAGTATCTCCCAAAAGTGAGTACAACCCTCACATTGATGTAAATATTTTATTATATCTTTTCATGTGACAACACTAAAGAAATTACACTTTGCTACAATGTAGTGTAACAGTAGTGAGTGTAAAGCTTGTATAATAGTGCAAATTTGTTGTCCTCTTAAAATAACTCAACACACAGCCATTAATGTCTAAACCACTGGCAACAAAATTGAGTACATCCCTAAGTGAAAATGTCCAAATTGGGCCCAATTAGCCATTTTCCCTCCCCGATGTCATGTGACTCATTAGTGTTACAAGGTCTCAGGTGTGAATGGGGGAGCAGGTGTGTTAAATTTGGTGTTATCGCTCTTTTACTCTCTCATACTGGTCACTGGAAGTTCAACATGACACCTCATGGCAAAGAACTGTCTGAGGATCTGAAAAAAAAGAATTGTTGCTCTACATAAAGATGGCCTAGGCTATAAGAAAATTGACAAGTCCCTGAAACTGAGCTGCAGCGTGGTGGCCAAGCCCATACAGCGGTTTAACAGCACAGGTTCCACTCAGAACAGGCCTCGCCATGGTCGACCAAAGAAGTTGAGTGCACATGCTCAGCGTCAAATCCAGAGGTTGTCTTTGGGAAATAGACAAATGAGTGGTGCCAGCTGTAGAGGTTGAAGGGATGGGGTCAAGCCTGTCAGTGCTCAGACCATATGCTGCACACTGCATCAAATTGGTCTGCATGGCTGTTGTCCCAGAAGGAAGCCTCTTCTAAAAATGTTGCACAAGAAAGCCTGCAAACTGTTTGCTGAAGACAAGCAGACTAAGGACATGGATTACTGGAACCATGTCCTGTAGTCTGATAGGACCAAGATAAACTTATTTGATTAAGATTGTGTCAAGCGTGTGTGGCGGCAACCAGGTGAGGAGTACAAAGACAAGTATGACTTGCTTACAGTCATGCATGGTGGTGGGAGTGTCATGGTCTGGGGCTGCATGAGTGCTGTCGGCACTGGGGAGCTACAGTTCATTAAGGGAACCATGAATGCCAACATGTACTGAGACATACTGAAGCAGAGCATGATCCCATCCCTTCAGAGACTGGGCCGCAGGGCAGTATTCCAACATGATAGCAACCCCAAATACACCTCCAAGACGACCACTGCCTTGCTAAAGAAGCTGAGGGTAAAGGTCTCCAGACCTAAACCCTATTGAGCATCTGTGGGGCATCCTCAAACAGAAGGTGGAGGATCGCAAGGTCTGTAACATCCACCAGCTCTGTGATGTCATCATGGAGGAGTGGAAGAGGACTCCAGTGGCCACCTGTGAAGCTCTGGTGAACTCCATGCCCAAGAGGGTTAAGGCAGTTCTGGAAAATAATGGTGGACACACAAAATATTGACACTTTGGGCCCAATTTGGACATTTTCACTTAGGGGTGTACTCACTTTTGTTGCCTGTGGTTTAGACATTAATGGCTGTGTGTTGAGTTATTTTGAGGGGACAGCAAATTGACCCTGCTATACAAGCTGTACACTCACCACTTTACATTGTAGCAAAGTGTCATTTCTTCAGTGTTGTCACTTGAAAAGATATAATAAAATATTTACAAAAGTGTGAGTGGTGTACTCACTTTTGTGAGATACTGTATCTTTAATTTTATTTTTTCTTCCTATTATTATTATTATTATTATTATTATTTTTTGCACTTCCTATTATTATTATTATTTTTTGCACTTAGTTCAGTGCATGTCTTGTGTAGGATTGTACAAAAAAAGAGTAATAAAGCATCCTACATAAACTTCCAACCTTTGTAAAGGTTAATTAAAGTCAAATTAATGCACTTGCAACAACACAGTTAAAGAGGAACTGCAGTTTGCTCACATAATTTGTAATAAAAACATCTTTGCCATTCTGAAGCTTCCCTCCAACCACTTTGCATATTTTCTTATATATACTGTGATTGTGTACTTGCCAAATATGCTGCAGAAATCTCCCTTCACTGAGTCTGGCTGCAATCATTTTAACTGTGAGCAGCTGAAGCTGCTGCATGTTCACTTCCTGGATTTATACAGACACACAGAGGCACACCTCCAGCTCTGCAGCTCTCATTGGCCCTCTTATGACTCACCCCCCCCCCCTTCCTGGCAAACTCTCAGGCAAGTGAGAGAGAGAGCTGTGCATGATGTCACAGGCCTAGGCTTCTTTTCAGACAAGAAACAGGATGTGGGCTGTATAAGGTATTTACTGGCAGAAAAAAAATGTTTTACTATCCAAAGTCAAAACAACAAGGGCAGAAGATTTAATAGATGGAAAGATGAAAAAATTACTGAAATTCTGCTTTAACCACTTTCACACCGGACCATTTTGCTGGCTTAAGACCAGAGCACTTTTTGCGATTCGGCACTGCGTCGCTTTAACTGACAATTGCGCGGTCTTGCGACGTGACTCCCAAACAAAATTGACGTCCTTTTTTTTTTTTCCACAAATAGAGCTTTCTTTTGGTGGTATTTGATCACCGCTGCGGTTTTTATTTTTTGTGCTATAAACAAAAAAAGAGCGACAATTTTGAAAAAAACGCAATATTTTTTACTTTTTGCTATAATAAATTTCCCCCAAAAATATCTAAAAAAATAACATTTTTTCCTCAGTTTAGGCCGATACGGATTCTTCTGCATATTTTTGGTAAAAAAAAATTGCAAAAAGCGATTATTGATTGGTTTGCGCAAAAGTTATAGCGTTTACAAAATAGGGGATAGTTTTATAGAATTTTTATTAATAATTTTTTTTTTACTAGTAATCATGGCGATCAGCGATTTTTATTGTGACTGCGACATTATGGCGGACACATCGGACATTTTTGACACATTTTTGGGACCATTGTCATTTATACAGCAATCAGTGCTATACAAATGCACTGATTCCTGTGTAAATGACACTGGCAGTAAAGGGGTTAACCAGGGGGTGGCAGTGTAGGGGTTAAGTGTGTCCTAGGGGCGTGTTACTAACTGTGGGGGGGGCGTGGCTGTGTGTTAGTGATCACTGATCTCTGCTCCAATCACAGGGAGCAGAGATCAGTGTCACTTGTTGCTAGGCAGAACAGGGAGATGCTGTTTACTTCCGCATCTCCCCGTTTGTCCTCCCCGTGAGGCGATCGCGGGTATGCCCGCGGCGATCGAGTCCGCAGGACCCGCGACCGGACTCACGGGGGTCCCGACCGGCGTGCGCGTGTGCCGCCGGTGGCACGCACGCGATGGCACGGCAGCATTTTCAAAGAGAGGTACCTGTACGCCCTTATGCCTGTCCGTGCCATTTTGCCGACGTACATCGTCGTGCGCCGGTCGGGAAGCGGTTAAAGTGTTACCAAACCCACAACAGTAAAATCAGTCTGTATATGGAGTAAAGAATGCATGTTATACTCACCGTGGAATAAGGAGGAGCCTGATGTTTGTGTTTGGGGACCTGGGTCCTGCCCCAGGAGACATGTATCAATGCAAAAAAAGTTTTAAAAACGGCCGTTATTTCGGGAGAAGTGATTTTAATAATGCTTAAAGTGAAACAATAAAAGTGAAATATTCCTTTAAATTTCATACCTGGGGGGTGTCTATAGTATGCCTGTAAAGTGGCACATGTTTCCTGTGTTTAGAACAGTCCCTGCACAAAATAACATTTTAACAAGGGGACCCCCAAATCCCGGCCTCCCCCCCCTGTGTGAAATGGTAACGGAGTACAAATGTACCCCTACCATTTCACAAAAAAAGTGTCAAAATTGTAAAAATGGCAAGACACGGCTTGGGACAAGTCCTTTATTAAAAAAAATAAAAATAAAAATGTCCCACAAAGTCTTCTTCTTCTCTTGCTCCGCCGATGGAGCGAAAAAAAAAAGACCCGCCTCCATGGGAGGCACCCGCCGTATGACGCATCTTTGCTTTGACAGTTCTATTATAACTGAGGGCGGGGCCACACGTGACATTCCCGGGTGACCCCGCCCCCCTCTGAAGCACGGGGACATCCTTATGGCTTTCCCGGGGCGTCAGAGGGGGGTGGGGCTACTCGTTTATGTAACCGGGGCCCCGTCCCCCTCTGACGCCCCAGGAAAGCCATAGGGATGTCCCCGTGCGTCAGAGGGGGGTGCGGTCACCCGGGAACGTCACGGTGTGGCCCTGCCCTCAGTTATAAAAGAACTGTCAAAACGAAGACGGGTCATACGACATTTTTTTTTAATAAACGACTTGTTCCAAGCCTTGTCTTGTAATTTTTACCATTTTGACACTTTTTTTGTGAAATGGTAGGGGTACATTTGTACCCCGTTACCATTTCACACAGGGGGGGGGAGGCCGGGATCTGGGGGTCCCCTACCCCAGTGGCGCCCTGTCAATAGGGGGCGCAGGGGCTTCCCCCCCCCCCCCAAGAAAAATTGTCCTTTTTAAGTATGTGCAGGGCACCGGACACACAGGTGCAATGGGAAGCATGACGTGTTTCCAAACATGTGATTGCAGCTAAGAAGCTAAATTGGCTTCCTTAAGAGTGTCTTCAGGACGCAGAGCGATGCGCCCCAAACACTTCCACTTATATTATGCTTGCTGTGATTAGTGTGCTACTAAGTTCCTGATTGGCGTGGTCCATAGGACGTATGCAGTGCTTTCATCGGACCCGCAACGTCACATTCGGTTTCACGAATGGATGGAACGCAAGGCCTGAGCAAGCCTGGAGGAGTCGACCGGTAAGCATCCACGGCCAGGGTATATGCAGTTCTGCTAGGGAAGAGTGGATCCGATGGGCTGATGTCTGTGCTTAGCTGGTGCTGGAGTGGACAAGGTGTCATCCTGGGACTCAGGACTGGTGCAGTGGGCTATTGCTGCTGCATCACTGGGGAGTGGGGGACACTCATAATGGGCACAGGCACAGCAGGTGTATAGACCTGACTGGGAATTCAGCACAGGGATGATGGTGGGAAGTGAACCCCTCATAATGGGCACAGTGAGGCTGCATTGATGGGCACAGTGAGGCTGTAATTGATGGGCACATTGAGGCTGCAATTGATGGCCACAGTGAGGCTGCAATTGATGGGCACAGTAAGGCTGCAACTGACGGGCAAAGTGAGGCTGCAATTGATGGGCACAGTGAGGCTGCAATTGATGGGCACAGTGAGGCTGCAATTGATGGGCACAGTGGGATTGCAATTGACGGTCACAGTGAGGCTGCAATTGACGGGCACATTGAGGATGCAATTGACGGGCACAGTGAGATTGCAATTGATGAGCACAGTACATATGATGGGCACAGTGAGGCTGCAATTTAAATGGCTATTTACAGTCCTGCATTACTAACAGTTACATTTTTCAGTTTGTTTTCACCCCCACAAAAATTTTGAGTACTGGCCGCAACTGGTCTATCCACTTTTTCTTGGTCCAAGCAGTACTGACACACTGTGTACCAGTGTATGTCACATGTAACTATTAAACATACTATGCATCCAACTATCTTGGAAATATATAGCATATACAGTAGTGGCAGCCCGTCCATACGGGGCACAGGGGCGCTGCCCCCCTAATCCATGTGCACAGCCCCAATCTACATGCAGGGCGCCGGACGCATTGATGCCAATGGGGTTTTTCTTTTCTTTTTTCTTTTTTTTAGAAGCACATGATTAGAGCTTGAGGCTCTAATTGGCTTAAAAAAAGGGTGGGCTCCGGGCACAGGGAGCCCACCCAGTTGTGTGACAATAGTAAATTATTATTCGCTGTTGTCTTCCTGATTCTCCTCCCAGCCAACCAGGAAGCGGGTCCTGAGACCCATCACCCGATTGGCCGAGGGGAGAAGCAATCCTATTGGCTGCCTAGGAGGAGACACACATTGGAAACTGCTGTGATGCCATAGAGGAGGAGACACAGGAAAGCTAGATGGGGTAAGTGCCGGGCTGGTGACCGACTCACTGGGGGGGGGGGGGGGGTGGGGGTGCTGTTGACCAACCATGGGAAGGGGGGTGGTTGTGGGTGCATTGCTTGCAGCCCCCCTAAAAAATATACCACCAGCCGCCACTGAATTACAGTATATAATATACAGTATAGTAGATCTAATCTATCTATCTCTAATGTTAGAGTGTAGTAGTGCACAGTAAACCCAGGCATATGCATTGGCAGGTCATCTTGTAGAGCAATGTAATGACCAATGCAAACACACTGAACCTTATGGCCGACAATGGGAGTCTGGATCCGCCAGGTGCCTGGACTGACACCCGGCTCAGCCTCTCAGCGAGCCGCTGAGAGACTGAGCTGCCCCGCCCCTCCACAGCTCAGCGCTCCAGTGAGTGAGGAGGGGGCAGAGCGGAGAGCTGCTGATTGACAGTCTGCAGCTCTCTGCTCGGAGAGCTGTGAGAACCGAGCCAACGGCGATGTTCGATCGCTCGGTTCTCAGTGCAGAGGCGCTGGGGGATGGATGCTGCATCCGCTTAGGTAAGTATTAAACTGGAAAAAAAAAATTCCTTTACTTCTCTTTTAAATAGAAGAGGGAAGCTAGGTAGGATATGTAGGCAAGGAAAGCAAGTAAAAAGCCAAGCAACAAATTTTACATTTGTTTTGGTTATGTTATTTGAATAGGAACATGAAACAGATAAAAAGTTGGTGCTATCCCAATCTGGCTGCAAAAGTGGAAATACACTTTATTCCTATGGGTGTCCGGGTGTCACTGGACATACACAAACACATTAAGGTTTTAGCTTTATTACTGTCCATTTTTTACATTCCACTAAGTCCATGCATTTTACACCTATTGTATTTTCTGCTAAGCCCCAGGCAGCAAATACCTGTAAATACAAAGCAGCATTCTCCCATCCACGGGGATGTCACTGGTAGACAGAGGTCACATGCCTCAAAGGCCAAATCTAATAGTCTTTAGGAGGTTACTGTTTGGCCTCCTTCATGCAGGGGATTACATACATACACTGGATTCCAGCCCAAGTATCAGCAGATTCTTGTGGCTGGACTGACAGGTGTATATGAACAACAGCAGCCACTCAGCCTGTATGGAGTAATAACGGGCTGAAAGGAGCCATCGCTGTTTGCATGTATCTGCACAAGCTGCAGTTATCTGCACACATCTTTCTGCATCCAGCGGCTATCATCAGTCCCTAACAGCCACGGCCGCTGCCAGCTTGCCATTCATTTACACGAACAGAGTGGTCGCAGCTAAAACTTCTGGCTGCAAGAATCCGCTCAAATCGCAGACTGGCCCTAATCATTGCTTGAATGAGGCCTTAAAGAGGTTGTAAACCTCCCTTTACACTTTGTACCTATAGGTACGCCTAGAATAAGGCTTACCTATAGGTACTGTAAATACGGTGCACGTTTAGGAAATATTTACAGTATACTGGGCCAATGATGTCACCCGTGCCGTTTCTTCAGTAGCGAGTGCCGTGACTGGCGGCTCCAGCATGCATGCGTAGGAGTGACATCACGCTGCTCCGGCCTGTCACAGAGCTGGAGTCAACAGCCCCGGAAGGAAGAGGGGCGAACATGGATGTGGCCTGCAGCGGGGACGGCGTGGGCTTCGTATGCAGGTAAGTGTCACATTGCATACTATCACATTATGTCTTTACTTTGCAAGGGAGGGAGAGGAAGAAAATGTTAGCAAGGATTTACTTCCTCTTTAAATATTTTAGGTGCAAATCTATTACAGAAATAGGGGTGACTAAATATGGACTTATTATTTTATTTTGAATGGGCTGCCAATGTACAAAATCGGAGACAGTTGGGAGCTATGATTGAGAGATGAGTTCATTACTATGCCGCTTCTCTATTCACTGTCCAGTCACAGGTACAATGCTTTGCAGGCTCCTAAGGCCCCTTTCACACGGGACGGATCCGTATTGATCCGCCCCGTGAAGATCCGCTGCTCAGCGGGGATCGATCAGCTGATCCCCGCTGAGCCGGGGACCGCCCTGTCAGATCTCCGCTCTCCTCTATGGGGGATCGGATGAACACGGACCGTCTGTCCGTGTTCATCCGATCCGCTCTGCAGAGGGATGGAAAAATAGGGTTTTCCTCCATCTGCAGAATCAGACAATAGCGGAGGCGGACAATAGCGGATGTCCGCTGACACCCGCTATCCCATAGGGGTGCATGTATGTCCTTTTTCCATCCAAAAACGGATGCATGAAAAACGGACATACGGTCCGCATGTGTGAAAGGGGCCTTAGGGGAAAAAATAATAAATTCTAATTTTTTACGTGCAAAAAGATGTGTATTTATTATATTTTTTAATAAAGGTGAACTTACCCTTTAAGTCTGCATCCATTGATCTGCTTATTTGTAAGAGTCAGGGAATTTTAATAATCCATTTTTTTTAATGCATTTTGAAGTATACCTAAACTCAAGTACAAAACTTTAAAGCTAAACTCTAAGCAATTAAAAAAGACAAAGTAATACCTGAATGTGACCTGATAACAGCCTCCTGCTGCCCCTCTACAGCAAAGCTGGAGTGTTATGCCACGTACACACGATCGGAATTTCTGACAACAAAACCGTGGATTTTTTTCCGAAGGATGTTGGCTCAAACTTGTCTTGCATAAACACGGTCACACAAATGTTGTCAGAAATTCTGAACGTGAGAACGCGGTGACGTAGAAAGAGGAAGTTCAATAGTCAGTGCGGCTGCTTCTGCTTGATTCCGAGCGTGCGATGTTTGAGAACCTGCTCTCAAACATTTGTGGCCCAGAAATTCCGACAGCAAATGTTCGATGGAGCATACACAGGGTCGGCCTTTCCGACAACAAGCTCACATCGAACAATTTCCCGTCGGAAAGTCCGACCGTGTGTACGCAGCATTAGAGGAAGAAGCAGAACAAAGAGCAAATCAGTTTGTGTGCTGTCGAGCAGCATTTAATGGATATTATCAGAGTAACTGAGACATACAGTACCTCCCAGATAGGAATGAGGGACATTTATCTATATATTATTAGCAAAAGTGTGTAGGCACAGAACACACCTGCCACACCCTCATAGGAGAATTATACAGAAAAAAAGATTGGTTAAACCCACAAGTGTTTTTTTTTAAAAAACACTACTATTCCTTTATATTGGCTTTTGAAATTTGCAAATGCAGCAATTTAGAAAATGGATGAAAGGTTTAGCGCTGCAAACCATTTTTATCAGATAAATGGTGCATTGTATATACAACTATACATACAGTATCTCAAAAAAATGAGTACACCCTTTACATTACATAAATTTAGTGTTATCGCTCTCACCCTCTCATACTGGTCACTGCAAGTTCAACATGGCACCTCATGGCAAAGAACTCTCTGAGGATCTGAAAAAAATAATTGTTGCTCTACATAAAGATGGCCTAGGCTATAAGAAGATTGCCAAGACCCTGAAACTGAGCTTCAGCAAGGTGGCCAAGACCATACAGCGGTTTAACAGGACAGGTTCCACTCAGAACAGGCCTCACCACGGTCCACCAAAGAAGTTGAGTGCACATGCTCAGCATCATATCCAGTGCTTGTCTTTGAGAAAAAGACGTATGAGTGCTGCCAGCATTGCTGCAGAGGTTGAAGGGGTGGGGAGGTCAGCCAGTCAGGGCTCAGACAATACGCCGCACACTGCATCAAATTGGTCTGATGGCTCTCATTCCAGAAGGAAGCCTCTTCTAAAGAAACAAGAAAGCCCGCAAACAGTTTGCTGAAGACAAGCAGACTAAGGACATGGATTACTGGAACCATGTCCTGTGGTCTGATGAGACCGAGATAAACTTATTTGGTTCAGATGGTTTCAAACTTGTGTGGTGGCAACCAGGTGAGGAGTACAAAGACAAGTGTGTCTTGCCTACAGTCAAGCATGGTGGTGGGAGTGTCATGGTCTGGGGCTGCATGAGTGCTGCCAACACTGGGGAGCTACAGTTCATTGAGGGAACCATGAATGCCAACATGTACTGTGACAAAATGAAGCAGAGCATGATCCTTTCCCTTTGGAGACTGGGCTGGAGGGCAGTATTCCAACATAATAATGACCCAAACACACCTCCAAGGCAACCACTGCCTTGCTAAAGAAGCTGAGGGTAAAGGTGATGGACTGGCCAAGCATGTCTCCATACCTAAACCCTATTGAGCATCTGTGGGGCATCCTCAAACGGAAGGTGGAGGAGCGCAAGGTCTTTAACATCCACCAGCTCCGTGATGTCTCCATGGAGGATTGAAGAGGATTCCAGTGGCAAACTGTGAAGCTCTGGTGAACTCCATGCCCAAGAGGGTTAAAGGGAGTGCTGGAAAATAATGATGGCCACACAAAATAGCCCACTTTGAGCCCAATTTGGCCCTTTTCACTTAGGGGCGTACTCACTTTTGTTGCCATCGGTTTAGACCTTAATGGCTGTGTGTTGAATTATTTTGAGGGGACAGCAAATTTACACTGTTATACAAGCTGTACACTTACTGCTTTAGACGAAGACTCCTGGGATGTATGACATCATTTGCCTAGGCCTGGAAACCAGGAAGTAGCTGAAGAAATGTAAAAATATATAAAACAAGTAAATATTATATACTTTCCTATCTATTTACTAACACTAGCAGCATAAGGATTAAAAATAGTTACCGTTGATTGAGAGTGAATTTCTGATTTAAGCTGGCCATAGACGGAACAAAGTTCATCTGGTTCAGTAGGGACCGGCTGAATTTCGATCCATGTGTGGCAGAAGTGGATCTAACAATCGACTTTTCTGGATCAGCGGCTGCAGCCACTAATCAGTGTATTCTGACAAAAGAGAGTCCCCACTGCAAGAATACGATGTCTCAGCAATGTGGATGGGAGAATCTCTTCATCTTTTTTCGTTCAGCCCTTCAGCCAAATTATCAGCCCGGATGGCAGACTTTGCATCCGATGTGTTGCAGCCACTTTTTGGCCAATCATTTTTCACTCTTCTCAGATGATTTTGAAATGGACTTTTCTTGAGCCGGGTGGTGCTAGTTCATCAGGAATTGACCAAATTGTGTGCTGCGTATGGCTAGTTTAAGGCTAAGAACATTTTCTGCAAGTTTCCAAAATTATTTTTGTTCCTGTCAATAATCCAGTGTCCCTGTACCCTCCTGTGGACTGAACTTAGATCCTAAAGTGGTATTAAACCCAAAACCAAAAATTTTATTGTGACAGACCCAACAGGGACAGGGGCTTTTACATGCTCGGATAAGGGTCTGGTATGGATTTGGGGGTGGGGGGCCATGACATTAAAAAAAAATGATGTTGTTTTTTTCTTTATTTGCTTTCAATAGCCAGGTGCCCGCAATTGCAACCGCGAGTCAATTTAAATGTGATTTCACTTGTCTTTTTTTCTTTAGAAATTAAATTTTTGTGGCAGCATGTTCTATATATGCTACAGATGTGCCACTTTACAGCCAGACTAAGGGGTCCACCCAAGCACTATATTTAAAGGATTCTTTTTGTTTTTATTGTTGCACTTTAATCATCACTAAAATCACTGCTCCTGAAAAAAACGTATTGTTTTAAAAAAAAATGTTTTTTGCATTGATACATGTTCCCCAGGGCAGTACCCAAACCCCCATACCCCTTTTATGGCCAGTTACTTGCATGTAAGAATTCAAAATAGGCACTTTTGCTTTTACTTGTTCGGGTCCTATAGATTTCGATGGGGTTCGCCATTCACATTAGAACTTTTCCCCTGTTCGGGAGTTTTGCTGCAAACAGGTCTCTACTGTTTAATGAGATCTGTTCCTGGACTGTAGGGTGGCCACTCCCTGACTAATCAAGGTTTGTCTAGGGGCTTAGCTGTTGATTAGCTTACTGATAATTAGATTACTGTTTAATTAGGTTACTGTTATCTGCTAGCTGTTCATTAGATGTACTGATGATATTACAGTTTCAAGTTTGCATTGTTTAGGACAGTGTTTCTCAACCTTTTTTCAGTTACAGCAACCTGCACAATCTGCACAATCACAAATAGTTTTATGTATCACGGCATCATCCACACACATAGGACACCCAACATTAGAGGTGGTTTATTCTTACAATGCACACTGGTACTGACTAGTTGGGCTCAGCCCTTCCTTCTCTGAGCTGGCCCCTCAGCTGTCGGCTAATTTCCAGCTCCACAGCTCCACAGCTCTCTCCACAGTGACTCACCTGTTAAGCCATCCAGCCCAGATGATCTCTGCCTTCGCCTTGGTCAACATCACAGAGACTATCTCCTGCGTTCCTGTTAAAGACTTGCTTGGCTGACATTCCTTCTGGCTCCAGATCCTGCTTGCTGCTCCACTATGCTGTTCCCTGGCTTCCTGACTTTCTGGCTTGTCTGACTATCCGTTTCGGTTACCAATCTTTGGCTATGTTATGACTACGTTTGTGCTATTTACTTTACTTTACTATTATTAAACAAGTGTGATTCAACTGTACTCCTGTCTCGGTCTGATTCATTATTTCTGACACTAGTATTCAAGTGTTTTTTTTCACCTTATTTTCTCTTCTTCACTTGGCTACCATGACCCCAGTGCTGCTGGAGAGGTGCAAACAAGGAAGTCCTCAGGCATCTGACATCCGCCTTATCAACCTATGAAGTCATTGGTTGTTAGCACCAGGCAGCTGACCTGCATGGCACCCAAGGTTGTAATGCTGCACAATAAAAACCTGTAGCATTGTGTAACAAAAAAGCAGGCTTGATCCACCCACTGGTTTGTTGACATTTTTGGGGCAATTGGGGCAATTTTCTAGGCATTCTTCCAAGGCATCCTGGTTGAAAAAGGCTAACATAAGGCGTCAGCATACCTAGACATTTTGGACGATTTCATGCTTCCAACTTTGTGGGATCATTTTGAGGATTGCCCCTTCCTGTTTTAACATGACTGCCCACCAGTGCACAAAGCAAGGTCCATAAAGACATGGATGAGCAAGTTAGGGGTGGAGGAACTTGACCGGCCTCCACAGAGTCCTGACCTCAACCTGATAGAACACCTTTGGGATGAATTAGAGTGGAGACTGCCCGCCAGGCCTACTCGTCCACATCAGTGCCTAACCTCACAAATGCATTTCTAGAAGATTGGTCAAACATTCCCATAGACACACTCCTAAACCTTGTGGACAGACTTCCCTGAAGAGTTGAAGCTGTTATAGCTGCAAAGGGTGGACCAACTCAATATTGGACTAAGGCCCCTTTCACACTGGGGCAGTTTGCAGGCGCTATTGCGCTAAAAATAGCACCTGCAAACCGACCTGAAACAGCTGTTGCTGTGTCTTCAGTGTGAAAGCCCGAGGGCTTTCACACTGGAGCGGTGCGCTTGCAGGACGCTGAAAAATGTCCTGCAAGCCGCATCTTTGATGCGCTGTAGGAGCGGTGTATTTACCGCTACTAAAGCGCCCCCTCCAATTGAAAACAATGGGGCAGCGCTCCGAACCCGCCCGCAAAGCGGCGCTTTGCGGGCGGCATTAACCCTTTTTCGGCCGCTCTCGGGGGTTTAAACCGCCCCGCTAGCGGACGAAATGTGCAGCTAAAACGACGGTAAAGCGGCGCTAAATATAGCGCCGCTTTAAGACTGGGATGCTTCACTCATGTTTTTGAGCACCTGGGCATAGGTCCAGTGCGGTGTTAATTTTGACATCAACTTTCGATTTAGTTTTAGTCATAGTCTTTTGACTAAAATACCATTTTAGTTTTATTTTAGTCATCTGAATTGTTTTAGTCGTATTTTAGTTGACTAAAATCCCCTATACAGTTTAGTTGACTAAAATCTAATGGGTTTTGTTAAACTGTAATGCATTTTTTTAAGCTTTTTTCTAGAATTGACAAACTCATTATATACTCCTGGAGTAAAAATCGAATAACATGTTATTATTTATGGTATTAAGGGTTGAACATGCACTACAGACACAGATTTAGCCGTTGTGATATATAGAACATCTTTATAAATAAAACCAAGTTTTATAAACAAACAGAAATATTGCTTCTTGACAACTTTAAAATATTTTTTTTTTTTTTTTAAAACCCAAAAAACTGTAAACTCTTGGCTGTAATATATTATGCACATATTACCTGTATATATTACCAACATTAAATATTAAGATAAAAAAAATAAGAAAAGCTCAGTAGATGCCCCCTATTTATTCTTATGTGGTAGTGCAGTTTTCATTTTGACATCAAATTTCAATTTGGTTTTAGTTTACCGTTTAACGTTTACCACATGTGATAACACAGTCACGTGACTCATTTGCATGCATTATTGCATGCAGTAAATAAAGTGCACAAAAAGAAAAAAAATTATGCAGTATTTACCACAAAATTAAAAATGTGTCGGTAAATATCGTCAAAAACGATATGCGTACCAGGCCCTTTGGGTCAAAAAACAAAACAAAAAACGGTGTGGGGTCCCCCCCAAAATCCATACCAGACCCTTATCCAAGCATGCAGCCTGGCAGGTCAGGAAAGGACAAGCGAGCACCCCCACCCCTCCTGAACCATACCAGGCCACATGCCCTCAACGTGGGGGGAGTGCTTGTGGCATCATGATTGATGATGGATCTACTGTACATCGGGAGACATTGTTATTTTTAATAAAGAAATTGTCAAAAACTTTTATACTGTCTTTTTGTTCTATGTACCCCATACTCATTCACATGAGGGGGCGGGATCTGGGGGCCTGGTATGCATTGGGGGGCCCCATGCTGTTTCTTTTTCCATAATTTTTAATTGCCGGCATGTTTTTTTAACAGCTGATGAGTCATCCGTTGTTAAGGATGCGGGAGCCAGCTTCCTGGCCTGCTCCTTAGCAACCAGCTAAATGCGATATATTACCACATGAAAAAATGCAGTAATTACCGCTCAATCGGACAAACACTGCATTCTTAGTGAATTGCACTTTCAAAACCGATTTAACACAAGAGCCTTTTTAACCACATTTTATTTGCCAGTATTTAACGCTTATACACATGAGCGGATTTTCCGTCGGAAAAATCCTGGATGGTTTTTCCAACTGAAATCCGTTCAAGCTTGGCTTGCATACACACAGTCACACAAAAGTTTGCTGAACTTTCGACCGTCAAGAACGCGGTGACGTTCAACACTATGACGAGCCGAGTAAATTAGGTTCAATGCTTCCGAGCATGCGTCGAATTGTTTCCGAGCATGCGTAGGAATTCTGTGCGTCAGAATTGCTACAGATGATCGGAATTTACGATCAAAACTTTTTCTGACCGAAAAAATTGAGAACCTGCTCTCAATCTTTTGCTGGCGGGAATTTTGCCAGCAAAAGTCTGATGGAGCATACACACGGTCGCATTTTGCGACCAAAAGCTCTCATCGGTCTTTTGATGACCGAATTTCTGATCGTGTGTATGCGGCATAAGTGAATTGACCCCATTGTCTTTTGACTAAAATGCCATTGTCTGAATTGTTTTAGTTTTTGTCGTATTTTAGTCAACTTAAAACTAAAATATTTTTGTCAACGAAATGAACACAGGTGCAGCAGTCTATGGAAGTCTATGACTGCAGCTGGATGCGGTGCTTGAGTTGTGTCCAGAATTGCAATGATTGGAGCGTACCACGTCCCATAGCACACATGTGGCCCTGAAGGTGAGGAGCGCTCAGCGTCCAGATGTGTGCAGATGTCAGGATCTCCCTCCCATAGATTGGGACCGGCTGTGGGACTGGTGTGGCCCTGTATAACGTGAGATTTGAGGCTGACCGGCCAATCCGCCTGTGTGATATATAAAGAGTAGGGATGAGCTTCGAGTTCGAGTCGAACATCGAGTGTTCGCCCGTTCGCCGAACAGCAAATTTTATGGGGCGTTTGGCTTTGGCCAATCACAGCATGCTCCTCAGCGAGAGCCATAATTGGCCAAAAGCATGGTGCCTTTGGCCAATCATGACTGAGGGGGACTAAGTCCATGCCCCACACTATATAAGGCTGCTTACACAGCGCTTGTATATATATATATATATATGTCAGACTAATATATATATATATATATATATATATATATATATATATATATATATATATATATATACTCTGCATTCAGCGTAGCCTATATATACAGTGTAAACTCTAGTTTAGTTCTAGTATATAATACAGTGTAGTGCGGTGTTAAGAAAAAAATAATACATATCAGGTCCGGGAAGGCCTCCAAGGAGAGGCAGACGCTCACAGGCCTCCTAAAAGAGGGCAAGCAGCCTCTGAAATAATATTTAACAACAGGGACTGTTCCTGCACCCAACAAGAGTATCTGTGAGGGGTTACCATGTTCTACCAACACCTAAGGCCCAATTTTTCAGCAGAGTATATAGTGCAGTCCGTATAGTATATATACTGCAGTCCAGAGTATATAGTGCACCCAGTGTAGTATACATAATACAGTGCAGGGTATATAGTGCAGTGTACAATATATAATATAGTGAATTGAAGTGGTTAAGGGGTGCCCTAGGACAGAAATAAGAAAAAACGGCATGGATTCCCCCCGTCCATACCAGGCCCTTTGGGTCTGGTATGGATTTTGGTGGGGAGACCCCCACACCAATTAAAAAAAATAATTTGGCGTGGCGTGCACCTTAATATCCATACCAGACCTGAAGGGCCTGGTATGGACTGGGGGGGGGGGGGGGCTGTTTTTTTTCAATGATTTTCATCTATTCTGCCAGGATCTGGAAACACAATACAGCCTTGAGCAATTTTAAATGATATTTTTTCCTTTAGGCCCCTTTCACACTGGGGCGCCTGTATACCGCCTGAAAAAATCCGGCCCCATTCACTCCAGTGTGAAAGCCGGCGAGCTTTCACATTGGAGTGGTGCGCTAGCAGGACGGCAAAAAAAGTCCTGCTAGCAGCATCTTTGGAGCGGTATAGGAGCGGTGTATTCACCGCTCCTATACCGCTCCTTCCCATTGATTTGAATGGGAAACCGCGGTAATACCGCGGCAATACCGCGGCGCTCTGCGGGGGGTCTTTAACCCTCTTTTTCTGCCGCTCGCGGGGGGTAAAACCGCACCGCGAGCGGCCGAATACCGCGGCTAAAACGACGGTAAAGCAGCGCTAAATATAGCGCTGCTTTACCGTCACCGCGGCTCCCGCCCCAGTGTGAAAGGGGCCTTAGAAATGTCATTTTGCTGCAGTACTTTTCTAAACATGGGGGAAATGTGCTACTTTACAGGCAGACTAAGGGGACACCCCCCCCCCCCCCCGGGCACGATATTTAAAGGAATATTTCATTTTTATTGTTTCACTGAAAGCATTCTTAAAATCACTGCTCCAGAAAAAACATCCATTTTTAAAACTTTTTTTTGCATTGATACATGTCCCCTGGGACAGGACCCGGGTCCCCAAACACATTTTATGACAATAATTTGCATATAAGCCTTTAAAATTAGCACTTTTGATTTTTCATGTTCGTGTCCCATAGACTTTAACGTTGTTTGGACAAATTTTTTGTCTGTTCGCAAGTTCTGGTGCGACCCGAACGGGGACGGGGGTGTTCAGCTCATCCCTAATAAAGAGGAAAGGGAGAGCGAAGGATCGTAGGAAGGAAGTAGAAAAAATGTTTTCTGATATTTCTTTACATAAAGCAGAACATCGGTCACGGTCAGGATCAATAAAAATCGCATCACATATTTATCTGCATTAAAACTGCAGAATCATTTGATGATTTTATTGTAAAATGAATAGATTTTTCAGATTGTGAGCAAAGATTAATATGGGAGGAGAGATGGTGCTGAGCACTGCCTTAGAAAAGTCAGTGCAGGTTGGGTGTCCTCTCCATACACACACCGATCTCACCTACCCCGACCAACTGCTAGGATTCCTGCCGATCACGTTCTGCCGATCGGTGCACACACACCGGGGAACTGATAACTCCGCCGACACCCCGCCATAGATACACAATCTGCAACCCCATAGGCTGAGAGGGAGACAGAGCCCGGAGGGGGAGTGTGGGGGAGGGGAGAGCGGACGGCTTCACTGATCATGGAAATCATTGCTGCTGAGCGCTGAGCCTGGAGACAGAGAGGACGCCGAGCACCTACCGCCACCATGGACCGGTATGTCATCGGGGGGATCGACACTGCAGTGTCCGCTCCATCCTCCTTATACACACTCCGACAGTATACATGGATGTGTGATGTATGCATGCAGTATATAGATGTGTGTGATGTATGCATGCAGTATATAGATGTGTGTGATGTATGCATGCAGTATATAGATGTGTGTGATGTATGCATGCAGTATATAGATGTTTGTGATGTATGCATGCAGTATATAGATGTGTGTGATGTATGCATGCAGTATATAGATGTTTGTGATGTATGCATGCAGTATATAGATGTTTGTGATGTATGCATGCAGTATATAGATGTGTGTGATGTATGCATGCAGTATATAGATGTGTGTGATGTATGCATGCAGTATATAGATGTTTGTGATGTATGCATGCAGTATATAGATGTTTGTGATGTATGCATGCAGTATATAGATGTGTGTGATGTATGCATGCAGTATATAGATGTGTGTGATGTATGCATGCAGTATATAGATGTGTGTGATGTATGCATGCAGTATATAGATGTGTGTGATGTATGCATGCAGTATATAGATATGTGTGTGATGTATGTATGCCGTATATAGATGTGTGTGATGTATGTATGCAGTATATAGATGTATGCATGCAGTATATAGATGTGTGTGTGTGATGTATGTATGCAGTATATAGATGTGTGTATGATGTATGCATGCAGTGTATATAGATGTGTGTATGATGTATGCATGCAGTGTATATAGATGTGTGTATGATGTATGCATGCAGTGTATATAGATGTGTGTATGCAGTGTATATAGATGTGTGTATGATGTATGCATGCAGTGTATATAGGTGTGTGTGTGTGTGTGTGATGTATGCATGCAGTGTGTGTATGCAGTATATATAGATGTGTGTGTGATGTTTGCATGCAGTGTGTGTATGCAGTGTATATATAGATGTGTGTGTGTGTGTGTGTGTGTGTGTGTGTGTGTGATGCATGCAGTGTATTTATATAGATGTGTGTGCTATACTATACACTACTCTATGGATGCATGTGTAATGTATATATATATGCCATGGCACACTGTGTTGATGCTCTAATCTATGATTTTTATATATATATATATATATATATATATATATATATATATATATATATATATATATATATATATAATATATATATTTATTGTAATCGGTGTGTGCCATACTTCTAGCGCACGGTGTGCTGATGCGCTATGTAATGTATATAATATGAATGTATGTGCCATTGCACACTGTACTGATGCTGTATGTACACAATGTATATACATGCATGGTGTGTCCATACTTCTACTGCACACTGTGCTGCCCTTCAGGGGGTGATTGGCTGCCTCTCATTAACCCTTCCTGTGCCGGCTCTGCTATTATTGGGTGCATTCCCCCCAGCTGCTGTCATTACTGTCAGTCCCTTTTTATTATGTGTGTTTGGCTACATTTTTGTGAACTGCAGCTGCATAGCAGAACACTCACGCGGGAGTCCTTGGAGCATGATCATACGCTTGACACAATTGTGTGGTATAATCATGGAAATTGCTGGTGTGAAATGCTACAACACAGATCCCAGGATTCTCAGTGCTATTAGAAGAAAGTAAACTGGTATTGACCCTTTCAGATCACTAAGGATGGGGTAATCGCCAGGGGTATGATACAGTATTGGCAGTGCAGCTAGTCTGGGCGCCCTGCTTGACAGAGAACTGGTTTCCTACATCATGTCACCAAAGATTACTTTGGGTAAAATGAGTGACCATCACTAGGGAAGTGTGCTTCTGAGGAGTGGAAATCTCAGGCTTTGATCATCTGTGTTTACCAGCATGCTGGCAAATGATTTGATTGACTTTGATTGACAATGAAATAGTTATTGTAGGGTAAATTGCCCATTCACTGTCCAAATTCCACTGAGTGTTGGCCTCCTCCTGCCCAACATCAGCTGGGCGGAATATCGTTGACCAATAGACTGAAAAATATCTTAACAGTGCATGGCCAACTTTAGCTGGTGCTAATGTAGTGTTTAGGGCAGCCATTCTCAATCAGGGCTCCATGGAACACCAGGGTCACGCCAAAGGTTCCCAGGGGTTCCTTGAGTTGTGGCTAATTGACCTTCCATCTGATGGTGCCTCCATAGTTCCAGGTCTACTTGGCAAAGCCATCAGCATGACACCAATGATCTTATTAGCTGTTCGCAATGGGGGCATTCTTCCCACTGAGCACCAATGTAGTGAGTATTTCTCCCATTGACCCTTGATGAATTGGCTTTAATAAGGGTTCCTCATGAATAATATTTTAGGGGTTCCTGTGAAGTAAAACAGTTGATAAAGGCGGTTTAGAGATTAGGAGATTGATTCTTTGTTTTATTTATTTTTATTTGTTTTGATACATTGCGCCAGGAATGCAACAATGTCTCCATCTCCAAATTTCCAACAAATTTTCATAGATTAAGTAATAGAAAATCCAAGCCTGCCCCATTTCTTCTTTATCTGGAAAGAATACTGCTAAAAATTCACATAGGAGTAAGATATAAACCCAGGCCCCTGAGCTTTATAACCCATACCCAGTTCTCCAGATTTAACACCTCAACCCCTATAACTTCTCTACAGCATCCCCTCTATACTCTCCTCTGTTCCTGAACCCCCTCAAGCTCCTATTGCTCTCTGTGCAAAGTGGAATGTGTCATCCCCCACAAGCAAAACAATCCACACACTTGATCAAAGTGTCAAGCCACGTTCATGTACAAAGTGTTTTGGCTACATAATTTAGCACTCTTGCAGTGCTTTTACCCCCAATCCCAGCAAGAACACTATCTGCATGGAGTTTGTAATATCTCCCCTTCTTCAGGGACAGATGTGTTTATTGTTCATATTGGACAAATCTACACATTTCAACTAGGAACCATCAAAACATGCCCCCATGTACCAGGGGCTCTGTGCTTTTCCTCTATAGTTTGATGGTAGCTCTATTCTACTCTCATGAGAAGGAAGGAGCAGGTCAATGGAATTGTCTTGGACGGGGGCGTCCCAGGTCGGCGGAAGGCAGCGCCTTGGACGGGGGCGTCCCAGGTCGGCGGAAGGCAGCGCCTTGGACGGGGGCGTCCCAGGTCGGCGGAAGGCAGCGCCCTGGACGGGGGCGTCCCAGGTCGGCGGAAGGCAGCGCCCTGGACGGGGGCGTCCCAGGTCGGCGGAAGGCAGCGCCCTGGACGGGGGCGTCCCAGGTCGGCGGAAGGCAGCGCCCTGGACGGGGGCGTCCCAGGTCGGCGGAAGGCAGCGCCCTGGACGGGGGCGTCCCAGGTCGGCGGAAGGCAGCGCCCTGGACGGGGGCGTCCCAGGTCGGCGGAAGGCAGCGCCCTGGACGGGGGCGTCCCAGGTCGGCGGAAGGCAGCGCCCTGGACCGGGGCGTCCAGATCCCTTTCACTCATCCATTCTTGCTAGATTCAATTTCTATTGAAATATTACAAAATATTTCTACAGAAAACACAGTAAAGTGTATGTCCTATGTATTTGCTTTGTACGTCCACACACATTCAAGCAACAGAATGGGGCAAGTAGAAGAGTTACCAACCTTTCCCGTTAGAATCGCCACCAATATCCTGCCAATTGTATTAATAAGAAAGAAATCTAGGCCAGCACAGACAGTTATTAGCTGCCCTAAGAAGAGGTGACTGTGTCAGGGAACGGACTCTTCCTAGAGTAGTCAGATTTTCTAGCAGATTTGAAGGCACATTGCAAGCTAGTGGCAGGGTCACTTTGACATGTTTTACTTTTCTCTGTACTCATTTTTGACAAATAACCATGTGCACTGTGTCAATGACCTTTAGAAAACTCAATTGGTCTACTTACAAATGCAATTTTCAACACCAGCTGTGGAAAAGAACATCTTTCGTTGAATGCACATGGGTGTGGTGGGGTTTATTGCTGGAACTGCTGGCTGTCATCTCCTGGGCTTGTGATCTGCTACAATTCACTTTTACAGGGTGTTCTTTGTAACCGTGACACAACAATGACATAAAAATCAGTGACATCATCTCTCCCATCATATACCTTTCGTGGTAGCGACAGGTCACTGCAATGGTGACTATGGTGAACGGTGCAGCACTATTATAGGTTAGCTGATGCTGTGGAGGTGCGTGGTTGGGATAAAAGATAGCGTGGACAACTCAAATTTTGAAAATTCATCTTGCAAGAGCAGGAGAAAAAAAAACCAATCAAGTCCCCATCCACTCTAATCGAACGGATAGTGGAATCTTTATTTTATTTATGCTGCCATGTCACCCGCAGCTGCTGGTGTTGCCAAAAAGTGACCGTGTATCTTGCAGGATGCACTGTATGCCCACTAATTTACCACCTGGCTCAGTAGATTTTGAAATCGACAATTGTCAAGCCAGTTTGGGCTTACAGGGCCCATGTGCAGCTCGACTTTTAACTGATTCAGTAGGAATCGGGAAAACCATTCTAACTGGAGCATGTCACCCCTTACCTGATTCATCCCCAACTATGTAGAAAATGGGGGTTATTTACTAAAGGAAAATCCACTTTGCACTACAAGTGCACTTGGAAGTGCAGTCGATTTTAGATCTGAGGGGGACATGCAAGGAAAAAAAAAAACAGCATTTTTGCTTGCACATGATTGGATGATAAAATCAGCAGAGCTTCCCCTTTTAGCTCTACAGCGACTGCACTTTCAAGTGCACTTGTAGTGCAAAGTGGCTTTGCCTTTAGTAAATCAACCCTATTGTGTTCACCAAAAACCTTAGTGACCATAAAGTCAGTGCCTGTACTAAAAGGGAAAAAATAACACCTAACTGCTCTGTGTAACGATAATGCACAGAAACATCACTTTCCTTCTCTTCTCGCAGTCCCCGCTGGCACTGTAGGTGCCTTCTGTAGCAAGCCTGTGCATGCACACTACTGTCAGGTCCTGCGGTGAGCTGTGTGCATCCATAGATGCACACAGTGGCAGTAAGCCACATCCCTACACCTTCCTCACAGGAGTTTGACTAACGGCAGTTACTGTGACAGGGAGACAGAGCACATGCGAGATGCTTTGAAGCCTAAACTAAAGACTCCTAGAGATGGGAAGCTCCTATCCTGCCTTGTTAGGACGTTGCTGAGACACTCCCATCCAATTTGAACCCCCCCATTCATGCATTCTCTCTCCCCTGTCGCTCTGAGCTCAGGAGGAGATAGTGGATCACACATGTGCATTGGTTTGAGGGCTCATTCCTGTGATTATTGGGGTGAGCAATAAAAGCTAGTAGTGTCTTGGCAACAAGGCAGAATGGGATGATGCCAAGCTTCAGGAGGTACCTTAATGGCCTACACCTATAGCAAGGGTGTTATTTAACTTTGGTCAGAGCGGCACAGTTTTCTTTTGTCTGCAAGTACCCTTTACCTGCATAGGCAGTTGGTAATGGTGTGTACATTGGCACTATCAGGAGGATGCTACGCAGCTGCTGGTGATAACAGATACTAAATTTAAATTAAAATGAACTTCTCTCCCTAAAAATATACAGGTCCCAACAGATAAACTATATTATCAAAAGTATTGGGACACCTGCTTTTACACGCACATGGGGTGCGATTTGAGCCCATACAAAATGAATGGGTTAAAATTGCATCTGATTTGAGCAGTAATGCTATGCGATTCCTGTCTGAATCACATTTTAATGGCTAAGTCTGTAGGGTTCAATATTGAGTTGGTCCACCCTTTGCAGCTATAACTGCTTCAACTCCTTCTGGGAAGGCTGTCCACAAGGTTTAGGAGAGTGTCTGTCTATGGGAATATTTGACCATTCTTCCAGAAGAGCATTTGTGAGGTTTAGGCACTGATATTGGACGAGAAGGACTGACTCAGTCTCTGCTCTAAATCATCCCAAAGGTGTTCTATCTGGTTGAGGTCAGGACTCTGCTTAGGTAAGTCAAGTTCCTCCACCCCCCAAACTCGCTCATCCATGACTTTATGGACCTTGCTTTGTGCACTGGTGCGCAATCATGTTGAAACAAGAAGGGGCCATCCCCAAACTGTTTCCACAAAGTTGGGAGCACAAATTTGTCCAAAATGTCTTGATACGCCTTAAGAGTTCCCTTCACTGGAACTAAGGGGCCAAGATCAATCCCTGAAAAACAACCCCACACCATAGTCCCCTCCCCCCCCCCCCCCCCCACTAAATGATTTGGACCAGTGCATAAAGCAAGGTCCATAAAGACATGGAAGAGCGAGTTTGGGGTGGAGGAACTTGACTGAGTCCTCACCTCAACCCGATAGAACACCTTTTGAGATGAATTAGAGCAGAGACAGCGAGCCAGGCCTTCTTGTCCAACATCAGTGCCTGACCTCACAAATGCGCTTCTGGAAGAATGGTCAAACATTCCCATAGACACACTCCTAAATCTTGTGTGATGACAGCAGGGGAAAAGCTATTCTAAACTGAACAGTGAGCTTTGACTTTCTGCAATATGGAATATCACACTTCAGTGGTATCGGTGTATTCGGGAGGCCTTTTTTTCTTGAGGTAAATATCTAGGATTGTGTTTTTATTTATTTTTGTTAATTAAAATGTATGCATCCAGTTCCGCTTACAAGCCTTAACTTTTAGGAAAAAAATCTAGTAGTGGTGTGTGTGGAAAGTGTGTGAGGGCCTGAAGTGGTTACAGAGGAAAGATTCCTGTCAGGAAGTCGGTGAAATATTGTATAATCCACACTGGAGTCGGCGCACATTTTCCACCAATGTTCCAATTCATTTATCCCCGCCATAAAGAAAGTTTCATCTTTAGATACATTTTTCCACAGCTTACTTCTCATTTGTTTCTGGCAGAAAGCAGTGAAGCCGTGCTTCCGCCACAATCGCAAAAAGGCTCCAGATTTGGCTGAATCTGCTTGAAACTGACACAGACTCCTGGGAGTTGCTATGCTCTTGGTCATCTGTCAAACGTTTACGTATCCGCCATAGAGAGACCGCTGGGGTCCTTTTGCACTGGCAATAACTGCGATTTCCTGCAGCTGGAATTGACTGTGTGCGAATAGCTGCAGTCACTGAGTCTGTGCAGTTCGATGACTGCAGCTGTAGTACATGACTGCCAGCGATTACCTGGGGTGATTGTTGCTGGGCGCATTGTATGTGGCCATCGACAGTCTGTCATTAGAGTGTACAGGCTTGGCGGCTGTGGCTATTCGCACACGTCTGTCACGCGGCAATCCGTAGATTTGCTGGAAATCAGTGTGTATAACCACCTGTGTGAATGGACCCTTAGGCCGCAGTAATATGTGAAAAGGTTTGATAGGCTGCAGCGCTCACTCTATACTAACAGTGCCCATTACACGAGGCGAAAAATCATTTGAAAATCTGTCATTTGGACAGTTTGTTTATCGTCCAGTTAATGGACACAAATCAAAAATCGGTTGTGACGTTTTCTGAGCCAAAAAATCAAAGGAACAGTTTAAAAAACTTCTTCCGAATGGACAACTCCTGGGATGTATTATATTTTTTTTTTATATTTATTTTATTTTTTTACAAACCCTCCCCTCTGCTCATTTTTCCTATTTTATTATTTATTTATTTTTAGTGGTTTCAAGCTTTTTCATGCTCTTTCACGTTTCTTCCATTGTTTTTGGGCACTTAGGGGTCTTTTTCTGCTTGAAAGCTCCTCTCTGCTTGTAAGGCCCCTTTCACACTGGGGCGCTTTGCCGGCGGTATAGCCCTCTGCCCCATTGATTTCAATGGGTAGGAGCGGTGAATACACCGCTCCAAAGATGCTGCTAGCAGGACTCTTTTTACCGATCCAGTGTGAAAGCCTTATTATATTTTTATGTAGAAGAATACGTATCGGCCTAAACTGAGGAAAAACTTTTTTATATATTTTTGGGGGATATTTATTATAGCAAAAAGTAAAAAATAATGCGTTTTTTTTTTTTTTTAAATTGTCGCCCTTCTTTTTTTTTATAGCGCAAAAAATAAAAACCGCAGGGGCGATCAAATACCACCAAAAGAAAGTTCTATTTGTGGGAAAAAAAGGACGTCAATTTTGTTTGGGAGCCACGTCGCACGACCGCGCAATTGTCAGTTAAAGCGACGCAGTGCCGAATCGCAAAAAGTGGTCTGGTCTTAAGCCAGCAAAATGGTCTGGTCTGAAAGTGGTTAAAGGGGTTGTAAACCCTCATGTTTTTAACCTTAATGCATCCTATGCATTAAGGTGAAATAACCTTCGGTCTTTACAGGCAGTGTAAGGCTGATTGGGAACATCCTGACAGGATTTTGGTTTCTCAAAGAGGTTTTCCCTTTTATATCCCCAGGATGAAAAGTGGAGCATGCCAGCCGTAGATGCAGCAGTCTCTTCCTTAAACAAGAACTTAACTTGTCCGGTAGATAATGCACAGGGTTTGAAAGACCCTGTTGACAAGAAATTGGAGTCATTATTAAAGACTTCCCTTTCTTTGGCCAGTTCAACTATTCAGCCAGCTGTTGCAGCAATTGGTACCTGCCAGTCCGTATAGGATTAGGTCAGACAGCTTAACCAGCAAGTGCACAGTGAAAGAAATATACAAAAAAATTGAAGTAAACATCAAAATATATATATGTGTGTGTGTGTGTATATGTTCCATAAAGTGACTCTGATGATGATCCAAATAATATTAACCATGACTTCACACATGTGCTCCCCCCGTGACTGTGCTCACCTTCAATTGTGTGACTGCACAATTAAGTTTGGTCAACAACAGCAGCTGAATCACCTCTGGGCTCTAAATGGCAAGATTCACAGGCTCCCTCAGGTGTAATCCAAAGATGGTATCCTCAATTTAAAATACAAAAGAGGCCAGATAGTGCACTATCGTTTAAATACAGACATCTGGCCTCTTTTGTATTTTAAATTTGAGGATACCATCTTTGGATTACACCTGAGGGGGAAGGCTGCTGCACTTGTGCGGACATTTGGAGAACAATGGTTCAGGACGCGTGGGTCACCTTAACTATATCCCGCTGTTAAAAGCTGGAGTTGCGGTGGGTTCCCCCTCAGAGCTTTCTAAGATCCAGCGTTCCCTCGGATCCTCCAAAAAAAAGCTTATTGTTTCAGGTACTAAATCATTTAGTGCACCAAAGAGCTACCAGAAGCACCTATAGGCGGCCCCGCAATGCATTGCGGGCCGGCGCGGCCGACGCAGTGCATTGCTGGCTGATGATTGGCCAAGCATGCACTGTGACCCCGCATGCTTGGCCACACACAGAGCTATATTTTGTTCCCAGAAGCACCTATAGGACCTATAGGACTTGTAGTGTGTTAGTCACCATCACACACACAGAGCTATATTTTGTTCCCAGAAGCACCTATAGGACTTGAAGTGTGTTAGTCCCATCACACACACAGAGCTATATTTTCTTCCCAGAAGCACCTATTAGGACTTGAAGTGTGTTAGTCCCATCACACACACAGAGCTATCTTTTGTTCCCAGAAGCACCTATAGGACTTGAAGTGTGTTAGTCCCATCACACACACAGAGCTATATTTTGTTCCCAGAAGCACCTATAGGACTATAAGTGTGTTAGTCCCATCACACACACAGAGCTATATTTTGTCCCAGAAGCACCTATAGGACTTGAAGTGTGTTAGTCCCATTACACACACAGAGCTATATTTTGTTCCCAGAAGCACCTATAGGACTTGAAGTGTTTAGTCCCATCACACACACAGAGCTATATTTTGTTCCCAGAAGCACCTATAGGATTTGAAGTGTGTTAGTCCCATTACACACACACAGAGCTATATTTTCTTCCCAGAAGCACCTATAGGACTTGAAGTGTGTTAGTCCCATCACACACACAGAGCTATATTTTGTTCCCAGAAGCACCTATAGGATTTGAAGTGTGTTAGTCCCATCACACACACAGAGCTATATTTTCTTCCCAGAAGCACCTATAGGACTTGAAGTGTGTTAGTCCCATCACACACACAGAGCTATATTTCTTCCCAGAAGCACCTATAGGACTTGAAGTGTGTTAGTCCCATTACACACACAGAGCTATATTTTCTTCCCAGAAGCACCATAGGACTTGAAGTGTGTTAGTCCCATCACACACACAGAGCTAATATTTTGTTCCCAGAAGCACCTATAGGACTTGAAGTGTGTTAGTCCATCACACACACAGAGCTTATATTTTCTTCCCAGAAGCACCTATAGGACTTGAAGTGTGTTAGTCCCATCACACACACAGAGGCTATATTTTCTTCCCAGAAGCACCTATAGGACTTGAAGTGTGTTAGTCCCATCACACACACAGAGCTATATTTTGTTCCCAGAAAGCACCTATAGGACTTGAAAGTGTGTTAGTCCCATTACACACACAGAGCTATATTTTCTTCCCAGAAGCACCTATAGGACTTGAAGTGTGTTAGTCCCATTACACACACAGATCTATATTTTCTTCCCCGAAGCACCTATAGGACTTGAAGTGTGTTAGTCCCATCACACACACAGAGCTATATTTTGTTCCCAGAAGCACCTATAGGACTTGAAGTGTGTTAGTCCATTACACACACAGAGCTCCTATATATTCTTCCCAGAAGCACTTCTAGTGTGTTAGTGGCATAGAGCTCCTCTATTTCTTTTGAAGTGTGTTAGTCCCATCACACAGAGCTCCTCTATTTTCTTTCCAGAAGCACCCATAGGACTTCTAGTGTGTTAGTGCCATCACACAGAGCTCCTCTACTTCTAGTGTGTTAGTGCATCACACAGAGCTCCTATATATTCTTCTCAGCAGCACCCACAGGACTTCTAGTGTGTTAGTGGCATCACACAGAGCTCCTCTATTTTTCTTTGCATAAGCACCCACAGGACTTCTAGTGTGTTAGTGGCATCACACAGAGCTCCTATATTTTCTTAGTGGCATCACACAGAGCAGCACCCACAGGACTTCTAGTGTGTTAGTGGCAACACACAGAGCTCCTCTATTTTCTTTGCAGAAGCACCCAACAGGACTTCTAGTGTGTTAGTGGCATCACACAGAGCTCCTATATATTCTTCTCAGCAGCACCCACAGGACTTCTAGTGTGTTTGTGGCATCACACAGAGCTCCTATATATTCTTCTCAGCAGCACCCAAGGAATTCTAGTGTGTTAGTGCATCACACAGAGCTCCTCTATTTTCTTTGCATAAGCACCCACAGGACTTTCAGTGTGTTAGTGGCATCACACAGAGCTCCTCTATTTTTCTTTGCATAAGCACCCACAGGACTTCTAGTGTGTTAGTGGCATCACACTGAGCTCCTCTATTTTCTTTGCAGAAGCACCCACTAGTGTGTTAGTGGCATCACACAGAGCTCCTATATATTCTTCTCAGCAGCATCCACAGGACTTCTAGTGTGTTTAGTGGCATCACACAGAGCTCCTCTATCCGCACCCACAGGACTTCTAGTGTGTTAGTGGCATCACACAGAGCTCCTCTATTTTCTTTTGCACCAAAGAGTGATTGTACAGGTTCCTTTATCCGAAAGGGGTGCAGGATTTTACTCAAACCTGTTTATGGTTCAAGAACCAAAGGGGACACAAGGCCCATTTTGGATTTAAGATCCCTGAACCAGTATCTAATAATCCAGTCATTTCGGATGGAGTCTGTCCGTTCAGTAGTAGCCTCACTCCAGATGGGCCTCCATCGGTATAGAAGACGTGTATTTACATGTACCTATCTTTCAGCCTCATCAGAGGTTCCTGCAATTTGCAGTAGAGGAACGTCCATTTTCAGTTTGTTGCTCTACCCTTTGGGCTTGCCACAGCTCCCCGGGTGTTCACAAAGGTCCTAGCACCAGGGATCTTGGTGCTCGGGTATCTGGATGACCTCCTGCTCAGATCACTACAAGTTCTAGAACAGAGCATAACCTGCACAGTGCGGTATTTGGAAAGCTTAGGTTGGATCATAATTACCGAAAAGTCTTTAGATCTGATCCTAGATATGGTCCAAGCAAAGGGTATTTCTGTGCCCTGAAGGATCAGGTGCATCGGATAAGGGGCACCAGACAACCCTACATTCGGCTCTGTATTAGTCTTCTAGGAAGGATCGTGTCCTCCTTCGAGGCAGTGTCCTATGTCCAGTTACATTCCAGGCCTATACAAAAGACATCTTGTTGGCTTGGAACCGAAGCGGACAAGCCCTGGATTATCCAATGTTCTTATCTCCTCGGGCATGCTGGTGGTTGCAGGATCAGAAACTGCAAAAGGGAAGATCCTTTCTCAACTTGGAGAGTACTGACCACATATGCCAGTCTCCCAGGCTGGGGAGCGACTCTAGAGGGGCTCCCAGCTCAGGGGAAGTGGTCAAGGACAGAACAGATCCTGCCCATCAACGTCCTGGAGTTACAGGCAGTACGTCTGGCCCTAAGGTCCTGGACAGTAGAGCTTCAGGACTTCCCTATCGGGGTTCGGTCTGACAATGCCACTGCAGTGGCCTAAATAAACCACCAAGGTGGTACAGGAGTGGTTCAGCTCCAAAGGAGGTCAACCGCCAGCAGATCTGCCCGGGGGAATGGTCCCTACACCCAGGGGTGTTTCAGGAAATTTTCCAGCGTTGGGGATGGCCAGAGGTTGACCTATTGGCATCCAGGTTCAACAACAAGCTGCAGCAGTTTGTGTCCCGAACAAGGGATCCTCTGGCAGTCGGAGCAGATGCTCTGGTAGTTCCATGGAGCCAGTACTCCCTGGTTTATGCCCTCCCGGTCCTTCTCCTTCCACATTTGTTGTGCAGGATTCAGAGAGAGGGGGTTCCAGTCATTCTGGTGGCACCAGTCTGGCCCAGAAGGCCCTGGTTCCCAGAGATTGTGAGACTGACAATAGACGGTCCATGGATGCTTCCACGTCGCCCCAATCTACTGTCTCAAGGTCCTATATTCCACCCCAATTTACAGTCTCTAAATTTGACGGCATGGCTATTGAAGCCAGGGTGATGAAGGACCGTGGCATCTTGGGACCAGTGATGTCTACCCTAGTAAATGCTAGAAAAGCTGTCGCTAAGAAAATCTATCATAAGGTCTGGAAGACTTGTATTGCTTGGTGTGAAGCCAGAAAATGGCATCCTCGGAAATACGTGATTGGGAGAATTCTCTCTCTTCTACAGTCAGCTGTGGAAATCAAATTGGCTTTGAGTACAATCAGAGGTCAGATTTTGTCCCTGTCAGTATGTTTCCAAAGGCCTTTAGCCTCCCATTCGCTGGTCCTAACATTTATGCAGGGGGCAACTTGTTTGCTCCCCCCCCCCCCCCCATTAGGTCACCTATGTGTCCTTGGGACTTGACTGTGGCTTCACAGCCTAGCACCCACTGCGCATGCGCGAGCGGCACCGCGATAGGTCCCAGATGATTGCACGGCCAATCGCGTGTCGCAGATGATTGACAAGAGGAAGGGGGCAGAGCTGAGCCCCTCCTGTGCCGAGGGGAAGCGACGTCAGGAGCCCAGGCAATGAAGGAGGCAGACTACGAGGGACCCCCCTAGCAACAGCTATTTAGAAGTGAGTAAAAAAAAAATTCCAAATGTTTTTATTTTTTAGGCACATTCATGGATTTATTTTTTATTTTTTGGGTGGAACACCACTTTAAGTATGTATTACAATATTATGTGGCAAATGATTGCTAATTTCCTGAGACTGACTGTTTTACCCCCATAAACCGAAACAAAGAATCTGATTTATTAAAACTGAAGCTAGAGGAACAATGTATCTTTTTGTAGTCGGGTGGGGGATGAAAGTTTGTATTTTGTACTCCTCCCTACAGGACATTTTAGCCATGAGACAACTATTTTTGTTCTAATTTATATTATGTGTGATGTTGGCAGGGTTGGTGACAGCTAAACATAGACTACTTGTGCCATTCCCATTCTGTAATCAGCCACATGATAGATAGATCTCTCTCTATCTATCTTCAATGTGATATTCAACTTCTGCTGGGGGAGCTGAAGTTGAATATGGCATTCAACTGTATCATTGCTGCATCCTCCTAGTTCAATTTTTTTCAGGGGTGGGGGCGGGGGGCTTTTCACCCCAGAAGCTGCGTTGTAATGTGTGCGCTATGAAGTACACGGTAATTTTTATTTTTTTTTCCGACTTAATCGCATTCCATTTCTGTTTAATCACCACATTACATTGCGATATGTTGCAGTGAAAACTTTAAGTATAACTAAATGCTAAACTTGAATTTTTAGCTTTGGCTAGAGTGGAGAGGAATTTTTATTGCTATCTGTGGGGGGGGGGGGGGGCCCCCCCCCCCCCCCGGCCCCCCCCCCCCCCCCCCCGTTTAGAAGTTTAACCCTGTCTTTGTCTTGTTTACCATTATCAATGAAAGTAAAAGAAAAATCCCACATTTTGGATTGTCCCCAGAAAAAAGGGAAATCTTCCAGTGAGGACACTAGTTCTGGTGACCTGGGGGGTCCCCAAAAACTCCCTTAATTTTCTGGTATTTCCTCTCACTTTCTGTTTGGTTATGGGACAGGAAGTGAAGGGAAATCTCCCCAACGGGAAACAGATGGAATATTCTGGCAGAAGAGGCAATTATCTTTTCATAACTGTGCTGTAAATATGTGCCAGTGTTTTGTAGCAACGATATACCTGCTGAGATCTACCCATTATGGGAAATTCCTGGTTAAAGCTATCTTTGCAGAGTGTCACAGGAATCCTGCATGTTTGACTTTTCCCGGATTGTTGATGGGCTAGGTTGGCACAGTCGCTCTGCAGCTCGGTCCACCCATGGCTGTGCACTGCATTACCAAAAATAGTGCATGAACATTTTTTGGTGCGTTAGGCAAGGCAGCCCTATTAAAATGAAGGGAGCAACTTTTTTATGCACATTAAAGTGGTTCTAAAGCCTAAACATTTTTTTTACCTTAAAGTGGGTGTAAACCCGATTTTCCTTTTGGCACATAGATCTGCAGTGTTTTCTTATCTCTCTTCAAAGCTCTAAGTCCCGTGGCTTTTTCCTGCTCTGTTCTTCTTTTATCAGCATGAAAACGTCTGACAAGTTCTCTGTCGACTGTAATAAAACCAGCCTGAAATTTTTAGTCAGGTTGGGTACTATAAATAGATTAGCGGAGAGCTGGTCTATTCACAGCACAGCTCTGCAAGTCTCTGCTTATGTGGAAGGGGGGGTGTGCCTTTTCTCCAATCAGTGTATAGCCTCATACACACGATCGGACCTTGTACCAACTTTCCTGTGGATTTTTGTACAAAGGGCGGTGGCCCCAAGTTGGTATTGCATACACACGGCAGGACTTTTTAGGCAACAAACACGAACGTAGTGACGTTTCAACGTACTGACGACTCTTGAAAAGAGGACGTTCGAATACTCCAGCGCCACCTTTGGTCAACTTCTATATTGTTGTCTGATCTTTTGCATTGGTTCTGAGCATGCGTGTTTGTACTTCGTACAAAAGTCCGATGGTTTTGTGTACACACGGTCGGACTTTGCTCCATCAGACTTTTGTTGGCATAAAGTTGGTCCGTTCGCACAGCCAACAAAAGTCTGATGAAAACTGAAAAAGTTGGTCCGATGGCACGTACACACGGTCGGATGTTGGTCCAAAACAGCTAATTTGCATGTTTGTTGTCAAAAAGTCAGATCGTGTGTACGGGCCCTATGGCAAGAGTCCACACACACAGGTGCATCAGGACGAGAAAATTCTAACAGAACGTGCACTTTTTAAATGGTGTATAAAGCTGAAGACAGATATGCATGTAAAACTTATGTAGGCAGCTTTGTTTCATCTGTGTATCATCTGAGACTGTACACTTTGCTGGGTATGTGAGGGTTTACATCCACTTTAATGTATTTTCTGCATTATTTTCTGAGGCCATTGGCTCCCACTTGTATCAAATCCTGTGGGGCTGAGCCGTGCTGTCTGTGCCTATGGATGCAGGCAGTGTGGCTCGGGATCAAGCCCACAGACATGCTACCCTAGGAAGTGGCTTCCTTTGGTGGCACACCAAGAAGAGGAGGAGCCAAGAGCTCTGGTGGGGACCTGGAAATAGGAGGATTGGAGCTTCTCTGTGCAATTCCATTGCACAGAGCAAGTAAATGTATCATATCTCACAAGAAAAAGACAAGGAAAAAGCTCTGCTAAGTGTAGTAAGACCAAGGAATTTCTTAAACCCAATGTAGGGTCACTCACATTTGGTAGCTTAAAAGCGGGCTCATCCAATAGTTTGGGACGCCATGATGTAGATTCGCTGGGGGACAGGAGTCGGGCCTCATGCCAAGTTCAAAAATGTACCTCTTGCCACTACGCCCCCCCCCCCCAAAGTTTATCTTGTTTGTTATAAAAAAAAAAAGACTACAATCACTTTAAAGCCTTGTTCAGACAGGGCATGCTACAGCTTACGTGGGCTTGTGTTTACCTACTGGTGGATGCATCGGTGCGCCATGCCAATAAACATGTCCTATAGCTTACCGCTCAACAGATTGCCACCCATTTCAATAGCAAAATCGACACAATTCGTAAGGAGTTATCCAGCTTTAAAATTCCTCCCCTACCCAACACATCGGGTCCAACAGCACACTCAATACTTTCTTCCTTTTGCCCATTTACCACAGATGAAGTTGATAAACTCCTCTCAATGGCCCACCACACTACCTGTCCCCTGGACCGTCCCCTCTCAATTACTGCGACCACCTTCCCACTCTATCCTCAACTCCCTAGCCCACATCTTCAACCTCTCCCTCTCCTCCGGCACCTTTCCTTCCCTGCTAAAACATGCACTGGTTATCCCCATACTCAAAAAAACCCTCACTAAACCCCACCTGTTTTAATAACTTAAGACCCATCTCCCTGCTCCCATTTTCCTCCAAGCTCATCGAACGCCTTGTCCATGACCGAATGAGTCGCTACCTCGCAGACAACAACCTCCACGACCCCCCTACAGTCTGGCTTCCTCCCACAACATTCTACAGAAACTGCCCTACTAAAACTCACCAATGACCTACTAACCGCTAAAACCAATGGGCATTACTCCATACTCATACTTTTAGACCTCTCTGCTGCCTTTGACACAGTTGACCACCTGCTCCTCCTCGCAAATTACACTCCCTTGGCCTCTGTGATTCTGCTTTATCCTAGTTCTCCTCCTACCTATCTCGGCGCACTTTCAGTGTCACTTGCAACTCCATCTCCTCCACTCCCCTTCCTCTTTCTGTTGGGGTACCCCAAGGCTCCGTCCTTGAGCCTCTCCTATTCTCACTCTATACCTCTTCCCTGGGCCAGTTAATCACCTCCTGTGGCTTCCAATACCACCTCTATGCCGACGACACCCAGATCGATATCTCTCCACTCCTCAACTCACCCCCTCGATCTCCTCACAGATCTCAAACTTACTGAATGACATATCGATATGGCTGTCACACCACTTCCTCAAACTCAATCTTTCTAAAACTGAGCTTGTTATATTTCCTCCTTCACGCACATTATGAAATCTGCTGCTAGACTAATACACTTCACTAACTGATCCATGACTGCTGCTCCTCTCTGTCAATCACTTCACTGGCTTCCCCTACCCCACCGTGTAAAATTCAAAATGCTAACCATAACAAAGGCCATTCACAAAATCGCCCCCATCTACATCACCAACCTCATCTGCAGATATCGTCCCCTCCGCTCCTCCCAGGACCTCCTGCCCTTTAGCTCCCTTTTTACCTCCTCCCATGCTCGCCTTCAGGACTTCTCCAGAGCCTCTCCCCATCCTCTGGAACTCCCTGCCTCAGTATGTCCGATCAGCCCCTACCCTGTCCACCTTTAGGATATCCCTGAAAACTCATTTATTCAGGGAAGCCTATCCCACACCCACCTAACCACTGTCCCAGAGCCACCCCCCATCAAATCATTCCTTGCAGCCATTACCTTTTGTACCACAACCCCCTCCCTTTTAGAATTTTAGAATGTAAGTTCTACGAGCTGGGCCCTCCTGTACATTTTGTGTTGCCCCCCCCCCATACATTGTAAAGCGCTGCATAAACTGTTGGCGCTATATAAATCGTGAATAATAATAATATAGGATGTGAGAACTCCATGGTTCAACCCTGCAAAATCAATTAACTTCGGCTAGAATGACTTTAGCTGAAGCCGTCACTGTCAGTGTCTTTCTCTTTTTATTAGATAGTTTTGTTGAATCAGACATCGATTTTTTTTTTTATTTTTTTATTTTTTTCAGTTTTGTCGCACCGTCTATGACCGCCATCAGAGTTGTGTCTACCCAAAAAGAGTAGAAACTATGGCATCAAAGGTATGCTAGGTAGCTAACAACTCACTTGTTGCCATAACAACCAATCAGAATCCTTTTTTTTTTTTTTTTTTTTTTATTATTTTAACCCTGCACTAACCAATGACATTTGGATGCAGCTGGTTGCTAGGGGCGATGAGACATTCCATGCGTATTTTTGCACAGAGGGGATTTTTTTCTTTTGGGGCAGACAACCTTTGAACAAACGTCCATTGAGGTATGTTAATGCTCACTCGTGCTAGGTTAAAAAAAAAGTGCACACTAACATGTGAAAACGCATCCAGAATTGCTTATTACCATAATGGATGTGAATCAGCCCCGTAATGGTTACAAGGATTGGAGAACGCAGGTATGCTGAGGGCTGTTTAGGAAGAACGTCAGTGCAGAAAGACTTCAGGCTTTTTATTCGTTTAGAAAAAGACAATTCTAAACGCTGTTCTAATGGAATCCTCCACCTTTTTAGATTTTTTTTTTTTTTTTGTTCTTGCGCTTTTCATAAAATGAATTGAAATGAGAATGAATCATAACCCAGACCGTGAAATGCAGCCCACACAGCCATTTGTTTTGTGTTCTATTGCATGTAACAGGTAGGCAGCACGACTCCATACATGAGGCATGCTTTCCCCCACAGCGCAGCATATGTCATGTACATAACAAATGGGCTTGTTTTTTTATTTATCATTTCAAACGTTCGACGCAGTTGTCTTGAAGCTCATACCCGTCATCTGTGTGCTGAGATCATTCCTTCACATGGTTCACTTCATTACAAGCAAGAATAAAATGCTAAGGATTACATTGAGAGGCAATTCAAAGTAGCAGGAGAACGACTTGCAGCCCAGCATACAGACAAAGCGATCGAATCCAGCAGCTGTGGCATCTGACAGGGCAGGAATGGCTGGGCTTTGGCACAGAAGATCCCTATGTGAGTATGCACACAACGGGTACATAAGTAAGGGCTCATTCACACGTGCATCTATACCGCCATCCCTGTTCCACGGGCACTGAGGAAGCTACAGTATATGTCGCCTCCTTGCCACATGCTTTACCCTCAAAAGCTGCATCCTAGGAAACATTCCATTGCAGTGGGACTGTGCCTGCCCTGCAATGGTTTCCTGCTTTTTTAGGTCTAGGACAGAGGTTTTCAACTTATGGGCTAAAGGGGGGGCCTCAAATGTGGCCCCTGACATCACCAAAGGGCCACACATAATGTTCAATCTATGTAATGCTTGAGAGGACTGTCAAACTGCAGACCTAATAGAGGAAATGAGGGTCAGAGAGTGTGATTTGATTGTGGACAGGCTCCAGAAGACAATATGAAACTTAGAATATGAGGCTAGTAGGGATCAATGATCCACAGCATCTTCTCCCCCATGCTCCAGCGGTCTCAGATCCTGACACCATCAAGGTCATAAAGCCCTGCATTGGATATGTCGGAGGGACAGTCCACCCCTGGAGCATAGGGGAAGTCCACCCCTGGAGCAAAGGGGAGCGATGTCTGCCGGAGGAGCAGAGGATTGGGTAAATTATAAGTGATATCACTCTCGTAGAGGAAACAAGCAGTCAACCTATGCAGAGTGGGTGCAGCCCTACTGCAAGGGAGAATTTTCAGATTTCCCGGTGTTAGTCTGCATTCACACCCGAGTGTAGCGTCTTTGAGCGATTTTCTGTCGGTTTTTCACGCATCTTTATGCATTATTTTTGCAGGTTTGTATGCAGCGTTTTTGGGCTTTGTCGTGTTTTTATTAATAGAGAAAACGAATTAATAGAGAAAGTCCTGACATGGTTTTAATATTAACCTGTTGTTATATGGAGTTTTGGGTATACGTTGCACATCCAGTGGTGTGAGCACTGGTCGTTTTTTTTTTTTTTTTTTTTTTTTTTGGGTGCTGTTATTTATATGGAAAATATGATACATGCTTATATATTTTTAATTCTATTCATTATATTGATTTTATTAGTACATGTTCTGGATCCTTCCAAGCCGACATGTGTCATGACAATATGCATAGATGCTATATATATATATATAAGGTATATATAATATATATATATATATATATCCATATATATATATATATATATACTTTTATATATATATTATATATATATCCTTATATATATATAGATATATATATATATATACAGTTCTAACAACGACAGTGAAGTATACATAGTTGTAAATTCTTTTAGCAGACAATGTCGGATAAGATACTTTTTGATATTGAAGTTGTCTTCTTGGATTAGATCCAGGACTGTTTTAGCATTTATCATGTTTGTCTACACCTGGAATTATGGATTTACATACTGAGAATGGCTGATGGGTACCAGTTTTGGCCATTTATTATTGCTCGGATGTTTTCTATTCTACTAAGGGGTAGGTAATTAAAGCGTGCTCATGTGATTGAGACTGTTCTTTCAGATTGGTTATTTAGCCTACAGGTTTGTCTAAATGTTTCTATATATATATATCTATATATATATCATGATATATATATATATATATATTCATGAACACGCTTCTTTTCTTTAGCTATGAATAAGCGCCATGTTTGGGTGTGAAACGCGTTCGCTATTTGTCCAGTTTTTCCTATTTTATGATCGGGTGACTGTACATTGTGGATTTTATTCATTGCCAATAAAGATGCCTTTTTTTTGATGTGCGGCCATCCAGGAATTCCTTTTTATCTCAATCTTGAGCAGAGCCAGCACCTGTGAGTTCCATTAGGGTGAACACGTCACTGAGGCTCTGGGAGGTTGGAGCGGTAATCTCTGTCCGTTTTGGTTCCATGTGTTTTGGAGTGGAGATGTGAACCATCTCCATAGAAAATCATTTATTGATTTTTTTTTTTTTTTTTTTTTTTACCCCCTCCAGCATTTTGGAGCTTCAAGCTAAAAAACGCTCAGGCTTCCCCCCCCTGTCAGAACACAATAGAACAGCAGGGGAGATCACTTTACTACCATCAGATTTTTGATACAGCGGATCTGTGAGGTTGTGTTTTTTTTTTTTTTTTTTTTTTTTTATTTTTTTATTGCTATGTTGTACGAAAAAAAAAAACTAGTAGTGTGTACTAGGCTTAACCACCTCAATACCAGGCACTTTCACCTGCCCAGGACAATGTTCAGCTTCCAGCGCTGTCGCACTTTAAATGACAATTGCGCAGTCACGCAACACTGTACCCAAATAAAAAATGTATGATTTTTCTTCCTACAAATAGAGCTTTCTTTTGGTGGTATTTGATCACCAGTGGGGTTTTTATTTTCTGCTAAAAAAGACCGAAATTTTTGAAAAAACAAACAAACTGAGGGGCGGCATTAATAGATGGCACTGGATAGGCAGCACTGACAGGCATTACTGAGTGGCATCTGAAGGGCACTGATTGGCACATTTATGAGTACTGCCACATTTATGGGCACTGACAGGTGTTCTTTATGGGGCACAGGCTGGCAGCTGATGGGCACCTCTGATGGGGGGCTGTATTGATCGGCACATTGATTATTATCAGTGCAGACCCCCCCTCTGACAGGGAGAGACTCCGATCGACTCTCCCTGTCAGCGTGAACAGAGGAAAGACTGTTTCACCGGCACTTCCTGGTACACGCGATAATCAGCTGTGATTGGTCACCGCTAATCACGTGGTAAGAAGCCTCCTTCAGATGCTCCATACCACGATCAGAGTTGCGGTGTGTCAGACTGACACAGAGCATCGCCGCGTGCCGGCTTGTTATCCTGATCATGTCATATGACGTCCGATCAGGATAACTAAACAACTTTGCCGACGTCATATTGCTATATGGCGGGTGGCAAGTGGTTAAGGCTGGCCATACATTGTACAATTTTCCTTTTTAGATTTACAAAAACCATATACTATGGGGTGAAATGTGTATGCAATCAAGCAGACCCTTGCACTACATAGTTGAAGTAAAATCTAAAGGACATTGAATAAGAAAATTGTATAATGTATGGCCAGCTTTAGGTTGATTCATCACCATTAACTCTTAGACTAACCAATCTTTTGAAAATTTAAATTTTTGAACAAAATTCCACCAGGGTATGGCCAGCTTTAGGATTACAAGGATTGGTGTAATTGAAGCTGAATGCTAAGTATTCGTACAAAATAAGCACTAGTCTGCCTTGGATGCTTGACTAATGCACACTGGGTTTTTGGCGATCTCTCCTAGATGGCTTTCCTCCTGGCAGCTGCACTTTGGTAGAAAAAAATGCTTGTAAAAGTAAATCGTTTAGGTGCCTCAAGTGCTTGGGCAATAATTAATTTGATTGGGCAGAATAATTTATTCTGGCCATTAAAATGACTTGTACATTTAGGCACATCAAGGATTTCTTCTGCCAGAACCAGTGGCGGCCCGTAATGCAGGGCACCGCCCCCCTAATCTCCATGCCTGGTGCATGGCTTTCAATGGGGTTTTTGAAATCCGTGAGTAGGGGGGGTTTGTATGCCGCCCCCCAAAATATTGAGCACTGGCCAGAACAGTGTTGCTCGTGGACACACTGGCAGTGTGTTTTTTTTGTTTGTTTTTTTTGTCTGCTTTTAATCGCCTATGTGTGCATGGACACAGGCTGACATGCAGGGGTGTTTTTAGAAAGGGGGAAAAAAAGGCAGACGCCCGTAAGAGCAGCATAAAAATATGTTCAGTTTGCATGGGGCCTAATGGTGATAACAAGCACAACTCCACCTAAGTGACTGTCCCACATACATCTACTGCAGCAGGGCAGGCGCTGTGTGCTGGATCACGTATCTGGTATGTGATTGGCACTTGTATGGCAGTGTTTCTCAAATTTTTCAAAGCACCCTTTAAAATTCTGCACAGTCTCAAGGCACTCCATTCTAAAATGTAACTAATAGTTTTACATATTGCAGAAACATCCACACACATAGGACACCCAACATTAAAGGTAATGTCCTTGGTTGTTGGAACGCTGTGGCTTTGTGTAACAAAAAGGCAGGCTCAATTCATACTTTTTTAGCAATTTTTAGAAATTTTGCCAAGGCACCCCTTGAAGAAACCTGAAGGCACCCTGGTTGAAAAAGGCTGATGTATAATACTATAAATCAGCCTTTTTCAACCAGGGTGCCTTCAGGTTTCTTGCACTGATCACTGTATTAGTGTCACTATTGATGTTGGTGTCAGTGTACCCCCAACCAGAATCAGCTAGTGTCAGATTGACTCCCACACAGACATGCAGCAGACTATATTTTCGCCAAAATGCATGAAGAAATGTGTGTGGTTTTTTATTTATTTTTATTTTTTTTTTTTTTTATTATTATTTTTATTTTAATTATTATTTATTTTTTTTTTTTTTTGGGATAATTTGTACAAATGAGGTTATCGTACAGAATTGGTCAAATAGCCCTTTAATTAGAAGAATGGTGAATACAGTACAGTGTGGTTCATCTGATAATTTGCATAAATTAACAGTTGGACCATTTTACAGTTTTGAGCAGAAAGTAAAGAATACTGTCTTATTTTTCAAAATTTTTTGCCTTTTTATATAACAAAACTCACAGGTGATCAAATACCGCCAAAAGAAAGCTCTATTTTGTGTAAATTTTTTTTTTTTTTTTTTTATAAATTTAATTTTCATACACTGTTGCATGACTGCGTAATTGTCAGTTAAAGTAACGCAGTGACGAGCAGCAAAACATGGCCTGTCGTGAAGGGGGTAAAACCTTCCAGAGGGCAAGTGGTTAAGCCAGCCATTCATGGATCGAAATTTGGCCGGTTCAGCAGGGACCGGCTGAGATTCGATCCATAAATGGACAGGCTGGTTGTACCCAAGTTGATCGACTTGGGTACAACAAGCCTGTCTGATTTTCCTAGTGATTACTGCTGGTGGCTTTATCTGCCAGCCGTAATCATTGTGCTCAGCCAGCTGGGAATGCTCTCGAAACCCACCACACCAGCAGAACACTATAGTGCTGCGGGAGGCATTTCCCCATCAACACTGACTCGAGCGGTTTTGGTGCAAGGAAAGATAATTGAATCCTCTTTGGGCTGCTTAAAATTGATGCATATTTGTAGACCGCACGGGAAATGTTAAGAATCAAACACACAAATTAGGAAATGCTTAATTTTGGAAACATCCAGAGGCATTTTCCTTTATCGTCTGAGTACCATTGATGTGTGCCGGCATTTTATTGCTTCTTGTTTTGATGATTAGAGAATAGGAAGTACATTGTTGTATATTTAAAGGTAAGTAGGACTGGTTGGCACAGCACGCTTACACCAGACAAAGCAAATAAGCTGATTTAAAAAAAAAAAAAAAACGATCAATTATAGTATTAACTGCAGTACAATAACAGGCTCCACACATCAAACAAGCACCATTTTATTACTGCAAAATGCTCATAAATGTCTTTTGCATTGTTGCTTATGAAAAGTTAGGTAAAGGAATAAACATCTTATGTAAAGATGTCCGTCCAAAATATGTCCTTTAATAGGCATGGGAAATAAAAATGTCCGTAGATCTATGTGCAGCAGAGAGAATGCACATTCTGCTCAGACACATCCCAGCCTAGCAGAAATCCAGTGACCTGGTCACAGACTCTTGTGTGCGATAACATTGGAATTCTGCTCTGATCCCCCCGGGGTGCCCACTGATAGCACCTGCAGCCCACTGCTGTAATAATACAAGAGTTAGATAAGGACAGCAATGTCTGACTTCATATCCAATGTTGTTATGGCAAATGTATTTCTATGTGTTTTTATAGTATAGAGTCTGCATCAAGTTCAAATATAGACTGAAAACTATTCTAGGGTGACTTTTTGTTTACTAAATGGCCCTAAATAATGGGCAGTCAGCCAGTTGATGACGAATCTGGAACGTACAATATACCAAAAAGTGCAGCCCTAAAAAAGTGAAATGGCAATATATTCCCAAAATATTAGGTGAAAAAAAATCTTATCTTCACGAAAAGTCCAAAAACACTCCAGCGCTCACACAGAGATGCTCCCAATGGTATCAGAACACGTAATGCTTCTTCCGATGCAGCTCTCCTCAGATAAGGGAATCTTCAAACAACTGCAAACATTCGCAAAGGAAGGCGCAAATGCCTTGTACATTACCACCATACAAGTTTATGAAATACAAAGAACGAATGGATACTCACAAGCCTAGAAAACAGCAGGCATATTATTATTATTATTATTAGTATTATTATTATTATACAGGATTTATATAGCGCCAACAGTTTGCGCAGAGCTTTACAACATCGGGGAAGACAGTACAGTTACAATACAATTCAATACAGGAGGGATCAGAGGGCCCTGCTCGTTAGAGCTTACAATCTACAAGGGAGGGTCAAGTGGAACAAAGGGTAGTAGCTGTGGGAGATGATCAGATGGACAAAATGAAAATGCTGTCATCCGTCCATCGCATGGTTGGAAGGCGGACATGTTTCAGGGGACATGCCCCCTTCCTCAGAGCTAAACCAACCACATACAATGTCACAACTTAATCGATCACACGTCAGAAGCAGCCCCCTCCAACAAGCAAGTGGGTGGGGCTTATGTTTTACCTTAGTAAATCTAAGCCCCACCCACTTGCTGGTTGAGGAGGGGGGCTGCTTCTGATGTGGGACTATTTAAGTTGTGACATTATGAGGTTGGTTTAACTCTGAGGAAGGAGGCATGTCCCCTGAAACACGTCAACCTTTCAACCGTGTGATTTATTGACCTACGGCTGGAGTTGATATTTGATATCTTTGCTGTTTTCTATGTTTTGAGTATCCACTCGTTCTTGGTATTTAACCTGTTGCCGACCGCCCACCGTCAATTGACGGCGTAGCGGTGCGGCTCTTGTGGCGGGCCGCCGTCATATGATGGCGCTAACTTTTCGGCCACTATGGGGCGCGCCGCGTCGCTGGGGACCCGATGCGTGTGCCCGGCGGCCGCAATGTCCGCCGGGCACCCGCGATTGCCCAGTAACTGAGCAGATCCACGTCCTGTCAGAGGAGAGGAGACCGATGGTGTGTCCCTTGTACATAGGGACACCGATCGGTCCCCTCCCCCAGTCAGTCCCCTCTCCCCACAGTTAGAATCACTCACATAGGGAACATATTAACCCCTGCAGTGCCCCCTAGTGTTAACCCCTTCCCTGCCAGTCACATTTATACAGTCATCCGTGCATTTTTATAGCACAGATTGCTGTATAAATGTGAATGGTCCCAAAACAGTGTCCGATATGTCCGCTGCAATGTCGCAGTCACGATAAAAATCGCAGATCACCGCCATTACTAGTAAAAAAAAAAAATAATAATAAAAATGCTAAAATCTATCCCCTATTTTGTAGACGCAATAACTTTTGGGCAAACCAATCAATATACGCTTATTGCGATTTTTCTTTTTTTTATTTTTTTACCAAAAATATGTAGAAGAATACGTATCGGCCTAAATTGAGGAAAAAATTTGTTTAAAATAAAATAAATAATTGGAAATTTATTATAATAAAAAGTAAAAAATAATATTGTGTTTTTTCAAACTTGTCCCTCTTCTTTTTTGTTTATAGCGCAAGAAATAAAAACCGCAGAGGTGATCAAATACCACCAAAATAAAGCTCTATCTGTGGGGAAAAAAATTATAATTTTGTTTGGGTACAGCGTTGCATGACCGCGCAATTGTCATTCAAAATGCAACAGCGCTGAAAAATGGCTTGGCCAGGAAGGGGGTGTTCGTGCCTGGTAGGCAAGTGGTTAATAAACTTGTATGGTGGTACATAAGTAAATAACCATAAATAATATTTATTATTTTATATAATAATTATTTAAATGATCGCATACATAAATGTATACATAACATGTGCAAATTACAATGTGAAAATTACAATGTGCAATAAGTGCATCCACAGAATGATAATTGAGGATCTATACAGGACCATCCATGAATAATCACAATGTGCTCTTGATAATCGCACCCAGGAGAATCTGAAATTATGCATATAAACACATTGAAAATAGGTGTTGTCAACCCCAGTAGTCAAATGCAGGGATCCAGAAGTCCTTTTAGATAACAATAAGGACACAAACAGCTCACATATACTGCTTACCAGACTACTCTTACCCTCAAGTATTGAGTGGTTACATGCCCAAACTCCCAAGGCAAGCTGCGTGCCTCCAAAGTTATCCAACAGCCCATGTGACACTGTTGTGCTCTGGGCCGGCAGCTCTGAATCCTGTTCATACAGGGGATTTTGGGTTTGTTTCTTTTTTTAGCACTGCACTTTTTGGTTTATAATCTGTCCCTATAATATCTGTCAGAGAAGACTTCTAGAAAGCTGCCATTCTGCAACTGCCTTTTAGCTCTCGGCTAGCAAGTCATCTGCTTGGCTTCATTGTCAAGGATATGACGTCCCAGGGTCTAGTAAATGATTCAGGTCAGTGCACTTGAATTGACCTGAGCTTCTTGACCAGGAAAGCATTTTAAGGACACATTCTTTTTATAGTTACATGAGCAAAATTCACCCCGTCTATGGCTAACTTTAGGTTGCTGTTGGACATTTGGACCTTTACTACTCAGCATGCCACTTTGGGTCCAAAGGTGTCTCAAACAATTATGAGGTTTAACCCCAATAGAGAACAATGACCCTTGATATATGGTATGTACAATAATTACTGCATAGTATGAGGCTGGTGTTTGGTGTCGGATGATTTTCCAGTCTCTGATCTCAGTAGAGATGTTAAGAGCCCACTCATGTATACATCAGTGCCTAAGGGTACTGGTTGGAGATGAGGTCTTATCTACTGACCTTCTTTTTTTTTTTTTTTTTTTTTTTTTTTTTTTATTCTTTATTTATACAAAAGGGGCTGAGAGTCCATTAAAACATCAAATTCTACAGAATACATCCACAATCTTTTAGTATTGATACATTTTAGGGTAGCTTTATATTTCACAAATTATATATATATATATAATATATATATATATAGTTTTGTGATATATATATATATATATATTCCATCCTCAACAAAACTTCTTCCTCTTTTCTTCTTTCTTCTTTCTTCTTCATTTAGGAAGTAACTTCCACCAATACTTCAGGTTTTGCCTCAATGGACTCTTCAGTTTATCTTTTAATTTTTTTTACTTAAGAAAACAAAACAGAAAAAAAAGGGGGGTGGGGCACAGACAACCTATTCTCAGAGGAGAATGGACGACCCCCGTGTACTAAAGCGGAGCTCCACCCTAAAGTGGAACTTCTGCTTATCGGATTCCTCCCCCTCCGGTGCCACGATTGGCACCTTTCAGGGGGGAGGGGAGTGCAGATACCTGTATAATCCAGTTATCTGCACCCACTTATGGGACTAGCTAGCCGCAGCTGCCCCGCCCCTATCCGAAGATGCTGCCCCCCCCCCCATTGTGTCTTGGGAAACGCACAGTTCCCAGGACACAACTGGGACCAATAAAGACGTGCAGCGCGACTCGCACATGCGCCGTAGCCGTTTCGGCTTCACTTCCTGATTCCCTGACAGAGGATGGCGGCGGGGGCAGCCAAGAGACGAGCAGTTGCTCGTCATCTTCTGCCGACACCACTGGAACCTGGAACAGGTAAGTGTCCTTAAAAGTCAGCAGCTGCAGTATTTGTAGCTGCTGACTTTTAATATTTTTGGTGCGGGTGGACCACCAATTTAATGAAGATGAGGCACGGGGGCCTCATTCCCCCAAGCTACTCTCCATCAATCTCTTCCCCTCTTCTGAGTATACAAATAGATCCCAAGCTGACCATGTTTTAGTGTATTGCCTTTTTTCTATCTTGGGCCGAGAGCACTAGAGTCCTCCATGGCACTGATGCTTCTAACCCTGGTAAACCACATAGCAATAGAAGGAGATTTAGAGTCCCTCCAACAGAGAGTAATACAGGCTTTGGCGGCGTTAACCAGATGACATAGCACAGAGTTTTTGTATATCTGTGGTGGAACAGTAAAGCAAAAAAAAAGAAAAAAAAAAAAAGCAGGATCTTCCGATATTGGAAAAACTAAGTTTTTTTTTGAGATATTCGCTGTACCTCCTGCCAGTACTGTCTCTAATCTTTGGACAAGACCAGAATATGTGAAATAAAGTCCCCTGTTCCTCTCTGCATTGCTAGCAGTGATCCGAGGTCTCTGGAAAAAATTTGCAAAGCCTTGACGGGGTATATAACCATTGCGTCAATTTATAGTTAGATTCCTGGATTCGCGTACAGATAGATGAGTCCAATGAGCGATAGATAATATTCTGACGCTGAGCTGGAGTAAAGGTTTTACTGAGATCTCCTTCCCATTTACTAAGGCCCGGCATCACAAAATCATCTGGGGGAGCAATCAACAGAGCATATATCTTGGAAATTGTTTGAGGAAGTGGTTCCTTTTCATCACAATATGATTCAAATGTTTGACGTTGATATTTCGCTGTGATCCGAAAAAATGGCGTAACTGCAACGCCTGCCAGAAATGTATTTCATACCCCCCCGGTTGCATCAATGAGGTGACCGTGGGCCAGGTCTTGGAGTTCAAAAAATGTGAAGCCTGAAAACCAACGTATTTGAGGCCCCTTTCACACGGGCGGATAGAATTCAGCTTTTAGCTGTGGATAGATCACGTTATGTACCGCAGCTAAACTCAGACAATGCTTTCCTATGGCCCCATTCACACACTATTTAGCAACGGTTTCGTTACATGGGGTTTGGTGCCGTTAGAAAAAAAAAATTTTGACTGCGTCCAGGACCGACTTACTGCAGCTATCTGCACATAACTGCAGGTAATCGCAGTGTACTATTTCACCTGCAGATAGCAGCGGCAGTAAGGAAAGAAAAACAGGAAGCACATCAGAAATTGCAAGAATGTTCCAACGCAGCCGCATGTAAACGCAGCTAATCGCAATGTACAACTGCAAGTGATCGCTGTGCCTGGAGTCTTTGAATTTCAAAATGACAAAACCATGCTTTTAGCAGCGGCAGAACAGCCGCCCGTATGAAAGGGGCCTAAGACTGTTAAACGCGCCTGGTTCTATACTTGGGGGAGAAACTAGGATTTCTCAGAATAGGAAATGGTGGTGATTGTATCGAAGAGAACTTGGAGTTCCAGCAAATCCTAGAGCCAATTAGCAGTGTAGGGCCTATAATAGGGTGCGTTTTAAGAGAGGCCTGTAAAGCTGCGTAGCACCAAGACACTCTCCGCAGGGGTACAGGGCTAAACTACTGTTCTGTATTCATCCAGAGTTTAAATTCTGTATGTTTGCACCAATTAATCATTCTGCCAAGGTGGGTAGCTTGATGGTATTTAAATGCATCTGGGACAGCTCCGCCAAAGCACTTGGGTATCGTCAGGAGGCATCTACTAATCCTTGGTCTTATCTACTGACTTTTTTACAAGTAGTCTAAATTTGCTTATTATTATTAATAATAGTAATAATAATAATAATATTATTAGTGCTTTTTAGTCATCTTAAAGGGGAGCTCCACCCTAAAGTGGAACTTCTGCTCATCGGAACCCCCCCCCCCCACCGGTGCCACAATTGGCACCTTTCAGGGGGGAGGGGGTGCAAATACCTGTATAATACAGGTATCTGCACCCACTTCCGGGCATAGATAGCCGCAGATTCTGCGGCTTTTACGCCACTTCCTGTGGGGCCCCAGAGACAGCAGGGACTGTCCTTATTGCACAGCGCGACTCGCGCATGCGCAGTAGGGAACCGGGAAGTGAAGCCGCAAGGCTTCACTTCCTGATTCCCAAACCGAAGATGGCGGCGGCAGCATCAGACAGATGCCCGACAGATCGGGCTTCCGGTGCCGACATTGCGGGCGCGCTGGACAAGTGAGTATCCATATTTTAAAAGTCAGCAGCTGCAGTATTTGTAGCTGCTGACTTTAAAAAAAAAAAAAAAATTTTGCCGGACTCCCTACTTTAAGCCAGTCATAGATGGATCGAATCTCAGTCCATTTCACTATATTGCTGAGGATCATTATTATTATACAGGATTTATATAGCGTCAAAAGTTTGTGCAGTGCTTTACAACATGAGGGCAGACAGTACAGTTAATATACAATTCAATATAGGAGGAATCGGAGGGCCCGGCTCCTTAGAGCTTACAATCTAGAAGGGAGGGTCAAGTGATACAAAAGGTAATGGCTGTGGGGAAAAGAGTTATGGAGAAAATAACAGTACAGTTGTTAGGTGGGGCAGAATAGGCTTCTCTGAAGAGAAAGGCTTTCAGTGATCGTCTAAAAGCAAACGGGGAGTAGATAGACAGATTGGGGTAGGGAGTTCCAAAGGCTTTGAAAAGTCCTGGAGGCACGCATGGGAGGAGGTGACGAGGGATCTAGAGAGCAGGAGGTCTTGGGAGGAATCAAGAGAATGATTAGGTTGGTATTTTGAGACTAGGTTAGTGATGGTGCTGGGGGCCAAGTTGGTGGCTTTGTAAGTTGTTAGTATTTTGAATGTAATCATCATGTTTTTCCCATTGTGTCTTGCAGTTTTTATTGGCAGAGAAGAGTGAGTGCTCGGTGACATGCTGTTTTTCTGGTAGCGGTTATGAAAACAAGACACATCATGGTTTTAACATATTGGACTTCGATAAATATCTTTTTGACATGTTTACGCTTGAGCCTCCAGGAGACGACACCAACTGAAATCCTCCCATGGTTTACTGAAGAGTTTTTTGTACCACAGCCTGCCTCATCCATCGGTCATTTGCCAGAGGCAGAGGATGTTTCAACTCAGACACCAGCATGGCTTCTGGATAATGAGGTACAAGTTTTGGATCAAAGTCAAACTGAAAGGAATCTATCTGATCTAAACCATGAGCAGTCCATTTTAGGATGGGAGCAACTACACACAGATATTTCATTACTTAACAAGACTTGGATAGAGAATGAAACTGTACAGTCAATCACTCCGACTTACAATCTTACAGATGAGCATCTGACAGAGGTAGCAATTGAAGAACCTCCAACTGTGCCACTTGTCATTGACTCTCAATTATCAACATCTCACTGGCCTGAAATCTCTTCTGCGTTCTCTACATCAGACTTTTCTACGGCCGCTATCTTTCCCCTCGATCCTATTTATGAGCCAGAATCCAGCTTGGATGAAAGTTCCCACTATCTACTAAAAGAATCGGATGTTCTGTCCACAATAGCTTTAAGCAGTTCCTCTTATCCAGATGTTGTATCTGATGTCTCTTTACAGCCATATATCTGGGACATATCCGAAAAAACTGACGTTGATCTGCAGACACATGAAGAGGAGAATATCACAGAAACACAATATTTTGTGACACACAAAAAGGAGGACACGGATGAATTTCCAGCCACTGAAGATGTCCCACTTAATACCTCTGAGATACTACCTAGAAAAATCATTGAAGATTCCACAATACAACACAAAAAAGAGACCGATGAAGAAGAAATATTCGGTTTAGCTGTGACTGAAAACATCACAGGTAAGAGCACCTGTAGAACATGTATATAACAGAGTAGGAAAGAAGGGGCGATTTAGAAGAAGAGATGGGTAAATGGCTACAAAATGGGAAAATTCAAAGCTCAAAGTATACCTAAACCCCAGAACAAAAAAAATATAGTATTCCTGGTCCTTCGATGTGGAGGCTGCATTCGTTTTCTTATTTTTTTTTTTTTTTTTTTTTATGCTTTGTTTTAATCTGGTAATTCTGCCAATAACTTCCTGTCCTAGGGTGACAACTGTACTAAGCAGCTTTTCTTAGGACAGGAAGTGTAATTCAACATCCTGGCAGAACAAATTCCAACTTGCACCTTGCTTGTGTCGATGGAAGAATCTGAACCTGAAATTGTATCTGTTTATGGCCAGCTTAATCCTTCATCTAGCTCAGTGGTCTCCAAACTGTGGCTCTTTGCTTTCCTTTATCTGGCTGTTGAGGCATTTTTTTTCTCCCACTAACACAAACAGTGGGGTAAATTCCTGTTTGAAAGTGAATCGCCTCAAATTGGGTGAACTCTGCGCAAAAAAATAGTAATAAAGTGAACAAATATACCTAAAAAAACAAGCTGCTCCCCTCAAAGTGCTGGTCAGACTTTGTGAAATTAGTGGGTAGTACGAGGTAAGGGGGCGCTATAATACAGGGGAAAACCCAATATAAAGTGCTCTAGTGCTATATGTGTAATTAATTATGCCATTACAAACATAATAATAAACAAAGTAAGTAATACAAAATAAAAGTGCACTGTAATACAGGGAAATCAACCCGATATAAAGTGCTCTAGTACGCTATAAGCAAATGTGGTTAATTATGCCATTACAAAAATAATAATATAAACAAAGGGAATTGAAAAAGTCCATAAATTTGAAGAAATGTCCTTAGTGTTGAGATGTATAGGTATATAAACCCATCACAACTTGAGGAGGGAAAACGACAATAATGCTTCACCAGGTGGAAAATAGTAGGTATCCAACTCGCCATGACCCCTTTAATTAAAAAGACAGGTCAGGTGCAGCTTTGGCAGATTAAGGAACTGCCGCCTATGATGGGAAAACTTTCTTGTGTAGAACTAGGAAGTGGTCAATCATCCACAGAAGTTCAGAAAAAATATGAAAATAACAGGGCCATAGCGTAATATTGTTTTTGTAATGTGGCGTTTCCGCCCCATGTGACTCTGGTGTCCATCTTGGGTCAGGCAGAGTTTTTTTTGAAGACACTGGCTCCCAGGCTTGGCGTGCATTTCGCATGTGGCTAGTGTAGCGACGTGTCAACCATATGTCGGAGAGCTTTCAGATAAGTAGGAAAAGAGCAGGGACATGCTAACCCTCTTGGAAACCTCAGCATTTGGGCACAGACTCGCTGAGTGTTTACTGCTGCCGCACAACACTGGCCACTGGTAGGGTGACATTTGCCCCACCAAACTTCACCTGACTAGCCAATACCAATGCAGACCTATGTAAAGATGACTACAGTCTGCTATTTTATTAAAGGGGAAGACTAATTGAAATCCTCTAAAATATCATTCTAGAAAGCCATACATAATCCTAAAGTGGACCTGTGGTCACAATAAATAAGAGGGGGTAGTTTGGTACTTTAAATGAGGCACAAATAATGTACCTCCATCCCTGATTCAGGTAAATGAGAAAGGAGTGTGGGACTTTAAATGAGGCAATTGACTTGTGGAGGTAGAATGTTTGGTAAGCATTGTTTGTTTATTTGTAACAATAGTATGAAACAAGTAAAGTATTTATACATACATACATACATACATACATACATATGGCATGAACATGATGGATACAATTGTTTTAGCTTGACAACACATGAGAAGTATTGAATATTGATAAAAAGGTATAAATACAAATATGTAACATGTCATAGAGATGGCATTTGGCAATAAGGTGAAAAATATCAATCTCTAGCATGATTAATTGTGGATATAATACAAGATATATTTCCTATTAAAAAAATATTAAAAGTCAGCAGCTACAAATAGTGCAGCTGCTGACTTTTAATAAATGGACACTTAGCTGTTCCAGGTTTCAGCTGTGTAGGCATGTGACGAGAGATCGCTCGTCTCTCGCTGCCCCGCCGCCATCCTCTGTCAGGGAATCAGGAAGTGAAGACGCAACGTCTTCACTGCCCGGTTCCCTACTGCGCATGCGCGAGTGGCGCTGTGCGCCTCTATTGGTCCCCGCTGTGTCCTGGGAACTGTGTTTCCCAGGACACGGCGGGGCAGCTCCGGATAGGGACGGGGCAGCTATCCGGAAGTGGGTGCAGATATGTATTATACAGGTATCTGACCCCCTCCCCCCTGAAAGGTGACAATTGTGGCACCGGAGGGGGGGAGGAATCTGATAAGTGGAAGTTCCACTTTAGGGTGGAACTCCGCTTTAACAGGCATTGGTACACCATATGCAACAGAGCTACTATAGCAATAAGAAAAGATACACATAAACGTAAACAGTTACATAGTACTCAATGAATTATGAATGTAAAAAAGGCGTCTTTTGACGCTGCGATGCAGGGACGTCTTTTGTCCATCTGACGCAGAGGATGGAGTTGGCGTGGCTCCACTTTGGCGCATTGCACCGGTGGTGGATCTCACTGTCAACTCCTATTCTCATTTGACGTTTTGCATGACGTTGGTTGGGGACCCGCCCCACACCTGGATTACATAAGCAGGTGAGCTAGATTGCCTTACCATTTCACTGTGTGTTTTACACCAGGGAGGTAGCACACACAGCTCATTCATTGGATACACACACATACGTAAGTTATGTGCATTTTTTTCCTAGCCCTCTTTCTTTTTATTTTTATATTTTTATATTTATTTTCACACATGCAACATACCCATTTATATTGTATATACATAACACTTTTTACATTTATTTATTATTAGTTTTTCCTTCATCCCAAACACTTATGTTTTTTACTTTTCAAATTTTTTCCCCTTTTTTATTTTTTATTTTTTTTTATTATATATTTTTTTCCTTTTTATACCTTTTATCAATATTCAATACTTCTCATGTGTTGTCAAGCTGAAACATATGTATCCATCATGTACATGCCATGTGCGCATTAGTGTATGTGTTTATATTCTACTTTTTTACTTGTTTCATACTATTGTTACAAATAAACAATGTTTACCAACCATTCTACCTCCACAAGTCAATTGCCTAATTTAAAGTCCCCACACACCTTTCCTATTTATGTGGTGACAATAAGACCTTCCCACTACCCTACCCTCCTAACTCACTCACTATAAAAGGTAGCAGAAGGCATAAAACTAACTTGGTATAGAAAACACTGCTTTAGGATGCCGTAGTGGCCAGTCACATGACCAAATTCCAAGCCAGTACTGATATGGGAAGCAGCCAGTAAGAATCTGTCTCTTGTTTACTCTTTCTCTTCATTCGATGTCATGTGACCAGTGTGTCCGTATGTTGACATGTAACCAACGGTTGTGAGTTTAAAAGCCAGCTCCCCCTATATGGCCATGTTAGCTGTCGCACCCATATTTATGGAACATGATCAGAGTCCACAGCCCTCCACCCTCATACAGACCCCACATCTGCAGAATCTGGGGGTTCTTATCCCTTCCTGGCTTCTGTGAGATCTGGACTCGGCTGTGTGTGGCTCCACCCACAAAGTCGCATAATTCATTCGCAGGAAACTGAAAGAAAAACAAGTCCCAACTGCCACTTCAGAAGTGACTTCACCACATTTGTAGTCCATTGATCCTTCCTCCGGCTCTATAGCTGAAAGTCTGTACCTCGGTCTGGCGGTATGGATCTGAGCTGGAGAGAGTCTGCAGGAGCCAAAGCATTGCACTCGCAGTCCACTGATCACAGTTGCAATGCTTTGCTGGCTCAGATGCAATAAAATAATGAATGTACATTTTTGCTTTTCATTATTATTTTTTTTGCTAAAGGTAGAATTCTCTTTTAGACCCCTTTCACGCGGGACGGGTACCATGTTGATCAACAGGGGAGCTCTCCGCTGATCAGAGCAGAGCTGGCAGGTGACAGGTCCGTGTCCGCTCAGTTTCTGCACTCTGCTCTATGGGTGGCTGGGTGTAAACAGACTCCGCCTCTTGTTTACACCCAACTGCCCTCTGGTCCAATCTGCCGAGACAGTAGAGGATGGATTTCCTTCTGTTTGTTTTTACGGTACTGGATCAGATCAGAGGTAGGTTGGTGTAAAAGGACACGGTCCATAGGGGTGAATGGACTGTCCAATCGAGTCCGCCTGAAAAACTGTCAGGCAGACCTGATCGAATAGTCATGTGAAAGGAGCTTTAAAGTGGTTGTAAGCCTTTACACATACTCAGTGAAGTGACTGGCCTCAGGTGATACACAGAGATAAAACCAATCCTCCTACATAAGTTGTACCTGTTTATCTGCAGCCTTCTTTTCTCTACATCTGTTCAAAGTCAAGAATTTATAAAGCTTATCCGAGCTGTCAGAAAAAAGAATTGGAGATCTGAAGTCTGCAGAGCTCAGTGAGGAGAGCTCTGAGCTGATTAGAGGGAAGCGACACACCCCTCTTCACACAGGAACAGAGCTGAGGCTGTCAATCAGTTTAGCTCCCTCCCCTGTCACCTTTTTTCCTCTTGGTGTCAGGAAAACTTGTCAGCAGTGATTCATGCTGGGAGCAGAGGAAAGAAGCAGCAGACAGAAATTACACTTAGGCAGGCCATACCTGGTTCGAATCTCAGCTGATTCATGCTGAACCGGCCGAGATTCGAACCATGTATGGGCAGGCTGAATGTACCTAGTTGATCAACTGATCAACTTGGGTACAACCAGCATTCCAGGTTTTACCTGCGATTTATCGCTAGCGGCTGCTATAGACACTAGCATAAAATCACTGTCTTCTCCTGATGGGAGCAGACAATGCCCCCCCCCCCCCCCCCCCCCCCCCGCAGAAAGGATTCCTACATTACCACTGACTGTTCATGGGGTAATCAAACAAATTTCTTTCCTGCAACCCATGGTTACAGAAAGGACATTTGCTCCGTGTATGGCTGGCCATAGTGCTCTGGATTGAGACAAGTACACACTATAGAGTGATATGCTTTCTTCATATTTCATGTCTGAGGTTTACAACCACTTTAATGTCTTCTGCTGTCCTTTTGTGGGTTGTTCTTTGTAATGCTGTGTGTGTGTATGTGTATATGTGTGTGTGTATATATATGTGTGTATATATGTATATATATATATATGTGTATATTATATATATATATATATATATATATATATATATATATATATATATATTATATATATATATTTATTTATATATATATATCTTTTTTTTTTCCTGAAAACAGAACCATAGTTAGTTTTTTTTATATTTATTATTTTTTTTTTTTTTTTTTATATCACTAGCTTGCTGTTCAGATTTGGCAGTAGACCAACTTTTATATATAGACTGTAGACCATTTTACAAGCATGTTACATGACATAAACTCCCAGCAGCAAAAGGATCAAAAATAACGTATTTTATTTTTTTTACCACGTCCGATGATGGCTAGTTGGCCAAGAACTCCAGTGTCCCCCTGGGCAACGTGCCTACTAGGAAATCCTTCCTGTATTTACACAACCTGCTTGCTTTACACACACAGATGGTTTTGTGCGCAGTGTGTGAATGGAGGTGGGGGAGGCTGTGCATTGCGATGTATGGGTGGGGGAGGCTACAAAATGTGGACTTTATATAAACACAACCTCTGCAGGTGTATACAGAGGCTCTGGCGGTGGGGGATGCTGGCCCTTCACCTCTGCAGAAGTCTAGACAGATGTATGTGGAAAGGGTTTCTGCATTAAATAGACCATACACTCATACAAAATGAACTGACTTGTGCCTTTGCACCATGCATGTTCGGTGTAGGAGGGCTGTTTATCTTGGAGCAAAGTCAAACATACTCCTAGGGTTTTCTTTTTTTTTTTTTTTTCATGATGGGTCAACCTTGCATGACCTCCTGGAAAAATAGCTCTTCTGTAACTAATTAGAGTTTCTTGTCCATACACTGCAGATACTTCAAATAAAATCTGTTCGTTCGGAACGTTTGTCGCAGTGGGGGGATATTAAAAGATCTCCTAATGGCAGGAAAGCTGTTCTCTTACCTTGTAGTGGTTAACATTCACACGCAATAGCTCTCTTATTGGTATTCTGCTCAGGTACTGACATATTACCCACAATCCCTCATGCTTGCAGCGATTGCGTCACTGACAATTCTGCAGATGCTTGTTTACCTCCTGTAACCTGCGTCGTAGATTATTACATTGCCTTTATCATTACCAGGAGTATATCGTGGATTTGGATGTTTGCTACATAGAAAAAGGACACAAGTCCATCTATATATTAAACATCATTTTGTATGCAGCAGTTCATATATTAGGGGTTTGACTTCAGAATGTATTGCTGAGCTTGAGAGAGACATCTGGACATTCTACTAGCTGGAAAAAAAATGTGGTCTATTTGATACAGGGTCACATAATAGTATCCGATCATCAGCTGCATGCAAGATGCTAATAAATTAATGAGATAACTGATCTGTCACAGTGATCCTTCATTTCACCCATACTTCACAATAGAGACCTGTATTTACTTGTTTTATTCTGTGTAATGCTAGCAGTTCCGTATTTGTAACCCAAATCAGAATCCTTAAAGGCATTGTACACTTTGAAATGTTTTGGTTGACTTAAAGTGATTGTAAGGGAAGGCTATACTTGCCTACATTGTGCAATAGAATTGCACATAGTGGCCCCTGATCCTCCTCTTCTCGGGTACCCCGCCGGCACTCCTGGCTCCTCCTCTCTTGCTGGTGCCTCAAATCGGAGGTGGATTCCCATGGGGGCACTTGTGCGAGCTCTCTCCCAAGACCCTCTGCTGCATCCATTGACGCAGACAGCGGGACTTGCCCCCCCCCCCCCCTCTCCCTTGGCACTGGAGTTGAATGACAGAAGTGGCAGCCAATGGCTTCTGCTGCTATTGATCTGCCCAGGCAGAAGGGACAATGCCAGGAGAGCTGCAGAAAAAAGGGATTTTTACCTTAATGCAGAGAATGCATTAAGGCAATGGTCTCAAAACTGCAGCCCCAGGGTAAGATGCGGCCCTTTGCTTGCTTTTATCTGGCCCTTAAGGGAGCTAATTTTATTTACTGACACTAATTCTTCCCAATGATTGGGCACAATTCCACAGTCCGGCTCTCCTAAAGTCTGAAGCAGAGTAAACCAGGCCTTTGTGTAGAAAGTTTGGAGACCCCTGCATTAAGGTGAAAAAAAAAAAAACCTTGAGGTGTTGGAACCACTTTGAATAGGTATTGGTATGGAATTCCCTTCCACAGGCGGGGGGCATTGATAGTTTCAAGAAACTATTAGATAAGCACCATAACGATCGCAACATACATAGATCTACAATGTAATACTGACATATAATCACACACATAGGTTGGATTTGTCTTTTTTCAACCTCACCTACTATGTAACTATGTATTGCTTGCCTTACCTTGCATTGATGGGCTCACATATTGTGGCTGCAGTTTGTAGATTGTGTCATGGCTGATCAGTTCCCCTATGTCCATGTATTCATTCGCCTAGCTTGTCCCTATTCACTAAATATTCCGGCAACTTCTTGTTTCGGGTCACAATTGGTGCCTTACCATTTCCTTGTGTTGCATCACAAGACTGATGGAAGACTGCATGGTGATCTCGCTTTTAGTTGCTCTGCCTGCTTGGTTTGGGTCACATCTAATTACTATTTAGCTAATATTACAATAAAGATGTGTGCTTTTGACCTTTGCATTGAGGGTCAAGGTCTCTTTCACACAAAGGGTCCGATCAGGTCTGCCTGTCAGTTTTTCAGATGGACCTGATCAGACCCTCCATTCATCCCTAGACCGGTGGGTGTAAACGGACTTGTGACTTGTGTCCGTTTTACACCCGCTTACCTCCAATTTTGATCCGGTCCACTAAAAAACAAACAGAAGGGCATCCGTCCCCCTCCATCTTGGCGGATCGGATTAGTTGGCAGTCACCACTGTCTATTTATACCCACCGATCCATAGATCACAGTGGACTTAATCCGTGGCCGCTCTGCATAAATCCAAAACCAGGTATGGCAGGCAGATATGCAGTAATAGCAAAACGGGCATATCTGCCTGCTATCCCTGGTTTCGGATCTGTGGAGAGTGAAGTGTTCCATGTGTAATCCAAACGTCTAAGTGGACTTTGTAATGGGGGTCCACTAGTGAGGGTTAGGCCCCTTTCACACCGGGGGGTTTTTCAGGCGGTACAGCGCTAAAAATAGCGCCTGTATACCGCCTGAAAAAATCCGGCCCCATTCACTCCAGTGTGAAAGCCGGCGGGCTTTCTCACTGGAGCGGTGCGCTAGCAGGACGGCAAAAAAAGTCCTGCTAGCAGCATCTTTGGAGCGGGATAGGAGCGGTGAACCTTCCCATTGATTTCAATAAGACACCGCGGTTAAACCGCGGCAATACCGCCGCAAAGCGCCCCTTTTTCGGCCACTCGCGGGGGGTAAAAACCGCACCGCGAGCGGCCCAATACCGCGGTTAAAACGACGGTAAGGCAGCGCTAAATATAGCGCTGCTTTACCGTCACCGCGGCTCCCGCCCCAGTGTGAAAGGGGCCTAAGCGGCTGTGTGATCGGGTCCCGGTGGTGGGTGCCTCACTTTTTTTTGTCACCTTCTGTCAACCAACCTGTGAAGTGTATTGGACTCTGTTTGGAATTATGCTGTGGACTTTATTTGCACAAGCGCTGCGCCATATATAAATCTTCGAAATACATTAACATGCACGCTTGAGCATTAGGAGTGTGTATGTAAATGCGACCGATTTGATTGTTTAAAGAAAGATCATAGAAATGTTCCTTCAAAGCAATTACCATCTCAAGTCATTGGGGTTGATCTAAAGGAAATCTAATCGTCACTTTGCAAATGCAGTTGCACTTTGTATGGGATTTACAACAAAGCTTAGTGAATCCAATCATTAGAAAGCAACAATACTGTTTTTTTTGTTTTGTCCATTGTATGTGATTTGAATATTCTTTGCATAGTGAAGTTTCACCTCATTTTAATAAGTTCTGGGGAAACATTCCCTTGCAGAATGGAAATGAACAATGTATCTGTCTTAAGTAAATTGACCCTTGTCTGTCTGCAATTCTATGTTTATTCTTGTAGACACATAAAGGCCGTTCGGGAATGATTTTAAAGTTCAGCTGCAGTATTGTGTGTGCAATTTATTTTTTCTTCCCTTCTGAATGCAGTCACTGTACACGTGAAGCCGTGTTTTTTTTGTTTTTTTTTCCTAGCTCGCTTTAGTGCATTTTCTTTCATTTGGAACATCACTAAAGGAGCTAGAGAGAATGGAACAAACTGCATCACTCTGCGGGTCCATGCACACTAGGAGCAGAAAAATGCTCATAGAAGCTCATATTGAACAAGACTTTAGGAGAGTTTATGGGCATTTGCTTTTATAAGTGTTTTTTCCCAAAACATTCCCCTCTGTTCATTTTTTACTATAATGTACACTTGAAACCGCTAAATGCACCTAAATGCTGCATTTCGGAGCATTTAGCATTTTTGAAATGCACTTGTGATGCGTTTTTCTTCTGTCTCTAAACTCTCCTCTTAAAATATGCCTCTAAACACCCAAATGTGCACGGACCTGTAGGTTAACATCAAGCTGCTTCTATAGGCAGGAGAGAAAAAAAACGCAACCCTCCTGTAGAAGCACTGTTTTACATGCGAATGAATGGCAGTTTTCACACATCAGTGCGTTTTTCACTACATGCGGTTGCAGGTGTGGGAATCGCTGCGGTTGCCAAGCACGCATAGGTGTGAACCAAGCCTTAAATACTTTTTTTTTTTTTTTTTTCCCTCACTTACCTGATGCTGAGTTGGCCACACTTCAAAAACTCACCCACACAGAGGATCCAGCATTGTCCTTCGGAGGCCCTCTTCTCTGCAACCGCGGGCGCCATGTTAATCTGTGACGTCATCGGGAGGCTGTGCCGGTGTTCTGCCGAAAACTCCAACTCCCTAAAATCTCCAACCATGTCACTTTTGGTGACTCTCAAGCAGCAATAATTGGAGATTTCGACATGTGGGCTGTTTTCACAGAACACTGGCAGCGTATACACTACGGTACATGAGGAGTTGGCTGTTTTGACAGAACACCAGCTAAGGAGTAAAAACATTTTCCCCGCCTTGGAGGCAGCCTTGTTGGTTACTAGTGAATACGTTGCAGATTTTCTGTGAAAACGGCCAACTTGTTAAAATTTCCAATTGTTGCTGGAGAGTCACGATACATATCCCAGGGGGCTCCGGGGGCACTGATGGGGGGGCAGGCTGAAATTTAAATAAAAATTTTAAAAAGGTGCCAATAAATATGCAGTGGGGAGTGGGCAGTCAAGTCATTGGAATGGGTGAAGATCCACTTTAAAGCGGAACGTCAGTAATTTTTTCATCTTTCCATCTATTAAATCCTCTGCCATTTTTTTTTTTTTTTTTTTGCCAGTAAATACCTTAAACAGCCCACTTCCTGTTTCTTTTCTGGAAAAAAAGCCTAGGCTTATCACATCGTGCACATCATGCACATATCTAGCTCTATCTCTTATGAGAGTTTGCCAGGAAGGGAGGGGGATGGGTCAAAAGAGGGCCAATGAGAGCCTCAGAGCTGGAAGTGTGTCTGTGTAAACCCAGGAAGTGAACAGGCAGCAGCTTCAGCTGCCCACAGTTAAAATGACTGCAGCCAGACTCCGTGGAGGAAGATTTCTGCAGCATATTTGGCAAGTACAGAATCGCAGTATATATACAATAATATGCAAAGTGGTTGGAGGGAAGCTTCAGAATGGTAAAGATGTTTTTATTACAAATTATGTGAGCAGACTGCAGTTCCTCTTTAAATAGCATTAACCTTGCTAAGTTGGGATTTTTCAACTGGATGTTTCCAATTCATTCAACCTCCAGTAAAACATGCATCCAGATAACCTATCCATCTCCTATCACAATAGGTTATAATCGCACACATAGGTTGGACTTGGTGTCTTTTTTTCGACCACACCTACTATGTAACAATAGCACCGTCCCCATTGCCTAGAAATAGTCATTTCTACCACCTTTGGGACAAAGTTCAAAACTGAAGAACATGGGAAATCTAGTAAAAATCTCCCATTTTGTACATTATAATTTTCATAAGGAGCAAAAAATAAATTGTAATGCATATTTGTTCTGTAAATTTAATAAAAAATACAATAAAAAAAAAAAGCAAAAAATATGCATATTTAGTGAATAGTTCTCCTATTGGGGCTGACTTCTAAAACTTGAAGTGTTACCCATGATAAACAGTGACATTTCATTGAATAGCACATACACTGGCCCATTCTACGACAATGATTGCTGAGAAAGGGCCCAGGTAATGCAACATGTAAGCACGGTTTGCTGAATAGGGCAGATTGAATTAAAGTCATTGTCAGCTACCCTAATATAGTCTTGCAATTAAATTAGATGGTTGGCAAACCAAATATAATTTTTAAAATGATGTTTTCAGTTCTTTAACAAAGATTGATTCAGTAATTTAGCAACAGAAGGGACCAAATCTTGGTTCATCTGTCACTGTCACCACAGCGTGACACACCCCATAAGGACCTGTGACCCTTCGATCAGCCAGCTGACAATGACACCGGCACAAGGGACCTCATTGCATGCTATGGAGATAAACAAAAGGGTTCGGACAGGTAATGTGGACGCCGTTATCTGCAGATGGGTATTATGTAAGCAGGCATGAAAGACCTTCAATGTTTTGCAGTCTTGGGTGAAGGGCTCAGGGATGTCCTCCATGCCTAGGTGATATTAAGCCCTGTGGGGGCAGCTAGGAATTGTCTGGTTTCCTGATGGCGGTTCAAAGAATGAAACTCAATTACCTGAGAACAAATACAAAGGAATTTACTACCAGAAAGAATAAACAGGAGGAAGAGGGAGAAGCAGAGCTGTGAATGTAGTGGATTAAGGGTGTGTGCTAATTATAATGTACAGAGATGTTAAAAGCCGGTGAAGTTATGTGGGTGTTCCTGGACTTCACTACTGATCCGTATCCTTAAAATGATTTAATTTGTTTACTTTTACTTAAAATCCCAGGACTTTCATGTGATCGTGTGATCATTTCCTGCCCGCTTGTATGGGCTGGATTTTATGCAAAAAAAAGAAAACAATGATCCCAACGCCCACTAAATAGCTCTTCATCAAGCTGCTGAGTTCCTGAGCATAGCTACTCATTTTTCTGTAAAAGTTGCAAGCTTTATTTACACCAGATGCAGTTGGATGCAATTTGACTGCATTCCCTTCCCAATGCAAAGACAGTACAAAATGCAGGTTATCCAATGGGCATAGTTCCCACCATTACAGTGCAGTGATAAAAATGTTAATAAGAAAACATGCCATGAATCAAAGACTAATCCAAACAAGGGCATAATGCGGGGGGGGGGGGGGAGCAGAGGTGCGCAATACAGGGGGGGGGGGGATCAGGAGGGCACAGTACTGGGATCAGGAGGGCACAGTACTGGGATCAGGAGGGCACAGTACTGGGATCAGGAGGGCACAGTACTGGGATCAGGAGGGCACAGCACAGATTGCAGGATGCTGCCCTGGACACGGCCATCCTGGGACAGCTTGGTAAAAAGTGGGACTGTCCCGGCAAATTCGAGACAGTTGGCAAGTATGATATTATGCAAGATTATGATGGGGCCCCCATACACCTGGGAACTGCCCAGGGGTGCCCATGCAATAAGATGGCCCTGCACACATGGCACATCCATCATTGGAGTTCATTGATTATTTTTGGATTTTTTTTTTTTTTTTTTTTTTTTTACAGCAAATGTCTGAAAACATTTTTCTTTTCCCAGAATTCAGCTTTAAGTGAAACTAGGATTGTCATGTGGTCGGTTTAGATATAAATACCATTTTGTTAAGTTATTTGAAAAAAATATATAAAGAGAGGGACTAGTAACCAATAAAGTTAAAAGTAAAACAAAATCTAAAAACCATGCACGTCCATATGTTAAACATATTAACACCTATTAAATGTAATGTGCAGTTATTAGCTAACGTTTATTTTCCTATGTGGAATTGATATTCAAACAGCAACTTTTAATCAGGATTGGCCTGGGTATTACTAGTGGAAAATCAATATGGAAATGGGGAGCGCACAGCTGTGGCTGTGGTGACGTGGGTTACGCCTGGAGAAATGTGGATCTCTGATTAGGAAGATGGGGGATGTTCTTGAAGCATCTAGTATTTACTATAGCCTACTGAATCAGACAGGGATATGGCTCTCATTTCCCTTCTCTAGAGCAGATCTGAAAAATATCTCCTCTCTTCCTGCTCTGCAGTGTCTCGTTCCCTGCTTTTCCCTTTCTTTTGTGTCTGCTTTCCTTCTGTTCAACAGTTCTGCTTCCACCCTTATGCGCTCCGTCCTTACGTCTATGCCAAGTATTTAATAGATTCCACTGCAAGGGCCAAGTAAAGGAGCACATTGACAAATTGTACGTTATCCAACAGTTAAGCAATAGCAGTATATATGATGCTTTGAACACACAGTGGTTTTCTTGAGTTTGAAAACATTCAATTAGACTTCTTTTCCACACCCTCAAATGGCTAGTATGTTGAGCAGACAACACAAGTGAGAGCTGCGCAGTTCCAGGCGTTCGCTCCTTGTAGGGAATTATCCTCATATTCCCTCATTTCTTCCTCGATCATTATTGTCTGATATTAACCACTTCAATACTGGCCACTTTCACCCCCTTCCTGCCCAGGCTAATTTTCAGCTTTCAGTGCTGTCGCACTTTAAAATCACAATTGTGTGGTCAGGCAAGGTATTTAATCACCATTGGGGTTTTTTTTTTTTTTTGCTAAACAAAAAAAAAGTTATTTTTCTTAGTTTCTGCTATAAAATGTTGCAAATAAGTAATTTTTTCTCCTTTGCTGATGAGGCTGCACTGATGGGCACTGATAAGGTGGCACTGATGAGGCTGCACTGATATGCAGCACTAATGGGCACTTATGAGGCTCTACTGATGAGCAGCACTGATGAGGAGGCGCTGATGGGCGGCACTGATAGGCAGCACTAATTGGCACTGATAAGGTGGCACTGATATGCAGCAGTGATGGGGCACTGATGGGGCTGCACTGATGATCAGGGTACAGGGCTGCAGTGATTTGCCCTTTACCATAATCTCAGTGAGTGCTGAGGGTACGCAGGAGGCATGGTTTTGGGAGGATGTCATGGACACCCTCCCAGAACGAGAGAGCCACGCTGTAGCTGTCTTTTCGGCTATAACGCAATAATGAAATGCTTAACATATATGTAAGCCGATCCCTAAATTCTCATATAAGCTTTAACATGTTAATGTAATTTCAAAGGTAACATTAAATATTTTTAAAGTTGCAGCTTTCTTAAAGCTGAATTCCAGGAATTCAGCCACATTGTATAATGGGGAGGCACACTGAGTTAAATCCACGGAGCTGTATGACGTCTTCTGTGCTTATCTCTATTTTCGTTTACAGATTATTTGCTCTGCCAGAGAGACTCTGGGCAGATATGAGAGGAGAGAAGCACATTGAGCAGCTATGCCCGCCCCTCCTCTCTGCTGCCTATTCACAGAAGCCTTGGTATTTTGTGAATGTGTCCACATAATAACAAGGCTTCTGTGAATGGGTGGGAGGAGAGGAGGGGTGGACACAGAAGCTGCAGCGACTCGCCTGTTGATGCAGAGCTCAGGAGGATAAGTGTCATGTTATACTTTCCTGCTCTGTGCAGTGGCTTTGCACAGAGCAGCCCAGATCCTCCTCTTCTCAGGTCCCTCTTCAGTGCTCCTGGCCCCTCCCTCCTGTTGAGTGCCCCACAGCAAGCAACTTGCTATGGGGGCACCTGAGCCGACCTGCAGCTCCCTGTGTCTATTCAGACATGGAGCCAAGGCCCGACCCCGCCCCTCTCTCTCTTCATTGGCTCACTGACTTTGACCGCAGCGGGAGCCAATGAGGATGGAGATTTCCAGCCAGCCGAGTTTCTCGTGCAACATCGCTGGATCTAGATGACCTCAAGTATTAGGGGGGGGGGGGGGGGCTGCTGCACACAGGTTTTTTTAGTCTTAATGCATAGAATGCATTAAAATAAAAAACCTTCTGCTTTTACAGCCATAAAAAAAACTTCTGCCTTTACAATGATTAAGCTGAAGATGGAAGCTGATTGTCTGCCATGCACAGCTGCTTCGGGTTCTGTTCTGTCTGATCCAGCTTTGATATATCTTCCCCCATATTATCCACTTATTGTTTTTTTGTATTTAGTGATGTTTTAGGGCAGCTTCACACCATGTATGTAAGTTTAAATGTGCCTAACCATGTGTATTGCGAATGCATTTTGGCTCTCAACATGTTTTGGAACAGAAAATACCACACCCTACCCCTTCAATGCACCACAAAGCATAATACGAGTGCTAAGGTTTTGTAATGAATTGCATGAGAAGTAAATCTGGTAATTTTCTGCCCCCTTGGGCTCATAGAAAATAAAGGGGCCCAACTGCATTAACGTGCATGCTTAGGTGTGAATGGGCCCTAAATCTGGAATCCGTGTTTCACAGTTTTTCTACATTTGTGTTACGCTAGATATGAATGTCTTATCCCATTCTTATTAAACAGCGTGAATGAAGGAATCTTCACTGCCCGCTATTGTATTTAGGCAGCTGCAGCCCATTTCCACTCCACTCCAAGCCATTGCAACATTCTTGTGTGGAACAAGAGAGCTCAGTCTCTTCACCATCATATCTGCCTGACCCACAAAACCAGCGCTGAAGTCAGGAAAGTCCTTCCTTAAACTGGTCTAAAAGGTTCCCACAATGAATGACAGCTTGTCTTGGTGATCCAAGGAAGATTGTTTCCCAATCAATATTCTGGAGCTCAGAGTGCTTTGATTGTTCCTCCAATGTTGGCCCTCTTGACTGCAAGATCACCTGACCCAGATTCAGTTGGACAATGCCATAGCAGTGACATACATCAACCATCAAGGAGGCATCAGAAGTCTAGCAGCTCAAATAGAAGCTAACCAGATTCTGGCTTGGGTGGAACTTTCAGTTCTAACCCTGTCCGCTGTGTACATGCCAGGTGTAGACAGTTGGCAGATCTCCTGAGTTGTTGAAATTTGAACTCCCAAGAGTGGTTGGTCTTTTCACCGTAAGGGGTTTCAAAACCTCTGTTGCATGTGGGGGTAGAGATAAAATGTGCAGAATTCAGAAGTGCGCTACATGCATACAGGGCCAGTTCTACCACTAGGCAGCCACCTAGGGCGCACTGCTGCCTTGGGTCCAAATCCCCCCCCCCCCCCCAAGCATCCTGCCCAAATACCCAGCCAGCGTCCCTGCTTCAACATCCCAGGCTGTGCAGAAATCAGAACTGTCCCCGAATGTATGGCGGCTGACGGCATCCACCGATGCCTGCTGTTCTCAGTGCCAAGGTTTGTTTGTTTGCTAAGGCCGCACATGTTCTAGCAACCAATCACGTGCTTGCCCCTCCCCCCAGTGCCCAGCCTTCCAGCTTCCACCTGTCCTGTAGCTCTGGGGACCCTGACATAAGGGGGGCTCTGGGGACCCTGACGTAAAAGGGGTGACTTTGGGGATCCTAATAAAAGTGGAACTCTGATGTAAGGGGGAACTCTGGGGTCCTTGATTTAAGGAGAGGTGACTCTTGGTACCCAGATGTATAAGGGAGGGAACTTTTGGAACCCTAAAAAAAGGGGTAAACTCTGATGTAAGGGGGGGCCCAACATTTCTAAAGGATGCCCTGTTCACCACACACACTGCTCCGACGTTCCGCATACTGCTGCAGGATTGGATGTTAGCTGGAGATTAAGCCATCTCCTGCAAACTTCAGCCAATCTGTGAAGAAGAGGTATCCAACCAATGAGGTGCTGCGCAAGCCGTGCTGCGCACAACATCCCTTCCACCCAGCTCCCCAGTCAGTCTGGCAAGGAGGTGAGAAAACATCTTTGTACGGGCTGTATTTGCAGCCTTTTTTTATTTTATTATTTTTTTGGGGGTGTCCAAGTAGCTGGTCTTGCCTAGGATGCAAAATAGTCTAGCACCGGCCCTGCATACATGCAGAGTTCAGAGGTGTGCTGTGTACAGAGTGCAGTATTGAGGTGTGAGCTACATACAGAGTGAAGGGTTTAGGGGTGTGCAGGATTCGGCTCTTTTACAGGCTGTCCACATCCCACTTGGTGCGAGGGCCACATGAAATGGCCTGGCGGGCTGGATTTAGCGCACAAGCCTTGTGTTTGACACATGTGCTCTAGCCTTTGCAGTAGATACTCTCCTGGGTGATGGGTGACTCCATGGGATCAGTTCATTAACCCCATTAACTGGAATGGGTTGCGTTTGATAGCAGTACTGCTGCATGTCCTTGTTCTAGGGCACCCCTTGGCCGCACATTTAAAAGAGCTCTTAAAAAGCCATCTGGTGATTCACCCGCCATTGTTCACTATAAACAGAAAGCTGCTTTTAAGAAGCTGTAGTTATTTAATGTAATAACGCTAATATTACTCTCCTTTTTTATGTAAAAAGTAACATTTTCTATTCTTGCTGAGGGCCCTTTGCCTTCAATGTTCTGTGAGTGCTTTATATGTTGCAAACAATGGAGTACTCTGATATTTTTATTATTTGCATGCATCAACATCCAGATTTCAGGACAAGCTTTCGGGGTGTACCCCCTTCTTCAAGGTCCTAGCAGTATTAATATGCAAATCGTTAGCAGAATTTTAATAAGACAATCTTGAAATTCAGCTCCTTTTATGTGAAGCTGCTCGATAGGAAGGAGCCTCGTCTCCTTGGTGAACTTTTTGTGTCTGGCTTATCACAGCACTCTGTAAGAGATGAGATGAACTGTTACTGTCATGTATTATGGGATGCTGTCAGCTGTCTGGGTGGCCTGGAAATAAAACAGGCTGTCTGTTTAAATCAAGATTGTTTTATTCTCCATGCATCCAGCTTACTGCGCAATAACAGCAGAACGCTAGGCCACATTGGATTTATGTATACATTATTCCACAACCTTCCAGACACAAAGAAAATCTCATACACTGGCTCAATCAATGTCATCATTGGGTTTAAGATTAGTTCAACCACTCGTTACACCATAAATACTAGTACTATAACACGTAATAATGTATATGTAATTTACTAAATATTTAGATTTTAAGTCACAGATCTCTCTTCTTCCACTGTACCCAGGGCTGCATTCAGATATCACATTGCACACCTAAACAATGACTTCTTTACAGCTCTTCCTCCTTTTTTCTTTTATTTTAGTAAAATTGGTAGTAGTACAGTTGTGCTCATAAGTTTACATACCCTGGCAGAATTTATGATTTCTTGGCCATTTTTCCAAGAATATGAATGATACCACACACACTTTTTTATTTCACTCATGGTTAGTGTTTGGCTGAAGCCGTTTATTATCAATCAACTGTGTTTACTCTTTTTAAATCGTAATGGCAAGAGAAACTACCCAAACGACCCTGATCAAAAGTTTACATACCCCCTTTAACATCAATGACAGCTTGAAGTCTTTTGTGGTGTTTGAGGGTGAGGCTCTTTATCTTCTCAGATGGTAAAGCTGCCTATTCCTCTTGGCAAAAAGCCTCCAGTTCTTGTAAATTCTTGGGCTGTCTTGCATGAACTGCATGTTTGAGATCTCCCCAGAGTGACTCAATGATATTGAGGTCAGGAGACTGAGATGGCCACTCCAGAACCTTCACTTTATTCTGCTTTAGCCAGTGACGGGTCGACTTGGACTTGTGTTTTGGATCATTGTCATGTTGGAATGTCCAAGTACGTCCCATGCGCAGCTTCATGGCTGATGAATGCAAATGTTCCTCCAGTGTTTTTGGATAACATACTGCATTCATCTTGCCAACAATTTTGACCAAATTTCCTGTGCCTTTTTTGTAGCTCACACATCCCCCAAAACATCAATGATCCACCTCCGTACATTTCATCATAGGCTTTGTTGACTCCTCTCCAAATGAAGCGTTTATGGTTGTGGCCAAAAATCTTGGTCTCGTCACTCCAAACTACTTTGTGCCAGAAGGATTGAGGCTTGTCTCTTTGCTGTTTGGCATATTGTAAGCGGGATACTTTGTGGCATTTGCGTAGTAATGACTTTTTTCTGGCGACTTGACCATGCAGCCCATCTTTCTTCAAGTGCCTCCTTATTGTGCATCTTAAAACAGCCACACCACATGTTTTCATAGAGACCTGTATTTCACCTGAAGTTATTTGTGGGTTTTTCTTTGCATCCCGAACAATTTTCCTGGCAGTTGTGGCTGAAATTTTTTGTTGGTCTACCTGACCGTGGGTTGGTTTCAACAGAACCCTTCATTTTCCACTTCTTGATTAGAGTTTGAACATTGCTAATTGGCATTCTCAATTCCTTTTTTTTTTTTTTTTTCTTCCCTTTCCTGTTTATACAGTTCGACTACCTTTTCCCACAGATCCTTTGACAATTCTTTTGCTTTCCCAGAGAATCCAGAAACGTCAGTGCAGCACTGGATGAAAGATGCAAGGGTCTGTCAGGAGTCCAGAAACTCATTGACCTTTTTATATACACACATTAATTACAAGCAAACAGATCACGGGTGAAGATGGTTACCCTTTAATAGCCATTCAACCTGCTTTTGTGTAAACTTGTGTGCATGTTATCAGGCCAAAATCATGTATGTAAACTTTTGATCAGGGTCATTTGGGTAGTTTCTGTTGTCATTATGATTTAAAAAGAGTAAACACGGTTGATTTGATAATAAATGGCTCCAGCCAAACACTAACTATGAGTGAAAAATGTTTTTGTGTTATCATTCATTCTCTGAAAAAAGGCCAAGAAATCATAAATTCTGCCAGGGTATGTAAACTTATGAGCACAACTATATGTGCGACTGGAAGCAGCATGCAGTTTGAATTACAGTAATATCTTGAATTACGAGCATAATTCGTTCCAGAAGCATGCTTGTAATCCAAAGCACTCGTATATGAAAGCGAGTTTCCCCCCGAAGAAATAATGAAACTCCGATGATTCGTTCCACAACCACTGCTGGTGTATGCAGTACTGTATGTGACCAGAGGTGCGGGGGCGCTGGTGTATGCAGTACTGTAGGGTGGCCAGAGGTGCGGGGCACTGGTGGCTCCCAGCGCTTCCTGGAGAATTCGGGGACACTTGGGAACTGAAACTTTCAGGTACTCTGATGCACGTTACGCCTGCCACACCCAGCTGGGAGTGTCTCTGAGTTCTCCACGAAGCGCTGGGAGCCACCAGCGCCCCCAGACCTGTGGCCAAATGCAATACTGCATACACCAGCAGCTTTACTACATGGATTTTACTGTTGTATATCAAGTCAGCGCTAGCATATCCAAATCAAAATTACAAAAGAAAATGTTGCTCGTCTTTAAAAACGTTTGTACCGCATTACTCGTAATCCAAGCTATTACTGTATATGTAGACCTACATTTCAGTTGTACAATCGGGAGAGATTGCTTCACAATTAAACTGTAATGAACTAAGTCCTTTCAACATCCCCTGCACCTCCTTGTCCCAGCAGTTAAGCAGTTACCATATTGAATTAAGCCAATATTTAGTCGAGAGGTAACAAAATCAGGAAAAACTGTATTGTAGATTTTTTTTAAGGTGGGGTGCTAGTCACTGGCTTATTGTGGTAGATACAGCTTTGTTTGTACATTCATTGTTCTACCTATAGGACTACAAGATGAAAAGAAAATCTGCAGGAAATGTAAAAAGCAACGAGAGAGGGTGGCTGCATAGCTGGTCAAAGCCGAACTAAACTGTATCTGATTACCACAAACTAAAAATACAATTTATTCATTTTTAATATTTAAAGCAAACTCGCCCATCCAGCCATGTCTTTATGCTTTATTTTATTGAGAAATCACTTTGAAAAACACTTCCCCTAACATTCTATATCCACGGCCATCCTAAATAAACATGGGTGATTCCTGTAGCATTTACTTTCTGGAATCCAGTTTTCAACTTCTGTCCTCAGGACCCACTAACAGGCCAGGTTTGCAAGATAACTTAAATACATCACAGGTGATATCATTTGCTGCTCAGTTTGGGGAGATTGCAGTGTTTTAGTCTGCATCTCCCCAAGGTAATACCTAAAATCTGGCCTGTTAGTGGGTCCTGAGGACAGGAGTTGAGAACAACTGTGATGAAGCCTCTCTTCCAGATGGGGGGAAAAAAAAATGCCCATAAAGACTCTTTGGATGTATGCATCATTTTGGCCTAGGCCAGAAACCAGGAAGCAACTGAAGAAATTTAACCCTCCCCCCCCTTCCCCCAAAAAAACGCATCAAAAAATGTCACATCTTCTGTAAGCAAGAAGGACCATTTCTGAATAGTTCCTCAAGCTGGCTCTGGCTGCTCGCTGCTACTAGGCCAGAGGCCTGCAGTACCTCTCCCCGGAGGTCTAGTAGTTTAAAAGCAAATGTTGAGCAGTAGACTACTACTGTGCTACACTAACCACTACCAGCTCCTAGATCAAAACAGACAAGCCTAGCTTGCAACATGGGCCTGCCTAAATTTACCTGTGCTGACATTCTATTTAGCAAAAAATTCTATTACTAGCACCTACCTATTGGTAGAGGGTGCTACATAAGTATAATATATCTGTCTATCTATTTACTAGTGCTAGCAGTATAAGGATTAAAACAGGTAATGTTGATTGGGTAAGTTTAGTTCCACTTTAATGTTTGCTTGTAGAATCTCTGCTTCCTTAGAGTGAAAAAAATTAGACTTCAAGCTATTTAATGGGAGAAAGGACTTCTTATAGTGATTGTAAAGTTTTTTTGTTTTTTTAAATAATAAACATATTATACTTTTTGTGTAGTGGATTTGCACAGGGCAGCCCAGATCCTCCTCTTCTTGGATCCCTGTTCGCTGCTCCATGCCCCTCCCTCCTTTTGAGTTCCCCTACAGCAAGCAGCTTGCTATGGGGGCACCTGAGCCAAGCTGCAGCTCCATGTGTCCATTCAGACACGGAGCTGCGGTAAGGCCCTGCCCCCTCTCTCTTCTGATTGGCTAGCTGACTTTGACAGCAGCGGGAGCCAATGGCACCACTGCTGTGTCTGTCAATCAGGATGGGGAGCCCTGGACAGCCAAGGGACTCGGGGACATCACTGGGACATCACTGGATGGAGATGGACCTCAGGTAAGTAAGGGGGGCTGCTGCACACATGTTTTTTCCCTAGTCGTCATTCAGGACAGCCACCATGAGAGATAGTCTCCTCCTCTTCCTCTAGGAAACACTGCGCCAGCCCATAAATTCTCACTTCCCCTGCCGGACCTCAGTTATTAGTGTTTCCTCCGGTGGGGAGACACTGTGCAAGGAACCAGGCCAGAGCGGTCAGGGAGACTGTGGCCAATCTTGTTTTTTAATCCCTTAGGAAAGCAAGTGTTGCCAGGGGGCTAAACTATCATTGCTTACCTTACATACAGCCACCCCTTCCTTGTCGAGCGCGGCATCAGGTCGTGGGGGCCCCTTATCGCGTCCACAGGGGCGCAGCAAGGCAGCAGTCCGGTTTCCCTATGCAAGGGTATAGGCTGCACATTTTTTCTTTTTGGAACCAGCGCGCCTGGTCGACGAGTGACGTCATTTCCGGCGGAAACCGGACCTGTTGCCTTTGACCTGTGACTTCCGGTTCCGGGTCACGGAGCTGATAAAGGGCCGGGCTCAGGCTGGAGAGAGTCCGGATCGCACACAGGCTGCGTGAGACTCCCTGGGAAGCAACCACCTGCAGTCATGTCTGAGGCAGATGCTACAGCACACAGTGACACCACCTCCAGCCTTCCTAAGGTAAGAGTTCCCTGGGGAAGGGTCCTCTCTATCTAGGATTGCCCCTCCAGGATATGGTTCCTGTCTTGGGGGGAGCAGACCCCCTGGGTGGTCGGGGGGGGGGGGAGGCTCGGATCCCTGTTGTATAGAGCGGGTCTAGTGCACTCCCAGGTTTCCTGCTAGCCCAGCTTGCAAATCCTGTGCCCTCTGGCCACATCGATTTGACGCCATCCCCCACAGTCTCTCCTCTGATCCAGGACACCTTATCATTGACCATGTACTAAGAACTTCACTACTGAGCGTGTAGAAGTGAAGTTCCCTCACAGACTTCCTGGCACTTTGCCAGCTTATATAGGAGGCCCGCCCCTGCCAATACCACTTGGGAATTGGTCAAGGCTCCCTTCTGATTGGCTAGCTGACTTTGACAGCAGCGGGAGCCAAGAGCTGCCAGTGCCACTCCAGTCCCAGGCCCTGCCGTCCTCTTCCAGAACATTCTCCCTTCTGATTGGCTAGCTGACTTTGACAGCAGCGGGAGCCAACCAGGAGGTCTTCACTGCTGTGTCTCAGCCAATCAGGATGGGGATTGGCTAGCTGACTTTGACAGCAGCGGGAGCCAACTGCTGTGTCTCAGCCAATCAGGATGGGGAGCCCTTGACAGCCAAGGGACTCAGGGACATCACTGGATAGAGATGGACCTCAGGTAAGTAAGGGGGGCTGCTGCACACAGTTTTTTTTTATCTTAATGCATAAAATGCATTAAGATAAAAAACCTTCTGCCTTTACAACCCCTTTAAGGCTAGTACCACACCACTAGGTTTTTTTTTTTTTCCTGGGTTGAACAAGGAAAAAAAACTGACAGCTCAGGTCAGAGCCGCTGTACTAACAATCCAATGTTAGTACAATAATCTCCCCTGCTGTTCTATTGTGTTCTGTCAAGGGGACGGTCCCCCCTGCCAGAACACTCTGTTCATCGCTCTCAGCCATTGGCTGAGAGTGCTGATTGGGAGCCAGTCAGCAGACCTTTTTCAGTTGGAAGCCTTTGACAGATTGGACCGGTTACGACACACACTGCCTGAATGTCAGCTGGTTTCTACTGAACCGGCCCATGCTGGCCGACATTCAGCCTGAGTGTACTAGGCTTTAGCAAATGGCTAGTTGTGGGAATAATCCTGAAATGAAGTAATTCTCAATCAGAGAGACTTGCCTGCTTATGTGATAGAATTGAGGTAGACCGCTCTCCCCAGTGGCGTATAAACAGCATAATTATGGAGTGTTTTATTATATTTGAAGTCTTGACTGCTACTTGGGGTTTACATATAAATTGATCAAATGATCCCCATGTACTTCACATTAAAGGAGTTGTGTGGTCAATGTATACACTTTTTTTTATTTTATAACTTCAGCATTATAATATCAATACAATCAATAGTTATATTTTACAACTCAATAAAAGCTTACTTGAAGAATCACCTCTCATGTTGAGTGCTGCCTGTCTGCTGGCCATCTTTCCACATATTCCTGGATTCCCTGCATGCTTTGCTGCTTCTCCTCTGTTGTTTACTATCAATGTCTAAGGACTACATATCCCATGGTACCTTGCTGCCTGCAAGCATTTTTTCCTGTACTGACTCCTCCTCCCAGCACCTCTGTAGTTCAGAAGGCGGCACTGTGAAATGTGAGACACCGCAGTGCCTGCTAACAGGAAATAGTGATTATGTATCACAGAATTCAAGAAGGTAAATGTGTGGGGAGATCCACAAAGTAACAAACTTAAAAATCATTGACCTTAATTGGAGTAGACTAAAATAACTGAAATACAATGTGGAAATGAATATGACTTTATATGTTGATCATGGATACACTTGGGCTAATTTTTTTACCCCGGGCAAACAGTTAAATGTTCAGCTGAGCCTTTTTGTCTGCTTTTGATGGTCCACACAGAAGTGCGATATTTGAGAATTTTTTCATCAGCCTGGTGCTAATTAAGTGGACTCTGCTCTGCGTTTCAACCGATTAGCACGTGTTTTTTTATATTTTTTGGTTGTTTTGGTGCTTTTTTTATTTTTTTTTTATTCTTTATTTGCAAAGGGATAAGATGGAAAAAGCAAATATACATTGGTACAAAGAATACATTAGTTTTGTTTGTACTGTAAATACAACTCAACTGGTCAAATTATGTAAAGCAAACAACAAGGTACGACTGTTTGTAAAAACCTATGTATTCATGAACTGGGTGACCGACCTTGTGATTACGAAGCTCGCTGTGTCCCGTGTAAAATTAAACTTCCAATTTTATTCTTAAGTAATAGGGGGGAGGAGTGCGACCTATGGGTTGTCAGCCCTAAAGAGGAACTAAAGGATAATACTAAGTAAAATGAGAAGAGAGAGAAAGTAGGAGAGGAGGGAAAAGGAAAAAGGAAAATTAGGGGGGGGGGGATTGGAGGGGGAGAGAGCAGAAGGAAGGGGGGACCCTTCCTCCAGTCCCTCCATCGGTTTCTCCGCAATCATCCTGGGTTTCTCCAACCACTAGGTAATTATGCCATCAACCTTGCGTATTCCTCCGAATAGAAGAATTCAAGCCAATAGAACCACTTCTCAAGGAACTGCTCTGAGTCCCCTGTTGGTTGCCACCACGTCCTCCATTTTGTTGCCATCAGCTACCTTCCTCAACCAGATAGCCACTCTGTCCACTTCCAAAACGGGGGGATACAACTTTTCGCTGCTGTAACCAATAGGGGTAGGATTGATTTCCTGTAGGCCTTGCTTTGGTATTTCATGAATGTGTAATAGAAAGGACTCGGGAGTCCTGGGCAGCTCCCGGTCTGTGAACTTCTGTGTAATGCGATGAACCTCTGTCAAGAAGGGGATCAGGCGCCTACAAGACCAGAAGATGTGTAGAAGAGTGCCCGATTCCTCCCCACATTTCCAACATGGGTCTGAACTGAACTCACTCACACTACCACTGTGACAACACTTTAAACCCTGCCTCCTGCTGGTTGGCACACATCAATGTTTTATACATGAAGAGAATTATTCTCTCCACCTGTCTCTCGGTTAGCTGTACTCCCAGATCACGTTCCCACTTGGCTATATAGGGAGGTCTGTACCCCTTAGGGGGTGTGCTAAGGAGTTGGTATGTTAACGAGATTTTATGATGCACTGGCTCTTGCTCCAAGCATAAAAGCTCAAAAGATGTCAAGGCTCTCTCAAAGGGCTGAGCCAGCCGCGGGGGTTTCTGGGCCCAAATGAACATGACTAATGCTCAGTTCGCTGTTCAAAGAAAAGCATTCGGAATTCTAATGGGGAGGGTCTGCAAGTGCAATAGTCTGGGCATAATGTTCATTTTTATTATGCTGCAGCGCCCAAACCAGGAGAACATGCCCTTCTGCCACTTCCGTAAGTCTTTTTTGATGTCCGTGAACAGAGGGCAAAAATTGAGGGGGAAGATATCCTCCATCTTACTTGGCAGGAGGATGCCCAAATATTTGATGTAGGAACCCGTCCATTTAAAGTTTTCAGAGCTCACTAGACTGGAGTGTTCTCCCAAGATTTTACATAGATAATGTACTATCATCCCTGATTAATATGCAATAAAAAGATTATTGGAGATTTGGGACTGTCTATGGTACATTCACAAAAGAAGAGTAATTTCATAAAGATATAATAAAATTGCTTGTTTTATTAACAAAGAAAAAGTTTTTTTGAAAAAACAGAGAAATACATACAATATTAGACTCCATGTACAGCAGTGTATGAATCATAGGGTTCAAAGAAATTACATACAGTTCCTAATAGAGCACCTATATTATCATACATTCAAAGTACACAGGTCATGATACTTGTCCAATCACTCGACATGTTTCGCCTATAAAGGCTTCATCAGGAGACAAGGATAAAATATATTTGCAGATGGACGGAAGTTTTTTAGAGATTTTTCGTGTTCTATGGTATGTATACAAAACAATATATTGGTTAGTATATATAAAACAGTTGATAATCGTTAAAACGTTATATATGCTGCATAGAATGTGCAGTGACAGGGATGTCTGGTGAAGTCAATTTACACATGCATGGTTCCCTACCTCCAATGTTATAGTGATCATACGCATGGTCAGGCTTCCAAATAGAGATGCCAATGGTTGCACTGGAGCACCCCCCAAGAAGGGAACCCACACAGGGACGTACCCAGCGATCACCACCTATCGTGGCTGGGGAGTTGTAGGGGGAGAGGAAAGTCCTATAACTTCATCCAATAAAGTATTTGTAGGGCCTGTGGAGTACAAATGTACTTATTAATCTCAATTATTTTCACATAAGCCATAATCATTCGTACGGTGGCAAAGTGGTGTGACCGTGCCCACTATCAGTTGTCACGCTTTACCTACCTCAACGAAAACTTGTAAAGATCTATACTTGTAAGAGGCTCGGGTCGATCAGCCCCCCATGCAAATAGAACCGAATGGGGGGAAGCGAATGGGAACTGCTGGGTCTTAGTTTTGAGTGTTTATCCACTGAATCAGGACAATTTCTAAGAGGTAACAAAGCAAAAGAAGAAAAACCCCAGTGAAAATGCATAGGAACCATATCCAGTACATTTCATGGATCCCCAGAAAATGGGGGCGTTATATTCCCGTACCTTATCATAGAATATATATGGCATCAGAGCGTGTCATGCTTGATGGCTGGTCAACCCATATATTGCCCCTAGACGGGGCTGGGTAAAGCATCCAAGGCCTATGAAAAGGACATTAGAGATAGTTGTAGTAGTTTCATATATTCGAGTTTGCGGTGGACAGAAAGTCCACCAGTTAAATAAGTTTGGTTGAGTCAATTTACCTGTTCTAGACCGTTCCCAGAGCGTCCCGAGCCTCACATCCACCTCAGTCTGACACAGCGTCAGACTGGGTTTAAGTAGTCTCCCCCCGTGGCGCCAAATGCGCACGGCGTGTGACGTCACGCCGTGCTGACGTCACGCGGACGTAGTACGGAGATCAGGCGGCGCCTAACCCGGACCAGGTGACCGGAGTGTTTCCTGTGGGGAAACACTTCCGGTGCACAGTTCAGCTGGGACTGACCTGGCATGCCCTGCTGACAGCAGCCAAGCTGTACTGTCAGTTGAGGGCATGAAAGGGTCCCTGTAGATGGAGACCTCAAACTTCATGGCCGGGTCAGGACTAGCAGCCGATCCCCGACCCGGAAGCGCGGCGGGCAGGAGACCACCCTAGGGTGGACAAGACCAACCACGCCACGCAACCGGATAAGTCCATACAATTCCCCAAAGCCCTGGGGCGATCGCCAAATGGGGCACTCCCCGTGCATTGTCCCCTGGGGCCTGTGCCAGCACAGAGTCCACCGGAATCAATATGAACTTGTAAAGAGAAAAAAGGAAGAAGGAGAAAAGAAAAAAAAAAAAAAAAAAAAAAAAAAAAAGGAAGATTAAAAAGGACACCCTGCATATACACCTTCACTGCAGCATATAATTCTTATTCTTTTTTATTGTGAAATTATTGTTGTACATGTAGTTTTTTAACACAAAAATAAACATATTTGCAAGACAAAAACCATATTAATCAGCACTTTCACCCCCACATAAAGGGGGGGGCGAAATATTGCATGAGCAGGCACGTCTCAGCACACACAGATCGAGGCCAAATTCGGGCCCTATATGGCCCTCGTATAAGGCCTAGCGGTGCTCAGCTGCTCCTGCTGGCAAGGAGAGGGAAGGGACGTGGGAAGGGAAGGGAAGGGAAGGGGAAGGGACGGGAAAGAGGGGGATGAGGGAAGAAAGGAGGGGGAGGGAAAGGGACAACGATGGGAAAAATACAGCTGGCGAGAGAGTGAAAAGCAGAAGGCGAGGCATAAGGAACCACATATTAAAGGAAGGGTTTAAAGCTGATTCCTTCGTTGAGGCCCGGATATCGGGTAGCCCCCAACAAATAAATCCATCTAGTTTCGATCTGTAAAAGTTTCTTGTCTAGATCACCCCCTCGTTCCTGTTGGGGGAGGTGCTCAAGGCTATAGAAACCAATGAATTTAAGATCAAAATTGTGATATAGGCCTACATGGCGGCTAATTGGTGTCTCCATTTTGCGTTTACATATTAGTGATACATGATCCCTCATACGACAGAAAAGTGGGCGTTTTGTTTTTCCCACATAGAATGCTCCACATAGGCATTTCATCAAATATACTGATCCTATTGATTGGCAGTTAGTGCGATGTTTTGGAGTCCATATTCTACCATCTGGCAGACCTATGTTCTTTCCTTCCAAGATAAAGCGGCAAAATTTGCATTTACCACATTTGTATGTACCTGGGACTTGTTTCTTATTGTTCTGATCGCTCGAGTAATGGCTACTTACCAAAGTGTCACGTAATGAACGTGACCTTTTGTATGTAATCTCTGGATAAGGTTTGATATACTTGGATATTTTCTCATCAGTGGATAATAAATACCAAAATTTTTTGTATATGTTGCGTACCTTCTTATGTTGTCGGTTGTATTTAGTAACAACTCGTGTACTCTCCTGGGTCTTAGCCCGTCTAGGTTTGTATAGTAGGAGTTGTCTGTTCATGTTCGCTACCTGATTGTAGGCTTTCCTGAGACATGTTTTACTGTACCCTCGCAGTAGGAGGCGTTCACGCAGAAGATTCGCCTCTCGCTGAAAATCATCGAGGTGCGTACAATTTCGCTTTATCCTTAAAAATTGGCTGTAAGGGATGCTTTTAATTAACTTCTCAGGGTGGGAGCTACTCGCGTGCAACATGCTGTTGCCTGCTGAGGCTTTTCTATAGAGGGTGGAACACAATGTCCCTTTCTCATCAACAAAAAGTTCGACATCCAAGAAGGTAATCCTTTTCTGGTCGTAATTAAAGGTAAATTTTAGATTGTATTCATTATTTTGTAATTCGTCCAGAAATGCAATAAGGTCCTCCTTCGATCCCGACCATATCATGAGGACGTCATCAATGTAACGACTCCATGATAAGATCTGACCGATCGATAGGCTTTTACTCTCATCAGAGAATAAATCTCGCTCCCATCCCCCCAGATACAGGTTCGCATATGAGGGTGCACATTTTGCCCCCATAGCGACCCCCTGTATCTGGAGGTAATGGGAGCGTTTGAACACAAATATGTTGTGCATCAACACGAAGCTGAGTAATTCCAATACAAACTCATTATATTTCCATGAATCAATGTCTCTTTCTGTCAAAAATTCCCCTATCACCTCGATACCCTTTTTATGTGGGATCGAGTTATAGAGGGCCTCTATGTCAATGGCTACAAGCCATGCATTTGTAGGGATCTGTAATCCGTCTGTGCTTTTCAGAAGTTCTATAGTGTCTTTGACATAAGAGAATAAACATTTTACATGCGGATACAGATAGTCATCAACCAATTGGCTGGCTTTTTCCGTCAGGGACCCACATCCTGAGATTATGGGACGGCCTGGTGGCGATGTCAAGTTCTTATGTACCTTGGGCAAGGCATAAAACGTGGGAGTAGTGAATGAGGTCATATCTAGAAAATCATAGGTTTTAGCATCTATGGTGCCGTTTATGCGGGCCTTAGTTATTATGTTTTTATATTTATTCATATAGTAGTTTACATGTGAGGCTGGTACCGATCTGTACCAGGTTTTGTTTGATATTATATCTAAACACATTTTTTCATAATTCTCTACATCTAGAATAACCAAGTTCCCTCCTTTGTCTGATGGTTTAATTACAATATTGCTATTTGTTTTGAGGGTTTTCAATGCTTCTTTGAGTTCCTTCGGCAGATTGGTTTGAGGTCCAGTCTGCCAGTTAATGGATTCTATTTCCTTTGTGACCTGTATAACAAAGGCCCAAATATTGGTATTCCCCTGTAGGACAGGAAAGGATTTTGATTTTGGTTTATACGTTTTAGGGTTGCCAAAGTTTTGAGCGCCAGGAGCCGATGGATCCGTGGGGCGGGGGCAGGGGGGAGGAAAATTCACCCCCTGTTGGATAATGGGGGTAGCGGATGGACTGGTGAATGTCCAACCCTCCTCCTCCGGATTGCCCTCGTCCCACAGATCCATCAGGTCCTGTAGTGCCCTTAAATCTTCAAAGGTGACTCCTTCTATATTGGCGTTGTTTTGTTCGCCAATAGGAGTGTCAAGTGATGTTTTATCATAGATAACTTTGTACATCAGGCGACGTGCGAAGAGGTGAAGGTCCTTGACCAGTTCAAACTTATCTGCATTTTCATCGGGACAAAAGGTAAGACCCAATTGCAATACCTTAGTCTCGTTGTCTGAGAGAGGATAGGAGGACAGGTTAATGATATCAAATTTGTCCCGACTCGCCAAAACTTGGGAGCCGGGACGTGTTATTTTAAAGGCTGGCTAGTTTTTTTCATTGGAGTGGTTAATGGCAAAGTGCGTTTCCGATCACTCAAATTAGAAATTGTCCTGATTCAGTGGATAAACACTCAAAACTAAGACCCAGCAGTTCCCATTCGCTTCCCCCAATTCGGTTCTATTTGCATGGGGGGCTGATCGACCCGAGCCTCTTACAAGTATAGATCTTTACAAGTTTTCGTTGAGGTAGGTAAAGCGTGACAACTGATAGTGGGCACGGTCACACCACTTTGCCACCGTACGAATGATTATGGCTTATGTGAAAATAATTGAGATTAATAAGTACATTTGTACTCCACAGGCCCTACAAATACTTTATTGGATGAAGTTATAGGACTTTCCTCTCCCCCTACAACTCCCCAGCCACGATAGGTGGTGATCGCTGGGTACGTCCCTGTGTGGGTTCCCTTCTTGGGGGGTGCTCCAGTGCAACCATTGGCATCTCTATTTGGAAGCCTGACCATGCGTATGATCACTATAACATTGGAGGTAGGGAACCATGCATGTGTAAATTGACTTCACCAGACATCCCTGTCACTGCACATTCTATGCAGCATATATAACGTTTTAACGATTATCAACTGTTTTATATATACTAACCAATATATTGTTTTGTATACATACCATAGAACACGAAAAATCTCTAAAAAACTTCCGTCCATCTGCAAATATATTTTATCCTTGTCTCCTGATGAAGCCTTTATAGGCGAAACATGTCGAGTGATTGGACAAGTATCATGACCTGTGTACTTTGAATGTATGATAATATAGGTGCTCTATTAGGAACTGTATGTAATTTCTTTGAACCCTATGATTCATACACTGCTGTACATGGAGTCTAATATTGTATGTATTTCTCTGTTTTTTCAAAAAAACTTTTTCTTTGTTAATAAAACAAGCAATTTTATTATATCTTTATGAAATTACTCTTCTTTTGTGAATGTACCATAGACAGTCCCAAATCTCCAATAATCTTTTTATTCCGTCCATTTAAAGGGGAAATCTGCACGTAGCAGGTTGTCCATAGATATCGACATGGAGACATTTAAAGCCTCTGATTTCTGGAAATTGACCTTGAAGGACAACGCTCCATATTTCTTCAGTTCTGACATCAGGTTAGGTATAGATACCAGGGGATTGGATATGAAAAGAAGTAAGTGATCAGAAAAGGCTGCTATTTTAGGAGACAGGGTGTCGTTTGGTGCATTTTTTTCATATGCACGTCCACATCTTAAAAGCTGATCTCCAGCTTTAGTTTCAGTTTAAATGGTTTGTTTGGGCCAAGTCCTACATGTGAAGCTGCTGGATGTGCTGTATAAACTGTATGTAGCTGAGGCTACATACAGTACAGCACTGTATACTTCCTTCCTGTCTCACTCCCACAACAAAATAGCGCCGGGCTGAGCGTCACTCAGCCGTTCATAGAAAGCGTTGTATTCTATCACTAAATACAAAGCTTCCTCTGATTGTCTGAATCAGAGGTGGGCTGAGGATGTCACAATCTCTGACTCATTGATAGAATACAAAGCTTTCTATGAACAGTTGAGCACCACTAAGACAGACGTTATTTTGTCTCCCCTCGATCCGGTGCTGTCCTATCTGCAGCCCCACTCTCTCCCTTCTTCCTGGTCTCGCACGAGGATGGAGTGGGGCGTGGCACAGCCCGGTTTGGGGGTGCGTCTGCATGGGCGCCCCCTTAGCAAACAGCTTGCTGTGGAGGCACTCTGAGAAAGGGAGGAGCTGAGACACCAGCAGGGATCACCAGAAGAGGAGGTAAGGGGTTGCTCTGTGCAACACAGACCAAATAAGTAGAAACATCTTTTATTTCAAGAAAAACTAAATTTCCTTTTAGAACCACTTTGCGTATAGTAATTTTGCACATATGTCTTCCTAGTCAGGGCCAAAAAAAAAGTTAATCTGTTCATAAAACTATAAAATTTTGTGTATGATTATTATGTGTTCTTATACTTGGCTAGAAAGTGGAGCTTTATGAACCTTTTCAAGTGTCTTCTGCAGTTTCTTCTTACAGACTTGGTAACTGATATTGAAATACAAGTGAAGGACTCGGAGAAATGGCTCGTCCCTCTTTCTTCTCCTTCTCCCTCCATACGGCTTGTTGCTGTTTCTTTAGCTAGCTTATGGTACTCAGTGAATCCTTTGCCGTGCATTAAATATTTATTTATAAAACCCAGACTCTATACATATAGTAAAAAAGAAATGCATTGATTCAATAGAATACAGAATTAAAAACGTAAACAAATTTACCCCAAACCATTGTAGCTTATATTTAAAGTGATTCTAAAGAAAAGTAAAAAAAAACAAAAAAACATGTTATACTTGCCTGGCTCCTGCCCCCTCCCCTCCCGAGTACCCCCAATAGCAAGCTTCTTGCTATGGGCACACTCGAGCAGGCTCGCTCCCATCTGCAGACCCGGTGTCCACTAGAGCAGGCTCGCTCCCATCTGCAGCCCCTGTGTCCACTTGAGCAGGCTCGCTCCCATCACTCGAGCAGGCTCGCTCCCATCTGCAGCCCCTGTGTACATTCACACATGGAGCGGGACTCGGCCCTGCTCTCTCATTAGCTCACTGACTGCGATTGACAACCACAGGATACAATGGCTCCAGCTGCTGTTGGAGCCAATGAGGAGAGAGAGAGAGAGACCCAGGAGAGCTGCTGCTTGCATGCACATCGCTAGATCGAGATGGGGCTCAGGTAACTATAAGGGGAGACTGGGGGGGAGATGGTGCCAGGTTTTTTTTTTTTTTTTACCTTAATGTATAGAATGCATTAAGGTAAAAAAAAAAAAAACTTGTTCCTTTACAACCATTTTAACAGGCATCTTATGAACATTTTCTACTAGGAAAAGAAAAGGCAGTCTGGTAATTAGAACATACCAGGCACATTCATAACATTTACTGATTTTATCTGAGCCCGGAAATTGGACATTGTCTTGGTTGATAATAAGATTTTCCTACTCTCACTAGAAGAAAATTGAATTAGTACTTTCCTGTCTTTTGCTGAAGCATTGTACATGTTGGAATACCTGGAGACTGGTAAAAGTAGTACAGGGTGTTTTCATGTCTTTGGGGTTTTGGTTTGAAGTGTTGGCGGAGGCGAGATCTGTCATGAGTTGTCATAAGCTTCACTGTAGGCCTGAATGACAGATCTCCACCTGCTACCACCTGGGCTGCCTATGTACTTACACCTTTTCTTCAAGTCCTGTGCACAAACGTGAAATACATTTTAATGCAGATGTCAGTTTTTCAATCTGATTTTTGTCTGTTTGGAACTGGAACATTTTGCTTTGCCTGACATTTAAAATTGGAATTACTAGATGGTAAGAGCATTTTGTAAAAAGAGCAATCTTCATGTGGGAAATATAGACAATTCAGCAGTATCTTAGAACGTAAACAGCAGTTTTAATATAAAACGTGGCAGAATGGGGGAGGATTGTCAGTAAAGACCCTCTGGGATTTTTTAATGTTTGGTACAAACTACTCGAAAACCAGGAGGATTTCTCTTAAGTCTTCATTAGTCAGAGTGTTTGCTCAGGAAAAATGTGGATTTATCTCTAGAGCCAAGTATCCCACTCTTTTAACCTTATGTGAACCAAAGCAGCAATAAGACATATACGCTAATGAAGATTTCAGTAATTCTAGTAGGAAGAAAAAGGAAAAATATTAGTAAGCATTGTGTATTTGGAAGTACAACTGTTTGATACTTTATTGGGTTTTGTTTCAGACTTTGGTGATCCCGTCAAAGCTTTATATACTCTACACCACAAGTCTACTGATCTTTCAGTTCAAAGACAATTGATGTTCCCTTGCAGTAAAACTAACGAGAGTACAGAACAAATCCCAGGTACCAAGGCGCCTGCACAGAAAGCCTTTACCTTAACAGAACTTGATATATTTATATATTTTAAAAGATGAAGGAACCCTTTACTGAGAGAAATAAGGAGGCTGCCACTGCTGACCCCCGTCTAAAAGTGCTGTTTGTGTGGCTGTTGCTGGCCACTTCTTAGAATCCCCTGTGTTCGATTGAGTTATGTGCCCCAGTGTATGTGCTTTATAAAAAATATGCAGCTTCATAACTTATTTCAGAGTGCTGCTCAGGGCGCTCACGTGACCGCCTGACGCTCTCCTTCCCATGATATAACTACAGTGGGAGGGGCTGAGAATCTCCCGCTAATGTCAGCCAGGAGGAGAGTGGTGGGTGGTCATGTGAAATTGCACTCTGAAATAAGGTATGAAGCTGCATATTTTTTATAAAGCACATACACTGGGGCACATATATTAATTGAATAAAGGGGATTCTAGGAAGAAAACAGCAGGAGGGAAGGGGCGGAGACTAGCTGACGGGCAGGGAGGGAGGTGGAGAGACAGCAAGATGACGGAGGCACATACACTGACCACCGTACCATGGATTAGCAACCATAATAAACGTGGTCAGTTTACAGAGGGGAGGGCAGCACCAGGCAGGATCCACCAGGTATTTTAGATGATGGAAATGGACATATTACACTGCACAAGCACTGCGCTGTTATTCATGCTTTAAAGGAACAGGGTCAAATTAAATTTTTATTTTTTTATGGTTGCAACCGCAGCCTGGTACACACTATCCGTTTTGTTTTTTTTTTTACGTTCAACCCAGCAGGCTGAATGAGAAAATTTCAGATCAGAGCAATTCCAATTGGTCAAAGAGGTCACATGCCAGCAGTGATGAGTCAGAATCGCTCTGATCCATCCTGGAAGCCCTACAGAAAAAAGAAGAGAAGCAGGGATTTCATATCCCCGGATTGCTACATCAGCTGCAAGGGCACTGGCTCATCACACATGGAGGTAAGTATTGGAGAAAGTGGTCTTAGTTCACCTTTTCATTTATTCTAAAAACTTTTTAAAGTCCTAAAGTACCAATGACATTGGATCAGGATGCTGACTACAGTACTAGCATTTTCAGGAGAGGTCAGCAATGGCAGCCTACGTGTCTCTCAGCAAAGGTTTCTTGTACGTACTGCTTTACTATTCCATATATCAGCTATTTTAGGCTTAAAGTGAAACTAAACGATATCCTTATTCTCCAAACATAATCCATACAAATCCACTATATTAATGGTCCTGTAATTTATTTATCATGAAATTTATTTTTTTACTGTGTTTTCTGCCTCTGTGAGCTCCTGAACCCCTCCCCTTTTCCCTTCCATTTGTTTGGAACAAGCAGTGCACATTAGTTTTGGTCATGTTCACTGCTCTATGGACACTAAACATCCCAAAGTCAATGGTCCTTGGTCCATTTTGAGAGAGAGCAAAGAGAGGGTGGCTACGTTCCTTCATACAGTGGGACCACAGTGAACGAATGTAGCCTCTTCTAATAGGAAGTCTGATTGCAGCAGGAAAAAAGGAATTTGGAGCAGGCAGAGAGCAATAGAAGGTACTTTTTTGAGTCAAGAATATATACTTGAACAGATTTTTTTTCAAAATTAGAGTTCATGCCATTTTAATCATGTCTAGCAGAGGTTATGCACACGGGATGAAAATCCAAAAATGTACATGTAAAAATCTCTTTTTGAGGTATTTCTGACATAACTTCTTTGTTTTTGTTTTTTTCAGATTTGAGCTTGATTTCACTTGGCCCAACATCACCAGCAGACACTTCTTCCTGGGACTGTTACCATTCTGGTTCTGAAAAATGTGATTTTGGCATGACACAAAGACCAAGCCCTCGTGAACCAGACCCTACTCTTCATGGATACTTGCTTCTTTCTTCACCTCCATTTTTTATTACCTTGCATGCTGATTGGAATACATCTGTGACTGACTGGGGCATTGCTTGGGAAGCCTTGGTATATGGGTCTGTTGGACTCTACGGGACAGTGGCACTGCTTGCTCTGCTCTCCATCATTTGTCTTGTGTTTAGATGTCCATCTGGTAGCTTTTATTTTGCAGTGTTACACCTATTGTTGATATCCTTAGGTAGCAGCCGTGCCTTTTCTCTCTTTTATGATGCTTATGGCCACCAAGACCGTCTTCCAGCATTCACTGCCTTGCTTTTACATGAACTGGCTTTTCCCTGCATGACATCAAGTTTTAGTATAGTTTTCTTGTTGCTGTGTTCAAGGTGTCGCCTCCAACACTCCTCACCAGTCTTTCCACGACTCTGTATTTTTGCCTCAGCAGCTTTTCTCCACTTTATCACTGCTGGAGGAGCAGTTGTAGTTGTTGATGTGTTCCAGCAATACCAATTTCTTTTTTTGGTTTCTCGAGGAGTCTATGTAGTTTTAACAGTACTTCTGTCCTTATCTTTCTTTATCTTTTGTTGCATTGCGAGAACCCAGAACACCCAAATCTATGACCTCAAGAGTTCTGCACCTCCTGCAGAGTATTCTAGTGGATGTCCTTTCGCAAATTTGAAAGACTGGAGCCGAGCAACTTATATTGTTCTCTTATCTGCCTGTTTTGGTATTTTGAATGCTGGTCTTCAGCTATACGCAATGCTTTACGCCATGGGTTATGGTGGAGGTATTGTTTTTGGCCCTTGGCTTTGGTGGGCATTTCAGTTAAGCTCAAGTCTCTGTGAAGTGGGCATCTGTTTACCCCTTGCGCTTATAGGTGGATACCCAATTTTTTGTGCCAATGAAATAGGGAGGACAAACTGTTGGACACAGCTATTTCATCTTTCCCCTGGCCATGTGGCAATGAAGGCACCTATGTTACAAAACTCTAAATGGGCATCTTCCCAACATGAAAAATTGCTAATATGTGACACCATTGTTAGGAGCGAGTCTGAATTCTTTCCACTCTACACACTGGTTGAGAAACGCTTAAGTAACGGAGAAGAACTGAGCTTAATTTACCACAGCAACAAAAGCCTTGAGATTCAGGGTTCCAAAACTCCTTCATTTATCAGTGTACAAGTAGACAGTGACTCTACTGTTGATTTTCGGCCTCCATCTCCAATAGATCTACGACGCAGCATTGATGAAGCGCTCTTCAGTGAGTCTCTGATACCCAAAAGTCTCTTCCATGGTACTGCACTGGCTAGTAGCTTGTCTCTCACTGTCAAAAGTGCCACACAAATGGAAGACTGTGTATTTAAAGAGAAGGCCTCTGACAGGGGTCTCTATCGAACTTCGTCCTGTGTGGAAATAGAGACAGGTCTGCCTATTATTCAGGCCATTCCCACTGCCACCAGACCTGATACTCCAACTTCATCTTCACCAGGTGTATGGAGGGGAGAGCAGAGCACTGCTAGTTCTCTTTGTAAAATGTCAATGGATGGATCATCTTTAGTGCTCTGTTCCAGTCCAGAAGCTGCTGTGGCCTCCACTTCTTGCTATAAAGAAAAGCAAGAAACAGGCTGGCAGTCAAAAGCCGAATACCATACACTGTCTCCCCCTTCACAGGAGTCGCTGGAAGTCGCTTCTCATCATGGAAGTACTTTGAGAGATGACTTAATAGAAGTTTTTGGACCAATAGATGCTCTGAGTGTTTGCAGTGAAACTATTGATTTGTAAATTAAATTTATTAGAAATGAGAGCTACAGAAATGAGACTTTAAAGCGCCCCATGGGTGCTTGCTGGGACTCTCCAATTGGACATCTCGCATATGACGCACATATATTGGGCAGATGTGGTTATCATTGAATTAAAATACAGAGTATTATTGATGCTAGTGATTAAATATGAAAATGTATTTAGATTTAACCCTGCATATTTTATATATATATATATATATATTCTATCATTAAAATCTACCATCTTTCCTTTTAAAATAGTTGTAATCCTAAAGTAACTTCTTTATTACCTAGGTATGAAGTCTGAAACTGGATAAAAGCAAAGAAATATTGTTGCAATTTGGTGAATGTTTGTGACACATATCTGGCTGGCATGCATATGAGAAGCTTTGGGGATCAGCATGCGGGTAGAAAACAAAACTGCCAGCTGAAGAATTTTTTTTTTTTATGCAGCAGTCCTCCATCCCTGCGCTAATAAATATAGCAACAGCTTGCTGTTTTATGGCCAAGTGTACACAGGTGTTATGCAGAGCATCTGTTTATTTAGCTTCCAGTTCTCTTTGGCCTAGGGAAATTGGGAATTGGAGTGAAGCAGTTACAGCCTGGTGTCAGTTCCAGGATAAAGTCACAAGCCTTTTTAATGTGTGTGTCTTCCACTGAAAACATTTGCCTGTATACCCTTAAAGTGTATCTAAACCCAAATATATAAAAAATATATACAGTATATTGCAGCTTACCTATCTTTTAGATGTGGTGGCTGCATTTGTTTTCCTTTTTTTTTTTTTGGCTAAGAACATTTTCAGCAAATAGAAAATAGCTGTTGATTAAGAGAAATGCATTTTCTTGTGAGCTTAAAATAACACTAACATCCTGATAGTAGCTGTAAAGCTGTTTAACCACTTAAGCCTCAGACCAATTTGCAGCCAAAGGAACAGGCCCCTTTTTGCGATTCGACACTGTGTCGCTTTAACTGACAATTGCGCGGTCGTGCGACGTGGCTCCCAAACAAAATTGGCGTCCTTTTTTACCCATAAATAGAGCTTTCTTTTGGTGGTATTTGATCACCTCTGCGGTTTCTATTTTTGCACTATAAACAAAAACAATTTTGAAAAAAATGCTATATTTTTTTACTTTTTGCTATAATAAATATCCCCCAAAAATATATAAAAAAAACATTTTTTATTTAAAAATTCCTAAAAAAAAAACATATTTTTCCTCAGTTTAGGCCGATTACGTATTCTTCTACATATGTTTGGTAAAAAAAAATTGATTGGTTTGCACAAAAGTTATAGCGTTTACAAAATAGTGGATAGTTTTATAGCATTTTTATTAATATTTTATTTTATTTTTTTGTTTTACTAGTAATGGCGGCGATTAGCGATTTTATTTATTTTTTTTAATTGTGACTGCGACATTATGGCAGACGCATCGGACATTTTTGACACATTTTTGGGTCCATTGTCATTTATATAGCAATCAGCTATTTAAATGCACTGATTCCTGTGTAAATTACACTGGCAGTTAACCACTAGGGGGCGGGGAGGGGTTAAGGGAGCCCTGTGTGTGTGTTTTCTTACTGTAGGGGGGGCGTGGCTTGGCATGTGACATCACTGTTCATCTTTCCTTATGACAGGGAACAGACGATCAGTGACCGTGTCACTAGGAAGCACGGGGAGAGGTTTGTTTACACATACCTCTCTCCGTTCTTCAGCTCTGTGACCCGATCGTGGGACATCAGCGGCGATCGGGTCCTCTGGTCCCGCGGCCGCGGAGCTCAGGACCAGGTCACGACGCGACCCACGGCTGGGCTCTTAAAGGACAACGTACCTGTACGTTGATGTGCCCAGCCGTGCCATTCTGCCGACGTATATGTGCAGGAGGCGGTCCTTAAGCGGTTAAGAAAAAAAAATGTATACTTGGCTGCTTTGTGCATTGGTTTTGCACAGACCGACCCCAAACCTCTTCTTTTGGGGTCCCTTGCTGACTATCTTGGCTCCTCCTTTTCTCTGAGTGCCCCCATTGTAAGCCGCTTGCTAGGGGGGCACTCAGGCGGGCTCAATCCCAAACTGGGCTCTGAGCATCCATAGACACACATAGCGCAGCTTGGCTCCGCTCCCCCCCCCGGTTCTTCCTCACAGGATTTGACAACCAGCAGCAGGAGCCAATGGAGATTGGGTTCAAGTAAGTGTGTAAATGAGGGGAGTAGCTTTTGAAAGTGTGTAATTTTTTTTTTTTTTTTAAATTCTTTATTTGTGAGAAATCCGTTAACATACATATATAAACTTTGAAACAAAGGACATCAAACCATCTGTTAACTTCAACATTTTTATCCCTCGACTTGAGAGTTGTTAGATAGTTATGAACCACTGGAACTTAGGTCGAGTTTTCCCCGATATCCCTCTAAATGAGGGGGGGGGGGGGGAAGTAACCCCTCACCCCCTCCGCTGTGATGTTCTATAGCATTAGTTAGTTCTGTTCACATTTTTTAATCAAAAGTCTACCCATGAGTCGACTTACTTTTCTTTATAAAAAAAAAAAAAAAAGGAAGGAAAAGAAAGAAGAGGGGGGGGGGGGGGGGGAAAGGTGAAGAAGCAGGAGAAAGCCGAACGCTAAGAAGAAAGGAGTCAACAAATAGGGGGTGGACAGGGGGGTGGGGGGGGGGGAAGGGGGGATAGTCCGACCTCCAGCTCCCCCCAGCTCGGTCGTCTTGCTGAGTCCGGAGTACAACATACCCCATCACTCAAGTCGTCAATCTCGCGTACTCCTCCGAGAAATAAAATTCAAGCCAGTAGTGCCATTTTTTGAGATATTGTTCCCTGAGGCCTTTGTCAGATGCCACCAGGTCCTCCATCCTGTGGATGTCCGCTACTTTTTTCAACCACATTGCTACTCCTGGGGGATCTGTCTGTTTCCACAGTAGGGGAATACAACTTTTTGCTGCCGTGACCAGGGAGGGGATGATAGATTTCCTATAGACCTTACCTGGAATCTCATGGTGATGTATTAGGAAGAAGCCTGCGGTCATGGGCAGGTCCCTTTCCACAAATTTCTGCAAGATTCGGTGGACTTCTGTCCAAAACGGGGTCAGGAGTCTGCAGGACCAGAAGATGTGGAGAAGGCTACCCGCCTCCTCTCCACATCTCCAGCAACGGTCCGAGCTCTGAGGAAACATTTTATGTAATCGCACTGGGTTATAGTACCAGCGCGTGAGGACTTTGTACCCTGACTCCTGCTTGTTAGCACTCACTGACGATTTCATCGTGAAGAGGAGGATCCTCTCTACTTGTTTCTCTGTGAATTCCAACCCCAGGTCTCGTTCCCATTTTGCTATAAATGGCAGCTTAAAGTCATGAGGTGGGATATTCAATGCTTGGTATGTCAGTGAGATTGTGTGTCTTATGGGCTCCTGATCTGAGCATAACTGCTCGAATGGGGTTAGCTTTCTCATGAATGGCCTCGGGTGAGGCTGTGTCCTGATGAAATGTGCTAATTGGACCTTTTGCCAGAAGGGAAGGCTGCTCAAAAGAGGGTCTTCTAATATTTCAGTTCTAGTCATCCATCGTCCCTCTCTAATGAAGTGTCTAAGTTGGTGTTTTCCGTTCATCCATAGGTCTTGGAACCTAGTATCTTCCATGCCCGGTTTAAAGTCCGGGTTCCCCACTACTGGGGTCAATGGGGAAGGTAGGGATATCCCCAGCAATTCTCCAGTGGCCTTCTGGGCTGTAATTTATTTTTAACCTCAGTGCAGATAATGCATTATAGTAAAAAAAAAACTTTAACTTTGTTCTGTAAACTACAAATACCATCAATTTACAATATAATGGAAATATGTTTTGGGTGGTTCAGCCTGTGTGACAACTATGACTTTGCCATTGGCTACAATGGGCAAAATAGTATAGACATGAAGGAACAGGAAGTGTGTTATTTGCAAGATTACTAGGTGAAAAAAAAGGGAAAGACCAAAAATTTCAAGTAATGCAGCCACCACATCTAAGGACCGATGGGGTTGATTTATTAAAGGCAAATAAACTGTGAACTCTGCAAGTGCAGATGCTCCAGAGCTTTGTAAAAAAGAGGGCGAGCTCTGCTGATTGCCATCATTCAATCTTATGCAAGCAAAAAATGTTGTTGTTTTTTTGTTTTGTTTTCCTCGCATGTGAATGGGCATTGTTTGTAAAGTGAAGCTTTAGCTTATTTCCTAAGCTCTAGAGCAGTTGCACTTGCAAAAGTGCAGTCTTTTTGCCTTTTAGTAAAGCAACCTCGAAGCGGCAAAATATAAAATTGTGTTAGGGTTTAGATAAGCTTTACATTTTTTGTTTTTGGGTTTAGATACACTTTAAAGCTGGTAGACCGCCCATGGATCATGATCTGGCTGTAGATAATCAAAGGGACCTTGTTAAAGGGGTTGTAAACCTTCAAGGTTTTTCACCTCAATGCATTCTATGCATTGAGGTGCAAAACCTCCTGTAATGCTGCAGCCCCCCGTTTTACTTACCTGTACCCCCTCTATCTTGCGCCAGGGACGAGCACACCAGCAAAAGCCAGTGCCTTGGGTCCTGATTGGATGGATTGATAGCAGCACAGCCATTGGCTCCCGCTGCTGTCAATCAAATCCAATGAAGCGGGCGCCAGGAGCGGGGCTGAGTCGTGCTTTCTGTGTGAATAAGCAGGACACGGGAGCGCGCCTGCATGGGTGTCCACCTTAGGAGAGCGCTTCTCCGATGGGGCCCTCGAAAAGAGGAGAAGCCAGGAGCGCCGCTGAGGGACCCAGAAGAGGCGGGTCGGGGCCATTCTGTGCAAAACCAACTGCACAGAGGAGGTAAGTATGACATGTATTTTTATTTTTTTAAACCCTGAACCTTAACAACCCCTGTAAAATCACAGGCCACGTGAAGTTTAAAAAGTTTCACAAAAAACAAAGCAAAAGAAAAAACACTTTGCATGACATTTAGCAAAAATGTGATAGATATACAAGGGAGATCCTTAGGACAGCTGACAGAAGAATTAGTTGTAGTCATACAAGTCATGGCAGAGTCAATTGAGTTAAGCCACCATACACAGCTTGATTTTGTGTAGTTTGGCCCATCGGTTCAACAAGAGAAAATCGTTACATTCCCCCATCCATACCAATAGTGTGGATGAAAGAATCTCTGCTGCCAGCTATTGTATTCAATTATCTGAATCATATTCCAGCCATTGTATTGAGGCCAATTTGGCCAATCATTTTCCACACAGTTCAGTACATTTTTAAATCGACTTTTGTTGAGCCAGGTGGTGCTTGCAGGCCAAACAATGGCTGGTTTATATTTTAGCCATTTAGGAAGGAATCTGCCAAAGCTGTCTATGGGGACTTTAATGTGGGCATCAGCCTCTGTACAATAAATCGCTCATGGTCTTTCCGATCACATACTACTATTTACTGCATGAACAGATGTACCCCTCTAGGGAAGGAAGAGATGCCAAATTTCATCTCTCTTCGTATGATCTGTAGCATGGTTGCATTTTCCTGTCTCTTAGGGCCTTGTGTACCCCCAAAACAATAAGGGGCCCAACCCCACAGTGTTGGTTGACAGGGGAATTCCTCCCACTGAGCCATTGTATTCTCCGAGCAGGGAGGCTGGGGAAGCCGTCCCTGCCGAGAGAAGTCAGTGATTATTGCTAGTGGCTATACTAGCCGGTAGCGATAATCGCATGCAAAAATCCAGCAGGTTCGAACATTCAGCCTGTCCATACTGTACATGGTTCCAATCCTGGCTGGTTCCTGCTGAACCAGTGGAGATTCGAACAGTCTATGGCCAGCCTTAGGCTATATTCACAATAGCCCATTCTCTGAAAAGCGATATGCAGTAGATGGCTTTTTAGAGTGTGGCTAAGCACCCGCTGTCAGGCAATTTAGGAGGCAGACCTCCTAAATATCAGTTTTTTGGGACTAATGCTCTGCAACTGCAAGCCAAGCATTTAGCATGCAGTTGCAACGCAGCTCCATTAACTTGAATGGGCAAGGTGTAGGACTTTATAAAACAAAAACGCAGCACTAAATCACCTACATTTTATATCTTGTATATGAATCAAACATTAAAATAAAAACATAAAATCAAAATGTGATACATAAATAATCAAACATGTACTGTCATACATATGTCATAACGCATGTATAAATAACTTGCAATAATGCAGTAATCAATGCTTATGTAAACAATAAAGAAATTGGATAAGGATACCACAAATCATTAAATATACAAATATTAAATATACAAAAATGTAAAGATGTAAATACATCAAAAGGTGAACAAGAAAAATCCCAATTATGCATTCATTATAGAACCAAAAGTCTACATCTTAGTGGAGATCTCTAGCAGGCCAAAAGAAAATCAGGATCTTCATTTCTCCAAGTAAACCATTGTGCCAGTGCTCAAAACAAAAAGCGCTTACCAGAATGCTATGACCCCTGAGTACAGAGCGGTCGTGGCAGGCATAACAAATAAACAATGGCTCCTGCTGCTCTCAGCCAAGCCTGTGAGGCCTGATTCACACCTATGAATTTTTTGTGCTTTTTGCATTTTGCACTACAGTCCATTTAACATGGTTTAACTATGGAACACGTTCTGTAGTGCAAAATGCACTAAAAATGCATAGGTGTGAATCAGGCCTGAGAGAGGGGAGAAGAGCTGCTGCAGACGTCACGTGACAGTAGTGGATCAAAAATAGACTCGGGTAAGTGTTCAGGGAGGGGGAGTAGGGGGGGGAGGGAGCTGCTATGAGAAGGTTTTTTTAAGAATGCATTCAAGTAAAATAAAGTTTTCCTTTACAATCACTTTCAAGTTCTTAATTTAAAATTAAGCTATCCTTGTTGTCCATTAAAGTGGTTGCGAATCCTTACATATACCCAGTGGTCTGGGTGAGAGACGGAGAGGAAACGAATCGTCCTACATCGGTTGTACCCGTTTATCTGCAGTCTTCTCTTTGCTACATCTGTTCAAAGTCGAGTCATTTGTTCCACTTCAATCAGATTATTCTGTTTCAGTTATATACTGAAATCATGAATATTATTGGTGGCTGTGGATGGTTTTAAAACCTATATTAATAAAAGTATAAACAATTAGTGTAGTGCTAAATGGTGAAATACCTCCTATATGCAGCAAAATCGCTACTGTAAGGTGATAATGTAACACCCGCTAAAGGTACATGTGCAAAAGTGCTCGCATGAAACAAACAATGAACAGAAATAAAATTGTACACAAAAAAATTAAAATAAAGTGTTTGCACTAGAATGCATAAAAGGAAAAAGTTCACTGTGAAACAATAAAACACGTGATGCGCATGTCCAAAATATAAACACAAAAAGTGCCAACAGTAAAAGGATCCACTTCCGAAGTCGATGGATAGCTGAGATTTCAAATAGAATGACTCAAATACATGTGGAAACTTCAAAAAACTGTTGTCAAATGGAAAAGATGAAATACTCTTACCAGATGTGGTGGACACACATACCGTAAGGGCAGTGAGTCACATGGGCTCTGAGCGCTAATTCCTAGCGACTTAGTGGGATGAAGATGGAGAGGTCGGATAAGACCAAACGATAGATCCCTGGACTCCTAAACCACACAACACATGTCCGCTGACATCCGCCACGCAATAGGTGGCCTGAATGGGTCCACTTGAAAAATGGACAGGTGGACCAGATCGGTGCCAATGGTGTGAAAGGGGCCTAAAGGTTTAGCTCACCTTTTTTCAAAGAAAAAAACAGTAAATGCAGCAACCGTGATCTAATGATCATTTTGTGTTTACAAAATGCACAGATTACAAATTGGTGTGACGTCCTAGGGATTTGAATGTGAGCAATCCGAGAACTGGATGCCGTGATTGTTCAGGCTGAGTCCACACAGCAACACTGACTTCAGTGTAATTCTGCAGCAGGAAGCGCCCCAAGATACAGGAAAGGGTCTGGAAAGTACAACTTTGCTTAATTTTACACTCTGATATATGAGGGCTTTCACGCTGGAGCGGTGCGCTGGCAGGGCGTCAGAAAAAGTCCTGCCAGCAGCCTCTTTGGAGCGGTGAAGAAGCAGTGAACTCACCGCTTCTCCCCATTGAAATCAATGGGGCAGCACTGCGATACCGGGGGCATTTTGCGGGCAGATTTAACCCCTTTTCGGCCGCTAGCGGGGGGTTAAACCCTCCTGCTAGAGGCAGAATAGCGCTGATAAAACGACGGTAAAGCGGCGCTAAAAATATCGCCGCTTTACCGCTGACGCCCTAGGCGGCGCGGTGTAAAAGGGCTCTAAACATATATTTAACTGTGGACTTTAACTTAGTTGCGGTCTTTGCACTTGTTTGCAAAGGTGGTTATGTATTTAAAGGGTAACTTTACTTTCGTGGGGGAAAAAAAAATAGCAAATAAAGAAAAAAAAAAAATATAGCGCATATGATTGTGACACTAATCGTATTGTAATTGAATGTTATTAAAAAAATACCTTTCCTTTTTAATCTGCAGCTCTGTAATTTTCTGAGAATACATTGCAATACGGCTACCTGGGATTGTTCCATACACCGAGTATGTACTGACCACTCCCCAGAAACATAATGTTTTGCTGCTGTGATTGGCTCTCCAATTTTCCCAGAAGTCTGCCTAAGATACAAGTCAGATTTCAGGCATCCCCTGCAACAAAAAATTCATTTTTGGAAAGATACTTTCAATAGAAGCGCATCTAAAGGGATGCAGACCCAGCAGATGTCCTCATTAGTGCCCTGCAGCTGCACACCTGACAGTTAATTATGAAACCACTCCCATTAGACCCAATCTGCAACAAAGGTTGTTATAATCCTTGCAATGTACATAGATCAGCCAGAGGGGAATGTTTTTTTCTCAACAAAAGTCATGCTTTAAATATTTTTTGCAGACGTCATAGCATAGGTCATGTTTAGTAATTCGCCAGAAGAAGAAAAAAAAAAACTAAAGGGATTATGCTCTTCTAGTGTAGCTCTGATTGTTGTGAGGCAAAACTTTTTTCTCTATACACTTTGATAAATAAGACTCGGCCATACTCTGGGTACAGCGTTCTATCGCTTTTTTTCCCCTTTGCATGGGGAATTAAGGCTACGTTTATGCTAGAGATGTCTATGAAAAGCAATTCATGGTGGATTGCTTTTCAGAGGGCAGCTTCCAGGCAATCTTGCCGCCTCCTGAATGCAAACGGCAGTTTTGAATGGAACTAGGGAGCCAAACATTAGACTTGCAATTGTGGCACAGTCCAATTGACTTAAATAAGTGAGTTAGAAAGGCGGTGCCACCTGTTAAATCAAGCTGCATTCAATTTGCTGAGGCCACGACGCAAAGCATTATGGCCACGGCATGTGTAGGTTTCCATTGATCTGCATGCTATGTTTTAGGTGGATGGTCAGGGGGAGGCCTCAATCAGACCAGTAATCTGCACAGAGGAACTCTGGAGAAGACTCCAGATAAAGGGCTCATTCACACCGTGTTCGTTGCACTGTGTTGATCTATGAAGATCAATGCAAAAAAAATGTTGCTTTCTATGTGCCCCGTTCACTGCATAACGCAGCGTTGAGGTGGATTACAGCAGGTTACATAATAATGCAAACATGCTGCAATTTTTAAGCAACGCACCACACTGCTATGCTAAAGAGCTGAACGTGTGTGTAGCGCTGGCTCCTGACGAGCAGGCGCTATTGTTTTTGAAAATTAAGTTATTTTTATTTTTCACTTTGAAAATTAAGTTGCCTGAAGCCACAGTTGGGTTTCAGGATAATTTTGCTAAATTTCTGGTCTCAGTACCAGTCCAGCTGGGTTGCACTGGGTTTGCCTTGACCGCAGGTGTCACTATCACTGCTGGCAAGGGTAGGAACATAGACTAGCTGGATGCATTGAATGCCACTTATCCCTCGGAACCAGCCCAGCGGGAGTGTTCTCCTGCTGTGCTTTCTGGGGGGGGGGGGGGTATTTAAGGTACCGACGCCATGTTGGCGGGGGATTATTATCTGTCTGATGGTTCGAGTGGTCCTCCTGACCCAGCCCTATGGCCCTCCTGGCCTGGGGTGCAGAACCATGCGTCTTACGTCTCGGGGCTGGCTAGCCCGAGGCGGCGTAACTGAAGGGACAGGCCTGACTGAAGTTCAGAGCCCACTGATCCAAGGAAGGTCCGGTGCCGTCTCATGTGAAGGGAGAGGCCCAGCAACTGAGGTATGCCAGGGGAGGACCTGTTCAGGAGAAGGCCGTGCGCAAGGCTGGCTTCTCTGAAGGAGCCTGGAGATTTAGTTGAAGGACGCAACCTGGATCAACACCCATACGGTATCGCTGGGTCGGCTGAGAGAAACTGGTACTATATGTTATTTCTTTAAAGTTCATCAAATCCCTCAGTGAAGCTAAAGTGTAACCTACAAGTCTATGGCAGAGACTTTACCGAGCATTCTACCGGCTGCTAGGCCTAGTGAGAGAGGTCTATCTGGGGGGGTAAATGAATCCAGTTTGTGGAACAGCAATATCTTTTGGATTCTTCTAGTATCTTCACCCTGCAGTCCTAAGTACCTGAACTCACCCCTAACCCTCTACCCTTTATTACGAGACTTTGTCTTCTTTCCCTAAATAAATAACCTGAAAGAGGATTCAGTGTCAGTCTCAACATTACTTTGGGCCACTTTCCACGGGAACCCCAAGATGGAGAAGCAAGTAAGGTAACGGTAAGCCCAAATTAAACCAGCAGCTCCTTCGCGGGGTCAGTGCTACATGTGTAATTTTGTTAACATTGCACCGCTCGGTCCCTACACCACATACACCAGCACGCATTATGACGTGTGGGCTGATGTGGACGAGCCCTTAGTGCAATATGGAAATTTATTGTAAAAATGTCAAACAAATGGTGGTGAAATACTGTGTATCGTTATAAACAAGTGTAAAAAGCAGCAAACCAACAGCACAATTCTTCTGACTGCTCAGAGACACCCAGTGGTGCATACAGGAATTACAGTTAATCAGCCATGGAAGCACAATGCCACCAACAGATAACTTAGGCATATAGCAGGACCCTGATAATTATCAGTAGTTGAGGATTTATAGTCATAGTTATCTCTCACCAATTTTAGTAAAATAAGGTGATAAAAGTCCAATTTACAAAGATTATTAAAGCAGAACTGGACCCAGAACAGTTACATTCAAGGCATGATATGAATGATAATGGTCACAGTTTCTTGAGATCTCAACTGAAATGTCAAGCCATCACGTGGTTGGTGTCATAACTGATCACATGTGTATCTTGGCAACTGCAGATCAAAGAGAGGCCAAGATGGCTGCTTCCTTGGCTGTAAAAGAGAGGGGGTGGTTTAGTTTTGCTTAATTACTCTAGTCTGTAAGAAATAAGGTATTGTATAAAGTAGGAGCAAAAAAAAGGGGCAACATTATTATGCAAAGGTATTGCACTTTACATGTTACACACACATTTTGTTCTTCATTTGCAAATATAGTAATGATTGTCATGTCCACATTAGAAAGTTGCCCATTGGTTATAATTTCTAAGGATAGACATGCGATCATTATTTTTCCCCAGGAAACGCCAAAATATCAGTACTGCCCATGTATACTACAGGATCATATTTTCTGTGGGTTAGATTCAGCTTAAAAGTGGAACTATAATCAGAAAATTAAGTCCTGCTAGATGACTTCAGATTGGCCTGTTTTGCAGGTATAGCTAAAAAAATGCCTAGTAATACACTCTCTCAACCTGCTCTGCACATGCTCAGTTGCTCTCTATTTTCTGCACTGAGCTGAAGATCAGATCCACTAGAGGCCCATCTGCTGCCAGCCTAAAGATTTACTGCTGCTCAGGTGGTTCTGGACTTCACCAAAATGACAGCCTCTAGCAAGAAGAAAAAGGAGCAATGCTGGAGGCAATTTATGGCACACATTCATATCGATAGCATAATTAACGTAGAATGTATGTTCTTTTCTAAGTCCTCGTTTACACAGTTGTGACTTGTCATGCAATTTGACAGGTCGAATTGCATACCAAGTTGCACCCAATTGTCAGCAATGGAACTGTTCAAATCGATGTAACGACGACTTTATGGAGCGGCACCGATTTTTTTTAAAATCAAAAATAACGTTTATTGAGCATATAAGAAAGTACAAGTTCTTTCATAAAAAAAAAAAAAAAAAAAAAAAAACATAGGTGCAACATGCACCAACAGGTAACAGGGGTTTGTACACAATTAGTCTGACATGCATAGCAGGCTTTACTGATGTCTTAGAGAAAGGTAGAAGGACATATCTTAAAAAACAATAGTAGTAGGGGGTCGGTTCACACACCTGCGTAGGAGGGGGAAACCAGTGTCCCGTGGGTGGGGGATGCAGTCTGCAGAGTATGCTGGCCAGGGGACCGACAAGTACATGCAACCGGTCTCAGTGTGGCCTCATTCTGTGCAGGTGGAGGAGTGGTCCAGCCACCTGTCCCAGATTTTGTAATATTTCTCGGGGCATCCGCGCTGAGCATAGAGAATCTTTTTGTAGGGTAGTGTGAGATTCACCGCCCTTTTCCATTGCTGAACAGTTGGGGGGGGGGGGGTGGGTCTGAGCCAGAGTTGGGCTATTTGCATTCTGGCCGTGAAGAGAGTTTCCTGTAAAAATGTTATAAGATATTTCTCTTCCTCTGGTAAAGGGAGAAGGCCTAATATACATTGGCGGGGGCATACGGTCAAGGGGGAACCCATTTGATCGTGAAGGAACTTGATAATCTGCAGCCAGAATTGCTGGATGACTGGACAGGACCATATAAGGTGAAAGAAGGTGCTATCAGGGGCACCGCATCTAGGGCAGGATGGATCAACATCAGCTCTATATTTAGACATACGGCCCGGGGTAATGTAAGATCTATGCAGGATGTACAGGTGGGTTAGCCTGTCGGATAGTTTGGGGGATACTTTTTTGGGTGTCTCCAAGATTTCCCCCCACTGTTCATCATCAATTTCCCCCCACTGTTCATCATCAATTTCCCCGAGGTCCGCTTCCCATTTATTCTTCAGCTGGTAAGCGTGGGTGGTGGCCTTGGGAGTCAGAAGGAGTGTATATAGGGTGGAGATCAGCTTGCCGGAGTCAGTTCCAAGAACTGTCCCTGCCAGGGTCACTGATTCCAGGGCTGGCTCAAGGCGCACGCATTGGGTTTGAATGGCGTGGCGGACCTGCAGGTATCGGAAAAGTGCGTGGTTAGGGAGGTCAAACTCTTCTTTAAGGGTTTGGAACGTCTTCAGTGTGCGTCTGGTAAACAGTTGAGAGAGGTATATGACCCCTTTAATTATCCACAATTTATGGTCTGGGATACTTAGCAATTCTGACAGTTGGGGGTTTTCCCAAAGAGGCGTGTGAGCATAAAGGGGAGGAGCTCCGACCAGGGCGAGCGCCGTGTGCCAGACTCTGCTGTGGTGTACCAGCATGTGTCTCTTGTCTCTTAGTTTGGAGAGGCCTTGGTGTTTACAGAATAAGATTTGAAAGGGGTGGAAAAAATTAGACAGCTGTGAGGCTATATAATATAGAGTTAGGTCGGGCAGGGCGATGCCGCCCAGGTGAGTAGGGCATTTGAGGGTCTGCCACGACAGTTTGTGTCTGGAAGAGCCCCAAATGAAAGTGTTGAGGATAGACTCCATGTTTTGGAACATGCGGGCCGGGACATAGAGTGGGGCGTGCCAGAAAAGGTAAAGTAGCTTGGGGAGGAGGATCATCTTCACCAGGTTGAGTCGGCCCATAACACCTAGGGGGAGTCTGGACCAAACTTGCGTCTTGCGTTTTAGGAGATCGTATAATGGTTCTAGGTTTAAGGAAACATAGTCTGTGAGAGTGCACCCCCAGGTATTTGATTTGGCAGGTGCGAACTAGTGGTAGGGCCGCTTGGGTATCCGTGGGGGCAGTAATGTCTATTGGGAGGATCTGGGATTTAGACCAATTTATTTGCAGTCCCGAGAAGGCGCCAAAGCTCTCGATCAAGTGCAGAGCTGTTATTAAGGAGGGTCCTGCATCTTCCAGGTAGAGCAGCATATCATCTGCGTATAAGCTGATGACCTCGGTAATCCGACCCATGCGCAGGCCCCGGATGCCAGGGTGTGCTCTGATGGCAATGGCTAAGGGCTCTACTGCCAGAGCGCACAGCAAGGGTGAGATAGGGCAGCCCTGGCGTGTTCCACGGGACAGTGAGAAGGGGTTAGATATGCGGCCATTTACCTGAATTCGGGCAGTCGGGGCTTGGTAGAGGAGCTGGAGCCACCTGATAAACTTGGGGCCAAACCCGAACCTGCGAAGGCATTCCCACAAGTAGCTCCATTCCACCGAATCGAATGCCTTAGCAGCGTCGAGACTGACCACCACCCTCTGGCCTATGTTGTCGTGTGGGGCTTGGAGGTTCATAAACAATCTGCGAAGGTTAAAGGCTGTGTTTTTGTTGGGCATAAAGCCAGTTTGGTCGGCGTGTATAAGGCTGGTGATGACTTTGTTCAATCTGAGGGCAAGTACTTTAGCCAGTATTTTAACATCTAATTGGAGGAGGGAAATGGGGCGGTACGATTCTGGGTAAAGGGGGTCCTTGCCAGGTTTTGGGATGAGGACGATAAGGGCTTCGCTCATGGTGCGTGGGAGGGTGTCAGTCTCGTAAATGTGGGAGTACAGGGAATGGAGTTTGGGGAGGAGGGTGTCTTTGAATTGGGAATAGAATTCCAGGGGGAGGCCATCTGAACCTGGGGCTTTGGAAGAGGGTAGGCTTGCTAGTGCCTCCGCAATGCAGTCCTCAGTTATGGGGGCGTCAAGGTCTTCCATTTGGGGGTTTGATAGGACGGGGAAATCCACATGCTGGAGGAGGGCCTGCAGCTCATCGGGTGAGCGGTTGGCTCTGGAGGTGTACAGGTTGGCATAGAAGATTTTCCCCGCCCTCTCCCCGTGTTCATACACTCTTTGTTTGGTGAAGAAGATCCCCCTCTTGGCTTTTTCGAAGTGTAGGTGGTCTGTGAGTCTGGATTGTATGCGCAGGTTTGCCGCGTTGGAGGCCGTTGGGTTGGCTAGGAATATTTGCTCAAGGGAGTCTAGTGCCTCCTCAGCCTGGTGCAGCACAAGCTTTGAGGTGGCCTTGTGTCTATTTATGCGGGTTGACAAGATCATGCGGGCATGCAGTTTAAAGGCCTCCCAGACCGCCCCAATGGGGGCCGACCCAGCATTGGTTTGGAAAAAGTGTGTCCACTCTGAAGAACCAGAATGGGTTCAGCCTCCAGGTGCGTGTCGGGGGGGTGGAGGGCAGTCGGAAGGTGGCCCAATAGGGTGAGTGATCCGATAGGATCCTAGTGCCGAACCCTGCATCCTGCAGGAGTGGGATAAGAGTTGGTGAGATTAGGACCATATCTATACGTGACATTGCAGTCTGGGATGGGGTGAAGCATGAGTATGCTTTGGTGTCGGGGTGTTTAATCCTCCACGTATCAGACATGGCAAACTCAGCGAGGAATTTCCCAAATCTGGTAGGTGAAGAGTGGGGTGCTGGTGTGGTGGGATGATGCAGCCTGTCTAGAGAGGGGTCCACAATAGCATTAAAGTCCCCAACCCACATGGCGGGCACAGTGGGGTGTCTTGCCATAAAGTCAATGCCTTCTTTGAGGGCTGTGAACTGGAAGGGCGGGGGGATATAGAAGGCGAGGAGAAGGAGTTCCAGTCCCCCTATTGTCACATGTAGGAACAGGAACCTGCCCTGCCAGTCCGCCTGTACAGTGTGTAGTTGAAATTGGGCTGATTTAGCCACGAGGATGGCGATGCCTCTGGAGTTATTCGTGTAGGGGGCCTGGTAGAGCCACCCCACCCACGGTCTTTTGAGGGAAAGCTGTAACTGACCCGTAATGTGGGTCTCCACTAGCACCGATATATCTGCCTGCATACGTTTGAGGTGGGAGAGGACGGACAATCGCTTGGGTTTGGCCCTAATACCTCTCACGTTCCACGTGGTTATCTTACGGTGAGCCATCGTGTGGTGCGTGGTGATGCATGCAGTAGGCGGAACGGCAGGGAGGGACCCAGACCCCCCTACATATAGAGTTCAAACTTTGAATATTGCGGTGTGCATATATTAGATTCTGTAATGCCCATCTCCAGGCGGGGTCACGTGCAGGGAACCCACAGCGACCAGCGCCTGGACATGCGCAGTTATACAGCCAAGACATCACAATACATTGCATATCAATCTTTACAGTACCCGCCAGACAATGTGAGAGCGAAAATGCATGGAAAAAAATAAAAATAAAAAAAACAATGGTGCAAGAAAAGGGGTGGCAAAAAAGACCACAAACAGTAGCAATGAAGCTGTTGAATAGAGCCCCAGAACCAATGGGGAACATGCCTACTCTGGACCAGCGAGGCTTGGCTAAACTGGCGCAGCTCTCCACCGCGGTGGGAGCTGAGGCTGGCCAGGGAAACAATACTTGGAGTTATTTCGGCATAACATGGGGGCGAAACAAAGTTAGCTGAGGTGCACGGCAGAGCCCGCATGGCTGGCATCCGGGCATAGAGGGGGAAAGGGAATGGTGAGGGAGCAGCCGCACGAGTCCTTCGTGGAAAAAGCAAAAGGGCAGTTGGGGGGACTAAGTCCGGAGAGTAGGGACAGTCCAAGCTTTGGTGGGCTTGTAGTGCGCCAGGGGGGTAAAAGGAGAGAGGGAGCACAGGGGTGGGCAGCCGGGAGAATGCCGCACCGGGCCTCCGGTGGGGGGCAAGCACAGGAGTCAGAGGGGAGATCAGGCCGAGGCCTACTCACGGTTCGTTGTGCAGGATCTTTGATGCGGCGTGGTGGGCCTCGGTGCGGCCTACAAGACAGGGGTTAAGGTGGCAGTGAATCAGGCAGCATCTTCTCCCCGCTCCAGCCATGCAATGACCGCTGAGGGATCTTCAAAGAAGTGGGCCTTGCCGTCTCGGATGATCCGGAGGCGGGCAGGGAACAGCATCGCGTAGGCAAGATGGCGGTTGCGGAGCTGGCGCTTGACCTCCGTGAATTGCGCCCTCTTCTTCTGGACCTCCGCAGAGAAGTCCGGAAAGACGGCTATGTGTGTCTCCAAATGGGATGTTACCCTTCTCACGGGTGAGGCGCAGCACTGTGTCTCGGTCGCGGAAGTTCAGCATTTTGGCGATGAAGGTGCGTGGCGGAGCGCCGGGAGGTGGGGGTCTCGAGGCCAAGCGGTGCGCACGCTCTACCACGAAGGTAGAGGAGAAGGCCTCTCTGCCGTTCATCCCCAGCAGCTGTTCTAAGAACGTAGGGGGGTCTGATCCCTCCGATCTCTCCGGCAGGCCAACGAATCTGAGGTTGCAGCGGCGCAGCCTGTTCTCCATGTCGTCCTGCTTGCTCAGGGCGACGTTCAATTGATGTTGCAGCCGTTCGGTGGTGATTTGCAAGGGGGGGGATGTCGTCCTCGACCTGCCCCAGCCTGCCCTCTGTCTCACCGACCCTCTCCCGCAACTTGTGGAGGTCCTGGCGGATCAGGGAGATGTCGACTTTTATCTCTTCGATTCTGGAGGTGAGGGTGGTTTGGCACAATGAGACGGCTTCCAGGATGCGAGTTGTGTCTCCGGAAGGCGGGACCTCCTCGCCGGAGCTGTGCGCGGCGCCATCTTCCTCCACTGGGTCCGGTTCATCTGCCCGATACTTGTTGAGTCTGGCAATCGCCCCTTGGGCTCTTTTAGGCGGCGACATGGGCACAGGGGGTTCACCTGGCGAGTCCGATGTATAAATCTGTACAAGGATTACGTTTTAGTCCCGAAGGATGGGTAAGCAGGATTTCATGCGGCCGGAGCTCTCACCATGTGCGTCCTACGCCATGCAGCTTCAGGCCACGCCCCCGAGCCGCACCGATTTAAAAAAAGTGGTTCCTGCACTACTTTTGGTGATTTCAGGTGTGACTTACATAGACATCTGTGCATGAAGTCGCACAGATGTAAGCCAAATCATGCGGTTTTAAGTGAAGTTGCACAATTTCAAAGCCACATTCAGTATGAACCAGGGCTAAAGAACATTATTTTTTTTATCAAGTTGTTATATGCAAAGGAATGCTTTATTTTGTGTTTGTTGGGCTGTTTACCATCTGTTATACAAAATAACTTTAAGGCCTTTTTTTTCCCTCCCCTGTACGCCTTTTTTTTGTGACAAGAAAAAAGCAGCATATGAAACTAGCCTAAAGCTGTGTTTTACCTGGACTGAATGTTTGGTGAACGTCAGATTTATGTTTGAAGTCTGGAGAGAGGATTATTTCCCCCCTACAATAATTAAATCAAGAGTAACCTTCAGGCAGCTCTGACATGAGGAAGCAAAGCCCTGCCTCTACCAAGAAGTCCACCTTCACACAAAACTTACAAACCACAGTAAGGCCAGGTTCTCACTGCTCCGACATGGAAATTGGACGACTTCTGATCCGACTTTGCCCAAGACTTCATGTCCGACTTCCATCCAACAATACCAGGCCCTTTAAGTCTGGTATAAATTTTGAGGGGGAACCCCCAAGCCAAAATAACAAAAAAAGTGGCTTGAGGTCCCCCCCCCAAAATCCATACCAGACCCTTATCTAAGGTCTAAGGGCCACTTCCTGACAACCCTGGGTGGTGGTTGTGGGGGTCTGCGGGCAGGAGGCTCACCGAGACCTGGCCCCCACCCAAAAAAAAATGTCAAAAATAAATAAAACCTGTACACAGGTAATTGACCAAGTCCTTTATTAAAAATTAAGACTGTTCCATCGTAGCTCCATGTCTTCTTCCTCTGCTTCTTCTCTCTCCAGTAATGTCTTCCCCCTTGCATTCTGCTTCCTCTGGTTCTTCTCCCTCTGCTGTCTTCTTCCTCTGGTTCTTCATCCTCCGATGGTGTCTTCTCCCGACGCCAACTCCTCATGTTGTGTCAGCTCTCACTGTCTGCTATTATATAGCTATGGGGCATGGCCATCCAGTGATGTCATCCAGAGACCCTGCCCCTTGTGACATCACTTTCCGGGGCATGATGGGGCAGTGATGTCACAAGGGGTGGGGTATCCGGATGACGTCAACGGTATGGCCATGCCCCATGGCTGTATAAGAAATGGCAGACAGCGGGAGCTGAAACAACAGTGGGAGCTAGCGTTGGGAGAAGACATCAGCAGAGGGAGAAGAACCAGAGGAAGAAGACAGCGGAGGGAGAAGAACCAGAGGAAGAAGACATCACCGGAGGGAGAAGATCAGTTGGAGCTACGATGGGGGACGTTCTTCATTTTTAATAAAGGACTTTGTCAAAAACCTGTGTACTGGTTTTCTTTATTTATTTTTTTTACACTTTTTGGCTGAATGAGTAGGGGTACATTCAATATACAGAAAGGTGTACCATGCTAGATCATAGACCTAAACCAACAGCAGCGACAAAACCATGAGATATCATCATAGTGGGGGGGAAATAAATAAAATAAAATTTTATATATATATTATACAAAAAGCCGCACTACTTCAAATTAAAACAATGCAGGTGAGTATTGAAACAGTGGCATAAATGTCTCCAGTAGTTATTATCGTTTTTAAAAAGTACATTTATTGTATAAAGCAAAAAAGGTACTCACTCAGTATAAGTTAACTGCTTGCCGACCAGCCGCTGCAGTTGTACTGCGGCAACATGGCTCGGCTGCGTGAATCGCCGTTATGTTACGTCGCTCCCTCTGGTGGCCACTAGGGGCGTGCGCGCCTGCAGTTCGCCCCCTGAATCGAGTGCCTGGAAGACCGCCGGGCTCCCACGATCCTGGTTCTCTGAGGGGAGAAGTGACAGATTGTCTGTTCATACAAAGTATGAACAACGATCTGTCATCTCCCCTAGTCAGTCCCCTCCCCCCTTCAGTTAGATTGCACACTAGGAAACACAATTAACCCCTTGTTCAGCCCCTAGTGTTAACCCCTTCACTACCAGTGACATTTTTACAATAATCAATGCATTATTATAGCACTGATAGCTGTATTAATGCCCCAAAAATGTGTCAAAATTCTCCGATGTGTCCGCCATAATGTCACAGTCACGATAAAAAAATCACAAATCGCCACCATTACTAGTAAAAAAAATAATATATAATTAATAATAATAAAATATGCTATAAATCTATCCCCTATCTTGTGGACGCTATAACTTTTGCGCAAACCCGTCAATATACGCTTATTGCAAAAAAAATATTAAAGGGGCCTTCCAAATTCCGATAAGCCCCCTGCCCAGACTCCCATAACCACCACTCAGGGTTGTCGGGAAGAGGCCCTTGTCCCCATCAACATGGGAACAAGGTGCTTTGGGGTAGAGGGCACAGAGCCCCCTGCCCCGAAGTTCCCACCCCCCCCCCCATGTTGAGGGCATGGGGCCTGGTATGGTTCAGGGGGGGGCACTCTGTCGTCATCCCCTTTTCCTGACCTGCCAGGCTGCGTGCTTGGATAAGGGTCTGGTATGGATTTGGGGGGGGGGGGGTTCCCCTTAAAATCCATGCCAGACTGAATGGTATCAAAGTCGGACCAGTTAAGTGGCTCTCATAGGGAACCATTGATTTATACACATTATGAGACATGTGCTCCCAAAGTCAGAGAGTATGTCGCACCAGTATGAACCGGGCCTAAGGCTCGATTCACATCTATGCATGTTGCTTTTGAGCGTTTCGTTTCTGCAGTGCTTTTTGCGGTGCTCGCCGCGTTTTTACCGCGATTTGCGGTTTTTATTTTACACTGTGGTTGCTTAGCAACCAGCTATACACAGTGTAAAAAAAAATGAAGAAAAAAAAACGCAAATCGCCGCAAAATCGATGTAAAAACGCGGTACTTGCATTTTGGATGTGGGTCTATTGACTTCTATTACATGCAAAACGCTGCATTTTGTATGAAAAAAAAATACCTAGTTAGACTTACCGGTGACGGTATTTCTAAGAGCCTTTCAGGACAACCCTGGAGAGAGCGCAGCTCCGCCCACTTTGAGGAAACACTTGCAAATTTTTCTTTAAAGCTCCTCCTCTTCCACCATGGCCTCAGTTATTGTTACCTCCGGCATACTGGAAGATAAAGCACAGAGAACACAAACAAACCATGACAGATACTTGTATCATCTTTAAACATAGAAACACAAGGGAGGGAACTAGGCGTTGTCCTGAAAGGCTCTTAGAAATACCGTCACCGGTAAGTCTAACTAGGTATTTTCTCCAGTCGCCTTTCAGGACAACCCTGGAGAGGATAAACGAGAAGCTTACCCTAGGGTGGGACCACTGCCTGCAGTACCTTCCTGCCGAAGGCTTGATCCGCAGCTGACAGCAAGTCCAGTCTGTAGTGCCGAAGAAAAGTTGAGTAACTTGACCACGTGGCCGCCTTGCAGATTTGATCAGGCGTAGCACCGGCCCTCTCGGCCCAAGACACTGCTGTTGCCCTAGTGGAATGGGCAGCAATTCCGGAGGGAGGGGATTCCCCTCTAGCTTTGTATGCCTCCGAAATTGCCTCTCTAAGCCACCTACCTAGAGTACTCTTGGAGGCTTTTTCCCCTTTTCTAGTACCTGAAAAGATTACAAACAGAGCATTCGTCTTCCTGAATTCCCTAGTAACTGCTAGGAAATGGAGAAGACACCTCCTTACATCTAAGGTATGAAAGGCCTCCTCCCCTGTGTTGGTAGGGTTGGAGGAAAAGGTAGGCAACACTATTTGTTGGGTACGATGGAACTCTGAAGATACCTTGGGAAGAAAGGCTGGGTCTATCTGCAGCACTATCCTATCGGGAAAAATCTTTAGGAAAGGCTCTGTAACTGCCAGAGCCTGTAATTCGCTCACTCGTCTAGCCGACGTAATGGCTACTAGGAAAATTGTTTTTAAAACTAAATTTTTTAAACAAGAGTCCTTAAGAGGCTCAAACGGAGCTCCCGTTAAACCCTGAAGGACTATGGATAAATCCCAACTGGGAAAATTCCTGAAGGGAACTGGCCTATTCCGTGCCATTGCCCTGAAAAACCTGGAAATTAAAGCTTCCCTGGAAAGGGTTTTTTCTAAATAAACAGAAAGGGCCGCCACCTGAGTTTCAGGGTGCTGGCTGCCAAACCTTTCTCCATTCCTTCATGGAGAAATTCCAGTATTGAACTGGTATTTTTCACCTGGAACCCTCTAAGAGTACAATACGAGTTGTACTTCTTCCAGACTTTCAGGTAGATGGCCCTAGTCACTTCTTTCCTGCTTGAGAGTAAAGTCCTTACTAGTCCCTCGGACAAACCCTTAGCTCTTAAGAGATCTTCTTCAGAAACCAGGCGGTTAACTGCAGCCTGCCTGCCTCTGGATGGACCACTGACCCTTGTGTCAGAAGGTCCTGCCTGACTGGTAGCCTCCACGGGGGTTCTGTGGCTAGATTTAGAAGAGCCGAGAACCAGGGTCTTTTTGGCCAGAAGGGCGTGATGAGAATCATGCTGGTCCTCTCTTCCCTGAACTTCCTCAGGACCACCGGTATCAGAGGAAAGGGGGGAAAGGCATAGCACAGACGGTAATGCCAAGGATGGGCTAATGCATCTAGACCTATGGCCTGATCTTCTCGGTGAAGAGAAAAGTATTTTTGGACCTTGTGGTTTTGCTGATTTGCAAACAGGTCCACCTGGGGGAAGCCCCAAGTACTGGCGATCATCAAGAAGACTTCCTGATTTAGGCTCCATTCTGCTTCCACCAGTCTCTTCCTGCTGAGAAGATCTGCCCAGAGATTCAGAGAGCCCTTTAGATGGACTGCTGAGAGGGAGGCCACGCTTTTTTCTGCCCATGCGAATAGATGCCTGGCTAATTCCATGAGACCCCTGCTCCTGGTCCCCCCTTGTTTTAGGACATATGCTACCGTTGTCATATTGTCCGACAAGATCTGTACATGCTGTCCCTCTACTACGTGCTGAAAAGCCCGAAGGGCCAGCGACACAGCCTTGAGTTCTCTCCAATTCGAGGATCTCCGAGACTCTGCCTTGGACCAAGTCCCTTGGACCGTCAGCCCGTCTAGGTGGGCTCCCCAACCCCAGGCACTCGCGTCCGTCGTCAGGCGCTTGTCTAGCGGCCAGAACCAGGGAAGGCCCTTTGTGAGATTGGCTGTGTCTCGCCACCACCACAGAGCTCGTTTTACTTTTGAGGTGAGGCTGAACTTCTTTTCTAGTGGAACCCGGTGAGACCAGACCTGCAGGATTTCTGCCTGAAGAGGTCTGGAATGAAACCGGGCCCACTGGACAGCTGGGATAGAGGCTGTAAGGAGACCTAACACCCTCATGGCTGATCGGACTGAAACCACCTGGTTCGTCTGAATTTGTTTTACTGCCGTCAGGATCTTTTCCACCTTTTCTTGCGGAAGAAAAACTTTTTGCAGGGTAGAATTGATGGTGTACCCTAGAAAAACTACTTCCTGGCTTGGAACCAGGTTTGACTTCTCCAGATTGAGAAGCCACCCTAAGTCCCCCAGGTGAGCCTGTGCTATCTGAAGATTCGACAGCACCTGTTCCCTGGAGTCCGCAAAAAACAGGAGATCGTCCAGATATGGGACCACTGAGATTCCCCTCAACCTCAGTGGTTCCAGGGCTTCCGCCATGACCTTGGTGAAGATCCTGGGGGAGGACGACAGCCCGAACGGCAAGGCCCTGAATTGTAGGTGCCAGACTGACGACCCTAGATTCACTGCCAACCTGAGGAACTTCTGGGAGGATTGGGCGATCGGGACATGTAGATAGGCGTCCCTCAGATCCAGGGAGGCCATGAAGCAATTTTTGGATAACAACCTTGTTATTGTATGGATTGTATCCATGCGGAAGTGCTTGTATCGTATCGATTGATTCAGAATTTTTAGATTCAGTATCAATCGATATTTGCCCGAAGGTTTTCTCACTAGGAAGATGTGAGAATAAAACCCATGGCCTTCCTGTTCCTTTGGAACCTGAATGATCACCTCTTGTTGAATCAGATCCTCCAAAAGGCTCCTCATGGCAGAGGCTTTGTCCTGATCCCTTGGAAGGGTTGTGACATAAAATCTGTTTGGGGGAATGTTGGAAAATTCCAGGCTGTATCCCTGTGCCACAATGTTCCTCACGAATTGACTTGAGGAACACTGGCTCCATTGCGGAAGGAAGGCGGACAACCTTCCTCCCACTGGAGCAGAGCAGTCACTTATCCTTAGGGGGTTGACTGGAGGGAGTTTTGAACAAAATTCCTCCTTTACCTCTACCCTTCTGGGGGTTCCAGCGACTTTTGCTGTCTTCCCCACCCTTACGGGACTGTTGAACAGGACGAAAATTCCTCTTTCCTGCCTGTTTTTTCTTTGCAGGAAAGGCCTTCTTTTTGTCTGCCGTTCTGTCCAGCACTGTTTCCAGCTCTGGCCCAAACAGCAGATCCCCTGAAAAGGGCAGACCACACAACCTAACCTTGGAGGCTGTGTCACCTGACCACGTTTTAAGCCAGACAGCTCTCCTGGCGGAATTCACCAGGGCCGCAGATCTGGCTGCCATTTTGATGGACTCCGCAGAGGCATCAGCCATGTATTTCACCGCTCTAAGGATTAGTGGAAAGGATTCCATCAAGTCCTTACGTGGTGTGCCTGCTTCCACGTGGCTCTGCAATTTATCTATCCAACACTCTAAATTCCTAGCCACCACCGTGGATGCCATAGCTGGTTTGAGGCTGGCAGATGCTGAATCCCATGCCCTCTTTAAAAGAGTATCTGCTCTTTTATCCATGGCATCTTTGAGTACCCCCATGTCCTCAAAGGCCAAGTCTGTCCTACGCGATACCTGTGAAAAGGCTGCGTCCACACGTGGTTTTTTGTTCCACACCTCTGACTCTTTTTCATCAAAGGGAAAGCGTCTTTTCTGGCTCTTAGAAAGGAAAGGACCCCTCTCTGGGTCCTTCCATTCTTTTTTAACCGTGTCTGACAAAACTTTATGAACAGGGAAAACTCTGGATTTAACCTCATCCAGCCCCTGATACATCCTGTCATGTACAGACAACTGGACCTTTTCCTCCTGGATGTCCAGGGTCGTATAGATAGCCCTCAAGAGGTCATCTACCTCTTCTAAAGACAGCTTGTACCTGGAACCACGGCTGTCATCCTCCTCTTCTACCTCCTCCTCTGAATCTCTGAGGGAAGGGAGAGTACTTGCCCCTTCGTCCTCTGAATCTAACACCTCCCTCTGCCTGGAGGTAGATGCTCTAGGACTTGATGGTGGTGGTTGCTGGCTACCGCCCTGACTTGCTGGGCTCTGAACCAACAGAGTCTTGACGGAGCTTAGTGAGCTTGCTATTTCTCGCACAGATGAATACAGTTCACCATATTGCTGAGAGGACTCCTCCTCCACTATCTCCTTAATACAGGACCTACATAACGCCTTCTGCCAGGATTCCCGTAAGGGGTTCTTACACACAGGGCATCTCCTTCCTGGCGGGTTTGCTTTCTTTACTTTCCCTGACACAGTTTCCTAGGGAAAAAACAAAAGCTTGTCTTACTACCAGAGTCTGGACTAAACATACCACCACCAGAAAAAAACAGACCACCTGAGTGCAGCAACCACCAAACTACAGGTCCAAGGACAGTAACCTTTGACTCTGTAGTGACAGGACCCCCCACAGGGAGGAATAAACAAGTGACACAGAAAGAAACAGCCCATAAGGTGAAGAATAAAGAGTACCTTTGTACCCCTCTTACCTGGGCCTGACCGGTGCTTGGGGTGCCTGCCTCCACCGTTGCTGCAGATCTCTCCTCCATGTTGCAGAGAGCGCAGCGGGGCTTGAACAAACAGCCGTTTTTAAATCTTCCCGGGCACGGCGTCACTACGCACGCCGGAAGCGGAAGTACCGGTCTGTGGACCCGCCCCCTGACCCTTGCGTTCCGGGCGGCTGGAACCAACGCCGCCCCGCCCGAACAGGAAGCCGCGTCACTGGCCGCCGCGTCATCCGCCCGCCATGTGACACCTCCCGGGAGCCTCACCGCGCGGCGCGCGAAATTCAAACCCGGCGGCTCCCGGGGGCATGGACGCCTCGACATTCCTGCCGGCCACTGCTCCTGTGAGCTGGAGAAGGTCCGGGACTCCGGAACCCCCCCCGTTCGTACTAGGGGGGGGCTGGGATGGTCTCTGCAGCGGCTCCTGCATAAAGGTAGGACTACCTCCCCTCCACCTGGAGAGAACGCAGCCCTGGTTCCCACAAGTGCTTCCATCCATGGCGGAGGAAACACAATAACTGAGGCCATGGTGGAAGAGGAGGAGCTTTAAAGAAAAATTTGCAAGTGTTTCCTCAAAGTGGGCGGAGCTGCGCTCTCTCCAGGGTTGTCCTGAAAGGCGACTGGAGAAAAAAGTCCCCGACCCTTTCCAAAAACGCAGAGGCACAAAAATGCATTGATGGGAACATGTTCCATAGGAACCCATGTTAAAAAATTTCCCTGCATTTCTGCAAAATGCATCAAACGCATTAGTGTGAATCAAGCCTAAGGCCTCTTTCACACGAACCATCCGTTCAGGTCCGCCTGTCAGTTTTTTTAGGCGGACCTGAACGGATGCTCCATATACCTCTATATACCCTACTTTTCCATCCGCCTGAGGATCGGATCGGGTGAGACGGACTCTGCGGTCCGTCATCATCCGATCTCCCATAGGGGAGAGCGGCGCTCTGACAGGTGCGTCCCTGCACAGTGTGCAGAGACGGACCTGTCATCTTCCTGCTCAGCGGGGATTAACGGAGCGATCCCCGCTGAGCAAGCGGATGTTCGCGGGGCGGATCATAGCGGATCCGTCCCGTGTGAAAGGACCCTTAGGCCCCTTTCACACATGCGGACCGTATGTCCGTTTTTCATCCATCCGTTTTTGGATGAAAAACGGACATACATGCATGTCTATGGGGCAGCGGGTGTCAGCGGATGAGCATCCGCTGACACCCGATATTGTCCGCCTCCGCAATTGTCCGATTCTGCAGACGGAGGAAAACCCTATTTTTTCATCCGTCTGCAGAGCGGATCGGATGAACACGGACAGACGGTCCGTGTTCATCCGATCCCCCATAGGGGAGAGCAGAGAACTGACAGGGCGGTCCCTGCACAGCCGGCTCAGCGGGGAACAGCTGTGCAGCGGATCTTCAGGGGGCGGATCATTACGCATCCGCCCCGTGTGAAAGAGCCCTTAGTCAGCAATCGGGAAAAGATCAGCTGCACAGAGCCTACAGGTGATACTGGTGATCAGACCAATTTCCTGTACATCCTGGAAGGGTTTCAAAGAGACTTGAGTTTTTCGGTAGATGCCTGCCAACATTCTATACGGCAGCTTTCAAGGGCGGGCCATGTCTGTCCCCATGAGGAGGGTCTAGTGTTGGTTGGTGAAACTTTTCTGCAAGAAGCAAATTAAAGCAGAACTTCACCCAACAGGGGAAGTTCTGCTTTACATCCTCCTTCCCCCCTCCTCTCCCATATTTGGCATGTCATCTGAAAGGGGAGGGAGCGGGTACCGAATTTTGAGTACCTGCTCCCACTTCTGCTCAGATCAACTAGGCTCTTTTTCCTGCAGTCTTCTGGGACACATCACAGGTCCCAGAAGACTGGGGAACCATTCAAAAAAACCCATCAAAGGCATGTTTAGGAGAGGAGCTAAAGAGCTGAAAGAAAAAAAATTGGAATATATCTAAATGGACATAAACGCTAAAAACGTCTAGCGTTTGAGCGTTAATGCATTCCAGTGTTTAGAATAAATTAATATTCTGGCCAACAGAATGCATTAACGCGCCTTAACTTGTGTGCAATACGTGGCTTTTAACGTGTTTTTTAAGCAGCATTTTCCTGCTTTGTTCTGGCGTTCAGATGCCTTAAAGTGGTTCTAAAGGCTCAATGTTTTTTACCTTAATGAATTCTATGCATGAAGGTTAACAACCTTCTCTGTGTAGCCGCCCCCCCCCCCCCAATACTTACCCGAGCCCCACCGCAATATGCGTGAGAGCCTTGGCTCTCCAAGGACTCTCCCTCCTCTTTAGCTGAGACACCCGCTGCTGTCAATCACAGCCAATAAGAAGAGAAGAGGGTGAAACCAAGCTGCGGCTCTGTGTGTGAAAAGACACGGAGAGCAGTGGCTCCTGCTTGGGTGCCCACATTGCAAGCTACTTGCTCTGGGGGCACTCGGCAGGAGGGAGGGGCCAGGAGCAACAGCATGGGACCCAAGGAGTATTGGGGCTGTTCTGTTCAAATCCGCAGCACAGACAAGGTAAGTATAACATGTTTGTTCGTTTTTTTTTTAAATCCTTTGGGGCACCCTCCTCTCATGCTGGATGTCTATTGGCCTTTGTCACCGGACCCAGGAAATCACAGACAACTGGGACTACAGCCTGGAGTCCAGAAGCTTTAAGCTAGAGTTTTCCTGATCTACCCAAAGCTTTCTGCTCAAGGGTACCTTTGAATCCACAAAAAGCTATTTTCTTTGCAGCCCTGGAAAGATTGCGGTCCTAAATGGGCATTACACCTGTGCCAGTAAAGCCTAGTACAAACTACTAAAAACTAACAGCTCAGATTGGAGCCACTGTACTAACAATCCAATGTTGGTACAGCGATCTCCCCTGCTGTGCTCCCCCCGCCACAACAATCCAGTCAGCGCTCTCAGCTATAGGTTGGCTGCTGGTTTTGTAGCATGCTCGTCCGACAGACCGACCAGCTGCCATACACCTGGGCCAAATGACAGCCGGTTGTTATTGAACTGACCGATATCACGTGGCATTTGGCCCCTTTGTATTAAGCTCAGGATTTCTATTCCAACCTGTTTACAGTTCCCAAGCCAAACAGAGATGTCCGGCCTATTCTGGACCTTTGCCAGTTATCTTAGTAGTGGAACCACATAACAGAAAAGACTATTGCAATAAACATTGTATAAAACAAAAGGGACTTTTGAGGCTTTAGCTAATGACAATTAAACATCCATTGGGTAATAAAGTTGAAATGTCATCTATAAATGAAAATCATTAAAAAAGATATTACTGATTATATAGATTTAATTACCACAGAAACAGTGCAGTGTATATAAAGACACAATTATACAATAAAGTATACTATATCAGTGGTGATTGAATCTATAATTATTCAAATTTTTAGGACTGCTTCCTTGGTCTTCTCTTCACGCATTTTCCAAGTTCTACCAGGTAGACTGTCACGTCTCTGTGGATACCAGCTTTGGGAGGAAGGTTTTGCAGGTGCTTTGTATTGGGGTTTCTGTGTTCTCTTTTTGGGCACGTTGGCCTTGTTGCGGTGTTGCCCATCCCTCATAGTGTTCAGTGCTTTGGGACATCCCAAGTGGTCATGAATATGAAGACGTGTGTGTCCTGTGATGTACATTTAAAAAAAAATTGTGATTGTACATCACAGGACACAGATCCTCCCCTCTTATTTGTGCTCATTTGCTTGCCACAAAACGGATGCTTAGCACAGCAGAGAACTGGTATGCCTGGGCAGGGTTTCCTGCAATTTTTGTCTGACAGTGGCAGCATAACCCAAGTAGTCATTAATACAGGTCCTTCTCAAAAAATTAGCATATTGTGATAAAGTTCATTATTTTCTGTAATGTACTGATAAACATTAGACTTTCATATATTTTAGATTCATTACACACAACTGAAGTAGTTCAAGCCTTTTCTTGTTTTAATATTGATTATTTTGGCATACAGCTCATGAAAACCCAAAATTCCTATCTCAAAAAATTAGCATATTTCATCCGACCAATAAAAGAAAAGTGTTTTTAATACAAAAAAAGTCAACCTTCAAATAATTATGTTCAGTTATGCACTCAATACTTGGTCGGGAATCCTTTTGCAGAAATGACTGCTTCAATGCGGCGTGGCATGGAGGCAATCAGCCTGTGGCACTGCTGAGGTGTTATGGAGGCCCAGGATGCTTCGATAGCAGCCTTAAGCTCATCCAGAGTGTTGGGTCTTGCGTCTCTCAACTTTCTCTTCCCAATATCCCACAGATTCTCTATGGGGTTCAGGTCAGGAGAGTTGGCAGGCCAATTGAGCACAGTAATACCATGGTCAGTAAACCATTTACCAGTGGTTTTGGCACTGTGAGCAGGTGCCAGGTTGTGCTGAAAAATGAAATCTTCATCTCCATAAAGCTTTTCAGCAGATGGAAGCATGAAGTGCTCCAAAATCTCCTGATAGCTAGCTGCATTGACCCTGCCCTTGATAAAACACAGTGGACCAACACCAGCAGCTGACATGGCACCCCAGACCATCACTGACTGTGGGTACTTGACACTGGACTTCAGGCATTTTGGCATTTCCCTCTCCCCAGTCTTCCTCCAGACTCTGGCACCTTCATTTCCGAATGACATGCAAAATTTGCTTTCATCCGAAAAAAGTACTTTGGACCACTGAGCAACAGTCCAGTGCTGCTTCTCTGTAGCCCAGGTCAGGCGCTTCTGCCGCTGTTTCTGGTTCAAAAGTGGCTTGACCTGGGGAATGCGGCACCTGTAGCCCATTTCCTGCACACGCCTGTTCACGGTGGCTCTGGATGTTTCTACTCCAGACTCAGTCCACTGCTTCCGCAGGTCCTCCAAGGTCTGGAATCGGTCCTTCTCCACAATCTTCCTCAGGGTCCGGTCACCTCTTCTCGTTGTACAGCGTTTTCTGCCACACTTTTTCCTTCCCACAGACTTCCCACTGAGGTGCCTTGATACAGCACTCTGGGAACAGCCTATTCGTTCAGAAATTTCTTTCTGTGTCTTACCCTCTTGCTTGAGGGTGTCAATACATTACAGAAAATAATGAACTTTATCACAATATGAACCTGTATCCTGGGATATATAAAGGATATTTTTTTTTTATAATTTTTTGAGAAGGACCTGTATAAAAACCTGTATCCTGGGATATATAAAGGATATTTTTTTTTTATATTCGTAAACCAAATATATCATCCATCTTAGTGCATTGACCACAATATGTCTGTATGTGCCCATACAATGATTCTACCAAAAAACAGCAGACTGTGTGTTAGTAGTATACAGTCTTCCTGGCAACAGCTCAGCATTTGTCTGCTTGTATGAATGTCATCACTGAAGCTGTGGAGGATGTGAAGCAGACAGAAAAAAGAAGAAAGAAAATGATTGAGCCCAAAGCCTCATGCACACTGAATGTGTTTACAGCAGCTGTTTTTGGCTTCAGGTGTTTTTTTCTACACCCAGTAAACTCCCCAGCATGTTATCCAATGTGTCCATGCACACATAGGCTTTTATCAGCATTTTTTGGCAGCAGTGTTTTCTGTCTGGAAAAAAACAGAACTAGTGGGTTCTGGAGGAGTTTTTCAGCTGTAAAAAACGCTTTAAACGCAGGTTTTCTTGTATATATAAAAAAAAAAAAAAAACACACACGAGGCAAAAAAGCGGAAAAACTCACTTTAAGGCCGCATGCACACGAGACGCCAATGCAAACTTTGCTGAACGCATGTTTTAAAAAAGCAGAAACCTGCGTTTAAAAACACGCGTTTTCATGCCGCGTTTTACTGTGTTTGCGTCTTTAAGCATTTGTAAAGATAACATCATATAGACCCTCCCCAAGCTCAAAAAGCATGTTATTAGTAACTATTTCTGCCATTTTGATCAGAGTGAGCAGCAGCAGCAGAGAGAGCAGTTGTACACTTGCATTTGCCTCACTTTCTGTAGTTTTTTTTGGAAAAGGATCCCATATTGAATATATGTCAGGAAATGCTCCTGATGTTGCCCTTGATGAGGCAGCAACGTCATCGCAAATTGTGTGAGAGGTCCAGAGTCAGAGCTTGTCGATATTGGACCCATCCGTTGAAAATTTCACAAACATGGTGGGGGGTTGGGGCTGACTAGACATTGGTATGCAGGTTTTTCTTTGTGAAAAAAAAGACATTGCTATGCTTTGATCAGACTAGGTGGAGTCACTGATTACAAAGAAGTGGAGGCATTCCTCATTGTCTAAGCTACCTAAAAAAAATAGAGTTTTTTATGGCATTGCATCAATGAGTATATCTGCTCTATGAACTATCTAAAGTAATTACGACATTTTAAACAATAAACAAATTTAAACAATTTTTTTATGATTTACCATCATAGTTTTCTGGTCCAAAAAATTGGGTTCCTTTAAAAACGCAAACGCGGCTAAACGCTGGTGCCCCGTTTAGCATCTGAAACGTGGAAAACAAAGTGTTCGAACCCATTTTTTGCTTCTGGAAAAACTAGGTTAAACGCAACTGCATTAAATCGGGAAAAAAACGAGACTGTGTACATAGGATAACATTGCATGCGTTCAGGGGCAGTTGAAAAAAAAAAAAAAAAAAGTGTCCAACTGCCTCTGAGCGCGCGTTTAACAGAGTCTCGTGTGCATGGGGCCTAACGCAACAACGCTACTGCCTTTTTATAACATCCAATGTGCGTGAGGCCTAAAGCTGAATAATAAATAGGAACTGGCTGGAAATTGAATACTAGATTTGGTGCCAGCCCCAATTTCTAAATCTGAGTAGATACCAGGAGTTAGGCACACACAGGGGGTTATTTACCAAAAGGTAAATCCACTTTGCACTACAAGTGCACTTGGAAGTGCAGTCTTTGTAGTTCTGAGGGGGACATGCAAGGAAAATAAAAAATAGCATTTTTTGCTTGCATGTGATAGGATCATAAAATCAGCAGATCTTCATCTCAGATCTACAGCGACTGCACTTACAAGTGCACTTGCCTTTAGTAAATCAACCCCACAGCCTCAATCTGCTGCTTCTTGAGGTGTTTTTGCAATCACTGTGATCAAACTTGTTCTGTTTGACGATGGGGTGAAAAGCAGGATTCATGCTGTATTGTACATTACAGGCACTTTTAAAAGATTGCACAGGTTTTTCACTTTTATTTTTAACCTCTTCCTGCTCACGTAATGCATATGTGCGGCGGCAAAGAGGGTGGGCTTTTACCCCCATACACCACACATGTGTGTCCATTGATTGCAGAGCATGCTCCTAGCAGTGACTGATCAGTCTAAATTACCCCTGTGACAGCCAATGAGAATGCTCACATGATCCTTCCTGCCCACTGGGCATACAGGCCGTCAAAGGGATACAGGGGACTGGACGGGAGGGGGTTAAGAAAGTCTTAATAACCTGCAATGCATGGTTGGAGTGTAACTGACACTTACTATTGGTCAATATGATGAGTTGCCTCACAGGTGAATAGGAAGGCTCAGATGGTGGCAACATAAGAAAGGTAAAGGCTCAGATGGTGGCAACATAAGAAAGGTAAAGGAAAACCATGTAAAGTCTTTTTTTTATGCTAATGGGGTGCCATTTAAAGAATCGAAAAGCATGTGCAGGAGATGGGCCACTATGCCTACACCACCCCACATTTACACTTTAAATCAGAGGTAATCTAAAAGTACACTGTAAAAATGTTTGTGGACACTTAAAGAGGAAGTAAAGGCAGGAAAAAAAAAAAAAAAACACACACCCTGTAAGGCTAAGGCATAATGAGCTAGTATGCATAGCATACTAGTTCATTATGAATAACTTACCTGAGATGGAAGCCCCCGAAGCGACCCTCGTTCTCCTCCATTGCCACCATCTATCCCGGAGTCACTTCTGGGTATCGTGGCTCTGGCGCTGTGACTGGGCATGCGCGCGGAAGCCACCACTAACATCGGCGCCAGTCTTTTGCAAATATCTCCTAAAGCATGTAGGTTTAGGAGATATTTGTTGCACCTACAGGTAAGCCTTAATCTAGGCTTACCTGTAGGTAAAAGTGGTCCCAGAGGGTTTACAACTACTTCAACTATCACACCTACAGTATAAGGCCAAAAATATCAAGGCACCCCTCCAAAATGATTGAGTCTGGGTTTTTCCAGTAAAGAGTACGGTTACTGTACAGCATACAAAGGCATTTAATATGACTGAGTTTGGTGTGAAGGAACTCAAGTGGCCTGCACGGAGCCTTGACTTCAACCTCAATAATCACATGAATTGGAATGCTGATTACGAAGCTTTTCTTTACAACCAAAACCATTACCTGACCTCACAAATGCTCCTTTGGCTGAATGAGTACAAATCCCCCACAAGTACACATCAAAATCATGTGAAAAGCCTGGTAGTTTTTCTAAGAGGTGTTCAACAAGCTAATTGTAGGTGCATTGAGGAAGAGTCTTTTGTCCATATATAGTGTATACTTAATAATGCGATAGTTCCAAGCTCTAGGCCTCTTAAAAAGCAAGAAAAGAAAATAATGAAGAGGAGGGAAAAGGAACAAAGCAAAAGACAATAGTTCACATACTGTATATGACCAAACAGGAAAATGTTCACCTAAATAAGGAAAATGAAGATAAGAACATAGGAAATGCTATTGCTGGCTTTTTTTTTTTTAAGGTAAGGGCTGCAGAACTGTTTACTTGATCCTAGCTTCACCAAGTGAGGGCTGTGTGATAGGCCTTTTTAAAACACAAATGTCCATGCAGAAAAAGTGGTGCCATAGGCAAATAACAGAAATCAAGTTTAAGCCATGTATATCTATATATATATATATTACCTCTTTCCAAACTGATGTGTGCATTTTTTTTCTTCTTTAGGCCTGGTTCACACCTATGCAGGTTGAGGTTGATGCATTTTGACGCCGACTTTCTTTCACACACGTTTTGCGTTTTTTGGGACATATCTGTTGTCTTGCAGCAGAAACGCATGCAAAATGCAAGCACTGCATTTTATAAAATTGATATAAAAAGTCTACGCACCCCTGTTAAAATGTAAAGTTTCTGTGATGTAAAAAAAAAAAAAAAAAGATAAAGTAAATCATTTAAAAAATTTTTCCACCTTTAATGTGACCTATAAACTCAATAAAAAAACAAACTGGACGTCCCGCCAAAATTAATGAAAAGACAAGAAGAAAACTGGTCAGGGAGGCTGCCAAGAGGCCTACAGCAACATTTTAGGAGCTGCAAGAATATCTGGCAAGAACTGGCTGTGTGGTACATGTGACAACAATCTTCCGTATTCTTCATATGTCTGGGCTATGGGGTAGAGTGGCAAGACAGAAGCCTTTTCTTACGAAGAAAAACATCAAAGCCCAGCTAAATTTTGCAAACACACATCTGAAGTCTCTCAAAAGCATGTGGGAAAATGTGTTCTTAGCTGATGAAACCAAGGTTGAACCTTTTGGCCATAATTCCAAAAGATACGTTTGGCGCAAAAACCAACACTGCACATCATAGAACACCATACCCATTGTGAAGCATGGTGGTGGCAGCATCATGATGCTTTCTTCAGCTGGAACAGGGGCATTAGTCAAGGTAGGGGGAATTATGAACTGTTCTAAATACCAGTCAATATTGGCACAAAACCTTCAGGCTCTTGCTAGAAAGCTGAACATGAAGAGGAACTTCCTCTTTTAGCATGACAATGACCCAAAGCATTGATCCAAATCAACAAAAGGATTGCTTCACCTGAAGAAGAATAAAGTTTTGGAATGGCCCAGCCAGAACCCAGACCTGAATCCAATTGAAAATCTGTGGAGTGATCTGAAGAGGGCTGTGCACAGGAGATGCCCTCACAATCTGACAGATTTGGAGTGTTTTTGCAAAGAAGAGTAGGCAAATATTGCCAAGTCAAGATGTGCCATGCTGATACTCATAGTCAAAAAGACTGAGTGCTGTAATAAAATCAAAAGATGCCTTAAAGTATTAGGTTAAGGGTGTTCACACACATGAAACCATATTTTTTTATTTTACTTCCCTCCACCTAATTTAAGTTTGTTGTTCAACTGAGTTGTACAGTTTAAAGTTCTGAAACTATTTAGCTTTGTCTCATTTTTATACATTACAAAAACCTGACATTTTAACAGGGTTGTATAGACTTTTTATATCCACTGTATACAGCCGTGGCCAAAAGGTTTGAAAACGACACAAATATTATTTCACAAAGTCTGCTACTTCAGTGTTTTTTAGATCTTTTTGTCAGATGTTACTATGGTATACTGAAATATAATTACAAGCATTTCATAAATACCAAAGGCTTTTATTGATAATTACATTAAGTTTATGCAAAGAGTCTATATTTGCAGTGTTGACCCTTCTTTTTTAAGAGCTAGGCAATTTGCCCTGGCATGCTGTCAATCAACTTCTGGGCCACATCCTGACTGATTGGCAGTCCATTCTTGCATAATCAATGCTTGGTGTTTGTCAGAATTTGTGTGTGTTTTTTTTTTCCCCCTTTGTTCACCAGTCTCTTGAGGATTGAACGGAAGTTCTCAATGGGATTAAGGTCTAGGGCATTTCCTGGCCATGGACCAAAAATATTGATGTTATGTTCCCCAAGTTACTTATTTATCACTTTTGCCTTATGGCAAGGTGCTCCATCATGCTGGAAAAGGCATTGTTCGTCAGCAAACTGTTCTTGGATGGTTGGGAGAAGTTGCTCTTGGAGGATGTTTTTGTACCATTCTGTATTCATGGCAAAATTGTGAGTGAGCCCACTACCTTGGCTGAGAAGCAACCCGACACATGAATGGTCTCAGGATGCTTTACTGTTTCATGACACAGGACTGATGGTAGCGCTCACCTTTTCTTCTCCGGAGGTTTTTTCCGGATGCTCCAAGCAATCAGAAAGGGGATTCATCAGAAAAAAATAAAAGACTTTACCCCAGTCCTCAGAAGTCCTGTACCTTTTGCAGATTACCAGTCTGTCCCTGATGTTTTTCCTGGAGAGAAGTGGCTTCTCTGCCGCCCTTCTTGACACCAGGCCATCCTCCAAGTCTTCTCCTCACTATGTGTGCAGATGCACTCACACCTGCCCGATGCCATTCCTGAGCAATCTCTGCACTGGTGGTGTCCTGATCTGGCAGCTGAATTAACTATAGGATACAGTCCTGGAGCTTGCTGGACTATCTTGGGCACCATAAAGCCTTCTTCACAAATGCAGTGGAAATGTTTTTATGGGATTAAGTTTATTTTCATGGCAGAGGGACTTTTCAATTCATCCAATTGTAAAGTCTGCAAATTTGACCTAAAAATATATCCAGGAGAAAATTAGTAGCGCTTATGTGTAAAATTTCAAAGTACAATTACGTGATATATAAATAGTTTCATATAAAAGAACTATTAAAATAAAAAATACTAAATAAATATAAATCACCCTAGTGATAAATTATATATATATATATATATATATATATATATATATATATATATATATATAGTGATACAAAATATAAAGTCCAAATTTGTAAACAGTAACGTGAAAAGAAGTAGAGTATCTCTTCAAAGTGTATCTTCAGTTCAAAAATCTTCAAAAAAAATCTTGAAACATCCACCACACCACGTGCTCTGTGACACCTCTCCCTCTGAAGAGCAAACTCATCAGATCACAATGCCTCCCACTCTCGTGTTTGGCTAAAGCGCTTTTTTCCCACTCCAGGGGTTAATAGTGTTCATCCACTCGTTCTGTTTATTGTATGTTAGTGTGACTCCATATGTAAGAAACTGTTATATTTATATTTTTGATTTTAATAGTTTTTTTATATGAAACTATATATCACGTAATTGTACTTTGAAATTTGTATGAGTTTTTACACATAAGCGCAACTAATTTTCTCCTGGATATATTTATAGGTCAAATTGCAGACTTTACATTTTTATATTAATTTAAGTAGCAGCTATTTACACAAATTTATTTATTGTCACCAATTCATCCAATTACTCATTATTACATTCTGGAGTATATGCAAATTGGCATCACAAAAATTGAGGCAGCAGACTTTGTGAAAATTAATATTTATGTCATTCTCAAAACTTTTGGCCACGGCTGCAATAGGACACTCAAACACTTGCAACAACAAATGCTGCTGCATTTAATACCAAAAAGTAATGTGGCATTTACTGGGGAACAGTTAATAACATGTTAAGAAAAAAAGCCCTCATCAGGAGGGCAGGGCAAGCTCAGGAGACCTTTGTATCAATGTATACATTTCAAATTAATATATAAAATTACAACAGATCCTATGTTAAAAGTTACAACAGGGCAAGTAAGTACAAAATATTTTTTATTTACATGAAAAGACACAATCTTGCTGTACAGCATGGTCATCAGGAATCTTCCTTCTCCTGGAAGCTGTAAAAGGAATAAAAAAGGAAGATACATGAGAATTTAAGTTCATGCAAACTTCTTATTTAAGGCTTTGTTCATACCATTAGCAGAGACCTGCACCAAAAAAAACCTCACATGACATCTAAATTGTGGTGAGAGCCCGGCCCATAGAAAACAACTGTTTACGTGTGTCTTTGCAGAGATCTATGTAAAAAATATGCATGTCTCTGTACATGGCATAAACAAGCCCAACATATTCTATGCAAATCTAATCTGTGCATTTTTTCCCATCAGTTTTTTGTACATATGGTGTGAACAAGGTCTAAGGAAAAGGACAGTAACCTGCAGCAGCAAAGCAGTCATGTTTTCCATGAACTGAAATAGTATTGGATGCTGAAGGTTATTATACTTTTTTTTTTTTTTAAGCCTAATAAATTCTTTCAACCCAACAAAAAGGCATTTATGGCTTACAGAATCACTAGAAAGTAAACCAGTTAATGCCCCATAGATATGTTCAAATTAAACTTATTTATACAGTACATCAGTCAACTTTAAATTCATACAACCTGCCTTTAGTATATAAAGAAACTAGGACTAAATTGCCAAAAAATATGCAAATATAGATGATTACCAAGAATCAGAGACCTAAATACAGTACTAATGAACAATTTCAAGTCAATTATTCAAGTGTGGATTTTAAGGGGAACCCTACGCCAGAAAACCAACCTGGGGTACCCCCCCCCTAAAAATCGATAGACTCTTGTCCGAGCACACAACACGCATGTCAGGAAAAGTGGTGGGGATGAGCGAGCTCTGCGCACCCCCCACCCCAAAGAACCTTGTCCCCATGTTGATGAGGACAAGGGTCTCTTCCTGACAACTATAACCGTTGGTTGTCGGGGTCTGGGGGGCTTATCAGAATCTGGAAGCCCAGATCCCGCCCACCCTATGTGAATGAGTATGGGGTACATTGTACCCCTACCCATTCACCAAAAAAAAAAGCGTCAAAAATAGAACGCAGGACACAGGTTTTTAAATGTATTTATTAAGGCAGCTCCAGCATCTCTTCTGATTTCTTTTCCCCTCTCCGGCTCTTTTGCCTCCTCCGCTGACATCTTATTCCTCTGCCGGTTCTTCTCCACTGATGTCTTCTAGCCCTTTCTGGGTCTTCTCACTCTGTCCGCTGTCTTCTGCCTCTGCCAGATCTTCTCTGCTGTCTTTTCCCGGGGCATCATGGGGCAGTGACGTCATAAGGTGGAGCTTCTAGGTGACGTCGTCCGGTGACCCTGCCCCATGCCAATATAAGTAGTGGCACATCGCGCACCCAGCATTAGAGCGGGAAAGAGCGTTGAGTCAACATCGGAAGACGAACAGAGGGAGAAGACAGCAGAGAAGACCCGGGAGAGGGCTAGGAGACAGCAGAGAAGAACTGGGAGAGGCAGAAGAGCCGGAGAAGAAATCGGAAGAGACGCAGGAGCTGCCTTAATAAATTACTTTAAAAACCTGTGTACTGCATTTTATTTTTGACACTTTGTTTTTTTTTTTTTTTTTTTTTTTTTTTAGGTGAATGGCTAGGGGTACAATGTACCCCATACTCATTCACATAGGGTGGGGGGCCGGAATCTGGAAGCCCCTTAAAGGGGGTTTCCAGATTCCGATAAGCCCTCCACCCGCTAACCCCGACAACCAACGGCCAGGGTTGTCGAGAAGAGGCCCTTGTCCCCAAAGCACCCCCACCCCCCATGTTGAGGGCATGCGGCCAGGTACGCTCATCCACACCCCCTTTCCTGACTTTCCGTGCTGTGTGCTCGCATAAGAGTCTGGTATGGATTTTGCGGGGACCCGACGCCATTTTTCGGCGTGGGGGTTCCCCTTAAAATCCATGCCAGACCGAAGGGTCCGGTATGGTCTTGGAGGGGAACCCATGTGTTTTTTTTTTATTTGGCATGGAGTTTTCCCTAAAGATTCATACCAGACACGGTGCCTGGTATTGTCAGGGATTAAAGACGGACCCCTGTTCATTGAAGTCGGATGGAGGATGGACGACGGACTTCAAGTGGCAGGGCAAAGTCGGATCCACAGTCGTACGACTGTCGTGTCGTACCAGTGTGAACCCAGTCTAAAAACTAAGGCAATTGGTTTCTATGCACAGCTGTACCAGATTCTGTGTGCTCCCGTTTTAGTAAATCTCTCCTGCTGTGTCCAGACATGATCTGTTTTCCTCGAGCAAATTGCTAAGAAAATGCATATTGTGTATACTGGAAAGGGGGAGAACTCATATTTTTTTTTTTTTTTTTTGCAAACCACTAGAGTGCAGCAAAGGAAAAGTAGTCTAACCAAAATTTGTATCTGAGAAATGTAGTCGTCCTTATCTGGAATTAAAGATTACAACACAAATATCTGACATATGTACAAAAAGAACAGCCTAAGCAGAACTGCACAGGAGGAAGTTGCCTTTGTGTGAAAACAAGAAGAGGAAGTCAATTCAGAAGAATGTTTGGCGAGTGGCAGTCTTAAATGGGCAGGACAGAGAAATGCGTTACAGGCCAATACAGCTAAAGGATAAGTTCACCTTCAGGAGCATGTTACACGTTGCACTCATATTTAGAGTGTGTAATGTATAAACATGCTCCAGCTACTGATCACGGGTGCAATGTTTTCCAGGCTCCTGCTGGAAAAAAAAATGCACTTATCTTTCCTGTAGAAATATTTGCATTTATTATTTTTTCCCCAAAATGTGAACTTGGCCATTAACCACTTGCCAACCATATACTGTAAATATACGGCAGCAAGGCGGCTCTCCTACACTGGATCACATACCTAGTAGGTGATCCAGCACTTTTAGGTCTGGGGCACACGCCGCTGGTGGCCCGTTCATGCTGTGATGATACACAGCGGAAGCTGATTGGCGGGTACGGCAGACTCGATATCCGCCAGCACCCGCCGATGCTTCGATACAGAACGACGGTCTGCCTATGTAAACAAGGCAAATCGTCGTTCTCTCCGTACAGAATACATGGATCCTGCGTCTCTGCTAAGTAGGGGCACAGATCCATCCAAGCACCTCCCCCATAGTAGTAAATCACTGGTCAGGCACACACTTAACCCTTTGATTGCCCCTGATGTTAACCCCATCCCTCCCAGTGTCTGCAAATTTTTTAGCACTGATCACTGCATTAGTGTCACTTGTCCCCTAGAAATGTCAGTTAGTGACTGCCTGCCACAATATCACAGTCCCGCTATAAGTTGCTGATCACCATCATTACTATTATAATAATAATAATAATAATAATAATAATAATAATAATAATAATAATAATAAACACACACACACACACACACACACACACACAGGGATTTGTATTACCAAAAATATGTAGCAGAATACATATTGGCCTAAATGGATGAGGAAGTTTGATGTTCTTTTTTTTTTATTGGATATGTTTTATAGCAGAAAGTAAAAAATATTGTTTTTTTTTTAATTGTCTGTCTTTTTTTGTTTATACCACAAAAATTAAAAACTGCAAAGGTGATCAAATAACACAAAAGAAAGCTCTATTTGTGAGGGGGGGGGGGGGGGGGGGGGGGGGGGGGGGGGGGAATCTTCCGGAGGGCAAGTGGTTGAAGCTGAGGTATGATTCTTCTTGTATAGTTCCATTGGTCCTGTTTGGACCAATGTATACAAGCATATATCATACCTGACCAATCCCTGTATAAGATGCAAATCACTGAAGTAGTCGCCACTACATTGAAAATACCAACATACAAAGCCATCCACAACCTAATCTAAATAGATAATTCAAACCGTCCACCTAAGACCTCCTGCTCTCCGGCAACCTCAACACCTCTACCCATGCTCCCCTCCAAGACTTCTCCAATCATCTGGAACTCCGTAGTCCAGTCTGTATGACTATCTCCTACTCTGTCTGCTTTTAGGCAATCTTATCTCGTGAGCGAAGCCTATCCCAGCCCTAACTGCATTTTACTTTCTAAAGCAACTCACCCCCCACCCCCCGCACAGTTATCACCTTTTGTATCACCTGCCCTTCCCTTTAGATAATAGTCTCATGGGCAGGGCCCTCCTAGTTGTCTTGTATAAAATTGTACTGTAACTGTACGATCTCTGTTTATTTTGTAAAGTGCTGTGCAAACTGTTGGCGCTATATAAATATCTTGTATTAGAATATTACATTTTATCTATTATTTCTGTGTCAAGTCATGTCTTTTTTTTTTTTTTCCAAGCATGCAACATAAAAAAAAGAAGCTAGCAGGCAGCAACATATACACTGTGCAAAAATCCTGAATATATATCTCCACTTACCGACACTGCACACAGGTATAGAAGACAGTCTGACCTTCATCAGCTGAACGCATTTGTCTTGTGTAATAAACCATTTTTTCATACCCACAGCGTGAGCAACGCCTGTCAATCTATAAAAAAAAAAAAAAAAGGCAGCTGTTGAAAAAGCTGAATATGTACAAAAGAGAACAGTTATGAGGACTTTACAGTATGCAGAGAGTAATTAGGGAATACTCAGAGGATCTGGCCTAAATCTGTATGGCTCCACAAAAGCAGTAGCAGTTCAAAAATACACCTGCCCCACATTTTATTTCCACAGTTCAATTATTATTCTTTTTTTTTACAATATTCTTTATTCTTCTGCCCCATATATACACAAGAGAGTTCTCTAGGTGCCTGTAAACATTTTAGTTCAACTTAGACACCTTTTTTTGCCAAGCGCTGGATTGTAAGGGTTAAATACTTGGCAAGTCTACAGGTGCTTTTATAAGGTGTAATACTTACCTTATTTCTCACTCCGGTAGGGTCCCTGCATTGGTGCAACTGGTCCCCGCAAAGGCCCCCCCCCCCCTAAAGCGCTCCTAACCACACAGTCCCACTGCCGTGTCCTCCATATACAATGCAGGGTTAACCCTTTTACTGCCAGGTCCATACGCCATACAGACCTAATAGTGGGGGGAGTGTGTATATCTGAAAAGCATCCCAATTGCTTCCAAACACCTGACACCAACGATGGGGCACTATTCCTCCCAGGGACACCAACGATGGTGCACTATTCCTCCCCTAATACCAAAGATGTACTGTTTACTCTCAATAGACACAGTCCGCCCTCCCAGTCTGTAGGACAGTAAACTTGCCCTTTGTTTACAAAGTTTGGAGACCCTTCTAGGGTGTCTGTTTTTAGAAAACCTATAAATGTTTTTGGGGTGTTAGGCAATCTTTGGGCATAAAATTGTTTAAACATGTGTGCAAAAAACACAAAAACAGGTTTGCCCGCAGGTGTGCGAAATTAGGAAGCAGCTCCCTATGGTAGAACACTGACAAGAGGAGGATTGGAAGCGGTTCTGTGCAAAACCATTACACAGAGCAGGTAACTATAACATGTTTGTTATAAAAAAAAAAAAAAAAATTAGGTTTACAATCATATTAATATATCATCCCAACTACCTAGTGTATCTACACAAATGAAAGCTTGCGGTAATGGATACCTCCCGATTTTTTTAAATATATTAACCAAAGGAAAACTGGCACAAAATGGTAAAAAAATATACAGCTGCAAAAAAAACAAAAAAAAAAAAAAAAAGGGGTAAACTTTTTTTAATCCTACCCAAAATACACTGACCCTGGACTTTGACCATGACTATTGATCCTACACTTTACCCTGACTAAACGCTGTCATCGGGGACTACATGGGTGCAGGCCTGCGGTGCTGTGCGGCTAGGACGACGTTGCTATGCAACGTCCTCCGCCACGCCATCTACGCCGGGTGGAGCGCAACGCAGTATGTGATGCGCGCGCACCCACGGCTTTGTCGATGACGTCCCGGCTGGTTCGGATAGACGTCGGACGTGCTCTGACGTCATCCGAACGGGACATAAGAAGCGGTCCTTTGGCTGCCACTTCTCACAGATGCCCTGTGAGAGCGGCAGCCATATACCTGCCAGGCAGCCGCATCATCTTCCTGCTGGACGTATACTACTCTACTCTACTCACTCTGCAAGGTATAGTGCCCTTTATTTTCTTGATGCCCTTAGATGTCTTAGGGGGTCCATTACTTTAAGGGGGCAAACATTAGTTTTGCTTTTCAATACCATTTAAACAAATCTTAAGTACACTTGCTAATTAATTCATTTATACCAAGACGTGGCCTTTAGGAGATATATCCTCTCCCCTATGGTCATACTACCAGGCCTCTTTTTTATGCTGGCTTTAGATATAATGATAACATTAACTATACACGTATTGTAGAGAACATACAAGTACTCTTTTATCTATATATCCCCCTAGTGTGGACCTTTTCATCTGGGTATCAAGCTCCGGGTCTCCAGCAGAGTGAAGTGATAAGCTACCCATTATCCCTTTTACCAATACCTACCCCAGTAAGTATTTTGGAGTATATGTAGAGAGGCTACTTTTCCAGTGAACATTTAATATATGATGTTCTAATTGACCAATTTTTCGTTTATCATTACTTTCTTGCTTTGCCCCTTTCCATCCCTTCTTTGTATCACTAGTCACCATTTATGTCCCCATAACTTTGTCCCCGCACAGCAGTGCCCAACCTCGAGGGTCTCACCGTCGGTGAGTATACCCAATAGAGGTGGCGACGCTGCTTTTCGGTGGCCTACGGTGTCCATCTTTCCTCCTTCCCCCCTCCTTCCCTTTAGGGGGGTTCACGTGAAACCATCTGGAGGGCCCACCGGCGCAAGCGAGTAGAGAGACTCTTGGTCAGGGCTCTGCATCAGTAGGTGAGCCTCACCTTTATCCATGTAAATGCTTATATTGAATGTAAGATGTTTGTATGATACAGATATGTAAAAGTGACATAAAGTAACACATTGTCTCCTCTAAACCAGAACATAAGCTCCTGAGGAAGCGACCTAGTAGTCGCGAAACATGTCGAGCACAAGTTTCTTCTTTTAATTGGTGGGACCGACGACCAACCCCCTCCTTGGGCAAGTCCACATTCCAGTGGGAAGAATTTATGGTGTCAATACTACACGTACACCGACCCCACGTCTAGCGAATCATTGTGTGGTACTGTAATACCCATAGGGGCAGTCTTTCGGAGTTCTCAACCTTTTAGCCCCAATATTGTTTTTTGTCAATACTGGTGTTATTTATGTATTGTATGTTGTTTTTTTTGTTTAATTATATATGTTATTCAATAAATTTTGTACTAAAAAATATTTTTCATAACAAGTGCCTATAAAGTCCATTCTTCTTTCCTTTTTCTATTTGGGAAAAGGCCAACAATTCTTGATAATATGTAGGATGTGGCACTCACATATATGATAGGTGTTTTTAGATTGCCACCTTGGGACGCAGCAATCTTTTTCTTGATCTAAACGCTGATTTTGCCATTTTATTTTAAATTATTTCGTTTTTTTCTACACACTTTTTGTTTACACTTTTTTTCTCTGCAAAAGGAGAAAAGATATAATGCATCATTTCTCCAATCAAAAAAATTAGAAAACACAGGGGTGGGCTATACAGTGACTGATTACTATGATAGCCAAACAGAGCCATCACAGAGGTCAGGTAATCAGGAACCAGGCCTCCTGGTTCCTGATTAGTAGGAGACATGGAGCTCTCGGTAAGAGATTGGTCTCTTGCTGGGAGAATGCTCTTAGAATAAACAGAGCAGTCCATATACTATACCAGTGGATATAAAAAGTCTACACACCCGTTACAATGTCAGGTTTCCGTAATGTAAAAAAATAAGACAAAAAAAGATAAATAATTTTAGAACTTTTTTCACTTTTAATATGACCTATAAACTGTACAACTCAATTGAACAACAAACTGAAATCTTTTAGGTAGAGGGAAGTAAAAATAAAATATGGTTACACAAGTGTGCACACCCTAAAGGAATACTTTGTTGAAGCACCGTTTGATTTTATTACAGCACTCAGTCTTTTTGGGTATGAGTATCAGCATGGCACATCTTGACTTGGCAATATTAGCGCACTCTTCTTTGCAAAAACACTCCAAATCTGTCAGATTCCGAGGGCATCTCCTGTGCACAGCCCTCTGCATATCACCACACAGATTTTCAATAGGATTCAGATCTGGGCCATTCCAAATCTTTAATCTTCTTCTGGTGAAGCAATTTCTTTGTTGATTTGGACGTATGCTTTGGGTCGTTGTCGTGCTGAAAAATTAAGTTCCTCTTCATGTTCAGCTTTCTAGCAGAAGCCTGAAGGTTTTGTGCCAATATTGACTGGTATTTGGAACTGTTCATAAATTCCCTCTCCCTTGACCAAGGCCCCTGTTCCAGCTGAAGAAAAACAGCCTCAAAGCATGATGCTGCCACCACCATGCTTCACGATGGGTATGGTGTTCTTTTGGTGATGTGCAGTGTTTTTGTGCCAAACATATCTTTTTGGAATTATGGCCAAAAAGTTCAACCTTGGTTTCATCAGACCATAACACATTTTCCCACATGCTTTTGGGAGACTTCAGATGTGTTTTTGCCGGGCTTGGATATTTTTCTTGATAAGAAAAGGTTTCTGTCTTGCCACTCTACCCCATAGCCCAGACATATGAAGAATATGGGAGATTGTTGTTACATGATGTACCACACAGCCAGTACTTGCCAAATATTTCTGCAGCTCTTGTAATGTTGCTGTAAGACTCTTGGCAGCCTCCCTGACCAGTTTTCTTCTCATCTTTTCATTAATTTTGGAGGGACGTCCAGTTCTTGGTAATGTCACTGTTGTGCCATTGTTTCTCCACTTGGACTGTCTGCTCTGTGTTCCATGGCATATCTAATGCTTTGGAAAAATGGTGTACCCTTCTCCTGACTGATACATTTTAACAATGAGATCCCTCTGATGCTTTGGAAGATCTCTGCGGACCATGACTTTTACTGTAGGATGTGACTAATAAAATGTCAGGAAAGACCTTTATTTGGGGTTAATCGGAGGCACTTTAAAATGATGGCAGGTGTGTACTTACTCCTATTTAACATGAGTTTGAATGCAATTGCTTCTGAACACAGCTAAATCCCCAGTTATAAGAGGGTGTGCACACTTATGCAACCACATTTTTTTTTAAACCCTCCCCCCAAAAGATTTCAGGTTTGTTTTTCAATTGAGTTGTCCAGTTTATAGGTCACATTAAAAAGGTGGAAAAAGTTCTGAAATTATTTATCTTTGTTTAATTTTTTTACATCACAGAAACCTGACATTTTAACAGGGGTGTGTAGACTTTATATCCATTGTATGTGACCCCCACAGATAAACCACTTTCGTGGGGACACATATACAGTGGGGAAAATAATTATTTGATCCCCTGCAGATTTTGCAAGTGTGCCCACTTACAATGAAATGAACGGTCTATAGTTTTTATCACAGGTGTATTTTAAAATGATAAAGACAGAATATCAACCAAAATTCCAGAAAAAAAATTGAGTTGCAGTTCAGTGAGTAAAATAAATATTTGATCCCCAAGCAAAACATGACTTAGTACTTGGTGGAGAAACCCTTGTTGGCAAGCACAGAGGTAAGAAGTTTGTTGTAGTTGGTTACCAAGTTTGCACACATTTCAGGAGGGATTTTGGTCCACCCTTCTTTACATATATTCTCTAAATCCTTAAGTTTTCTTGGCTGTCGCTTGGCAACTCGAAGTTTCAGCTCCCTCCATAATTTTTTTTTTATAGGATTAAGGTCTGGAGACTGGCTAAGCCATTCCATGACCTTATTGTGCTTTTTCTTGAGCCACTCCTTTGTTGCCTTGGCGTTATGTTTTGGGTCATTTTCATGCTGGAAGACCCATCCATGACCCATCTTCAGTGTTCTGACTGAGGGAAGAAGGTTCTCATCCAAGAATTTACAATACATGGCCCCGTCTATTGGCCCCTCAATGCGGCAAAGTCAGCCTGTACCTTTAGCAGAGAAACAGCCCCAAAGCTTAATGTTTCCACCCATGCTTGACTGTAGGGATGGTGTTCTTAGCGTTATTGTCAGCATTATTCTTCCTCCAAACACGGCGAGTCGAGTTAATGCCAAAGAGCTAAATTTTGCTCTCATCTGACCACAGCACTTTCTCCCAATCCTTCTCTAAATCATTTAGCTGTTCATTGGCAAACTTTAGACGGTGGCCTGTACATGTACCTTCTCGGAGAGAGGGACCTTGCGGTTGCTGCAAAAATTCAATCCATGGCGGTGTATTGTGTTACCAATGGTTTATTTGGTGACTGTAGTCCCCACTGCCTTGAGACCATTCACAAGCTCCTCCCGTGTAGTTCTGGGCTGATCCCTCACTTTTCTCATGATCATCCTTACCCAATGGGGCAAAATCTTGCATGGAGCTCCAGACCGAGGGTGATTGATGTTTTTTTTTGGATTTTTTGGTTATTTGTGAAAAATGGCACCAATAGTTGTCTCCTCACAAAGCTTCTTGCTGATGGTCTGAAAGCCCATTCCAGCCTTGTGCTGGTCTACAATCTTGTCCCCGACATCCTTTGATAGCTCTTTGGTCTTGCCCATGATGGTGGGTTTGAATGGAAGAAAGAGATTCTGTGGAACGGTGTCTTTTATACACATAACCAGTTGTCGTTAGAAGCATCTTCCTACATTGACAGGACTAATCTGTGTACCACATGAGCACATACTGTAAGCAGTCTGTGGGAGCCAGAATTATTGTTGGTTGGTAGGGGATCAAATACTTATTTTACTCACTGAACTGCAACTCAATTTATAACATTTGTATCGTGTGTTTTTTTCTGGATTTTTGGTTGATATTTTGGTCTATCAGTTAAAATACACCTATGATAAAAATGATAGACCATTCATTTATTTGTAAGTGGGCAAACTTACAATATCTGCAGTTGATCAAATAATTATTTCTCCCACTGTATGTGTACGCAAAGGCGTTAAGCTTACATAAAATAATTGTAAAGGGTGATAAATGTGGGACTGATTATTTCTACTTCTTTTAATAGATTGATGCTTTTATCCATGGTATGTGAACAGTGTGAATAGATGGAAAAAGTGAATCACAAAGATAATCGTATATATCCCTTCTGCACTGAGGACCATGACAATTATGGCTCCAGTGGCATTTGTAAACTGAGTGCTGCTGCTATTTAAACACTGGAAGACTACAAAGACCTACAATCTGTAGTGGGCTGTATAGCATGTGTGTACAAATGAGCCGAGTTTTGTGTCAAGCACTCAGGGTTATCGTCTTACCAGGGGTCCATTTAAGGCTCCAGTCTCTTCCGCCTCATTTGACAGTGCAATGGTGTCCAGTTTGTTAAACATTACAGATGTCTGAACATACTTTCCCAGGAAATCTATAGGAGAAACGGTGTATTGTTGTCAGATTACAAAAATACGTTTCAGGTCTGTAGAGGACTACAGTGATGCAAAGTGAAAGGAAATCTTTTGAAAGAGAAGCAGTCACCACTATGCAAGGGTTAAATGCTCATTATTTCTAGGGGGTAGAGGAACCGGGTTCAATTACTTACTCTATTCCCTGTTCCAGCATTGTCCTCCCAAAACTGGGAGTTTACCAGAAACCGAAATGAAGGTCAGTCTCTCAACGTGGACACCTTTTCTGGTGACGAGTGGAATTCTATTTATTTATTTTTTTTTAAAGAGAGATTTCCTTAGATCTTCAGGACAAGTAAAGAGAAACCTCCCCAACAGGATACAGACGGGAAATAATAGGCTTATGAAAGTACAATCAGGACATTTTTTTTAAATGACTCCCCACACCAGCAGCAATAAACTGGACAGGGCTCAAGTTTACTGTCCCCCACAGTACTACCTTTCACCACAAGATGTCCTCAGTCTTTATTCACTCTGGCAGACTGAGGGCATACTATGAATGCACAGTGTCATGGGGACATCACCACAGCACCTTTCATTCACAATGCACTGATTATTATTATACAGGATTTATATAGCACCAACAGTTTGTGCAATGCTTTACAATATAAAGGGAGACAGTACAGCAACAATACAAGAGGGTTGGGAGCACCCTGATCCTGGGAGCTTAAAATTATTAGTATTATTATACAGTATTTAAATAGAACCAAACAGTTTGCGCAGCGCTTTACAATCTAATGGAGAGGGGCAAGGGGAACAAAGGGTTAATAATGGTGAGGGAAGAACTGATGGGAGAAATAAATTTGGGGGTTCTGAGTAAATTTCTAGGAAAACAAAAAAAAAAAAAAAAGATTTTTACAAAGTGTCAGAATTGCCCTGGGTAGCAAGTGGTTAAAGGCAGAGTTATAGATAGGTTTTGTAAGTCGTTGTTAACCACGGGCACTTACACCCCCTTCTTGCCCAGGCCATTTTTCAGCTTTTAGCGCTGTCGCATTTCAAATGACAATTTTTGTCGATTTCCTCACACAAATAGAGCTTTCTTTTGGTGGTGTTTAATCACTGCAGTTTTTTTTTTGTAAAAAAATAAAAGACCAAAAAATTTGAAAAAAAAAAAAAATGTTTTACTTAGTTTCGGTCAGTAAATTTTGTAATTAAAGAGGTGTGCCCACAAAAAAAAAAAAAAAAAAAAAAAATGTAAAAGTCAGCAGCTACAAATACTGCAGCTGCTGACTTTTAATAAATCGGACACTTACCTGTCCCAGGGTCCAGCGATGCGGGGGAACTGAGCCCCCCCTCGTTCCCCGCTCCGCTCGCGGCGCCAGCATTCTTAATGTGGGCACCCGGCTGTGGCTTCACAGCCGGGCACCCACTGCGCATGCGTGAGCAGCGCCGTGATTCGACGCTCACTCATCTGGGAAACATGACAGGTCCCAGATGACTGTGTGGCGCCTAGGGGAAGTGATATCATTGCCCGGGCAATGAAGGAGGCAGACTACGAGGGACCCCCTAGCAACAGGCATTTAGAGGTGAGTAAAACATTTTTTTTTTTTCAATTATTTTTTTTTTCTTTTTTTAATGATTTTTAAGCCAAATTTTTTTTGTTGGTGCCAACACCACTTTAAGTAATTTTTCTCCTTCACTGATAAAGCGGCACTGATGGGCATTGATGAGGTGGCACTAATATGCCACACATATGGGCACTGATTGGCGGGACCGATAGGCAGCATGGACTGGCATCACTTATGGGCACTGATTGGCGGCACTTATGGGAAGTGGTGGGCACCGATTGCTGGCACTGATTTGCGGCACTGGTGTCGCTATTGTAATCAGGGCACTGATGATCAGTGTGCCGATTACATGTATGGATGTCTCCTGTGAGGCGAGGAGCGCCGATTACCGGCATCTCCGTGTTTACATGTGACGGGCTATGATTGGAAACAGCTGATCACATGGTTAAAGAGCCGCGGACGCAGCTCTTTACAGAGATCAGGGTCACGCAGTGTCCTAGCAACAAGGTGCGGCCGCAGTGCTGCGCTCCCCGGCAGGTGTGCGAGAGCGGCCGCTCTGGGATGCCGTTGTCCCAGAACGAAGCCACACCGCAACGCCATCATTGGACGGTGGGCGGGCGGCAACTAGTTAAAGTGATATTTGTCTTTTTTTTTGCTTAAAAATAAACATGTTATACTCACCTGCTCTGTGTAGTGATTTTGTACAGAGCAGCCCCGTCCCTCCCCTTCTTAGGTCCCTCGTCTGTGCTCCTGGCCCCTCCCTCCTGCCGAATGCCCCCACAGCAAGAAGCTAGCTATGGGGGCACCCGAGCCGCTGCTCTGTGTGTCCATTCAGACACAGAGCCGCAGCTCAGCCGCAGCTCAGCCGCCCCTCTCTCCTCATTGGCTCACTGACTTTGAAAGCAGCAGGAGCCAATGGCGCCTGCTGTGTCTCAGCCCATGAGGAAGGAGAGTCCCGAAAAAGCAGAGGCTATCGTGCAACATCAAAAATAGGAGGGAGATAGGTTTGCGCTTAGCCATCAGTAATTAGACTGCTGCACAAAAAGTAGTGAATACCCTACTACACGATACTATAAAAAGGAGAATAAGTGCGCTGTCTAAAAATAGAGTACCTAAAAGGTATAGGATCATCTATTAAACGTGTATAAGTAAATAAAATAAAAAAATCAATACTTCCTTTGCTTAACGTAATACAAATCAATGGTACAAGATATCTGATGTCAATAATACTATACAACACAATAATGTAAACAATTCAAATAAAGTGCCATAAACTAATATATAAAAATCATCACAATTAAGGTAACATGTGCAGGAACCAATTGCGACTACATCTGTAACTAAACTTATTCCCTCATATATGCAAGCCAAAAATCAAAACTGTGAGACATTCAATATACAGTGAGGGAAAAAGTATTTGAGCCCCTGCAGATTTTGTACGTTTGCCTACTGACAATGATCAGTCTATAATTGTAACGGTTGGTTTATTTTAACAGTGAGAGACAGAACAACAAAAATATACAGAAAAACACATTTCAAAAAAGTTGTAAATTGATTTGCATTTTAATGAGTGAAATTATTATTTGATCCCTTCACAAAACATGACTTGGTGGCAAAACCCTTGTTGGCAATCACAGGGGTCAGACGTTTCTTATAGTTGGCTACCAGGTTTGCACACATCTCAGGAGGAAATCTTTTGAAGGAGAAGCAGTCACCACTATGCAAGGGTTAAATGGTCATTATTTCTAGGGGGTAGAGGAACAGGGCTCAATTACTTATACTCTATTCCCTGTTCCAGCATTGTCCTCCCAAAACTAAACCACCAAGCTTCTTGTCGATCTTGAAGCCCATTCCAGCCTTGTGTAGGTCTACAATCTTGTCCCTGACATCCCATGACACCTCAGACAGCTCTTTGGTCTTGGCCATGGTGGAGAGATTGGAATTTGATTGATTGCTTCTGTGGACAGGTGTCTTTTATACAGGTAACAAGCTGAGATTAGGAGCACCTCCTTTAACCACTACAATACTGTGCACTTTCGCCCCCTTCCTTCCCAGACCAATTTTCAGCTTTCAGCGCTCTCGCACTTTCAGTGACAATTGCGCGGTCATGCAATGCTGTAACCAAATGAATTTTTTATCATTTTGTTCGCACAAATAGAGCTTTAGTTTGGTGGTATTTATTCGTGACTCCGTTTTTTATTTTTTGCGATATAAGCGAAAACATAGCGGAAATTTTGAAAAAAAACAATATTTTCTCCTTTCTTTTTTAAAAGAAATCCAATAAAATAAAATTTTGTCATAAATTTAAGCCAAAATGTATTCTGCTACATGTTTTTAGTAAAAAAAATTCCGTTAAGTGTATAATAATTGGTTTGCGTGATCACGGACATATGTACGCAAATGATCATGTACAGATGTGTGCAGGTGATCACGGACATATGTGTGCAGATAATCATTGGGACATGTTTACTGGGACATATGTGAGGGACATGTGTTTTTATTATTTGGGGACATGTGTGTTTTGGGGACATGTGTGTTTACACTGTGGGGACACTAGACTGGTGATCAGTGAGTAAAAAGCTGTAAAAAAAAAAAAAAAACAGCTAATACTCACTGATCACCAGCCGGCTGCAGCGATCCGCTCTCCTCTCCTCACCGACGACTTCCGTGTGAGGAGAGGAGAGCCGATTGCCTAGCAACCGGCTGTTTGCTTACATCACATGACGGCTGTGATTCGACACGGCCGTCATGTGATCAGGAGGGCCAATCACCGAGCCCTCCTGCCGATCCGAGATGCGCCGTGTCCGGGTGACACGGCCGCATCAGGGCTGCGCGGGCACGCGCGATCCCTCTACTTCTGAAGGACGTTCTGGAACGTCCTATCAGAAGTAGACGGCTCCCACCCGGCCGTATATGTACAGTGGCCGGGTGGGAAGTAGTTAAGAGAGTGCTCCTAATCTCAGCTAGTTACCCGTTTAAAAAAAAAAAAAAAAAAAAAGGCACCTGAGACACAAATGTAAAACAATTTAGAACTGTTTTGAAAGGCATTTTTCTGTATATTTTTGTTATTCTATCTCTCACTGTTAGAATAAACCTACCATTAAAATTATAGACAGATTTACCCCCAAAGCCACTGCCCATGCTTACCGCCTTAAAACCAAATGGGAAACTGACCTTGGGGAAATTAACGACGAACAGTGGGGGGAAATCCTGGAAACGCCTAAAAAGGTATCGCCTAAGCTGTCTGACAGGCTTACCCACCTGTATATCCTGCACAAAGCATACGTCACCCCCACCCGACTGTCTAAGTATAGACCTGACACCGACCCGACCTGCCCCAGATGTGGCGACACCGACAGCACTTTCTATCACTTTATCTGGTCCTACCCACACATCCAACAATTCCTTCACGACCAAATGGGCTCCCCTCTGACAGTATGCCCCCGCCAATGCATCCTTGGTCTTCTCCCCCTGCCAGAGGAAGAGAAATACCTTACAATATTTCTACAGGAAACCCTCTTTGCTGCCAGAATGCAGATAGCCCAAATGTGGCTCAGACCAGCTTCCCCCACTATTCAACAATGGAAAACTGCGGTGAACCTCACACTACCATATAGGAAGATCCTCTACTCCCACCGCGGATGCCCTACTAAATTCCAAAAAATCTGGGACAGGTGGACAGAAAGCCCCAACACATGTGCTGACTGAGCTCACCCCCCTCCTTTCTACTAACCACACACCGGTGCCACCAGTGCCCTGATACTCTCCCTGCCTGTGAGGATCTCCCTACCTCCTCTCAGACCCGCAGGTATATGTACGCATCCTAGTCTCCCCTCCCAACTCCCACCTACTGATAGTACTACGAACATGATATCAGCAAATATTGATTGCGTCAGACAAACCGTGTATATGATGTTTTTACCAGTTGGTGCATGTTGCACCTGTTATCTGTTGTAACATATTCTGTATTTAAATACTCAATAAACTTTATTTTGATTAAAAAAAAAAAAATTATAGACAGATCATTTCTTTGTCAGTGGGCAAACATAGGAAATCAGCAGGGGATCAAATACTTTTTTGCCCTCACTGTAATAAAAAGTCCAAAGTCCTTTTACATGTAAAAAAGGAGAGAAGAAAGTGCTCCATGCTGTTCGCTGTAGTGTCCCTGATGAGAGCTTCACCACGCTTTCACCTTAGTGCTCATATGAACAAACAGGCTGCTTACCAGAACCACTGATCCCAAAAAAGAGATCTAAAACGCTCTATGGTATCTCGTGCAACATTGCTAGATCGAGATTGGGCTCGGGTAAGTATTAGGGGGCTGCTGCACACAGAAGGGTTTTTTTTATCTTAATGCCTAGAATGCATTAAGATAAAATACCTTCTGCCTTTACAACCACTTTAATATTTAGAATTGTATCTGTTGGTCAATGGGAAGCCAGTGGAGGGATTGATAGAGAGGGGTGGCAGACACTAAACGATTGGTAAGGTAGATGGGTCTGGCAGCAGCGTTCATGATGGACCAAGGGGGGGATATAGTCTGTGTGGAGGAAGGCCAATGAGGCGGGAGTTGCAATAGTCAAGGCAAGAGATAACTGCAGAAAGCAGGACTGATGTCATCACAACAGCACTCCTTTCTGCATCATTATTGGACTACTCACCTCCAGGAGAAGACCAAACAGAATTCAGTACATCGTGTAAAAAGCTTGAAGACATTTTACGTTTTGGATAGAGTAGGGAAGGTAAGTTCACCTTCAGCAAGATTTTCCAAAAAGTCCCCTATCCAATTCTATTGGATAGAACATACCAGTGCTCCTCCTGTTTCAAACGTTGCACTCCTTTCCATTACACATGCAGCTGGGGGAGGGGGGCTCTCCATTAAAACAGCTACTGTTTGCAGGATGGGCTGAACATTATAATTATGAAGCACCCTCTAGTGGCTGTTCTAGGTCGTGTTTCCAAGTTTGATTCTTAAAAGGGAATGGCTGTTTGCTCTATTATCTGACACCCACCACGATGATTCCAGGCACACATACTATGTTTGCGCTCTCCCCTTCTCTAAGCTCATACCTCTTAGACCCCTTTCACACCACGCCGCCCATAGCGTCGGCGGTAAAACGCTGCTATTTCGGGCGCTAGCGGGGCACTTTTACCCGCTGCTAGCGGCCAAGGGTTAAAACCCCCGGCAATACACCGCAATAGCAGCATTTTGCCGGTGGTATTACAGCGCTGCCCCATTGATTTCAATGGGGAGCAGCGGTGGAGGAGCGGTAAACACACCGCTCCAAAGAAGCTGTTGGCAGGACTTTTCCTGACGTCGTGCCAGCGCGACAGCCCTCAGGCTTTCACACTGGAGACAATGGTGCAGCTGTTTTAGGGCAGATTGCAGGCGCTATTTCTAACACTATAGCGCCTGCAAAACGCCCTTGGTGTGAAAGGGGTCTCATAGTTAGCAGTCCGCACTTTCGGATTCCTCACCTGAGAGAAAATGACGCATCTATCTGCCTGCAGCCTCCTGAGATAAACATGCCACACAACCCAGGAGGCTGTGGACTTAAAGTAGAACTAAAAAGGCAAAACTTTTTTTTCGTTTTGGATAAAGTAGAGAGTAACTTGAACCGCTCTCAGATCTTTATTGCTGTCTGTCCCAGTTAGGGAGATTCATCCTCTCCATTTGTCTTGATTTCCATTATCATTGAAAATAGAAGTAAAGGAAAATCCCAAAGTTCGGGTTGTCCCCAGAACAGTAATAGAGGGGGAATCTTCCAATTGGGACACTAGCTCTGGTGACCTGGGGGTCCCCAGAGAATTTCCATAATTTGCAGGGATTTTCACTCACTTCCTGTTTGGCTATGGGACAGGAAGTAAAGGGAAATCTCCACAATGGGACATCAAAATCTGCCAGAGGTTATAACCCTCCCTTGCGCTATCCAAAGTAAAAATAAGAAAAGGTTTTGCCTAAAGTTCTACTTTAAGCATAGTGTTTTTTTTTTTTTGACCATTTAGACCAGGGATATGCAATTAGCGGACCTCCAGCTGTTGCAGAACTACAAGTCCCATGAGGCATAGCAAGACTGACAGCCACAAGCATGACACCCAGAGGCATGATGGGACTTGTAGTTTTGCAACAGCTGGAGGTCTGCTAATTGTATATGCCCGATTTAGACCCATATAAGACCTATGCCAGACTGTGCATGTGTGCGATCAAAGGAGCGGCATCAGGAGCTGGCTGTGCAGACAAGCAAGACACAGCCATGTCCCCAAATCAAGAAGGTGGTGCATGATGGGTCATGTGGTGGGTAGGAAAAGGGCAACGCAGGACTCACTGGGCTTGTAAGTATGTTTATCCCGCATACAGCATCCAAGGTAAAGCAGGCCATACAATATTACATTTTCTTTCCTTTAGCCAGGGGTTGAAGGAAAGAAAGTCACTTGATTTCCCCATTAACACACACATTGTTGATGGGGGAATCGTTCCCGTTGATAGGGTTGCCACCTCATCCCATTAAACCCGAACACATTTACACAGGTTCTTAGGCCAATTTAATGCAGATAAGGCACGGAGTTTAACCACATTTACCCCATTCCTGCCCAGGCCAACATTCAGCCCTGTCACTCTGAATGACAATTGCGCGGTCATGCTACACTTTTTATAATTTTTTTCACACAAACAGAGCTTTCTTTTGGTGGTATTTGATCACCACTGGGGTTTTTTTATTTTTTGCTAAACAAAAAAAGACCGAAAATTGAGAAAAAAAAAATAAAATAAAAATAAATGTTTTCATAGTTTATTATAAAATTTAGCAAACAGGTAATTTTTCTCCTTCATTAATGTAGGCTGATGAGGCGGCACTGATAGGCTGCACTGATGGGTACTAATAAGGTGCCACTTATAGGTGGTACTGATCGGTACTAATAAGGCAGCACTGATGAGGCTGCACTGGTGGTCACTGTATGGGACCGATGTCCCTTTTACAGAAGTCGGTAATGGGGTTTTTTTTTTTTTTCTCCTCAAAAAGTGATTACCGCCTCCAGTTTACATCATGTGATCAGCTGTCATTGGCTGACACCTGATCATGTGGTAAAGGGCCGGGAACGCCCCTTTACCTTGATCTGTGATCAGCCGAGTCCCAAAGACTTGGTGACCACAGAGGGCACGTGGGCAGCAGGAGGATGTCCATGTACGCCCTTCCGACAATCTAAGCCCATGCTGTAGCCATCTTTTGGTGGTTAATTAGTGGTTAAGAGTTCCACCCAAAAGTGGACCTTCCGCTTTAAGCACTCCTCGCCCCATTACATGCCACATTTGGCATGTAATTGTTTTGGGGGGTGGAGTGGGTACCTAGTTTTGACAGGTACCCAGCTCCCACTTACACTCTCGCCACCTAGGCGACTCCCCCTCTCCCTCCAATCTTCTGGGACACGCCACAGGTCCCAGAAGATTGCCCGGCCACTGAGAAGGCGCATCGTGAAGCCGCAAGCTGTCACACCCGGGTGCCCATACTTGCAATGCCGGCGCCCCGGAGTGGAGGGGGGAGAGAAGCGAGGCTTCGGGCGGCCGTACCGCTGGACCGTGGGACAGGCGAGTGTCTGTTTATTAAAAGTCAGCTGCTACACTTTTTGTAGCTGCCAACGTTTAATAAACTTAAATACGAGTGGAACTCTGCTTTAACCACTTTAATACTGGGCACTTTCACCCCCTATACTGCCCAGGTCAATTTTCAGCTTTCAGCGCTGTCGCACTTTGACTAACAATTGCGCGGTCATGCAACGCTGTACCCAGATTACATTTTTATCTTTTTTTGAGACAGATAGAGCTTTCTTTTGGTGGTATTTAAATCACCTCTGGGTTTTTTTATTTTTTGCTAAACAAATGAAAAAATACCAAAAATTTTGAAAAAAAAAAAAAAAAAAGTTTCTTAGTTTCTGTTATAACATTTTGTAAATAAGTAATTTTTCTCCTTCACTGATGTGCGCTGATGAGGCTGCACTGATTGGCATCAGCAATGGGGATGGTCTCCCTGTGAGGAAACCAGGCTTATCGCCTCTCCTCATGCACTGTCAGTGAGGAGAGGAAAGCTGATAACTGCAGTTTTCTATTTACACTGTGATCAGTTGTGATTGGACACAGCTGATCACATGGTAATGAGCCTATGTCACAGGCTCTTTACCGAGATTGGTAATGTGGTGTGTCCAAGGGACACACCCCAACACAGATCGGCGTGCACGAGGGGCTCGTTCTAAAGGACGTCATATGACGTTCAGTCAGAAAGGTAAAGCCCCCACTCACCCTATAGCAGAATCATGGCCGGATGGGGGCTTTTACACCTTAATCAGCCACAGAACCTGTATAATCAATACGTGTTGGGGTTTAAAGGGATGAGGTGGCAACCTACCCATTGCATTATTGTGCTCTGACAGCAGCAGGTTTCCCAGCTGTCAGGATACAATGATCTCTGCTGCTATGGAAATGAAAGCTCATGATTCCTCTTTCAGGTGGACTTTGGATAAAGGATGAGTGAGGAAGGGGAGATGAGAGAAGAAGGGAGATGAGAGAAGAAGGGAGATGAGAGAAGAAGGGAGATGAGAGAAGAAGAAAGATGAGAGAAGAAGGGAGATGAGAGAAGAAGAAAGAGAAAAAGAAAAAGATGAGAGAAGAAGAAAAAGATGAGAGAAGAAGAAAAAGATGAGAGAAGAAGAAAAAGATGAGAGAAGAAGAAAAAAAAGATGAGAGAAGAAGAAAGATGGAGTTTAGAAGGTGGAAGAGGGAGATGAGTGAAGAAGAAAGATGAGAGAGGATGAGAGAGAGGATGAGAGAAGAAGGGGGACGAGTGAGGAAGAAAGATGAGAGAAGAAGGGAGATGAGTTTAGAAGGGGGACGAGGGAGAGGAGTGAAGAAGAAAGATGAGAGAAAAAGGGAGATGAGTGCGGAAGAAAGATGATAGAAGGGAGATGAGTTTAGAAGGGGGACTAGTGAAGAAGGGAGATGAGCGAGGAAGAGAGATGGAGTTTAGAAGGGGGATGAGTGAAGAAGGGGGATGAGTGAGGAAGAAAGATGAGAGAAGGGAGATGAGTTTAGAAGGGGGAGACCAGGGAGATGAGTGAGGAAGAAAGATGAGAGAAAAAAGGGAGATACGTTTTTGAAGGGGGACTAGTGAAGAAGGGAGATGAGTGAGGAAGAGAGATGAGTTTAGAAGGGGGACGAGGGAGATGAGTGAGGAAGAAAGATGAGAGAAAAAAGGGAGATACGTTTTTGAAGGGGGACTAGTGAAGAAGGGAGATGAGTGAGGAAGAGAGATGGAGTTTAGAAGGGGGATGAGTGAAGAAGGGGGATGAGTGAGGAAGAAAGATGAGAGAAGGGAGATGAGTTTAGAAGGGGGAGACCAGGGAGATGAGTGAGGAAGAAAGATGAGAGAAAAAAGGGAGATACGTTTTTGAAGGGGGACTAGTGAAGAAGGGAGATGAGTGAGGAAGAGAGATGAGTTTAGAAGGGTGATGAGAGAAGAAGAGAGACGAGTGAGGAAGAAAGATGAGAGAAGGGAGAGGAGTTTAGAAGGGGACGAGTGAGAAAGAAAGATGAGTCCAGCTTGGCCTCCTTACCTGTCACTTGTGTGCGGTGGGAACAGCAGGGACAGGTAACTGTGTCCGCGATACCAGGAGGGGGCAGCACCGAGCCGCAATCCGAGCAGAAGTCAGACTCCGAGCTGAAACACGTGCGTGATGAGTCCATCCTATGGGGGAGGGGAGAGTACAGACATGCGTTAGGGGTGTGAGGCCGGTGACACCCGGGGAGAGAAGAGCTACAAGCGGTCCCTTTGCGCCTCCTATGGCGGACACACACATACCCCGGACCCAGCATGACATAACATCGGACACCTTGTTGTCTCACTGGGTGGATGACATGATCTTCCATACACCGATCACTTACACTCTACTCACCTCAATAACACCCGCACTATCGCACACCACTTGCTGCAACTATTACAAGTCTTGCGCTCCTACCGGTAACCATAGAGTCCTACAGCCATGTGCTCACAGCGCCCTCTGCTGGCTACAGCCCGCCACACCCGTCCGTGGCTGCCTTCCAGTAGTAATAATAATACAGAAATGTGGTGTTATCTGCAGACGTTTTTCGTGTATTTAAAGCAGAAAAATAGACAAAGCTTTGTTTTCATTTTAGTAAGGGAGGGCTATAACGCCTGTCAGAGTTTTGTCCCCATTTGTGTCCAATTTGGGAGATTTCCATTCACTTCCTGTCCCATAGCCACAACAGGAAGTGAGGAAATCCTGGGCTGTCACCAGAATTAGTGTCCCTATTCAAAGATTTTCCCTCTATTCCTGTTCTGGTGTCAACCCAAAATGTGGGATTTTCTTTTACTTGATAATGGTAAACAGGATAAATATAGAGGGCGAATCTCTGTAAAAGGAGCACAGACAGCATTATAAACCTGACAGGGTGTTCTAATCTTTTTCCACTCTATGCAAAGCTAAAAAAAAAAGTATTGCCATTAGTTATGGTTTAACCACTTAGTGACTGCCCACCCGCAATGTACAGCAGACAGACGGCAGCTGTAGGCAAAGCAACGTATCTGTACATTGCTGCCTACTTTCAGGTTTTGGGGTGCAGACCCACTGCCTGTTGTGGGAGCCTGACAGCAAGTCCCATTCAATAATTCGCAGCCAGGAGCTGTTGATCGGCTGTGTGCAATCACAGCCCAGAGCTCTGTGTTGACAATTAGCACAGAGGGGTTTATTTACTAAAGCTGGAGAGTGCAAAATCACTCTCACTTCTGCATAGAAACCAATCAGCTTCCAGGTTTTATTGCCAAACCTAACTAAACAAGCTGAGGTCAGAAGCTGATTGGTTTCTCTGCAGAAGTGAGACTGATTTTGTACTCTAACGCTTTAATAAATAAACCCCAGAGTTCTGAAATGTCCATACAACAAACAAAAAACAAGCACAAAAAAAGTCATATTATAGGAACTACCATAGACCCATAAATGTCATGAATCTCATAATATATGCTGTCCCCAAAATATAAAAAATAATGCCACGTTGTACAGCTGTGTATATCTATTCATAGAAAACACTTTTTCTTTAGCATCCATTGTGGGACACAGGCACTCATAGACTGATGGGTAATACCGTGGCCTGCAGGAGGTTTGGAACAGGCAAGCACCAAAGCCAAAAGTCTCTAAGTCATCTTTGACTCAGAGATGTCTATGGATGCACAAATAGGATCAGTAGTCAGTGGATCTCACCATCTTCTCCGCCTGCTACGTAGACTCATCCCCTTCATTCCAGAAAAAGAGAAAGCAGTAGTAGTTGGAACAATCATCAATTCCCGACTCAACTAGGCAAACTCCCTCTACATAGGACTACATAAATACCAGATTGCACGCTTACAAGTCGTCCAAAACACAGCAGCAAGACTAGTCACTGGGAAAAAAAATGGAAATCCATCTCCCTATCCCTGAAGACCATACATTGGCTAACCGTAAAGGATCAAATCACTTTCAAGACCCTCTGCCTCACCCACAAATGCACACAAGGAAACGCTCCTCAATACCTATGTGAGAAAATAAAACACTACACACCCAATCGCAGCCTCCGATCAACTAACCAAAACCTCCTCCTCATCCCTAAATCCCGCTACAAAGATTTGCAGTCCAAGGACCACGGCTATGGAACGCTCTACCCACTAACATCCGCATGTAAGAAAACCATCGGGCCTTCAGAAAAACTCAAGACCCACCTCTTCTAAGAAGCAGGATAGCACAGGACAGATCAAGCGCCTTGGGGCGATTCAGTTTGCAGTTATAGCGCTATACAAGTCATTCATTCATTAATTCATTCAACACTGTGGCAAACAAGGCCAGCCTGATATACCGTAACCTCATCCCACTCCCAGCATGCCCTAGTTTTTTTTTTGCTATTGTCCTAGAAGGATATATTTTCTCTGTTCTGCTAAGGGAAGTTAATTTTTTTTTCTAGCAATTTTTTTTGTCAATCAAGTTGACATCTTTATTTCGATCAAGATTCCTCTACAAGCTCCTTGAGTTGGTCTCTATTAGCAGCTACCCATAACTGCATGTAGCGGTACCCCTGTAGGGGCTGCTGAGTGATTGTGGCCCACCTGTCAGTTCAGCTCCAAGCCCCTGGCCCAAGGTCACCACCCCCCCCCTCCCAGACTGGGGGAGCTTCCTCACAGGCCCTGACAGCCTAATACTCCATCTCCAGTTATTCCACCCGAACAACTCCTACCAGCTGGGCTGACTCTGGGTATTTTAAGGAGGCCTGCCCCATGCCAATCCAGGTTGGGAATTGGCCAGGGCTCCTCAGAACACCCCAGACAGCTCTGCCTCTCTTCCACTCCTTTCTTCTAGAATCCTCTAGAAGCAGAAGGGAGGTAACCGAAAGGTGAAGCTAGCTGTGGGTCACCAGCCTACTCTAAACCACTCCCAGCCCACAGATCAAAACAAACAGACCTAGCTTTCAGCTAGGCATGCCTAAATTTACCTGCACTGACCAAAAATCTCAACTCTAGCATCTACCTAAGTAGAGGGTGCTACACGAGTATCCTCAGCGGTAGCTTTTAGGCAGTACCCAGGTGCCACTGGACTGGATGATAGCAAGGCTAGCCTGAGATGTGACCTATAGGGCTCTGCATTGAGGTGCTTTCCAGATCTAAGTGCACTGTGGTAATTAGGAATCGGGGAAGCAACTTCCCTTTGCTGCTCCTGTTTGCAGATGACACGTAGATTATACTTGGTTGGTCTCTGCTACTCGCCTACAGTGACCTGGTCACCTCTGGTGCCTTGAACCACTTCTCCTACCATCAGCTGGTTTGTGAGTCTTCAACACTTAGCCCAGTACTCTGAGCTACATTGCCCCTGCCTTGAAATTCAACAAGTCTGATCCTAGGCACATGGGGAACAGTCCCATTGTACTGGGTGCCTCCTTTTGGCATAACCCCCTCTTAGTCCTATCCTGGGAGTATTTCACCGCAGTCATGACGTTTTTTTTAGGCCAAATTGCAACTTTGACCACAGAAGTCAAAAGTATACTTCAACACTCTCCCCTTCAGAATCATTATCTGATCTGCCTGAGGCCTTAGCAGATTTTGAGCTATCAGCTGCCCCTATCTGCTGTTGAGCCTCTGTGAGACTTGAGCCAGATCAAAATTTGGTGGTTCAGAAGGAACCAGCTGAATTTCAATCCATGTATGGGCAGGCTGGTTGTACTAAAGTCGATCTATCGATCGACTTCAGTACAACTGGCTTGTCGCGTTTATTTTGCTCGATCACTGCTGGCAGCTATAGCGGCTGGCAGTGATCATTGTATTCTGACAACAGGACCTCCCACTGTCAAAATACAATAGCACAGCAGGAGGCATTCCCACTAGCAACACAGTCACCTGTGGTTAAAGCAAAGAAACTTGCATATAGTGTGGCCTTCCTATGTTACACCTGAGGAATTGAAGACCATGGCTATCCATTACTCCCAGGCTAAAAGTGACCATCTTGGCTCTTACTGATGCATTTCACACCACTTTAAAACTAGAGGATCAACCTGCAGCTTTACCAGTGCTGTTCCCAGTCTAGGCACTTTTAGGAGCCCTAAGACCCCCAAGGCCTTTCCAGTCCACCCACTGTTTTCTCTGGCAGGCCCTGCCTTTCAACCTGCCTTGGCCGTGATGAAGGCTTGCTAATTTGTATCTGAATTGGCTAAAGCCATGAGAAGGATTCGAGTTTTCTTCTAAGCTGATCTCTTGCCTAGTGAGCATTTTGTATATCATGTCTGCAGCCTTAAGCCTCGTACACACGATCCAATTGTTGGCAGGGCATTGTCTGTTGACAGACTGTTGTCCTAAAATCTGACCATTAGTACACTCCTTTTGACAATTGTTGTCCAACTTTCTGCCAACAAATGTTGGATGACATGCTAGTAAATTTTCGGCGGACAACGGTTGGCTGTCAGATTTTCTGATGGTCAGTACACAAGTCTGTCACACAAAAGTTGAAAGTACAAACACGCGTGCTCGGAATCAATGCTCACCAAACACGAAATTAGCAGAAGGGGCCCAAAGGTTGGTGCTCAAGAGCTAAAATTCCTCGTAGTACTACGTTCCTGTTTGTTGCACAGAAATTGTGTACCGTTAGTATGCAAGACAAAATCCAGGCACACACCCTTAAGACAAAAATCTGACACTCGGTTGGCCAACAATAGGATCGTGTGTACAAGGCTTTACTCTAGTGTATGGATAGGTTGTTCATTGTTTCCCTTTTCATTTCCCATATAAGTCTTGTGTCAGTGAACAAAAAAAGGACTTTTTGGCTGAAGTATTGGGCTGCAGATCCAGCATTCAGAAAGAGTCTACTGTGCTTGCCCTTTGAGGGACAAGTCTCTTCTGTTCTGCCCTGGAGACCCTTATCAAGGATGTCACTGAGGGTAAGAGCACCCACCTGTCTCAGCAAAAGAAGCCTAGGGCCCAGATTGGGAAGAGCCACTCTTCCTCTAAGGCCAAGGATAGTTCCTTCCGTTTCTCCCAGAACTCAACCTCCAAAGCCATGTCCAAGCCTGGCACCTAGGCCAACCACAAACCCAGGACTCCCCAACCCTCAGATAAACCTTCAGCATGAAGAGTTACCTCCACTTTCCAAAATGGGGGAATGTCTGTTAGCCTTGGTAGACATCTGAAAAGCCAGCATAAAATATGCCTAGGTATGAGAGGTAGTTTCCAGGGACCTCAAGCTAGATCTCAGCTGTCAGCCTCCTTCTCAGTTTATGTCTTTCAATCTGCCTGTGTCACCGCAAAGATTAGCAGATCTCCATGTTGCCCTTGTGGGTCTTGTGGAGCAAGCAGTCACTGTTATCATATCTGTGGTGGAACAGTTCCAGGGGTTCTACTCAAACCTGTTCACTGTCTTCAAACTTAAAGGGGGCATCCACCCCATCTTGGATCTCAAGGTCCAAAATGTCTTCATTCTGGCCCAGACACTGTGCACAGAATTTACCAGGTCTATTATAGCCTCTTTAACAGGAAGACTTTCTAGCCTCTGTGAATATCAAGAATGTGCATGTCCTCGGTCTTGCAGTGCATCTGTGATTCCTTTGTTTTTCTGTGGGACTTTAATTCATTAATTTTGGGCCTAACAAAGGATCTGGCCCCCATGCTAGCTTTACTGTATACCCAGGTCATCGTCATTGTGGGATATCTGGATGAACTTTTAAGGGAGCATCTGGCACAGGTTCTGTCCAATAATGTAGCTAATGTCCACGTCATCTGGATCTTCTGTCTCAAGGGCCAGTTTACCATCTTGCTTCACGGTTGATGGATTTTATGGCATGTCTGTGGAAGCCCAGGTTCTAAGAGACCGACCTGAATCAGTGATTCCCACAAAGTGCACTTTGCAAGGTCTTCCATTGCACATGGAAGGCTTATTTCACTTGGTGTGAGGCAAGAATCTCATCCCAGGAAATTCTCAGAGGGACGAAACCTGTTCTTTCTGCATGTGGGCCTGGATCAGCAACAGGCCTTAAAGCGGAGCTCCGCTGAAATTTTTTTTTTTAAAAGTCAGCCGCTACAAATACTGCAGCTTTTGACTTTTAATATTAGTACACGTACCTTTCCAGGGTGCCTGCGATGTCCTTACCCGAAGCCAATCTGTCCCTCGGCTCCCAGGTACCGGCACCTTCAGTAAGGGAAACAGGAAGTGAAGCCTTGCAGCTTCACAGCCTTGTTCCCTACTGCGCATGCACGAGTCGCGATGCACGTCCTTACTGGTCCCTGTGTCTTCTGGGACCTGTGTGTCTCCCAGAAGACAGCGGGGGGGGAAGGAGGAGGGGCCGGACATGGCGTAGATTGCCGCAGAATCTGCATCGATCTATCACCGGAAGTGGGAGCTCCTGAAAGGTGCCAAATGTGACACCGGAGGGGGGGAGGAACCGGAAAAGCGGAAGTTCCATTTTTGGCTGGAACTGCGCTTTAAGTACTATCAAGGTTTAGATTTTGGCAGTTGTGTTTTTTCCCCAAAGACTGCTAGCTTCCTATTCCTTAAAGCGGAAGTAAAGCCTCCTCACAAAAAAAAAAAAAAAACGGAACCTGCAAGGCAAAGGCATAATGAGCTAGTATGCATAGCATACTAGCTCATTATGAATAACTTACCTGAGAACGAAGCCCCCGAAGGGGTCCTCATCCACGACCTTCTCCGGCGCCATCAATACCGGAGTGACGTCCGGGTCTCGCCGCTCCAGCGCTGTGATTCGATGGAGCGGCGATGACGTCACTCCCGCGCATGCGCAGGAAAGCGGCATATCGCTGTGAACTCGGCATGCGCAGTGCGCCTGCGCGCCGCTGTCTACGGCGCATGCGCCGTAGACATCGATGCCTCTTTTTTTCTAAATATCTCCTAAACCATGTAGGTTTAGGAGATATTTATTAGACCTACAGGTAAGCCTTAATCTAGGCTTACCTGTAGGCCAGAGTGGTTTGTAAGGGTTTACAACCACTTTAATTAATCTTTTTGTACAGGGTGTCTAACATGTGGCTCGAACTGTTCCCTGTGATTCCATGGGATCTGAATTTGGTTTTCTCTGCCTTTCAAAAACTGCCTTTTGAACGTTTTAGGTATTTTCTCCTTTCTACTCTCACATACAAAGCTGCTTTCTGTGTTGCCTTTACCTCTGCAAGGTCATTGTCTGAGCTGGCAGCCTTATCTTGTAAAAAAACCTTTTGGTCTTTCACAAGGACAAGGTGATGTTGAGACCCAAGTCTACCTTTCTACCGAAGGTCTTTCAACTCAACCAGGGCATTGTGCTTTTGTGCCTCTGTACAGCTCCAGTTTATGAGAAGGAGATCACGCTCCATTGCCTGGATTTAGTACATGCTGTGTGTGTCTACCTTGCAGTTACTGCTTCCGTTAGAAAGTTTGATTCTGTCTTTGTCTTTCCTTATGGAACCTGTGTCTCCTTCCATTTCTCAGTGTCTCAGACAGACCATCATCCAAGCTAAGTCTCAAGGATCGGGTTCCACCTTTTTCTCTTAAGGGGCACTACTCAATCTGTGAGTGCTTCTTGAGCTTATTAGCATCAAGCAAATTTGCAATGCTGCCACCTGGCTTTCTGTTCACATGTTCTCCAGGCCTTGCCTGTTGGGATGTTCAGGCCTCATCAGATGCCATCTTTGAGTGGCAGGCAGACCTCAGTTATGTTCTCTTGTGGGCAGGGCAGCCATGAGAAATTTTTGGGCCCCTTACACAGCTTTAGACCTGCCCCAGCCTGACCACCAACATTCCCCAGGGCTTGCCTATGGGCCATCCTACCGAATCCGCACACCGGCCACCTCACCTGTACGCACTTAGCCCCCCCTCAATCCTGTATATATGTCAGCCCCCTCACCCCTGTATATTTGTAAACCCCCCCCAAACCTGTATATTTGTCATTCCCTCTCACACCTGTATATATGTGAGCCCCCCCCCACACACACACCTGTATATCTGTCAGCCCCCCACACACACCTGTATATTTGTCCGCCCCCCCAAACCTGTATATATGTTAGCCCCCCTCACACCTGTATATATGTCAGCCCCCCCCCCACACATACACACCTGTATATATGGCAGCCCCCCTCACACACACCTGTATATATGTCAGCCCCCTCCACACACACACACACACACACCTGTATATCTGTCAGCCCCCCACACACCTGTATATTTGTCCGCCCCCCAAACTTGTATATATGTCAGCCCCCCTCACACCTGTATATATGTCAGCCCCCCACACACACATACACACCTGTATATATGGCAGCCCCCCTCACACACACCTGTATATATGTCAGCCCCCCCATACACACACACCTGTATATATGGCAGCCCCCCTCACACACACCTGTATATATGTCAGCCCCCCATACACACGCACACCTGTATAAATGGCAGCCCCCCCCTAACACACCTGTATATATGTCTGCGCCCCCCCCACACACACCTTTATATATGTCAGTGCTCCCCCCACACACACACCTGTATATGTGTCAGCACCCCCCACCCAGACACCTGTATATATGGCAGCCCCACATACACAAGTCTGTACACACACAAGCCACTGGCCCCTCCCTGTACACAAACAGCCCCCTCACTTTCCTTCACAGCCCCTACTTGTAACTTCCTACCTGGTCCCAGTTCATTTTTACAAAGCTGACATGTTGCTGAGAAGCATAGTACAGGCAGATCACTGTCACACGAGGGGTGCACATGCACATAGTAGCCAGAGGTGGCAGTAAAGAGCTTGATCTCTAAAATCAATGACACAAAACTGCAGAAACTGTGAGATTGTTTCTATACTGCACAGCACAGATTCCCTTCACCTGCCCGGGCAGGCCCCTCGGGCCCCCGGGGCCCCTTACAGTTGTAATGGCTGTACCCCCCCTGATAGCATCCCTGCTTGTGGGTCTGTTAGTGTTTTGTTGCTGTTGCCCATCCATCAGTTGGACTGGTTTTGCACATCCCAACAGTTAATGAATTCCTGTGTCCATCAAAGAACAATAAAGATACAACTCATTAAACATAGGAAATATGGAGGGGCAGGCTGCATTGATCTTTATATTGACTAGACTTGAGCATATCAAATATTGCTTTATGAAACCTTTCCCTCATATTTTGTGGCTGTACATTGAACAGTCTCTAGTGCTCGTACACAATCTTTTTAATTGCCTACTAGCTGATCTTTGAAAACCTTATACATTAAAGGTTTCCTCTTATGGTGCAAATGTCCCTCATTGCATGGGGAATTTTAAACCCAACCTCCAAGACACACCTCCAATTGTATCATATCTCTATACCACTTCAGATACTCGAATCCCTCATTCCAGATTTCTCAATCTCATCCTGGCATTCCAAAGGCATCTCTACTATCAAAGCTCTTTATACGGATTGCTCCCTCAAAAGCTTTGAGGACCTCATGATAGAGTTTGGCCTGTCAGCCCCTGATGCCGCAAACACACGACCGGACTTTCCGGCAGAATAGGTCAGACGGAATCATTCCATCAGATATTCCGATCATGTGTGATATAATCCGATCGTTTTTGTAAGAAAAGTCTGACGAACCTAGAAATAGAATATGTTTCAAATATTTCCGACGGACTCAATTCCTATCAGGAAAACCGTTTGTCTGTATGCTGGTCCAACGGACCAAATACGACACAAGGGCAGCTATTGGCTACTGGATATTGAACTTCCTTTTCTAGTCCCGTCGTACGTCATCACGTTCAAAACGAATGGACTTTCGAACAGACTTTAGTCCGTTTGTGTGTGGGCAAGTCTGTTCGTTCGGAAGTCCGTCGGACCTATTCTGCTGGAAAGTCCAGCCGCGTGTACGCGGCATGAGTGTTTTTAATATATACAAATTGTCCACCTTCTACGCACAACACACAACCAGCTCATAACTATCCCCACTGATGTTGAACAATTTTGTGTTTTACCTACTCGAACCAGAGGAACCTTTACATTCTATAATATCTTTCACAGCAAAACCTCCTTTACAAAGTCCACTCCCTTAAATAAATAGGAGTTAGATCTTTCATCTTTGTTCACAGACTCGCAATGGCTCCTTGCTTTTAACTCAATATGTAAATCTAATAAATATATTGAACACTGGGAGCTGATTCAAAAAAAATCACTCAATGATGGTATGTAACCCCATACCGCTTGACCAAATTCTACCATGCACAGTCCACTCTATGCTGAAGAGAATGCAGTTCCAAAGCAACGTTAGTTCATATATTTTGGCACTGTAAACACATCAACAGTTTCTGAAGAAAAATATTTTTAGTTATTTCTGAAGTTACTGGTATAATCACTTCTCATCTAGCTTTGGCCATCTTAAACCTAGGTATAGAGAATTTTGTTACCCAATTTCATACAATTGTCACTCATATTCTTCTAGTGGCTATGATTACTATTACTAGGCCTTGGAAGCAAAACAAAAAACTCCTAACCCTTCCGAAACTGTTGAGACAGTCAAAACACATTTTATATTTGAAAGAATGTTAGCCATCAAATGAGACAAACTCTCAGTTTACTCTTGGAGATCATAGGCCCAATGATCTAAACAAGATTGATGTAACCTGCTACTTTATAATGATCCTCATGTGCTGCACCCCATTACTACTCTTATTGTTAATATACTGTACTGTATATATCTCTTCTTTTTGTTTTCTTGTTTGTATTTGCTCATGACCATTTTTTTTCACCACTATGTGCTGTTTGTATTTTGTTACTTTTAAAATTCAATAAAAACTCAATGTTAAGAAAAAGAACAGACATTTTTGTTCATACTGTAAAATGTATTTCTTTTGACCAGTGTCAAAATCCCCCTGTAGGCAGCACTGTATCCTGTATCCAGACCATGAAAAATTGTGTCCCTTTATTTACGGTAAGTACAAAAATTCCATTATTGTTAATAAAATCAATTAAAACATCAAAACAACCCTGACTGAATGGACTAATGGGGTACCCCAGGTTCACATATCAAAATATTATTATTTTTGTATTGTAGTAGGAATAGCAATGCATCCATTTCTTTTCACTCCCGGCATTCACTGAAATATATATAAGAATCTCTTGCATCTACTAAACAAACTGGTTTTCAATTAGGAACGCACTTGTAAACTAAAATTCCTCATTAATGTTCACCTCCCACTGACTTTAATTGGCTTAGCAGCAAAATTAATTACCATATTTATCGGCGTATAACACGCACCCCAAGTTTAGGAGGGCATTTTAAGGAAAAAAAAGTTTTAGGAGGGAAGTTTAGGGAAAAAAAAAACTTACATTTAAGCGTCATTTGCAGCCTTGCCCAGCGTCATTTGCAGCCTTGCCCAGCGTCATTTGCAGCCTTGCCCAGCGTCATTTGCAGCTTGCCCAGCGTCATTTGCAGCCTTGCCCAGCGTCATTTGCAGCCTTGCCCAGCGTCATTTGCAGCCTTGCCCAGCGTCATTTGCAGCTTGCCCAGCGTCATTTGCAGCCTTGCCCAGCGTCATTTGCAGCTTGCCCAGCGTCATTTGCAGCTTGCCCAGTGTCATTTGTAGCTTGCCCAGTGTAATTTGCAGCTTGCCAGCGTCATTTGTAGCTTGCCCAGTGTCATTTGCAGCTTGCCAGCGTCATTTGCAACCTTTGCCCACGTTTACATTTCCTGTCCCCGAGACAGACCGCGCGTGCGCCGCCGAAAAAGACCGAAGCGCCGCCGGAAAAGACCAAAGCGCCGCTGGAAAAGACCAAGCCGACTGTTCGGCTCCGCTCGCGGTCCCGCCTCCCTGCTGTTTCGGGAGCGAGTGCAAGGAGGCGGGACTAGGAGCGTAGCCGAACAGTCGGCTCGGTCTTTTTTTTTTTCGGCGGCGCTTCGGTCTTTTTCGGCGCCGCTTGCTATTTTTCGTCGCCACACGCTATTTTTGTCACTTTTTTGTGGGGGGATCGGCGTATAACACGCACCCACGACTTTCCCCCGATTTTAAGGGGGAAAAAGTGCGCCTATAAATACGGTAATTTATAGATTTGCTAAACTCTTGGCGAATCAAACTTTTCTGGATTTGCCAATCGCCATCCCTACCCAGTATCGGTGGGTAGGGATGGCGCAGATAAACAGGTACAACTGATGTAGGAGGATTTGTTTAACCACTAGACGACCAGCCCCCGCAGTTATACTGGCTTGCCTGGGCCAATCGCCGGCGCGACGACAAAGCCGATGGACGTGCCCAGTGGCCACAATGTTAATCAGGCACCTGCGATCGCTCCTGAGAGACACAGAACAGAGGTCTATCAATGTAAACAGACAGATCTCCGTTCTGTCAGGGGTGAGGAGACACATCTGTTGTTCATACAAAGTATGAACAGCGATTAGTCTCCTCCTTCAGGCAGTCCCACCCCCCACAGTTAAAATCACTCCCTAGGACACACATTTAACCCCTTGAGCGCCCCCTAGTGTTAACCCCTTCCCGCCAGTGACATTTATACAGTAATCAGTGGCTATTTTTAGCTCTGATCGCTGTAAAAAACTCAATGGTCCCAAAAAAGTTTTAAACGTGTCAGATCTGTCCGCTGCAATGTTGCAGTCCCAATAAAAAATGCAGTTTGCCGCCATTACTAGTAAAAAAAAATAATAATAAAAATGCCATAAATCTATCCCCTATTTTGTAAACGCTATAACTTTTGCGCAAACCAATCAATATTATTATATATAATAATAAACTTATTATAAAATAATAATCGCTTATTGTGATTTTTTTACCAAAAATATGTAGAAGAATACATATCAGCCTAAACTGAGAAAGAAATTAGTTTTTTTATATTTTTTGTGGGGATATTTATTATAGCAAAAAGTATAAAATATAACTTTTTTTTATAAAAATTGTTGCTCTTTTTTTTTTTATAGCGCAAAAAATAAAAATTGCCGAGGTGATCAAATACCACCAAAAGAAAACTCTATTTGTCGGGAAAAAAAGGACATCAATTTTGTTTGGGTAGAACTTCCCCCGACTGCGCAATTGTCAGTTAAAGCGACGCAGTGCCGTATGGCAAAAACTGGTCTGGTCAGGAAGGGGGCAAATCCTTCCGGGGCTGAAGTGGTTAATCTCGGTGTATCCCCTGAGGCCAGTCACTTCACTGGGTATATGTGAGGGCTTACAACCACTTTAGGTGAACCTCCTGTTATGTAGTATGGTGGCTGTTATTGTTGGCTTATTGTTGAAGATACAGGTTTCAGTGCTACAGTATAATCTTGATCCTTCTTCTATAACTGGTGAGTCATGACCCCGAAACAATCACGCCTATTGCAGCTGTCTAGACACGTACTAGTTTCTAGTTAGTGACTTAGCAAATAATGAAGCAAAGAAAAAGCTAACTGGCTCTTAGAATTTCTTCAATTTCTTTAAAACTTGAGGCAGAAAAAAGGACCCAAATGAATGCATCTCTGTAATTATTAATAAATCCTTTATTGTATTTTTTTAAAGCAAGCATACCTGGTATTGACTTAGTATTACCATCTTACAGTCCCTGGTGCACCAGATCTCAGACTGGGAGAGGGACAGGCAGCATAAAGAATCAATCACACTATTATTAGAGAGTTAAGTAATAGAGAAACAAGCAAATCGGAGTGCTGCTTCTCCTTCCACTGTCCAGTCACAGGGTGGGGACTGAGGAAGAGACCTGTAAGTGAAAATGAAAGTGAAGCCGCAAACGCTCAGGTCCCCTCCTCTGCCAAGAAGGACTGTGCTTGTGTGGCAGAACTGTCTCAAATAAATGGGCTTTATGTTAAAAAGCTGCCCTTTGTGAATTAAAGTGGAATTCCAGTCAAACCCTAACTACTCTTAAAAACACACTCTCCCCTACTCCTAACACCAATTCTGAATAACCTGTGTAGGAAAAGATCTGTATACTTACCTATTTTCAGCCCGCTCTGGTCCGGTCACGTGATTGGCTTCCCTCCATCAGCCGTAGGGGAGAGGATGGAGCACAGAAAACAGATGGTCCATTGAAGCCTATGGGTGACATACCAGCCATTGTCAGTGTGCTCTCTCCTCTCCCCTGCAGCCGGCTGACACAGGGGAGGTCACATGACCAGACTGGACTGGCCTGAAAATAGGTAAGTATATACCTACTGCTTACCAGTGATGTAAGTAACTGAGTTAAAATAAACTGAGTTACTTAACGCAGTTACTTTAGAGGGTAACGAATAATCTGATTACTTTTCCCCTCATGGTAACGCAGTTCCCATTACTTGGGCGGTGTTACCGCAATTACATCTAGCGCCACTAGATGGCAGTAGTGCAATTCCGGTGTCCTGCCGGATAAGAACCCCCTGTACTACGCAGGCGCAGCAGCGATTGCGCAGTACGAAGGACTACGGAGCTTACGAAAATTGCCGAACCTAAACAGCTCTGAGTGAACTCTACACCGCGCAGGTGCAGTTAACATGTAATTGTACGAGGCGATGCCGCACGCTCCTGATGCTCGTGCTACTCTGCAAGGGGCGTCTATCGTGTAAGTAAGGGGCGGGTCTAGTATTACTGTAACCGAGGGGCGCATTTATTATTATTGTTATATATATATCGAGCTCTGCCCATTAATTTAACATTCGCCCTCTTCTGTAGCCATCCGCCCCTTACACGATATAATAATAATAGACCCGCCCCTTGCTTACACGCTATAACAGATCTGCCCCTTGGTTAGAGTAATAATAGAGCAGCCCTTTGGTTACATGATATATAACAATAATAATAAATGCGCCCCTTGCTTACAGTAATACTAGACCCGCCCCTTGGTTACACGTATAGAATATAAAAAAAAAAGTCACAGTTACTTTGCTGCGTAACTAATTACTTTTCCAATGTAGTAACTGAGTTACTAACACAATTACATTTTGGTAGAAGTAATTTGTAACTTAACTAATTACTTTTTTTAAAGTAAGATGACCAACACTGCTGCTTACACAGGTATAGGTGTTTGTAGGGGGTGGGAGCATTTTTAATATCAGTTAGAGTTTGACCAGAATTCTACTTTAACCACCTTACCCCAGGCCAATTCTGACATTTCTGTCATGCGTGTAAGAATCAGCATTTTTTTTTTTTACTATAAAATTATTTAGAACCCCCAAACATTATATATATTTTTAAATTAGAGACCCCGGAGAATAAAATAATGGTTGTTGCAATTTTTTTTTATTTTTCGTGATTTTTGCGCAGCCATTTTAAAAACACAATTTTTTAGGACCAAAATACTGTACACGTTAGTGAATTATAGTGCACACAAACACAATACAATACCCATTTTTGGTAAAATATAAAAGCTGATGTTACACCGAGTAAATAGATACCTAACATGTCACGCTTTAAAAGTACCTACACCCCTGGAAGGACTGACAACTTAGGGTACCTTAAAAAAATCTCCATAGGCCATGCTAAGTCTTCACAGGTTACCAGTCTAGAGTTACACAGGAGGTCCAGAGCTCTCGCTCTGACATTTTTGGCGATACCTCACATGTATGGCACAATCACGGTTTACATATGTATGCATCCTTACGTAGGTGCTTGCCTTTTTTTTACTTTTATTATTTATTTTATTTAAATCTTTTTTGTACTCTGTCCCCTTAATTTTTTTTTATCAACTTTATTGCTATCACAAGGAATGACCAAAATCCCTTGCGATAGCAATAAGTATGACAGGTTCTCTTTTGGAGGGATCTTGCTGACGCATTTGTGTTCTGCTGTGTCAGAAACCATGAATCAGACTAAGGCCGGGTTCAGACTGCTGCGGTGCGGGAGATCGCATATGATTCGCACCGCACTGCAGTTCAAATCATATGCGATCTCTGTGCGATGCAAATTCAGCCATACAGATAGTATGGCTGAATTCGCATCGCATTCGGCCCAAAATCGGACAGGACCCTTTTTTTCGCTCCGCAGCAGAATCGGATCGCATGGTGTTCTCACCATGCGATCCGATTCCTGTCCGAGTTTGCAGATCGCACTGCGATATGCGAGCTGCTATGGGGGTGTCATTAACATTTCATTGACACCCCCAGCAGCTCGCATAGGGCAGTGTGAACTGCCGGCGGGAGACATGCGGTGCGGGAACTCGCAGTGTATTCGCAGCGTTCCCGCACCGCAGCAGTGTGAACCCAGCCTAAGACAGAAGTACAGTTAAATCACACTTGTTTAATAATAATAAAAAAGGTTAACAGAGTAAACGTAGTCAAAACATAGGCAGAGTTCAGGAACTGGAACGGATAGTCAGACAAGCCAAAACGTCAGGGAGCCAGAGATGAGCGTAGTAGAACAGCAAGCAGGATCTGGAGCCAGAAGGAATGTCAGCCAAGCAAGACTTTAACAGGAACACGGAAGAGTGTCTCTAGAGCTGTGGCGAAGGCAGAGATCACCTGGACTGGACGGCTTAAGTAGGCAGGACTAACGAGCAGGATATCATCAACAGGTGAGTCACTGTGGAGAGATAGGAGCTGGCAATTAGCCTAAAGCTGAGCGGCCAGCTTTGAGAAAGAAGGGCGGAGCCCAGCCATGACATGCTGGTGGGGGAACCATCCCCCATCAGCAGAATACAATGATCACAGCAGCGATCAGGTGAAAAAAAACCTGACATACTGGTTGTACTGAAGTCGATCAATGGATTAACTTCAGTACAACCAGCCTGCAAATAGACGGATCAAAATTTCTGGCTTTAGCCTTTAAAGTGGATGTAAACCCACTCTCATCCTTTCTAATCTACTGCAATATTGGTTATCTAGAAGGATATACATGCCTCCTGCATGTATACTTATCTGTCAAATGTCTCCTCTCTGTCTGCTATGACACCCGAAAAACTGCAGATTTTGTGGGTGGGTCTGTATTCCAGGGCTCAGTGGGTGGAGTCGCGATGTCAGAAGACTCCCCGCCCACCTCTACACTCCCCTTATCAACATGCATTTTCTCCTGTGTATTTCTTACACTGAAATTCTGCTATGATCACTAACATCCAGTCAAAACCCAGAAAAGTCCTGCATGCTGAGGTGTGGAACAACCAATTCTTGCAGCAGGGCTGGTGCAAGGGTTTTTGACACCCTAGGCAAAACCTAATTTTTCCGCCACCATTGGCTCCACCCCCTTTACACTGCCCATGTGACAGAAGGCGGCGCTATACAGAAAACATCGGCTCTGCTTCCTCTAGCGCTGGCTCCAGTACTGCGCCTCTAATTACACTACCGGTCAGACTTGCATTCTGAAGCCTGCAGAGCATGCAGACACAGATGGAAACCAGTGGCCGGGCGCCCCTAGGCAGCAGTGCGCCCTAGGCGGCTGCCTAGTTTGCCTAGTGGTAGCACCGGCCCTGCCTTGCAGAGCTGCTGAAGAAAGAATTGGGGGTGGGAATTAAAAAAGAATGCATGTCTTAGACTAGTGCACGAGATATGTAAATCACCTGTCAATCACAGCAAGGGGGAAGAACGGACAAAGTTTTCACAGTTTGTCCGTTTTATTTTACTGAAAAAAGATATGAGGATTGCTCAGAGCTGGATTAACTCTTTGTGGCAAGACTGGGCACAGCTGATCTGAAATCCCATACTCTATATTGTGCCAGACAAAAAAAATAAAAATTTGGCTTTACATCCATTTTAACTGTATGAGATTTAGGGCGATGTCATATGATCTTGTCAATGGTGACAACTCAACAGCACCTGGATCACTAACAAACCCCCTGTTTTAATGGAGTCGCTTCCTCGCTAGCCAGACCAGCAATATTACTTTTTCACTGGTGAGAGAGATTCAGCTGCATTCCAGCTTCTCCCGATTGTGTTGCTAGCAGCAGCGATGCCCATGTGATGTCAGCTTTGTTTACTAATGCACTCATTTTCCAGAAATGACTAGCCTTGCTACTTTTTTATCCTTTATTCCATCTCAATGCTGCTAATCTCCTGCGGTCTTGTCAGCCACTTCCTGTCTACCTGCATGTACTCCAGAAATGACTGCATGGCATTTCTCAGGACTGGTGTTCTGATGGATGACACAGCCCCTGGTAGGCTCCATCACAAAGCCACATTACAAGGTGACAAAGAAGTACAATTGGGGCACAAGGACAGTGCTGTCACCTTATAACAGAAAGTGCCAGAAGCAGGACCTTATGGCAGGAACACCAGGCATTTTAGTAAAAGCTGCAGATATAAAAATATTGAAAATCATTTTTACAATTGCATTAAATTTTAGTTCAATCCTGTCACTACTGGGTCCAAAGTAAAGTAAGGGCAGCCAAGACAATGAGATCATATAATATAGAAACATAACAGAAAGATGACAGATAAGGACCAGGTGGTCCATCGAGTCTGCCCTCCTTTTTTTTGTATGCTTACCTTTCCAAGGGCCTGTGTCTTAAAACTCTGCCATGTTGCAAATCTCTGGCAGCTTCAGTTATGAGACTTTCAGGTGTGTTGAACACCTGCGCACCTGTTGCATGCTGTGGTTTCTTCTACTGGCCCCTATGTTGATACAAGACTTATGAGACAACAGAAGAAACCATAGGGCTTAGCAGGGGAGCAAGTATTCCACATACCCAGAGGTAACAGATACCTGGAGTGGCTGGAGATCTGTAATGTAGTGGAGTTTTAAGCTATGGTAGCAGAAAGGTAAGTATAGATCAAGGGTGTCCAAACTTTCTAAGCAAAGGGATAATTTACTGTCCCTCAGGCTTTAGGGGGGCCGGACTTTGGCTAGTAGGCATAGAAAATGCCCCAGAATCAGTGCCCCATCATTGGTTTTAATAGGAGAAATAGTGTTCCGTTGATAGTGTCAGGGGGAATGGTGCCCATCATTGGTATCAGTTGGTGGAATAGTGCCCCAAGAGCCAGATAAAGGCAAGCATAGGGCCACATCTGGCCCCCAGGCTGCAGTTTGGAAAACACTGGTATTGATCATCGCCTTTTACAGGCTGCCTTTACTTTGTACCCCCTATGCCAGGGTCACTTTTTTGACATTTTAGCTTCCATTCATGCTTCAGGTAATTTGAAGCTTTCTTTGTGTATGAATGCATTTTTTTGTGTTTCAAGCATCAGGTATTTTTGTTTTGGTCAATGGAAAACAATATCATCTATGACATCGTCATCCTTGTATCTGCTTCCCGTTTGCTCTGTCAGGGCTCTTGAGCCATGTCCGCTATGCTTATTTTTTCCCAGGCCCTCTGCCCCTTCTTGCAATGGGCGTCACTGGGGTCTGTAGAGATTCTTGTGGGCCCTCACCAGCATGGTCACTCCTAACTCCTCCATTTTGTTCACAGGTCTTAAAGTGGCCATACATGCTTCAAATTTTTAAAACATCTTCGATTTGATCAAAACAATTGAATCTGCAGAAAAATAAAATAGCCACAACTTCCCTTCTGATCGATTTAGGCTCAAACTGAATCGATGGACCAAGGCAGAAAACTGTTGTTTGTTTTGCATCTGCTGGCAGCAATGAAATACCTTGTTCATGAATACGATCATATTTTGATCAATCAGATTATGCGATTATAATGGAAACAGAAATGCTATTGATTACTTATGATCGATCATAAGTTATGATCATATCATAAATATCGATCACCATCCACTTCCCCGTATGTGGTGCATGGATTAAAACTACAACTACAGATCAATTATTCCAATCAGAAGAGATAAGTCCGAAAAGAAGTCGATCATTTGTGTGTATGGGTACATTTAGTTTGCTGAGAAGAAAACACGATGAGTAGAGAACAACATTGCACAAGAATATATGGATACCATGGAAGTTTAGAACATTAGAGTTGGATTCACACACCGACAAAAAAATTGGGTATATAACTCACCATTAATTGCACTCACTGGAATAAATTGTTTTATTCCAGGGAAAGAGACACTTTTTGGTTTTAGAATGGGGAATGCACAAGTAAAAGACATCACTATAAATGGAAAAATGAAATCACTACGGGAATTAGAGGAAATGAATGGGTGGAAGATTAGTGAGTGGGAATTTTTTCAACTAAAACATTTGGTAAACGCACTACCTCAATTAGAGATGGAAAGAAATGAAACCCTTTGGAAAAAACCTGTGGGGCACAAACCACACTGAAAAATGGAATATCTAAAATATACGGAATACGGACAGATCTAGAAGGACAAGGAAAGCCCTCCTACATAGGAAAATGGGAAAAAGAAATAGGTATAAAATTAGAAGACAAACAAGTCAAGAGGATGATAGGAGCAGTATATAATTACACAAGGGATATGAATACGATTGAAATGAATTATAAACTCCTGGCAAGATGACATCTGACTCCAGAAAGAATCCATAAATACCAACCAGATAAATCCCCAAGGTGCTGGAGGGAATGCAAACAGAGGGCAACGATGATACACATCTGGTGGGAGTGTCCAAAAATGAAGGACTACTGGCAGGAAATCCTGTACTATGTAAGAGAGGTAACTGGAGAAAAGATAGTCAATAGTCTGCAGACATGCCTATTTCATGATTCCAAAATTCCAAAGAAGCAATATAGGAAAACATTAACTCCAATACTTTTGAATGCTGCAAATGGTCTAATCCCCAAAAAATGGTTACGCATAGAAAAACCGGATGTAAGAGAGTGGTTTGAGCGAATAGAAGACTATAGCAAAATGGAATACCTATGTTGTAGACATAAAAGACACTCAGGGAAATATAACAGAATATGGGGAAGATGGAAAAACTTTAAAATCTCGGAGAAATATCTGGAAAAAATGATGGTGGGCGAAAGGGCCTGAGCAGATTCGGAAACAAAAGAGGGGCGAGAATAAAACAAACCAAAAGGGTAGGGGGTGGGATGGGTTGGGGGTGGAAGGTTTAGTAAGGGACAGGGTAGAAGAGAGGTTTATAAGATAATTAGGATAGATACAAAAGTAGTGAATAAGAATTAAAAAAAAATTATAATAACATTTTTTTTTGCTTTTTGGAAAATGCTGATAATAGAAAATAAATAAAATTAATAAAGTTTTAGATAGAACTACCACAATGATGTGAAAACGAGAAGGAGACAAAAAATGAACGTAAAGTTGAAATAAAGTCTCTCGATAGAGTTTGAAGAAGTGGTATAAAAAAAAAAAAGAGGTTGCTAAGAAGAAGATAAATGTGCTAAAGTGGTCGTTTTTTCATTTTCAGGTGCTCCGGTTGGCCCCTTCTCTGCCTTTTGGCTAAAATCAGGTATAGCATCTGTTCTTTTCAGTGTGCAGTAGGGGAGCTCTGCCATCATTCTGGCCTTTGGGCTGAGATGGCTGGCTGTATAGTATCCTTGCTTGTATGATGGAGGTCCTGAGGGGCCCTTCTTGTGGGAAGGAATATGAATTGAGCACCTAACGGGTAAGGCGGGGGTAGGTAGTACTTCCCTAGTGTGTAGGTTTCTGTTGGCTTACTGATTGGGTGACATAGGAAGCGTCTATGGCCTCATGCACATTTCCCCGCATTTTATATGTAGTAAAATTCAAGATGTGGCATGTACATCCTGCCATACAAGTGAACAACTGTATGCAGCCATAGCCGTGTAAACGCTGATGTCTATTCGTGCATAGGTTTTATTTCCCAAAAAACATAGCCGTTGTGCTGGGTAAGTACCTCAAACATGCATGCACAGGTAAATGCCAATGTACAGAAGCATCAGCATTTACATGACTATGACTGCATACAACCATTCACTGGTATGGCAGGCTGTATACGTCAACCGTGGCTCTGTCGGGAGTCAGCAACCTGTAGATCGGACAGATGACTGGTAGATTGCGGTCTGGTCTTGCTGACCCGCCATCCCCGAGCACCAAACAGAGAGCAATGCAGAGGGACTACTCTACTTGTAAAGTTGGAGCTGTAGTAGGGAGCAAGACCTGCATAAGCAGATGCCTCCTCTGCAGTGCTGGCTCCTGTCCCATGGGGAGTGATACCAACTGCACTCCACCTCTTATCCTGGCTAGTGGTCTCCAGAGGGGTGCCAGCAGCAGGAAAGAAGAGATTGTCGGGTCAGTGTGAAGCCATACACTGGGCATAATAGTATAGGGCTACTTTCACACTGATGTGCTGCTGTTTACCCACACCGCGGGTGCAGTGCAGTGTACCTGCAGCTTTGTCATAGACTTCAATTATATCCTGAAAGTTTGGTGCACTTTCTGAACGCAGGAGTTTTGATGCGTTTTCAGAAAGTGCACCCCACACCTCCCGGATATAATAGAAGTCTACAGAAAAGCACAGCCAACTCAGTACACTGCGCTGCACCCGCGGTGCAGGTAAACTGCAGCACATCGGTGTGAAAGAAGCCTTATAAGGGGCTTAGAACAGTTTGGGGGTGGCAAAACCTTATAGTTAAGACGTGTTTTTATCATCCTCACCTCAACCGCACCCCCTTTAGCTGCAGTGGCCATGTGTACACATGTTGCAGCCACAGCAGGAGTTATACGCCCTGTCATGGTTGTTGTAGCACCTGCTAAGTATGACCCATTCAAGTGAATAAGGCCACTCTGCAAGTGCCCTGCAACCTTGTACAGTACAGCAAACTATGAGTTAAAGCAAGCAGTATTGTGTTGCTTTCTCACCATGTTCTACCCCTTGGACCCTGCAGAAGCATGCCATTACGGGGTACGTGGCTCCATTTACTTGAATGGGTCATGATTGGCAGGCAGTAGCATCCACCAAATGCAACAGGTGGCTTGAAGAGCAGCTCCAGGCTCCTTCTGAAAAAATTAAAAGTCAGCAGCTACAAATGCTGTAGCTGATGACTTTTAATATTAGGACACCAAGACCCCTTTCACACTGGGGCCGTGGCCACTAGCGGGGTGCCTTTAACCCCAAAAAAGGGGTTAGAAACTCCAGTTTTGCTGTGCTTTCAAAGCGCTGCCCATTCATTCCTATGGGAAGGGGCGGTGTAGAATACAGCGCTCCCAACCCGCCCCAATGATGCTGCATGCAGGACTTTTTTTCCTGTCCCACAAGCGCACCGCCCCAGTGTGAAAAGTCACACTGGAATGAATGAGAGGAGGTTTTCAGGCTCTTAGCAGAGGCTATTTCCAGTGCCCCGCAAACTATCCCAGTGGGAAAGGGGTCTTACTGGTCCACAAATCCAGCACTGTCTTCACCCGAGCCAATTTTTGAATCGGCTATCGGATGCTGCTGCCGCCGCCATCTCCACTAACAGACACTGGCAGTGAAGCCTTGCAGCTTTACAGCCGGTGTCCACCCCGTACTGCACAGGCGCATCGCTTGCGCAGTACGGAGGACAAGGAGACTCCGAAGATAAACGGCGCCTGCGCACTGAGTCCAGGTTCAAGTCCCACCGTGCAAGTGGACATAGTTACATAGTTAGCTAGGTTGAAAAAAGACACAAGTCCATCCAGTTCAACCACAAAAAAAAAAAAATATATATACACACACATATATATCATACAATCCCATATACCCCATTCTATACCCACAGTTGATCCAGAGGAAGGCAAAAAAAAAAACAGCAGAGCATGCTCCAATTTGCTAAAGTGGGGGAAAAAATTCCTTCCTGATCCCCCGAGAGGCAATCGGATTTTCCCTGGATCAACTTTACCTATAAATGTCAGTACCCAGTTATATTATGTACATTTAGGAAAGTATCCAGGCCTTTCTTAAAGCAATCTACTGAGCTGGCCAGAACCACCTCTGCAGGGAGTCTATTCCACATTTTCACAGCTCTTACTGTGAAGAAACCTTTCTGTATTTGGAGATGAAATCTCTTTCCTCTAGACGTAAAGAGTGCCCCCTTGTCCTCTGTGTTGACCGTAAAGTGAATAACTCAACACCCAGTTCACTATATATATAGGGCGGACACTATCCGACGGGGACAGTATTCGACACAACGCCGGCTCCCTACTGCACATGCGCAAAGCGCGCTGCAATTTGTGAATGGCCCGGCGGTGGGGGAAGGAAGAGAGGGCCTGCCGCTGGATCAGCCAGACGGAGTGGGTACCTGCCGACCCAGGTACCCACTCCCCCCCGAAAAGGTGCCAAATGTGTCAGCAGAGGGGGGAGAATGCAAACAAGCAGAGCTTCCCGTTTTGGGTGGAGCTGTTTTATTTCCTGCTGTTGCATGTGTACACCTTTGGCTGTTGCCTCAGAAGCTAAAAGGAGTATGGATTGGGAGTGGTAAAGCTGCGACTCAATCGCAGGGTTTTACCACCTCCAACTTTACATGTGAATGAACCCTAATGCCCTGTACACGCGATTGAACATTCCGACAACAAAGTCCATCGGATTTTGGCTCAAACTTGTCTTGCATACACACGGTCACACAAAGTTGGTCGGAAAATCCGAATGTCAAGAACGCGGTGACGTACAACACGTACGACGAGCCAAGGAAAATTAAGTTCAATAGCCAGTGCTGCTCTTCTGCTTGATTCAGAGCATGCATGGAACTTTGTGCGTCGGAATTGTGTACAATCGGAATTTCCGACAACGGATTTTGTTGTTAGAAAATTTTAGATCCAGCTTTCAAACTTTGTATGTCGGAAATTCCGATGGAAAAAGTCTGATGGAACCTACACATGGTCGGAATTTCCTACAAGCTCTGATCACACATTTTCCATTGGAAAGTCCGATCGTGTGTACAGGGCATAAGGGTGCTGCTGCCAATTGCAGCTAAGACCCCTTTCACACTGAGGCATTTTTCAAGCGCTAAAGAGGTAAAAATAGCGCCTGTAAAACTCCTCCCCTGCAGCCCCAGTGTGAGAGCCCGAGTGCTTTCACACTGGATCAGTGCGCTTGCAGGAGGTTGGAAAAAGTCCTGCAAGCAGCATCTTTGGAGTGCTGAGCACACCGCTCCTCCACCACCCCTGATCATTTTAAATGAATGGGCACCGCTGCCGAATCACCTGCAAAGCAATTTGGCAGCGGCACATTTAACCCTTTCTGCGGCCGCTAGCAGGGGTTAAAAGTGCCCCGCTTTACCGCTAAATCGGCTCAATGTGAAAGGGTTCATTCACAAGTGCAGCAGGCGCTGCTGCTGCTCTGAAAAGGTGGCGACATGTTGCCTCCTCACCACCTGATTAAAACCCATGATTGCCAAGCAATTCACCCGACTGTGACACAGTAGTATGGCAATTAGAGGTTTAAATCAGGAGTGAGGAGGAGACACTGTGCCCAGTGATCTTTGACTCCTGCCATGTTGTTCAGGTAGATCTCCACCTCCTACCCCTGCTCTATGGCATTGGAAAGTGGCAGGAATGTTAATGGCAGACATAGAAAATGTCTGCAGACTTCCATGTGCTTAAAGCCCATGAGTGTATGCCATGCAATGTTCCTGCTTATGTCAGTGACTCTGGGGTTAGGTGTAGAACATTGACATTACAGGGTGCAGCAGTGTACACCTTCCTCTGTGTATGACACCCTCTGACTGGAGGAACCTCCCTGCCGCCCTCTCGTCACTCAGGGACCGGCAAGAAGCACCGGATGACGTACTTCCTGCCCGGGAAGCAACCTCTTTCCTGGGCAGCCCCTGGAGAGGCGGGGAGGTTTTGGTGTGACGGGAAAGGAGGCACACAGGAGCTGGACACTGAGTCTTCCGGTATCCCCCCTCCCTGCACAACCCGGGGGGAGAGAGTGAGAGAGGATCCGGAACGCTGTACTGCAGAGCTGTGCTTCCCGCCCGGACCGAGTTTGCGGGTGCACAATCCCATTGCGGCCGAGGAGGAGGATGAAGCCTGGGGAGAGGCGGCTGTAAGACACACGGAGAGCAAAATGCAGAGAGCCATGGAAGGGAAGCCCGGCCTGCAGACCGTCTACCAGGCCGTGCAGGCCCTCTACCATGACCCGGATCCCAGCGGGAAGGAGAGAGCCTCGCTGTGGCTGGGAGAGCTGCAGAGATCGGTGAGGGGCCTGTACACACATGTGGGTAGGGGGAGGGCGGTGTATGAGGGGGATCTCCCACATGAGGGCCATGCTGGGCCTCCCAGACACGAAGGCTCCCCCTGGTGGTGGGGGGAAATCCGGATGTGTCACAATAGATGTGAGATCGTGTGTGTGTCTCTGCAGGGCTGGGCATGGATTGCTCATACAGGGAGGGTGCTGGATCCAATCTCACCTGCAAGATCTGGACTGCTCCCCCCCAGTGTGTGAGCATCATGGCACATGTAATCCTGCCCAGATCCATGTGGGGGCACAGACAAAACTTTCCTTTTTAGTGTTGGATGGGGCAGGGAAGGGTTACACCTTTTTTAAAAGTTTTTTTTTTTTTTTTTTATTTTTTTTTATTCTTCTTCTTTTTTTTTTTTCCCCTGGCAACTCAGTAGGAAGTGAGAGGAAATCCCAGGGAGTGGTGACCCCATTGAAAGATCCCCCCCCCCCCTTGCATTCTCACCAGTTACAGTGCCATGCCTGGGGTGCGGTGGGATCACTGCAGCACCAATTGCAACACATCACATTCTTCACTTTTTTTTAATTTTAACAAACTTTATTGGAATGTCACACAGTGACATTTTATTAGGTTCTATTTGCCACCACATGGTGCAAGGCGATAGATTGCCTTGTGCTGCTTCCCTGGGGAAAAAAAGTAGTAAAGGCATTTTGCCTCGTCTTATGGTGGGAATTTGCTAGAAGAGCTGCCCAACACAGTCCTACAGCACCTGGCGTGAATGTACCCTAAGGGCTGATTCTTATTGGATGTGTTGGGGCTACCCTGGCAGCTATTTCCAGTACAGTCCCAACCCATAGACAAGGTACAATGACCAAAGGGAAGTTACTAAGACTGAAGCAGCTGTGCATGATAGCCAATCAGCATCTAGCTTTAATTTTCAAAGCTTAACATAGACTTAAAGGCCAATTATAGGAGGAGTAGAGGAGGGTTATAACCCCTGTCAGGTTTTTTGTTTCTTATTTTGTGTGTCATATTGGGGAGATTTCTCTTCACTTCCTGTCCCGTAGCCAAAACAGGAAGTGAGGGGAAATCCCTCTAAAGCAGTGTTTCTCAAACTTTGTGCCGCAGGAGATTTGCAGGTGTGCCGTGGGATCATTCATGTTGTTCACTAGGCCCCGGCAGTGGCTGTGCCATCGCCACACCGTGAGGCTCCGCCAGCATAGTGTTGACTGTCACTCACTGAGCAAGTGTGCAGGCCTCATATGGACACGGTCATCTGTGCTGCCTGGCTTGTGCGCAAATTGGATTGGCTGATGTTTGCCGCCACCAGACCCCGCCAATCTGGATCGCAAATACGATTAGGCTGCGGCCTGGCTGCCAGCAGTGTGCCAGGACAGGTGCCTGTACAAGGCGCTTCCAGCCAATGAGGTGCTGAGCACGGTGTGCCTCAACGTGACATCATTCCCTCCTCCAGTCCTACCCACAACAGAGCAGAGGAGCCTGCAGTCCCTGGCTGTCCCACATGGAGTGGAGCTGAGAAGGTATAACGAGAGAAGAGATGGGGATGGACCAGTGTGTTTATATCAGCAGTAAATATAAGCAGAAGTCTTTTGTGATTCCAATTCCCCAATATATCAGCAGGAAAATATAATATGTACAAAAGCAGCAGTCTTGTGTGATTCCCAATATTATATATCACTGATATCCTGACAAAAAAAATTGGTCTTTGATCGCTTGGCTCTAAATCTTGGAGGCAGTGGAGGACAGATGCAGCAGCAGATCGTTGCTGCAGCCACCTAGGTGAGTATAAATTTTTTTATTTTTACAAGCCAATACTTCACTTTAAGGCCCCTTTCACATGGATGGACTCCAGCAGCAGCATCCGCTTGCTCAGTGGGGAATCTCTCTGCTGATCCCCCCTGAGCAGGCGGATGATGGGTCTGTGTCTGTTCCACTTATGCAAAGCGGACACAGCTTGCTTTCCTTTATGGGTGGCCGGATGGAAGCTCCCCCGTCCATCTGTTTTTAGCAGATAGGATCAGATGTCAGCGGACACATGTGCATTGACACCCGCTGCGCCATAAAGGGCAATGGATGGTCCGATCAGGTCGGTCTTGTCAGTTTTGTAGATAGACCTGATGGGACCATTCATTGCTAATAGGTTCGCCTGTGTGAAAGGGACCTTCAGGTCTTGGCTCCTGTTTTAGTAAACTCCCCTCTTGTTTCCTATGCTGTCAGTTTATAGCAGTGGTTCTCAACCTCAGTCTTCAAGTACCCCCAAAGGGCCATGTTTTGGGAACTATAAAATAGCTTGTCATTGATTATTGATTCAAAGCAGCTGTGCAAAGTAAAGGAAAAGGTACTTGAGGACTGAGGTTGAGGACCACTGGTGTATACCATAGCATTGCTTTGCTGTGGTGTGCCCTTTTTTTTGTGCACTTTTTAAGCACAGCAGATTGCGTCACAAACCACCACATCCCCTACAGTGAAAAGAACTGTATTGAAAAAAGTAAACGGTGCAATACAGCTGGGTGTCTCAGAGCACACAGCAGCACCCAGGCTTTCAGTTTGACTGTCTGGTGTAAAGGAACCCTAAAACTTTTCCCACCACAATATGCCTCTGATTAAGTGGTCAGAAGGACAAATAGGGAAAGTGAATCTCCCCAGCCGAGACACAGATTGCAATAAGAACCTGACAGAGATCCTCACCCTTCCCTACACAGAACACAACATTTTGTCTATGTGTATACTTTATACTGTAAGGGTGTGATCACACCATTTCTCTGCACACCGCTGCATGTGTATGGTGAGAACAGGACCCATAGAAAACAACACGTTTCTCCCGAAACATGTCCGCTGGTGTGCAGACATGGTGTGATCACACCCTTACAGTATAAAGTGTACACATAGACAAAATGTTGTGTTCTGAGTAGGGAAGGGTGAGGATCTGTCAGGTTCTTAATGCGATCTGTGTCTTGGCTGGGGAGATTCACTTTCCCTATTTGTCCTTCTGACCACTTAATTGGAGACAGAATGTGGTGGTAAAAGTTGTATCTAAATCCAAAAACATAATTTTAATTTAGTTTACTAATTAAGGTCTTTTGGCATTGATGAAGATTTATGTGCCTGGATTGAAAACTGGTTGCAGGAGCGTGTCCAGAGGGTGGGTGATTTTTATGATTGGTCTATAGTTGTGAGTGGGGTACCCCGGGGGTCTGTCCTGGGACCAGTTCCCACTTTCATTGGCTGGGGGGAGGTGACATTATTCCCACGCATGCGCGAGAGTGTAGTCAGCTTTGGCATTGCCGATTTTTCGCAGTGAGCTTAGCCTGAGAAATTAAAACAAATGCATCCACCGTTTGGAAGGACTGGTGAGCTGCAATATAGAAAATGTTTGTTCTTGGTTTTAGGTATCCTTTATAAGACCCTCATTTAATCCAGTTATGTATTCATTAAAATCATTAAAGCGGTGTTCTGGCTTCCCCCTCCAAAAATAAAAAGTCAGCAGCTACACATACTGGAGCTGCTAACTTTTAATATTTAGACACTTGCCTGTCCTGGAATCCAGCGATTTTTTTTTTTTTTTTTTTTTTTTTTTTTGGCACCGCAGCCAATGTTTCCGTCGGGTGCTGCCGCCGCCATTGCCAGTAAGGGAACCTGGCAGTAAAGCCTTGCAGCTTCATGGCCAGGTCCCTACTCCGGCTGCATAGGGAGGAGAAGGGGGTCAAACTTCTGATGTACCTCGTCACAGTGAGGTCCAACGGAAGTTGGGACAGGGTACCTGTCAAAAACAGGTACCCACTCCCCCCTGAAAGGGGCCAAATGTGGCACCGGAGGGGGGGAGGCTACAGATAAGCGGAAGTTCCACTTTTGGGTGGAACTCCGCTTTTAATGTACTTGTAAACCCAATCACTAAAATCTTATTTAAGTCTTAAAGCGGAGTTCCACCCGTTTTTTTAGTTTATTATAAGTCAGCCGCTACAAAAAGCATAGAATGACACTTGCCTGCCCGACGGCCCAGTGATGTGGCCGCCCGGAGGCTAGCTCCTCTCCCCCTCCTCTGCGCCGTCATGGTAACTGGGCACCCGGCTGTGACAGCTTACGGCTTTCAAGGCCGGGCGTGCACTGCGCATGCGCGAGCAGCGCTGCGCTCTCCTATTGGCCAGCCCATCTTCTGGGACCTGAGTTGTTTGCCAGAAGATGGCTGGCAGGGAGGGGGCTAGGGCGAGAGGAGTCGTCGCCTAGGCAGCCAAAGATAGGAAGCAGGAAGTGGGACAGGAAGTCCCACGAAAAAAGGGTACACACCCCCCCCCCCCCAGCTTTCATTAAAGTTATGTTCTTGCTCAGGCATTTCCTGTTATAGTCTGACAACACTGTTCCTGTCTCCCAATTGTGTTCCTGTGTTGCCACCCTGTTACATAGACTTCTGATGGAAACCACAAGTGTCTGTTTTACTATACATTTTACTTTCATTTTCCACTGTTGTCACCATCAGGAAACCAGGCCTGGGGAAATGCCATTGCTGGAGTGCTTGTTGAGGGGAAGTGGCGGCAGAAGATCAGAAACACTGAGCTGTAAATGGGGAAAAGTGAAAATTAGCATTGGAAAAACAAATCAGTTTAACCACCTCAATACCTCAGTTTCACCCCCTTCAAGTCCAGGCCAATTTTCAGGTTTCAGTGCTGTTACAGTTTGAATGACAATTACTCATGCAACACTGTACCCAAATTAAATTATCTTTTTTTTTTTTGGAATAACAACTTTCTTTTGGTGGTATTTAATCACTGCTGGGTTTTTATTTTTTGCTAAATGAAAAAAGACTGAAAATTTTGAAAAAACACACATTTTTGCAAATGCTTCATAAATTCAGGCCAAATGTTATTCTGCTTTTCTTTGGTGAAAACCCAAATTAGTGTTTATTATTTAGTCTGTTGGAAAGTTCTAGAGTCCACATACTATGGTATATATCTAAAAATTGATTAATCCTGATGGTACTGACTGCCTATCTAATTTTTTGAGGTCCTTAAAATGCATTCTATGCATTAAGATGAAATGCATTCAGTGTTTAGCAACCCCCCTAATACTTAACTGAGCCCCTTCTCGACCCAGCGATGTTGCACAAGAGACTTGGCTGTCCGGGACTCTCCCTCCTGATTGACTGAGACACACACCAGGCGCCATTGGCTCCTGCTACTGTCAATTAAAGTCTGGGAGCCAATGAGGAGCGAGAGGGGGCGGGGGCGAGCAGTGACTCGCTGTGTGGGCACTCTGCAGGAGGGAGGGGCCAAGGCAGTCGTGGGACACGAGAAGCGGAGGATCTGGGCTGTTCTGTGGAAAACCAGTGCACAGAGCAGGTAAGTATAACATGTTTGTTTTTAAACCAAAAAAAAAAGCAAAACTTTAATATCCCCCCAATTGTAAAATAGACACACCAAGGTATTGCAATTTTTTGGAAAATTAAGAAATTTAAAACTTGTTTTCATTATTATTACTATTATTATTTTTTTGCATCAGTTCACCAGAGCAGTACAGTATAGTCATATGATGTGTGTGGCAGATCTGTGAATGAATGAACTATACTGTCTTCCACTGCAGCAGACGGCTAGTAGCTGTCAATGAACTGTGAGGGCGCTAGTGAGCGCTCACATATTTCATTGACACTTTCTACAGCTTTCAAACACAAAGGTATAGGCAGTATCTGCAGGTATCTAACATAGCACCCACAATCTGCCGGTTACAACTGCAATGCTATAGAGACTCCTGAGGAGAAATGAATGTATGCACATTTTTTTTTTTACCTGAAAAAACATGTGCATTAAAAAAAAGCTGCTAGATATATATTTATATAAATATATATTTTTTTTCTGGTCTGTAAACATACCTCTATGTTGGCTGTTGTGGCCATGCACACGCACACATAAGCATTTACAGGCACTTTTGAAGATAGTTTGAAAAAAGCGCGCTACCAGCATGTTCAGGAGAGGAGCTGAATGTGCATAACACATGTAAGCACACCTAAGTGCTGTGTGCGTTTAGCGCTTGAGCATTCATTCCAATGCCCAGAATACTTTGACCAATGGAATCAATGAATGCTTTACACGCCTAAACATGTGTGCAAAATGCGGCTTCCGCTGCATTTTTTTTTAGCTGCTTTTTTCCTGCCAGGAGAAAGGCATCCAGGGGAGAAAAAAAAAACCTCCTGTGAGCATGAGGCCTAAACCTTGTGATCATAAGGAGCGTGTACTCATCTTTCCACAGTGCAGCACTTGGTACCTGAGCGGCAAGTCATGTGTGAGCCGAGAATCATGTACAGACCTGTGTACGCTTCTGTTTGCTCAGTAGGTTGATATGTACACAGGATTCTCTAGTTGCCTGGTGATGGTGGTAAGTACTGTTACTGTAAGTAATATTCTTTAGGGTCTCAGGTAAATTGAGCCTTGTACATTTTTGATCCACTTGTGCAATAAGCCTCAAAAGTCTGTGCATATAATGTAACCATTTTGGTAAAATAGGGCTAAGTTCACAATTCTATAATACAGTTTTGATCCGACTTTCATTGCGATTTATGTAGTGCCACTTTTGAAGCAATTTGTATGTTCTATGGGGCCAAGATCGCACTAGAATCCCACCAAGTACGAGAACCTTTTTCAAAATCGCTCTGTGCTGAGTCGCATTGATGTGAACAGACATCATTGAAAACAGTGATTTCCCTTCATGCGATTCTGTGTGAGTCAAATCTGAAATCGCACTAGTGTGAGTTATTTGCACTCCTTAGCCAGAGCACACCCAATGCACTTTTTGATGTTCCTGTTTGCTAGCTTCCAGGTTGGATTGATTGGTTCCTACATTAAAGGGGGATTCCACCCTAAAGTGGAACTCCCGCTTTTCGGAACCCTCCCCCCCCTCCGGTGTCACATTTGGCACCTTTCAGGGGGGAGGGGGGTGCAGATACCTGTCTAAGACAGGTATCTGCACCCACTTCCGGCATAAACTCCCGTGGGAGTTTACGCAAGTTCCTGTCCCGGCGCGTTGTCTGCTGGGACACACACGTGTCCCGGCAGACAGCGCTTAAGATTCTCATTGCGACTCGCGCATGCGCAGTAAGGAATCGGGAAGTGAAGCCACTTCCTGATTCCCTCACCGAGAATGGCGCCGGCTACAGCAGAGAGCCGAGCGAGCGATCGGCCTCTGCTGCCGACACCGCTGGAACCAGGGACAGGTAAGTGTCCATTTTTTAAAAGTCAGCAGCTGCAGTATTTGTAGCTGCTGGCTTTTAATTTTTTTTTTTTCAGTACACTCCCGCTTTAAGTGACGCTGTTGTCTGTTAAGACAACAAAACAAAAAATCTGACTGGTAAACAGTGCAGGCACCTCCATACCTGCATGAGCTTTCATGCCCTGCTTGTAACCAAATGCCAGACTATGAAAGATGGATATGACTTTAGGGCCTACAAAAACCTGCTGCATCCTCTTTAAAAAGAAGAAGCTCTGCCTTACTCCTGACTGCTGTAATCTGATGTGCTGACCTAAAGTATTTGTACAGCAAGCAAATGATCCTTCAAGGGCTTTAGTTTCGCACAGAGAAAATATAACTGGTATGGAAACCTGAACAATCAGTATCCATTACTTTCTAAATATACCATTACAAGCATATTGTTATATATTTTTAAAATGTGCTGGAAAAATACTTGTTGATCTTGCCACGTAACTTCCTGTGTTCTCTGCCTGTGCTGCACACTCATCAGAAGAAAAGGTAATGTGTTCTGTTCTAGGGTTACAAAGCAGCTGCTCCATTGATACGTGCAGTGGGCATTGGCACTCTAGGACAGGAAGTGTTTTACTGGTAAGATGAGCAGGTAAAAATAAAGGAAAAAAGTCTGGAATGAAACAAAAACCAATGCATTATCCACATTTTAAGCGCCAATAAGTTGCAATATTGTTTTGGGGTTTATATACACTTTAATGTGACATTTTTCAGGCGTTTTAGCGCTAAAAATAGCACCTGTAAAGCACCTGAAAAATGCCTCATCTGCAGTCCCAGTGTGAAAGCACGCTGCTTAGTTGGAATCCAGCTACTTTGATGTAGACAATGCAAGAATTAATCGCTTGCTGCTAGGCCACAGTACATTTAGTGCGGGCAGGCAACACGGTCAGGATTGCGTACATGTACATAAGCTGGTGGGCATGCAGCGCAATGTTCTTACGACAGCTGTGTCTGCTGGATGCAGCAGATTTTGGCTCCCAATACCCAGCTGCTTTAAGCACTCAGGGTATCACGTGATTGCTGTGCAGTCACATGATCACAATAGAAACAGAACTGTTACGAAAGGGTTTCATTCATAACATCTGTGCTTAGTATTGTGAAGCTGTGATTGGCCCACAGCTATCGTATGGTACCTGGGCAAACCACAGCACCCTGTACCATGTGATAGCTGTGAGCCAGTCACAGCACACAATAGTAACCACAGCTGTTAAGCATGTAACCCATTCATGACAGTTCAAAACATTGCTGTTACAGTGATCATCAGAAGGTACTTTTCTGAGTTCATTTATAATGATTCCTTTCTTTTTGGATAAGAGATCCATTCCAATGTCAAATAGTAAAGACCTAGTTGTTGTACAGCAAACCAGCCTAAAAAAGTGCTGCCGCCGTTGGTAATCTGGTGTTCTGGGAACCCTGGTTCCTGAGCCTACAGATATGCATGCCTGGTTTTCTCACTTGTACCCATTGTAAAGGTCTTTTTTTTCCATCTCTCAGATAGGGGAGATTACATGGCAGCACTGTATCATGTAATAAACTCTTGTAGTTCTACCCAGAAGCATATAGGTGAAGCTTTCATAATCTGTCTGCAGTGGTTTACATAAAACTGATTAAAATGAACAGACCTGCTGACTGCAGTACAAGGTTCATGTTCCCTGGATAACGTCAGAACTCTGATTTCACTTGTTCCCTGCCGGCGCTACTTCTTTTTAGTGTTGAAAATAAGACTGTGGTGACATCTGTGAACACTTCTCTAATAGGATTTTCATCCTCACCTCTCGGGCTGATGTTTTTGCAGTAGCTCATTATGCCACCTTCTGACGGCATGCTGAGAGAGAAGCACTCAGAAGAGAAGTGGACGTGGAATATTCAGCAAGAAGTATTCTCTCTTGGCTTTTTAAATGTTAGACCCCAGGTATCTCTGATTTTCAGCATGTTCTGTCCTGGCACCATTTGGGCTTATGGACTGAGTGTTTCTTAAAGGGACAGTGTAGTGAAATTTGTGTGAGAACGTGCTTTTAGTGATTTTTACTGTAAAGTAAAGCGAAGGTTGTCTGATGGCTGTTTGGCCTACAGGGGCTACCAGGCATATTAAAGTAGAACTTCACCCAAAAGGGGAATTTCCGCTTATATCCACCCCACCCTCTTTTGCCACATTTTGAGAATTTTTGGGGGGAAGCAGGTACCTGATTTTGGCAGGTACCCCGTCCCAGTTCTGGTCAGATCGCCCACGTGATTTGAGCAAAAGTTCGGCCCCCTCTCCTTTGCCTGTAGCATTTTGGACACATCACAGGTCCCAGGAGACTGCGGGACCTGTCGCGCAGCGTGGTGGGAAACTGTCTGAGAAAAGCCCTTAGTCCAGGGGTCCCCAATCACCAGACTGCAGACTGCAGGTTCGTGGCTTGTTTGTAACTGGGCCACAGCGATCCACTGAAGGAGGCGATCGGCTGGTAAACAAAGTGGCTTGATGTTTATTTACAGCCACCCGCTGACACAGAGGATGGGGTGGCAGGGGAAGTGTCTGTGTACAATACATGACTGAACGCCGCACAGCCTCACCTCCTCTTGTACCAGCTGCCCCAGTGCCTGGCATAAATCTTAACCCCCACCCAGCAGCTTCTGCCCCTGGTCATTGTGGTACATCGGCTGAAGAGGATAGAGGCAGTCTGAAATTAGAGAGGAATTGGGATTCTCGTGGCCATGTGTCTTTCAGGACAGCGTATCGGCAAGAGTGGGACAATGCCATGGCCCCCTACTCGAACATTGTGTGTGCACAGATCAGCTCCAATGTCGGCTAACACTGGTGAGTCCTTGCTTTTCAGAGATAACGTGCAATGAATGCTTACTCAGGCTCTCCGCAAGCAAGCCAGCTCCCCGCATGGTCCTGAAAGTCACCACCTTGCAGCTGCCACAGAGTGGCCTAGTCATGAATGTCATTAACCCTTTCTGCTTCACTAATTGGCTTTGAGTACCTGAAAGGGGGGCTATCGCTCACTAGCTTTCAGGATGGTGGATCAGAAGCGCGAGGGTAGCTCCTCTGTCAGCCATGCTATCTTAGGATCCTCTAACAATGCTGGGATGGTCAGCAGTAGTTCCCTTAAAGTGGAAGTAAACCCTCCTATCGTTTTCAGCCAAGGAAGCTGCCATCTTGGCCTCCGTTTTAATCGTTAGCTGCCATGAAGCTGCACATGTGATCAGTTATGACACCAGCCATTGGATGGTTTGACAGTTTGGTTGAGACCACAACCAATGTGACAGTTAGAATTTCCGGCATGCTGGGAATGTAACTGTCTTTTCAAACTGTTAGATCGATGGGTTTACTTCCGCTTTAAAAGGTCTAACTAATACTGACCATATGGGGCTTGACTCTGTCAGGTGCGCTTCCTGCCTCCTCTGCCTTAATCAGGGATGAATTTTTCTCCATCGTTGCGCACTTTATTGGGAAAGTCACAATTTAAAGTGGTTGTAAAGTCAACTTTTATATACTCCTATTTTCTCTGTTTTAGGAACATATTAAGTACAGTGTGTGTGTGTGTGTGTGTGTTTTTTTTATTTTATTTTTTTTATTATACAGGGGGTCCCCGACTTACGAACGGGGAGCTGCGGGGACCCTCCGCCATTTTCCGCCATCCTTCGGCCGCTCTGCGCGGCCAGACGGAGCCTCGGAAAATGCCGGAAAACTTCGGAAATGTCCGTAATTTGCCGCGCATGCGCAGAGCGGCATTAGACGGAACATCGGAAATGTCCGTAATTGTCGGTCTGCGCATGCGCGGCCGACTTACGAACAATTCCGACATAAAAACAGGCGTGCAGTCCCTAACGAGTTCGTAACTCGGGGACCCCCTGTAATTATAAATACCGTCTTTGCCCAGGACTGCTGTGTGGTGACATTTCCTCCCTCTGCTCTCCTTCCCAATCTAAGGGGGTACAGTGGGAGGGGCTGAGATTCCCCTCCGACATATGCAAGCTAGCAGAGGGAGGACATGTGACCACACAGCAGTGCTGGCCAAAAAAGGTGTTTAGCATTATAATTTTAGAAACACACACACACGCTCCACGAAGGCAGAAAGGGAGGGACGGGGAGGAGTTTGACTTCGTAACAGACTATGGAGATGGAGTGGGAGAGATGCTGAGGTGAGAGCAGGATGACGGAGCCATGTAAACTGACCACGCTATCATGGATAAGCAGCCATGATTAGCATGGTCAGTTTATACAGGGGAATACAGAAACAGTCAGGATTAACCAGGTGTATTGTACAACATGGAAAAAGATAAATGACACTACAAAAGCACAATGCAATATATCATGCCTTAAAGGGACAGGAGCATTTTTTATTTTTAGGGTTATTACCACTTTAATGATTACTGACTCAGCGCAGGGGTTATAAGACTTTGCACCTCCCAAGGCATTCTCTTTTTGGCCGCAGTGGGGCTTGTGACATCATCCACCCGCTACTTTACCTTGGCTAATCGGAGAACACCTTGTATTCATTGATAAACACACACACACATACAGTCACTTGCTGGATCACAGGCTTATAAATTTTCCTCGGACAACGTTCTGTTGTCAGATTTTCCGATCGTGTATACACAAGTCCGTCACACAAAAGTCCAAAGTACAAACACACATGCTCAGAATCAATGCTCACCAAACACAACATTAGCAGAAGGTGCCCAAAGGGTGGCGCTAAAGAGCTAAAAAAAATGCCTAGTATGTCACTACGTTCATGTTTGTTGGCCAACAATTGTGTGCTTTTTGTATGCAAGACAAGTTCCTGGCCCTTTGGACAAAAGCCTGACGTTTGTCTGCAGAAAATCCGATCGTGTGTAGGAGGCTTTATTCTATGTAGCCCAAGCTGTTGCACTGTGTTATAGCCTCCACAGCGGACAAAGTGTTTTGCTACAGTATTCTTTTCAACCAATCTGACTTTTGAAGTCACAGGACTGGTTTAACTTGTAAGGCGCATTTTTTAGTGCTACAGAAGGACAAGGTTGTGTTGAGGCGCACGCCATCTAAGATGGCTTCTTCTTCCACCTTTAATTAGGACAATTCCTTTTTTACATTTGCATCGTAACCCAGTCACAATTTTGCTAAGAAAAAACTAATACTGATTTGGGGGAACATCATTCTTCATCAGTTTGTGTGTCTGTCTCTTCACTCCAGTTCCTTTTCATCAGTTTGTCTACAAAAATGGAGGCGGACGTTTACTAACTTGGATGACAGCAGATGTAAATGGACGTATGTCCCTTTATACACTTCATTAATAAACTGGCAGAGTTTACCCCCTTCATTAAGAAAATTTATATCATTTTTTTTCACACAAATGGAGCTTTCTTTTGGTGGTATTTGATCACTGTTTTTTTTTTTTTTTTTTTACTTTATTATAAACGGAAAAAGACAGAAAATTTTGAAGAAAAAAAAAAAAAAAAAGTAGTTTTACTTTCTGCTGCAAAACATATCCCAACAAGTATATTTGTTGGGATGTTGGACACTATTTGCATGAAATTTAAAGCGCCTACAAACTATAAAATATATGCTGGAATTTTTGGTTGTTTTTTTTTTTTTTTTTTTTTTTTAATACTGCTAATAGCAGTGATCAGCAACTTATAATAGGACTGCAATAGTGCAGTGGTAATCTGACACTGACCGGGGGGCGGGGGGAAGGAACAAACTGACATCACCAGTGACAATAATAAAGTGATCAGTAATAACACTAAACTAATGACACTGGCAGGGAAGGGGTTAACATCTAGTGTGATCAAGGGGTTAAATGTGTACCTGACTATGTGTAATGTGTGCTGCTTTTACTAATCAATCTTTTCGTTATCCCTGCTTTGCAGAAATGAGAGACAGAGAGCCCGTTCCCTCTGTACAGAGCTCTTTGTTGATTGTCAACACAGAGCTCTGGGCTGTGATTGTATACAGCCAATCGACAGGTCCCAGCCGTGAATAATTGGCTGGGACTTACTGACCAGGCTCCTGCTGTGTACATTCATGGGGTGGTGGCAGGGGGTGTGCATGTGCACGCCCTAAACCTGGAGGCAGGCAGTGACATACGGGTACGCTTCTTTGCCTGTGCGGGCCGCCTGTTCGCTGTGCATTGCTGGTGGTTCGCAAGTGGTTAAATCTGCCCCTCCCCAATAGACAAATATTGCGGTTTCTTCTGAATGCAACTTAAAACCTGACAGAGGGATCTAAACTGATCGCCAATGTGAAATGGCCCTGAGGAGTTTGCTGTCTATTGTCAGGCTGTGGTGAAATCTGTTCCAGTGTTTATTGTGGCTCTGGCCTCCTCCAAACTCTGATTCTCCTTTTGTCATCCCTGAAAGGTTCTGGAAGGGACAGGCCCCACTGTTGCTAGATGGATCAGGCAGCTCTTTTTTCATGCTTACCAGCTAGAGGACAGGGTTCCCCATTCTCTTTTATGCCGTGTACACACGATAGGATTTTCCGACAACAAAATTCATGTTTTTTTCTGACGGATGTTGGCTCAAACTTGTCTTGCATACACACGGTCACAAATCTTGTCGGAAATTCCAAACGTCAAGAACGCGGTGACGTACAACACGTGATTGGCCAGAGGCCATGGCATGTGCGCGGGAGTGATGTCATCGCGGCTTCGGCCAATCACAGCGCCGGAGCCGTGATACCCGGAAGTAACTCCGGGGCGACATGTCGGCGGCCGGGAGACGAGGACGGCTTCAATCTGAGGTAATACATAATGAGCTAGTATGCTATGCATACTAGCTCATTATGCTTTTGTCTTGCAGGTTGTCTTTTTTTTATTTTTATTTTAGTGGTTTTACAGTTTTACACAAATGTACAATTTTAAACGTATGCGTTTTTGTAAACTTAGGAAGATTAGAAACCCTGTTATGTATGTTTTATCAGTTAGCATTTTTGTGTGTTTATGGAATATATTATGTTTTTATAAAAATTTAAATCTATGGTATGTGTAAAATCAGTAGTACCATCTTTTATTTCCACAGATCCTGAGCTTAAAAATATATAAAAAAAAAAAAATCTTATTCTGAATGTGTTAAATGGCAAACGTTGTTTTGCCCATCAGAGGTGAAATTTAAGGATTGGAGTCGACCTGTGGGTTAGTGCTGGCTAACACGTTTTTCTTGTCATTTCTTAGGTTTATGCATGGGAGATCTCTGACCAATTGTTACAGATTCATCAGGATGTCGAGTCCTGCTATTTTGCTGCACAAACCATGAAGATGAAAATTCAGACATCATTTTATGAGCTGCCCGCAGACTCGCATTCTTCCCTGCGGGACTCCTTGTTATCACATATCCAGAACTTGAAGGACATGTCTCCTGTTATTGTAACTCAGGTAAGGTTTGCTTTATTGTAGCACTATTAAATATTTAAAAATGACAACCTTTTTCAACCAGGGTGCCTAAGTTTCTTCAGGGGTGCCTTGGCAAAATGCCCAAAAATTGCCCAAACAATGTAAACAAACCAGTGGGTGGATCAAGCCTGTCTGTTACACAAAAACCACAGGTTTGAATTGTGCATCATTACAACCTTCAAGTCCCACTGTCTGTGTCAATCGACTCGGGAGCAAGCCTCCATGGAAAGCGGCTTTCTGTGGGGGCACCTGCCGAAGAGGAGGGACCTGGAGCGCCAGCGGGGGACCCCAGAAGAACAGGATCGGAGCTGCTCTGTGCTCTTAATGCGACAATGATTTTTAAATTTAAAATACTGAATTTTGACAAGGATTTTGTCATGTCATGCTTTTTAAAATTGCTCACGCTCGTGGAATAGCGACAAACTACAGTACTTGAATATCTCCATAGGCGAAGTTTTAAAAATGTCTATAGGTTACCAGTTTAGAGTTAGAGGAGATCTAGTACTAGAATTATTGCTCTTGCTCCGACGTTCACGGTGATACCTCACATGTGTGGTTTGAACACAGTTTATATATGTGGGTGTGACCTATGTATGCGTTCACCACTGCACACGAACTTGGGGGGGGGGGGGGGGTTAACGAGGGCACTTTAAAGATTTTTTATTTGTTTATATTCTACGTTTTTTTTATTATTTTTACACTTTCCCTTTTAAAAAAAAAAAAAAATTGATCACACCTATTCCTATCACAAGGAATGAGCAGTGAAAGGTTCTCTGTATGGAGAAATCTGGGTCAATAAGATAAAAATATCACTACTTTGAGCATGTGTGAACAAGGCCTAAATGTATTTTTTATTAAATGCAAGCAGTAAAAGTACCTGAATTTGATCTGAAATCGGCCTCCTACAGTCCCTGTATAGCGGGGCTGGCATATTCTATGATAGGAAATGTAAAGATATATGGGTGCAGCGCTAAACAAATGTTAACATCTAAAAATATATAACAGTGAAAAGACTTAAGTGCAAATAAAGATATTATATAGAACTAAATTCACAGGAAAAAAACGTAAATTTGCAAAAATGATACACAAATAAGTGTTAGGGAGATTTAGTACCCCTGATCCAATCGGGAAGAATAATTGGTCCATAGCATGGTCGTGCAGTCAGGGGAGGCAGGTAAGGCAGAACAAAAAGAAAGGTAGGTAGCTGAAGTTTTACCCCACCGCTGGTCAAATTTTGGGGCTCCTACGACCTATAGTCCTGGAGATACCAGGCCTCTTTGTGCAGCCTGTTGGAAGCTACATACAGAGCGGCCAGTTTAAATACAAGCTGGCACACTCTGTTTGCAGCAGACTGAGAGGATGAGCTCACAGTGCCTCCCCTCACTTCTTGTCGGAGGCACTGAGCTCAATGGACAGCTTGGAGTCTTGGACCATTGGCCCAAGCTGTCCAAAAAAAAAATGCTGCAGTGGAGGCACGCCTCCCACTGCAGTGTCATAGAAGGGCGCATATGTCTAAAAGACAAATGCTCCCTTCCAGCCCAGCCCTCAACTACAAGGAAAAAACGTGTTTATGGGTATAAGATTTACCCACAATCCCATATTTTTCTCACACAGTTAAGAGGGAGAATGAGAATCTGCTGCTGTTGAAAAGGTATTGTTTAAATCGAGCAAAATCAAATATTATGCTTTATGGTATAACATAATCATTTATTATTTATCTATTTTTTTGTATAATAGGAATGATGTTTTGCCAAGTAAATAGATACCTAACATGTTGCGCTTGTGGAATGGCGCCAGACTTCAACATTCTGAACTCCATTCAACGCGTTTTGCGATCTAGCACATCCTCAGTTTTTTTTATTTTTTTTTTCACAATTCAATTCACACACTTTGAATCAAGTTAATGAGGAAGTTATGGACATATGTTCAGGAATTGGTGGACTCATTATACACATTGATATATGGGCTATTGATTGTTCTCTTTGTATCATTTTTTCTCGTGAATTTAGTTGCACTGAGGTCTTTTCACTGATGTTATATATTTTTAGATGTTCAAATTTGTTTAGCACCTGACCAATATATCTTTACATACACTGCTGTTTGGAATATATATTATATATAACATCATTTTTTTCCAATTATTCTCTCAGGTGTGCTACAAAGGTTTAACAAAAAATATTTTTATTTTTGTAGCTGGCTTTAGCAATAGCAGATCTTGCCCTGCAGATGGCTTCCTGGAAAGGCTGTGTACAAACGCTTGTAGAATCGTAAGTACTTACAGTATATGCCTAACCATCCAGCCTTGTCTGCATGTTTTGTGTCACATGTGCCACTTCATTTGTGGGTTAGTGATTGTATATTACATTTCCTTTCTGATGTTTTGTTTTTCCTTCTAGCTATGGTAATGACCCAGCATCATTGTCCTTCCTCTTGGAGATTCTTACTGTGCTACCAGAAGAAGTCCATAGCCGATCTCTGCGTATTGGTGCTAACCGGCGATCTGAGATCATTGAGGACTTGGCCTATTATTCTAGTACTGTAGTGTCTCTTCTGGTAAGAATCTGTGGAAAGTGTTTGCAGTATAATTGTTGGTTATGCGTTTATTCTGAGCATGGATTGTATTCGTACAGATCTCTGCAGTGACAGATTGGCTACAAGCCATACTTTTTCATTTAAAATTCTGTGGCAGTCAGAGGACAACACAGCCATTACCCCCCCCCCCCCCCCCCCCCCCTTTTTTTTTTTTTTTTTTGACTATGGTTCGGAAAAATGTTATAGGTGACCAGACACCCCTCCCACCACACACTTCCTGGGCTTGCCTAGGGGAATTTCCTGATTCAGAGATATCAGATCCCGACCCTCTGTGGATAGGTAAAAAACAGTTTAGTAGCTTTCTCTCCTTGATCTGCTTGCTCTCTGTGCAGGGAAGTTATAAGGAACCCATAAGTTCACTAAACTCACATGTCAGTCCCCTTGTGATAATAAAGTTAGGCAAAAATAATTGCTTAGATCAGTGGTCTGCAAACTGTGGCCCGGGGGCTGGACGTGGCCCTTTGCTTGACTTTATCTGGTCCTTGGGGCACTATTTCTTCCATTGATGCCAGTGATGGGGCAGCATTCCTTCCAACGATGCCAACACTGGGTCAATATTCTTCCATTAAAAACCAATGATGGAGTATTGTTTACTCCCACTGAGATCATGGCATTTTCTACTCCCACGGACCACAGTCCGGCACCCCTAAAGCCTGAAGGACAGTAAACTGGCCCTTTGTTTAGAAGTTATGGAGACCCTTGGCTTAGAGTAGTAATAATACATAAACTGTAAAGCAAAGCCCACACACATACATGAACACCAGCATACGTAAATGCAGATCACACAATGTATTTGGTATTGCCATGGTCACAAGAGTGAACTGAAAATTTGAAGGCCATCATTTACATCATGTACTCAATACCCTACCTATGTTGTTGTGTGTTTTTTTTTTTTTTTTTTGTTTCCTATTCCGGTAGTGCTGCTTTCTTTTCAAAACACATACTCATCCCCTCAGTGATTCTATCGTTGTCCCGTTATAAATCCACCATTCAGATGACATACACTGGGTCCCACTCTACAATCTTGGTCCAGCTACTTGATTACGCATTGGGCCTGGCCTCTGGCTTTTCTGTGTGCTCAGTCATGCAGCCTCCTGAGAGCAGAGTAAAGCTGGCCATACATTAAACAATTTTCTTATTCAATTTCCTTTTGGATTTACCTTCAACTATGTAGTACAAGGGCCTGCCTGATTGTATACAAATTGAAACTGTTTGGGTTTGACCTCATATTTGGTTTTGGTAAATCTAATGGAAAATTGTATGGTCAGCCTTAAGTTCTGTTTAAAGTTTTAAATTGATGAGCTGAAATTTTTATTTTATTTTTTTGTTTATGGACAGTTTTGGGCATCATTTTGTTTAGCCATTTCTTCCTGGGTGCATGCAATTTTAAGGCTTAACATATTTTGACGTTTATTTACCTTGCACAGTCCCATTGGAAATCAGATTATTTTGTGTTTTTATGTGCACTAAAATAATTCTTTAATATATTTACAAATGAATTGGCAACATTTCTTTTTTTTATATTTTACAGGTTCTCTGCTTATGTATAATATATCTTGCTTGGGAGTGCTAAGTTTATTTTCAGGCCTGTCATTTTTTTTTGTAACGTGTATGAAAAATGGAAACATTGGTCCAACTGTGGAAGGGTTAAACCACTAATATGATTTTGTACTGTTCCTTCTTTTTTTTTTTTCAAGATGAATTGTGTGGAGAAAACAATGGACAATGAAAAGATGCTGATTAAGACATTCAAATGTTTAGGCAGCTGGTTTAACTTGGGGGTCCTAGACAGCAACTTCATGGCTAACAACCGTCTCTTGATGCTGCTCTTCCAGGTCCTGGTAAGTTAAAGATCAATTGGATTCTGTGTCTAAAAAGAGGCAAAGACTAGTCACCAGAATTGCCTGTGGTTCCCCTGCAGCAGTATATTCCCTCCCCCCCCCCCCCCCCCCCCCCCCCATTAACGACCTTCCTTTTTTTTTTTTGATCTGCACTGTCACCGGCCATCTTGGTAGAGGCAGAGTCCTCTTGGCAGCTGTTGTCAGAGCCTCCAGCAGAGCGAATAGTGAGCAGCGGGGAGGTGACATTACAAAATCTCACTCTAGATCACCTAGGAGTAACATTTAGACCTCACACTGCAGATAAACAGGTGTGGCTAGGCACCCTCATACCAGGAAATACACAGCTAATATTCAGGAAGAATTTGAAACACAGGGTACATTATTCAGGGTACTGCATAGGCACAATTCACATTTCTTAATGTTCCCTATAACATAGCAAATCTTCACTTTTTGAGTTTATCTCGAGTTGTCTGCATAATGCACCACTCAAAATACCTTCTCTTCAGTGACTACACAGGTTAATCACTCAACGCAGCACATTTATTTGTAGTTCTCTGTAGTTCATTCCCCTTCGGTATTATCTTTTATGCATGGCATTCAGTTATGTAGTCAAAAGAAACCTGAAGAGGAGAAAACTATGATGCCGCTGCTGTTTTTCTCCTGGGCACTCTGCCATATTTTTTCATTAAACAAGTGGGCCAGTTCTACCAGTTTGAATCCTCTCAGGTTTATACTACAGTATATCTGAGCCCAGAATAAGTACTCCTTTTTTTTTTCCTGTATATGTAGCTTCGAAAATTGGGGTCCCCCATTTATAGGAGTGCCCTCCTTTGTGTTTAAGGGCAGCGTCACCTGTGCCATTGTCCCCCCATATGGGTTTGTTTGAACTCCTCCAATCATGATCCATTGCTGAGTTGAGTCCCTCTTTGGAAGCTCTTCAAAGTTGCAGAAGAGTGCTGCAGGATTTTTTTTTGGGATTGTTTAAATCACTGTCTGAGCTGATTTAATATTGATTTCAGCTCTTTGGTCTTTTTATTTATGATATAGTACCTGAAAGCATGTGTTTTTAACATTGTATGTTGGTCTGTAGTGACACATTGTAACATCTTTTATGGATTATTTTTTTTTGTTCAAGCAGATCTTGACTCCTCTCCCTTTTCTCATTCCCAGATTGAGACCCAAAATATGATGTTCAGCATGTTTAGACCAACTTGAGCAGGTTTCTGATATACAGATCAGACACTTAAGATTTAAAATTACTCTAAAAGATATCAATTAAGAAAATGGGTTTTAGGGGCCCATCTATGTCTTTTCTGAGAATCTGGAATATACAAAAAAATTGGTTCAGCTTCTGGGATACTAAATTCATGGAAATCAGAGCTAGAGCTTACAACATTAAAGGGGTTGTAAACCTTCATGTTTTTTCACCTTAATGCATCCTATGCATTAAGGTGAAAAAACACCTGGCAGTGACCAGCCCCCCCCCGTTTTACTTACCTGAGCCCTGGAACTTGACCCGGCGGGGACGTGCTGTCTCGCTGCCCGGGGTTGTCGGCTCTTGATTGTTTCTTCATTGGCTCCCACTGCTGTCAATCGAATCCAATGACCCGGGAGTCGGGCCGAGTCATACATTCGGTGGCTATGGACGCCGAATGCTGGACTCGGGAGCGTGCTTGCATGGTAACCCCCTCAGGAAAGCGCTTCTTCTAGGGGGTTATCTGATGTGGGGAGGAGCCGCCGGAGGACCCCAGAAGACGAGGTTCAGGGCCACTCTGCAAAAGGAGCTGCACAGTGGATGTATGAATGTTGTTAAAAAAAAAAAAACCCTTACAATCACTTTAAAGCAGAATTCCAGGCTAAACCTTACTCGTTTTAAAAATGCACCTCCTTTTCAGCATAAAGTGGGGAATTGAACATGTAGACATTAAAGCAGAGCACCACCAAAAGGGGAAGTTCCGTTTTAAGGACTCGTTTCCCGCTCCTCTTAAACAATATCCACTTTGAGGAGCGGCCACCACGTCATTCGACATTGGAAGTTCTACCTCCCCCTGGAGTCTTCTGGAACACTGACAGGTCCCAGTAGACTGCATCCACTATTCATGATGCGCAGCACGTCTTGCTCATGGGCAAAAATATAAAAAATATGTTCTTTAGCAAGAAACATACGTCCCACATTAAAGTTTATGCTACCAAAATAAGTGTGCTATAAATTGCCTCCAGCATTGCTCCTGTTTGTTCTTGGTGGAGGCTGCCATTTCTCTGAAGCCCAGAACCTCAACAGTATATGATAAAGCGGAACTAAATGAATTGATTTAACAGTTTAAAACAACTGAGAACTCTCCTGCAAACTTCTGGTATCCGTCTTCCACATTAATGAAGACCTAATCCTTCCCTCTTTGTGAGCTACTTTAAAGCACTCAAAGTAAATTGCTTTTCACTGCTTGGACATGATCCTCAGATGCTCCATTGCTGCTCAGCAACCACTGTCAAGTTGCTTGAAGTGGAGAGTTCGGTACTGGCTTTAAAAAGGTCTGTCCAGGCATCTAATGGTGTCCTCACCCGAGCCGATTCTTGAATCGATTCTCGGGTGCTGGCGCAGCTATCTCGACTAAGGGAAATAATCAAGCCTTGCGGATTCACAGCCAGTTTCCTACTACGCATGTCCCCTGCGCTCTGAATGGGCCGGTTGCAGGGAGGAGGGGGCCCAACTTGCAGCTCACTTCGCCACGACTAACTCAGCCGGAAATGGGAGCAGGTACCTGTCAAAACTAAGCACAGGGGTGTAGTGGGTAGCACTCTAGCCTAGCAGTAAAAAGGGTCACTGGTTCAAATCCCAACCATGACACTACCTACCTGGAGTGTGCATGTTCTCCCTCTGCTCGTGTGGGGGTCCTCCCAGGTACTGCAGTTTCCTCCCACACTCCAAAGACATGCTGGTAGGTTAATTAGCTTCTGTCCAAAATTGGCCCTAGTATATGAATGTGAGTTGGGGACTTTGGATTGTGGGCTCCTTGAGGGTAGGGACCAATGTGAGTGTGCGATGTATGTGTAGAGCGCTGCTTAAAATTGATGGTGCTGTATGGGTACCTTTTAAATAAAATGGGGATAATTGTAGACACGCACCCACACTCACTCAGGTTGAACTGGATGGACTGGTGTCTTTATTCAACCTTACTAACTATGTAACTATGTCAAAATTAACATTTGCTTCAATTGGGTTTGGTAATCCTTGGTATTGTTAGGCCTGTCAGCACAGTTCTGTTCGCCTAGTTGTCCACACGTTTTATCAATGGATTGGGATGTCTCGGGGTCTATCAGACCTATGTCCTGTACATTACAATTAAGATAAAGGGAGTTTTTTGACTTGACTGGAAATTCCATATCTTTGCGTACAGTACAGGACATAGACCCACCCTCTCTTTAACCACTTCAGCCCCGGACCATTTGGCAGCCAAAGGACCAGAGGTCTTTTTTCAATTTCGCACTGCACTACTTTAACTGGTAATTGCGCGGTCATGCAATTTTGTAACCAAACGAAATTTGCGTCCTTTTCTTCCCACAAATAGAGCTTTCTTTTGATGGTATTTGATTGCCTCTGTGATTTTTATTTTTTGCGATATAAACGGAAAAAGAGCGAAAATTTTGAAAAAAAAAGAGATTTTCTACTTTTTGTTATAAAAAAAATCTAATAAACTCAATTTTAGTCAAACATTTGGGCCAAAATGTATTCAGCCACATGTCTTTAGTAAAAAAAAATGCCAATAAGCGTATATTTATTGGTTTGCGCAAAAGTTATAGCGTCTACAAACTAGAGTACATTTTCTGGAATTTACACCGCTTTTAATTTATGACTGCCTATTTCATTTCTTGAGGTGCTAAAATGGCAGAGAAGTACAAAACCCCCCCAAATGACCCCATTTTGGAAAGTAGACACCCCAAGCTATTTGCTGAGAGGCATGTTGAGCCCATTGAATATTTTTTTTTTTAGTCCCAAGTGATTGAATAAAGACAAAAATAAAAAAGATTTTTTTTTTTTTAAAAAAAGTTGTCACTAAATGATATATTGCTCACACATGCCATAGTTATATGTGGAATTGCACCCCAAAATACATTTTGCTGCTTCTCCTGAGTATGGGGATACCACATGTGTGGGACTTTTTGGGAGCCTAGCCGCGTACGGGGCCCCGAAACCCAAGCACCGCCTTCAGGATTTCTAAGGGTGCAAATTTTTGATTTCACTCCTCACTACCTATCACCGTTTCGAAGGCCATAAAATGCCAAAATAGCACAAAACCCCCCCAAATGACCCCATTTTGGAAAGTAGACACCCCAAGCTATTTGTTGAGAGGCATGGTGAGTATTTTACAGCTCTCATTTGTTTTTGAAAATGAAGAAAGTAAAGAAAAAAAAAAAAAAATTTTTTTCTTTTTTCAATTTTCAAAACTTTGTGACAAAAAGCGAGATCTGCAAAATACTCACAATACCTCTCAGCAAATAGCTTGGGGTGTCTACTTTCCAAAATGGGGTCATTTTGGGGGGTTTTATGCCATCTGGGCATTCCATGGCCTCCGAAACTGTGATTGGCAGTGAGAAGTGAAATAAAAAAATTACACCCTTAGAAAGCCTGAAGGCGGTGATTGGTTTTTGGGGTTCCGTACGCAGCTAGGCTCCCAAAAAGTCCCACACATGTGGTATCCCCGTACTCAGGAGAAGCAACAGAATGTATTTTGGGGTGTATTTCCACATATGCCCATGACATGTTTGAGCAATATATCATTTAGTGACAACTTTTTGTAAAAAAATATATATATTTTTTTTTTTTTTCATTATTCAATCTCTTGGGACAAAAAAAAAAAATATTTAATGGGCTCAACATTGCTCTCAGCAAATAGCTTGGGGTGTCTACTTTCCAAAATGGGGTCATTTGGGGGGGTTTGAACTGTCCTGGCATTTTATGCACAACATTTAGAAGCCTATGTCACACGTCACCCACTCTTCTAACCACTTGTAGACAAAGCCCTTTCTGACACTTTTTGTTTACATGAAAACATATTTTTTTTTTGCAAGAAAATTACGTTGAACCCCCAAACACTATATATATTGTTAAAGCAAAGGCCCTACAGATTAAAATGGTGGGTGTTGCATTTTTTTTTTCCACACAGTATTTGCGCAGCGATTTTTCAAACGCATTTTTTGTGGAAAAAATACACTTTTTTTTATTTTAATGCACTAAAACACACTATATTGCTCAAATTTTTGATGAAATAAAAAATATGATCTTAGGCCGAGTACATGGATACCAAACACGACATGCTTTAAAATTGCGCACAAACACGCAGTGGCGACAAACTACATACATTTTTAAAAGCCTTTAAAAGCCTTTACATGATACCACATTAGATTCACGGAGGAGGTCTACTGCTAAAATTACTGCCCTCGATCTGACCTTCGCGGTGATACCTCACATGCATGGTGCAATTGCTGTTTACATATGACGCCAGACCAACGCTTGTGTACGCCTTTGCGCAAGAGAAGGGGGGGCAGGGGTGCTTTTTTTTTTTTTTTTTGTTTTTTTTTTTATTTATTTAGCTTTTTTATTTTATTTTTAAACTGTTCCTTCCATTTTTTTTCTTTGTTATGATTTTTATTGTTATCTCAGGGAATGTAAATATCCCCTATGATAGCAATAGGCAGTGACAGGTACTCTTTTTTTGAAAAAATTGGGGTCTATTAGACCCTAGATCTTTCCTCTGCCCTCAAAGCATCTGACCACACCAAGATTGGTGTGATAAAATGCTTTCCCAATTTCCCAATGGCGCGGTTTATATCCGGGAGGGGGGACATTCCCTCCCACTGCTTGTAAAAGCAGTCTAGAGGCTAATTACCCGCTAGAATTGCTTTTACATGAAAGCCGATCACTGGCTGAAAAGAATGATACCAAGATGATACCTAAACCTGCAGGCATCATTCTGGTATAACCATTCAAAGTCCAGCAACATACTGGACATATATTGTAATCTTTTTTTTTTTCATGCAGCCTCTTGGCTGAACGAAAAAAAGAGATTGATTGGTGGGTATGCCCACCATTAGAATACCTCCCTTCATCCACCCACTTCTAATGATGGGCATACATGCACCATTTATATATGCCGATGCATGGGGGCATCCTCCCGCAAAAGTTATGCCGTGTACACACGGTCGGAATTTCGACCGTATGTACGTGGCATTAGGAGCCAATCGCTCCCCCCCCCTGCTGCCCCCATGCTTCGGCATATATGCTCTTTTTTTTAACTGTGGTGGTGAAATCACCTCCTACAGCGTTGGAGTCGCGGCTTTATGTATCGTGGGAGCAAACGCTGTTGCTGTCAAGATAAATAAATCCGCGTTGCAACTGAATGGCGCACCTGAAAACAAAAAAATGCTCAACACTAAAACACACAGTAAACAAAATTACATACCTGAAAAGCAAGCATGATAAAACATAATAAAACATAATAAAACATAATAAAACATTGCAGAATAGAATGGAGTAAAAAAAGAGCAACAATAGAGAGAGAATAGAGTGAGAGAGAGAACAATAAAACGACAACTATTTTATTTTTTTTTTTTTTTTTTGAGATTCACAGGTAAAAAAGCTCCTGACTGAAGCGACTGAATCAAAACGCTACCACAAAAAAAATGTTAGCGATCGCAGGGATCAGGCCTGACTCTGCGAACGCTGCAGTTATGTGTGCTTAGTGTTTTGTAAGTGACAGTGATCGATCGATACTGCACTTGGGTGGGCTGGGCTGGGCGGAGGGGGAAAACGCAGGTGCTAGCAGGTATCTGGGCTGATCCCGCTAACAATGCGTTTTTTTTTGGAACCCTAAACTGCTGGGACGCTAGTATAGATCTGATCAGATCAGATATTGATCTGTTCAGATACTGTGCCACTAAGGGAGGTGTATGCTTTGTGCGTGGGTGTTTGCGGTACTGGCACTAACCTGGGGCGACGCAGACCTTATTTGACCCTAAAACCTAATTGATATCACCCGCCGGGCGATCAGGGGGTTAAACCGTTATTGGGTAATAAATGGCGGGTGCCCTGACAGTATAAAAAACAAGCTAACTAACCAGCGTCACCCGTAACAGTAATACAAAAAAAAACTGGTTACCTAGCGACACTAATGCAGCGATCAGAAAAACGATCGCTTAGTGACACTGGCAAAAGGGGGTGAAAGGGTTAACTAGGGGCAATCAGGGGGTTAAACCTTTATTAGGTAATATATGGGGGTACCTGACGCTATATAAAAACCTGACGGGGAACCTAAATAACGAAATAACTAACTGGCTAACCAGCGTCACCAGTGACAGTTATACAGTGATCACTGGTGAAAGGGTTAACTCTAGGGGCAATCAGGGGGTTAAAACCTTTATTTAGGTTGTAATATGGGGGTACCTGACCTATAAACCTATTTATGAACCTATATAAACATGGCGGTTACCTAAAAAAAAAAAAAATGGTTACCTAGCGACACTAATGCAGCGATCAGAAAAACGATCGCTTAGTGACACTGGCAAAAGGGGGTGAAAGGGTTAACTAGGGGCAATCAGGGGGTTAAAACCTTTATTAGGTAATATATGGGGGTACCTGACGCTATATAAAAACCTGACGGGGAACCTAAATAACGAAATAACTAACTGGCTAACCAGCGTCACCAGTGACAGTTATACTGTGATCACTGGTGAAAGGGTTAACTCTAGGGGCAATCAGGGGGTTAAAACCTTTATTTAGGTTGTAATATGGGGGTACCTGACCTATAAACCTATTTATGAACCTATATAAACATGGCGGTTACCTAAAAAAAAAAAATGGTTACCTAGCGACAGCAGTGACACTAATACAGCGATCAGAAAAACGATCGCTTAGTGACACTGGCAAAAGGGGGTGAAAGGGTTACCTGGGGGGCAATCAAGGGGTTAAACCTTTATTAGGGGGGGGTGGGGGGCTACCTTGGACCTAAAACTAACTGCCCTGACAGTTATTACAGTCACACTGACACTAAATGCAGTGATCAGTAAAAAAATGATCACTGCAATTAGTGACACTGTGACTGGGGGGGGAGGGGGTGATCTGGGGGGTGATCAGGGGTGACAGGGGGGTGTTTTGTGTGCCTATGTGTACTGGTGTCAGTGTACTGTTTGTGCACTAACCTTTAGATGTTCACAGCTCGGCGTTCCGGTCACATAGACCGGCGCACCGAGCGTGACATCACTTCCTCTGCCTGTGTTTTGATTGACACAGACAGAGGAAGCATCTGATTCGCCAGGAGCGATCGCGAGGGGGTGGCCAGAAACCACTGGCCGTCCCCTCATCCCGGATCGCTCCTGAAGCGATCCCGACCGTCCCCGCCGGCCGGGGGGGGTCCGATCGGACCCCCCACCCGCCGGAAGAATGGCACGTACAGGTACGTGGTTCTGCCTGTACGTGCCATTCTGCCGACGTATATATACAGGGGGCGGTCGGCAAGTGGTTAAGCAGTTCCCCTCTAGCAACGTAATAGACCCCAGATCTCTCCATAAAGAGGACATACCACAGCCCATGCTATCACAAGGGATGTTGTTCATCCCTTGTGAAAGCAATAGTGTTGATAATAAGATAAAAAATATATATCAAATTTTAAACCCCCCTTGCACCACCCTGTGCTTGCACGCAAATGGGAACATGCATGTTGCAGTTGCACCACACATGTGAAGTATTGCTGCAAATGTCAGGGCGAGAGCAATAACTCCAGCTACAGACCTACTGTGGAACTCTAAACTGGTAACCTATAAAGGCTTTTAAAGTGTTGCATATGTCCTGTGTTACTCTACATTGCTTACTACAAAACTGAGGACTCTCAGAATGGGGTAGGGTTATATGGAGACGTCCAGAGGGCATGTACTTCAAAACTTTGCCAGTGTCCAATCACCTGAATGCACATGCCTATAGCCCAGGGTCTATGAATATTAAGGTCATGTCCTGTACTTTACTGCAAGATATGGAATTTACAGGCAAGTCAAAATTCCTTTTCTTATCCATTCACAGTACACTATTCTGGTTAAACTGCATTCAACAGGAGGATTTTACCTAACAAATAAAAGCTGTAGTTCAGCCCAGGATAATCCCTCCCACTTCCAGCTTGCCTCAGGTTTTACTTGTGTCTTAGGGGAGGATTGACGTTTTCTTTAGCTTTGCTAGGCTTTTTTTTGCGTAAGTGTTTTTTTTCTCTTGTATTGAGATTCTTCTTTTCATCACTGCTGGTGCTTTGCCTCTTCAGTTGCTGTTATCTAGTGCAGTTGTTTTTAGCCTGGCTTTTGGTGTACTGCATCTGAACCCTGCTTGACTGGACTTTGTGGGATAAGTGACCTCCAAGTACTGGGTTCCTTGTGGATGCTTTTCAGACTTCGTTCTGGTAAAAGTTATCTGCAGAGTGCTTTTCAGGTCCAGAGCAGTGGTATTGCTTCAGTGTTTGTGCCATCTATGAAAACTTAATGAGTGGGCCGGCTGTACTGAGCATCGAGAGCTACCTCGTTTACATATGTCACTGGGCACCCCTATTCCAGCTGGATTTGCTGCTCAATTAGTTATTTTCATGGGACTGAGCACTGATGGGCTGTTGGGTGCAGTGCCACACATACACACCCACTTCATGCTCTTTCCTGTCATAGAGCATCAAGGAAGCCTCTCCCCACTGCTGCTTCTACTTGCCAAGAGCCACTTGTGACTTTGCTCTGTTCATGCTGCCCACTTGCAAAATGCTTGGGTTCAGGAGGTAGCCTTCCATTTGACATGGAATCCACCAAAACTGTCGTCCTCTCCCCTCACCAATGTGACTTTTGAGGATGTTCATGTTCTTCTTTTATTTTTATTTTTTTCAGCACATCAGGTCACTTTGCTGTAGGCACCTAAACTACCAGTTTGTGACCCTTCCCCTCAGCCTCCCATTTGCATCTTAAGTATTCATCAAGTTGCTGGCTTCAGTCTCAGCTATTGTACGATTATTTTTTTTTTTTTTGTGGCATCCACATTGTGGGCTACTTAGACAAACTCCTATTAAGTTAACAGTTGTTTGGGATTGTATGTGTCACTGTCTAGCCCTGGACATAGCTCAAGCCAGGGTGTTCCTTCCATAGGCGAGGCTTCAGACTCTCTAGTTTTGTTTTGGATTCTCTAGTCCAGGAGTCATCTGCTTTTTCAAGAGCGCCCCGGGTCTGATGGAAAGCTTTTCAAAGCGGTTCCATTTGCTATTATACCAGACCCCTACAACACAAAATTCTGTTGTGGGACAAAATTTTAGTTTTTTCCTTAAGGACCAGCCTGTTCCTTGCTTGGTGGTGGTTCAGGAATCCAGCTCTGTAGTCATGTGACCCAGATTCAGTTGGCGTACACCACATTGGTAGATTAATCCTCTCCTTCCTTGGTCTAGACCAGTGCTCTTAGAACTATCAAGGGTCAGGTTTCTGTTCCTTCTGTTTTAATTCGTAGACCGTTGGCCTTTTATTTTTTGATTAAGACTTTTGTACAGGGGTCTACCCAAGTAGCTCTCGCCATCTACTTCCCTATAGATCGCTGGATCTAAATCTTTCTCTCTGTGCTTCAGAAACCACCATTTCAAACCCATTAGATTCATTCCTCTATCTACGGTTACCCACAAGGAAGTTTTCCTTCCTCTGTAGGGTGGGTGTCTGACCTTGGGGCTTTATCTTGCAAAGTTTTGCATAGGGACAAGGTGGCGTTGAGGCCAAGGGCATCTTCTTGTCTATGGTCGTTTCTGTGTTTCACCTCACCCAGGACTTTGTCTTTCTGTTCCTCTGTCTGGCTCCAGTTCACCAAAAATAAATGTTATTCTTTTTGAATGTGTTTAGGGCAGGGGTTTCAAACTGGCGGCCCTCCAGCTGTTGCAAAGCTACAAGTCCCTTCATGCCTCTGCCTGTGGGAGTCATGCTTGTAAATGTCAGCCTTACAATGATTAATGGGACTTGTAGTTTCGCAATAGCTGGAGGGCCACCAGTTTGAGACCCCCTGGTTTAGGGCATTGAGTCCCCGCTTGTTTCAAGAAGACAGATTCCCTTTTTGTAATCCTGGATGGACCTGGAAGGGTGCATGGGCTTCACAGTCAACCATGTCTAGGTGGCTCAGGCTGACCATCACCCAAGCTTATGGTTCCAAATATTGGATTCCATCCAATGAACACAAAAGTGTGTTGAGTGAGTGCTTCCTGGGCTTGTCAGCATCAAGCATTTCCCAGATTGCAAGACTACCACCTGATCTTCTGTTTACACATGCTTCTAGGTGGAAATTTTAGGTTGGTCCAATGCAAGCTTCAAACATAAAGTCCTTCAAATGGCTCTTTGAACTTTTTAATGTTGTGTTGTTTTTTTTTTTTTTTTTTGGGCCTGTTAATGAATGTTGCCCACACCTCAGTTGGACTGCTTTAGGATGTCACAAAGGTAAAAAAAGGAACTTCACTGTTATAGAAATTACAGCACAGACACACCTTTTTGTTAATGTTTGTTGGTGGCAATCTGCAAACACTTTTATATATAATTTCAGTTTTTTTATGAATTGGTTAGATTATTGTTCTTTTCAACCCCCATTCTTTTCATAGTGACTAATTTCATGATGGGCAGATGGATCCATCTCCTTTTACTTCCTGGAGCTCTTCCTAGAACTCTGGGTCTGCCCACTGGAACATGTGACAGGAACTTCCCAGGATTAATCTGTGAGGTCCTGGTTACATCACCAGTGCTGTATGCTTGTGTGTGCTTTTATTTTTATGTTTTTGTGAAAGGGGGAATAGGTATGGCTTAAAGATGTTTTGTCCCTCCAATGAAGAAAAAAATATAAAGAAGAAAGTAGGATCTTTGTACTTGCTGTCCAATTCTTTTCTTGTAGTCCTATTGAGGGACATCGGTCCCATCACTGTGTCCATACTCTTGATACTGCTATGCTACAAAACTGAGGCATGCTGGTAGTAAGAGGGGTTAACCTGGGCTGGTCTACAGTTTATTTTCAATGTCCAATCCCCCTGTAGGAGGTAGTATAACCTGACTTGTGTTCCTTTAATAGACTCCAAAAATAGGATTTTACAGTGAGTATAATAATTCTATTAAAAAGAAAAAAACAAAAGGCACCTTTTAAAAGGAGAGAGAGATCTACCGGTCCAATCACCCGTGCCTTTGATTTTTGCTCTTTTGCAGAAGTACACTGGCCAAAGGAGCTTCAGCATCTGACACATTCAGCAGAGCTGTAGTGACCACAGCAGGACATACTGATGTCCAACACGCCTGAAAGTGCTTCACATGCTGAACATTCTTTGGTTGGTGTGGGTCTTTGAGGGCGAATAGGCACAGGCAGCCGTTCAGGTACATATTTTAGCTCCTCTTTTGTAAAGTGCTTTTTTCTTTATTACCTCTTGGTGACTTGCTTTAGAGTACAGTAAGAAATAATGTTTCTGTTCACTTCTGTATTTAAATTTTAAAGTAAACGTTTAAAGATAAGTGGGGAGGGGCTATATCTACCTTGGGTTTATGTGTGGTCACCTTCACATGAAGTGAAAGCAAGACTTTCCAATGGAGAATGCAGTAGTGTAAAGGGATAGAACCTCTAATAGTCTTTTACTACAGTATGTGTCCTTTTGTGTACATTCTGCATTTTTGCTTCCTTTATGATCACTAGAAAGGAAAGTTAAAGGTAACCTCTCCAGGGGCATAGCAGTAAAAACTGAAGTTCCTACCCTTCTATACTATATGCAGAATTAATTTTGGGCTCTAAACTGTCATATCCCTGGAAAAAAAAAGAACATTTTTTTAAACTACTCGTTTATGTTGTCACACATGAGGTATATGTAATCTTCCATGTACTAAATGTAAGCTTCTTTTTTTTTTTTTGTGTTTTAGCAACAGGACCAAACATCGTCCAATTTACATGAAGCTGCATCTGACTGTGTGTGTTCTGCACTCTATGCCATTGAAAATATTGAGACTCACCTTAGCCTAGGAACACAGCTATTCCAGGGAGTACTCACACTTGAAGTGGCCTATCACATGGCAGTGGCACGAGAAGACATGGACAAGTAAGAATTAATTAAAACTTACAGTTGGTAAGGTTTTAGTAAGAAAAGGATCCATCCAGATCAACGTGTGCGCACACGTGTCGTTATGATGTCCCTTATCTCTGTATTCTGTTCAGTGAGAAACACATCTAATAGTTTTTTAGAGTTCTGTACACTCTCTGCTAAAACCACTAACTGTGGAAGGGTGTTTCACATCTTTCCCGCTCTAACAGTAAAGAACCCCTAAGCAGTAAATGCTTCTCATCAAACTTTTTTTACGTTGCTAACTGTCTCTTTCAGAGACCTTAAATTAAACAGTTTTTTTCCCCCAATACTGCAGTCGCCATTAAGATTTGTATATTGCAATCATATCCCCTCCTTAAGTTCCTCCTACTCACGGGAGAAATTAACTTTTTGTAGTCAGTCTTTAAATCTAAGGTCCTCCAGCCCCTTTTATTAGCTTTGTTTCCTTTCTATGGACTGTCTCTAGTTTAAGGACATAGGTGACTAAAACTTAACTGCATATTCAAGATGAAGCTAAACCAGTGTTTTTTTTTTTTTTTTTTCTTGTTTTTTTTTTTAAAGTGGTAAATCTTTATAAAAATCCCCTTTTAATGCATAATACTAGTCTGCTAGCCTTAATTGCATTGCATGACCGCGCAATTGTCAGTTAAATTGACGCAGTGCCAAATTGTAAAAATGCTCTGGTCAGGAAGGGGGTAAAATCTTCTGGGGCTGAAGCAGTGTTTCTATATGAACACCACAACGTCATTTCATTTGAAAGTGTTTCCAGAGTCTGCCAGCTGACTCAGGTCACTTCTAAGCCTCAATTGTCATAGTTGACATTATGCTGGCTGCCTGTGCAGAGTATTCACAGATTCTGTGGGAGGATATAAATGGGAAAAGCCTGTCTGTAATTTTGCACTAGTCAGCAGTTTTATACAGTCAAAATACTCTCAATAGTGAGAGGCTCTGGGGACTTGATTAGATGGGCTCTGTCCTGGGCCCAATTCTGTTTAACCTCAAACGATTTAGAGGTTGGAGTAAATAGTTCAATCTCAGTGTTTGCTGATGATACAAAGTTTAAGCAGAGAATTAACTTCACATCACGATATAGTACAAGAAGAGAAAGTTAATAGAGATGGGTGGGCAGCTATATGGCAGAAGAGGTTTTAATATTTAAAAATGTAAAGTAATGCACCCCAAGTGCTTAACATCTGAATGCCAGGTCATAGTAGATGAGGCTCTGCTATGCAGCAAGCAAGGCTAACAGGCTATTGGCATGCATTAAGAAGGGGGTTTACTCAAAATATGAAACTATAATTCTACAACTTTACCTAAATCTGTGGTTCAGCCACGTCTTAAGTGTTGCCACCCCCCTTAAGGGAATGGCTTACGCATGTGGACACCTTCTTGTGAAATGAGCAGGTCATCTATCAACACAGAGGATGCTTTGCCAAATTTGATAGTTTGGGGAGGCAGGCTTGACATTCCTGGTTTGGCCCTGGTTGACCTAGTCATGAACAGAATTTTGGGGTAGGTTGACATTTGCAATATTAATATTTTTATATTCACAGTCAAGGTATAATAGCTAGCTGTTAACACGCTGTGGGGCTATTTTCATACCTGCTATTTTTGCCCACTGGTGGGGCCCTCGAATCAAACACTGAAGGGCTTGGATTTGCTTAGGGCTGTATAGTACTGGACATGGTAATTGTACTTGTCTACTTTTCTAAGACTTGATGCTATGTTTTCAGAATTTGTGGAACCTGTATGCTTGCAAATGTTAAATATAATTTTTTGGGGGGGAAATTTGCCATCCAGACCTAGTCACCAATCCTCAGGAAGAATGTCTTTATAATGGACAGAATCCAGAGAAGGGCAATACGGCTAATATTGGGACTGGAGGACCTCCACCATGAGGAAATACTACAAACATTAAACTTTTTCTCTCTGGAGAAAGGGCACCCAATAGGAGATGGAAACACAATATAAAAATCTTTTAAATGGGGAATGTATCATTGAGAGGAAACCATTTTAATCTTAGGTCTCTAAAAATGACACGCAAGGCCACACAATGAAGTTGAATGAGAATAATAAACTGCTGAAGGGTTCTTTACTGTTAGAGCAGTGAAGATGTGGAAAACTCCCTTCCACAGTTGGTAGTGTCCGTGACAAATTTATTTAAAATAAAAGTTTTAGATGTGTTCCTTAGCGAACACAATGTACAGAGATTGAAAATAGTGACATAAACACACACAGGTTGAACTGGAAGGACCAGTGTCTTCATTCAACCTTAACAACTATATAACTATACATAGTCACATCTCGTCACGCTATCAGTGTCAATATGATCTTGGTACAGGTTACATGGTGGATTGATCCAGCTGTTATGCAGCCAGCAATCGCCCCTATCCTGTAATTGTTGGTGAGCTTTAAAGCCTTTTGATAGAACAGTCAGTTTGAATTACTACAGGGGTCACAGGGACACACAGTAGTCAATTGTTGCACAGTTCTTCATGTGTTAACAATTCACGTGGGTGCTCCCAAAGCTTAAAGTGCAATTCCATTGATGTTTATCAGTTATGTGCTAATGCTGTCCAGCAAACATTGCAACTGAGGTAATGTTAGAAACTCTGTCTAATTAAGCTGGCCATATATGGATCGAATCTCGGCCAGTCCCTGCTGAACTAACCAAGATACAATCCATCTATAGGCTGGTTGTACTGAAGTTGATCCATCGAAATTGGATCCTTGAAATTGCAATAGGTAATTTCAGCTGCTGAAGTATGCATTACCTTTCATGTGAAGGATCAGCCTAATGCCTCTAGCTTTTCAGTGCCCCTACAGCTGCAGACCTCCCACCCCACCCACTATTCAAGGTATTCCTCTATGCAGACTTGATGCACGCTGTAGGGTCCTGGACCTCATCTAAAAGTAACTGTTCTGCTTTGAGAGAGAATTTGTTAAACGGTGGATCTGCCAGCAACTTGCCCTAACAGGAAAAAAATGTATAATTGTAGAGGGCGTGCATACCGCCAGCTCTACATCGAGAACAGAGTGATCAAAGACCGCTCATCGCTCAGGTCTCCAGTATGACTAAAAGTCACCGGCTCTCTGCTCTGCCCCTACATCACTGACTGGAGCTTTGGGCTGAGGAAAGGGCGGGAACGACTGGCTCAGTCTCCCAGCAGCATGAGACTTTTAGGGACTTGCCCTCGTTTTGGTTTTATCATTCTGAAGTTCTTTGATGTACTGCTATGTTTCCTGTTCCTTACTCCATGGAGGATGATGCTTTACTGGATCTGGTGGATCAGGGGCATTCCTAGACCTTTGACTTAAGGTCCTGGATAGGCAGGGTTGTTTTTCAGAAGGATCCCTATGGTATTTCCCCAGAGGAACATTTTGTGTATCAGGGATTTTATTGGCTTCCTCTTCAGTTCTGGTTGCTCCCATCTAGGACCAAGTTCCAACTTTCATCTCCTGTCTACCCCTTTGGGGGTGATTTCATACATGTGCGCACCCTATGCATGCGCTGCATTTGTAGGTGTATGTAGGGTGATGGGGGCACTTTTAAATTGTTGTGTTGGTGTTTTTTCATACATGGCAAGTAGTGTAAGCATGCTGCAAGTACTGTGAAAGTGATCGAGCGGCTATACAGCTGCTTGGCTCACATTTACATTACTTTTAGGAGTCGGCTGAACAAAAAAAGCAAGGAGCTTGTTTTTAAACCCTTTTGACTCTGGTCCTACTGTGGACATCCAGAGAGCTGAAGTAGTTGACTATAGTAAATTAAATGGTTAGTTATTTAGACTCCTGGTTTCAACAAGACCCATTTTGACCTATATACTGTATGAGTTTATGTTTGACCATCATGTGAGTGTTTGCATTGTGCTCCAGAAAGATTGGTTATGGATCTGAATACCCAGATATTCAGTTCAATTTTAACTTTAGTCCCATTTCAAAAATTCTGCTCCAGCTCTAAAACGTATTTTTTACAAATTTAAAATGATCCAGTCTATATTTATGCTATGGAACCATCTTCTGGTCTCCGCTGCCTGAGGCATGCCCAGCCCTAAAGCAAAATGTATGGAAACAGAATGTGAATGACCTCAATCTCTTTCATTCTTGTTACTGTTTTGGAAGACAAACAGTATAGGAACACATCAGGCCTTCTGTCTTCATTAGCTCCCTCCTTCACAGCTTCAAAGTATACTGTGCTTTAAACTGTAGTAAAAGAATATCCTTTCTGCTGGCTTACTCAGAGCAGTAAATTAGTAAATATATGCTTTGTAGAGAAATTAAGAGGGAAAATGAGGTGCAGGAAGTTGGCAGTGACATTTGGCTTGCATGTAATAGGTCTTAGGATAGGGCGCTTGGTGATAAAGTGAACTTTTTATGTAATATGGTGAGCTTAACTGTATTCTGTTTTTATCTTTTCAGGGTGTTGAATTACTGTAGGATGTTTACGGAACTATGTGAAACCTTTTTGGAGAAAATTGTGTCTACTCCAGGGCATGATCTTGGAAACCTGCGGACCCTGGAACTTCTCCTAATCTGTGCTGGCCACCCACAGTATGAGGTAATCTGATTTAAAATATTTAAGTGGTTGTAAACCCTTTATATATACCCAGTGAAGTGACTGGCCTTAGGCCGCAACCTCCCAGAGCTTCCATGTTATCCTGCTGTTTGATGGCCTGAAGTATAACAAAAATAGAATGCTTCCCATGTTTTAAGGTTGATAGTGCTACTAGGAGGTGATAAGGTAGGTAAAATTGGTTTAGAGAAAACTGGAACCGCAGGAGTGCAGAGTCCTTAAGTAGAGTTTTTAACCACTTCAATACCAGGCGCTTCCTGCCCAGGACAATTTTCAGCTTTCAACGTTGTCGCACTTTGAATGACAAATGCGTGGTCATACAACACTATCCAAACAATTTTTTTTATTATTTTCTTCCCACAAATAGAGCCCTTTTTTTTTTAAGGGTTTTTTATTTTTGGCTAAACCTAAAAAAGACAAAAAAAAATAAAACATTTTTTCTTAGTTTCTGTCATAAAATGTAGTTTTCTCCTTCACCGACGGGCACTAATGAGTTGGCAGTGATATGTAGAACTGATGAGCACTGATGGGCACTAATAGATGGCACTGATGAGGTACAGGTTATTGTTTGGGCACTGATTGGCACTGTGGTGGGCATTGAGACTTTATTGAGGGAGGCACCATCTGGCACAGCGGCAGATGGAATTGGTGGTTTCAATAAGCTGCAGGTGCACTGATGAGCACTCTCGTAGTCCACTGAAATGTCCTCCATCTTTCAAACAGAAAGCCTATACAAAAGGTATGGGCTGAAAGCCAGAGGACATGTCTGCAGGAGCCCACATTGCACCCGTGATCTTCTAAAAGAGTAGGTGCAGAGCGAACCGAGGAATGACATTTAGCGTTGAGTGATGATCAGCTGATTACTTGGTAAGAAGCCTACGTCAGAGGCTCGTTATCATGATCAGAGATGCGGCATGTCAGACTTGCACGCCACGATCACCGTGCTGTGTGCCCCCCGCATGCGCGACCCGGGATGTTATCCTGCTGCACGTCACATGACGCCCAGTCAGGATAACAGAACCACTTCCCGGCCATCAATCTGCTATAGGCTGGGCTGGAAGTGGTTAACCACTAAAATACTGGGCACTTTAGCCCCCTTCCTTCCCAGACCAATTTTCAGCTTTCAGTGCTCTCGCACTTTCAATGAGAATTGCACGGTCATGCTACATTGTACCCAAATTACATTTTTAACATTTTGTTCCCACAAATAGAGCTTTCTTTTGGTGGTATTTATTCACGACTCCGTTTTTTTTATTTTTTTTTTTTTTTGCGATATAAGCGAAAAAATAGCAGAAATTTGGAAAAAAAAAAAAAAATATAACATTTTTCTTTTTTCTATTTTAAAAGAAATGTGTGGGGACGTGTTTTGGGGACACTATTTTGGGGACTTGTGTGTTTACATTGTGTGGGATCACTGGGCTGTTCAGTGTGTAAAAAGCTGTAAAAAAAACAGCTCATACTCACTAATCACCGGCCAGCTGCAGCGATCCGCTCGCCTCTCCTCACTGACAACTTTCGAGTGAGGAGAGCCGATCGCCTAGCAACCGGCTCTCTATTTACATCACATGACGGCTGTGATTGGACACAACTGTCATGTGATCAGGAGGGCCAATAACAGAGCCCTCCTGATCGGAGATGCGCCGTGTCTGGGTAACAGGAGCGCATCGTGATCGCGTCGATGCGTTGGCGATCCCCCCCTCCTTCTGGGGGACGTTCCTGAACGTCCACTCAAGAGGAAACGCCCACGCGGCCGTATATGTGCAGTGGCCGGGTGGGAAGTAGTTAAAGGATAAATTCACTCTACAGAAAAATAATAAATGCACATATTTTTATGAGCATTTATTGTTTCCTGAAAAACAATGCACCCACTATCAGTAGATCACAGTGCAATGTGGGCTCCTGCAGACAGGTCCTCTGGCTTTTAGCCCATACCTTTTTGTATAGACTTTGTTTGAAATCTGGCGGACATGTCAGTGGACTAAAAGTGCTCATCAGTGCACCTGCAGCTTATTGAAACCACCAAGTCCGTCTGCCGCGGTGCCAGATGGTTCTTGTAGTTTATTCATTCAGAGGAATCTGTGAATGAATGATATGGCTGTGTAGACGGAGTGACAATGGGTGTGGGAAGAAGAACCCCTGCCTGCTGTCAGAAGAGGTGAGGGGATTGGGGGGGAGAGGGGCCAGGTGCTGGAACGTGTTACATATTCCAGACGTATTTAGTGAGGAACATGTAACCTGTTCCAAAGCTGAACTTAGCCTTTAACCGCTTTCCGGCCATCATATAATGGCCAGGCAGCGCAGCTCTCGTTCTGGGCGGGCGTCATATGACGTCCATCCATTTAAACAGAGAACGCGCGCGATCATGTGCGTGCATCCCTATACCTTTTGGTGGCGTGTTACGGAGACGCCACTCGCCACCGAGGGGGGGGGGGGGCGTGAACAGCCTTTGGGCATAGCTTTTTACCACGTGATCAGCCGTGATGAAGTCATGGCTGATCACAGGTGGTACCGCCCACTTTGCACAGCGAGCACGTCGTGGCGGCATGTTCCCGGGAACACTGCTCGTGACCGACGCTGGTGAACCGCCATTGGCCGGCGGCTGTTAACCGCCATTGGCCAGCGGCTGTTTACCACGTGATCGGCTGTGATCCTTTAGCAACCGATCACTAAATGTTGACAAACCGCGGTAACAAGGTGTTACCAGGTTCTCCTCCTCGCAAACCGATCGTGTGTGAGAGGGAGATTGCGGTAACATCTACCGCTTACAGTGCACACCAATCGTATTGATTGCCCCCCCCCCCCCCAATAAAGAGGACCTGTCACAACCCATCAAGTACCTGTCGCAGTACGCGAGTACCTGTTAGTCCATCTGAGTACCTGTCACCAGGCCATCAGTGTATCCGAGTACCTGTCACCAGGCCATGCCTCATAGAATATACGTTTTTGTTTTCTTTCCAAAATGGGGTTATTTTGCGAGTAATTCCACTGGGCTGGTGCTCAAGGACCTTCAAAAGTGTGATAGGTAGGAATGAAATGAGATGTGTAATTTATGCTCCTAGAACGCCTGAAGGTACTACTTCAATGTTGGGCCTCTGTATGTGGCCAGGCTGTGTAAAAGTCTCACGTGGTATCGCCATACTCGTGAAGAGTAGCAAAATGTATTTTGGGTTGTAATTTTTGCTATATACATGCTATGTGTTAGAAATATCTTATAAATTGACAACTTTGTGTAAAAAAATAAATGCGTTTTCATTTTTTTCCCACAACTTTCACGAAGACCAAATAATATACATTAATTTTGGGTTATTTTTACCAAAGATATGTAGCAGTATCAATTTGGGGCAAAATGTATGAAGGACAATTTGTAAATAGTAACATTTTATGGCAGAAACAAAGAAAAAAGGCACATTTTTAACAAAATTTACAGTCTTTTTTTTATTTAGAGCACAAAAAATAAAAAACCTACTAGTGATTAAATACCACCAAAAGAAAGCTCTATTTGTGTGAATAAAAGGACGCAAGTTTCATATGGGTACAGTGTTGCATGACTAATTGTCATTCAAACTGTGAGAGCACTGAAAATTGGTCTGGGCAGGAAGGGGGGGGGGGTTAAGTTCACTGTATTGAGGTGGTTAAGGGAATTTTCATGTAGATAAACTTTATCCTGTCATTGTGCTAATTGGCAATACTGTTAATGCATGTTTACCAGCATAAGAGAACCACAGAGTCTGAAAATGTGAATTTCAATTGCAGGATTACAAAGTATGGCGACTTGTAACATCCATAACTGTAGATTTTTATTTAATTTATTTAGGAATTTTTTGGCCCAATTGTTTGTTTTTCTTTTATACAACACTACAGCCCCCCCCCCTTTTTATTTATTTTTTGTTTTATTCACCTCGTTGTGCACATTGACTTTTTGGTTCTACTACCTTCATGAACTTACTGTTTTTGTCTGCTCTTTTAACAGGTGGTGGAAATCTCCTTTAACTTTTGGTACAGACTTGGAGAACATCTTTATAAAATAAATGATGCCGTGCTGAATAGTATCTTTAAACCATATATACAACGGCTTCTCCATGCCTTAGCTAGGCACTGTCAGCTTGAGCCAGACCATGTAAGTTGTCATGACATGTTATTCCTCATCTTCTTTTTCTATTTCAATATTTTTATTAGAATTTTATGCAAAAAGAGTAGAGTGTACAACTCTTACACCAACAGTAGTATCGGAATAGAGATAAGATATGGTCCCACAGCGCAGGTGGATGAAATAAACGTATCTATGGCAGGCAAAACCAACAAAATAACATATAATATCAACTTTCTATAGATAACTGAACCCAAAAAACATGTCTGACACACACAAAGATAAACCAGCCTATCAGGGCACTCTATATAAATTCTCTATATAAATATTTTTTCTCATTAACTATTTTTTTACAGGAAGGGGTTCCTGAAGAGACAGATGACTTTGGAGAGTTCCGTATGCGAGTTTCAGACCTGGTAAAGGACCTGATCTTTCTGGTGGGCTCCATAGAATGTTTCTCTCAGGTATGTCAGTTATTTAACCATAAAGATATTTCTGCAATTTGTATATTCCTGTGGTGAACCATAAACCAATTTGATTGCAGTGGATGAGGGCTGCCTTTTAACCACTTCAAGTATTGACACTTTCACCCCCTGCCTATCATTTCTTGAGGCCCTAAAATGCTACGGCAATACAAATACCCCTCAGATTTTTTAAAGTAGATAGCCCAAGGTAATTTAGTAAGAGGCATGGTGAGTTTTTTGAAGTTGTAATTTGTCCCATTTTTTTGGAAAATTAAGAAATCAAATATAAAAATTATTTATTTTTCACAAAGTTGCCATTTTTACAAGTTATTTCTCACACACCGCATAGGCATACTTAGAATTACACCCCAAAACACATTCTGTATTGCGTCCTAAGTATAAGGATTCCACATGTTTGAAACCCTTTCACAGCCCAAATGCATAGAGGGGCCCAAGATCAAGGGAGCACCTAAATTATGCATCTAATTTCCTGACTACCTATCATATTTTTGGAGGCCCTGGAGCACTAGGACAGTGGAAACACCCATAAAAATGACCGCTTTTTGGAAAGGAACCACTCCAATGTATTTTTTACTGAAGGGCATAGTGAGTCTTTTAAAAATATTTTATTTTTGCCACCCTTTTTTGGAAAATACAGGAAAGGAAATAAAAATAGTGTTTACAACTTTTTGCAAAAAAAAAAATAAAAATACATGTCTAACACGCATCATAGACATACTTAGAATTACACCCCAAAACACCTCATGCTACTCCTTAGTATGGTGATATTACATGGGTTTTTCACAGCCTAGTCCACACAGAGGGGCCCTAAATCCAAGGAGCACCTTCAGGCTTTATAGGGGCATAAATTACGCATCTCACTTCCTGGCTCCAATCACATTTTTGGAGGCCCTGGAGCACCAGGACAGTGGAAACGCCCACAAAAAAAAACACATTTTGGAAAGCAAGCACCCCAAAGTATTTTTTAAGAGGCATGTGAGTCTTTTGAAGACTTCATTTTTTTTCACAAGTTGTGGAAGTTGTCCGTAGGGGGTGGCTGGGACTGGTGTCTCGCAGGAACATAGCCAGTTGGACATGCACCAAGGATGCTGGGACTGGTGCGGCATTGACCAGGGATGCTGAGACTGGTGTAATAATAAGGGATGCTGTAACTGGTGTGGAAGTGATTACCGACCGACAATTTGACTGGTGTGGTGATTAGGGACTGTGGTGAAAGTTGTTGTGTTTTTTTTTTTTTTTATTATTATTTATTTATTTATTTATTAAAAAAAAAAAAAGGAAAAAAATATATCTCTCTCTCGTGTATTTATATTTTATTTTTAACACATTGTCACTAGAGCAGAGCAGTGCAGTGTCACTGTAGTGACACTGTACTACTCTGGGGGGTTGATCAGGGATTTTTTTTTTTTTTTTTTAACACACTTTTTTGCTTACTGATTGGCTGTGGTCAACCCATGGTTGAACCACAGTTTTACTGGCCCTCAACCACCATCCCTTTGAGCTGCAGAGGCAGCAGCCGGGGGATGTACACATGCCATGATGCTTTGCTTTGGTGTTGACCAGGGACACTGCCCTACTGACTGACACTGTCCACTTTTAAGGTAGGCTAAGTTTATATTTTTACAGTGACGTTTGTTTTATTATATTTAAGTTTTTTCTAATTTGTTAGTGGTTGTAAATGCTGAAGGTTTTTTCTTACCCTTTTACCTTTACACCTGAAGGTAAAAAAAACATTCAGTGTGCAGCTCCCCCCTCAGCCCTCCCTAATGCTTACCTAAGCCTGATCTTGATCCAGCAATATGCATGAGACCTGAGGCTCTCCTGTGTCTCTCCCCAGTGATTGGCTGAGATGCAGGAGCCATTGGCTCCCACTTCTGTCAATCACAGCCAGGCGGCAGTGGGGGGGGGCTGAGCCACACTGGGTGTCTTAACACAGAGAGCCGGCTTGGGAGTGACCACGCACGAGTCCTCCCACAGCAAGCGGCTTGCTATGGGGGCACTCGGTGAGGGGCCCAGAGTGCGGGAGGAGGACCAGAGAAGAGGAGAATCGGGCTGCTCTGTGCAAAACCACTGATCAGAGCAAGTAAGTATAACATGTTTGTTTTTTTTTTTTTAACTCATTTTTTTCCTTTACAATCACCTTCATTTCTTACATTTTTTTTTTTTTTTTTTTTTTTTTTTTTTTAAAGGGGCAGTGATCTTTGATCTTTCATGTTGTTCACGTAGATCTCCACCTCTCAAAGGTTGCCTACCCTTGCTTCAAAAGAATGTAGAGGGACAAAGAATATCTTGTAACAAAATGTTCAGCGATATTCTTAATTGTTATGATGTTGATTTTCTTTTATATATATTTTCTTTTCCATGCAGTTGTATTCCACTCTGAAAGATGGAAATCCACCTTGGGAAGTCACAGAGGCTGTGCTGTTTATAATGGCTTCCATAGCTAAAAGTGTAGATCCGTAAGCATTATTGTACATTTTATTTTTCTTTAAAAGTATCCAGTTTGACCATCTGTTGCTGGCTGTCCTTTCTTCTTCTATAAGCTTTTAAATGTGTATAGTTTTCAGACCTAGTAAAATCTGCTAAGCCTACCTTGCGCAGTGGATACTAAATATGTACCAAGAAAGATTCCCTTTTAGCTTGGTTTATACTTCTGTGTTATAAAATGGAATGCTTTACTGTAGTTTAGTTTTTTTTTTTTTTTTTTGTCAAACTCTGACCTGCATATGTGTTGTACTGTTGCATTATTTACATTCATTTGGGCTTTTCTGTGGATTTACATATTTTTTTTAATATATATATTCTTTGAATAGTGGGGGGAAGGGTAGGAACCTCTGTCAGGCTTTTATTTTTATTTTATTTTTTTAACAATTTCTGTAAATCAGCTGGGAGAAAGTTAATTTTTGTGTTTGTCCTGGTGAATATAGTCATGACTGTAAATAGAAGGGAAGTTTTTTGTTGACCAATGTCTAAGAATGGGTTTCCCATACTTTAGAGCGATTTCCTTTCACTTCCTGTTGTATTTACAGGACAGGAAGTAGAGGTAAATCTCCCCAACGGAACATAAGCCAAAAATCTGACAGGTATTTGAACTATTCCCTACTCTGTTCGAAACTATATAGTTGTTTTTGTTTTGTTTTTGTGTTTTTTTTGTTTTTTTTTGTTTTTTTCTTTTTAAACCGCACACACAAAAGCAGATTTGTGGACTTTACCAAGCACAATTTGCTTGTGTGGGCAAATGTGATGTCTAACTCCAATTCCTAGGGTATATGTGTACAAAATAGATCCTCATCAGTAAATATAAAGTACACATATCCTCATCAGTAAGTACGGAGATGGCTGGGGTATAGTAATAGAAATATTAGAAACAAAGTATACCATTTCACTCACATGATGGAAGAAGTTAAGGGGCATGTCATCCAATTCGGAGTGGAGCCATATGGGCAGCCATCAGGCTATTGCAGAGATTGGAAGGGAATGCTGCCGAACTAGATGCAGAGCTGCTACGAGAAGGTCCTGTCGGGTGGGTGCTGTCAACCAATCCTGGAGTTCAAGCTGAGGTGATGCGAAGGTTTCTGGCTTCCGGTTAGTCTGTCAATTGCACGAGGCTCGGCTCTCCTCGGCTGGGGTTGGATGAGTCCGTATGTGACATCATGTGAGATGGGCATGGTAACATGTTTCAGGGCTGAAAGGACTGCCCCTTTCTTAAACCAATAGGAGACTCCTATTCAGGGGAGAATAAAGTGGACCCAAAGGCAGTGTTGGAGGCCACAGAAGATTTTTCACCCTCAGGCTCCTATACACCTAAAGTCATGGCGTTATGACGTATACTTGACATCATTGATATGCTCACTGCTGCTGTGCACAAAAGCCTCGGCATTGTTTCTCTTGATTCCTCTCTGTCTCGCCATGCCCCTTTGGGTACTAAGACACCTGCCAAGCCTAAAACGACCTTTCCTGTTAGAAATAGAATGGGAAATCTGATGATTGAGTCAATCAAAAAAAGATTTTTACCCAATCGAGAATCATTGCCAGGCTATCAGTTGGAAAGAGTTTCACAAAAGTACCACAAAGTGGTAGACCATGCTGTCTTGTCTCAGTCTTAAAGTGGTTGTAAAGGCAAAAGGTTTTTTATCTTGATGCATTCTATGCATTAAGCTAAAAACCTTCTATGTGCAGCAACCCCTTTAATACTTACCTGAGCCCATCTAGATCCAGCGATGTTGCACGAGACTCGGCTACCCAGGACTCTCCTTCCTCTTTGGCTGAGACAGCAGCGACGCGCCATTGGCTCCCGCTGCTGCTAGTCAGTGAGCCAATGAGGAGAGAGGGGGCGTGGCAAGGCCACGCTGCGTATCTGGTTGGACACAGGGAGCTGTGGGTCAGCTAGGGTGCCCCCATAGCAAGCTGCTCCTTCATTTAAAAGTCCTGCCTACAGCAGCCCAGCTATTTTTTGAAATTTCCATTTGTCAAACCACAGCTAATTCAAATTGGGCATTGAACAACCAACCCAATCCTGTATTCCAGGCCCGTACTTAAAGCAGTTACCTTCTGCTTTGCTCTTTTGTGTGATGCCATAGAACAAGTCATGGCACACATCTCCAGAATGGCTCTGATTTGTGTGTACACATTTGCAGAATCTTGTTACTCAAAGCATGGCCACCTAAGGCTTCCTGTAAAAGATCTCACATGTATGCCCTTTGAAGGAGGACGTCTCTTTGGTGAGACACTTGACAAATTCATCATGGATGTTACAGGAGGACAGGTCGTTCCACAGTACATCCTCTGTGCTAGAGGGTGGTGGGCCCTTACCAATGATTGCTTGCTGTCTGAAAGACTGTCAGAAGTGACTCGGGCATAGCAGAGGAAGGATCCACACTAAGTGCTATGGACTGAGACAAGTACACCCTATATGGGGATATGCTTTGTTCATTTTCGTTTTAAAAGTTTTATAACCACTTTAAATCACAAAATATGTAAGGTAAGGACACCACTTTACCACGCCCCCATGAGGAATTATTATGTAAAAAATTATTGTGTTATCGTGAACATGCATTTTCACCTATTTTTCTGTTATACAGGCTTTTCAAAATGAGTTCACTAATTTAAAACAAAACCTTCAGCGTGCAGCTTTTATCAGCCACCCCCCCCCCCCCCCAATACTTGAGCCTGATCTCGATCCAGCGATGTGCACAAGAGCCAAGCTCTTAGCTCTCTCACTCCCTCATTGGATTACATATAGCAACAGGAGCTATTGGCTCCTGCTGCTGTCAATCACAGCCAGTGTGGAGGGGGCGGGGCCGAACTATGCTTTGTGTGTCCAAAGATCATACCAGATCATACGATTTTCCTTTTTTAATCAGTACAGTTTTTGACTGAAAAATCAATACTGATACACTACAACACATCACTTCCTAATTTTTATTCTGTCGTGACAGAATTTTCCTAACTTTTGTAACCTCTTCATTTTCGATATGGAGACTAGTATGCAAAAAAAAATACACGATGATCAGTCGTCCCATAATCTCATCATGTGTACCAGGCTTTAAGGACACAAGGCCAGCTTGGGAGCGAGCACTCACAAGTGCCTCCATAGCAAGTGGCTTGCTATGGTGGCACTCGGTGCAGGCAAGTATAACGTTTATTTCATAGAAAAAAAACAAAAACAAACGTTTAGTATTACTGTCAGAGGAAAGAGGTTTTTTTTTTTTTTTTTTTTTTAAGGGACAGCTCCTCCAACAAGGGATGGTTGAGCTACATTACTTTGTAGCAAGTCACAAGATGAGAGGCAGCTGTAGATTACAGATGTGTGTCAGACATTTGTGAACGCATCCAAGAACTTCAAAGGCACCAGAATTGACATGACTGTGTCAACTCTGATCTAGCATCTCAATCCAGGGTGAAAACCTTGACCCCAGATAATGCCTAAATAAAGATGTCTTTGTCATTCTGGGAAAAACATCACATGAAGGCATTATTGGAGGGAGTACTTTGATCTCTATGGGGAGTAATAAAATGTAAATATTACACTTGCACGTTAACTTGCATAAAATAATTGCTGATGCTAGAACCAGATTTAATTTCTAATCAGTTTGCAAACCTTGCCATTTCCTGTGCCCACACTGCTATCTTGGTTTCATCTGCACAATATCACTAATGTGAATATCCTATATATATATATATATATATATATATATATATATATATATATATATATATATATATATATATATGTAAAAGCACTGCATAAATTGACTGAGCTATACAAGTACCTGTAATAAATATTTCTGCATATGTAAATGCCTTTTCAGGGTGTGCATGTATGCGTATGAACATTTTTGTTAAGCTCTCCATCCTTTTATTTGCAGAGACAACAATCCAACTTTGCTAGAAGTTCTAGATGCAGTAGTCAGACTTCCCGAGACTGTTCACATTGCTGTGCGCTACACAAGCATAGAGCTGGTAGGGGAGATGAGTGAGGCGATTGACCGAAACCCTCAGTTTCTTGGTAAGTTCTTAACCTTAAAGTAAAACTATAGGTATAAATTTTGTTTCTTTTTGGATAGAGCAAGGGAAGGTTATAAGCCCTGTCCGATTTTTTATTTTTTTGTGTCTGTGTCCCATTGCAGAGATTTCCCTTCACTTCCAGTTTCAAAGCCAAAACAGGAAGTGAGGAAATTCCTGCAAATTATGAAAATTCCTTAGGGATAACTAGAACTGGTGTTCCCTATGGCAGATTTCCCCTCTATATTACTTTTTTGGGGACAACCCAAAATTTGGGGATTTTTCTTTAACTTTCACTTTTGATGATAATGGTAAACAGCACAAATAGAGAGGATGAATCTCCTTAACAGAGGCACAGGCAGCAATAAAATCAATGTTTTGTGTACTTTCGCGCTATGACTTCTAATAAATGCATTGATAATCAAAGAGCAAGCTGCTGCAGGCACCTGATGGCTTACCCGCAGCTAATAAGTGCATAAAATATACAATGAATGTGAAAAAGATTCCTGTAAATATTGTGCAAAATCAGATACTAAGACCTCTTTCACACAGTTTTAGCGCTAGAAATAGCCTCTGAAAAGCGCCTGAAAACTGTCTATTATTTAGGCCCCTTTCACATTGAGGTGCTTCTAGACTGCCAGAAAAACACTGATCGCTTTTCAGGTCGCTTTTGAAGAGCTTTCCGTTCATTTCAATGGAGAAGGGTGTATTTTCACCCCCCTGCCAGTGCACTGCTCCAGTGTGAAAGCATTAATTGATTTGAATGGAAATAGTTTTTTTTGTGAGCATTTCATGCGCTTTTTTTTAGCGTAAAAGCACCTGAAAAGCCCCCAGTGTTAAAGGGGTCTTATTACAATGTGTGCTTTCACACTCGGGCGGTGCACTTGCGGGACGTTGGAAAAAGTCCTACAAGCACCTTTTTTGGGGCGGGTTTGGAGCTCTATAAATAGTGCTCCCAAAATGCCCCTACCCAATGAAATTAATGGGCAACGCTTCCAAAGCACCTTAAAAGCGATTGAAGGCGCTGCAAAACGGTCTTTTTTTCCTTTTTTCTTTTTTTAGGTTGCGCTATCACGTGACCTTTAAAAACCCATCCCTCTAGGGCCCGAAAAGCGCTGCTAAAGCACCGCAAAAACGACCGGCGCTTAAGCACTGTTTTAGCGGTGCTTCAGTGTGAAAGGCGTCTAAATGTGGGCAAAAAATCACTGTAAATATAGTATAACTCTGCAAAAATGAGTAAGCTCCTCAGGTGGGTACAATGAATACTCAATTATAAACTTCTAATGATCTTAAAACATGCAAATCAAATCATAAATGTGCTTTAAAATAAAAGACCGTGAATAAAATAAAATGAGCTCAATCTTGTGTGTGTGTCTCCAATATTCCAATATAGTTAGTTCATGTATCTTTAAAACAGTCTCTTATATTGTATATATCCCGTCACCCTCCGCGTGAGATAAAAACTTTGGTGTCTTCTCTAAAATGGTGCTGTGACACCGCTGTGCTCTCTGGACTTATCTTTTTACTACTTGAGTTAAGGCATATAGGAATATTTTCCCAATGTGGTGGTCCCCCTATCCCCTCTTTTCACTAGGGGCTCTCTGGTTGTTCTCCTCTGAACTCCGGGTCTCTTTGGTGGGTAAGATCCTCCTCCTATAGTACTCTTCTGTATCGGTTTTTAGCCTCGCTCAGGGTATGAAAAAATTTGGAAAAGACTTCCCATAGTGTGATATCGTTTTAAATAAAAGATTTATTTAAACAAATGGCTTCACTCACATTTAAAAAAACATTAAAATAGCATAACATCTACGAGTACAGGACTCCTACATCCACTTACATCGTTTCCGGTATGCCTCCGCTCACACCCTATGTGTTACGTCTGACACATGACTTCTTTAGGGGATCAATAAAAACTCGCAAGCGTTCTAATCCCTCTGCAGTCTATCCAAAAGTAAAAAAGATGTTTTGCTTTATCCTTCTTCAGTCATATGTATGGAGAGCCTTTTTCTTTTTCCTCCCTAAATTGTGTCCTTTCTTTGTCACTGATATCATTAGATCCTGTGTTGTCCTACCTAATGAAGGGCTTGTGCCAGACAACCTTGGCTACGCCTTCTGCCAAAGCCATTCAGAACATTTGTTGTGTCTGCCGGGACCACATGGCACATCACTTTAATGGGCTTCTGGAAATCGCTCGGTCTTTGGACTCCTTCTCATTGCCACCAGAGGCTTCTGTAGGACTTCTAAAAGGTTTGAGCTTTATTATTATTTACATAAAAAATCCATGGAATCTATAGAAGCCTATTATCACACAGATCTTTTGACAATGTCCGACAATGTGTAGAACAAATATAGCTTCCTTTGTAGTGGACACCACAATGAGGTGTTCCTGTTATGTGGCAGAGATGGACATTTTAAGCTTATTTACTATTGTCTTACTGCATTATTAAATAATGAGGTTAAAAGGATGTAAGGGTAGTCGGAAGCATTTCAATGTGCCTATTCCACAGAAGAATTTTACTTCTGGCATAATGTAAGATTTAGGACTCCCGGCCAATGGCGCAGAAGGATGTAGAGCCTTTTAACATTTAAAAAGGGAGGTAGAGCAGTTCAGGTGTCATCTTTTTGGCATGATGTGGCCAAGCCATGGCATGTGATGGCTATTGCAGTTCTCCAAGAGGCTTTGCAAGCCACAACTCAAAGTTGGGTAGTTGGTTGCAAACAGGCCAGAGAGTTGGTTGAGTAAATCCCTATAATGGTATAAGAGTGTGCTTCAATTTAAAGTCAAAGGCACGCTTATTGTCTTGCACATTTTTAAGATGGGGGAGGGGTTAGTGATTTTGAGCATTTTCAATACACGCTCTTTACTTGGAGGCCTGAAACACCTGCAAAGTCTTTTAGAATATAGATCAGTTTGAAAGTGACTCCACAGGGTTGGAGAGTGTAAGGCATCATCAGCAAAAACAGTTGTTGTGAAACATAGTTCAATGCCTGTAAATCAGAGGTCAGTCTTAAATGAGGGTGGATATTAAAGCCTAATGGATTGTATATTCAAATAAGCAAAAACACATTGCTGCAAATAGAGATAATGCACACAAGTAAAGAAATCCAGTATAATTAAAGCTGCAGGCTTTCCAAAATTTGAGCCGTTAGAGTTTTTGCACACAGAGCCAAATAATGATAAATGTTTATTTTCCCTGAATCCTGGGATTTATGCAGCCCTGCTAATGTTTCACTGATCCATTTCCCCCAAATCAGGCACTGCACTGGTCCTTGCACGTCTACCTCTGGACAAGATCTCGGAATGCTTGAGCGAGCTGTGTGCTGTCCAGGTTGAAGCCCTCAAGAAGGTGAGAAAATTTTGATGCATGCAAGATCAATTACATTTGGCTCCTCCTAGATTATGTACTTTCTTAATTATGTAAAGTAGACCTATGCTTAACTAGTTTAACACCCTCTATAGGCCTGAGCAATTTTTACATTTATTCTATCGGCCTATTAACTCTGTAGTAACCTTGCTGATATTTAAAGCAGAGCCCCACCCAAAAGGGGAGGTTTTGCTTTAAGACCGCTGCCTCCATTTGGGGAAGGGGGGAGCAGCGGGTACCTGATTTTGACAGGTACCCGCTCCCATTTCCGCTCCAACAGCCTATGCAAAAGGAATCTGAAGTTCTCATCCTCTTCCCTCTCCTCCTCATCATCTCCCCCGCACTCCACTGGAACTTGTGACAGGTCCCAGAAGACACTGGGACCATTCACAATGCACCGTAGGCACCCGGCTGTAAAGCTGCAAGCTGTCACACCTGTGTGCCCATAGTTAAGATGTCAGGGACAGACGAAAGGAGGTAAAACTGGCTGGGGTGAGCACATTGCTGGATCCTGGGACAGGTGAGTGGCTGTTAAAAGTCAGCAGCTACAGTTTTTGTAGCTGCTGACTGTTAAATTTTACACAGGAGACTGGAGCTCCTCTTTAACAACATAGTAATACATTTTATCTTTTTTTCATTGGACAGACAAAGCTTCCCTTTGGTAATATTGTCTTGCAAAATTATTATTTTTTTTTTTTTTTATTTTTTTTTTATGTAAGCCATAGATAAAAGTAACACATTTTATCAGTGTTTAAAAAATTGTTGTAAATAAGTATTTATTTTTGTTTAAAATGATGATTCTGCTCAAAGCATTGCAAAGTTTTTTTTTAAGGTATTTTTTTGTTTGTTTATTTACATGCAACACTTGCAAAAACGAATGAATAAAACTATTTTTTTTGAATATGAAGGGTGGAAAAAAATGGGGGGAAAAAAAATATCAGGAGAAGGGCAAAGCAGCAGGCCATGCTGGTTGCATGGCTGCTAGTGTGTGCTGTGAACACAGTGCTGATACACTTTACTTTTTCTCTACAGAGTTCTGTTCCCTGTGGTGGAATTGCGATGCAGTGGTTTGCCCTACAACCCGCTGCACTTAAACTAAAGGTGTAAGGGGAGTACTTTTTTGTTAGCGCACATTACAGAAAGCAAGGAATCCTGCCTTGTATATGCACTTCCAATGCAGCCAAACTGCATCTAATATGCTCAAAGACCCAGGGTAAGGAGGAGTTATGTAGGGCTGATTATGGTAAAGGGGTTAAATGGAAAGAAATTTTATTTGAGCCACAAAAAATATTTTTTTTGTTTTTGCATATCGGGTTGCTTTAACTGACATCATATGCAGATCAAAGCCCATCCTTTTAATCAGTAAATAAGTGAAATAGTGGATACAAAAGTAACATTTTTACTTTTTATCTCTATCTTGTAGCTGTCTGCACAGTGTTTGTGAACGCCTTGTCAAATGGTTTTATGACAGCAGCTGCTAAGCCCCTCTATGTAGGATCATTTTTAGCAACTTTCATTTTCTTCCACCTTTGCCCTATAATAAAACCTTTTTCCTAGTTTATCTTGTGTAAAAGCTTTCTGTATGGGGTTTTTCTTCTGGCTAATGTCAAGGTAAACTGCAGTTCCCAGTGGTTGTATGCATTTATTTTTAATATGTCAAGAAACCTATTCCCTACTTCTCTGTTCAGCTCCTCTCCCAAGACCCTAATAATGGCTTGTCCTCTGACCCCACGCTATTTCTGGACCGACTGGCAGTCATCTTCAGGTATGTGTCATACCACTAGCAGCACCTGCAATGCATCCATTATAACATTATGAAATACAATGTACTGCTGTTTTAATAATAGCTGGTTATAACCATTTTTGATGAGTACTGTCTGCATTGCACAAAATCAGCAAATCAAAATTTAATCTGCACTTAAAAGTGACATTTTCTATTTTGTGGCCATTTATTGCTATGAGCTAAACATTGTCAAGTATTTCTGTATACCTGTGCTTAACTGGTCATGCTGTAAAGGCATCATGTAAGCAGTAAACACATTGTGTATGTGGTTGGTGGTTGTTGGGCAATGCAGAGTGCTTTTAAAGGCCCTTGGATAATGGAATATGGCCACCTGATTGAGCTTGTGATTGCCATTTGGTGAATGCAGTTTACAACTATGTGTGCTCTTCTTTTTTTTTTTTTGTTTTTGAATTATACAGTAGTGTAGCGCAGGTAATGCATGCTCTTGATATATTGTGTTTTTTATTTTAAGGCACACCATTCCCTCAGTAGAAAATGGACAGAACCACCCATGCCAAAAAGTCATCCAAGAAGTAAGTAATCAAAAGTTGGGCTTGCCCTTTTTGTGTAAGATTGTGTATGTGTGTAACGTCTGTGGTTGCCGGTAATCTTGTAATATTTTTAATGACTACACTGTCCGTTTGTTGGTGATAATAGCAGTTTCAATCTCAGATATGGCCCGTCATGTCAGAGACTTTGAACAAGCATCGTGCTGACAACAGAGTTGTGGAACGATGTTGCCGATGTCTTCGCTTTGCTGTGCGCTGTGTTGGAAAAGGATCTGCTGCACTCCTACAGCCTCTTGTCACACAGGTATTTTATTTTATCTTAAACAAAAAGTAGAAGCTCAAATTATTTATCTAATTGGGTTGTGTTAAAAGTGTTATAATATAGTGCAGGCTGACATACTTTAAATGCAAAGTCGGTTAACCAGTTATATAAGTTCCTTACCGTTTCTTTCAGTAGTAAGTTTATCCTAATTGAACAGTACAGGACACAGGATCTGTAGTTATAGACCCCCCCCCCCTCCCGTACTCTGGATCAGTTGCCCTTGATGTGTATGTTGGAATGAAAACTGTCCCAGGCCCATGATGATTACTTTCAGCCACTGGATCGTTTATAGCCTTAGTACAATTAGGACCCATCTTTCTCATCTGCTCTGTGCCTTACCTCTTCCATTGATAAGTAAGGGGATCCCCTGTGGGGTACTCACAAACTGGATGGTGGGTAGCGATGACCAGACATGCTTTTTGTGTTCTCTGCTTCCTCATGAGGGTTCTGGGATCATGGTTGCCTCTATTGAGGCAGTTCTGTTAGTTCATTTCTACTCCAGTCCTTTTGGAGCCCAACATTCTCATGATGTGGAAAAACAAATCCCTTTCCTGGATCGCCCACTGCTTCCTTTCAGCTAGGAAAAAAATCCCTGGCATTATGGATTTCAACTCGGCCCTATAATCCATCTGGAAAGGTGTTCCTCCTCTCTACATGGGAGGTGGTAACAGACACCATCCTATTAGACTGGGCCGGGATTTACTATTGTTTAACTGTCCAGGACACTTGGTCCCCTCAGGAGCTCTCCGGTAATGTTCTGGAACTGAGAGCCAAAACTCTCTCCTACAATGGACCCCATCACCTACATGGTCATCCTGGGGGACGTCAGAAGTCGGACAGCTCTGAAGGAGGCAAACTTGTTTCTCTTTTGGGTGGAGAACCACATTCCAACATTCGCAGCCATCTACATACTAGGAGTAAAGAAATTGTCCGGCAAACTTCCTCAGTCACAAATTCCTGTACAAGGGAGTGGTCCCCCTCCAGCCGCTGCCTTTTAACTGCCATTGGGGAGCCCGGGAAGGATGCCACTGGGCCTCTGCTTACATTTTTTTTTTTTTTTTTTTGTTTGGGGGTTCTACGTAAATTTTCTAACAAAAAAAATGCAGATTTTTACATGTATGACAAAAATGTCAGAATTGGCCTGGACTGGAAGTTTATATTTTAATTGTTTTGCATGTTTACCATAAGTTATCAAATATAACAAATTACTTGCTTTGACTTCAAATGCAACTTGCAATGTGTGTGTAGTTGGGAAAACGTCTTCATTGTTAATAACAGTTGTCTGGTAATATTTTTTCAGATGGTTAATGTCTACCAGATTCACCAACATTCATGTTTCCTATATCTGGGTAGCATCTTGGTGGATGAGTATGGGATGGAGGAAGGTTGCCAACAAGGATTGCTTGAAATGTTGCAGGTGAGTTTCTTTCAGCACTTTCAGTTCACTTGTGCTGGTGTGTTCAACATATATTTATTTCTTGTCCTTTGAAGGACACAAGAAGTGTAGAAACTTTGGGTTATAGCACTGCTTACATGAGGATTCGATTCTAGCAAAAAATCTGTAGGTCAATCCAGGCTAACCCCCCTACTACCAACATGTTTTCATTTTTTTGCTAGTGCCTTAGGACAATGGATGTCCTTTCTGCAGCCTAACCTACATTTATAGCTTGTTTCTTTATATTTTCCCCTTTTCAATCAAGACTCTTCTCTGCACTGCTACTTGAGATCGCCCCTCTAATTTGGCAGCTCTCTAACATGGTTCTTCTCAACCTTCCATCTTCAATCAGATGTGATGGCTGCATTAGTTTTCTTTTTAGGCTTTCTTTCTTCTATTTTCACCTGGTGTTCCGGCCAGTAAATCTTGTTTTTCAAAAGAACAACCTCGCTTGCGGATTTATCAGTTACAGGGATAAAATCAGCTTTGCAGGGAGAAGCAATGGCCAGATCGCTGTTCCCTGTACACAGTTCTGTGTTTTTGTTTACAAAAATCATTGGCTGAAGTCATCTGCCAAACTCATGCTGCGTCACGCACATGCTCTCCCCAAACCTAGAGGAAAGGCAGCAGGGTACCAGTACAACTACTGTGGGCGGATGACAAGTGGTTAATTTATTTCCGAAGAACTGTATGAATTGCTCTGATTTATGTTCCAGGTCTTTTGTCTAAATATATTTCCTCCAAGTCTGTGTTGGACAGCAACGCTCAACATTGTGAAATATTTTCTTAAGCCCGGTGCAGTGCAGTGCGAATTCCAGCTACATTTTCTCTGTGAAGAGAAAATGTAGCTGTTCAGCGGTGCCGCTCCGTTCTAGGAGCGCATCAGCTGAGCAGGGAGAGGAGGGGGAGGTGTAGTGAAAAACAAGGAGCGATTCCTTGTTCAGAACGGAAGGCATCTGCGAATCAGATGCGTGCCCATAGAAGATAATGGGCCTGAATTTGCACCTGAGCCGGACCGCACTGCCCGAAAACGCACACGTTTTTTTCTGCAGTGCGAATGCACCGCAGATATGTGAACCAGCCTCATTAAAAATAATGTATTTTGAAATGTCCTGCGAATTGGATGCGGTGTAAGATGCATCTAATTCGCATAGGTGTGAACGGGGGATAAATGACGTGTTTGAGACTTTCCAGCATGTTTTGCTTTTGTTTTCTTTTTTTACAACTCCTATTAGAGTAAAGAAAATCTACGGTCACAGCATGCCCTTTCTTTTTGTAATATCAGCATTGTAATAATACAAATAATAGTTATTTTCGACAATACAATATAAGCTTACGTGAAAAATCTTTTTTCATGTTATGAACACTGCCTGTCTGCAGGCTATCCCTTTCCACAACTTCTTGGATTCCCTGCATGCTTTGCATCTTCCTGTGTATTTACATTCAAGTTCTAAGGACTACATATCCCATGGTACCTTAATGCATACAAGCTCTGATCCTCAACTCTGCTCTACTGAATCTGCCTCCTGAAACTCCTCAGCACCTCTGTAGTTCAGAAGGCAGGCTCTGTGAAATGTGACATAGCACTGCCTTTAAACAGGTTATGGTAAATAAGTGTCATAGAATTCAAAGGACGTAAATGTGTGGGGATCTTTACAAAGCAAGTTTACAAACTTCAAGATTGTTGAGATAGGCGTAGGCTCCTTCTATTTGTGTAATGAGTCTCTACCCAATCATTTATTGTTGAGATGGTATGATACACTCCAAGTTTATAATACCTCAGCAGTTTTAGACTCCCATTACAAATACCAATATTTTAAAATATGTAACCTATGTAGGCCTAGTTTTTTTACATTCACTTTTGTTTTTTGCTTGTGCAGGCTCTTTGTATTCCTACATTTCAACTCCTGGAACAGCAAAATGGACTTCGTAATCACCCAGACACTGTTGATGACCTTTTCAGGCTCTTTACCAGGTAAATAGGTTTTGCACACCTGCACTGCTATCACTCCTCCGCTATTCTTATTTGGATATGGCTGCCCATTTTAGTTATCTTGCTGCAAATTACCTCTGTTTCTTAATCGTACATCTCAGGATACAGGGCATCTTCATATACATGACTTGTGCTATGCTGCTACCTTCTGGTGAATAGACAGTGGCAAAGAAAGGCTTCACTACCCAAGCATAACCCTTCCCATCACAGATTACCCTCAGATTTTTTTCTAGCATGCTTTAGATGGCGGATAAATTTGCGTAGTCTCTCTGCAGAATTTCCTTTGTAGGCATTAGCCTATGGATTTTTACTGCCTACTTCCACACTCCCCTGATGGGGAAAGGAAGAGCTTCAACCGATCAGTTGCCTGCAGCCATGAGGCCCAGAAATATGGTATCTGAACCCTGCTGGGGAAGAACAGAGATGATCTTTAATGTTGCCAGTCAACTCTGGATCCTTTGAAGGGGAAGTTGAGTCTCTGAAAGCACTTTGGGCATGCCGACTGTGATGGGTGAAGATGGGGATTTGCATAAGCTCTGCAGCCTGGATTGTTAATTGCCTCTGTGTTGAGTGGAAATCCCCTAAGGCCCGGTTCACATCTTTGCATTTTTTTGCATTTTGGAACACACAAAAATACATGTCATAAAATTCATTGAATCCAGTGAGCTCATTCACATCTGTGCGCTGGTTGCAGTGCATTGGTTAAAATTAGATATGTCCGATTTTCTGTACTACTTTTTGTACACTACGAGGCAGGGGGCACAGAGTGTTTGTTTTTTCTTTCATATATTCATAGAAAATCCCCATGGGTACTAGTGCACTGGTGCTTTTCGGCTCGGTGCTCTCTCAGCTGACCAGGACCAGTGTTCCCAGTAAGGTTCCCTATATATGCATCAGCAAACCAATGTCTTCCCAATGACACAGAGGTGAGGGGGGGGTGCAAGGGGTCCTACAATACCGTCTTCTGGTAGGTAGGAACCTGGATGAAGCTCCACTTTACAAAGTATGCCTTGGGGGTCAGTTTTTTCCATACAAATCTGACTCCTTCCACCTGCCTAGTGTTGAGCTACCTCCAGGGCATCTTTTCTACCAGTTCCTTGTGACAAGGGAGGAACTCTCATCCGCTGTCACTGAGTTTCAGCAGCAGCTTTCAAAATACTTGCCAGTTTGGACCATCTTGGTCACAAAAGAATGCCTTCCTCTTCTCCTACCCCCTCTTTATTGTGAGGGAGGAACAAGCGGAGGACAAGATGAAGGAAAAAAAGTTTATTCTGTTAGAAGGGAATGCAGAAGTGGATGGATGATCAGCCACAGCGTCCGGACCACTGTGTACCTGACTGGCAGATGAAGAGCTCCTGCTCAGCTTCCTTACTCCCATAGACCGCACTCGGTGGACAGTGGTCCTCTCAAACGTGCAGGGTCAAAGCAATATGAGATGAAGTCCTGAATCTCGACTCCAGGGCCTTGCCAAAGTGGCAGCCTAGGTATTACCCTCTGCACACTATGCATAGTCATGTTGAAAGGACACATGCTAAAACACAAAGCCTGTATATTTCACACCCAAAACCTGATGCAGAGGAAGACCAAATAAGTTGGTGCGTGATCCATTTTGCTCCAATAGGGAATAAATTCCTTCATGATCCCCTGACCATTTAATACTCGTGGATCAACATGCAGTCTGTATTGTATTAGTAATATTAATAACTTGGTAAAATTTTTCCTTATTTAAATGTGCACAGTGGCTGATTTTTTATTTTCTTTCTTAGGTTCGTACAGCGATGTCCCATTGTCCTTCTGAGAAGTCAGGTGCTAGGGCATGTCTTGCAGTGGGCAATTGCTTCCACTACATTAGACCACCGAGATGCCAACTGTAGTGTCATGAAGTTTCTGCGTGATCTTATACACACTGGGATATCCAATGATGTAAGTGTGCAAACTACTACTACATGTTTTTTGAGTTAATACTGTATGTTTGTGTTATGGTCTATATACTTGTAGCTGATCATTTGTTATTTTTTTTTCTTAACACAGCACGAGGAGAACTTTGAAGTACGGAAGGATCTGATTCAGCAAGTAATGAATCAGTTTGGGCAACAGCTGGTCAGCCAGATTCTCCATGCTTGTTGTTTCTGTCTCCCACCCTATACATTGCCTGATGTGGCTGAAGTTGTGTGGGAAATGATGATATTTGACAGGCCGGTAAGGAAATCGTAGATTCAGTGTATAATAATTTTAAATTTTGCCATAGTAGGTTTGCAGTCTAATGTATATGTCCTCAAACTTTGACAGCTGTGTGCCACATTCAAACACAACATATTTAGGTACGAAGTATAAAAAAATCAGGAATCCTCTGCTAACCATGCATTTAGAGGCTCTGTCACTGGGAATGGGAATGTTCATAGCAGTGTTTTTATTCTGGCATGTACAATACACAGCTTGTGCTAAGCTCACTCCTGGTATGCTGACAATATAGCAGGGTGCATAGACAATTAAACTTTTGTGCACATAGCAGTTACAACATCATTGGCTGTTCAGTGGCCAAAAGTGTTGCAAGAGGCGAAAAAAGCAGCGGAGGGTTTTGAATGAAGCGTTGAGTGCAGCTTTGACTAGTCATCTCTGGAGGAGAGCCACTAATGTTATGTTAACCTCTTTGATTAGATTTTGCCAATGCAGATTTTTACATTCTGATTTTACTTACATAAATGTAAATTTTTAACAATTTCTCCTTATCCCTTTTCAGATGTTTTGTAGATGGCTGGAAACAGCATTGAAGGGTTTACCAAAGGAGACATCGGGAGGAGCAATTACAGTAACACATAAGCAGTTAACAGATTTCCACAAACAAGTAACAAGGTAAAGATAGCTCATTTTTAAGTGCTGTTGTCTTTCTGACATTAGTAATAGGGCAGCTGATCTCTGTAAAGTCTGCCTATTCAGCCAGTGGGCTGAATGAGGGAAAATCAGTTGGTTTCTCCATTCCTGATAACTGTGTGGCTGAAGGAATCTGCAGTGCTGACTATTGTCTTCAGGCAGTCCTGGTATCCATGGCTGCCAAACAGTGACTGCATCTAATAAGTTGCTGGCACTGTTTAACCTATAATTTTCCACCCAGCTTGGTCAATTTTTTTTTTTTCATTAACCTTTGTCAAACTGGGTGGTGCTTGTGTGGGACCCATGTCTTGAAATTGAATGATTCAGCAGGAATTGACTGAACTTTGAAATATTTATGGGGGCCATAAGATACAGAGTACAATCATGTCAGTTTAGCTGATTGTGTTTAAAATTGTTCATATATAAACATGTACAAAACTAGTGACATAATGGTAATATCCCTATTTGTCTTTTACAGTGCTGAGGAATGTAAGCAAGTGTGTTGGGCTCTCAGAGATTTCACCAGGTTATTCCGATAGCTGCGCTCCTAAACCACCTTGCCTGTCCTCTTTGGTAAGTAGTGTTCTGTATATATACTATATTTCTGCCTGAGGGGTCTGGGTGGGAGCTTAAAGGAGAGCACATCTATGAAACTCTACTATAACAGCCCTTGATTTTTTTAGTGGCTCCATTTTTGTAAAAATGCCTCCTGTCTCCTGTTAGCACTCCAGCGCTGTACAATAGGGATCGACCAATTATAAATAAGGCCGAATATTGCAGGCTGATATCAGCATTTTCCGAAAAATCTGTATCGGTCGCAAACTAGACTGATATTACCGATATTGCTGCAAGGGGTTTTGCCGGGGAGAAGCCTGCAGGCATCACCCCGGTACCGTTCTTTACAGTCGCGGTTGGCCTTATTGCAATAACAACCGATGTGGCTCAGCAGCCACTCCGCTGTTATAATAAGCAGCGGGGGTGGACCCCCTTTTTCGCCGGTTACCCGGGCTCTCCCGTCCCACCGTGAGGCCCGAGCAACCAGCCGGCACGTCCGCCAGATGGCCGAAGACCCGAACAAAGCAATGCTTTGTTCGGGTCTCGGATCTAGTAACCCAGAAACAATGTCATGACATCACTTCCCAGATTACTGGCCAGTTTTAAAGAAAGAAAAGTATTCAGAAACGCCTATATTGACGTTTTGAATACTTTCAAGTGCAGAGGAGGGGTTTGGGGTCTTATAGATCCCGATCCCTCCATAAAGAGTACCTGTCACTGCCTATTACTATCACAAGGGATGTTGTGACAGCTATAACAGTGATTAAAAAAAGGTGTAAAAATACATTTTTTTTAAATGTGCAGAATATCGGCACATAATATCCGCCTGAGAGGTGGCCGAAATATTGGTATATCCGCACCGAAAAAAGCGATATCGGTCGATCCCTTCTGTACAACTGTCTGTACCTGCTCTCCTCCATTCCTGATCTCACAAAAGATACTGAGGGCAGTGGGAGCCATATTCACTCACAGAATACAAAAGGGAAGTGGTAGACCTTGACAACCAGTACTTATAGTAAACATGTACTGTATGTATTTGTTTCAACTATCAAAATTTTTTTTACCCTCGCCCCCCCCCCCCATAGCCACCTGTTACATTCAGACAAGCACTGGGAGAAAAAGGTTTTAAAAAACATTTGATGGCTCAGTTACAGAAGACCTTTTGAGAAAGGATTTGTGTGACTGAATAAAGCCAATTGTCAAATCACAAAGACAAGACAGCTTGGCTTGTTTCCGTCTGGTGTAAGTTTACACTACTTTGTCACAGTGGTGCGCCAGAAAAAAAGTATGGCATTCAATTTTTTTTTTTCAGTGCAGCTGCAAAAATTCAGTGCTGACTTGATGAATGGAACTAGATGGAGTTTCACTTGTGACAAAAAAAAGTGTGATGCGCCAAGAATGGCACATCAGTGTTTTTTCCTCTCAGCACACAACATCAGCCATGGGATCTGTGTGGCTGCTGATGTGAACAAGCCCTGAAGGGTTTTACATTTTGAACCCTTTAATGAATGAGAGTAGAAGGTACCCCCTTCCTATGGTTTTCTAGGCAAAAACCAAAGCCATAGAGCACTAGTGTACGTGGAACAGTTTTTTTTAGGTTTTGGCTTCCTCTTTTGTTTTTTCCCCCAATGTGCTAACAGAGTTTTCATGAACTGTAGATTATTAAACTATGGCATTTAGTGGAAGGTCAGTGGCGGACTTATTACTAATGAACGGTTTGTTCTACACACATCTTTTACTCTACAGTGAAGACAGGTTTACCAGCTCACTCAGACAGCACCTCCAGAACCGAGAACCATTGTGGATTGGCTTCTATAACCCCCAAGTGTGTGATGCCAAAAGGGGGGACGCAGAGTGAAAGAAACGGCTGGCAGGCGAGTTTGAGGACAGCGTCCCTGTGTGTAGCGTGCTGAAGATGATGTAACAAAACTGGGAAGAAAGAGTGTGAAAACTCAACCCCTTCACTTCTGAGCGGGGGCAAATGTTCTATAAGAGCTGTGTAAAAGGTTTGTCTAAAAGGTCTAACCCACAGCAATAAGGCACTCAGTGAACAGGTGGTGCCAGATGTGTCCCAGCATCCCAATCCCCCTACAGTGCCACATTGTCTAAGTCTAGACCTCGGGGGTGAAGGGGTTCTAACGGCAATGCCCAAGCATCAAATATGCATTTTGTTATGGGAAGGATCGGGAATTGGGAGGTGGTGTCGACGGGTTTAGAGCTTTCCTTGATGGACTCATTTTAAAATAAAAATAAAAAATTGAAAAATATGAAAAAAAAAACTGCAATTACAAAAAAAAAAAATATATAAAAAAAAAAAATAAGAAACTAAAAGCCGTCAGATAAAATCACTGGTTGGCGGAGTTTAAATTTGCGTGGATGCAAACTGAGAAAATATGCAGCTAAACTTTCTGTGAAATGAAAAAAAGTAAAATGTGCAAAATAAAACGAAGTAAAAACAGGATTTTTCATTTGTTTAGTTTTTGGTTGTAAAGAGGTGTAGCAGTTAGTTTTGTGTTCGATTATCACACACATGATTGCATCTGTCTAGAACACTACTTAAAGCGGTGGTCCACTGACGTTTTTTTTTTTTTTCACCCTCAAACAATAACACCATCACATATTGACAATGGCACACTCACTGTTTAGGCAAATTATCTCCCCCGATGTCTGCTTTCGTTGTTATAAGTTATAAAAAATGTGGACGTCCGTTTTTCATCTTGCTTGTAGGCATTTGAAGCCCACAAGCATTAACTTCCTGGTTCCAGTGATGCTGGGCTACTAGCATTCCTTGCTTGTTCCCGCGCTGTTAACTTCCTGGTTGCCATCACAACGGGCGGCGTTGTAGGAAGTTCATCTTTCCAAATCCTGCGAGAACCTCCGCAATGACTCCTGGGAACAATGGCACGAGCTCCCAGGAGACAGTGCGGCGCACATGACATTACGTATATACCCGTCCATAGCCGCAGGGGTGATCTACCGGAAACTAAGATGAAAAGCAGAAATACACAGGTACACTCGTTAAAAAAAGAAAAATAAATTTCAGTTTAAATTGTGGCTTTTCCCCCCTCCGGTGTCACATTTGGCACCTTTCAGGGGGGAGGGGGTGCAGATACCTGTCTAAGACAGGTATTTGCATATTTGCACCCACTTCGGAGCATGGACTCCCACGGGAGTCTACGCCTCTTCTCGTCCCCCCGTGCTGTCTGCTGGGACACACACGGATCCCAGAGACAGCAGGGACCATTGTGATTGCACAGCGTGACTCGCGCATGCGCAGTAGGGAACCGGGAAGTGAAGCTGTAAGGCTAAATTTCCTGATTGCCTTAACGAAGATGGCGGCAGCAGCATCCGAGGGACAGTTCGGCCTCGGGTGCCAACATCGCGGGCGCCCTGGACAGGTGAGTGTCCTTATTTTAAATGTCAGCAGCTGCAGTATTTGTAGCTGCTGACTTTAAAAAAAAAAACTTTTGCTTTAAGAATGAATACATTTATGCAATTTGAGCAAAACGTAGAAAATTGGGTGGACCAAATTCAAAAGGCACTGCAAAAAAAAAAAAAGCAAAAAGCTCAACAACATGAATGATTTTGATGACTTGATAGAAACACAGTGCCACTTGTGGTTTATCTTTCAGGACGAATGGCACTGTCTAGATGCGTCACCTATAGGAGGATCAACACTAGACATGAGCTTGATATAACTGAAGTCCAGGCAAAATAGGAAAACCCACCAGAGTGCAACTTCCATGTAACCATAAGTGGCCAACTGTTAGTCAGTGGCTGCAATACCGACCCAGCCCAAAAATGTAAACTAGGAAAGTCAAGTAGAATCAGATGTCCTCATCTGCATACCTTAAATAGGTCATTGACTGAGAAAGGTATTGCATCAGCATTTTTAAAGCGCCATGCATAAATACACACATTAATGCAGCTCTGTGTTCATAACAACATACTTAAAGTGGTGTTGCACATAAAAAAAAAAAAAATGCATGAACCTTCCTAAAAAAAAAAACTTGCCTCTAAATGCCTGTTGCTAGGGGGTCCCTCGTAGTCTGCCTCCTTCAGTGCCTTGGCTGGTGACATCACTTCCCCTCGGCGCAGGAAGGGCTCAGCTCTGCCCCCTCCCTCTTGTCAATCATCTGGGACACGTGACAGGTCCCAGATGACATTGCGGCACCGCTCGTGCATGCGCAGTGGGTGCCTGGCTGTGAAGCCACAGCCGGGTGCCCACAATTACAATGCCACCGAGCAGAGGGGGAGACGAGTGGGGCTTTAATCGGGTAAGTGTCAGATTTATTAAAAGTCAGCAGCTGCATTTGTAACTGCTGACTTTTGATTTTTAATTTTTTTTTTTGAATGGGAACTCCTCTAAGAGTGTGTGTGTGTGTGTGTGTGTGTGTGTGTGTGTGTGTGTGTGTGTGTGTGTGTGTGTGTGTGTGGTAAATTCTTTATTTAAGAAAAAGGAAAATACAGACCATGAACAAGCAATACATGTCATGCATCACATTAAGTCAAACATAGGAACCTGCTGGCCAACTGGCACATATCGTATCTTTACATTTACATAGAGATGGTTCAAATTCAGCACAAGTAACATGCTGATAAGAGAAGGCAGCAGAGTGATTGAGAAACTCTGGTCTGCTGCTGATCTATTCACTAACCAGTCACAGAGTGGGGATAGTGTGTAGATACAGTGGATATAGAAAAAAAAATGAATAAAAATAAAATCTAATTTTGTTGCTTTTCAGCCTGAAATGAAGACAGTTGTTTTTTTTTTCCAGCTGTATTTAGTGCAACCTGTAACATCCAAGTGAAACCGATAACGCCAACATGTACAAAAAAAAAAAACAGAATCACTGATTTGGAAAAAAGGATCACCCCCTCCAAAATATGACATGTAAACTCAATCAGGTGTAGCTAATCACCTTCTCAATCGCACGCAAAGCATTTTGCCTTTCAACTGTGATCAGCTGTGGTCATTTTGATTAGCTCAGCTTGACAAGAACTTTCCTGGAGTATTTTAGTCCCTGATAGTGCAACTGAAGCAAACAATCAACTATGGCTGGCAAGGCACTGTCCAAAGATCTCCGGGATAGTTGTGGACAGGCACAAGTCAGGAGATGGATACAAAAAAAAATTCAAAGGCTTTATCATTGCCTAGTAGCACAGTGAAGTCTATTATTAAGAAGTTGAAGGTATTTGGTATAACACAGACCCTCCTTGGATCAGGACATCACTCCAAACTGGATGAAAGAGCCAGGAGGAAACTAGTCAGGCTACCAAGAGGCCTACAGCAACTCTGAAGCAGTTGCAGGAATTTATGACAGAGTGGTCATTGTGTGCATGTGACAACAATATCACAAATTCTCCACAAATGTGGCTTGTATGGGAAGGTTGCAAGAGAAAAGCCACACCTTAAGAGAGCTTTGCCAAAAAGCACCTTGAAGATTCTGAGGCCACATGGAAAAAGTTGTTCTGGTCAGATAAGACTAAAATTAAGTTCTTTGGCCTCAACACCAAACCAATATTTCTGGCGGAAATCCAATACAGCTCACCATCCAACCATTCCTACAGTAAAGCATGGAGGTGGTGATATCTTGTTTATGTGGGATGTTACTCTGCAGCAGGGACTGAAGCACTTGTTGGAATAGAAGAAAAATGGATGGGGCAAAGTACTGTCAAATTCAGGAGGAAAATCTGCTGCCCTCTGCCAGAAAGTTGTCAATGGGAAGGTTTACCTTCTAACATGACAATGACCCAAGAAAGAAAAATGCGAATGTCCTTGCATGGCCTAGTCAGAGCCCACACTTAAACCCCATTGAAAATCTGTGGAATGACTTGAAGACTGCTGTCCACAAACGGTCACCATCAAATTTAACTGAATTTGAGCAGCTCTGATGTGCAAGTCTAGATGTGCAAAGTTAGTAGAGACACATTGCAATAGACTAAAGGCTGTAATTAAATCAAAATTGGGTTCAACAAAGTACTGACACAAGGGTGTGATCCTTTTTCCAACTCAGTGATTGTTTTTTATTTTTTACTGACATGTTGGTGTTTTATCTTTCACTTGGATGTTATAAGTTGCACTGGGTACATACAGCTGGATAAAACAAAAACTGTCTTCAGTTCAGGCTGCAAAGCAACAAAATGTAATTGTTTTAAGGGTTGTAACTGCAGGATAAAAAGTCCAGTCCCCTCTTCTACCAGGGTTGTGTGGTGTGGCACAACTGTAAATCACTGAGATGCTGAGTCCTGGAACGTGCTTGGTACCACCTGTGTGGCTAAGTTATCCCTTGGCTGACTGTCATAAATATAGTTTTAGCCTGATGTTGAAGAAATGGGCATGCAGGAGAGTGTATTCAAGTAACCACTGCACCCACTGGGATCTGTGAAGGTGTGCTATTGTTCTACCCACTGACACCAATGAAAGGGGGTTATTATTGCTGAACCCAATGAAGAAAGTTTATTATTGCTGTTCTTGACACCGATGTAAGGAGGGAAGCTTTAATAATGCTGCAACAGATACAAGTGAAGGGGATTTGTTATTACTGCCCCTGCTCTAACCTGACATTTTCCATGTAGATTTGCTCACTCCTGATGCAGAACGCCTGAGATCTAGACGAGGGGTACAATTAGGGATATGCCTGCAGTATATCACAATCAAAACAAAACAAAGCAAACATAACAAACTGCTGAAGTAAGGCATAGTTCACAGATGGTCTGAGCAAAACATTAAGGAGCTGCAAAGATGAGGGGGGGATGAGAATGCGTGAGGGGGGGGGGGGGTGTAAGTGTTAACAAAACTAGGTATAGTACAAATAAAGGCAGTCGACCAAGTAACATCGGACAATGCCATAAAATCTAGTTTATGCCAATTGAGCATTACCCTAACCCCAACTGTGCTATCCAGAGAGTATGTGTATATCTACACTGGGACACACACCAGAGGAGGCACAGACCATATCCCCCCAAGAGGCACCCCATCGCAGGGGGGGGGGGGGGTGCAGAGCCCGGCCCACATATGCTACGCAACGTACGTCCCAGTAGGAAGGGCTGCCATTAGGCAGTTGCCGCTAGGCATCCAAAATAAGACTGAAAAAAAGAACATTCAACAATAGAACCCATAAGCACTGTAGTGGGCTGATGCGTGGTCGTCTCATGTCTCCAAAGAGGTGAGAGGAGATCCGTACCCTATGCCTCATAATGTAAAACAATGGAGTTTTGAGGGTTTGCGAGCAAGACGCCAACCCATGAGTGCCTATAGAGGCTGGGTAAGAAGGCAAGGGTCTCCCATCTCCTAAATAAAAAAACACCCCCCTACGCCTGCACATATACATACATTTTGAGATATACACATATTTGGCATATAAATAATGGTGACGCGAAAAGCCCCTGAGCTCAGTCCATTACAAAAATAACAAAAGGAGTATGCTATAACATTGAAAAGCATACACTGGAGATTGGTGTAGTCTAGTAGGCTAGAGTTGCACGTCCAATTGTGTGAAGGATACGAACATCAAGAATCAACTTGCTGGAAGGGTCGTTGCCTCCCCTTCCGAGAGTGTCGACTGGTCCTTTCTCTGTGCGGTCTGCCCCTAGGGGTTGCCGGCTTGGGATCTGAGGTGACTGTGGTAGTTAACCATTTTGACACTAGAATCGGATCCATTTCTGCAAAGGCAAAAGAGTTTGGGAGGAGTGATGTAGAGGGAAGGTATTGTTACCCTTCTGGGCAATCATGGAATGGATATCCCCATTTATAGGTTAGTCCCAGCTCACCTAGCCGCTCAAGCAAGGGTTTGAGAGTCTTGCGCTTCAGTAGTCTTTCTGGAGAAATCAGACAGAAGATGAACTGCAGCACCATCAAATTCCAGCACCCCCACAAGCCAGGCCTGCTGCAAGATTTCTTCTTTTAAGAGTATAGGAGTTCAGGCAGCATAACGCATCTCTAGACCTGTCAGGCAAGGGGGGCTGGGGTCCAATGGTTTGATGTACTCCATCAATGACCATCACTGTGTCCGGCTGGTGATCTAAGTATCTGTTAAAGATGGCCGTCACAGTAGATTAGAGTGCCGCCTGTGTTGTCGATTCAGGAATCCCAAGAAGCCATATTATCTCTCTATGGCTACATAGTTAGGAAGGTTGAACAAAGACACCAGTCTTTCTAGTTCAACCTGTGTGGGTGTTTATGTCAATACCATTTCCCATAGCCTGTAAATAGTATTCGCCAAGATGCACATCTGCAAATTTCTTTTAAATTGCAACACTCCCTGCTGCTACCACTGCTGCTACCACCAACTGTGGAAGTGAGTTCCACATCCTTACTGCTCTGACAGTTAAGAACCCCTTACGCAGTTTAAGGTTAAACCGCTTCCTGTCCAACACACCTTTCAACACTTTTCACTGAAAACTTATGGGCACCTTTTGCACTTTCATTTCCTGTGTTCAGCAGACACAAAAACAGAGGCTTACGTCATGTGAAAAGGGGCCTATGATTATCTCCTCTTTCAGTTAAAGCAGAGGTTCACACAAAAATTGAACCTCTGCTTTTCTGAACCCCCCCCTCTGGTGTCACATTTGGCACCTTTCAGGGGGGAGGGGGGGTGCAGATACCTGTCCGCGAGAGTCTGCGCCTCTTCCCGGCCCCCGCGCTGTCTGCTGGGACACACATGGGTCCCAGAGACAGCAGGGACCATTCGGATTGCGCAGCGCGTCTTGCAAATGCGCAGTTGGGTGACGGGGAAGTGAAGTTGCAAGGCTTCACTTCCTGATTCCCTTACCGAAGATGGCGGCGGCAGCATCTGAGGGACGGTTCAGCCTCGGGTGCCGACATTGCGGGCGCCCTGGACAGGTAAGTGTCCTTATTTTAAAAGTCAGCAGCTGCTGCTTTTTTTGGCGGATCTCCTCTTTAAGGTTAATTAAAAAAAAAATGGCTGCTTGCTGTGATCAACAAAAACAGTTCTGCTTTCATACATTAGGGGAACCAATGTTAGCAGTGTGGTTGGCGTCTTATAGTGTGATGCTGGATCTATCTGACTTGCTAACCTACCTACATTTAGCCCCCAAATGTACAGTTAGGGGACACTCGCTACTGTGCTTGGACTAGCTACATGGCTGTCACAATGACTGGTCAGGGCCACTATATTACTTCTACACTTAGTGACTTGAAATAAATGGCTCTATTGCATCATGTTTTCATTATACAGCAGCGGTTCTGGATGTGGCTGATGGAGCATAAAGGAATGATTTCCATGGCCCCATCCACTGTCCTGAAATTAGGTGTAATTCTCTTATTTTTGGGATATGTGATGGAATGAGGCATGTGAATACCTACTGTTCTAAGAACAAAGACAAAGAAATAGATTGCTAGGCCCTGGGGTGGCAATCAAAAAACACCCATATATATTAGAGTGCCACATCCTGCATAATTGTCAAAAAGGAATTTTTTCCGAAGAAAAAAGAGAAAATGGACTTTATAGGCACAGGTTAGAATTTTTACACAATATTTATTGAAAATGAATTAAACATTTACATACACAGACAAAATATATTGACATAATGTACTATAAAAACAACATAGAAAGGTAGGGACTCTGGGATATCCCCAACTGGGTTTGCAGTACCACTGTTTTTTTTTTGTTGCTATCTGTGGGGTTGGTGCACCCAAGGCTTGAAAAACAAACACTCCCACTTAGATGTGGACTGGCCCAGAGGGGGTAATCGTCAGTCCTGCCAATTAAAAGAAGCTTGTGCTCGACATGTTTTGCGACTTATTTGTCGCTTCCTCAGGAGCTTCTGTTTCAATTAGAAAAACGTTTTGTTACTATATACAGTATTAATAAAGATTTTTATACATAGTATTCAAGGTTTTGCAAAAACATTCAAAAATATCTGTACATGAACTTACTGCTGCAGTACCCTAACCAGTTCTCCAGTCTCCTTCATGTTGCCAGATGCCGTCAATACTCCACAGGATAGCCTGTAAAGGCCACAGGAAAAAGGCACCCACAAATACCCCAAGTATAGTGTCTCAACCCCTGAGGCGGGTCTTCAAATAAATGATACCCTAGGGGCAAGGCACTAGTGTGCCGCAATGGGTTATGGGGACACAGATGGTAACTATGGATAAAAATAGAAAAAAAATAGATAAGTTTATAATTATTTTTATTAAGTTTGGGCCCAGTATTAGTGGTTTGGGGCTACCATTGTCTCAAAGAGAAACCAAGCAACATTACTTACTCGAATGAAGCGTATCATACGTCATGGATTTGGGAGGGTGTGCAGCTTGTATAGTGTCAAGCACTGACCATATACCTTAGATAGGGTCCGCACTAGAAAAGATATACAAAGGGATATGAAAGAATGTTTTTTTTATTTTTTTTTTAATTGTTTGGCTTAGCACAACCTGACCTAAGGCATAGGCACAGTGTAACCATTTTATGTGTGTATGGGACATGTTACAACCTATGTCTATAAATTCCTATATACGGCTTCTTTGGAGAACAGGGTCTACTTAAAGCATGGGGTGTTTTAAATGCTTCAAAACTTACACTCTGAGCTCACGGTTTGTTTGTTATAAACCATTGGTTCACTCGGGTCCAAAGAATTGCCCATTACCCAATGGATAGGATAGACCTCTTAACAAATAAAAAGTCATATACTTGTTAATGCGGGTACAATGCTGTCGTATGGTTTATTTAGGGAAAACAATAAGAACCCATCCTTATTAATGCTAGCCTAAGGCATACTGCCTATCACTGGACCAGCCAAAAACACTCCCATCACAAGCTTGACAAATAGGGGTACTATGCCTAATTACCTCGGGTCTAGCAGACGCTGCTCCTTTCAACTGCTGATGTTGTAGATAGTGCGGCTTGTACTGTAGTCCAGGCTGTCCCTCCCATGGGACATCTGTGGGGAGGACGGCTCGACTTGCCTCTTTTAAAGTGTCCCGTTTGGGTGAGCCAGCCATGACGTCATCGCGCACGCGCCAGAGATGCTCGCGCATCGGTATCCACCGTGGTGTGCAACGCTACTCTCCTGTGCATCAGTGACGTAGTGGACGGCGCTGTTAAGCAACGCCGCCCGAGCCGCAGACGCTGCATTCCACTCCTCCCCTCCCCAGGCAAGGCGATTACCCCTCTGGGCCAGTCCATATCTAAGTGGGAGTGTTTGTTTTTCAAGCCTTGGGTGCACCAACCCCACAGATAGCAAAAAAACACGGTGGTACTTCAAACCCATTTGGGGATATCCCGGAGTCCCTACCTTTCTATGTTGTTTTTACCTACTGTTCTAAGAAGGCTAATTTCGCTACGCATCGATTCGGTTGGAGGGCTTCGCGATTCCTTTAGTGCCTTCTCCCCATAACCTGTATGGCTAAACTATCTCACTGCTAGGCTTGCGAAGCCTTCCATTGTAAGAACAGGCTGGAGTCACATGCGGATCTCTTTCAACAGCCCACTAGGCTCAATCAATGATTCTTGCAGCTTCTGCCAGTCTTCTGTTACTGCTGACGGCTTTATGTGCTTGATGTGCTTCTATAGCTGGGTCTGGATGGCCTGGTTATGCTGGGCCAGTTTTTTTTGTGTTTATAGCAATGCTCAGCAGCCCAGAACAGTGTAAAACATCCAGAGTGTTCTGAAACCTGTGACTTTTTTTCTTCTGTTGAGATGGCACTGAAAGGTGAGTCTTATTAGAGGCATCTGAAAATGGAGCTGCCTGGAGATCAGTGCCATCTGTGCCCATGCTGTCTTTGGTCTGATTCTGTGTGGTGGCCAGGCCCAGTTCACAGTCTGGAGGCGCATCACTGAGCACAGGCTGCTCCGGACTATTTGAGGAATTTACCTTCTCCCCAGTGCAGCTTTCCCAGAAGATGCTTTTTTGTTTGGTTTTGGTGCCATATGTCGGCTTCTCTCTTGTGTCCCTGCAGAGGCAGCTGTGATGGTTGTGGTGTGATCTTGGGGTAGGAGTTCAGAATAGGCAAGTATTTGGTGGACTTTCCACTGGATGACTGAGGTTTTCCCGGCGGTATCGATGAGGGGAAAACCAAGATCTGTGAAGTGGTAGAAAGCAGCTGAAAGGAGGGATGGACAGTTGAACTGGAGTTGAATGACTTGGTCAGAAATATCTGTCTCTGAGGACTATAGACTATGGATAGATTGGGACATGGCGCCGTGCTCTTTCCACATCAGACACCCTAGTGTCTAACGCTGACACTTCATGCTTAAGTCCCTGTAACTCTCCTCTCAGGGCAGTCTCCCAGGGCCTCAAAATCAGCTCTTGTGGACAGATGCTGCAAAAAGGACCATAAAGTTTGCTCTGAAGTGGATGCAGACACCGGATCCATAGGTGGCATGGGTACTGGCAGTGTACTCGCTATTCTCCAGGGAGAGAGAGAGAGCAGGTTCCAGGTGGTTAGAGGCAGAGGCTTGACTGAAGCTGAGGCAGCCACGTGAAACAAACATCGCCAGAGAAGCACTGTGATCCGTACTGTACAGCAGACATTTCGGGGGACAGTGTCAGTGAGAGGGGGGGAGAGATCACTCGGAGTGAAAAGAGGCAGCAGGTTGGTATCCTCTGCTGGGAGCAAGAGCTCCCTGGCTCTGGTGTAAGTAGCTACAGCAGGATTCTCAGGGTGAATTGGTGCCATCTTGGAGAGATCCAGCGTAGAGGCGGCAGGCTGTATTGGCCTCAGGAATTGCTCCATACCAGCAGGGATAGTCGAGGATGAGTGCACAGCTACTACTCGTGGAGCACCTGGGAAAGACAGAAATGCAGAGTTTCATGTACCAGCGTAAGGCTGTAAGGGAGCCGTGATTCTCCTTTGCCAATACTCTACTTCACTCAGCCATGCTGAGACCATGCCCCGCCGATATGCCCAAAAGCTTTTTTTTTTTTTATCTTCCCATGCCCCTTTTAGGTACTAAGAGGCCTGCAAAGTCTAAAAACACATTCTCGAACAAATCGAATAGGCAATTTATGACGATTGGGGTTCTTCTAAAAAGGTTTTCATTCCTCCGAGTATCTGCAACTCCCGCCATCTAGTTGCTGTTACCGAAACCTGGCTCCAGGAATCTGACACTGCCTCTCCAGCTGCCCTCTCCCATGGTGGCCTCCTCTGCACTCACTCAGCGGAGGAAAAGGAGGCGGAGTTGGACTTCTCCACATAAAACAACTCCCAGATTAGTCCTACATCTCCCTCTATTTTGAAGTGCACTGCATTCGTCTTTTTTTTTCTCCAGTTTGAGGAGTGCAGAAATTTACCGGCCTCTAAGCTCAGTGTCAGGCTTTCTCGATGACTTCTCCACATGGCTATCCTACTTTCTCTCCTCTGAAGTACCCGCCCCTGTGACTGTAACATTCCAATCAATGTTAACACTTTAGCCACTTCAACTTCACTTCCTCTTTTTTTTAATCTTACACAATGGACACAAATCACCATTCTGGCAACAGTCGACCTCATATTCTTCCACCTAATCACTCCCTGCAACATTTAACACCACTTTTTCCTCTCTCCGATCACAACCTTATCTGATTCAAACACTCCTACCTCCCATGCCTCCAACATGCAAACATTTACCTGCAGGAACTTTCGCCACCTAACCCCTTCCTTTCTTCATTCTGTTACTGACTGCCTTTATAATAAAATCGTACTCCTGTCCTGCCCAAACCTGGCCACTTCTGTCTACAACAACATATTGTCATCATCCCTGCACACACTTGTTCCTCTCTCTGCACGCAGAACCAGGCCTCACCTGCTACAATCCTGGCAAAAGGACAACAGCAGAAGTTTCAAGAGACGCAGCCATGCTCTTGAGTGAGCATGGCGTAAAACAAAATCCCTGCAAACTTCAACCTCTACAAATCTGCCCTTCTCAAATACAACTCCTGCCTCCATGCTGCTAAACAAGCCAACTACACCACTCGTCAAAACCCATTCATCCAAACCTTGCCAGCTCTTTTCTACCCTTAATTCCTTACTTCATCCCACACCGCCTCCACCTACCGGAGGGATAGTAGTGGGGTGTATGTCATTATGTATTTTTCTTTTTCATTTGTGGTGAGTGTTCAGTGTTTTGTATTGGTGCTATATGGAGTGCACATACGCCTTGTCTGGATTATGGGCAATTCATGTTTTTTGCTGGGCCAGGCAAGCAAACGTTAGACCAGATGGCAGACAGCTGGGTATTTCTGGGAGGGAAGCGTGTATTCGCTGGTTGGGGATACCTGGGATGATGTGGAGTAGGGTTGTGCCGGAGGTGCATCGTTTTGCACGTCTGGACCGGCCGCCTGACATTTTATTACTTCATGTTGGCAGGAACGTTTTGGGGGTTCGGTCTATTCGAGAGCTAATTATGGACGTCAAGTCTGATTTCTTGAGGCTCCGCACGGCCTTTCTTGATATGCTGGTGTTGTGGTCTGACATTGTTGCTCGTAAAACTTGGCGCCTGGCACAGTCAGTGGCGAGGCTCAATAAGGCTTGCATAAAGGTGAACAAGGTGATGGGAAGATTTATTACTCGGAATGGGGGCATGGTCATCTGCCACATGGAGTTGGAATCTAATACCGGCCTGTACCTCTGAGGAGATGGGGTTCACCTGTCCGCAGTGAGGATTCATTTATGGGCGCTGGGTCTACAGGATGGGATTCAGCGGGCCCTGCCGGTGTGGAGAGGCCCTTAAGAGTTGCGGGCTGTGGTGGTGTTTTGGTCTTTGATGGTGTCAGAAAACATACAAGATGGACGTATTTGGGACTCATCGGTAGTATGTGCCCCTCTGGTGTATTCCAGTTAGAACAGTTAGCTGGAATATGGTATATGCTCTGCTTCACTATGTCACAGTACATGTTGGCATTCATGGTTCCCTCAATGAACTGCAGCTCCCCAGTGCCGGTGTTCTGTCGGAAAATGTCCGGCTATCAAATATTGTCCACCCCATACTGCGCAAGCGCAGCGCTTGCGCAGTACGGAGCAAAAGGAGCTTCGGAAAATCTCCGAAGAAGAACTGCGCCATGAGTGGAGATGCAAGCCCCACCATCCAGGTGGACATAGGGCTGCAAATAGTTAGAGGGCCCCTCACGGGATTGCTTTGCTCGCCACACTTCGGGCATGGCCTCGCTGTGCTCGGCTCTTTTAGATTCTAAATCTATGTCCACTTGGATGGTGGGGCTTGAACCTGGACTCACGGCGCAGGCGCTGTCCATCTTCGGCTATTTTCGGAATTTGCTTGTGCTGTGTACTGCGCATGCGCATGCGCAGTACACAGCGGACACTATCCGATGGGGGACAGTATATGACAGGACACCGGCAGCACCCATGCAGCCCCAGACACTCCCACCATCATGCTTGACTGTAGGCAAGACACACTTGTCATTGTACTCCTCACCTGGTTGCCGCGACACATGCTTGACACCATCTGAACTAAATAAGTTTATCTTGGTCTCATCAGACCACAGGACATGGTTCCGGTAATCCATTTCCTTAGTCTGCTTGTCTTCGGCAAACTGTTTACGGGCTTTCTTGTTCATCTTTAGAAGAGACTTCCTTCTGGGACAACAACCATGCAGACCAATTTGATGCAGTGTGCGGCATATGGTCTGAACACTGACAGGCTGACCCCCCACCCCTTCAACCTCTGCAGCAATGCAGAGTTCTTTGCCATGAGGGGCCTTGTTGAACTTCTAGTGACCAGTGAGAGACTGAGAGCGATAACACCAAATTAAATACACCTGCTCCCCATTCACACCTTAGACCTTGTAACACTAACGAGTCACATGACACCGGGGAGGGAAAATTACTAATTGGGCCCAATTTGGACATTTTCACTTAGGAGTGTACTCACTTTTTGTTGCCAGCGGTATAAACATAAATGGCAGTGTGTTGAGTTATTTGGAGGGGACAGCAAATTTACACTGTTATACAAGCTGTACGCTCACTACTTTACATTGTAGCATTATTTCTTCAGTGTTGCCACAGGAAAAGATCTAATAAAATATTTACAAAAATGTGAGGGGTGTACTCACTTTTGTGAGATACTGTTAATAGAAGGAGCGAGTGATATGAAACCGTAACAACTGTGTGGGATGAGCTAATAGGGAAAGAACAAGTACAGTTTGATATGAGGAGATGGCCAGGGCTGTCTTTAAGGCATGGCAAAAGGGACAGCTGCCCTGGGCCCCATCATTGTTGTGGGGCCCAATGCAGCTGCCTCATACTCGCCAACTATCCCAGTTTAAATTCCCTTGTCCCTTGAAGTTTTAGTCCCATGCTGTGTCCCGATATCTCAGTGTGAAGTTCTGTTACTAATGCTGCCCAGCTCTGCCCTATTGTTGTGTACAGATGACTCACCTGCAGACCCTGTGTTTACATGTAAATAACTTGCATTGATATATTAATAACTGTGGCATTCATATGTAAATAGATGTGAACCGGTGGCATTGATATGTAAATAAAGGTGACACTCATATGTATGCCATGCCTCCCTGAGGTCATATCCGCCATCACCTATACTGAATGCTGTCCACTGGGGAGATAAAGGGGCATGCTTGAAAGTCCTGCCTACAACTGTGGTCATTAAACCTAACATCAGCCTGTTCTGCAAAGGTAAGCAAATTTGTGTGGGGTGTGCAGAGGTAGGCAGAGAAGGAATGTATAGAGGTAAGGAAGGTGGGTGCAATGATGAGCAGAGGAGGCAGGTAGAGTTAAAGGGGTGGAGGGTTGGAGTGGAGAGGATGGGAGAGGTTTGGGGTGCAGAGGTTAGCAGGGATTTTAGAATGCAAAGGTCTACTAACAGGGTGGATAAAGATGTAGGTAGTGAGTAGGGCAGCCGATTCATTTTAATGGGCTGTTCTATGCGCTAGAAATGTGGAAGAAAGTCCCCAACGCTTTTTCAAAATCACACGGTTTTACAGCACGTCAGCAGATTCGTGAGGGTGTCATTAACAATTAATGTCACTGATGTGTATCTGCTAAAGGGCACGTTTATGGTGTCATGAAAGCGATTTTGTATGCGTTTCTGACACACACAAATGTGAACGCAGGTTAAATGTCTCACTCACATTGGTGGTCAGTGTAAATCTTCTCATTACATTGGGGCTTGGTGTAGAATCCTTTTATTCACACTAGTGGCCAGTGTGAAGGTCCCCCTTACATAGTGGTCAGTGCAAATCCTTCCTTACATTGGTGGTTACTGTGAATGCTTCTATTACATTGGTGGTCAGCGTAAACCCCTATTACATTGGTGGCCTGTGTTGAAACTCCTCTTTATATTGGTAGTCGAAAAAAATCAGCATTGCCATTGATCATACCCTCCCCTCCCCCCAGCACTGCCACTGATCCCAAGAGCCTTAGGATCCCTAGGGGTTTTCTGTCTATTGATGGGTCCCCTCACCACCCCAGTCCATGGTGTGCAGGCAGTATGGAGATGATGTGGTGTAACCACTAGCAACCAATCAGTGAGCAGTATTGATGTACAGTAATCTCTAGCAACCAATTAACAAGCAGAAATCATGTGCTGTAACCTCTAGCAACTAATTAGTGAGCCGTAATGTGTGCTGTAACCTCTAGCAACCAGTCTGTAAGCAGTAATGATACACTGTAACTTCTGACAACCAATCACAATTGCTGCATGATCTGATTCAGTAAACTGATTTTGACTCTAGCTGCTATTTATTGCATGTTTCAGAGCAGGTGGAGAGCAAAATTGCATGAAGGGGGGGGCCCAAGAAAATGTTTGCCTAGGGTCCAATCAATATTAACCACTTCCCGTCCGGCCCATAGCAAAATGACGGGCGGTTCAGTTATCCTGACTGGGCGTCATATGACATCCTTCAGGATAACAGCCGCAGCGCGCCCGTGGGGGCGCGCATCGCAGCGATTGGTGGAGCGGTGTGTCAGTCTGACACACCGCTACACTGATCTCGGTAAAGAGCCTCCGACGGAGACTCTTTACCACATGATCAGCTGTGTCCAATCACGGCTGATCACGGTGTAAACAGGAAAAGACGTTGATCGGCTTTTCCTCACTTGCGTCTAATGGGGGGTTTACGCTGATCGTTTATCAGTGTAGCCCCCCCTCGGAAGCCGCCAGGACCACCAGGGAAGTGGGCAACATGTGGATGGCCAGGTATGTACCAAATGGCCATCCACATGTGCCCAATGTACCCAATCTGTGCCAATCAGTGCCCACAAATGGGCACTGACTGGCACCATAAAGTAACAGATACAATGACTGATGCCCAGCAATGCCACCCATCAGTGTCATCAGGGCCACCCATCAGTGTTCATCAGTGCCACCGATCAGTGCCTATTAGGGCCCATCCGTACCCATCCGTGGCACCTATCAGTGCCTCCCATAAGTACCAACCAGTGCCTCCCATAAGTACCCATCAGTGCCGCCTACAAGTGCCCATCAGTGCCGCCTACAAGGGCCCATCAGTGCCGCCTACAAGTGCCCATCGGTGCCACCTATCAGTGCCCATCAGTGCCCCTATCAGTGCCCATCATCAGTGCCCATCAGTGCCACCTCATCAGTGCCACCTCATTGGTGCCCATCAGTGCCACCTTATCAGTGCCCGTCAGTGCAGCCATATCAGTGCCCGTCATTGAAGAAGAAAACTTACTTATTCACAAAAAAAATAACAGACACAAAGAAAAACTTGTTTTATTTCCAAATTTTTGGTCTTTTTTTATTTGTTGCGCAAAAAATATAAATCGCAGAGGTGATCAAATACCACCAAAAGAAAGCTCTATTTGTGGGGGTAAAGTGTAGCATGACCGCGCAATTGTCATTCAAATTGCGACAGCACTGAAAGCTGAAAATTGGCTTGGGCGGGAAGGTGTCTAAGTGCCTGGTATTGAAGTGGTTAAAGACGGCCCCGGAGATGGCATAGGTCTCCCTGAAGGGATGAGTTTTCAGGAACTGCCTAAAGCAGACAGAGCTGGGGCTAGCCATACAGATTGGGTTAGGGTGTCTTAGAGCAAGGAAAATGCCCTGAAGAAGTCTTGGAGGTGAACCTGGGACAAGGTGGCGTGGGAGCTAAAGAGCAGGATGAAGGGAGGAGTGAAGAGGACAGTTTGTGTGATATTTTGAGAAGAGGTTAATGATGTAGCTGGGGGCAGAGTTGTGGATGGCTATGCAAGTTGTTTGAATCTAAATGTTTGGCGGACGGAATCCAGTGGAGGGATTGGCAGAGAGACACAGCAGACACTGAACGGTTGGTAAAAGGATGAGTCTGGCAGCAGAAATGATAATAGACTGAGAGGGGTATAGTAGGTGTAGAGGTTGGCCAGCAAGGAGGGAGTTGCAGTAGTTGAGGAGATAACAAGACAGTGAATTAGTATCTTGGTGGTGTCCTTGGTTAGGAAAGGTGTGTATTTTGGAAATATAATGAAGGTGAAGGTGGCAAGATTAAGACAGATTCAATGTAAGGCTGAAAGGGCAGGTCAGAGTCCAGGATTATACCTAACACCCTAGTGTGATAGTTGTGCTATTGATCTGCAATGACAATTCAGTTGCCGGTCGAAAAATATTGAAATCAAACATGTCTCATTGAAAAATTGAAGATTTACTGGATATATCCATATACTGGATGGATGATTTTGAAGAAAATTAGAACAGAAATTGTTATTCTACGTAAATACAGAGAAAACATGCAAGCAATGTCAAAAATAAGATAAGACACATCCAAGACTGACATTTAAATTGGATTGGAATTGAGAAAATCTGTTCATGGGAAGCGTTTCTATTATAAGATCAGCTTTGATGACTAGTACAGGAAACACTGATAGATTTTTAAGATACAGCATACACTAACATGAAAGAGCAGAACATTGAGTTAGAGCCATTGCTCAGACACAGTAAATGTAGGACACCAGGTCTGTCTCACGCACTGCAATGAATTGGGTTGTCGAATCTCTAATGTTATTACAATGCTGTATAAGGAATATGAGCAGCTTTGATTAAATCCATCTGGATCTGTGGGGTAATTTAAAGTAGTCCCTGGGGAGGCTGTTTGAACTCAGACTAGATGAAGAATGTGAGGGGGTGTAATGTTTGCAAGTGATCCCAGTTCATTCTTTTATCTGTGTCGGATTCACAAGGGGAATTTTTCATTTGCAATAACATATCCCATTACATTGCAAAGAAGATGCCACAGCTCAGAGGGAGTGGGCAAAGGCAGGCTTCAACTTAGAAAGCTATAGACAAATATTAGGTAAACTAAGTGCCACAATGATAGCGCACAGTACTGAAGTGTGTATAGCGTGTGCTGATTATATAGTGATCTTCTTACTAGAACACAGATATGAAAATGCTCTAGTAGTACACAATATGGACACTAGGGGTCACCTCCCTACAACAGAATCATGGGTGATTTTTACATATTGGGGTTATTTAAAAAAAAAAAAATAAATCAATGGAAAAAGGTCTGTTACCCATGACAACTTGGCTTGCTATCTCACTCGTAAAATGGAATTTGACATTAATTTTAGCAGTAGGACAGACCATCCAACTTTTTTAGGGCCTGGTGTTGATGGCATCATTGTGACATCAGTTTTGGATGCTTATGAGATGCTTATGAGATCATTTAGAATTAACTGACAGTTGCCTTTGACCTACAGTTGACTCCTTTCTAACTGGCATTTGGCTTGCTTTAAGTGGGTTTACATTTCCATAAACAAAAGCCCATCAACACAGTACAGGACCAGTTTTCATACACGTGCACTAGTTCCTGACAATGTATTGGCATCACTGGTCATGCTCTATCAGTACTTTCTTTACATGATCTTCCTCACACTAGATGTGTTCTGTGACATTTCCACTGTCTTCAAGATCCTGTATGGAGCAGAGCTCTAGACCCAATAGAGAACACATACTGGAGACCAGCTCAGTTGCCAGAGAGTTTAGCATGTGGCCCAGGCCCATCTGGAAGGACACCGGGAATGCCTTACAAACATAGCAGCTCCAGCAGCCTACATTGACAAGCCAGGCAAATGCACGTCTGGAGAGATGCCGGGGATGCCATGCAAACTTAGTTGATGGGTGCAGGATGTTTGTGTTAAGGAGGTGTTTCCCCACATATGGCGACCCATCACATTTGGCTACCCGCTTAATCTGATGAATCATATTGGAAAGTTACACATGCGCAGTGTGAAATTTCTCTGTGGAAAATCACTTCCGTAGCCAAATGTGATGGGTCGCCGAATGTGATGAAACAGAGGGAAGCCGGTGAACTCCTTCCTGTGTCTTACTGTTTTTTATGTCCTAAATCTACATACCAGGAAGTCAGGAACTTTTCTATGGAACACACCAGGGGCTGAGGTAAGTCCTTGTCTTAACAAACATAGAAAGCTTTTATTTTTCTGCAACAGAGGTACATTAATGGTATATTATTACATAAGGGAGCTGGAATTTAGAAGAAAAAAAAAAGAGGACTTTAAGCTGACCACATTTGGATTGTCCTATCCATGCATTTGGGGTGGATAGAGGAATCATCCTCACTGTGCTATTCTGACAGTAAGGACTCATCCACTATCAGAATACACTGATCAGCGCTGCAGCCAATTGGCTTAGCAATGATCGAGTAAAAATTTTTCAACATTCCTGTTTGTGAGAAGTCGATCAGACTTATGCCGCGTACACACGAAGGGACTATCCCGCGGGATTATCCGCTGAACCGAAGTCCAGCGGATAATCCCCTCGTGTGTGGGCGCCGGCGGACTTTTTTTTGGCCAAAGTACGGCGGACTAAAGTTTCAGGTTTTGTTTTCAAATTATCCGCTGGACTTGGCAGTCCAGCGGATAATCCGGTCGTGTGTAGTATGGTCCGGCGTACCAAAAAGGACGCATGCTCAGTAGCTAGTATGTCACGGACTCGCTCGGTCTGGTAAAACTAGCCTTCGTTTTGAAGCTCGCACAATCGTCACGCTGCTGAATTTTTTTTTTTTTTTGTTTTCTGACAGCGGGATTTGTATGTTATCGTACTTGAAGAATGATTTTGCCTTGCTGCTTGTATATTCACGCAGAGTACTCCCGAACGTTTTTTCTTCACCATTCTTTAGTGAAGTTATATATTTGTATATATATATATATATATCTATATCTATATCTCTATCTCTATCTCTATCTCTATATATATATATATATATATATATATATATATATATATATATAGATATAGATATAGATATAGATATAGATATAGATATCCAAATCACCAAATGAAAAATATATCTATATTTCTCAATAAGCCCAAAAAAATATATATCTATATCTACATATATATATATATATTAATATATATAGATATATAGATCTATACGTGTATAAATATATATATATATATATATATATATATATATATATATATATATATATATATATGTACATATATCTCTATATAGATATTTTTTATTATTTGTTGGTTATCAAAAGGATTAGTTATTACACATGATACAATTGTGGAGTCAGCAGAGCTTGCCCTTAATTCAGATCTTAACCCTCACCTTTCCAGCGACTGCACTTGCAGTTCCATTGAAGTTGCACTTTACACTTGTATTGTCAAATGAATGTTTAGACATGTACCTGCCTACTCCTAAAGAAACTATGTTTTTGAATAACAAGCACGTATATCATTATTTGATGAAAATTAAATGACCATTTATTCTGGTTAAAACAAACAAGGCAAAACAAAATAGGAAGGCAACACTGGAGCCACTTGTAGATTTTGTGAAGACTTTTTGCCCCAACGGCAGACATCAAGTTTGTGAAGCCAAAAATTAAGCTTGGGCACATTTCATCCAATATAGGGAGCACAAGAAGATTGACCAGGAATCAGACAGACCAGGAACAGCAGCAGATGACATCTATGTCCCCAAGCTGTGGCACTACAACAGCCTGTGTCTTCTGTGAGACCAGACTGAAGCCAGGCAATCACTTCCGACTCTTCCCACCACGCTGCCCTGCACTCTTCCCTGCAGTCTTCCCTGCACGCTTCCTTGGAGGCTGACTTGTGGTAGGAGGAGGAGGAGGAGGAGGAGAAGAAGGAAGACGAGGAGGAGGAGGAGGAGAAGTTGGTGTCGGGCCTTCATGTGTCAGGCGGGTGGATTCTCGTAATTCACCCCTCAAACCCCCCCTAATTGCATCAGAAATGAGGCCCTCACACAGGTGCCGTTGGCCCCTCTCCATTTCCAGCAACCTGCTGGACAAGTAGCTGGCATAGGCCTCTTCTGGAAGGGGGGGTTTGTCGAGAATCGCACTCGCCTTCCGAATCAGTTGGAGTGATTCCTCCTCAACAATGGTCATCCTCCTGGGCCTTCTTGGGGGTAAGGGCAGGGGTTGAGGTAGACTTCTTCTTAATCGGGTCTGGCTGTCACTCTGGCTCGTGCTGGGCCCAGCCACCTCCTGGCTCTCGCTGGTCATGTCCTCCTCCTCCATACCACTTGGCCCGGCATCATCCTGGGTCAGCTCATCCTGTGTGCAAATAAAAACAAAAATCAAACACCTGTTTTGTGGTTTCTGGCCTCCTCAATCATCCAATTGTAAACTTAGGAACGAGCATCTAAATTTTCTAAAAGATCCAAAAGGCTATCATTTGGACCCCTGCATTTTCCAAGCAGATCACCAATGTTGTATAACGCTTTTTTTGCCACTACTGGATGTATGTATACACTATATATGTATCGATATGTTGCACCAACACTTTTTAGAAGTGTGCAGAATTTTTGGGAGCTTTTTTCACAATTCTGAGTTCAGGGTGTTAATTGGTTCACATTTTAACGTTTACAGCATTAATATTCACACAATCACAATTTAGGCTACTAAATATATACCTGGCTCCAGCTGGGCGCATCAGCCTGCTCCAAGGTGGAGGGGTCTTCTCCTTCCGTGGAAGCCTCAGCTGGGGTGGAGGGAAGAGTGGAGGGAAGAGTGGAGGGAAGGGTGGAGGGAAGAGTGGACAGTGATTGCCTGGGTTCCATCTGGTCACCTATAAAAGTCAGTTGGTTGTAGTACCACAGCTTGGGTACATAAACATCCTCTGCTGCTGCTCCTGATCTGACTGATTCCTCAATCTTCTTGCGCTCCCGCTTGTACATGTGCCTTAAACTTGCAATTCTGGCTTCCACAAACTTGGTGTTTGCGTTGGGGACTTGAGTCTTCACAAAATCCACAAGTGGCCCCAGTGTTGCCTTCCGGACATCCCTATTGCCATATAAAGGGTTCTTGAGCTGCCACAGGTTGGTATTTTTTCTGTACAGGGCAATGAATTCGGACATGAACTGCTGGTCCTTGAATGGATTCAACTGGGGTGCTGACATGTTTGTTTCTGTTTTGTTAGTAATGGCAATACAAAAGACCAAAAACACAAATGTTACTTAAAACGCACAACCAGTTTTTCTTACCAAACATTACACAACACACCCCCACACACAGGCAGCAACACATCACACAGGCAGCAACCCCTACACACAGGCAGCAACCCCTACACACAGGCAGCAACCCCTACACACAGGCAGCAACACATCCACACAGGCAGCAACCCCTACACACAGGCAGCAACCCCTACACACAGGCAGCAACCCCTACACACAGGCAGCAACCCCTACACACAGGCAGCAACACATCCACACAGGCAGCAACCCCTACACACAGGCAGCAACCCCTACACACAGGCAGCAACACACACATATCCTTAAAAAATGCAGGCCCAAAACCCAAAATAACACAGTAATGCATCCTAGAAAACACTTACCTTCGTACACAGCGCTCGCTACTTCCGTTCGGGAACACGTGGGGCCCTCAAACAGCCTTATATACACTGCGCACGCGTCGAAGTCCGCCTGCGTCCTCCGCGTCGCCCGCCCATGACGTTCCTCCTGACGAGTATTCCCCGCCCCGCTTCCCCTCGTTGCATTGTGGGTGAATAAATTCATGAATATGGCGGACACATTCTCAGCCAGTAGCGCGGAGGAAAGCCAAGAAGCGAACACATCTGCATCCAGCAGCAGATATAAAGCCACCAATATGGCCTTTGAAGAGATGGTGGAGATGGTGGACATCCTCCAAAGGGAAGATTACGACGGGGAAAATGGCCCGTACCCTCGACCCAACTTGCGCAAGGACAAGATTCTCACTACAATCGTCAGCACCCTGGAGCAGAAATTCGGCGTACGAAGGGGCAAGGATCAACTGCGCAAGCGATGGTCCGACATCAAATCCAGGGAGCACGATCAGTACAGGAGAATTCGAAAAGCCATCAAAAAAAGTAAGTCAAGCACGTGCGCTACTATGGTTATACTTGATATGTCTAATCTTGCGCAGATGTTATTACCATTCGTCCGTGAAACTTGCGCAGATGTTATTACCATTCGTACGTGAAACTTGCGCAGATGTTATTACCATTCGTACGTGAAACTTGCGCACATGTTATTACCATTCGTACGTGAAACTTGCGCAGATGTTATTACCATTCGTACGGGAAACTTGCGCACATGTTATTACCATTCGTACGTGAAACTTGCGCACATGTTATTACCATTCGTACGTGAAACTTGCGCACATGTTATTACCATTCGTACGTGAAACTTGCGCACATGTTATTACCATTCGTCCGTGAAACTTGCGCAGATGTTATTACCATTCGTCCGTGAAACTTGCGCAGATGTTATTACCATTCGTCCGTGAAACTTGCGCAGATGTTATTACCATTCGTACGTGAAACTTGCGCAGATGTTATTACCATTCGTCCGTGAAACTTGCGCAGATGTTATTACCATTCGTACGTGAAACTTGCGCATATTTGATGAAAGTTCAGTTTGTCTTCATAACGTTTATTGAGTTTACCTGGCTTTGGGTTGTTGGAGTTGTAAGGTTGTTTATTATTGTCACTATCTATACAATTACTGCTGTAGTAAGGGTTTTAGGGGTAACTTACACAGGGACTCCAGAGGCTGTTTTGGGGGGGGGGATAAATATGTTAAGCAGGGTCTCATGCTCACAATTCCCAAAAAATGCTCATCATCTCCAAATACTGTAGGTGGTGACTTTTCAAAGAAGTACACTCACCTGTCCCTTGGATGGTGCAGCTACAATCTCTGATCTTGCAATCATGAAATTAATGTTTGCGGCTTCACTTCCCGGGTCACTATTGGGCATGCGCCAGTTGCGCAATGCAATAGGACTGGTCCGCGCGAGCTCGGGGACCCCTGTGTGTCCCAGCAGACAGCACGGTGGGACGGGATGTGGCGTATACTTCTGTGGGAGTCTAGGGCCGGACGTGTGTGCAAATACCTGCCTTACACAGGTATCTGCAACCCCTCCCCCCTAAAAGGTTGAAAATAAGACACCACAGGGGTGCAGGGATCCAATGAGCGGAAGTTCAAATTTAGGGTTGAAGGGCGGTTTAAGTATTGGAGTTTCATTAGATAGACATTTCAATTCTGTCTTCAAGTAGGATCTTCTAACAAACTGCTAATAATTGGACAAGACTTTTAAACAATGTTTACTAATCCTATTTTGGCACTCAAATATCAGTGTGATTAAAAGTGTACCTTTTTGTGTTCCATTACCATAGGGGGCAAAAGACTCAGACGTCAGTCCGAACCTACGAGGACCTCCCGGCCTCACCAGACTAATTGGGCAGTTAGCCCAAGCCCGCGCGTGGATGTGGCGGAACAGGTCGTTGAAGTGGATCAAATCTGCACCCCACCAAGTGAGTGTCTCAGAACACAGATTGAGCTAATTAATTAAGGTCTGCATGTTTTTGACACTTTTTTTCTTGTGTTTTATCTACCCAACTTTTAGGTGATGCTGATCTGTTTGTGGAAGGACAAGCTGCGGAGCCATTTTCCACAGACAGTGCCCACAGGCTTATTGGCCAGATCATGGCCTGGAATCTGCAGCTGGAAAATATGCAGAAGGAGATGGCCACCATGCAGCAGGGAATGAAGGACATGATTGATGTTTTGGGGAGAATCTAAAGACCCCTTTTACATTTCTTAACATCAATCATGTCCTTCATTCCCCTTTTGATGCGCTGTTTAACTAATTTTAGAGGCCAAATTTTTAATATGCACACGGTATGTCAACATGTGCTATGTGCCATCAGGGGATCTCAATGGACGCATTTGGTGTTTGCAACCCCTAATGCTAGTAGGTGAGAGGGAAGGGGTTTCACACACAAAACACGTCCATTGATTCCCCATGATGGAACATAGCACATGTTGACATTACCCATTTTCCAGTTAAATTAGTGTGCATATTCTAAATTTGGCTTCTACTGTTCATGGGTTACCTGTTGAACTTTGTAAGTTCTGGACTTTTACATTGTGTAAATAATTTCAAATGCTAAGCCTAAATTTTTTACCATTTTAAAACATGTTTTTATGTTTGTTTTAAAAAATCAATCTCAAAAATAAAAAAAATATGTTGTGAGAAAAACACCAAAAAAATGTAAAAAAGATAACATAAAAAAAAAAAAAAAAAATGTTGTTGAAAAAAAAAAAAAAAAAAAAAAAATTAACCAAAAATACCAAAAAAACAAAAAAAACAAAAAAAAAAAAAACATAAAAAAGGTTTGGATGTGCACTAGAATAAAAAAAAAAATGTTTGCACAAATTAAACAATGTGTGGCTTCTTCTTTTTAAATACTACCAGTTTGACAAAAACATGTTGTGGTTCATTGACAAAGGGGCTTATTTACTAAACACAAAACAAGTTTGCCACTATTAAGATGTGCACTAGGATAACATATAAAACAGGCCAAATTAAAAGCAAAACAATACGAAACTACCAATATTTCAAACACAAATAACTGTATTTATTCTTTGTAAATCAAAAAGATGGTTTAAGGGTCTGCTGCCATTTCAATGGCCCCCCTACCATTAAAATACTGTAAATAAAGGTCCCGCACTTGCTGGGCTGATTGTGGTGCCGAACCAAGAGGGCGATTATCCAGCCCTGTCATGTTGCCTTCCACTCCGGCCTCAGGGCCAATTGGTAAGGAGTATGTTCCTGAATGTTTGCGTAAATAATTGTGCATGACACAGCATGCAAGAATAATAGTATTCAGTTTGTACTCTGCCAGATGTAGGGATGTAAGGAGCAATCTGAAACGGTTGGCCATAATACCAAAGGCATTTTCCACCACCCTTCTTGCTCTGGCCAACCGATAATTAAAAATCCTCCTCTCAGGGGTGAGGGATCGTTGGGGAAATGGCCTCATCAGATGGTCACCCAGACCGAACGCCTCGTCGGCAATGAAGACGAAGGGGAGTCCCTCCACATTATCTTCATCTGGTGGCAGCTCCAGCCCACCAGTCTGGAGACGATGACCGAACTCCGTGTGGTTGAAGACTCCTCCGTCCGACATCCGGCCGTTTTTCCCCACATCCACATACAGAAAGTCATATTGTGCCGACACCACCGCCATCAACACGATACTATGGAACCCCTTATAATTCCAATAGTATGACCCCGAATGGGGTGGGGGCACAATTCGCACATGTTTGCCGTCAATCGCCCCTCCGCAGTTGGGAAAGTCCCAACGGGCAGCAAACTGGGAAGCCACAGTCTGCCATTCCTGTGGCGTGGAGGGACACTGTAAAGTCAAACAGAAAGATACAATTCAAATTAAAAACCAGGCAAAACACCAAACTAAATGCAACAAATTAACAAACAATTTGGAAGAACATATGTATTTATTTTGTAAGTCCTTGAAATAAAGCCAAAAGATTAAGGATAAAAGGGACAAATCTCTGATTGATGACCCCTCTGATGGACCAGAAAAGATAATAATGGGGATGTGGGTGGGGAGTAAATAATTGTAAGGTCACACAATACACATGCAATTAATTAAAGGTGTGTGTGGGGGGTGGGGGGTTAATTACAAGCTGACACAAACCACATGCAATTAATTAAAGGTGTGTGTGGGGGGGGGGGTTAATTACAAGCTGACCAAAACCACATGCAATTAATTATCAGGGGGTGTGGTGGGGGGGTGGGTTAATTACAAGCTGACCAAAACCACATGCAATTAATTAACGGGGTGTGGGGGGGGGGGGTGGGGGTTAATTACAAGCTGACCAAAACCACATGCAATTAATTATCAGGGGGTGTGGGGGGTGGGGGTTAATTACAAGCTGACCAAAACCACATGCAATTAATTATCAGGGGGTGTGGGGGGGGGTGGGTTAATTACAAGCTGACCAAAACCACATGCAATTAATTATCAGGGGGTGTGGGGGGGGGTGGGGGTTAATTACAAGCTGACCAAAACCACATGCAATTAATTATCAGGGGGTGTGGGGGGGGGGTGGGTTAATTACAAGCTGACCAAAACCACATGCAATTAATTATCAGGGGGTGTGGGGGGGGGGGGTGGGTTAATTACAAGCTGACCAAAACCACATGCAATTAATTAACGGGGTGTGGGGGGGTGGGGGTTAATTACAAGCTGACCAAAACCACATGCAATTAATTATCAGGGGGTGTGGGGGGGGTGGGTTAATTACAAGCTGACCAAAACCACATGCAATTAATTATCAGGGGGTGTGGGGGGGGTGGTTTAATTACAAGCTGACCAAAACCACATGCAATTAATTATCAGGGGGTGTGGGGGGGGGGTGGGTTAATTACAAGCTGACCAAAACCACATGCAATTAATTAACGGGGTGTGGGGGGGTGGGGGTTAATTACAAGCTGACCAAAACCACATGCAATTAATTATCAGGGGGTGTGGGGGGGTGGGTTAATTACAAGCTGACCAAAACCACATGCAATCAATTTAAAAATGAGGGTCAAGGGGGGTGAAAGGGGTGAAAGGGGGGGGTGAGTAAAGCAGTACAATGGAGCTGGTAATATACATTTTTAAAAAAAGAAAGTGACTAGGCTAGGGGTGTTTAGGGGGCCAAGCTTCCATGCTGGGGAGGTTGGTGCAAGGAAATATGCATGTGACCCACTAAATAATACAATCTTAAAGCTATTTCGATAAGTCAACCATAAAATACTAGACAAAAAACCAAAAAAAAAAAAAAAAAGGAATAGGGGACATTCATAGAATAGTCCTATCATGGAAATTAGCTAATGATGACATTGATGCACTACATTAGCAAACATACAAGACATAGGTAATTTTAAAAGAGAAGACTTACCTTAATGTATTCCTCCTGCAGGACGTGGATAATGGCAGAACAGGTCTCTGGAATAATGAGCCCCAGAGCCTGGGGGGAGATGCCTGTCGTGAACTTGAGGTCCTGCAAGCTTCTCCCCGTCGCCAAGTAACGCAACGTGGCGACTAGTCTCTGCTCCGCACTGATGGCTTGCCGCATGCAGGTATTCTGCCTGGTAATATAAGGGGACAGCGAAGCCAACAGACGGTGAAAAATGGGGTCCGTCATCCGGAGATAATTCCTGAAATCATCAGGATTATTCTCACGGATCTCACGGAGCAAAGGCATATGCGAGAATTGGTCACGCTGGCGCAACCAATTCTTGGTCCATGAACTCCTCCTCACCCTGTTCATGGACTGGGCTCGTGCCAAGGTGTTAACCGCAACACCGAGCCCCTGCACAGCACGAACTCGTTCCCGAGTACGTCCACACTCCATGGCTTCAAAACGGTCGGCTGATCAAACAAACAACTTAACAGAACGCACTGAAGAACAGCAAGGCCTATGAAGAACGACCTGAAAAACAGGAACGAGCGGACCAGAACGGCCTGAGAACAGGTAGGAACTGATCCACACGCACTGAAAGCCAGATACAAACCTCACAAGCACAAACTGAACGGCAGAAGCGAACGAATTAAGCAGAAGTCTGAGAAGCGCGAATCGTCTCTAACCAAACGTCAACTAACACGCGATACACACGAGATCAGCTGACGGTGCCCAAAGGGTGTCGTTTGGGATCTCGAGCTTCCTTTTTCTAGTCCCGTCGTACGTGCTGTACGTCATCGCGTGAACCGCCGGACTTTTTGCGTGATCGTGTGTGGTCCGTTCGCTTTTTAGTCCAGCGTACCTAGCGGGAAAGTCCAGCGGATTGTCCGCTGGACTTAGGTCCGCCGGGAAAAGTCCGTACGTGTGTACGAGGCATTAGATTGACTTCTCACAAATGGGAAAAGGCAGAGATGGATTGAAATTTGATTGACATTTTGATCCATCTATAGCCAGCTTAAGTTTTCTTTTGCCATCTGTGTCCCATGGCAAGTTTTCCTGTCACTTTCTATCCCAAAGCCAAAACAGGAAGTGAGAGAAAATATCTTCAAAGTGAGGGAATCCCTTATTGGGTCACCAGGACTGTCCCATTGGAAGTTTTCCCCTCTATTCCTGTTCTGGTGACAACCCAACATTTGGGATTTTCCTTCACTTTCACTTTTGGTGACAACGGTAAAGAGTACAAATAGAGAGGGTCAATCTCCCTAACTGGGACACAGATAGCACTTAAAACCCAACAGGTGTTCCAATCCCTCTCCAAAACTAAAAAAAAAAAAAGTTTTACCTTACCTTCTAAAACAATCCTGGTTTCTTTAATCTGTCTCTGTGTACTCTGCTGCTAGAGAACATCTCATTTTGAGCTTAGACCAAATGATAATCAATGTTCAAACTTTAGTGGAATTTAGAAGTGATCTAATAAATTTTCATTCACCCAAATTACTTCCACAGTCAACTGGGCATGGGCGTCCGCAGAACTTTTTTCAGGGGGGGGGGGGGCATCATTTTAAGGTCACCCATGCTCTGACCTTTTCGACAATGTCATTATCACATTATCACAGTCAGAGACTACAGACCTAGTACAGGTGATGGTCAGAGAGTGCAGACATGGCCGTAGAGACTGTCAAAGACTGCGGATATGGCCCAAGAGACTGTCAGAGACTGCGGACATGGCCCAAGAGACTGTCAGAGACTGCATACATGGCCCAAGAGACTGTCAGAGACTGCGGACATGGCCCAAGAGACTGCGGACATGGCCAAAGAGACTGTCAGAGACTGCATACATGGCCCAAGAGACTGTCAGAGACTGCATACATGGCTCAAGAGACTTTAAGAGACTGCGGACATGGCACAAGAGATGACCAGAGACTGCATACATGGCCCAAGAGACTGTCAGAAACTGCATACATGTGGGGGTGACAGAGAGAGACGGGGGTGACAGAGAGAAAGGGGGGTGACAGAAAGTGACAGAGAGGGTGACAGAGAGAAAGGGGGTGAGAGAGAGAGGGGGTGACAGAAAGAGACAGAGGGGGTGACACAGAGAGAGGAGTGTGACAGAAAGAGACAGAGGGGGTGACAGAGAGAGACATAGGGGGTGACACAGAGAGAGGAGTGTGACAGAGAGAGACAGAGGGGGTGATAGAGAGAGAGGGGTGAAAAAGACAGAGGGGTGAGAGAGAGAGTGGGGGTGACAGAGAGGGGTGATCAGGGCCGGACTGGGAATAAAATTCAGCCCTGAAAAAAATTTCATACCAGCCCCACAGCGTTATTATACCAGCGCAACAGCATAACGTCATTATTTTCTGGTTCATGAAAGGGAAAACCAGACATTATTACATTATATATATATATATATATATATATATACACGGTGGAGAGCATTGGGGTGGGGGCTGGAGACTGATGGGGAGAGCTGGAGAGCACCAGGGGCAGAAAGAACAGGGGTGGGGAGCACGGGGGGGCTGGACAGCACTGTGGGTGGTGGGAAGCACTGGGGTGGGAGCTGGAGACTGATAGGGAGAGCTGGAGAGAACCGGGGGCAGAAAGAACGGGTGGGGAGCACGGGGGGGCTGAACAGCACTGTGGGGGGGCTGGAGAGCACCGGGGGCAGAAAGAACGGGTGGGGAGCACGGGGGGGCTGAACAGCACTGTGGGGGGGCTGGAGAGCACCGGGGGCAGAAAGAACAGGGGTGGGGAGCACGGGGGGCTGGGGAGCATGGGGGCTGAAGAGCACTGGGGTGGGGGCTGGAGACTGATGGGGAGAGCTGGAGAGCACCGGGGGCAGAAAGAACAGGGCTGGACAGCACGGGGGGCTGGACAGCACTGTGGGGGCGGGGAGCATGGGGGGCTGGAGAGCACTGTGGGGGGTGGGGAGCACGGGGGGCGGGCTGGAGAGCACCGGGGGCAGAAAGAACAGGGGTGGGGAGCACGGGGGCTGGACAGCACTGTGGGGGTGGGGAGCACGGGGGGCTGGACAGCACTGTGGGGGTGGGGAGCACGGGGGGGCTGGAGAGCACTGTGGGGTTGGGAGCATGGGGGGGGCTGGACAGCACTGTGGGGGTGGGGAGCATGGGGGGGGCTGGACAGCACTGTGGGGGGCGGGGAGCATGGGGGGGGCTGGACAGCACTGTGGGGGGTGGGGAGCACGGGGGGGGGGCAGAGAGCACTGGGGTGGGGGCTAGAGAAGGATGGGGAGAGCTGGAGAGCAGGGGGGGCAGAAAGAACATGGGTTTAGAGGGGGGGGCTGGAGAGTGCGGTGGGGAGGAGAGCACTGGGGGGAGCACAAGGAGAACTGGAGGGGGGCTGGAGAGCCTGGTGGGGGAGGAGAGCACTGGGGGGGGGGGGCAGAAAAAGAATTTGGATGGGGGATCAGCAGGGGGGCGGCATATAGAGGAAATGAGCTTTCTATATTCCTCCATGCAGCCGCTGAATGCTTGATTCTCCTCCTCTCCCTCCTTCAAGCATTCAGCGGCTGCATGGAGGAATGTAGAAAGCTAATCTCCTCTATATGCCGATCCCCCCCCCGCTGATCCCCCTATTCAGGCACACACCGTTAGGGCTGTACTGAGTACTCACATCTCTCCTCCTCCTGTGATTACGGAGCTGGCCGGGTCTGTGTTCTGCGGCCGCGCACCGCGCTGTAACACGGTCCCGCCCCCCTAGACCGGCTCGTGTGATAGGTGGAAGACTGATTCTATCTACTATCACACGAGGCGGTCTAGGGGGGCGGGACCGTGTTACAGCGCGGTGCGCGGCCGCAGAACACAGACCCGGCCAGCTCCGTGATCACAGGAGCAGGAGAGATGTGAGTACTGCAGCCGCAAACCGGCCCCAGGGCAGACAGCCTACCGGGAAACATGGGATCCCGGTAGGCAGGTCCTCACTCCTGATCCGATCCTAATCCCATGCAACTGGGTGAAATTTTTTCAAGCAAACTTGATTTCAGCTGTTGACTACCCAACAATAAGGCCCCTTTCACACTGGGGCGGTGCGGGCGTCGGCAGTAAAGCAGCACTATTTTTAGCGCCGCTTTACCGTTGTTTTAGCGGCGCTATTTGGTCGCTAGCGGGGCTGTTTTAACCCCCACTAGCGGCCAAAAAAGGGTTAAAACCACACGCAAAGCGCCGCTGCAGCGGCGCTTTGCCGGCGGTATAGCCGTGCTGCCCCATTGATTTCAATGGGTAGGAGCGGTTTAGGAGCAGTGAATACACTGCTCCTTCACTGCTCCAAAGATGCTGCTAGCAGAACTTTTTTTACCGTCCTGCTAGCGCACCGATCCAGCTTTCAAACTGGAGTGAAAGGAGACGCTTTTTCCAGGCGCTATACAGGCGCTATTTTTAGCGCTGTAGCGCCTGAAAAACGCCTCAGTGTGAAAGGGGCCTAAAGTTTTAAAGTTAATAAACTGACTATTAACTCAAATTATTTGTATAAAACCATTAATTTATATAGAGATATAATACAGAGCATCTCTTTGAACAGCATGCTAAGCTTAAATTAAGTAGAGTGAGAGTTGTGACATTTAGCTGTGTGTGTAATTTGACCTTCAGCTCCATTTCATAGCACAGCTGTTATGGGTGCTCCTGTTTGAAACTCCCCACCTGCTGGTTTCAAATTTTTATTAAGAAATATTGATACGCATTTTTCTTGATTACCTGATTTGAAAAAATTAAAACATTTTTTGTTAAATTTTTTTAAACAAAAAACTTGGGAATAAATATCCATACCAGAAATGCAAGTTCCAAGCTTATGTCTCCTAAGTAATCTTGAAGTACAAAAAATGATTCTATGCTTTGTTTTGCTTACACACATCTGCACTGTCTGCTGCATATGCAGAATGTTTATCTATTGGTAGCAAAGCATTTCATCATACTCGCCTTACTAAGGTTATACACATATACATGATAAATGGCATATTTGTAAAAATAAGCTGGAAAATAATCTTTTTCAATTGGTGATACTATCCTGCTTAAAGAGGTGGTCCACCCGCACCAAAAATTTTAAAAGTCAGCAGCTACAAATACTGCAGCTGCTGACTTTTAATAAATGGACACTTACCTGTTCCAGGTTCCAGCGGTGTCGGCAGAATGTGACGAGCGACCGCTCGTCTCTCGGCTTCCCCCACCGCCATCCTCTGTCAGGGAATCAGGAAGTGAAGACGCAACGGCTTCACTGCCCGGTTCCCTACTGCGCAATGCGCGAGCCGCGCTGCGCGTCTCTATTGGTCCCCGTTGTGTCCTGGGAACTGTGTTTCCCAAGACACAACGGGGCATCTTCGGATATGGGCGGGACAGCTTTGGCTATCTCTTCCCGGAAGTGGGTGCAGATACCTGTATTATACAGTTATCTACACCCCCTCCCCCTGAAAGGTGCCAATTGAGGCACCGGAGGGGGGGAGGAATCCGATAAGCGGAAGTTCCACTTTAGGGTGGAACTCCGCTTTTTAATGTAAAGAAGTAAAAACTCTATAATGTGAATCTAAAATGTAAAAATAAAATGCCTCCGTAAAGAAGAATGTACAGTAAATACCTACCTCTCCTGTTGGCCATGCTGCCATACACCGCTCCACTAGTCAGGGAAATTTTCAACGCGTTGCTTTCCTGGTCCCTTGCTGTGCCCATTTGTTCCTTCTGCTGACTCTCTACTTTGCTAGTCTGTCCTCTACTGACATGGGAGCGAGCACTGCAGGGGGCGCAGGAGATCACCTGGTCAGGCTGGGCTGTAGTCAAAACTACTGATAAGTATAACCTAACCGTGATGAATGCATCTTCATAATCTATTGCGCTCAGAAGCAAACAAGCCCTCTGAAAAAACATCTCCACCCTGTTGGGTGGTCTACCTGGTCGGGGATTGGATGCTTTCAAGATGGCAAATGGCACAAAAAATGTGCTACAAAATGCCCCCCCCCCCCCCCCATGTCGCTATGTGCTCCTTCTAGGCCCTGAACCTCCCCCCACAACCCTTCCTTTCATCTCACCTGCCATCTTGACCCTTTAGCCTCTCTATGTTTTTTCCCTCTACCATTCCCATCCTAATAGTCCTTCATATGATACCTTTCCTCCCTGTACCTCATCGTCAGGTTTCTTTACCAGCCCAGACCCTTAATTACTACAGGTATTCTACTTATTATTACTCACTTACTGTTGACCTCTTACTTTCCACTCTGCCACTATATGACTTTACTGCCTTGCATATTATGGCTATGTTTTAATATATCTTGGAAATTGTATTTTTGAAAATAAAAATCACAAAAAAAAATAAAAAAACAGTTAAAACCAAAATAAGACAGTAATGAAATGTATCATTAAATTGTTTTTAAAAGGCAGGTTCCCTGTTGAGAAATGAATATTGCCCCAAAAGTGTCAGATTTGGAACTGTATTGACCATTTCTGCATAAAAACAAGAACATATTAAATTCATATATATATTATATACAGTGCCTTGCGAAAGTATTCGGCCCCCTTGAACTTTTCAACCTTTTGCCACATTTCAGGCTTCAAACATAAAGATATAACATTTTTATTTTTTGTGAAGAATCACCAGCAAGTGGGACACAATTGTGAAGTGGAACGAAATCTATTGGATTTTTGAAACTTTTTTAACTAATAAAAAAATGAAAAGTGGGATGTGCAAAATTATTCGGCCCCCTTGCGTTAATACTTTGTAGAGCCACCTTTTGCTGCGATTACAGCTGCAAGTCGCTTGGGGTATGTCTCTATCAGTTTTGCACATCGAGAGACTGAAATTCTTGCCCATTCTTCCTTGCAAAACAGCTCGAGCTCAGTGAGGTTGGATGGAGAGCGTTTGTGAACAGCAGTTTTCAGCTCTTTCCACAGATTCTCGATTGGATTTAGGTCTGGACTTTGACTTGACCATTCTAACACCTGGATACGTTTATTTGTGAACCATTCCTTTGTAGATTTTGCTGTATGTTTGGGATCATTGTCTTGTTGGAAGATAAATCTCCGTCCCAGTTTCAGGTCTTTTGCAGACTCCAACAGGTTTTCATCCATAATGGTCCTGTATTTGGCTGCATCCATCTTCCCCTCAATTTTAACCATCTTCCCTGTCCCTGCTGAAGAAAAGCAGGCCCAAACCATGATGCTGCCACCACCATGTTTGACAGTGGGGATGGTGTGTTGAGGGTGATGAGCTGTGTTGCTTTTACGCCAAACATATCGTTTTGCATTGTGGCCAAAAAGTTCGATTTTGGTTTCATCGGACCAGAGCACCTACTTCCACATGTTTGGTGTGTCTCCCAGGTGGCTTGTGGAAAACTTTAGACAAGACTTTTTATGGATATCTTTGAGAAATGGCTTTCTTCTTGCCACTCTCCCATAAAGGCCAGATTTGTGCAGTGTACGACTGATTGTTGTCCTATGGACAGACTCTCCCACCTCAGCTGTAGTTCTCTGCAGTTCATCCAGAGTGATCATGGGCCTCTTGGCTGCATCTCTGATCAGTCTTCTCCTTGTCTGAGCTGAAAGTTTAGAGGGACAGCCAGGTCTTGGTAGATTTGCAGTGGTCTGATACTCCTTCCATTTCAAAATGATCGCTTGCACAGTGCTCCTTGGGATGTTTAAAGCTTGGGAAATCTTTTTGTATCCAAATCCGGCTTTAAACTTCTCCACAACAGTATTACGGACCTGCCTGGTGTGTTCCTTGGTCTTCATGATGCTCTCTGCGCTTTCAACAGAACCCTGAGACTATCACAGAGCAGGTGCATTTATACAGAGACTTGATTACACACAGGTGGATTCTATTTATCACCATCAGTCATTTAGGACAACATTGGATCATTCAGAGATCCTCGCTGAACTTCTGGAGTGAGTTTGCTGCACTGAAAGTAAAGGGGCCGAATAATTTTGCACGCACCACTTTTCAGTTTTTTATTTAAAAAAAAGTTTAAAATATGCAATAGATTTCGTTCCACTTCACAATTGTGTCCCACTTGTTGGTGATTCTTCACAAAAAATTAAAATTTTATATCTTTATGTTTGAAGCCTGAAATGTGGCAAAAGGTTGAAAAGTTCAAGGGGGCCGAATACTTTCGCAAGGCACTGTACACAATTTTAAATTAAGTAAAAAATGAATTCATGATAAAATCAAATAGTATGGCGCATGTCTCACCTTTGGTAAGCAAGTGCAAATAATTCAATCCATATGAAATGCTTTTAGGCATGATACATGGTATCATGTGTGGCTCAGCAGTGTTCCTCCTCGGCTATCTCACAGCTAAGTCCTTTGTCTCCACTTTGTTTGTCACTCTCTTTGCTTTGGTTTTCAAACTATATTCGGTGTAAATTGATCCTGTGCCTATTTCATACACACTAAAGTATCTACATACTCTGTAAAAGCAATAAGGGCTCCTGCACACAGGAGTCCAGAGCCCATGTATTATAAATTCTGGCATATTTTCTCCACCAGTGTAGCCCAGGTGCTGCGTACAGCTGCCCATGGACATGCATGACTGTGCACAGTTGTACTTGGATATGTGCTGGTACTCACATAAACACTAGTATAGAGTTACAGGTGTTTTACAGGTGTTTTACAGGAATAAGACCTTTTCTATTTTTTGGAATATAGCTGTATGCTATATAAGTGTATATACGTGTGCACTGTCGTAAACCCGAGTATAACCGTACACAGCCATTTATGTCTATGAACGGGGGTACACAGCACCTAACCGTTCCATGTGGGGTAAATATGCTGGAATTTATGTTGCATGGGCTCTAGCACCCAAGTACAATAGCTCTAAAAGCATGTTCAAGGAAGCCCTCTTACCTTTGCATTTATAGGCATTGTAGAGAAATTAAAGGAAATCTATGGTCACAGCATACAAACAATAGCTATTTTTGACAATCCAATATAAGCTTAATTGAAATACCTCCTTTCATGTTGTGAGTTCTGCCATCTCTTTTCACAACTTCCTGGATTCCCCACATGCTTTGCAGCTTCTTATCTGCTGTTTACTTTTAATTTCAAAGGACTGCCTATCCTATGGTACCTTGTTGCCTGCAATGGCCCCCAGACCCTCCAACCTTCCATCCGTATCAGTAGCTGGATGAGAGGAGCAGTGATTTGTACAAACTTAGGAATGAACAGCCGATAGTATCCCACCAGCCCCAGGAAAGAGCGCAGCTCAGTAATGGTCTTTGGGGGGTGCCAGTCCTTTACTGCCTGGACTTGGGCCGAATCCGGGGAAACTCCTGGCTTCCATGATATAGGTACTGGATTTTCTGACTCATAAAGTGGCACTTACTGGGCTTGAGTTTTAACCCTACTGGATTACATAAGTGAACACCCAGTTCAGATGTTCGTCATGGTTCTTGAATGTTGTGGAAAAACTTTTGATATCATCCAGGAAATTGAAATCGCCCAAGCACTTCTTTATCAAACGCTGGAATGTACTGGGAGCATTGCTCAGTCTGAAGGTCATGCAATTACATTTGAATAGTACAAGAGGCAAGATAAAGGCAGTCTTTTCACAGTCTTAGTCCATCAATGGTCTTGCCAGTAACCCCTTGCTAGGTCAAGGGTAAAGAAAAACTTGGCCTGGCCCAGCGCCATAAGCGACTGCTCCACCCTGGGCAACATGTAGGCATCCTGATGGGTACAAGCATGTATTTTGTGATAATCCACACAGAATTAGAGACTCCCTTCTTTTTTCTTTAACAGGACAATGGGAGAAAACCTGCATGAGTACCCCACCCTAGCAAGCAGCTTGCTAGGGGGTACTCAATAACAGGAGAAGCCAGGAGCACTGGCGAGGGATCTCCAAAGAGGAGGATCGAGGCTGCTCTGTGCAAAACCATTGCACAGTGAAGGTAAGTATACAGTAGGTATAGAAAAGAATCACCCCCTTTAAAATAATTACAGGTTTGTTGCTTTGCAGCCTGAAATGAAGACTGCTTTATCCAGCTTCCCTTGAGCATTTCCTTCCCTGGTAATACAACTGCAGCAAACAACTATGGGTGGCAAAGCAGTGTCAAAAGATCTTCAGCATAAAGTTGTGGTCAGGCACAAGTCAGGAGATGAATACAAAAAAAAATTCAAAGGCTTTATCAATGCCTAAAAGCACAGTGAAGTCTATTATTAAGAAGTGGAAGGTATTTAATACAACACAAACCCTCCCTGGATCAGGACATCACTACAAACTGGTCTAAAGAGCCAGGAGGAAACTGGTTAGAGGGGCTACCAAGAGACCTACAGCAACTCTGAAGCAGTTGTAGGAATTTATGACAAAGAGTGGTCATTTTGTGCATGTGACAACAATATCACAAATTCTGCACAAATGTGGCTTGTATGGGAGGGTTGCAAGAAAAAAGCCATTCCTCAAGAAAGGCCACATGCAGTCATGACTGAGCTTTGCCAAAACACACCTTGAAAATTCTGAGGCCCCATGGAAACAGGTGGTATGGTCAGATGAGACTAAAATTGTATTATTTGGCCTCAACACCAAATTATATGTCTGGCAGAAATCTAGTACAGTTCACTATCCAAACAACACCATTCATACCGTAAAGCATGGAGGTAGTGATATCCTGTTATAGGGGTGTTTCTCTGCAGCAGGGACTGGAGCACTTGTCAGGATAGAGGAAAAATGGATGGGGCAAAATACCATTAAATTCTTGAGTAAAATCTGATGCCCTCTGCCAGAAAGCTGTCAATGGGAAGAAGGTTTACCTTCCAGCATGGCAATAACCCACATCACACAGCAAAAGTGACCACACAGTGGTTGAAGGAGAAAAGGGTGAATGTCCTTGCATGCCCTAGTCAGAGCCTAGACTTAAACCCCATTGAAAATCTGTGGAATTACTTGAAGACTGCAGTCCACAAACAGTCACCATCAAATTTAACTTAAATTGTGAAGTTCTGCAAAGAAAAGTGGGCACATTCTGTACAGTCTAGATGTGCAAAGTTAGTAGAGACATAGCCCAACAGACTAAAGGTTGTAATTAAAGCAAAAGGTGGATCACCAAAATATGGACACACCTTTTTCTAACTCAGTGATCCTGCTTTTTATTTTTTCTGACATGTTGGTGTTACTGTATATCTTTCACTTGGATGTTATAAATGGACTAAAGTAAAATAGCTGGATAAAATGAACACTGTATCTGTCTTCATTTCAGGCTGTAAAGCAACATAATGGGGATATTTTAAAGGGGGTGATTCTTTTCTATACCCACTGTAAGATGTTGGTTATTTACTTTAATATCACTTTAAGAAAAGCAGACAATATTCTTAATAGAAGATTAGCAAACGTCTACGATAAAAGCAGAGAGTACATTTTTTTATTGTTAAATTGCTGAACTGCAAGTCTTTGTTTTTTTATGTGATTAAGTGATAGAACTGATATAGAAACTATTCTCCCCATGTTAGGTTTTGCAGCTTGTAGTGAGTCACTCTATTATGACTTTACCGTAAAAGTCTGATTTAGATTTTTGGTGTTAATAGTAGTGTTACATTTGGAAAGAATTTCATATTACATGTAGGTGGCCAAATAACAGTCCTGAAACTAATATCCATTCCACTGACTTTTATGATCCACTTTGCAGGATTTGATATTTGCAGTTCATCAGCCAGTGAAGTAAACTAGTGAAGGTATCCAAAGGACCCCATACTAAGGATCAACCTTTTTAATACATCACACACATACTGTAATCAGCCTATTCCACTGATACTCTTTAAACTGCAATTCCAGTTTTATTGTTTCACTTGCTATGGAAAACACAATTTTCGTTTGTCCCTTAGATTTATTGTGCAACTTTCCATTGCAGTTATTTGCACCATGTGCACTACATTCTTTAAAAATGTAACCAAAACAATTAGTTATAGAAGCCAGACAATTAGTGTTCAACAAAAAATTGAAACCTTTAAGTAATCCTATGAGGACAGATATATGCTAGATGCCATTACATACTTGGTTTGTAAAAGATTAGCACTAAGGGCCCTCAACCTGGTCCTAACTTTACTTTCTATCTACCTGGAACAAACATTCAGCCAAGTGAAAACTGCAATGTTTAAACACTTTCTTTATGTATTTTGTTATATAGATCAAAAACTTACTGTATTAGTTAGCGAAGACCAAATAAAAATGTATATCATCTTCCCATGATCCCTTGCAGCCATATTGAGCAGGCCTTTGGGGACTACCTTGGAAAGACAGGGGCAACATATAATATACAAAACAAGGTCCATAAAGACATAGATGAGCGAGTTTGGAGTGGAGGAAGTTGACTTTCCTGACCTCAACCTGACAGAACAACTTTGGCATGAATTACAGCGGAGACTGCGAGCCAGGCCTTCTTTTCCACATCAGTGCCTCACCTCACAAATGCGCTTCTGGATAAATGGTCAAATATTCCCATAGACACATTCCTAAAACTTGTGGACAGCCTTCCCAGAAGTGTTAAAGCTGTTGTAGCTGCAAAGGGTGGGCTAACTCAATATTGAACCCTACAGACTAAGACTGGGATTGCCATTAAAGTACATTTGCGTGTAAAGGCAAGTATCCCAATACTTTTAGTAATTTAGTGTATGTCTATATATACTGTATAAAAGTCCTTTTATTCATACTGCATAACAATATCCTATACAATATAATACTTTTTGGGTACATCCCTGATCATTCTGAAATAAAGATTATTTAAACTTTCAAGCCAATCCAACTGCAGTGTCATAGCAGCACTGCGCCAGTAGTGCTGGAACCAAGTCTTGCATTGCAGTGTGCTTGGATTTCTATGGCTTGCAGCAAAGAGTGACCAAATAATACATACTGGCATCATAGGGCATCTAGTTTGCACTTATAGAATTATACTGTATCAACCTGTCAGTTAAGTGAGTGAAGATACAAATAGGAATAATATAATATATTCCTATATATTATATATATATATAAATATATATAATATAACAGTATTAAAGCCCTATGTAGAGCAACCTAGACAAAACAGCTTGGTGAACAGTTTCTCTTAAATAAAGGTTTTAGTAAATGCGTTGCTAATTTTGCTCATTTTCAATCTGGGGAATTTATGGCATGGTTTATAAAGAGATCCAGCTGATGCCATGAAGGTCCGCTAACAAGTCTTACAAGCTGGGAAACCCCTGGGCTGTAAAGAGTTAGTTTCAATGTGATTCTATGGAATGTGTGAATATGAGGGGGTGAGATACAGATGTCCCCAGCTGTGAACAGAGCCCAAGAGGCAAAATAAATAAAGGTCCCAGAGAAGGAGGACACCAACATGAGGGCTGTGGGAAAACAATGATAGAAGGAGAAAGAGGAAAGAGGAAGCACAAAGATAAAGATATTCTTATTTAATGGACAGTTCATTTTTAGAGTAATTAAATAAAACAAATCTTTAATAGGGTGGGCCTCTGATATATGTAGAAACAATACAAATTCAATCTAACATCTGACTTAAAAGATCATTATGTACTGCACTGTTCTCATTAGGTATATTATATTAAAAGGGTTTTTTCTCTACAAGTCATATCCTTTCACCTGTCCCAATTAATCAGTAATGCCACGTACACACGACCGGACTTTCCGGCAGAAAAGGTCAGATGGTCTTCCTGACGGACTTTCCATGGTGTTCCGACAGGCTTCCGAATGAACGGACTTGCCCACACACGAACAGACTAATGCCCCATACACACGGTCGGAATTTCCGACGGAAAATGTCCTATCGGACTATGTTGTGGGAAAATCCGACCGTGTGTGGGCTCCAAATTTTCTGCTTTTCTGCTCTCAAATTTTCCGACAACAAAGTCTAATCGGACTTTTCCCGATTGTGTGTAGCGAATTCCGACGGACAAAGTGCCACGCATGCTCAGATCACATTACAAGACCAAAGCTATTGGCTACTAGCCTCTACGTAGTTCCGTCGTATGCAACGAACGTCACCACGTTCAGAATGATCGGATTTTCCGAGAACTTTGTCCGACCGTGTGTATGCAACACCAGTGTCGGACAAAATCCGTCGGAAAAAAATCAGACGGATTTTGTGGTCGGAATTTCCGACCGTGTGTACAGGGCATAAGTCCGTTCAAAAGTCCGTTAGTTTTGAATCTGATGACATAAGAAGGGACTAGAAAAGGAAGTTCAATAGCCAGTAGCCAATTGCTTCCCTTGCGTCGTATTTGGTCCGTCGGACCGGCATACAGACGAACGGATTTCCCGATAGGAATTGAGTCCATCAGACAGATTTGAAACATGTTCTATTTCTAGGTCCGTCTGAATTTTTTAAAGAAAAATGATCAGGTTATCCCACACACGATCGGAATGTCTGACGGACTGATTCAATTGGACCTAGTCTGCCGGAAAGTCTGGTCGTGTTTTCTCAGCATTAGTGTTCAGCAGTGACTATTTTCCTTACAGCAAATCAAGTGCTATTGTAATGCTATACATAAGAGGACTTGCTATGGTAGAGTTATCCAAAACCAATTTAGGCTATAAATGAATGAATTCCCCTACTTTTTTTTATTTTGTAGTAAATGAACCCATCTTGTAATTAGAGATCATTCCAATAACAATGATGTCAAAATGCAGGCATTCTGAATTATTTCTTGGAGTGTTGGGGTACCATGAATTTAGGCTCTTTCTGTCAGGGATGACAACCTTGAAGAACAGTTTATAGACATTGACAATCCATAGGCATGGCTAATTTGTTTAAGTGGCATGGAGAAGCAAATACAATTTATAAATATATTACTAGAGAGGTGTGATATTAAGTGTAATGGTGGTGCTGCACTGTCAGATAACAATGCAATAGAAGGTGTAGTGTAACATAAATGGTGTGAAGAAAATAATATATTTATTCTTCTAAATAAGTACATAGTTACATAGTTAGTCAGGTTGAAAAAAGACACAAGTCCATCCAGTTCAACCACAAAAAAAATAAAAATAATATCATACAATCCCATATACCCAATTCTATACCCACCGTTGATCCAGAGGAAGGCGAAAAACCCCAGCAGAGCATGATCCAATTTTCTAAAGCAGGGGAAAAAATTCCTTCCTGATCCCCGGAGAGGCAATCGGATTTTCCCTGGATCAACTTAACCTATAAATGTTGGTACCCAGTTATATTATGTACATTTAGGAAAGTATCCAGGCCTTTCTTAAAGCAATCTACTGAGCTGGCCAGAACCACTTCTGCAGGGAGTCTATTCCACATTTTCACAGCACTTACTGTGAAGAAACCTTTCCGTATTTGGAGATGAAATCTCTTTTCCTCTAGATGTAAGGAGTGCCCCCTTGTCCTCTTTGTTGACCGTAAAGTGAATAACTTAACACCAAGTTCACTATATGGATCCCTTATATATTTGTACATGTTGATCATATCCCCCCTTAATCTCCTCTTATCAAGGGTGAATACATTCAGTTCCTCTAATCTTTCCTCATAACTGAGCTCCTCCATGCCTCTTATCAGTTTGGTTGCCCTTCTCTGCACTTTCTCCAGTTCCCCAATATCCTTTTTGAGAACTGGTGCCCAAAACTGAACTGCATATTCCAGATGAGGTCTTACTAATGATTTGAACAGGGGCAAAATGATATCTCTCTCTCTGGAGTCCATACCTCTCTTAATACAAGAAAGGACTTTACTCGCTTTGGAAACTGCAGCTTGACATTGCATGCTATTATTGAGCTTATGATCTACCAAAACCCCCAGATCCTTCTCCACTACGGATTCCCCCAGTTGTACTCCCCCTAGCATGTATGATGCGTGCATATTCTTAGCCCCCAAGTGCATAACTTTACATTTATCAACATTAAACCTCATCTGCCACATAGTCGCCCAATTAGACAGAGCATTGATGTTGGCTTGTAAATTGGAGATATCCTGTAAGGACGTTATTCCACTGCATAGCTTGGTGTCATCTGCAAAGACAGAAATGTTACTTTTGATCCCAGACCCAATATCATTTATAAAGATATTAAAAAGTAAGGGTCCCAGCACTGAACCTTGGGGTACACCACTGATAACCTTAGACCATTCCGAGTAAGAATCATTAACCACTACTCTCTGAATTCTGTCTTTTAGCCAGTTTTCTATCCATTTACAAACTGATATTTCCAAACCTGTAGATTTTACCTTACACATGAGCCATGTGTGGGGAACTGTAGCGAACGCTTTTGCAAAATCCAAGTATACCACATCCACAGCCACCCCTCTGTCCAAGGTTTTACTTACCTCCTCATAAAAAGAAATCAGATTTGTCTGACAACTTCTGTCTTTCATGAACCCATGTTGTCTGTTGCTTAAAATATTTTTTTCCTGCAAGAACTCATCTATGTGGTCTTTTATTAATCTCTCCAGTATCTTCCCAACTATAGAAGTTAAACTAACAGGTCTATAGTTACCGTACTTGGTAAAGACTTTGTTCCCTTTTTAAATATAGGCACCACATTGGCCCTGGGCCAATCCAGTGGTACTATTCCCATCATTAATGAGTCCCTAAAAATGAGATACAATGGCTTTGAAATTACAGAGCTCAATTCTTTTAGGATCCGTGGGTGGATGCCATCTGGTCCAGGAGCTTTATCCACCTTTATTCTGTCTAAATATTTCTGGACCATATCACTTTTGAGCCATTGTAAGGCAAAAAAAATAAAATAATGAATTTCCACAATAAATAGTGCCAAATTTACGTGCTTGTCATGCAATGACAACGATTACCAGCTTCTTACAGAATGCAGTGACTGGTGTTATATTGAAAACATAAAATGTAGTAAAATACAAGTCCAAAAAAACAGACACAAATGGCCTAATATATTAAAGTGCAATGTGATGATAAGTGCCTCTCTCAGTTCATAATAGTGAATAAAGTGACTAGTGCCTTTCTTTTCAGTTGTGACACCTTTGTGCTCTCAAGCCTCTCACCTTACTGCTGTAAGGTAACAGCATATGATGAATGGCTCTCTCTGGGGATCCGTATGCATTTCTACCTGCCTTTAGGGGTCCTGCTGGAGTTGGCCCGGCTTGTAGATCTCTAAGGTAGATGCTGCTTCCTGGGGGTCCCCCCCTATAAACCCAGTGATGGTAATGTATGAGAAAGAATTGTATTTATAAAAACAGTTGGTATAGTACTCACTTTTAACAGTGACTATTGCAAACATGTACTCCACGAGCGGAGCGCTCGTACTCCTGCGTCACTTCTGGTATGCCTGCCGCTTAGTCCAGATACGTATCTTCACGTCCACGTGACTTCATTAGCCACGGATCAGCTAATCGGCACCTGCACCAGTCAACCTTCTTCTATCCAGTTCTTAAAGTGATAGTGTGGGAGCATTACCTTTTAATTCATATCACTATAGAGGTCACCAGCAGGATGACGGAGATCCTGATTCCTCTGTATAGAGCTTTAGTTAGACCTTAAAGTGTAACTCCACTTTTGTTGAGAAAAAAAAAAATTCCCCTCTGGGTGATCTATGTACACTGCGAGGATTTTAACAAACTTTATTGCAGATTCCTACCTTTTGTTATGCTGAAGGAATCACTGTCTGTTCCTCTGTGCCTCTGTTCTAAGTGGGTCTAATGGGAGTGGTTTCATAATTATCAATCAGCTGTGCAACTGCAGAGCACTAATAAGGAAATCTGCTGGGCCTGCATCCCTTTAAACTTGTTCCTTTTGGGAGTATCTCACCATAAATGAAATTTTAGTTGCAGGGGATGCCTGAAATGTTTTAACAAGCAGTAAACAAGTCCCGGTTTACATATATGCGATGTGGGAACCAGCGCACCCATGTGATCGAATTCCAGTGCAAACCAAAAAAAGGGTCCTGCACCATCTTGGTGCAAATTCAGCCATACAATCTCTATGGCTGAATATGCATCGCACAGACATCGCATGTGATTTGCACAGCAGTGCGGTGCGTATCACATGCGATGTCTAACAGCTTTGTATTCCATTCCATCCTGTCGTGAAAGTTACCCAGCCCTACCAAACAGCAGAGCCTGCCTGGTGACCTAACTTTTATTTGCTGGAGTTAAGCAACACAGCTGTGTCACCTCTATGCCCCAGTCTGATGAGGTCATCTATATGCTTTCTTCTTCTGTCAGCATACTCTTTGTTGGTACAGTTGAATTGAGAAGACTAATCACAAGTACTGCCCCTATCTTTCCCAGTCTGACTTTTTCTGTACAATGAATTACTAAACTAAGTTTCATTTGCTGTCTTGCTAGTCGTCTCACCATTTCAGTTCTGCCGTGCACAGGACTGGTGAAAGCTTTCGCTGTGATTTGCTGTCACAGTGGTCACATGATCAGAAGCCCATCCCATCGACTCCTGATCATGACTAGAGACCAAGAGCTGTGTATGACAGCTCCATCACTGTGCTGTGAGCAGCCAGTCAGAATGCTCTTAGCCCAGAAACCGCAGCTGACCATGGATGCGTATATTTGACTAATGCAACTACCTTCTCATTGGCTTACCTTTAAATAGGTTATCCATTATTCAGTCCATCATTAATGCTACTGCCAGACTCATCCACCTTACAAACTGCTCAGCGTCTGCTATCTCTCTCTGACAATCCCTCCATTGGCTGCCACTCACCCAATCTAAATTCAAAATACTAAACTTACAAAGCCATCCACAACTTGGCCCCCAGCTACATCACTAAAATAGTCTCAAAATACCAACCTAATCATTCTCTTCGTTCCTCCCAAGACCTACTGCTCTTCAGTTCCATTGTCACCTCCTCCTATGCTCGCCTCCAGGACTTCTCCCATCCTCTGGATCTCCCTACCCTAATTTGGCTGACTATCTCCAACTCCACTATCCAATATCCACTTTTAGGCGATCCCTGAAAATGTTTCTCATTAGAGAAGCCTATCCTGCCTATCCTCTAACGAGAAGGGCTCTCTGATTCCTCTTGTATTAAATTGTATTGTAACCGTACTGTCTGCCCTCACATTGTAAAGCGATGAGCAAACTGTTGGTGCTATATAAATCCTGTACAATAATAAAAAAATTATAATTTGGCGTGTGCACATTAAATGATAAAAAAGTATACCGGGCTAAATGCTAAAAAAATGAAATACAGGTAATAAATGATACACTGGTAACAAATAAAATTAACAAACAGTCCCCAGTGAAAAAAAGGTGCTTGTGCTAGTGAAACAATATCCAGTGCTGTGACTTGAATAATAGATGGATGATTCCGTGCTTCTTAAAGTGGTTCTGCACACGTTTTTTTTTCTTTGTACATATGTTTTTTCCAAGCTGTAAATAGTTGCCAATGCCCCTTTATTTTTTTTTGGCTCCTACCTTGCGCTGTCTGCTGTTCTCCCTTATCTCTCCCTGCGTCTATGGGCAGGGTTTCTGCGGGGATCAGCATAATTTCCGCTGATCCCCGCACTGTCTCCCGGGATATCGTACAATGGGGGCGGTAACTTTCTAAGACGCCGCCCGTTGTCCTGGCAACATTGCAAATTACAGCGCTGTAGCTGTAGCTACTGAGCGTGCGCGGGAACCAGCAAGGAATGCTGGTTCCTCAGAAGCGACGAAAGGAGGAAGTGATTGCTTGTGGGCTTCAAATGCCCACAAGCAAAATGACATCGGCCGAAAATTAGTAGTATAAAGAAAGATTTCACTGAAAAACGGACATGGATAGCGGGAGAAGGCAGGAAAAGTAAGCTTATTTTTTTAAACACATCTATTTTAAAGATTCAACATAAAAAAAAAAAAAATCTTCAGTGCAGAACCAATTTAACTGCTTTTAATAGGGTGCCCCCCTAATAGATGTGCACTCACCCCTGGGAGTGGACCAACTATCGCTAGTTAGGTCAAATGCGTGTGTGGATAAGTAGATATGTGCGCATTAAAACCCACATCTTTGCTGCCGCATATATGTGTTATGTGGGTGGCAAGAGGTTAAATCCCATTTATTTGGTTTCTTGATTGTTTGAGTAAGTTAAGACCCTGTCCTGTTTCTGTTGTTTCTGGGTTTCCAGATTTCAACTTTTCGTGGTGTGATTGGGGATTTCATCCCCTTTTAACACTTGGCCTTCTCTCCCATCCATGTCCATTTTAAATTAAAGCAACAATTATGTGGACGGGATGTGCAGGGGACTCTACGCGACGGTGTCATTCCTTTTTTAATTAATGTGGATACTCAGATGTACATGCAAAATGATTATGATGTAAGTTTTGAATACCCTCAGTACTTTGTGTATGATTATCTAGCAATATCTGTTAGGGTTTAATCATAGCTGATCATTCTGCATTTGAATTCTATAGATATTACATTCCCTGTGAAAAACCCTGATGAAGGAGACAGCATTTATCTCTGAAAAGCGTTGGGTTCAGGAAGCTGTATCTTTTCTTTACAATTTTTGTATCGATTGTATCCATGGCTATGTGCAATATATTATATGTGTTTTTCAATAAATATTCTATATTTTTCTATTATTGTTTGCCTATATGCTAGTGCCTCTAAAGTGCCACCCCTAGGGGGTTTTCTCTTTTTCCTAATGTCTATGGTATGTGGCACACCTCCCTATCAGATACTCTTTTCAACTGTTTCAGAATATATAACGGTTTAGCACATGTCATATAAGTTTGTGTTACTAAACCACATACCATCAATAGGTCTGTGATTCTTCATAAAATTCCGTATATGTTTCTTTACAGATATCACTCACAACAATCACTAAATGAGTAGAGCATGTTCACTTTGCAAAGTTAATTTTCATTAGGCAAAGACATTTTCTGTTAGCCTAGTGAAGGTCGGAAATCTGTGCTGATGTCAATCATCCAATCGTGTGCAAGCAAAAATCCTGTTTTTAAATCTTGCATGTTAATGGATATTCTTCAAAGTGAATTTTCACTGCATTCACTAAGCTAAATGAAAATTCCCTTAGCAAAGTGAACATGCTCAGCTTCTTTAGTAAATCAGGGTCACTGTATTTTCTTTTTTGTATTACCAATCCAGCTGTTTTAGGAAAACATTTATCCTGCTGAGTCCAAAGCTTTTCCGTGACCAAATACTGCAAAAGGTCACCCCACACACTGCTTGTGGGTAGCAGAAACACTGTTACGACCTACATCACTGCAGACCACTCATGCTTAGCCATCTGAACGCCAGGAAACACACTTTGTTCCTCATACTACTTTTGTTTTCATATCTATTTTATTTGAAGATTACATCCACTCAAAACTAAAAAAAGCAGTTTGTGGACAGATGTTTGTGTGTTTAAGCACACTAAGGATTTGAATGTTCAGCCTAAAGTCAAATGCAAAAAAAAAAAAAGAAGAAAAAGCTATGTGTGTAGAGGTGAAATTTATTTCACTAACATTCTCCAGGTTCTTAAAGAGGAGCTCCAGGCCCCCCCCCAAAAAAAAATTAAAATAAAATAAAAGTCTGCAGCTACTAATACTGTAGCTGCTGACTTTTAATATTAGGGCACTTACCTGTTCAGGAATCCAGCGGTGTCCTCACCTGAGCCGATTTTTCAATCAGCTATCAGGTGCTGGTGCCACCATCTTGACTAAGGGAAATCGGCAGTGTAGTCCTGCAGCTTCATAACCTGTTTACTACTGTTTTGCTTTTACTACCTTTTTTGGTCATGAGCCTTGGACCAAATCCGGCCAAATGTCTGGCTTCTGTCGGACCGGCTGCCATGCACACGGGACGAATGTTGGCTGGTTTCTATGGCCCGTCAGCCCGTATGTACTAGGCTTAAGGGATCTGCCTATATAGACAAGAATGTATGAAAAGAGCTAGACTGAAGTTACGCCTTACAGACTCTGTGAGCCTATAAGTAGCTGTAGCCATCATATATTTAAAGTGACCTGAACAGCTATGCGCCACCCCTGGCAGCCATGACACCTTAGAGCAGGGGTCTCAAACTAGCGGCCCTCCAGATGTTGCGGAACTACAAGTCCCATCATGCCTCTGCCATGCCTGACACTGTCAGCCTTGCAATGCCTCATGGGAATTGTAGTTCCGCAACAGCTGGAGGGCCACCAGTTTGAGACCCCTGCCTTAGAGCCTGACCTCTTGGAAGCACAGACATATACCACTGACAATACTTGATCTTGTTTGATCGCTGACTAATTAACCACCACCACCTATCCCCCCTTTTGGATGCTAATTTGAAATCACAATACCGTCAGGTGGGTGTCTCGGCAGCGCTTCCTCCCTCCCAGGTGGACAGTGCTAATCCAGCGCCGTCCCCTGATTGTCCGTGATAAATAAAAACCCCCCTCCTGTCTTTATGGGGGAGTTTTTCCTTTTTCTCTTCCCATAAACCTGGAAATTGAGGAGGCATTCTATGTTGACAGAGTCGGTGCAGATCTTCATGAGACAGAAAGAAAAAGTTTATGATTTTTAAACAAGTCTCTGGTCCATGCAATACATCTTGACAAAGGGAAATGCAATAAAGTGACCCCCCCTCTTTTTCCCCCCTGAAGAAGACCATAAATATGGTCGAAATGCATTGGGGTATTGGGGTGCACCTCCGCCAGACAAAACTTTTTCCCTGAAATCTACTTTACCACAACTGTTTTATGAATCAAATATATTGTTGTATAGATTTTTTGCATGTACTCCCCCTTGCCCAGATAGATTGTAAATTGTAAACCAGAGCTCGCATTTTAACAATATAAATTTATATGGATGATCTTTTGGATACTATATTTAATAAAATTTGTTGATTTTTTCAAGATAGTGTTTTTCTTTGCTGCCAAAAAACCCCACGGGAATATTATATATCTTTTTCTATAAATTTATCCGGGGTGAGCAGCCAGCTCCAAAATAACAACTTTCATTGGTACACCCACATCCCTCTTTTCATAGTAAGACATTTCTCCCTAACCATGATTTTTTTAAGCAATGGTCAGTACTCCTGTCTATTTTTTTCTATCTGTGTCCCCACTGGTGTTCCCTTAACCAACAGGAATTGAGAGGAAATCTCTCCAAAATGAGAGACTTTCTCTATTAGACCGTTGTCATTGGCTAGCAATGTCTACATGGCATTGTGCTTGAAATGTTTACTGATGATGACAATGGTGGAACATGACTAAAAGAAAAGCAATGGTATGTCTGTTTCTAGGCTACACTGAAACCGCATGTGACAAGGTGACAATGCAAGACAGTAATTGGGAGACATGGACAGAGCATTGTTTCTCCACAACAGGAAGTTCTTGGACAAGGACCTCTATGGCAGAATTATCAGGTGTTGTTCTAATAAAAGATGCAGATTTAACGCAATTGAAAATTACTTTTAAAATTACATTAAACATAAAGAACAGAAATTGCCCAAAGTGTTTACAAATAATAAATGCAGCTTTTGCTGCACTGCCCATCTTCTGATTTAAAAGATATTCAACATCATTCCATACACTTGCAGAGACCTGTGCTCACACCAGTGCTACCATCACTTCCAGCACTGTTCTTTGCAGCATTCAGGACCACCTACCCACTGAAGGACAGAAGAAGAGGAAGAGAACCTTTTCTGTGACATAGCTGGACAGAAGAGAACTGGAAAAAAGGTATCACTACAGAAAAAAAAACATATAGCAAGGGAAGCAGTGGGAAACCTACTTAAACATATTAAATAGTATGTGAAATTTAGTCATTGGATTTGGGTCTATTTAAATTTTTAACCATAGTTGATTCCATGGAGGTATTATGGGAAGTATTATAAATGTATGTAAATACATAAAGGTCGATCTCTCTCTGTTAGTTCTTCATTGGCATTGAGCAGCACATTAGGTAGTTGTTCTATATACTATGTACATAGTTCCCAACTGTCCCTGATTTTGAGGGACTATCCCTGATTTGGAGCAATATCCCTCTGTCCCTCATTCCTTTTCATTTGTCCCTCATTTTGGTCTGATCTATATAGATGTATATAAATCACTAAATGAGTAGAGCATGTTCACTATGGCTGGTTACTTGGACTTACATTTGGGTGAGGCTTGTGTCCAATGAGCACTAGAGTTACTTTTTATCTTTCAAAAGGTGTTTCCCAGTGCTAAACCTTTCATCCAAATTCTAAATGGCTGCATTTGTAAATTCTGGAAGCCAATATAAAGGAATAGTAGTGGTAAAAAAAAAGCCCTTGTGGATTTAATTAACCTTTTTTTTTTGGTTAATTCTCCTTTAAGGGGGTGTGGGCATGTCCTTTGCCTAAATACGTTTGCTAGTAGGTGTCCCTCGTTCCCATCTCAAAATGTTGGGAGGTATGTATATATAATATGGTTGGCTGAATATGGCTTGTTTCTACATCTCACACTACTCATAGGGAATCTAAAACCAGGGAACTAGCCCATCCACATTCAGTTATTAGGTATATTGCTACATGAATTCAAATAGCCATGTGCAGCCTTCTGCTTATGTCATTCCTAGTCTCAGCTACTCAGAATTAAATGGGTAATAGGAAATAAAGTAATGCATGTAAGGTCAACAGCATGAAGAGTTACATTCCCTTATAAAATCTAAATGCCTAAAATATCTACTGCATTTAGCATATTGAAAATACCATATGTTTAATCAAGTTACATTACTTAGCCTAACTGTATGTAAATCACTAAAAAAAAAGTTTTGGTGTTTGTGCCTTTCAATAAATTCATGTTAGAAAATATTTTTTTTTTTGTAGGATTATTGCATTTGGTTGGTCATTGAGTCTGGGACTGATAATGTGTGGCTATGTTAATATATAGTTTTCCACTAACCCCCTCATAGGTGGAGCGTTACATCCTACATCTTTTGCCGCGTACACGCGGTCGGAATTCTCGTCGGAAAAAGCTCTGATGGTTTTCCCGGTCGGAATTCCGACGGAATTTCGCTCAAACTGTCTTGCCTACACACGGTCACACCAAATTCTGACGGTCAGTAACACAGCGGCATAAAACACGTTCCACACCACTATAAAAGGGAAGTTTAATGCTTCTGAGCATGCGTCAAATTGTTTCCGAGCATGTGTCGGAATTTTGCGTGTCGGAATTGCATACACACGATCGGAAAATCCGATAGAAAGGTTTTCCATCGGAAAAATTGAGAACAGGTTCTGAATCCAAAGTCCGTCGGAAATTCCGACAGAAAGAGACTGATGGGCATACACACGGTCGGAAAATCCGTTGAAAAGCTCCTATCGGACTGTTTCCATCGGAAATTCCGACCGTGTGTGTGTGCAGCATAACAGTTCCTAAGTACATGACTGTACAGTAAGTCATGTCATCTCACTACTGACAAAAACTTATTGAAAATGCAACCCATTGCAGCACTATATGGTATTTAACAACCACAGAAAGTATTGTTAAATATTGAAGCCATCAATTGTAGAGTAATAGTTTATCAGTTCCTTTGACAAGGGATCACCAGAGAAGAGCAGGTCAATTATTTCCAGTACTTAGTGTGTACATTAAGCGGCAACATTAGTTTCTATATAACCTTTTTTTAACGACCATAGGATATACCTTTGTTCCTTAACAACTACTTCTGCCTTTTCTGAATATAAAATTATCCAAAGCAGAGCTGTTTAGTTGGCACTCCATTGGCTAGATAGTCCCTCTGAGATTCAGTATGGCTGTGTTCCTGTATAAGTACGCAATAGTTTTCTATGTATTACATAATTATCATCAGGGTGTAACAGATAAACTCAGAACACGATACGTTTGGACAGGACTGATAAACAACGATCAGCTGAAGCTCTGGTGGCTGGTTACTTGGACTTACATTTGGGTGAGGCTTGTGTCCAATTAGCATTATCTAGAGTTAAGTTTTATTTACGGGTAGTATACCCAATTTTATTTACAGTCATAGCAATTATATGATAATCCTGTAAAATATTTTTTAAAAGACTTTACTATTAAAAAGTGGGGAAGAGTTAGAATTTGTTCAGTTTTTTAAGTTCTAACTTTGACCCCATTGGGGAAATTTTCACTCACTTCCTGTCCTTGTGGTATCTGTACAAGAAAGAAAGATGTGGTAATCACTGTGGCAGGAAGGCCTAGATAACAATAAAACATATAGTAGATACTATATATCAAAAGAGGTTGAGGTATCTCTTGAAACAAAATCATAAGATGATTAACATAACTATACATAATATAAAAATTTAAAAAAGACCACAATAATACATTAAAAAAAAGATTTATTTGGCAGCTAACCAAAAGTTAAGTGCTTAGAGCCCAGTGGCATCTCCTTTACTTAACTATTTTAAAGCCACTCCAGTCCGGTCTCTAGCAGTGCTCTCTGTGTGCAGGAAAAAGCTAACAACAGCTAGGAAATACCTGGGAAGGGACATCACCCATAGACTTATTATAGGGCTTCTATTGTCAGCTGCCTCTCCTACACACTGAAGCTGCTACTGACAGCTCAGACTCAGACTGGAGCGGCTGCAAAACAGGTAAGTATAGCGATCTTTTCATTACAGGGCTAGAAAGATTAGGCTTAGAATGGGGGTGGGAGTAGGTTTAGAGTTAGTTAGGTTTTGCCTTTACTTTCAATTTAAGTATTTATCGTATGATTTATTGGAGAGATACTTTTGAATAGTATATACCAGTTTTTTTTTTTTTTTTTTTGCCCAGGGTATATATCCTTTTTCCTCTTCCAGTAACAATAACAATAGATAAGCTGTACTGCGCCCCTGAGTTGAGATACCTTACCATCAGGTCTCAGTCACATCAGGACCAGCAGTCATTTACACATACCTGGGGTTAGAAGCTCATTGGTTTCTATGCAGAAGTGAGCCTGATTTTGCACTTTTAAGCTTTAGTAAATAAACCCCATTATGTACTTAAAAGTGGGGTAAGCCTGTACTGGGCATTATATAGCTATCTGTCCTCCATTAAAAACTGTGATCACAACATCTAGCAGAGGGAAGTCTTCCATTATTAACTTCCTCTGAGATTATGTAAATCAATGCCAAGGGTGCAAAAGAAAGCTGATTCTGGAAGTTGTGAAAATGCGTGTCACGATAGACTGCGTCCTTTATGAACACCTACGTTCATCATGCCATCTAATAACTGCTGCACCATGGCACACTTTGCAAGGCACAGTTTCTTTAGCTAACTAAAATATGTTCCTACCATGAAAGGGCCAGTTGGTTGTATTTGTTCTCCTGGCCAAATGCTCCCAGTCTCCCAGTTAAATATTGGACCTGAGAGTAATGGACCTGATCCACAGAAATTATAATAATTAAAGTTGGAGCAAAAAGTTGATTCTGCTACAGTTACACTTTGGTCAAAATTTGGAAATTAAACCTTAAGCTGTATATTGGTAATATAACTCAGCAGTTTATTTTTTCAGCCAGATGTACTGCACCAGTCCACCCAATCCCTTGTCTGTAATCTTGTGATTCTTGAACATTAGTGCCTATCACACACAGAAAGACCGATTAAAAAAAAAAAAAAAAATCAGCACTAAGAATTTTGCCACAGCCCACAACCAGATTAAACCCTGCCTTGGAGGTTTGACTGTGATCGGTAACGGAAGCAGAGAAAACGAGGAAGTTACATAACATAGGCTTCATCTACTGACCCTTTATAGTGGCCTGTTCTTCAAGAGATCATTCAGAGCTCAGATTAAGGGACACCAAATCTAATTTTAGTATAGTTGCTGTGTTTACTTGATAATATTAGTAGCTCAAGGAGTTCTTTCACTTGTTGCCTGGATGGATTGCCCTTTAAGCATTATTGCAGCCTTAAATAGCACAGTAAGTGAAATCTACAGTCTTCGGTCACTTGTTTAGCTACTTTAGGAGACAAACTCTCCTCCTCCAAGAGGACCTGTAATACGATGTAGTAGTGGGTACGTTAAAGAGGTCCTTTAGTGCTTTTAATGTGTTTTAGATGTTTTTAGACTTTATATAGCAAGAAGTGGAATAATCAGGGCATGTGTGCTAAATACTGTTTCCTAGTTATACTGGAGGCTGTAACCTGTCATCTACTTATACAACACAGAAACTAGTGGGGTTGCATGTCACCAGAGCTCCACTAAAAGCCAATTCAAATCTGTGCTAATCCAAGAGAATGGAACATGGAACAATTTGGCAGGCACAAGTGGGTTATTCTTCCAGATCCTGTCCACTGAAAATTCATGGATCAATTCTGGGTGGGCTTTAAAGGACCTAGACCTAGCACTCTCATAGTACACTTGCAGAGGGCATTAAACCAGCAATTCAAGTGGAAATCTCATGATTTAATCTCAGTTTCAATTTAATTTTCCACTAATATCGAAAAAATATCAAGTTTATAATCCACTATTTTGAATTGACTCATTGAGAAGAAATCCCAACTCACCGAGTGTGGTGCTTGATAGAGATCCTGCTTTCAATTGATGTCTATTCAATCACAATTGTTTTTTTTTTTCAGTGCATTACATTATTATGTGTGTGGCCAGCACAAAAAAAATCTGAGCTTAATTTTTTTTCTATAGTTTCAGACATTATACTGCTGGTATTTACAAATACTGAGGGGTGATTTACTAAAGGAGTATTGACTGTTTACTTAGCAAAGTGAGCTTTAACTTTTCAAGGGAATTTTTACTTAGCTTAGTGAATGAGATGAAGCTCTGCTGACTTCCATAATTCCAAACTTGCAGAAAAAAAAAAATCTATTATTTTATTTTCCTTGAACATGATTGGCTATTCTTTGCAAATAATATTTTCACCACATTCACTGAGCTAAATTTGCTTTTTCATACTGTACTCCTGTAGTAAATCAATCACAGAGCGTCTTGAGAGAGAATTAATTTGCAAATCTGGTGATTCATCTTTTTTAGCAAATCTCAAATTTTCAATTCACATAAATATCTGCATGCAGATTCATCCTATCTACAGGGAATGAGGGATGGGGGAAAATATCTGTGCGTCTTATGGAGTAAATATTGGCCAGGCATCCAAACTCCCCCGGCCACCGCCGTCATCCAACAAGCGCCGGGCGATCTCCCATTGGGCCTGTCACTCAGCCACAGACCGAACACAGAACAGCCCGAGCGGCCGAATGGAGTGCTCTGTCTTCTGAGTGACAGGGGGAATGGGTGCATACAGGAATGTCAGTCTGTGCAAGGTGGAGGTGGCACAGGTAAGGCTACATTTTATGGCAATGATCAGGCTGCATTTTATGGGTACAGGTCAGGCTGCATTTCATGGGCACTGGTAAGGCTGCATGTTATTGGCACTGGATAGGCTGCATTTTATTGCTACAGGTCAGGCTGCAATTAATTGCCACTGGTCAGGCTGCATTTAATTGACACTGGTCATGCTGCATTTCATGGGCACTGCTAAATATTTGAATACATCATTTGGTTCAGAATATTTATTTTTTCTTGTTTTCCTCCTCTAAAACCTAGGTGCGTCTTATAGTCAGGTGTGCCTTATGGAGCAAAAAATACATAAACTCATAAATCCAGGTAGTAGGAATTCATAAATCCAGGTAGTAGGAATTCATGAACTACACAGATTACTAAAAGCAGGGTTTGTTTGTTTGAAAATGCTTTGAGAGATGAACAAAACCTCTTTAATGAGAACATCTAAATGCAATTGGTTGTTAAGTGTAATAAAATCAAGTTTCAGCACGTTTTTACTCTAGGTAAAACAGGTCAGGTTGCTTCTCTCTTTCCCTTTCCTTTTCTCTCCTATCTGTAAGTCCATGCACAGTATTTATCACTCTGCAACCAGTTGGATTGCAGTTGCTATTCTCATAGAGCACATTGCAAATGAAGGCAAGAATCTGAAAGACTGACATAGACAATAAAGTCACTATCACACATATGCTTTATATGAAATGCAATGCTCTGTGATGTTCATACTACATGACATTCAGACAACTGTTTTTGGCTCTTCACACAAAATAATTTTGACCAAATATGATAACTGTGACTTGCACCTGCATTGGTGCAGAGGATATTTTTGTGTAGTTAACATTGTTAACTTTTGAATGTTAACATTTATTTGGCACTGCAGGCTCAACAAACACTCCAGAATCCTGATATCATATTAGGACACCACAGTCCCAATGACTAACAGATCTACACTAACAAAGCCCTGAAGAAGCTGGAGCCCCAACCACCTAAAAAAAATTGCCATTGTTTTATGTCATATTTCATTTAATTAGTAAGACCTCATCTGGAATATGAAGTTCAGTTTTGGGCACCAGTTCACAAAAAATATATCGGGGAACTGGAGAGAGTGAAGAGAAGGGCAACCAAACTGATGAGAGGCATTGGGGAGCACCCCTATGAGGAAAGATTAGAGGAACTGAATTTATTCTCTCTTAAGAAGAGGAAATGAAGGGGGTATATGATCAACAAAGTGGTCCATATTGTGAACTTGGTATTGAGTTATTCACTTTAAGGTCATCACAGAGGACAAGGAAGCCCTCGTTATGTTTGGAGGAAAAAAGCTTTAATATCCAAATACAGAAAGGCTTCTTCACAGTAAGAGCTGTGAAAATGTGGAATAGACTCTCTCAAGAACAGGTTCTGGCCAGCTCAGTTGATTGCTTTAAAGGCCTGGATTCTTTCCTAAATGTACATAATATAACTGGATACAAATATTTATTGGTAAAGTTGATCCAGAGAATATCTGATTGCGTCTTTGGGGATCAGGAAGGATTTTTTTCACCCGTTGGAGCAAATTGGATCATGCTTTTCTGTTGTTTTGCCTTCCTCTGGATCACCTGTGGGTATAGGATTGTGTTTATAAGATTGTATGACTTTTATTGAGCTAGATGGACTTGTGTCTTCTTTCAACCAGACTAACTATGTTACTATGTAACTATATACCATGGCACAAATGGTACTCCTCACCTACCTCCACAATCTTTCTATCCCCAAGTCACAGTGCTTGTGCTTAGTGATTGGTCACTCTAGCTTTACTCTCTGGGAAGAAGGGGTGTGATTCACATTCTCCTCATACCTTAAAGTATTGTATTCTACAGTCTTCACACACTTGAAGGGACCCACTCTGTGGACCCTCCACAAGTCCAGCTGCCACAGACCTACCCACCACCACTAAGGTCTAGTGCTACCCCACAAAAGCTCAGATGGCGGTGGAAATAGAAGTCTCAGCCCAGGCTTTTTCTCTTTCATCCCTGTGGGTGATCGGAGCAGTGGTCAATAAAGGAAAGGAAGATATAATCAGATGGGCTGATCAGCAGTTATCTAGACCTGATACTTCCCCCTGGATGGACAAAAAGAAGATTTACTTTAAATGTCTTTTATCTTCACATTCATGTACAGCACAAAGGTTATAATGGTCAGCTATATTTTTTAGCAATTTTAATACCTACTATATGCACATATGTTCTATCCTTTTAAGACCATTATGAATATTTCTAGCTACATTCTCATGACTTAACACTAACTGTTCTTAGAAATAAGGGAATCTGTGTAGTCTTTGATCTTATTCCGACTTGTTTTCCATATAACAGACATTAGGGCTGTGGCAGGATACAACACCTGCATCCTCCTTTTTCAACCAAAATACTTTTTTCCCTGACACTCTTGCACGTGAATCTGCTTTTTTTTTCTATTCCTTTCTGCACATGACTACACCTTTATATGAAAAAATACATTGTAGTTATGCAGTCTAGCTTAATTTAGTAAGGAAACAATGTATATACTGTAATTCCACCCAATGCTATTACTGTAGACTTGATAATTGTAACCATACAGATCATTTGTTACACGCTTCCAATATTTAATGTCAGAGATGAATGCCATGTAGCTGCTCCATGCCATCACCTGTAAAGTATTTACCCTTTGTAAAGTATTTACTACCTATAGCAGCCATTTTTCTGATACGTTTTACATGCATGTCATGTTACTCAGGTGCCCCAGGTACTAATGTGGCAGATAATGAAGCCAAGAGAGAAATCATGCACAAATATAAAAATGCATCGCAGCACGAGAGCGGAAGTTCAGAGTGAGGATCTTGGCAGGTGGAAGAGGTCAGACTACCAAGGGTTGTCAATAAAGACAAGCAAAGTCACAACAAAGGGATATATCTATGAATGAAACACTATAACAGACAGTTAGTCAAGGGTTCGGAATTAATTGTTATAAATAGGACATATTCTGTTACCATTTATTACAGTTTAGTGAAATGTTGGTATCCTTTTGTGTATTGGTAAAGTGCATTTTTAACTGGGTGATAAGGCAGTGGTCACATACTAGCATATAATAATTTCTTCTTAATTTTCTATTTTAGGTAATGGCATTTAGGACCAGGCTTGCCATATGGGCAAAAAAGGTAGCTTTGATAGGAAGATTGTGAGCCTATTTGATCCAGGGGGATTTCTACTCCGGTGTTTAAAAACGTGTGACAGCAATCCCCCTTTTAGTCTCTTCCCAAAATCACGTTGGCCCTTGATACACGTTGACTGCGATACAATAGGGAATTAATACATTTAAAAAATAAATAAAAAAAAAACTGGATCACCAACATATGAAATAAAACTGTGGTTTTATTGTAACATATATGGAAGAAAAACATATAAACCTGCTGGAACTGCTAGGCCCAGTATGCATGCTGAGACTTGTGGTTTTACAACACTGATATTGTTCTCTTTTTGGCAAACATTTTTGTGTTTGAAAGAATGAACAGATGATAGGGGAGTCTACTCATGAGATGTTTGCCCTGGGTCCACAAATGTCTTAAAAGGGTGCTGGTTGCAACAAGTATCAGCCTTAGCCCCCTGTACACACGGTCAGAAATTCAGACGGAAAATGTCCGATCAGACCATGTTGTCGGAAAATCCGCCCGTGTGTGGGCTCCATTGGACTTTTTCTGTCGGAATCTCCGACGGAAAAAATTGAGATCCTGCTCTCAAATTTTCCAATCAACAAAATCCGATCGGACTTTTTCCCATTGTGTGTCGAGAATTCCGACGGACAAAGTGCCACGCATGCTCAGATCAAATTACGAGACCAAAGCTATTGGCTACTAGCCTCTACGTAGTTCCGTCATACGCAACGAACGTCACCACGTTCAGAATGATTGGATTTTCCGACAACTTTGTCCGACCGTGTGTATGCAACATCAGTGTCGGACAAAATTCATCGGAAAAAATCAGACGGATTTTGTGGTCGGAATTTCCGACCGTGTGTACGGGGGCTTTAACGTTATAAAAACACCAGTGAGTTTTTCAACATTTTTCAGTGTTTTTTAGCATTAGCGTATTTAACTGTTTTTTTTTGTTGATTGATTTAAAAACATTAAAAACCGGTGGTGAGCATTTATTGGTGTTTTTTGACGTTAGAGAGTTTTTACAGCTGAAAAACTTCTCTCAGAACCTACTAGTTTTGGGGGGTTTTTTACAGCCAAAAAACGCCCCAGCCAAAAACAGTTGGATAACATGCTGGAGAGTTTATTGACTGTAGAAAAAAACATCTTAAGCCAAAACAGCAGCTGGAAAAACATCCCAAAACGTCCAGTGTGCATGAGGCCTAATGCCCCATACACACGTTCGGAAAATCCGACCACAAAATCCATCGGATTTTTTCCGACGGATTTTGTCCGACACTGGTGTTGCATACACACGGTTGGACAAAGTTGATGGAAAATCCGATCATTCTGAACGTGGTGACGTTTGTTGCCTATGACGGGACTACGTAGAGGCTAGTAGCCAATAACTTTGGTCTTGTAATGTGATCTGAGCATGCGTGGCACTTTGTCTGTCAGAATTCGCTACACACTATCGGAAAAAGTCCGATAGGACTTTGTTGTCGGAAAATTTGAGAGCAGGAGATAAAACTTTGTCCGTCGGAAAATCCGACAGAAAAAGTCAGATGGAGCCCACACACGGTCGGAATTTCCGACAACATTGTCTGATAGGACATTTTCCGTCGGAAAATCCGACCGTGTGTATGGGGCATAAGAAGGAAAAGCACAGAGCAAGTGAATGGAAATGGTATAAGTAGATCTCAGATCTGCTCAGATCTAGATCCGTTTTAATCTCCTATTTGCTAAAGAATGGAAATGTGTCTTGTTGTAGTTTTACAAGCAGTCTGCTCTTGGTAAGTGTTCTACGTGGCAAAAGACTCAAGAGGAAATAGTCCTTAGGGCTTTTTAGACAGGAGACTGCTCTTGCAAGAACTTTATACAAAAGAAAAAAAAAAACGTCAATGTTTAACTATAAATCCTCAAATAGAAGAGCCCCCATTCATACGATGTTGTCACTACAGAAACATCCTGGAGGTTTAAGTTTGAATCTAGTGGAACCTTAAAAGAACTGTCATCCAGCTCCTAGGGTAGCCTGCACAGTTTGACAGCCAACTAGTATACAGTAGTGTTGAGAAACAAAATATGTTCTTCAGCTTTTGTCCATGCTATTAATTCGTTTCTTTGTGTAATCTGTGTTATCACTAAATTGCAATTCCAGTGCAATTTGCTCCAGTTTAATGGTTATTCGATCTGGCAATCTAGACAATCATGATTTTATAAACTGCATATCTCTCTACAGACTGGACAAATCTGCATACATTTCAGTGGAGTCATTTCCTTGATTTTCTAAAAAGTTTGTCCAACACTACGAAGGTGAAAACCTTTATGCTAAGCTATAATACATAAAATGTGTAAATCTAAGTTCCTTATGCTTAAAACTTTAACTCAGAAAATTATTTTAACAGCTTTAAGAAACTGGTAAGCTTATATACAGTGCATTAATCAGTATACAGTGCATCCAAAAAGTATTCACAGCGCTTCACTTTTTCTGCATTTTCGTTATGTTACAGTCTTATTCCAAAATAGATTAAATTCCTCAAAATTCTACAAACGCCCCATAATGACAATGTAAAGAAGTTTGTTTGAAATCTTTGCAAATTTATAACCACTTCCAGCCCAAGGATGTCACATGACGTCATTGACTTTCAGTGGTGATATCTGAATGATGCCTGCAGCTACAGGCATCATTCAGATATCTTCTTTTTCAATCTGCGATTCTGTGCACCGTAAGAATGATTATGGCTGCAATTCAGCCGCCTGATTGTTCTTACAGGCGGCAGGAGGGGACGTCCCCCCCCCACCACCCTCTGGTGCTTCTCCGGGCTCTCCCGTGCGATCGGGGACCGACGCCGGATGAAGAGTATAGAGATTTTCGATGACCAGATGGTCACCAGTTATCTCTGTGACTGTCGGAGGCCCGAGATCTCGGCTGGAAAGCATCAGATCGTTAATTTTTTTTTTGATCTGATGCTTTCCAACCTTGAGGAGAGATGTAGACCCCACATCTCTCCATAAAGAGGAGCTGTCACGCACCATTCCTATTGCAAGGAATGTTTACATTCCTTGTAATAGGAATAAAGGTGATCACATTTTTTTTTAAGAGAAAGTGTAAAAATAAAAAAAGTGAAATAAAAGAAACAATAAAAACAAATTTAAAATTTTAAAGTGCCCCCGTCCCTGTGTGCTCGCGCACAGAAGCCAAAGCACACGTAAGTTGCACCCGAATACGTAAACACAATTCAAACCACACATGTGAGGTATTGCCGCATGCGTTAGAGCAAGAGCAACAATTCTAGCACTAGACCCCCTCTGTAATTCTAAACTGGTAACCTGTAAAAAAAATGTAAGCTTCGCCTATGGAGATTTTTAAGTACCAAAGTTTTGCGCCATTCCACAAGTGTGCGCAATATTAAAGCGTGACATGTTGGGTATCTATTTACTCGGCATAACATCATCTTTCACATTATACAAAAAAAAATGGGCTAACTTTACTGTTTTTTTTTTTTTTTTTTTTAGTTCATTAAACTTTATTTTTTTACAAAAAAACATGTATGAAAAATTGTTGACCAAACACCGTGGGACATAGAAAGTTGCAACAACCACCATTTGATTCCCTAGCAGGGGTAGGGAACCTTGGCTCTCCAGTTGTTTTGAAACTACAAGTCCCATGAGACATTACAAGACCCTAACAATCACAGGCATGACTCCTAGAGGCAGAGGCATGATGGGATTTGTAGTTTCAAAACAGCTGGAGAGCCGAGGTTCCCTACCCTAGCCCTAAGGTGTCTACTAAAAAAACATATATAATGTTTGGGGGTTCTGAGTAATTTTGAGTAATTTTCTAGCAAAATAATTATGATTTTTACATGTAGGAGTACCAGAATAGGCCTGGTATGGAAGTGGTTAAAAAAAAAAAAAAAAAAAAATCACATGTACATAAGTATTCACAGCCTTTACCATGACACTCAAAATTGAGCTCAAGTGCATCCTTTTTCCACTGATCATCCTTGAGATTTTTCTACAATTTGATTGGAGTCCACCTGTAGTACATTTAGTTGATTGAACATGATTTGAAATATGTCTATATAAACTCCCACAGTTAGCAGTGCATGTCAGAGCACAAACCCAGCCATGTAGTCCAAGGAATTTTCTGTAGACCTCCGAGACAGGATTGTATGTATCGAGGTACAGAAACATTTATGCAGCACAGTGGCCTCCATCATCCGTAAATGGAAGAAGTTTGGAAACACCAGGACTCTTCTATAGCGGGCCACCTGGGCAAGCTGAGCGATCGGGGGAGAGGGGCCTTAGTCAGGAAGGTGATTAAGAACCCGATGGTCACTGACAGAGCTTCAGCATTTCTCAGTGGACAGAGGAGAACCTTCCAGAAGAACAACCATCTCTGCAGCAATCCACCAACCAGGCCTGTATGGTAGAGTGGCCAGACGGAAGCCACTCCTCAGTAAAAGGCACATGACAGCCTGCCTGGAGATTGCCAAAAGGCACCTGAAGGACTCTCAGACCATGAGAAACAAAATTCTCTGGTCCGATGAAACAAATATTGAACTTTTTGGCCTGAATAGCAAGCGTCATGTCTGGTGGAAACGAGGCACCGCTCATCACCTGACCAATACCATCCCTACAGTGAAGCATGGTGGTGGCAGCATCATGCTGTTGAGATGTTATCAGTGGCAGGAACTGGAAGACTAGCTAGGATCAAGGGAAAGATGAGTGCAGCAATGCAAGCGCCTCGAGGCGATTAAGTTCGCAGTTGCAGCGCTATACAAATAAAAAAAAATCATTCATTCATTCATTCACAAAAACATCCTTGATGAAAACCTGCTCCAGAGCACTCTGGACCTCAGACTAGGGCGAAGGTTCATCTTCCAAGAGGACAACGACCCTAAGCACACAGCCAAGATAACAAAGGAGTGGCTATGGGACAACTTTGTGAACAGGGGTGGACTCACCATTCAGGGATACAGGCACTGCCTGAGGGCCCGGGGCCAGTAGGGGGTCCCATTAAAGACTCCTGCAGGATCTGCTTCTGGGACGACTGTCTCTGGGAAAATATTCATCGTTGCTGTGCAAGCTGGGAAAATGTTTTTCCCGGCCGGTGCAGCGGACACTGCAGGTCTCACAGACTGCTGGGGTAGCCAACACAGGTATGTGTGAGCCTGGGGAGAGGATCGGCAGCTGGGACAATGAGAAGAAGTGTGTCCTCTCACATGCCATGCTCGGCCACGCCCCCATGTCTATGGATACACTTTACCAAGATCCCCCAATCCTCCATTGTCACACAAATACTGAGCAGAGTGTGGAGGAAACCAGAGGGGTGATAGGGAGAGCCCAGACTGGAGGAGAGAGGAGGGACTGCACAGGGCACAAGGAAACTGCAACAGGGGGGAAAACTATGATTTCTTATTGCTTTTATTTGGTTTTTTTGGGAAGCAAAGATTGTACATGGGGAAATGTTTTGGTGTGAGAAGCCCAGTAACAGATCACAAAGCCTGCTGTAATCAGTTGCAGTGTACAGTGATCAGTTGCAGTGTATAGTGACAGTGTATGGTGAAAGTAATCAGAACTATATAGTATAGTGGCAGTGTATGGTGACAGTCAGCAGCAGACTGACCATTTGGTCAGGCACTCGAGCACTGCCCGAGGGTCCGGGGCATGCAGGGAACCCCCTGAGAGACTCCTGGTACCTTTATTGGGATTCTAGCTTTAAATCTCCTGTGGCCACACTACTAGTACAGCTTAGGAATACACATCAAACTGCCCCCAAGGCTCTGTACTACGAGATGTATTGGGGACAGTGGAAGAAGGGGAGGATCAGAGATGACAGGATCAAACAGCCTTTTGACACAATGTTTACTGCATATACAGACTGATTTTACTGTTGTGGGTTTAGTAACACTTTAAGGCAATAACAAGTCCTTGCCTCCCTCCTTTCTCCACTTTTCCTGCCCTGGTCAGGTCCCTTAAAATGAAAATGGAGAAACAGGAAGGTGGCGCCACACAGCCATGCTAATAAGCTCAATTTAAGAGAATAAAAGCATGGGAAACGCATCTGAACACTAAACCCATTTTCATTAGAGGTGGCCTGAGAGAGTTCAGGTAAGAGGCTTGGGGAATGGAGTCAGGCATGGCAACCTGGGGCTGTCCAGGTTGCTCCGATCACTGCTTGACCTGTTCTGCACTGGGCTACACTTGTTAGCCCGTGTATGGACAGATCAGTGGTGTGCGGCTCTGGGGTGGGGAACTTTTGGTTGGGTTCAGGGCTGCTGGGCTTCTGCGGGGGGTTGCCAGCACCATGTGCCAGCCTGCCCTGTGACTGCAAGTATTTTGATGCAATGCATACTAGCACATTATGTTAGTGTAGGAAATATGAAATATGATTGTTCTAGGCCAGGGTCTAATCTCTAATGATGGATAGATCAGGAGCCCTTATCTATGGGTACCTATAGCATCACAGATAAAATCACATTAATCTTTTGTTAGGTAGATGTAACCTAAGTTCTTTCTGTGACTTCTTATCAGCAAAGGGTATACAGTCGCAGTCACACTAGGATGCACACTTTGAGTTGTGTGCTCGAGATTCCACACAAACACAGCTGTGTGAGGAGAAGGAAGTGTGACACAGACTCACACACACTTGAGACAGCGATACAGTCATGTCTTTACAAGTCTAGAGCTGCTCTGTGATGCTCTGTGTCAACACGCTCTGTGGGTGCCTGTGTATCTAAGGAATCAATTACACCGCCCTGTGTGGAAAAGTAGAAAAGAAACTTGTTCTGTGTGAAAAATAAGTTACTTACTGAGGTGACACTACTCCTATTATATAGCATCTGATTGTATGCCCAGTCTAGTGGTAAAAGAACCAGGGGAGACATATAGTTGCAGTTTGTAGCATTTTATACATGTGTAAGTATAACTTGAAATAATATAATTGTATTAAAGAGGAAGTAAAGCCTCTTAAAAAAAAAAAAAGACACCCTGCAAGGCAAAGGCATAATGAGCTAGTATGCATAGCATACTAGCTCATTATGAATGACTTACCTGAAAACGAAGCCCCCGAATCGGTCCTCATCCACGATCTTCTGCGTCGCCATCAAACCCGGAGTGACTTCCGGGTCTCGCCGCTCCAGCGCTGTCATTCGCTGGAGCGGCGATTACTTCACTCCTGCGCATGCGCAGGAAAGCGGCATATTGCCGTGAACCCGGCATGCGCAGTGTGCCTGCGCGCCGCTGTCTACTGTCCGCTGTCATGCGCTGTAGACAGCGATGCCTTTTCTTTTCTAAATATATATTACCTACATGGTTTAGGAGATATTTATTGGACCTACAGGTAAGCCTTAATCTAGGCTTACCTGTAGGTCAAAGTGGTTAAGGGTTTACAACCACTTTAATAAAATAAGGTCAATAACCCATACCATGTAATGGGCACGCAGCATGTGCATTGTACTACTTTGGCCTGTGAAGATGGTTTCCATTGCAGTTTATACGTTCTCAAATAACGGTCAGCAAGTTCCGCGCACCTTAACTTGATGTCCCACCACTGCGCTCATGTAAACACGTAATCTTCCCTAAAGCTGCCACTTAGATTGAAATTAAAGTGTAGCGTATTTTATATGAAAAGATAGTGGCGCTGTGTTCACAAAAATAAAGTGACAACAAATCTAACTTCCAATAACACCACGTGATAGTGAAACTGAAACATATATATATATATATATATATATATATATATATATATATATATATATATATATATATATGTATCTGAAACGCTACATATATATGTGTATCCAAAATATCTAACAATTGTGTGTTCGCAACACACTTTAAAAAAAAGGTAAAAAAATTAAATTCAAATAAAGTCCATGCAAAGTGATATATTTCAAGTAATTTATCTTGGTGAATAATCTTCTTATACACTCATGAACTTCCTTCCACCACACCGTTTGTGGCTGTGATCCACTCCCTTTGAAAAGCTCGCTCACCAAATAGATTTGCCTTGCCCTCTCATGCTCGGCAAAAATGCTGTTTAAGCCCACCAGGGTTAATCACACTTTTCGATTTTCAGCAGTGCTCAATAGAAGAAGATATTTCCACATGTAAACATGTAATGAAAAAAGTGCCTCCAATAGTGCGATACCGTAAAACCATTTATTTTCAAAATAGACACACGAAATCCTCAACCATTACACTCACATCACTTCAATCATGTAAAAGCAATCAAGGTAAAACTCCTGTAATAGCGGTGTACTGTGGTCACGACGGACCTGGGATGCAGCTTTTATCTCTCACCCTCCACTCGCTCACTCGTCCATATCGAAACACCATCACAACCGGAAACAGCAGAACATCATACGTCACAAATGGTTGCCACGCCCCGACATGTTTCGTCATTCCGACTTATTCATGGGATTGGCTGTACCTCCTCTTTATACTCTCCCTACCAACTACTGGCGGAAGCAGTCCCAGAGCGAATGCGCGCATCCCGTGTCCCCCTGACAACAAATGAACAGTTTTTACGCCGCTCATCTTAATCAAATGGGGATAACAAAATCATACATCAAAATATATTAAATATTACTTCAACATGGTTAATGCTTATATCCTACCCATTAATTATAACCCATATATACACGGCCTTATCTTTATATCTCACCCCTCAGGATAAATAGGATAAATATAACATAAAAAATTAACTATTTAAAATGAATAAAACATATGTAATAAATATACATAATACATAAACCTGCTGAGTGGTTAGAGCCATAATAATGGAACTTACAGAGTAAATATATAAAATAATTTTTAAAATTGTTAAAATTGTAATATGCACATATTAATATAAAATCATATATATTAAAATAGAGCTGTCAATCTACATCAAGGTCAATAAATCAAAAATTATTAATAAAGCAATTGAGATCTAACTCAAAATTTAACCCTCTCGGGTAGAGACTCTTTAAAAGAAAGATCCATCTCGTTTCCCTCTGAGACTCATTGATTGTGTTTTCCCATCATGGAGGGGATCCAATCAACCAGGCACTTTTGTCATTTCATGTTTACATGTGAAAATATCTTCTTCTATTGGGCACTTCTGAAAATCGAAAAGTGTGATTAACCCTGGTGTGCTTAAACAGCATTTTTGCCGAGCATGAGAGTGCAAGGCAAATCTATTTGGTGAGTGCCCTTTTCAAAGGGAGTGGATCACAGTCACAAACGGTGTGGTGGAAGGAAGTTCATGAGTGTATAAGAATATTATTCACCACAATAATTACTTGAAATATATCACTTTGCATGGACTTTATTTGAATTAATTTTTTTAATTTATTTACCTTTTTTGGTGTGTTGTGAATACACAATTGTTAGATATTTTGGATACACATATATATGTAGGGATGGGCCCGGTGCTCGATGCGAACCCACGTTCGCATCGAGCACCGGGCGTTCGCTCGCTCGGCGAGCCCAGAACTATTTTGGCCGCTCGCATCACGTTCGTGTGATGCGAGCGGCCCCGCAATGCATTGCGGCCGGCGCGGCCGGCGCAGTGCATTGCTGGCTGATGATTGGCCAAGCATGCACTGTGACCCCGCATGCTTGGCCAATCACAGCCCCGGAATTTCGAAGAGCCATAATTGGCTACAGGCAGGACGCCTGTAGCCAATTACAGCTCAGGGGCTGTAGTACACGCCCCCCCCCTATAAAAGGCCGCCACGCCGTCTGCGCCGGTCACATGCTGTTCCGGCGCAGATTGAGCAGGCTAGATCTGTGACAATCTGCTGCATTTAGTTAGTTAGAGAGATTTACTTACAGAGATTGAGTTAGATAGATTCAGTTACAAAGATTGATTAAGAAAGAGGGGCTTGTAGTGTGTTCGTGGCAGGCAGGCAGAGCTCCTATATTTTGTTCCCAGAAGCACCTATAGGACTTGTAGTGTGTTCGTGGCAGGCAGGCAGAGCTCCTATATTTTGTTCCCAGAAGCACCTATAGGACTTGTAGTGTGTTCGTGGCAGGCAGGCAGAGCTCCTATATTTTGTTCCCAGAAGCACCTATAGGACTTGTAGTGTGTTAGTGGCAGGCAGGCAGAGCTCCTATATTTTGTTACCAGAAGCACCTATAGGACTTGTAGTGTGTTCGTGGCAGGCAGGCAGAGCTCCTATATTTTGTTACCAGAAGCACCTATAGGACTTGTAGTGTGTTCGTGGCAGGCAGGCAGAGCTCTTATATTTTGTTCCCAGAAGCACCTATAGGACTTGTAGTGTGTTCGTGGCAGGCAGGCAGAGCTCCTATATTTTGTTCCCAGAAGCACCTATAGGACTTGTAGTGTGTTCGTGGCAGGCAGGCAGAGCTCCTATATTTTGTTCCCAGAAGCACCTATAGGACTTGAAGTGTGTTAGTCCCATCACACAGACCTACATTTTCTTCTCAGAAGCACCTATAGGACTTGAAGTGTGTTAGTCCCATCACACAGAGATCATATATTTTGTTCCCAGAAGCACCTATAGGACTTGAAGTGTGTTAGTCCCATTACACACAGACCTACATTTTCTTCCCAGAAGCACCTATAGGACTTGAAGTGTGTTAGTCCCATCACACAGAGATCATATATTTTGTTCCCAGAAGCACCTATAGGACTTGAAGTGTGTTAGTCCCATTACACACAGACCTACATTTTCTTCCCAGAAGCACCTATAGGACTTGAAGTGTGTTAGTCCCATCACACAGAGATCATATATTTTGTTCCCAGAAGCACCTATAGGACTTGAAGTGTGTTAGTCCCATTACACACAGACCTACATTTTCTTCCCAGAAGCACCTATAGGACTTGTAGTGTGTTCGTGGCAGGCAGGCAGAGCTCCTATATTTTGTTCCCAGAAGCACCTATAGGACTTGTAGTGTGTTCGTGGCAGGCAGGCAGAGCTCCTATATTTTGTTCCCAGAAGCACCTATAGGACCTGTAGTGTGTTCGTGGCAGGCAGGCAGAGCTCCTATATTTTGTTCCCAGAAGCACCTATAGGACTTGTAGTGTGTTCGTGGCAGGCAGGCAGAGCTCCTATATTTTGTTCCCAGAAGCACCTATAGGACTTGTAGTGTGTTAGTGGCAGGCAGGCAGAGCTCCTATATTTTGTTACCAGAAGCACCTATAGGACTTGTAGTGTGTTCGTGGCAGGCAGGCAGAGCTCCTATATTTTGTTCCCAGAAGCACCTATAGGACTTGTAGTGTGTTCGTGGCAGGCAGGCAGAGCTCCTATATTTTGTTCCCAGAAGCACCTATAGGACTTGTAGTGTGTTCGTGGCAGGCAGGCAGAGCTCCTATATTTTGTTCCCAGAAGCACCTATAGGACTTGAAGTGTGTTAGTCCCATCACACAGACCTACATTTTCTTCTCAGAAGCACCTATAGGACTTGAAGTGTGTTAGTCCCATCACACAGAGATCATATATTTTGTTCCCAGAAGCACCTATAGGACTTGAAGTGTGTTAGTCCCATTACACACAGACCTACATTTTCTTCCCAGAAGCACCTATAGGACTTGAAGTGTGTTAGTCCCATCACACAGAGATCATATATTTTGTTCCCAGAAGCACCTATAGGACTTGAAGTGTGTTAGTCCCATTACACACAGACCTACATTTTCTTCCCAGAAGCACCTATAGGACTTGAAGTGTGTTAGTCCCATCACACAGAGATCATATATTTTGTTCCCAGAAGCACCTATAGGACTTGAAGTGTGTTAGTCCCATTACACACAGACCTACATTTTCTTCCCAGAAGCACCTATAGGACTTGTAGTGTGTTCGTGGCAGGCAGGCAGGCAGAGCTCCTATATTTTGTTCCCAGAAGCACCTATAGGACTTGTAGTGTGTTCGTGGCAGGCAGGCAGAGCTCCTATATTTTGTTCCCAGAAGCACCTATAGGACTTGAAGTGTGTTAGTCCCATTACACACAGACCTACATTTTCTTCCCAGAAGCACCTATAGGACTTGAAGTGTGTTAGTCCCATCACACAGAGATCATATATTTTGTTCCCAGAAGCACCTATAGGACTTGAAGTGTGTTAGTCCCATTACACACAGACCTACATTTTCTTCCCAGAAGCACCTATAGGACTTGAAGTGTGTTAGTCCCATCACACAGACCTTTATTTCCTTCCCAGAAGCACCTATAGGACTTGAAGTGTGTTAGTCCCATTACACACAGACCTACATTTTCTTCCCAGAAGCACCTATAGGACTTGAAGTGTGTTAGTCCCATCACACAGAGATCATATATTTTGTTCCCAGAAGCACCTATAGGACTTGAAGTGTGTTAGTCCCATTACACACAGACCTACATTTTCTTCCAGAAGCACCTATAGGACTTGAAGTGTGTTAGTCCCATCACACAGACCTTTATTTCCTTCCCAGAAGCACCTATAGGACTTGAAGTGTGTTAGTCCCATCACACAGAGATCATATATTTTGTTCCCAGAAGCACCTATAGGACTTGAAGTGTGTTAGTCCCATCACACAGACCTTTATTTCCTTCCCAGAAGCACCTATAGGACTTGAAGTGTGTTAGTCCCATTACACACAGACCTACATTTTCTTCCCAGAAGCACCTATAGGACTTGAAGTGTGTTAGTCCCATCACACAGAGATCATATATTTTGTTCCCAGAAGCACCTATAGGACTTGAAGTGTGTTAGTCCCATTACACACAGACCTACATTTTCTTCCCAGAAGCACCTATAGGACTTGAAGTGTGTTAGTCCCATCACACAGAGATCATATATTTTGTTCCCAGAAGCACCTATAGGACTTGAAGTGTGTTAGTCCCATTACACACAGACCTACATTTTCTTCCCAGAAGCACCTATAGGACTTGAAGTGTGTTAGTCCCATCACACAGAGATCATATATTTTGTTCCCAGAAGCACCTATAGGACTTGAAGTGTGTTAGTCCCATTACACACAGACCTACATTTTCTTCCCAGAAGCACCTATAGGACTTGAAGTGTGTTAGTCCCATCACACAGACCTTTATTTCCTTCCCAGAAGCACCTATAGGACTTGAAGTGTGTTAGTCCCATTACACACAGACCTACATTTTCTTCCCAGAAGCACCTATAGGACTTGAAGTGTGTTAGTCCCATCACACAGAGATCATATATTTTGTTCCCAGAAGCACCTATAGGACTTGAAGTGTGTTAGTCCCATCACACAGACCTTTATTTCCTTCCCAGAAGCACCTATAGGACTTGAAGTGTGTTAGTCCCATTACACACAGACCTACATTTTCTTCCCAGAAGCACCTATAGGACTTGAAGTGTGTTAGTCCCATCACACAGAGATCATATATTTTGTTCCCAGAAGCACCTATAGGACTTGAAGTGTGTTAGTCCCATCACACAGACCTTTATTTCCTTCCCAGAAGCACCTATAGGACTTGAAGTGTGTTAGTCCCATTACACACAGACCTACATTTTCTTCCCAGAAGCACCTATAGGACTTGAAGTGTGTTAGTCCCATCACACAGAGATCATATATTTTGTTCTCAGAAGCACCTATAGGACTTGAAGTGTGTTAGTCCCATCACACAGAGATCATATATTTTGTTCCCAGAAGCACCTATAGGACTTGAAGTGTGTTAGTCCCATTACACACAGACCTACATTTTCTTCCCAGAAGCACCTATAGGACTTGAAGTGTGTTAGTCCCATCACACAGAGATCATATATTTTGTTCCCAGAAGCACCTATAGGACTTGAAGTGTGTTAGTCCCATCACACAGAGATCATATATTTTGTTCCCAGAAGCACCTATAGGACTTGAAGTGTGTTAGTCCCATTACACACAGACCTACATTTTCTTCCCAGAAGCACCTATAGGACTTGAAGTGTGTTAGTCCCATTACACACAGACCTACATTTTCTTCTCAGAAGCACCTATAGGACTTGAAGTGTGTTAGTCCCATCGCACAGAGCTCCTCTATTTTCTTCTCAGCAGCACCCACAGGACTTCTAGTGTGTTAGTGGCATCACACAGAGCTCCTCTATTTTCTTTGCAGAAGCACCCACAGGACTTCTAGTGTGTTAGTGGCATCACACAGAGCTCCTCTATTTTCTTTGCATAAGCACCCACAGGACTTCTAGTGTGTTAGTGGCATCACACAGAGTTCCTCTATTTTCTTTGCATAAGCACCCACAGGACTTCTAGTGTGTTAGTGGCATCACACAGAGCTCCTCTATTTTCTTTGCAGAAGCACCCACAGGACTTCTAGTGTGTTAGTGGCATCACACAGAGCTCCTCTATTTTCTTTGCAGAAGCACCCATAGGACTTCTAGTGTGTTAGTGGCATCACACAGAGCTCCTCTATTTTCTTTGCAGAAGCACCCACAGGACTTCTAGTGTGTTAGTGGCATCACACAGAGCTCCTCTATTTTCTTTGCATAAGCACCCACAGGACTTCTAGTGTGTTAGTGGCATCACACAGAGCTCCTCTATTTTCTTTGCAGAAGCACCCACAGGACTTCTAGTGTGTTAGTGGCATCACACAGAGCTCCTCTATTTTCTTCTCAGCAGCACCCACAGGACTTCTAGTGTGTTAGTGGCATCACACAGAGCTCCTCTATTTTCTTTGCAGAAGCACCCACAGGACTTCTAGTGTGTTAGTGGCATCACACAGAGCTCCTCTATTTTCTTTGCAGAAGCACCCATAGGACTTCTAGTGTGTTAGTGGCATCACACAGAGCTCCTATATTTTCTTTGCAGAAGCACCCATAGGACTTCTAGTGTGTTAGTGGCATCACACAGAGCTCCTATATTTTCTTCTCAGCAGCACCCACAGGACTTCTAGTGTGTTAGTGGCATCACACAGAGCTCCTCTATTTTCTTTGCAGAAGCACCCACAGGACTTCTAGTGTGTTAGTGGCATCACACAGAGCTCCTCTATTTTCTTTGCATAAGCACCCACAGGACTTCTAGTGTGTTAGTGGCATCACACAGAGCTCCTCTATTTTCTTTGCAGAAGCACCCACAGGACTTCTAGTGTGTTAGTGGCATCACACAGAGCTCCTCTATTTTCTTCTCAGCAGCACCCACAGGACTTCTAGTGTGTTAGTGGCATCACACAGAGCTCCTCTATTTTCTTTGCAGAAGCACCCACAGGACTTCTAGTGTGTTAGTGGCATCACACAGAGCTCCTCTATTTTCTTTGCAGAAGCACCCACAGGACTTCTAGTGTGTTAGTGGCATCACACAGAGCTCCTCTATTTTCTTTGCAGAAGCACCCATAGGACTTCTAGTGTGTTAGTGGCATCACACAGAGCTCCTATATTTTCTTTGCAGAAGCACCCATAGGACTTCTAGTGTGTTAGTGGCATCACACAGAGCTCCTATATTTTCTTCTCAGCAGCACCCACAGGACTTCTAGTGTGTTAGTGGCATCACACAGAGCTCCTATATATTCTTCTCAGCAGCACCCACAGGACTACCGACTACAATGGCTGGAAGACCACCAAGGGGAGGCAGAGCGTGCAGAGCCAAGAACACAGGGCAGGCAGGCTCTGTTTCTAGTGGACGTGGCCGTGGACGTGGACGTGGTCGTGCATCGTCATCAGCACGTGGCCATGGGACACGCGCGTCTTTGTTTTCGGCAGCTGGACATGTGGAGCCGCATCATGCTGAAGGCTTGGTAGAATGGATGACCAAGCCCTCCTCATCCTCCTCATCCTCTCTCACCCAGGCTCAGGGTACTGACAGAGCATCATCAGCCACCCCTTCCCTAGACCCACCATGTCCTCCTGAGGAGTCCCCCGAACTCTTTGAGCACAGTGTTGGGTACATGCTCCAGGAGGATGCCCAACGATTCGAAGGCTCGGATGATGATACCCAGCTTGAGGAATCTGGCAGTACTGTTCCACCAGCTGCAGCTTACTGCCAGGTTTGCTCTAGTGGTGAAGAGGGAGGGGATGATGAGGTCACTGACTCCACGTGGGTGCCTGAAGGGAGAGAGGATGAGGAGGAGGACGAGGAGGAGGAGGATGCGGCGTCACATGTCCAACGAGGCAGGATGCCCCCTGGAGGCCAGGTAGAGGCCAGCACAGCAACTGTACAACACCGCAGAGCTCCGCCTGTGCAGGGCGCTGCCTCTGCACGTTATCAGAAAAGTTCTTTGGTGTGGGCCTTTTTTGAGACGAGTGCAGCAGATCGCACCACTGCTATTTGCAATATTTGTCTCAAGCGTATCTCGCGTGGCCAAAACATCAGCCGCTTGGGCACCACAAGCATGACCAGACATATGGCGACCTGCCATGCAGCTCGTTGGCAGGCACACATAAAAGACCCACACCAAAGAACTAAGCGGACCTCTCCTTGCTCCTCCTCAGCTGGGATCTCCATCCCCACTACACCTTCAGTCCTCTCTGAAAGCTGCTCTGAGAGGACTGAAGGTGTAGAATTAGGTGTGTCACAACCAAGTACTTGCAGTACACCGACGTCCGATTGCAGCAGGCAAATTTCCCTGCCCCAGCTGCTGGACCGTAGAAAGAAGTACACTCCCAGCCATCCACATGCCCAGCGGTTGAATGCTAGCCTGGCTAAATTGCTAGCACTTCAACTGCTGCCTTTTCAGTTGGTAGACTCGGCCCCCTTCCGTGAGTTTGTTCAATGTGCGGTTCCTCAGTGGCAGGTTCCCAAACGCCACTTTTTCTCGCGGAAGGCGATTCCGTCTCTCTACCGGCATGTGGAGGGCAATGTCCATGCCTCGCTGGACAGGGCGGTCAGCGGTAAGGTGCATATTACCGCTGACTCATGGTCCAGCAGGCATGGACAGGGAAGGTACCTTTCTTTCACGGCCCATTGGGTCACTCTATTGGCAGCTGGGAGGGATGCAGGACAAGGTGCAGTAGTGTTGGAGGTTGTTCCGCCACCACGCCTCCAAAACGCGACTACTGCTACTGGTTGTGACACACCTCTCTCCTCCACCCCCTCCTCTTCTTCTTCCTCCAGTGCTCTGTCCTTGGAACCAGCGGTGCTCCGTAGGCGTACAAGGGGCTACGCAAGTACGCAGGCAAAAAGATGCCATGCCGTGCTTGCGCTGGTGTGTTTGGGGGACAGGAGCCACACTGGGCCAGAGGTTCTGGCAGCTCTGCAGGGGCAGGCCGAGAGGTGGTTGACGCCACGTCAGCTTAAGCCAGGAATGGTCGTTTCTGACAATGGCACCAACCTCCTCTCCGCCCTGCGACAGGGGCAGCTCACCCATGTGCCCTGCATGGCTCACGTCCTCAACCTGGTGGTGCAGCGGTTCTTGGGCAGGTTCCCAGGCTTACAGGATGTCCTGAGGCAGGCCAGGAAAGTCTGTGTGCATTTCCGCCGATCTTATAATGCCAGTGCTCGGCTGACTGAGCTGCAAAAGGAGCTGAACCTGCCCAAGAACCGCCTAATATGTGACATGCCCACCAGGTGGAACTCAACGTTGGCCATGCTGCAGCGACTGCACACGCAGCAGAGGGCCATCAATGAGTACCTTTGCGACTACGGCACCAGGACAGGGTCAGGGGAGCTTGGTTTTTTTTCCCCACGTCAGTGGAGCATGATCAGGGATGCATGCACTGTCCTCTCACCATTTGAGGAGGCCACGAGGATGGTGAGCAGTGACAGTGCATGCATCAGTGACACTGTCCCTCTTGTCCACCTGTTGGAGCATACGCTGCGTGGGATAATGGACAGGGCACTTGAGGCAGAACAGAGGCAGGAAGAGGAGGACTTCCTTGCCTCTCAAGGCCCCCTTTATCCGGACAGTGTTCCTTCTGTCCCACCCATCACACAGGAAGAGGATGAGGAGGAGGAGAGGAGGAGGAGGAGGAGGATTGTGTGAGCATGGAGGTGGAGCCTGGCACTCAGCAGCAGCAGTCTTTTAGGGATGATGTACAGTCCCAACAAACCAGTGGACTTGTACGTGGCTGGGAGGAGGTGGCTGGCGATCATGTCATCCTCAGTGACCCAGAAGACTCCGGACCGAATGCCTCAGCTAACCTACGCTGCATGGCCTCCCTGATCCTGCAAAGCCTGCGGAAGGATCCTCGTGTTCTTCGGATCAAGGAGAGGGTCCATTACTGGCTGGCCACTCTCCTTGATCCGCGGTACAAGGGTAAGGTTGCGGACCTTATCTTGCCGTCGCAGAGGGAGCAGAGGATGAGACATCTCAGGGAGGCCTTGCAGAAAGGTCTGTGCGACGCGTTCCCAGAAACTGGGAGGCTACAAACTCCTGGTCCTGGGCGACGAGTTGCTGAGGCTTCGGTCAGTGGCAGAAGGAGCGGTGGGGAAGGTGGACGTCTGACCGATGCGTTCAGACAATTTTTTAGTCCGCAGCCCCAAGGTATGATCGGTTCCAGCAACCATCGCCAGCGTCTGATATACATGGTGCAGGAATACCTTGGGGCAAGGTCAGACTTGGACACCTTTCCCACCGAAAATCCTCTGGCTTACTGGGTCCTGAGGATGGATCACTGGCCAGAGCTTGCACAGTATGCAATTGAGCTACTGGCCTGTCCAGTTCTTTCCGAACGCACATTCAGGGCTGCTGGAGGATTTGTGACTGATCATAGGGTGCGCCTGTCCACCGCCTCGGTTGATCGACTGACATTCATCAAAATGAATCAGTCTTGGATCACCACCAGCTACCAGGCACCTGAGGCGGATATAACCGAATAATTTTTAATGTCACATCCCTTCAAGACTGCCTATGCTGATGCTGAGTGACTGTCCTCTTATGTTCACTGACTATCCTCTTCCTCCTCCTCAATGATCCATGCCACCACACCAGTGCCTAAGGCACAATTTTTCAGCCCCTGTTTAACAGGGGCGTGTACTTACAATTTTTTAAAAAAATGCTTCGCAACACGTGTGACTGCTGTGCTCCAAGTACAGTCTCTGTGAGGGCCGTGTTGCAGTGTTGTGGCACCAGCACCAGTGCCTAAGGCACAATTTTTCAGCCCCTGTTTAACAGGGGCGGGTACTTACAATTTTTTAAAAAAATGCTTCGCAACACGTGTGACTGCTGTGCTCCAAGTACAGTATCTGTGAGGGCCGGGTTGCAGTGTTGTGGCACCAGCACCAGTGCCTAAGGCACAATTTTTCAGCCCCTGTTTAACAGGGCGTGTACTTACAATTTTTTAAAAAAATGCTTCGCAACACGTGTGACTGCTGTGCTCCAAGTACAGTCTCTGTGAGGGCCGTGTTGCAGTGTTGTGGCACCAGCACCAGTGCCTAAGGCACAATTTTTCAGCCCCTGTTTAACAGGGGCGGGTACTTACAATTTTTTAAAAAAATGCTTCGCAACACGTGTGACTGCTGTGCTCCAAGTACAGTCTCTGTGAGGGCCGTGTTGCAGTGTTGTGGCACCAGCACCAGTGCCTAAGGCACAATTTTTCAGCCCCTGTTTAACAGGGGCGGGTAATTACAAATCTTGATCTAATAGTTCACAGCAGGGCCCATTCCTGCGCCCACCAAGAGTAACTATGAGGGCCTGCAGTCTTGTGGCAACACCGTCCACCACCACCGCCAAAGGCCCAATTTTTCTGCCCTGTTCATCAGGTGCTTGCAATTACAAATCTTGATCTAATAACTCACAGCAGGGCCCATTCCTGCGCCCACCAAGAGTAACTATGAGGGCCTACAGTCTTGTGGCAACACCGTCCACCACCACCGCCAAAGGCCCAATTTTTCTGCCCTGTTCATCAGGTGCTTGCAATTACAAATCTTGATCTAATAACTCACAGCAGGGCCCATTCCTGCGCCCACCAAGAGTAACTGTGAGAGCTTACAGTCTTGTGGCAAAACCGTCCACCACCACCACCACCACCACCACCACCCCCAATTTTTCTGCCCTGTTCAACAGGTGCATGCAATTACAAATCTTGATCTATTAACTCACAGCAGGGCCCATTCCTGTGCCCACCAGTCTTGTGGCTACACCAACATCTAATAGGGCAAATTTCTGCAGAGTATATACGCCAGGCCCCTACTTTCAAACATCCAACTTACAAACGACTCCTACTTGCAAATGGAAAGAGAAAACAGGAAGTGAGAGGAAATCTACCCCTAGGAAGGGAAATTCTATCCTGTTAGATTTAATTTGGGAAAAAGGTATCTCCTCTCTACTGATACTTTATCACCAATCCTTGTTTCAATTAAAACCCCACTTTTTCCAAAAACATTTGTCATTGGGACGGAAAGTTAGGTGACATGTTCTGAACAGATGTGCAAAGACAGGAAATGTTACAGGGGTGATAACCCCTCCATATGTTCTCCAAAAAGCTTAAAAATAGATTTTTTTGGGATGGAGCTACACTTCATAATGTACCTGTTCAGATTCTACTTAAGAACAAACCTAAAGCCGCAAGTGGTTTTAAATGGCTTCTTTTTTTCCTTTACAAATGTCATTTTGTGCAAGGACAGTTCTAAACACGGGAAACACATGCCACTTCACAGGCATACTTTAGACACCCCCCAGGTACCATATTTAAAGGAAAATTTCACTTTTTTTTTTTCACTTTATGCATCATTAAAATGACTGCTCCCGAAAAAACGTTAGTTTTTAAAAGTTCTTTTTGCATTGATATATGTCCCCTGGGGCAGGACCCGGGTCCCCAAACCTGTTTTATGACATTAACATGCATATTGGCCGTTGTAATTAGCACTTTTGATTTCGAACGTTCGCGTCCATTATAACGTATAGGGTTCGAAAATTTGCGCGAACTTTCGGTCGGTTCGAAGGTTCTGGTGCGAACCGAACCCGGGGGTGTTCGGCTCATCCCTATATATATGTAGTGTTTGAGATACACATACATATATATATATATATATATATATATATATATATATATATTGTTACAGTTTATACATTCTGTTAACATTATTTGTGTAGGGTGAATGTCAAAGGATTCTGTGCAATGTGCCCAGGGAATATACTAGCAGAATCAGCAGGTTTGGGAAAGGTTGTATAAATCTGAACTCCACAAATTATATTTCTTGCATACTTGCATTGGGCCAGCTTGGCTCAAGGTATAGTAAGTGTGTATATCTGATATCTGGAGGGCCACTGGGGATGCTGTAAATCACTGTACTATTTTCCTCTGGCTACAGTAAAGCCTCGTACACGAGATCAGACTTTCCGATGGGAAATGTTCGATGTCAGGCTGTTGGCGGTAAATCCGAAGATGTGTATGCTCCATTGCGGATTTTCCACGGACAAATGTTGGATAGCAGGTTTTAAAATTTTCCGTGGACAAATGTGTGTTGTCGGATTTTCCGAGCGTGTGTACACAAGTCCGTCGGACAAAAGTCCAAAGTACAAACACGCATGCTCGGAAGCAAGGACGAGCCAGAAGTGGTCGGTTCGTAATGGAGAATTAACATTCGTGACGTGGCAAATTATGAAATCTCCAAATGCAGCGCATATTCTCTTCTTCTTTAATGGGATAATAATGAGGCTGCTTTGCTGGGGATACTGATGGAGTTATTGCAAACAAATTTTCAAAGGCTTTTTTTTCTAGTGATATCAAGAATAATATTAGTATGTTTTTTTTTTTTTATTTGGTAAAGTTACCACAACACCATTATCCTGTAGTTTATAAGATCAAAGATACAACTACCGTATGTTGGTGTCCTTTGTCAATTTTACATTGTATTTTTTAAAATGTAACTGCCTACTCCCAAACTGTCATTTGAAGTAAAACACATAATAAAGTATTATTCTCCACAATTTTTTTTATTGTGCATTAAAAAAGAAAACAAATACAATTAGACATGCTATCTTCCAATATAACTTAACCCAAAAGTGCATTCTATGCATCCAAAAATATAGAAAATATACCAAATCATCATTATTCAACCCAAAAAATTATGTCAAAGCAATAACTCCAAGGCCAAAAATGTTATCTCCTCCGATTCCACAACATGTGTGGTTGACGAACGGCCTTTCAGAAAGGAAATGAAAAGTTTGAAATGAAAAGCGCTTAATTGCTTCCTTCCTGGTCACATTTGGCACCTTTCAGGGGGGAGGGGGGGACCTGTTTTTGACAGGTCCCCTTTCCCACTTCCGGAAGACTGGGCCGCGGCCTGATCTCCCAGAAGTTCGGCCCCCTCTTTCTTCCTCCGCCGCCGGGCCAATCAGAAAGCGCAGCATGCTTTGCGCATGCGCAGTAAGGAACCGGCCGTGAAGGCTTCAGGGCCGGGTTCCCTTACCTCGAATGGTGGCGGCTACACTCGACAGACGATCCAAAGATTGGCTGGGGTGCCGACATCGTGGGCTCCTTGGACAGATAAGTGTCCATATAGTAAAAGTCAGCAGCTACAGTATTTGTAGCTGCTGACTTTAAATGTCTCTTTTTTTAAAGAATATGTAAACCCAACATTTCATATTCCTGATATGTGCCTGCTGTACATTGTACTTGTATGAGAAAGTATCCTGTTCTCTTTGTATTGATTCCTTTGTGTGAAATCCCTGGTCTTCCTGCCAGTCCCTCTGCTCTCCTATTAAAAACTGACCACACTAAACAGGAGAATAAACTGTGGTCAGTTATCTAAGTGTGCTGGGAACTCAGCCTGCTCTCCTCCAACAATATGACTTGCCCTGGCATCCCCCTCTCCAGCACAGCCTTTCATTGGGAAGCTCTGTGTGTTGCTGTTTTAATGTCTCCAGTTCTTGTGCAGCTGAGAAGGGAATGTGATCACTTATAAAAAAAAAGGGAAAAAAGGTATTTATAATGTTTTTTTTATATCTATTCACAAATGTTTTGCCTTTCATCTTTATTTTAATCTGAATTGGTTGTTTTACAAGGCGATCGTGTACAATCACTTTAAAGTAGAACAATAAGAGATATATAAAGTGGCGCTAGAGGGATGTGTCTCAAACATAAAATTAGCAAAGCATTATGATAAAATAGGTAAGTCCATGAGATGAAAAGTAATCAAACAGCACCTGGCGGCAGCACCCTTACAGCGAAGCAAGTGACTCTGTATAGTGGAAACAGGAACAGAGGGGCGCCAGACTCAGTGCAGTATAAAAATAAATGATTTAATAAGAGCAAGACAAATGGCAACTCACAAGATGGATGAGTAAAACAGACTCAAGTAGTTAGGGCTCATCAGTTTCCAGGCCTCTCCGAGCCGTCCGGGTGTCATAGCAGACTCAAGCATTGGCTGTGTCACTGGATGGAAGCAGGAAGTGGCCAATCGCCGTTGTATCCAGTGTGGAATGCAAGATGGCGCCGGGCCGGACATCACTACAGGGGGTGTGCTGGCGTGCCGTTTCTTTGAAACATGTTACCGCCCTTCCACCCGTCAGCATGCCAGCAAGCCCCCCGTAATGATGTCAAGTCCGGCCCGACACAATCTTGGTAGGATGGGGGAGGGGTGTTTTGTCAGATTAGGCGACCCGTCAGATATTGTAACGGAAGTGACGTTCCGTCGCGACCATCTTGCTACACCCCGCAGTCGCCCACAGTAAGGATACATTGAGAAGGCAGCAAGCGGACATCTTGTTACACCCACCGGTGTCTTACCTTTAACACTTATTTTTAACAATAAACAGAGCTTATATAGTGAAATTCACTATTTTGAAACCTGTCTAACTGTTTTGATGTTGAATTTTCAAAGCAGCGCTGTTCTGTCAGATTAGCAAACCTGTGAGATCAGCACACTCGCCGCTGTTTTTAAAATTCAACATCCAAATTGTCAGATGTTTGTTAAAAATACTGTATTTCACTATATAAGCTTAGTTTACTGTTAAAAATAAGTGTGAAATGCAAGACTCCGGTGGGTGTAACAAGATGTCCGCTTGCTGCCTTCTCACTGTATCCTTACTGGGGACGAGTGCGGGGTGTAGCAAGATGGCGGCGTCGGAACATCACTTCCGTTCCAAAATCCGACGGGGCGCCTAATCTGATGAAATAGGGGCATTAGCAGATTGTCAGGGAGTGTGTATTTTTTGTCTGGATCTAAACAAAGCAGAAGTTAATATAATTTGCATATATTTTACCTTCCTAAATAGCTCCACATGTTGAGCTTCTTGTGCCAAATGTACGTTTGTGAAGAAATAGGTCATGGAAGATGACTGATAAAGAGCTAACCGGCTAGCTATTCATTTTAAAATGTGAAATTAAGAGTTTCTGCAGAGAGGTTATTTTAAAGCAAACAGAACATGTGAAAGAAATGATATCACCAACAGCTTCCCGAATGGTTCATACTCCATGTTGCTTTAACATTTGCTGTGTCTCCTAGATTAGAGGACTCCCAGGAGACCATCTTACTGCATTGTGTCTTTCCAGTGGGCTAATGGTAAATCTCCCACCCCGTAATCTACAGATACGCAATGAACATTATCTAGGCTTTCTTAGTTCTTCAGGCCTTAATGGGGTCTTTCCAGCTGTGGGTGTTCTTCAATAGCGCATTGTTTCTGGAAGTTGGGTTGGGGGTCAATGTGTAAAATGCAGCCATAAATATAAAAGCGTTAGCAGATAGCTGTTTATTTTAGGTTTCCATGACTCACTTTACCCAGCATAGTTCATATATACATCACTAAATCTGGATCCTCACACCTAACCACAGTTCCAGCTCATAAAGAGCCCGTTATCCCTCGTGTACACTGCTGCTTGTAAACGGACGTTCAGAGGCAGTTGGATGCTTTTTTCAGCTGCCCTGAACTCATCCAATGTTATCTTATGTGTACATGTACACAGGTTCGTTTAGTCGTTTTTAGGCAGAGGGTTTTCTTTGAAGGCAAAAAAATTAGCTCAGACGCCGAAGTTTCCGACATTTCAGACACCAAACGCGGTTCCGGCGTTTAGCCGCGTTTTAGTTTAGAATCGTTTTTAACCACTTACAGACCGCCGCACGCCGATATACGTTCTAACTTTGAAGAGCAATATCGTTGTTATGGCAGCAGCTAGCTGTCATAACCCCCGGTATGCTCTTCTTCAGTCGGCGGTCCGCTTTCAGATATAAGTGGTCTCTGCGGCGGATTCGCCACAAGATCACTTTTATCAGCGGCGGGAGAGGGGCCATTTCGGTGCCCTCTGCTGCTTACCGGAGCCATCAGCAGCGGCTGAGGCGATCGAATGCTGCTCCTTACTTGGCATGGAGATGAGTGAGGGGAAGATGGCCCCCACCCCTCTCCATACCATTGCAGGGTGGAAGTGACGTTAAAACGTCACTTCCGCCCATGGCTCTTGAAGGGCCATTTTAGTGTAAATATGAGATCTGAGGTCTTTTTGACCCCAGATCTCATATTTAAGAGGTCCTGTCATGCTTTTTTCTATTACAAGGGATTTTTACATTCCTTGTAATAGTAATAAAAGAGACAGAAAAAAAAAAATGGTAAAATAAAAAAAATAAAAATATATAAATGTTTTAAACGCGGCCCGTCCCTCCTTGCTCGTGTGCAGAAGCGAACGCATACATGAGTAGCTCCCGCATATGAAAAACGGTGATCAAACCACACATGTGAGGAATCACTGCGATCGGTAGAGCAAGATCAATAATTCTAGCCCTAGACCTCCTCTGTAACTCAAAACATGCAACCTGTAGAATTTTTTAAACGACGCCTATGGAGATTTTTAAGGGTAAAAGTTTGTCGCCATTCCATGAGCGGGCGCAATTTTGAAGTGTGAGGTGTTGGGTATCAATTTACTCGACGTAACAATATCTTTCACAATTGGGCTAACTTTCCTGTTGTCTTATCTTTTAATTCAAAAATGTGCGCTTGTAAGACCACTGCGCAAATACGGTGTGACAGAAAGTATTGCGACGAGTACCATTTTATTCTCTAGGGTGTTAGAAAAAAAAAAAATGTATAATGTTTGGGGGTTCTAAGTAATTTTCTATCAAAAAAAAATGTTTTTAACTTGTAAACAACAAATCTCAAAAAGAAGCTTGGTCCTTAAAGCGGAGGTTCACACAAAAATTGAACCGCCGCTTTTCAGAACCCTCCCCCCCTACGGTGTCACATTTGGCACCTTTCAGGGGGGAGGGGGGTGCAGATACTTGTCTAAAGCCCCATACACACGGTCGGATTTTCCGATGGATTCTGTCCTATCGGACAATGTTGTCGGAAATTCCGACCGTGTGTAGGCACCATCGGACATTTTCCATCGGATTGTCCGATGGACAAAGTTGTATCTCCTGCTCTAAAGATTTTCCGACAACAAAGTCCGATCACACCAATTCCGATCGTGTGTAGCGAATTCCGACGGACAAAGTGCCACGCATGCTCAGATCACATTACAAGACCAAAGCTATTGGCTACTAGCCTCTACGTAGTCCCGTCGTACGCAACAAACGTCACCACGTTCAGAATGATCGGATTTTCCGACAACTTTGTCCGACCGGGTATGCAACACCAGTGTCGGACTAAATCCGTGGGACCAAATCCGATGGATTTGGTGGTCGGATTTTCCGACGTGTGTATGGGGCTTTAGACGTAGGGGATTGGAGGGGAGGAAAGGAAATGGAAGGGACCCCTCCCCCCCACTAGAGCTGAGGCTGTCAAACAGCTGTAGCTTCCTCCCCTGTCACCATTTTTCTCTTGGTGTCAGGAAAACTTGTCAGACGTGACTCATGCAGATAGCAGGGGAACGAAGCAGCAGACAAAAGAGACACTTAGGCAAGCCATATATGGGTCGAATTTTTGAAAGAATTTTCTTTCGAAAATCTTATCTAAGAATTTTTGTTCCTATTTCGCACCATTAGTGGGCTTCAGTAAGGATGAGCTCAGGCGTGTTTGCATGCTCCATGTGCAGAGCCCGCCAGGAAGTCAGCGCAGCGATGCGCTAATCACAGGCAGTGAGACATTGCCCGATGCGCTGCTGCAGAGATCGGGAAATGTGTCACTGCCTGTGATTAGTGCCGACTTCCTGGCGGGCTCTGCGACTTCCTGGCGTGGAGCATGCGAACATGCCTGAGCTCATCCCTAGGCTTCAGCAACAGCCGATTTTCATGCGGCAATCAAATTTGAGTAATCGGACATGTTGAAAATTTTTTGAAAAACAAACGATTTTCTAATGGGAGAATCGTGGGAGAAATGTAATCAAAAAAGAAATGTGTATGTGCTAGAAAAGAAAGTTCCCGGAAAGTAAAGAAGATTCACAGCCACGAAAATTATTTTCTGTAGTAACATGAGGTGAAATTGAAGGCTTGGTTGGCCGAATTTTGAAATCAATGGTGGCACCATCGGATCACAAAACGCACACATTTTCTGATTTTTATTCATTTCACCATCCAAGCATTCAATTTCACGATTCTCCCATCATTGATTAGAAAATAGTTTGTTTTTCAAAAAATTTCCAACATGTCCGATTACTCAAATTTGATTGCCGCACGAAAAGCGGCAGTTGCTGCAGCCCACTAATGGTGCGAAATACGAACGAAATTTTTAGATACGTTTTTCTAAAGAAAATTCTTTAGAAATTCGACCCGTGTATGGCCAGCCTTAGGGCTCTTTCACACGGGGCGGATCAGTGCAGATCCGCCCCGTGGATATCCACTTGCTCAGCGGGGATCGCCGGAGCGATCTCCGCTGAGCAGGAAAATGACAGGTCCGTCTCTGCACACTGTGCAGGGACGGACCTGTCACAGCGCCGCTCTCCCCCATGGGAGATCGGGTGACGACGGACCGTAGAGTCCGTCATCATCCGATCCACTCTGCAGACGGATGGAAAAATAGGGTTTTCCTCTGTCTGCAGAAACGGACCATAGCGGGCACGGACGAGATCGGGTGTCAGCAGATGCTCATCCGCTGACACCCGCTATCCCATAGGGATACATGTATGTCCGTTTTTCATCCGAAAATGGATGGATGAAAAACGGACATACGGACCGTCCGTGTGAAAGAGCCCTTAGGGGTAGATTTATTAAAACTGGAGCACTCAGAATCTGGTGCAGCTGTGCATGGTAGCCAATCAGCTTCTAACTTCATCTTGTTCAATTAAGCTTGACAATAAAACCTGGAAGCTGATTGGTTTCTATGCAGAGCTGCACCAAATTCTGTGGGCTCCAGTTTTAGTAAATCCCCCCTCCCCCTTTGTGCTCCTAATTGAGACAAGTACACATTATAGAAGGAAATGCTTTGTTCATATTTCATGTCTGTATAAGGTACATCCGCTGTTTGGATTAAAACATTTTTTATTTTTTTTAACCACTTTCCGACCGGCGCACGACGATGTACGTCCCTTTTTTTGAAGAGGGATATCTCGGTAACGGCAGCAGCTGCTTCCACAACCGAGATATCCATCTCTTCAGGCGCCGGTCGGCTGTCCGATAATGGTGGTCATCGCGGCGGATTCGCCACGAGATCACCGTTATCGGCGGCGGGAGAGGTGCCCCCCCTCCCGGCGGAGGCGATCGGGTCCTTTCCCCTAATGTGCATAGAGATGAGTGACGCTAAGATGGCCGCCACTCATCTCTATACCATAGGAGGGCGGAAGCGACGTCAAAAACGTCACTTTCGCCCATACCTCTTAAAGAGAAATTTACAAATGTCATTTTTTTTTTTATTTCCAAATATGAGATCTGAGGACTTTTTGACCCCAGATCTCATATTTAAGAGGACCTGTCATGCTTTTTTCTATTACAAGGGATGTTTACATTCCTTGTAATAGGAATAAAAGTGATCCAATAAATTTTTTTTTTTTAAACAGTGTAAAAATAAATAAAATCAAAAAAAATAAATAAGAAAAACAAAAATTTTTTTTTTAAAGCGGCCCGTCCCAACGAGCTCGTGCGCAGAAGCGAACGCATACGTGAGTAGCGCCCGCATATGAAAACGGTGGTCAAACCACACATGTGAGGTATCGCCGCGATCGGTAGAGCGAGAGCAATAATTATAGCCATAGACCTCCTCTGTAACGCAAAATATGCAACCTGTAGAATTTTTTAAACGTCGCCTATGGAGATTTTTGAGGGTAAAAGTTTGATGCCATTCCACGAGCGGGCGCAATTTTGAAGCGTGACATGTTAGGTATCAATTTACTCGGCGTAACATTATCTTTCACAATATATAAAAAAATTGGACTAACTTTACTGTTGTCTTATTTTTTATTCAAAAAAGTGAATTTTTTCCAAAAAAAGTGCGCTTGTAAGACCGCTGCGCAAATACGGTGTGAAAAAAAGTATTGCAACGACCGCCATTTTATTCTCTAGGGTGTTAGAAAAAAAACAATATATATAATGTTTGGGGGTTCTAAGTTTTTTTCTAGCAAAAAAAACTGTTTTAAACATGTAAACACCTAAAATCCAAAACGAGCCTGGTCTTAAAGTGGTTAAAGCGGTACTAAACCCAAAAGCAAACATTTATTATATTGCAGCTTACCAGTTCTGAGATGTGACGGCTGCATTTGTTTTCTTTTACAGGCTTTCGTTCCTTTATGTTCAGCTGGTGATCTGGCCAGTAAGTCTGTTGTTTTTAAAAAGAACAAACTCTCCTGCACATCTAGCAGTTATAGGGTTGAGACAAGCCTGACACGGGTTCTTACAATGATCAGTTTTTATTTATTTATGTGAAATCTTTATTCCAAAAGGAAAAAAAAAACTGTTTGCTTATAAAGTGTGAGCTGGAGTTTGGCTTCAATTTGTTAATGTATCTAAATCTGCTAGTACAACGAACACTCCCCTTCCTCCAAAATAACATTGCTGCTGTCTAAAGGTGCCCTGTGCTCCTTCATCCAGAGTGTGTGTGGGGGGGGGGGGGGGGGGGGCATTCTTATACAGGAGATGTGTTACTGGCCAGACCACTAGGTGAAAACAGAAGGGAAAAAAAAATAAAATAAAGAAAACAAATGCAGCCACTACATCTAATGATTGGTATGTGGCAACATGTTAATTTTTTCGTTTTAACACCACTTTTTAACCACTTGCCGACCGGGACATAGCTGAAAGACGGCTACAGCGCGTGGGCTTATTCTGGGTGGACGTCCTCCCAGAATCCTGCTCCTGCGCGCCCCCTGGGGCGCCCACTCTGGAACATCTGACCCGGCGCATCATGGATCACGGTATATGGCCGCTGATAGCGGCCATTTACCACGTGATCGCTCCGTCAAATGACGGAGTGATCGCATGTAAACAAACTGGCGTCACGTCATGACGCCGGTTCCTCCCTCCCCTCTCTGTACCGATCGGTACAGTGAGAGGGTAGAAGCGGAGAGGGGGAGAGATGGCAGCAGTGCTGTGGGCTGGATGTGTAGTGCCCACAGCGCTGCTCTGTGCAACACTGTGCAATACTCTGCCAACACTGTGCAATACTCTGCCAATACTGTGCAATACTCTGCCAACACTGTGAAATACTCTGCCAACACTGTGCAATACGCTGCAATACTCTGCCAATACTGTGCAATACTCTGCCAACACTGTGAAATACTCTGCCAACACTGTGCAATACGCTGCAATACTCTGCCAATACTGTGCAATACGCTGCCAACACTGTGCAATACTCTGCCAATACTGTGCAATACTCTGCAATACTCTGCAATACTCTGCCAATACTGTGCAATACTCTGCCAATACTCTGCAATACTCTGCCAATACTCTGCAACACTGTGCAATACTCTGCCAATACTCGCCAAAACTCTGCCAATACTCGCCAATACCCGCCAATACTCTGCAATAAATTTTAATAGAAACAAATAATTTTTATTTATTTTTTTACCAAATTTTCAGTATTTTTTTATTTATAACGCAAAAAATAAAAAAGCCAGCGTTGATTAAATACCACCAAAAGAAAGCTCTATTTGTGTGAAAAAAAGGACACAAATTTAATTTGGGTACAGTGTTGCGTTACTGAGTAATTGTCATTCAAAGTGTGAGAGCACCAAAAGCTGAAAATTGGTCTGGTTAGGAAGGGGGTTTAAGTGCCCGGTGGTCAAGTGGTTAATGATGTATTAATAAATACAGAGCTGCATTAACTTGTGCATTTTCTATTTGCTTGGAATCCAACTTCAAGGACTAGCACATAAAAACTTAATGACGACTAAGAATATTTTTTGAATGAGGCTAAACATGTTTTTTTCAACAATTTCTAGGCCAAAAGATATGCCGCACATTCCCCAATGAGCGTATTCCACAAACCCACGCAGTAGAAGTAACTTAAAAGAAATGTTGGGTCTTGGGTGCACATAAAAGTAAGGAAGGAATGGAAGGAATGTGGGTGCGACAAAAACATTGCTTTAAATAAAATGTTTAATTGTTGGAGACGTACAAAGATTAAAAAAGTGGAAAAGCAGTATAGGATTGGAACGTGGGAACGCATACATCCATCTCAGGGTGTCTCTTTTATGGATTCTGAAAAACAATGGCAAGCCTTCTACAAATCCTAGAGTTGAGCTGCCCGGCCGTGTGCCTTCTGTGGGCGTCCTCTTGGTAAGTTGGGTGGGTTTTGTGGGGTGGGACAGCCTATGAGCCATGATACTTGATATATATTTGTATATATTTTTCCTGGTACTATTGTATTTTTTGTCACATTATTTCTATTTTCCCGACTTTGTAATAATTAATTATGTGTTTATTATTATCACAGCCACTGTTGAACACTGATGATCATATAATGCCCTGAAGAAGCCATTGTTTGGCGAAACATTTAGGGACTTGACATGCATCAGTGGCCATTTCAAGCATATGGATACTTTGGCCAGTATTACTATCTGTATATTACTGCTTATATTGTATGCACCCTATGTTTGTTGTCTTTTGTACATCTACATAATAAAATTTCAATTTTTGAAGTAAAATACTGTAATTTTCTATATATTAGGTACCGCTATAATCCCTATCCAATTCCTCTTCTTTGTACTCCTGTACAGTGCAGTACAGCCGGTGTGCTGTCACAAAGCTGCTACCCATCAGAAAATGCAACGGAAGTGACGTTCCGTCATGGCCATCTTGGTACACTCGCTGTCAGGGAGGGCACGCCAGCAATTAAGATGGTGACCACAGAAACTCCCCTGTTCTGCATGTCCCACTGAGAAGGGCTGCGTGGGCACGTTTGCATGCACATGTGCACACGCGCACACGTGCGCGCACTAGTGCCACGCGGAATGCCAACGTTGGCGCACGGGGGCACGCACGCGCGCATGCCCAGTAACGTTTGTGGGGCTAATAGACTATTTAAACTGCCTTACTTCCTTGGATCGGTGCTGTCCAGTCTACAGCGTTACCTGTGATTCCTGATTATCGTTTGCCTGTACCTGTTCCTGTTGACCTACCCGGCTTGCTCCTGATGATTCCTGTTATCTGCCTGCACCTGACCTCAGCCTGTCTTGACTAAGCTCCTGCCTGTTTCGTCTGCTACCTTGCTGCCAGCCTGTTGACGAACCTGCCTGTACCTGAGACCACGTCCCTGTCTGCTTTATCTGCTACCTGCCGCCAGCCTTTTGCCGAACCTGCCTGCATCTGACCCTGCTCCAGAATCCACCTGCTCTGGACCCGCGTGCCAACGCTTCCAGTCCATCTGCCTGTACCTGCCTGAGCTCCAGTCTCCAGTTTGACAGCTGTTCCTGGGTCCGTTCCAGTTCCTACTTCAGTTCCGGTCCAGCTCTCTGCTAGCAACCTTGCCAGGCACTCGTGCGACTCTGCACTCCTGCGCCTCTTGTTTTCTGTCTCAGCGTCCTCGAGTAAGAGGTGTAAGAGAGGCCTCCCTCTGCATATCAGACTCTACCACCAGGCACGTGACACCCGCACTCGCCTGCAGTAAGCCTACAGTCAGAAGGCGGCAAGCGGACATCTTTTTACACCCACCGGAGTCTTGCATTTCACACATAATTTTACCAGTAAACTCAGCTTATTTAGTGAAATACAGTATTTTGAAATACGTGACACTGTTTTGATGTTGAATTTTAAAAGCATCAACAAGCCTGCTGATCTCACAGGTTTGCTAATCTGACAGAACACTGCTGCTTTTAAGATTCAACATCAAAACAGCTTGACGGATTTCAAAGTCCTGTATTTCAGGATATAAGCTCAGTTTACTGGTAAAAGTAAGTGGGAAATGCAAGACTTCAGTGGGTGTAAAAAGATGTCCGCTTTGTGACTTCAGACTGTAGGCTTAGTGCGGACGAGTGCGGGTGTACCAAGATGGCCGCAACGGAACGTCACTTCGGTTGCACTTTCTGATGGGTGGTGGCTTTCTGAACACTGACTCTGCATTATATTTAAAGCGGTTGTAAACTACGCACCACAAACTAGCACATTATGAAAGACTTACCTTGAAACAAAGCCCTCCAGCGACAAGCTGTCACCACTGTAGAGGCTTCCATCTTCACTTGATCTTCCTTCCGGGGTTTGAGGGCTGCAGGCGCTTGAATAGTTGACCCGCAATGACATCACTCCCACGCATGCACGTGTGAATCTCAGCTACGGCACACAGCTCTGAAGGAACGGCACAGGTCCTTCAACCGGTGATCGGCTTGTTTTTTTTTTTCCTCACGCTATCAGCGTGAGGAAAAAAAAGCAGATTACCGAACTTCTGTTTACATCACATAATCAGCTGTCATTGGCTGACAGCTGATCACCTTGTAAGGGGCCGTGTTTGGCCCCTTACTCCGATCTGCGATCAGCTGAGTCTCATTGACTTGCTGATCACAGAACGTGCCGCACGCGCTACGCAGGGAGCACGCAGACAGTGCATGCTCAGGAGGACGTACATGTATGCCCTCCCGGCAATTAAGGCCCACGCTGTAGCCGTCTTTTGGCTATAGCATGGGTGGGAGGTAGTTAAAGGAGAAGCACAGCCAAAGCTCATTTGACTGACAGTCACCAGCTCTCTGCTTAGGGAGCAATGAAAACCGAGCGATCAGATGTGTTTGATCGCTCAGTTCTCAGCCTTATAGCTGGTGGGGGCCAGATGCAGCATTGGACTGATAAAGCAAGCACCTTGGTAAGCAATACCACTTTTTAACCACTTGCCGACCGGGCCATAGCTGAAAGACGGCTACAGCGCGTGGGCTTATTCTGGGTGGACGTCCTCCCAGAATCCTGCTCCTGCGCGCCCCCTGGGGCGCCCACTCTGGAACATCTGACCCGGCGCATCATGGATCACGGTATATGGCCGCTGATAGTGGCCATTTACCACGTGATCGCTCCGTCAAATGACGGAGTGATCGCATGTAAACAAACTGGCGTCACGTCATGACGCCGGTTCCTCCCTCCCCTCTCTGTACCGATCGGTACAGTGAGAGGGTAGAAGCGGAGAGGGGGAGAGATGGCAGCAGTGCTGTGGGCTGGATGTGTAGTGCCCACAGCGCTGCTCTGTGCAACACTGTGCAATACTCTGCCAACACTGTGCAATACGCTGCAATACTCTGCCAACACTGTGCAATACTCTGCCAACACTGTGCAATACTCTGCCAACACTGTGCAATACGCTGCAATACTCTGCCAATACTGTGCAATACTCTGCCAACACTGTGCAATACGCTGCCAACACTGTGCAATACTCTGCAATACTCTGCCAATACTGTGCAACACTGTGCAATACTCTGCCAATACTCTGCCAATACTCTGCAACACTGTGCAATACTCTGCCAAAACTCTGCCAATACTCGCCAATACTCTGCAATAAATTTTAATAGAAACAAATAATTTTTATTTATTTTTTTTATCAAATTTTCAGTATTTTTTTATTAATAACGCAAAAAATAAAAAAGCCAGCGTTGATAAAATACCACCAAAAGAAAGCTCTATTTGTGTGAAAAAAAGGACAAAAATTTAATTTGGGTACAGTGTTGCGTTACTGAGTAATTGTCATCCAAAGTGTGAGAGCACCGAAAGCTGAAAATTGGTCTGGTTAGGGGGTTTAAGTGTATTAATAAATACAGAGCTGCATTAACTTGTGCATTTTCTATTTGCTTGGAATCCAACTTCAAGGACTAGCACATAAAAACTAAATGACGACTAAGAATATTTTTTGAATGAGGCTAAACATGATTTTTTCAACAATTTCTAGGCCAAAAGATATGCCGCACATTCCCCAATGATCGTATTCCACAAACCCACGCAGTAGAAGTAACTTAAAAGAAATGTTGGGTCTTGGGTGCACATAAAAGTAAGGAAGGAATGGAAGGAATGTGGGTGCGACAAAAACATTGCTTTAAATAAAATGTTTAATTGTTGGAGATGTACAAAGATTAAAAAAGTGGAAAAGCAGTATAGGATTGGAACGTGGGAACGCATACATCCATCTCAGGGTGTCTCTTTTATGGATTCTGAAAAACAATGGCAAGCCTTCTACAAATCCTAGAGTTGGGCTGCCCGGCCGTGTGCCTTCTGTGGGCGTCCTCTTGGTAAGTTGGGTGGGTTTTGTGGGGTGGGACAGCCTATGAGCCATGATACTTGATATATATTTGTATGTATTTTTCCTGGTACTATTGTATTTTTTGTCACATTATTTCTATTTTCCCGACTTTGTAATAATTAATTATGTGTTTATTATTATCACAGCCACTGTTGAACACTGATGATCATATAATGCCCTGAAGAAGCCATTGTTTGGCGAAACATTTAGGGACTTGACATGTATCAGTGGCCATTTCAAGCATATGGATACTTTGGCCAGTATTACTATCTGTATATTACTGCTTATATTGTATGCACCCTATGTTTGTTGTCTTTTGTACATCTACATAATAAAATTTCAATTTTTTAAGTAAAATACTGTAATTTTCTATATATTAGGTACCGCTATAATCCCTATCCAATTCCTCTTCTTTGTACTCCTGTATAGTGCAGTACAGCCGGTGTGCTGTCACAAAGCTGCTACCCATCAGAAAATGCAACGGAAGTGACGTTCCGTCATGGCCATCTTGGTACACTCGCTGTCAGGGAGGGCACGCCAGCAATTAAGATGGTGACCACAGAAACTCCCCTGTTCTGCATGTCCCACTGAGAAGGGCTGCGTGGGCACGTTTGCATGCACATGTGCACACGCGCACACATGCGCGCACTAGTGCCACAAGGAATGCCAACGTTGGCGCACGGGGGCGCGCATGCCCAGTAATGTTTGTGGGGCTAATAGACTATTTAAACTGCCTTACTTCCTTGGATCGGTGCTGTCCAGTCTACAGCGTTACCTGTGATTCCTGATTATCGTTTGCCTTTACCTGTTCCTGTTGACCTACCCGGCTTGCTCCTGATGATTCCTGTTATCTGCCTGCACCTGACCTCAGCCTGTCTTGACTAAGCTCCTGCCTGTTTCGTCTGCTACCTTGCTGCCAGCCTGTTGACGAACCTGCCTGTACCTGAGACCACGTCCCTGTCTGCTTTATCTGCTACCTGCCGCCAGCCTTTTGCCGAACCTGCCTGCATCTGACCCTGCTCCAGAATCCACCTGCTCTGGACCCGTGTGCCAACGCTTCCAGTCCATCTGCCTGTACCTGCCTGAGCTCCAGTCTCCAGTTTGACAGCTGTTCCTGGGTCCGTTCCAGTTCCTACTTCAGTTCCGGTCCAGCTCTCTGCTAGCAACCTTGCCAGGCACTCGTGCGACTCTGCACTCCTGCGCCTCTTGTTTTCTGTCTCAGCGTCCTCGAGTAAGAGGTGTAAGAGAGGCCTCCCTCTGCATATCAGACTCTACCACCAGGTACGTGACACCCGCACTCGCCTGCAGTAAGCCTACAGTCAGAAGGCGGCAAGCGGACATCTTTTTACACCCACCGGATTCTTGCATTTCACACATAATTTTACCAGTAAACTCAGCTTATTTAGTGAAATACAGTATTTTGAAATCCGTGACACTGTTTTGAAGCCTGCTGATCTCACAGGTTTGCTAATCTGACAGAACACTGCTGCTTTTAAGATTCAACATCTAAACAGCTTGACGGATTTCAAAGTCCTGTATTTCAGGATATAAGCTCAGTTTACTGGTAAAAGTAAGTGGGAAATGCAAGACTTCAGTGGGTGTAAAAAGATGTCCGCTTTGTGACTTCAGACTGTAGGCTTAGTGCGGACGAGTGTGGGTGTACCAAGATGGCCGCAACGGAACGTCACTTCGGTTGCACTTTCTGATGGGTGGTGGCTTTCTGAACACTACAACCGCTTTAAATATAATGCAGAGTCAAACTACTGCACCACATACTAGCACATTATGAAAGACTTACCTTGAAACAAAGCCCTCCAGCGACAAGCTGTCACCACTGTAGAGGCTTCCATCTTCACTTGATCTTCCTTCCGGGTTTGAGGGCTGCAGGCGCTTGAATAGTTGACCCGCAATGACATTACTCCCATGCATGCACGTGTGAATCTCAGCTACGGCACACAGTCCTTCAACCAGTGATCGGCCTGTTTTTTTTTTTTCCTCACGCTATCACCGTGAGGAAAAAAAAGCAGATTACCGACCTTCTGTTTACATCACGTGATCAGCTGTCATTGGCTGACAGCTGATCACCTGGTAAGGGGCCGTGATCGGCCCCTTACTCCGATCTGCGATCAGCCGAGTCTCATTGACTTGCTGATCACAGAACGTGCCGCACCCGCTACGCAGGGAGCACGCAGACAGTGCATGCTTAGGAGGACGTACATGTACGCCCTCCCGGCAATTAAGGCCCGCGCTGTAGCCGTTTTTTGGCTATAGCATGGCTGGTAGGTAGTTAAAGGAGAAGCACAGCCAAAGCTCATTTGACTGACAGTCACCAGCTCTCTGCTTACGGAGGGCTGAAAACCGAGCGATCAGATGTGTTTGATCGCTCAGTTCTCAGCCTTATAGCTGGTGGGGGCCAGATGCAGCATTGGACTGATAATGCAAGCACCTTGGTAAATATGATTCTAAAAAAAAAAAAAATCCTTGAACTTCTTTTTTAATTATGGCTGCAAAAAAGTGCAGGGAGGCTGATATGGATAAAATAGCATCTACTCAATGCATGTCTGTGTGTCAGAGAGGGTCCTGTGCAGCCTGTAATACTTCAACACTCTGATACAAATCCTCTTCTATTATAGAAATGTAGTAAGAAAGGAGTTGTAGTTTTTCTATTCACATTACTGTCGTTGAGCAATAAGCAGTTTTAAAATCTAAATTTTCATCACCCTAGCAGAAAGAAATGTGAAACGGAAAGCTCTTGGTTCTGCACAAAGCAGATAATTATTCAGGCTGGCAACGCTCACAATAGAATTCATATTGTCATTATGAAATGAAACTGGACCTTGGCATATAACAACATGTTATGTAAGTTTTAAGCACTGAACTAGTGTCTGTATTAATGTGCTTTTTTCAGGGGGTTGGGTGGATATTCCCTTGAAAATAATAAAAAGTAACGAGATGTGTATCTTTAAAACTGAACTCTGTATATAAATTTAAAAGTCACAAAAGTCACTGAATATTACTTGCTGTTAGCTTCCTGCAGTGTACTGCACAGTCTGTACAGCAGAGCTCAGAGAGGGTGAAGGAGAAGCAGCACAGTCTATCAGGCGCATGCTTATAGGAGGAGAGACCACGTGACACAGATGAGCTAATCAGTGTTCTGCTTCTTTTACTGTTCAGTCCTCCCCCAGCTCTTATGCAGCTGAGCACAGAGGGAATGTGATCGCTTTCACTATGTGAAAAGGGAAAAAAGTTATTTATAATGTTATTTTATACCTATAAACAAATGTTTTGACTTTCATTTATTTTTTAAACTGAATGGGTTGCTTTATCATTTACAATCACTTTAAGTTCCCTGACTAAAGTTGGGTATATACAGATCGCAATTCAGCCAAATTTCAAATCAGTGTGTGGCCATCCCTGCTTAAAGGTGTGTTTCACCTTACAAAGAATTTTTTTAAAAGTCAGCAGCTAAAAAAAAAAGTAGCTGCTGACTTTTAATAAGTACACTTGCCCTCCCAGGGCGCCCGCGATGTCGGTCGTGGAGGACGAGCTGTCCCTTGGCAATCCGGGTCCAGCGCCGCCATCCTCAGTAAGGGAAACGGCTTCCCGTTTCCTACTGCGCATGCGCTAGTCGGCGCGCGGCCTACTGCGCATGCGCGAGTCGGTGCGCGGCCTACTGCGCATGCACGAGTCTAATTTGTGAATGGGGAGCGCGATGTGTTGTGGGACATAGTTCCCATAACACACCGCGCCCCATTCACTAGAAGATGGAAGGAGAGAAGATCACCGCGGCGCTGGAGGAGGCAGATTAAGACGATCTGCCCAGCAACAGCCATTTCTGGTAAGTAAAAAAAAATGATTATTTTTTTTTTTTTAATTGTTACTAACATTTTTTTAAAGTTTTTGTTTTCAGGGTGTCCCACCACTTTAACAGAGGTCGATCATTTTATCCTTATCATGGGTGTATTTACTGTAAAAATATATATTAAATGATTTTAATGAGTACATAATTGCACTAATTATTTTTTTTTTTTGTATCTACCCTGAATTTAGCTATGATTGGAGAAATCTCCTGCATTTTTTTTACCTATAAAGAGTATTGTTGATATACATTGATGCTAATTATTTTATTCAGTAAACAGAGTAAATAAGGGTGCCCTGACCCTATTCTGCTCCCTCTGCTTGCAGATCTCTTGTTTGAGGATTACGGCACAATAGTGTACTTTGACAAAGAGATGAGGAATGGAATCTTCTTACGGTGTGTACACACAATCAATCAGGATCCTCTGGAGACACAATACAAAAACGTTCTTCAAAATTGATTTAAAACCAATTACATTCTTTAGCCAGACAGCAACGCACTGGTAGAGTGTCAGATTAGAATGTTGAATTAATTACATGCCTATACTAATAGATGAATTGGGGTCTTTTTTTTTTTTTATATATATACATATATATATATATATATATATATATATATATATATATATTTTTTTTTTATTTTTTTTTATTAATTTTCACATTATAAAAAATACTTACAGATTTATTCACATCAAAATCTTCCTCGATAAAGCATAAAAATACCTCTTCTCCCACCCCCCTCCCCCCCACATCCAGTCCCTCCCATCCTTTAATCTTATATGTCTCTTTTCTTCTTGCCCTCCTTCCCTCTCTTTAATTTTTGTTCCTTAAAGTGGATGTAAACTCGAAATTATTTTTTTCTTTTTTTATGTCATAATGTAGAGTATAAGATTTCCTATACTTTGAGCCCAGTCTTGCTACAGAGAGTTAATCCAGCTCTGAGCAATCCTTATTTTATTTTTCAGTGAGATAAATCTTGACAAACAGAATAACTTTGTCAAATCCTCCCCCTTGCTGTGAGTGACAGGTGATTTACATATCTCGTGCACTAGCCTAAGAGACATGCATTCTTTTTTAATTCCCTCCCACTCCTTTCTTCTGCTGCTCTGCAAGGATTGGCTGTTCCACACCTCAGTATGATTTGGCATGCTGAATTCATGTGGGGACTTTTCTGGGTTTTGACTGGATGTTAGTGAATCTTGGGCGGAAGATCAGTGTAAGAAATACACAGGAGAAAATGCATGTTGATTAGAGGAGTTTAGAGGTGGGTGGGGAGTCTACTGACATCAAGACTCCACCCACTGAGCCCTGGAAAACAGACCCACCCACAAAATCTCAATTTTTTCGGGTCTCATAGCAGACAGAGGGGAGACATTTGACAGATAAGTATACATGCAGGAGGCATGTATATCCTTCTAGATAACCAATATTGCAGTCGTTTAGAAAGGATGAGAGTGGGTTTACATCCACTTTAAATCGGTGTATCTTCTTGTGCAGTTAAATTCTGTCCAACATTTCTATATATTTGCAAACCTTTCTATTTTATCTTCACCAACATTACATAACTCTTCCATATTATATATTAACCCTATCTTTCTAACCCATTCTCCTGACATTGGACATTCTGGGTTTAACCAATGTCTTGGAATTACCATAAGCTTTTTGCCCCATTTATTATATGGGTTATCACTGTTTTTTTTATATATTCTTTAATTGTTAATTTACTATTGTGAAGTAAATAGGTTCTGGGTTTTTTAGGGATTTTCATTCCCGATATTTCCTGGATCGGTTGAATAATCTCCTGCCAAAATTTCTGTATTTTTGGGCATTCCCACCAAACATGTATCATTGTTCCTCTTAACCCACATGCCCTCCAACATAACGGTGATCTCTCTGGTTGGAATTTATGTATTTTAGTGGGTGTTCTCAAGGAGCCTACAATCTAAGCTCACCACACATGCTACATTTTAATTGTACAATCTCATTTAGATCTACTAGCAACTATGTAGTAAAAGTGTCTGCCTGGTTTGATACAGATTGATTGAATAGATTAGGCAGGTCCTCCTGGTCCCATGCTGGGATTTGAACCAAGGGCACCAGTATGGCAAGGCACAATGGCTAAGCCACTGTGCAGCCAAGTTAGCTTTACTAAGTGCATTGCTCTAAGGATAGCCGTGTTTCTTGCAAGAAATTAACATGATCACGTTATAATGCAGTGATTGAGTCATGTGGGGTTTCCCCAGGGGAACTTTACAAGCTCTTCCGGCTTCTGGAAGCTTTTTTTGTTGAATACAGAGATCTTTCAAATTGTTTAAAAACCTTGGAGCTAGCAGGTTTGGAAAACTTAAAAGGAGCATTTCCCCGTGCTTGGACTACTAACAGCCATTGGTGGAGCTGAAGAGACAATCACTCACCAAGTCCCAGTCCCATCATTCACCAAGCCAAGGGTGACAAGGATGGGATGTAGGGAGAAGGTAGGTGTATAGGTGAGAAGGATGGGAATGTAGGGAGAAGGTAGGTATATAGGTGACAGTGGTGAAGGTAGGTCCTTCAAAACTTAGTAAGAGATCAGAGACACTGGGGTTGATTTACTAAAGAGAACTAGACTGTGCACTTTGCAAGTGCAATTACTCCAGAGCTGAACAATTAGATGGAGCTTCTCTTTGCAAAGAATTTTTTTTTTAACTTACCAGAAATGGCTGTTGCTAGGCAGATTGTCCTAATCTGCCACTTCCTACACCGCGGTGATCTTCAGTCTTCTCCTCCTCACGTTGTCTTCTGGGGAATGGGGCGCGCTGTGTTCTGGGAACTGTGTGTGTCCCAGAACACAGCCGCCATTCACAAAGCGTTGCGCGACTCGCGCATGCGCAGTAGGAAGCGGGCAGTGAAGCCGCAAGATGGTGGTGCTGGGACACGAGAGCCGAGGGACGGGTCGGCCTCGGGAGGCTGACATCGCGGGCACCCTGGACAGGTAAGTGTGCTTATTAAAAGTCAGCAGCTACAGTGTTTGTAGCTGCTGACTTTAAGAAAAAAAAATTTCAGCTGGCCCACCGCTTTAAGGAGGAGGATTAAAGTGGTTGCAAAGGCAGATTTTTTTTTATCTTAGTGCATTCTATGTGTGCAGCAGCTGCCCCAGCACCCTCTATTACTTACCTGAGCCCTATCTCTGTCCAGAGATGTCCACGAGTGACTCACGCTGCTGTCAATCAAAGTCAGTTAGCCAATCAGGAGAGAGAGGGGGCAGGGCTGAAGCGGGGCTCCGTGTCTGAACAGACACAGAGCTGTGGCTAGGCTCAGGTGACCCCATAGCAAGCTGTTTGCTGTGGGGGCACTCGACAGGAGGGAGGGGCCAAGATCAACGAAGAGGGACCAGAGAAGAGGAGGATCCAGGCTGCTCTGTGCAAATCCACTGCAACAGAGCAGGTAAGTATAGCATGTATGTTATTTTTATAGAAAAAAAAAAAACGGGACTTTACAATCACTTTAAATAACTTTCACACAAGTATCTTCACTGTCTATTTCTTGCACTGGTCTTATTAATACCCTCTCTTCTCCAGCACTGTTTATCTGTAGTAGGAGGAAGACAATGTAGTAACAGAAAGGTAGGAGAGAAAAAAATGACAAATGCCCTTGCACAATTGAGTTTTGCTGTTCTCTTTGCTTCATTGACCTACCTCCAGTCATTAAAGGAAATCTATGATCACAGCATACACTTTCATTTTATAACATCAGCATTATAATAACAATACAAATAATTGTGATATTTTTCAATCCAGTATAAGCTTACTTGAAAAATCTCCTTCCATGTTCTGAGTGCTGCCTGTCTGCTAGCCATCTCTTTCCACAACATTTTAGGTTCTGCAAATGTAATAAATTCATGAAATGTAATGCATGAATCTATCTATGGTGATTAGATTGGTGCAGGAGGGGGTGCTCTTGCGCCCTTTATGGACGCACCGCCACTGTTCTCTACATACTTTGCAGCTTCTCCTCTGCTGTTTATTTTCAATTCCTAGGGACTACATATCCCATGGTACATTTCTGCCTGCAAGTAGTGATTTCTGTACTGACTCCGCCTCCTGAAACTCCTCCTCTCAACACCTCTGGAGTTTAGAAGGCAGACTCTGTAAAATGTGAGACACAGCAGTCCCTACTCATAAGGCACAGTGAATACATTTTACAGAATTCCAGGAAATAAATGTGTGGGAATCCTCATAAAGTAAGTTTATAAATTTCAAGACCATTCAGACAGTGGTCTCAAAATAGTGGCCCGCGGGCTGGTTATAAATGGCCCGCATCGGTGATCCTGGACGGGTTTGCACCGAAATCAAAACAGAGAGAGAGAGGCGACAGGCAGCTGCTGGTGCAGAAGTTTTTAATAAAATAAATGCTTAAAAACAAACAGTCTGCTCACTCTCCATGTCAGAGCTGTAGGGATGTCAGTCTGTGAAGTCGGCTATACCATCCTCCCCTCCCATCCACGCTGCTCTTATCACTGAATCTCTGGAGGAAGCCAATAATACAGAGCTGCGGGGAGACTGCAGTGAGCTGTCAGCCTGGGATGCTGTGACCAATCAGAGTGTTCCGGAGGCTTAACCACGCCTCCATCATCAGAGGCTGACAGTTCACATGAGTTTCCCATGGCTCTTTGTTTCCTCCAGAGATTCAGTGATAAGAGCAGCGTGGATCGGAGGGGAGAATGGAAAAGCCGACGTCACAGACTGACATATACAGCTCTGACATGGAGAGTGAGTGCACTGTTTGTTTTTAAGCATTTATTTTATTAAAAACTTCTGCACCAGCAGCTGCCTATCGCCTCTCTCTCCCTTATGTTTTGACCCTTCTGTGTTTGCCCCTCCTTCTGTGTATTTACCACCCCCTCCTGTGTATTTGCACCCCCATCCTGTGTATTTGCACCCCCCTCCTGTGTATTTGCCACCCCCTCCTGTGTATTTGCACCCCCTCCTCTGTAATTGCACCCCCATCCTCTGTAATTGCCCCCCAACTCTGTAATTGTCCCCCCTCCTCTGTAATTGCCCCCCTCCTCTAATTGCCCCCCCAATCTCTGTAATTGTCCCCCCTCCTCTGTAATTTCTCCCCACGATCGCCGCTCTGAACCCCCTGTGGTCCGGGCCTCCCTGTGTGCTGGGGCCCCGTGATACCCCCTGTCGGCTGCCATGGGGGTATTGCAGGGAGGAGGATGTGTGCTGGTAGGGGAAGAAGATTTGTAATAGGAGGGAATGGGGATAATGGCACCCCAATCACAAAGCAAAACTTCTTTTGGGTGACCGGCATCCCACAATTCTGTTTACGTGATTTTGCTGCGATTTGTCGGGCGTCAATTGCTGCAAAATCGCACCGCGGTTGGGGTGCCATGCCTTGCGCCTCTAAACTGTTCGGGTTTGGTGGGAAAAGGTGGCAACCCTAGGGGGAGGCACCAAAGAGCTTTGTCTCCGTCTCCTGTGTCCTCTCTGCTGCACGCTGCTGCAGCCCAGAGAGAGAACAGAGCGGAGGAAGGAGCGGAGAAAGGATATGCCCATCACCCCACCCATCGCTCCACCCACCTAGGCACTGGTGATCGATCCTGCTGCCACCTCAGGGCGAGAGATAGTGTCCTTTTCTGGGTGCCCTGTCACTAGGCATGTGTGTAAGCCAGGAGCTGACAGGAGGAGAGGTGAGTGAGCCATCACACTGAGGCAAGTCCTTAGTGGGGTGGCTGGGGTATTTATGGAGTGTGGGGGGTATTTATGGAGTGTGAGGGGTATTTGTGCAGTGTGGGGGGTATTTGTGCAGTGTGGTGGGTATTTATATAGTGTGGGGGGTAATTCTGGGTTTAATAATGTTTTGCTGACATCAGTGCTGGGTTTAATAATGCGTTTTGCTGACATCAGTGCTGGGTTTAATAATGCGTTTTGCTGACATCAGTGCTGGGTTTAATAATGCTTTTTGCTGACATCAGTGCTGGGTTTAATAATGCGTTTTGCTGACATCAGTGCTGGGTTTAATAATGCGATTTGCTGACATCAGTGCTGGGTTTAATAATGTGATTTGCTGACATCAGTGCTTGGTTAATAATGCGTTTGCTGACATCAGTGCTGGGTTAAATAATGCATTTGCTGACTTCAGTGCTGGGTTTAATAATGCTTTTTGCTGACATCAGTGCTGGGTTTAATAAAGCGTTTTGCTGACATCAGTGCTGGGTTTAATAATGCGATTTGCTGACATCAGTGCTGGGTTTAATAATGCGTTTTGCTGACATCAGTGCTGGGTTTAAAAATGCGATTTGCTGACATCAGTGCTGGGTTAATAATGCGTTTGCTGACATCAGTGCTGGGTTAATAATGCGTTTGCTGACATCAGTGCTGGGTTCAATAATGCATTTGCTGACATCAGTGCTGGGGGTTAATAATGCCTTTGCTGACATCAGTGCTGGGTTAATAATGCGTTTTCTGACATTGGTGCTGGGTTAATAATGCGTTTTGCTGACATCAGTGCTGGGGGTTAATAATGCATTTGCTGACATCAGTGCTGGGTTAATAATGTGTTTTCTGAAATTGGTGCTGGGTTAATAATGCGTTTTGCTGACATCAGTGCTGGGGGTTAATAGTTCTCAGAAGGGGAACTGTAAGCTCAGCACACAAATATACACACATTGGGGGTTATTTACTAAAGGCAAATCCACTTTGCACTGCAAGTGCACTTGGAAGTACAGTCGCTGTAGATCTGAGGGGGACATGCAAGGAAAAAGTTTGCATGCGGCCACCATGGGATATGAAAACTTGTCATGTGGCCCTCAGGTAATTTGAGTTTGAGACCCCTGATTCAGAGTAATAGCAGTAGGCTAGAAATAATTGAAATGCAGTGTGGAAATGAATATGTGACTTTACATTTTGACCATAGATGCACTTTGATGAAAATTTCCATTTCACCAAAGGTACACTGCACTGCTTGCTTAGTGTTACTAAACCCAGGACCCGGCATTCACTATATCTGGTCTCCCACAGTACACAGAACATGGAAATGCAATTATTTTAGTAAATATAAACTGTTAAATACCTTTTCTCATTAGAAGACTGCAGTATATAGCAGTCTTGTGATTTCAATCAGTGTCTGGTTAAAGCTTGTAGGAGGAGTTTTCATTCTGCTCTGACTGTCCTATAAGGCTGCAGGACCCCTGACCTTTTCTCTGGACAGTGCTGATTGGCCCTTTGCTGATCACATGCACTCTCCCAAGAAAAAAAGCTTTCTAGCAATACACACCAAGCTGAGCATTTGCAGCTTGTCCCCAAGGCTCGGTTCTATCAGGAGAGGGATCGGGGACAGTAGAAGAAGGGGAGGAACAGAGAAGCCAGAGGATCAAACAGCTTTTTTTTTTACACAATGCAGAGGATTAACCTCTTAGGTTCCACAGTGAGTATAACAAGCATGCTTTATTGTATATACAGACTGATTTTACTGTTGTGGGTTTAGTTAAATTTTAAAGTAATTCTAAAGCCTATGTTTTTTTACCTATTCATTCTATGCATTAAGGTACAAAACCTTCTGTGTAGCAGAATCCCCCCTGCCCCCCCCATACTTACCTGAGCCCATTCTCGATCAAGTGCTGTGCATGAAAGCCGAGGCTCTCCCGACTCAAATGCTGTAGCGGGTGATGGGGCCGAGCTCCTTGGATTGTGCCAATGGACACAGACAAGGTGGCTTGAGAGCAAGCCTGCACGAGAGCCCACATAGGAAGCGGCTTTCTATGGGGGCACTCGCCGACGAGGGGGAGGCATGTACATAAGTTTAACATGTTTATTATATTATTTAAAAATAAAATTACTTTAATATGAACCTGCGAGGATGGAAATGTGTGGGCAGGGATTGCCCAGCCCTGAGAACATTAGTTGATCACTATTTTCCATGCACTGCACTGGAAAATTGACACTGAACAAGTGATGGCAAAAAAGTGCTCCATCGAGTCTACCCCCCTTTTTGTTTTGTTTTATTGTTTTCTTTTGTAACCTGTTTTTGTCTGAGTATTGAACTATATTTATCCCAAATACAACAGAAAGCCAAGCGCAAAAAATTAAAACCAAGGAAGCCTTTATAATGGTGCCACACTATGCCACTGCACCCAAACTCTAGTGACCAAATGAGGAAAAGCAGAAAAAAACAAATAGTGGAGCGCTGATCCAAAGAGTGGCAGTCAGTAAAGGATAGAATCCATGTTACCATATGCACTTTATTGGTGAACAAGAGGTACACATGTCACGGCAACGATAATTAATGAAACAATTAAAAGTGCCTAAAGAGCACATGGACCTCAGGTTACATGGGCCACCCTGTTATGTAAACTGGTCGCCCCCCCCCCCCCCCGTGACACCAGGGGAAGCCATGGGGTAGTCCCTGTGCGTCAGAGGGGGCGGAGTCACCCGGGTACGTCACCGTGTGGCCCCGCCCTCAGATATATAAGAACTGTCAAAGGCGCTGAAGCGTTTTTTATTTCTTTTTTGGTCCGTCGCCGGTGCAATAGAAGAAGATAAATGGACTTTGTGGGACATTTAAATTTTTTTATTTTTTAATAAAGGGCTTGTCCCAAGCTGTGTCTTGTTTTTTTTTAAACATTTTGACACTTTTTTTGTGAAATGGTAGAGGTACAATGTACCCGTTACCATTTCACACAGGGGGGGAGGCTGGGATCTGGGGGTCCCCTTCCAGATTCCGATAAGCCCCCTGCCCGCAGACCCCCACAACCACTGGGCAAGGGTTGTGGGGATGAGGCCCTTGTCCACATCAACATGGGGACAAGGTGCTTTGGGGGGCTACCCCAAAGCACCCTCCCCATGTTGAGGGCATGTGGCCTGGTATGGTTCAGGAGGGGGGGCTCTCTCTCATCCCCCTTCTTTTCCTGCAGCCTGCCAGGTTTGCGTGCTCAGATAAGGGTCTGGTATGGATTTTGGGGGGACCCCTACGACATTTTTTTTATTTTGGCGCAGGGTTCCCCTTAAAATACATACCAGGCCTGAAAGTGGATGTAAACCCACTCTCATCCTTTCTAAACGACTGGAATATTGGTTATCTAGAACAGTGTTTCTCAACTCCAGTCCTCAAGGCACACCAACAGGTCATGTTTTCAGGATTTCCCTCAGATGAAATGGCTGTGGTAATTACTAAGGCAGTGAAAACTGATCAAATCACCTGTACAAAATAGTGTAAATCCTGAAAACATGACCTGTTGGAGCTCCTTGAGAACTGGAGTTAAGAAACACTGATCTAGAAGGATATACATGCCTCCTGCATGAATACTTATCTGTCAATTCTCTCCCCTCTGTCTGCTATGAGACCCGAAAAACTGCAGATTTTGTGGGTGGGTCTGTTTTCCAGAGCTCAGTGGGTGGAGTCGTGATGTCAGTAGACTCCCCGCCCACCTTTACACTCCCCTTATTAACATGCATTTTCTCCTGTGGATTTCTTACACTGAACTTTTATGATCTCTAACATCCAGTCAAAACCCAGAAAAGTCCCCACATGACTTCAGCATGTCAAATCATGCTGAGGTGTGGATCAGCCAATCCTTGCAGAGCTGCTGAAGAAAGGAGTGGGGATGGGAATTAAAAAATAATGCATGTCTTAGGCTAGTGCACGGGATATGTAAATCACCTGTCAATCACAGCAAGGGGGAAGAACGGACAAAGTTTTCACAGTTTGTCTGTTTTATTTCACTGAAAAAAGATATGATGATTGCTCAGAGCTGGATTAACTCTTTGTGGCAAGACTGGGCAGAGCTGATCTGAAATCCCATACCCATATATAGTGCCAGACGAAAAAAAATAAAACATTTTGGGTTTACATCCACTTGAAGGGTCTGGTATGGATTTTGGGGGGGGGACCCCACGCCTTTTTTTTAAAAAAAATTAGGCGCCGGGTTCCCCTTAATTTCCATATCAGACCCGAAGGGCCTGGTATGGATTTTAGGGGGACCCCCACGCAATTTTTTTTTTTTTGGTTCGGGGTTCCCATTAATATTTATACCAGACCCAAAGGGTCTGGTAATGGACTGGGGGGGATCCCATGCTCTTTTTTTTCAATGAATTTTATCTTTATTGCTGAGACCTGACAATTCATTACAGCCGCGAGCCGCTTTAAATTACAATTTTTCCTATAGAAATGTCATTTTGCTGTGGTACTGTTCTAAACACGGGAAAAATGTGCCACTTTACAGGCATACTATAGACAACCCCCAAGCAAGATATTTAAAGGAATATTACATTTTAATTCTTTCACTTTAAGCATTAAAAAAATCACTGCTCCTGAAAAAACTGACGTTTTAAAAAAAATTTTTTGCATTGATAAATGTCCCCTGGGGCAGGACCCAGGTCCCCAAACACTTTTTATGACAATAACTTGCATATAAGTCACCGATCGCCGCCATTACTAGTAAAATTAAATAAAAATATTCCATAGTTTGTAGATGCTATAACTTAAACCCCCCGCTAGCAGCCGAATAAAGGGTTAAATGTGCCTGTGTATCTCCGATGCCGAAGCGATTTGCATGCGCTTCGGCAGCGGTGCCCATTCATTTCAATGGGCAGGAGCCCATTGAATGCTGCTTGCAAGTATTTTTGTTAACGTTCTGCCAGCGCAGCGTCCCAGTGTGAAAGCACTCAGGCTTTCACATTGGGACTGCAGGGGAGGTGTTTTTCAGGCGCTTTACAGGTGCTATTTTTAGCCCCAAAAGAGCCTGAAAACGCCCCAATGTGAAAGGGGTCTAATGTGCAGCCCACAAACCTGAATCAACTGTGTAATGCTATCATGTCAATATGGACCAAAACCTTTGAGGAATGTTTCCAACACTTTGTTGAATCTATGCCATGAAGAATTAAGGCAGTTCTGAAGGCAAAAGGGGGTCCAACCTGCTACTAGCAAGGGGTACCTAATAAAGTGGATGTTGAGTGCAAAGCACAGTGATGATGCCACTGCTACATGACTAGGGTAGCTAAGAGCTAACCACCCAACTGACCAAATGCTCCCTCATTATAACCAATGCCACCCCCTTACTTATAGAACCACACAACACATGGGGTGGGGTTAAATGGCCAAAATCGTCCTTTTATTAACAAACAGCTTTATTTTAAATAACTAACATAATAATTCTGACCTAATCCAGATACATTGATTTTGAGATCATTGACAGTACCATATACCCCCTAACATTTTTGTGTTTGAGGCACCAGCTAACTGAGTTGCCACCCCAGCCGCAACCTACTGAATCAGAGCCTAAACCCAACTGACCTCAGTCACCCAGGGTTCTTAACAATACCTGGTCACTAAGCCGAGAACCGTTCCCACACGAGGATACTATACCTCAGATGGTTCCCCACTGTTTACCCAATGACCAGATTTAGATCGCCGTCAAGGACCCCAAAACGCCATTACAGAAAATAAACAGCAAAAAAACAACTTAACCACAACAAAAGTGGCAGGAGGGAGAGATGTTCGTCCCCCCATTCCTACACGGCAACTGCTGAAGCCCCGGCTACCCAGCAACTAATACCATCTAAGCTCCCCCCAGCTCCCTTTCTCCATGGCCAATGGATAAGAGCCTAGTTTAAAAGACAATACCTTATGTTAACCCGCCGTTGACTGGATACCCTTACCACCCTGTCATGTATCTCCTACGCTGAATGTGTGCCTGCTCAGCTACGGTCCTTTGTTTACAAGGTAGTATGAGTGCTTGCAAAAGCATTTGTTGTACACAAAGTGGATTTATATCCTTTGTTACTTTTGAGGAATATATAGTATTCGAATCAAAATGTTTGTGTCCGGAGTTCATCTTTAAAGCGGATTTCCACCCAAAAGTGGAACTTCCTCTAATTTGCACCTTTTGGCACCTTTCGGGAACCCAATTGGCACCTTTCGGGAAGGAGGGGGGACAGGATACCTGTCTTTGACAGGTATCCTGTTCCCACCTTCAGGAGTCTGGGCCGCGACCCGTGACATCACTGCTGGGCTCCCTCTTCCTCTCCCTGTCGCCGGGCCAGTAGGAGAGAGGAGCGGTAGGGTTCCCGGCGTGAAGCCGTAAGGCAACACTGCCGGGTACCCTCACCCGCAATGGCTGCAGCACCTGACAGCCGATGGAAACATCAGCTGCGGTGCCAACATCGCTGGACTCCAGGACAGGTAATGCCGCGTACATGCGATCGGAATTTCGGACAGCAAGAGACCGATGAGAGCTTTTCGTTGGAAAATGCGACCGTGTGTATGCTCCATCGGACTTTTGATGGCCGAATTTCCGCCAGCAAAAGTTTGAGAGCATGTTCTCAATTTTTCTGATTGGAAATTCCGATCGTCTTTACCAATTCCGACGTGCAAAATTCCTACGCATGTTCAGAAACAATTCGACGCATGCTCGGAAGCATTGAACTTCATTTTCTCGGCTCGTCGTAGTGTTGTACATCACCGCGTTCTTGACAGTTGAAAGTTCAGACAACTTTTGTGTGATCGTGTATGCAAGCCAAGCTTGAGCGGAATTCCATCGGAAAAAACATCCAAGATTTTTTCGACGGAAAATCCGCTTGTGTGTACGCGGCATAAGTGTACTATTGTTAAAAGCCAACTCCTGCAGTGTGTAGCTGCTGGCTTTTAATTTAAATGTTTTTATTTTATTTGGGCAGAACACCGCTTTAAGCTTTTATTTGGATGCATTCACTTTATATGCAAAGCAACCTGCAATGAATGATGTTGAGTGTAAACCAGGTACATGCAAACACTGCTTGTTCTCTGTCTGAGTACGATATATCAGCATATGTTACTCTGAAAAAAAAAGGAAACAAAAAATCAAGTAGTACAACTGTCCCATTATTCTGGATTTCTCATATTACAAGAATTGTCTGTGTGCTACAATCACAGCAGGCACATATGTATGTTCTTCTGCTTATGTCAGTAATTGGAATGGGGCATAGGATATGCAATCACACAGTCTGCTGACATTAGCACAGTGAAGCGTAGTGTGTCTAGTACCATACATTATTATTATAAGCCATTCTCCTGAATATATATATATATGTTCCTAAGCATGCAAAAAAAAGTGAACCCGGTGTTAACCCTTTAATTTCCAGCGCCCGCTCTTACGTTTTTTCGACATTTGTGATGCACCTTCCAGAGGTAACCTCAGCTGCACAGTCAGCCTCTTCTCCTCCCTACCCCCAGCCCCCATCCCTACTCACACTACTACTATGCAGAGAGATGAGAGAAGGAATTTGGTGTGAATGTCAGAGGAGGGACCCAGGAGGGGAGGTATGGGAAGATAATGAGAGGGTGGGATGCAGGGATTTGGAGGATCCGAGAAGGGTGGGATAGTGAAATAAAGAGGTGGGAAAACAGAGGGGAGGGATATGGGAAGAAACAGACAGACAGAAAGACAGAGAGAATTGGAGGAACAAGGGAGGCAAAGAGAAAATGTAGAAAGGGGAGGGATAGAGAGAGGCACAAAGGGGGGGAACTTTGCCCTAACTAGTCACTCTGTTCCTGACATTTAACTGGAGGCACTACACTGACAGCATTACCATACTGGGACTCGCTGGTGCTGGCTAGAACACTAATGAGCAGGAGGAGTTTCGCAGTGACACCAGCAGGACACCTTGGTGTCACCATTCCTATGGGAAGCCAATGATTGTATCTCATCTAAGGAGGACAGACACCCCCCCCCCCCCATCCCTCTCCTCTGCAGTTACCTCTAGGTGAAGTTGCACTGCTCTGGACCAGAGAAGGAATCTTATGAGAGTCATCATTATTCATGCCCTACAGCAAAACTCAGCAAGCCTTCCTGAACGTCACCTGTGCCCACTGTGCTGCCAATCATCCTCCCTTGTCTATATGAGAATGTATGGCAGAGGACAGCCATGGGGCATCAGAGAACCCTTTGTATAATGCAGTGAGTACTGATGACAACTTTTATTTGGGGAATATTATTGCACATCCATTACATTCCCAGTGCAGTGACTTTAATGTTGCCAAACCACAGTCCTGCCAGTCTTGTACAGGTTGTATGTCTTCTGCCATCAAGACACCTTCCAACCTTGGGAAACCTGTATAGCACTTTACAGAGTAAAACTTGTACTCTTCCATGTGTGGAATTCATAGGATCATGCGGTCATATGGAAGGGATTGGTGAGCGCACCTGCCATTGCAGTCCTCTGTAGCCCACCTGGCATGTAGCCTTGGCTTTCTGTAACACCACTCAGCATGATGCTGCCATCAGGATATGCTTTGCTCTTGCCAATGATGTTCTTCAATATGAACTGCCTAGACCAGGAACCAGGTCACCATGAATTGGAGCTGCCACTACAGTACTATGATGACAATGGTGAGTGAAGTTTATGTAAATAATCCATTGGTTTTTACTGTAACATTAGTATAAGGCATTGATGTACATGAATAAATCCCTGAGGTTCTAGATTATGACCACATAAAATAACAGATAGCGGATAGCGCTGCACAGGTATTTCGTTTGCTCTAATAAATAATATTTATTATGAGTTATGTCAGTTTGTACACTAATCAGAGCACTTGTTTTGCAGGGATAAAGGATCAACCTTTTATCTGATTACAAATAAACCATGGGAATGGATTGTTAGATGCAGCATATTATGAAGGAGGCTACATTAACCACTTCAGCCCCGGAAGATTTTACCCCCCTTCCTGACCACAGCACTTTTTGAGATTCGGCACTGCGTCGATTTAACTGACAATTGCACGGTCGTGCTGCGTGGCTCCCAAATAAAATTGATGTCCTTTTTTTCCCACAAACAGAGCTTTCTTTTGGTGCTATTTGTTCATCTCTACGGTTTTTATTTTTTGCGCTATAAACAAAAAAATAGGGACAATTTTGAAAAAAAAAACATAATTTTTGACTTTTTGCTATAATAAATATCCCCAAAAAATATATATAAAAAAATAGTTTTCCTCAGTTTAGGCCGATACGTATTCTTCTACATATTTTTGGTGAAAAAAAATCGCAATAAGCGTTTATTGATTGGTTTGCGCAAAAGTTATAGCGTCTACAAAATAGGGGATAGTTTTATGGCATTTTTATTAATATTTTTTTTTTTTTACTATTAATGGCGGCGATCATCAATTTTTATTGTGACTGCGACATTATGGCGGACACATCGGACAATTTTGACACATTTTTGGGACCATTGTCATTTATACAGCAATCAGTGTGATTAAAAATGCATTGATTACAGGGGGTCCCCTACTTACAAACATCCGACTTACAAACGACTCCTACTTACAAACGGAGGGAGACAACAGGAAGTGAGAGGAAATCCACCCCTAGGAAGGGAAATTCACTCCTGTAAGAGTTAATATGGGAAAAAGGTGTCTCCACTGATGCTTTATCACCAGTCCATATTTCCCTAACAACCCAAAATTTTAAAAATCCAATTGTCATTGGGACAAAAGGTGAGGTGAAATCTTCTGAACAGGGGCACAGACAGCAAAACAGATGTTACAGGGGTGATAACCCTTCTCTATGTTATCTAAAAAACTTAAAAATAGATTTTTTGGCTGGAGCTACACTTAAAAAATGTACCTGTTCTGACTTACAAACAGATTAAACTTAAGAACAAACCTACAGTCCCTATCTTGTTTGTAACCCGGGGACCCCCTGTACTGTGTAAATGTGACTGGCAGTGAAGGGGTTAACACTAGGTGGTGCTGTAGGGGTTAAGTGTGTCCTAGGGAGTGATTCTAACTGTGGGGGGGAGGGGCTACGTGTGACACATCACTGATCACCGCTCCCGATTACAGGGAGCTGTGATCAGTGACAGTGTCATTAGGCAGAACGGGGAGATGCTTGTTTACATTAGCATCTCCCCATTCTTCCTCACCGTGAGACAATTGCGGGTATCCCCGCGGACATCGAGTCTGCGGGACCCACAGTCACGGAGCTCCCGCAAGCCGCCTCTTAAAGGGCAACATACAGGTACGTGATTCTGCCTGTACGTGCCCTTCTGCCGGAGTATATCAGCATGAGGCAGTTGGGAAGCGGTTAAATAGTCATGGTAGTATCCAGATTTGGTTTGGTTTTCAGGATTGAAAAGATTATGGATTTGGCATTACCCTTATATCATCTGCAGATAAATGCATTTCTGCAAAACAGTGTTGTTGATTTACCAAAGGCAAATAGACTGTGCGCTTTGCAAGTGCAGTTGCTGCAGAGCTTAGTAAGTAAGGGAGAACTATGCCGACCTCCATCATCCAACCATGTGCAAACAGAAAATATATTTTTTTAAATTTCCTTGCATGTGATTGGGTATTTTTTGTAAAGTGAAGCTTTACCTAATTTACTAAACTCGGGAGCAACTGCACTTGCACAGTCTGTTTGCTTTTAGTAACTCAATCCCAGGGAATGCATATGCATTAAACGAAGTACAAAGTTCTTTAAAAATTGGGAATGCATGGGTCAGTTTTTTTTTTTTTTTTTTGATCAGCCGGCTGGCTGAACAGATTTCCCATGCATAAGCACTGTGGATAGAGTCCCCTTGCTGTGTTATTGTATTCTGATAACAGATTACACTGATTAGCGCAGCAGCCAATTGGCTGCACCTCTGTTCGAACAAAAGTATTCCAATAAGCCCGTTCATCAGAAGTCATTCATTAGATGAACTTCTCGCAAGCAGGTACAGCCATAGATGGATGGGAATTTGGAAATTTGGCCAGTCCTTGCTGAACCAGGCACATTTTAATCCATCTATGGCCAGCCATTCTCATGAAGAGTTCAGAGGTTCCTTGAGTTGAACTCCCATCTAATGGTGCCTGCATAGTTCATCTCCAGGAGCATGACACCAATGATCTTTTTAGCTGTCGATAAGGGTGGCAGTCTAACCACCAGTGTAAGGGGGGGGGGGGGGGGGGGGGGCTATCTTTCCACTGACCAGCAATTTAAGGAGTATTTTCCTAATGAACCCTGATGGACTAACTTTAGCAGGGCTGAGACCTGAAGGGTATTTAACTGGTTCCTTCATTGGGTTAAAACGTTGAGAAAGGTTGTTCTAACTTGCAACACTTTAAAGGTCAGTTAGGGGCATTTCACACCCTTGCAGTGCGTTTTCCCATGTCACATTTTCATGCGCGTTTTACACACTTTTCTATGCACACTACCAATAAACTTTATTAGAGAATGTGTTTTGACGAAAGAGCATCAAAGTTCTGCGTGCTTCATCTTAGATGTGCTTTCATAAAAATGCACATTCTATGGAGTTCAATCGGAGAGCGCCTAAAAACGCATGTAAAACATGATGCACCAAAAACGTAGCACACAGATGTGACCTGGCTCTTAACCTCCCTGGCGGTATGATTCTGTCCGGAATTTAGTGCTGAAAGCGGTACAATTATTTTGCATGGAAATTTGGCGTTTTTATATTGTAGGCATGCAATTCTTATGAATAACTCACTTAAATCTGTCCGAACCAGAGTCTAGTAGACATCCCGGGTATGATAAAGTTTGAAACACAAAATCATAAATTATAATATAATAAAAATATATATAAAAATGATTCAATAATGTAATCAAATCAAAAACACTGAAATTTGCTCAGTTGCAGAATAGTCGCTGTCATTAAATTTATTGTTTGATGATAAATTGTGATTCTAATTTTTTATCGGTGTTTTCTAGCTGGTCTAAAACCACTTTTGACATAAAGGGACACTTTTTGGTTGCTATGGACAATCTCCAGTTTCCAGGCAGAAAAAAAATCTTTTTATTATATAAAATGACATGCAGGGCACTGGGCAGACCACTAGGGACAAAGGGGATGTGTATTTTTTGTATACAGTACTGTAATCTGTAAGATTACAGTACTGTATGTGTGTTGTGTTTTTAAACTTTTTTGAATTTGGAGCCGATCTCCGCTCCCGTGCATCGTAACGTCGCAGGGAACGGAGATCAGCGGCACTCGGGCACTGTGTGAATCGAGCGAATGGACGGCTCGCACACACAGCGGGGAGACATCGCAGGATCCAGGGGACAAAGTAAGTAACTTCCCCCTGTATCCTGCAACGCAGCCCGAGTCTGGCTCGGGGTTACCGCTCCTGGCAGAAAAAACTGAACCCGAGCCAGACTCGGGATTACCGCCAAGGAGGTTAAAGGGACACTAAACTCTGGTTTAAAATAAAAATGTATTCAGGTATGTATTCTTAACTCAAAAACGACCTTCTATTGCTCTCAGCCTATTCCAAATCTCCATACTTTCTGCTGTGATCTGACTTCCTGTAACATGGTAACTATGGTCATTCTTCTTGGTCCCCCTGGATGGAGAAATGTAGCCCCCGTCTTTTGTTCGCTCCGGAGATGGACCAGGCACTATGAACTATGGGACTTGTAGTGTGCATAAAGCAGTTCACATGATTGCAACTAACATGTACTGATTGTTCCAAACAAGTGGAAGTTTGTAAGTGGGAGGGAGAAGGAGACATTCAGGAGTTTACAAAAAACATTACAAATAGGCAGAAAAACCTGGTAAGAAACAATTTCATGAAAAATAGATTACAGGGCTATTGTAAAGCTATATATAAAAAAAAATATTATACTTAGCTATCCTCCTCTTCATGGGGCCCCAGCCGGTGCTCCTCCCCCTGCTGGGTGCCCCCATAGCAAGCTGCTTGCTGTAGGGGCACACATGGGTTCACTTCTGGGGGCGAGCTGGACAAAGAAGCCTTCCTTTAGAGCGAATAAGGGTATTGCTTAGTGCCGCATTAACCCTACATTTTTGTAATGAATGAACGCTGAAGGTCTCAGTCACCTAAATGCTTCTAATATCACTTGAGAATTGTGAGATCCCATTGTTGGTGCCCCCCCCCCCCCCCCATCATGAAGACATGCTCATTCAGCTGTAGTGGTGATGATGGCGGTGGCGGTTGTGGTGATACTCTTCCTATTTAGAAACATAGAAAAGTGACAGCAGATAGAGGCAGAGTAGTCCATTGAGTATGCCCATTGTTTTTTTTGTTTTTGTTTTTTTGTCGTTTTTTTTTTTTTTGGTTTTCGTTAACTTTATTCTCTGACTATAGATATATATTTCTCCCAAGCATGTTTGAAGCCATTTACTGTTGACTATCTCACTACCTCTGCTGGAAGTCTATTCCAAACATCAAATACCCTTTGAGTAAAATACCATTCTCTAAGATTAGTTTTGAACTTTCCTCCAGTTAGTTTGAGGTCATGTCCCCGTGTTCTTGAAAAAAAAAACAATATTTTTTACTTTTTGCTATACTAAATATCCCCCAAAAATATATAAAAATATAGTTTTTTTCCTCAGTTTAGGCCGATACGTATTCTTCTACATATTTTTGGTAAAAAAAAATCGCAATTAGCGATTATTGATTGGTTTGCGCAAAAGTTATAGTGTTTACAAAATAGGGGATAGTTTTATAGCATTTTTATTAATATATTTTTTTTACTAGTAATGGTGGCGATCTGTGATTTTTATTGTGACTGCGACATTATGGCGGACATTTTTGACACATTTTTTTTAACCATTGTCATTTATACAGCAATCAGTGCTATTTAAATGCATTGATTCCTGTATAAATGACACTGGCAGTGAAGGGGTTAACCACTAGGGGGCGGAGTTAATATGTTCACTGGGAGTGATTCTTACTGTGGGGGGAGGGGACTCACAAGGGGAGGAGACCGATCGGTGTTTCTCTGTACAGAGAACACACCATCGGCTCCTCTCCTCTGACAGGACCGTTGATCTGTGTGTTTACACACACAGATCCACGGTCCCGCTGTGTTACCGGGCAATCGCGGGTGCCCAGCGGACATCACGGCCGCTGGGCACGCGCATCGGGTGCCCAGTGACACGGCGAGCGCGCACACGCGCGCTCCCTGGAGTGCAGTGAAGGGGAGGACGTCATATGACGTTCTCCCTCGCTGAGAGCTGCGCCGCCTGGCCGTCAATTGACGGCCGGCGGTCGCGAGGTAGTTAAAGTGGTTGTAAACCACCTACAGGTAAGCCTAGATTAAGGCTTACCTGTAGGTCCAAGAAATATCTCCTAAACCTACACGGTTTAGGAGATATTTGCCAAAAGACAGGCGCGCTGTCTACGGCGCATGTGCCGTAGACAGTGGCGCGCCGCTGTTAACGGCGATATGCCACGAGTGGCGGTTCCCGTGCGCATGCGTGGAAGTGACGTCATTGCGGCTCCGTCGAATGACAGCGCTGGAGCAGCGAGACCCACCAAGAAGATGGAGGCTCCGTACACAAGGGGACAGCGGTGACTTTGCTGGCTCCTGTGTCAGGTAAGTGACACATAATGGATTACTATGTGATGCATAGTAGTCCATTATGCTTTACCTTTGCAGGGAAACAAAGAGGAAGTAAACCCATCAGGGTTTACTTCCTCTTTAATGGGATAATAATGAAGCTGCTTTGCTGGTGATACTGATGGAGTTATTGCAAACTCATTTTCAAAGGCTTTTTTTTTCAAGTGAGATCAAGAATAATAATAATAATAGCGGAAAATAGAAAAACGCAAAAAGAAAAGCGGGAATCAACACTCACCAAACTTTTACTAACACGAAATTAGCAGAAGGAGCCCAAAGGATGGCGCTAAAGAGCTGAAAAACCACGTAGTACGTCTAGTATGTCACTACGTTCATAATTGTTGGCCAACATTTGTGTGATCGCGTGTATGCAAGACAAGTTGGAGCCAACAACCTTTGAACAAAAATCCACGGTTTTGTTGGCGGAAAGTCCGATCGTGTGTATGGGGCATAAGAGTGCACTCTGTAATGACCAAGGCATATAGGTGGATCAGTATAGGGATCCTTGCATTTCACAAAAGATAAGAAAATCCATCATTAGTTATGTAAAAAAAAAAAAAAATCTGAAAGAATACTATTTACTGAACCACATCTAACCTGTGTTTATTTAAACTGTAAAGTAAAAGAGACTCTTTGTTACTGTAGGAGAAGCCACATCCACCTAGTTACATACTATGACAGTCACTGGTAGTAAAGCTGGAGAGGTTCAGCTTTTACTGTCTCAGAAGGAGCATGCATCCCAGTAGTAGGAGAGAGGCCACTGTCCTAGACTGAAGCTACTTCACCGAGAAGAATGAGACACGGCACAGGGTTCCTTTTAAGGAGAATTTAGGATTTAATAGAACAACGTGTTGCAGGTCTGGCATTTAACCTTTAGAAGTTCTTTGTGTTTATGCAAAGTATAATTGCAGAATAATTATCCTTATTCTCCTAATGCAGATTAAAGCAGTAACTGATAAATATTTTCATAAAACACAGCTCCACTAACTAGCTCCTTCCATGAATATATGGTTGTATTTTTCATAAGTAAACACTAAAAGTTCTGTTGGTGTGCTAATAGTTGCAATCAGGCTAGAACAGACTTGTTAGTAAATATCAGTAGTACTAAGAGCCTCCATTTCCGTCTTCCTTTGATCAAAGACTTGTATTATTGTGAGAGATGAACGGCATGACATTGGTGTTACACAAATACATGCAGCCCCTTTGTAGCCTCAGGCTCTTCCTAATTGCTTGTCCCCGAATCCCCTTTTCGTACATTCCACATGAAACAAACACAAACAATTTGTGTGGCAAAAGAAATCTGAAAAGAATGGTGAAAAAGAGGGATAATGGATAATATGTGTCAGGAATGTATACATTGCTGGTTAAGCTCTGCCTGTGAATAAAGGAGGTATTGTCAGTAGTGAGTGTATAGGATGCCCGTGCCATTAGAAACTCTATATACAACTGCTCTTCTCTATGGCTTCATACAATGATAATGGTGAGAAGGGCTCTGTGCCAGTACGGCAGCAGTTACTGCAAACGGAACAGATGAGTGGCGTGTATATCAAATGAAAAAGGTTCCAATTTATTTAATGAAACTGCAAATAGCTTTCAATCATCTAATGGTTTCTTACATTTCTCATATGTCTCATATGACGTGGTGAGATCCCTCAGCGTGAGTTTTCAAATTAGCCCACCTACTGTGGCCATTATTAGGTGGTCCTGCTCTCCCTGAAGGTGGAGGTTGGAGTAAAGTCTCAAAACAAAGTTCCTTGGATATCAATGTCATGTACAATCCTACATCTGTTTCACAAACTATTCCAACGTAGGTGGTTAAAGAAAACTTGTGCTGAGAAAATACAGTTGTGCTCATAAGTTTACATATTTATGATTTATTGACCATTTTTCAGAGAATATGAATGATAACACAAAAACTTTTCTTTCACTCAGGGTTAGTGTTGTTATCAATCAACTGTGTTTACTCTTTTTAAATCATAATGACAACAGAAACTAGCCCAATGACCCTGATCAAAAGTTTACCTACCCCAGTTTTTAATACCGTGTATTGCCCCCTTTAACATCAATGACAGCTTGAAGTCTTTTGTGGTATTTGTGGATGAGGCTCTTTATCTTCTCAGATGGTAAAGCTGCCCATTCCTCTTGGCATAAAGCCTCCAGTTCCTGTAAATTCTTGGGCTGTCTTGCATGAACTGCACGTTTGAGATCTCCCCAGAGTGGCTCAATGATATTGAGGTCAGGAGACTGAGATGGCCACTCCAGAACCTTCATTTTATTATGCTGTAGCCAATGACAGGTCGAATCGGCCTTGTGTTTTGGATCATTGCCATGTTGGAATGTCCAAGTATGTCCCATGCGCAGCTTCCTGGCTGATGAATGCAAATGTTCCTCCAGTATTTCTTGATAACATACTGCATTCATCTTGCCATCAATTTTGACCAAATTTCCTGTGCCTTTGTAGCTCACACATCCTCAAAACATCAACGATCCACCTCCATGTTTCAAAGTAGGAATGGTGTACCTTTCATCATAGGCCTTGTGGACTCCTCTCCAAATGAAGCATTTATAGTTGTGGCCAAAAAGCTAAATTTTGATCCCATCACTCCAAATGACTTTGTGCCAGAAGGTTCGATGCTTGTCTCTGTGCTGTTTGGCATATTGTAAGTGGGATACTTTGTGGCATTTGCATAGTAATGGCTTTCTTCTGGCGACTCGACCATGCAGCCCATCTTTCTTCAAGTGCCTCCTTATTGTGCGTCTTGAAACAGCCACACCACATGTTTTCAGAGAGTCCTGTATTTCACCTGAAGTTATTTGTGTTTTTGTTTTGCATCCCGAACAATATTCCTGGCAGTTGTGGCTGAACTTTTAGTCGGTCTACCTCACCGTGGTTTGGCTTCAACAGATCCCCTAATTTTCCACTTCTTGGTTAGAGTTTGAACACTGCTGATTGGCATTCTCAATTCATTGGATATCTTTTTATATCCCTTTCCCGTTTTATACAGTTCAACTACCATTTCCCGCAGATCCTTTGACTTTGACAATTTTTTTGTACTTGTGTGCATGTTATCAGGCCAAAATCCCCAGGGTATGTAAACTTTTGATCAGGGTCATTTGGGTGGTTTCTGTTGTGATTATGATCTAAAAAGAAAAAACACAGTTGATTGATAATAAATGGCTTCAGCCAAACACTAACCATGAGTGAAAGAAAAGTTTTTGTGTTATCATTCATATTCTCTATAAAATGGCCAAGAAATCATAAATTCTGCCAGGGTATGTAAACTTATGAGCACAACTGTACATAGGCTGCCATTGCCCAACTTTCCATTTGAAGATTCTAGTTGTCTGGCTGTTATGGTAATCCAAAGGCTCCTGTAGTTTCTGAGTCACTTATCCAGAAGATTGTACCCCCTTCCTGACCAGAGCACTTTATGCGATTCAGCACTGCGTCGCTTTAACTGACAATTGCGCAATCATGCCAAGTTGCACACAAACAAAATTGACGTCCTTTTTTCCCACAAATAGAGCTTTCTTTTGGTGATTTGATCACCTCTGCGGTTTTTTTTTTTGTGCTATAAACAAAAGAAGAGCAACAATTTTGAAAAAAATGCAAAATTTTTAACTTTTTGCTATAATAAATATCCCCCAAAAATATATAAAAAAAACAATATTTTTCCTCTGTTTAGGCCGATATGTATTCTTCTACATATTTTTGTTAAAAAAATCCCAATAAGCATATATTAATTGGTTTGCGCAAAAGTTATAGCGTCTACAAAATAGGGCATTTTATTATAATTTTTTTTTTTTACTAGTAATGGTGGCAATCTGTGATTTTTATCGGTACTGCGACATTATGGCGGACACGTTGGACAATTTTGACACATTTTTGGGACCATTGGCATTTATACAGAGATCAGTGCTATAAAAATGCATTGATTACTGTGTAAATGTCACTGGCAGGGAAGGGGTTAACAATAGGGGGTGATCAAGGGGTTAATTGTGTTCCCTAGTGTGTGTTTTAACTGAAGGAGGGAGGGGACTGTGTAGGGGAGATGACAGATCGCCATTCATACTTTGTCTCCTTAGAGAACCGGAAACTGTGTGTTTACAAACACAGATCCCGGTTCTCGGTGTGCCATGAGCGATCGCAGGAGCCCGGCGGTGATTGCGACCGCTGGGCACTCGCATCTGCTCTGTAAGTGAGCAGAAGGTGAATGTGGAAGCAACGTAACATGACAGCAATTCTTGCAGCCAAGCCATGTTGTCGCAGTACAACTGCGGCGGCTGGTCGGGAAGCGGTTAAACAAGTACAGTGCATCCGGAAAGTATTCACAGAGCTTCAGTTTTTCCACATTTTGTTATGTTACAGCCTTATTTCATTTTTTTTTTAAACAATATCCTATAATGACAACGTGAAAGAAGTTTGTTTCAAATCTTTATGAATATATTAAAAATAAAAAAACGGAAAAAAAATCCTATGCACAGAAGTATTCACAGCCCCTGACACTCAAAATTGAGCTCAGGTGTATCCTGTTTCCACTGATCATCCTTGAGATGTTTCTACAACTTGATTGGAGTCCACCTGTGGTAAATTCAGTTGATTGGACATGGTTTGGAAAGGCACACACCTGTCTATATAAAGTCCCACAGTTAACAGGGCATATCAGAGCACAAACCAATCCATGAAGTCCAAGAAATTGTCTGTAGACCTCCGAGACAGAATTGCATAGAGGCACAGATGTGGAGAAGGGTACAGAAAAATGTCTGCAGCATTGAAGGTCCCAATGAGCCCAGTGGCCTCCATCATCCGTAAATGGAAGAAGTTTGGAACCACCAGGACTCTTCCTAGAGTGGGCCGCCTGGCCAAACTGAGCAATCAGGGGAGAAGGGCCTTAGTCAGGGAGGTGACCAAGAACCCCACTCTGACAAAGCTCCGGTATTTCTCTTTGAAGAGAGGTGAACCTTTCAGAAGAACAACCATCTCTACGGCACTCCATCAATGAGGCCTGTATTTTAGAGTGGCTTCCTGAAGTTTACCAAAAGGCACCTGAAGGACTCTCAGACCATGAGAAACAAAATTCTCTGGTCTGATGAAATAAAGGTTGAACTCCTTGGCCTGAATGGCAAGCATCATGTCTGGAGGAAACCAGGCGCCGCTCATCATCTGGCCAATACCATCCCTAAAGTGAAGCATGGTGGTGGCAGCATCATGCTGTGAGGATTGTTTTCAGCAGGAACTGGAAGATTAATCAGGATTAAGGGAAGGATGAATGTAGCAATGTACAGAGACATCCTTGATGAAAACCTGCTCCAGAGTGCTCTGGACCTCAGACGGGGAGGAAGGTTCATCTTCCAACAGGACAATGACCCTGAGTACACAGCCAACATAACAAAGGAGTGGCTACAGGACCGCTCTGTGAATGTCCTTGAGTGGCCCAGACTTGAAACCCGATTGAACATCTCTGCAGAGATCTGAAAATGGTTGCACTGTATGCAGATCAGTTCTGACTCACCTCTCACTTTACTTGCTGCTTGCACATTTGAGATACAGTTCTTTTCCTTTACACCTATTTAATGTTAATGTTGATGAATGTAAAGTTATGCACTTGGGGGCTAAGAATGTGCATGCATCATACATACGGGGAGTACTACTGGGGGAATCAATGGTGGAGAAGGATCGGGGTGTTTTGGTAGATCATAAGCTTAATAATAGCATGCAATGCCAAGCTGCGCTTTACAAAGCGAGCAAAGTCCTTTCTTGTATTAGGAGTGGTATAGACTCCAGAGAGAGAGAGAGAGATCAATTTACCCCTGTACAAATCATTAGTAAGACCTCATCTGGAATATACAGTTCAGTTTTGGGCACCAATTCACAAAAAGGATATCGGGAACTGGAGAAAGTGCAGCGAAGGACAACCAAACTGATAAGAGGCATGGAGGAGCTCAGAGGAAAAATTAGAGGAACTGAAATTATTCTCTCTTGAGAAGAGGAGATTAGGGGGGGGGTATGATCAACATGTAAAAATACATAAGTGGTCCATATAGTGAACTTGGTGTTGAGTTATTCACTTTAAGGTCATCACAGGGAACAAGAGTACTCTTTACATCTCGAGGAAAAGAGACTTAAAGTGATTGTAAAGGCTCATTTGTTTCCTATAAAAATAACAAACATGTTATACTTACCTGCTCTGTGGATTTGCACAGAGCAGCCCAGATCCTCCTCTTCCCGGGTCCCACTTCTGTGATCCTGGCCCCTCCCTCCTTTTCAGTGCCCTCACAGTCAGCAGCTTGCTATGGGGGCACCCGAGCTGAGTCACAGGTCCCTGTGTCCATTCAGACACGGAGCAGCCCTGCCCCACCCCCTCGTTCCCCTGATTGGCTAGCTGACTTTGACAGCAGCAGGAGCAAATGGCAGGTAAGTGTTTTTTTGCTGCACACAGAAGGCTTTTTATTTTAATGCATATAATTAATTAAGATAAAAAAAACCTTCTGCCTTTACAACCCCTTTAATCTCCAAATACAGAACGTTTTCTTCACAGTAAGAGCTGTGAACACGTAGAATAGACTCCCTCAAGAGCTGGTTCTGGCCAGCTCAGTAGATTGCTTTAAAAAAAAGCCTGGATTCTTTCCTAAATGTACATAACTATATAACTGGATACTAACATTTATAAGTAAAGTTGATCTAGGGAAGATCCGATTGTATCTTGAGGGATCAAGAAGGAATTTTTTCCCCCGCTGGAGCAAATTGGATCATGCCGTGCTGGGGTTTTTTGCCTTCCTCTGGATCAACTGTGGATATAAGTTGTTTATAAGATTGTATGATTTTTTTATAATATAATTTTATTATAATGGTTTTAAAGCTTATATGTTTTAAACTTACTTTTCATATTTGTTGTTTTTTTTTTAACATTTTAAACATTTACGTACATGACGCACAATTCCCAAAGCGCTGTAGTTGAGCTAAAGAGGCAGTACAGTGCAGACTTCCCCTTTCACAATATTATTCATTGAAACCTTAGGTTGAGCTATCCAATATGGCAGTGTTTCTCAACTACAGTCCTCAAGTACCCCCAACAGGTCATGTTTTCAGGATTTTCCTCAGGTGAAGTGGCTGTGGTAATTACTAAGGCAGTGAAACTGATCAAATCACCTGTGCAAAATAACGGTGAGCCTGAAAACATGACCTGTTGGGGGTACTTGAGGACTGGAGTTAAAAAACATTGCAATATGGGATAAGTTACTGTCACGACTCAGTGACCGGCCCTCAGCCCCCCTATTTTACTGACCTGAGTCCCGTAATTCCCACTCCGGAAACGTGCTTTTCCCCTCTGGCCGTTGTCTCGGCTCTTGATTGGATAGTATGATAGCAGCCATTGGCTCCCGCTGCTGTCGATCAAATCCAATGACGCGGGCGCCTGGGGGGGCAGGGCCGAGTCCAGCATTCTGCATCTATGGATGCAAATGTTGGACTCGGGAGCGCGCCCGCAAGGTAACCCCCTGGTAGAGTTCTTCTCCTAGGGGTTATACGATGCGGGAAGGAGTTACCAGCGCCGCCAATGGACCCCAGAAGTCGAGGATCGGGGCCACTCTGTGCAAAATTAACTACACAGAGTAGAGTATGATATGTTTGTTATTAAAAAAAAAAAAAAAAAAAGCTTTACAATTACTTTCAGCTATTGGACACTGTAATCAAGCTTTTTTGTCAGTAAGGAGAAACTGCAGAACACATAAAAAAGGCAGGAAAACTGTTGACTGTCTGAAAAAAAAAATAATAATTATGTGCATGATTTCTTATTTTCCCAAAAAATGTAACTGTTACTTTTTGCTCCTTACCATAAATAATGAAAATATGTACAAGTTTACAGAAAACGTACACATGCATGTGCATAAAAAATACATATATAGTATCTCACAAAAGTCAGTACACCCCCACATTTTTGTAAATATTTTATTACATCTTTTCATGTGACAACACTGAAGAAATTACACTTTGCTACAATGTAAATTAGTGAGCCTACAGCTTGTATAACAGTGTACATTTTTAAGTGTGTCTTGCCTACATGAGTGCTGCCGGCACTGGGGAGCTTCAGTTCATTGAGGGAACCATGAATGCCAACATGTACTGTGACATACTGAAGCAGAGCAGATACTGTATATGTGTGTTTATTGTACATTAACTTTATAGATTAGACCATTTGGCAATATGTCATACTGCTACTACTAATAATAATAATTTCCATTTTAGCGTAATAACTTTCCTGGTGTAGAAAAACAATAGGCTAATGAGGGTCCTAAGGGTACATCATATAGCCAGAGAACCCACTAGACCATGAAAGCAAATCAAAATTTTCAATGGAATGGAGACCGTAGTTAATTGGGTAATAAATTGTGTCACTTCAGACCAAAATACAGAGATCTGAGGACAAGACCAAAAAATATGATCATCAAAAGTCCCTTGTGCATCTCCAGCATTGAGGAGAAGTTCCCTGTCAGATTTTATGGAGCCTTTGTGGTGTCAAATATATTCTATATAGTATTTTGAATTGGATCAGGTGATCCCTACTGGCAATCAACTGTGAGATGGGGTATTCCTACATGTCTTCCCAAACCTCGTCATTGATATCTGGAACACACACCTGCCATTTGGAGTGAAGACTCTCCATGCCAATGTGAACAAAGGGCATGAGTATCTTATATATTTCAGAAAGTGATTTGGTTAGGGAAGCATCCCGAAGCAAGATGTCAAGATCTGAAGGAGTAAGGTTCAAAGGAAGGCTTCCAAATTGGCAGCTGTAGGCATAGCGTAGTTGTAGATAGCAGAATAAGTGGTAATTAGGGAGCCCAAAGCGCTGCTTCAAATCATCAAAAGGCAGTAAGGATCCCTGGACACTAATTTGACCTAAAGATTTGATGCCCTTAGAATCCCAGACCATCAGATCAGGGAGTGACTGGAATGCAGATAAAACCAAAGAGGGGTATAAGGGGACCAACTATGAGAGGTAGCATGATGCTTGGACACCATGAGGTTCCAGGCTTGAGTACAGCTTGCCTAGAAAGCATGAGGCTGAAGGGGGCACGGAGGCCACAATACAAAGAGGTTCCTGAGGGCCTTATAGCTTCTCAGATGTGCTGCTTCAAGTGCCACGACTGAATCAGAATCGTCTGAAACTACCCAATTGTGAGCATATGTAAGGAGAGCAACAAGGAAGTAAGTATGTAAATCAGGGCATGCCAATCCCCACTCAGTCCAAGGCCTACAGAGAGTTCTCTCACTAAATCGAGGGGGGCTGGATTTCCATACAAATGTAGAAATAAGGGAATCATATTGTTTGAGGAATGTCTTAGGGATCCACACTGGGGAGTGCCGTACAATATACTGAAAAACAGGGAGAATTTTTATTTTGATCAAATTGATTTTGCCGATAAAAGACAAGGGGAGATTATCCCACGCCTTCAGTCTCTGCTTAGCCGTAGATAATAGGTTATACAGATTAAATTTAGCAAAATCTGAGACATTGTATGATATATTAATCCCAAGGTAGTGCATATTATCTGTCCAGGCTAATTGGAGGGTAGGGTCCGCAACCCTCTGCGCTTCTGCATTAATGGCCAGGATTAAGGATTTACTCCAATTCATAGTGTGTGAGAATTTGGCTTTGCATTTTCTGAAAGAGTGCAAAGCATTCTCTGCTTTAATGAGGTGGAGAGTTTGAAATCACTGCCCCAGCTTGCATTCATACAGAAAATGCAAAGCATTCTCTGAATGGCACCTGTGCTGAGCGACTGACCTTCTGTGTTCAGAATGCAGCAGGGCAACCGCTCTGCACAGGACACGGAAGCAAGTGGTGATCACAGGAGTAGCCATGTATACTTCAGGGATTTCCAGCTTTCAGGGGCATAGGCCAGGTATGGTATAGGTACATTGGTCCAAGTATATGAATAATTGCCTGATAATGAGCTCATTCATTGTGTTTGAAAAGACACCCCCATAGTGTATTGTTTGAATATTTATTTTCATAGTGAATAATTCTGTCCCGATTGATGGTGAGCTTTACCTTTTTAGTTCATGGCTGAATTTACATATAAACTTGGAGTGCTGCTCAAATATTCAGGATGACAGATATCCCTACCAGTGTCCAGAATGTGGGAGCAGGTATCAGTGCACTAATCAGGAGTGTAGGCATATGCAAGATGAGATGCCGCTCAAACCGACCCGGTGCTTCAAATATGACTGTAACTGTGTATGGCTTCAACCAGCGCTGCTCTGAACAAGCTCTCTGATGCGTTTCATCCCACCTACTGGAGCTCTGTGACCATGCCCCGGCGGGCAGAGCGAAACATGTTAGCGCTGGCTGAGGGCATACTTACTTATTTGAAGCACCGTGTCAGTTTGAGCTGCATCTCATCTTGCATCGTGGCTGAACAAATGTCCAGAGGCTACTAGAACATTATTATTACAGGTATTTAGAGGACTGACATTTCATGCAGCGCTTTTCATACTGTACATTCAAAAAAGTCCCTGGGCTTACGGAGCCTACAATCTAAGGTCCCTATCTCATATTCATACATACTAGGGGAAATGTATGCAGGAGTCAGTTTAATCTACCCATTTGTCTTTCCTCTGGAGTATTCAGAGGAAGCCCGTGCAAGCACAAGGAGAACATACAAACTCCATGCAGGTAGTGTTTTGATTGTGATTAAAACCGAGGACCCTGGTGCTAAAAGGCAGAAGTGCTAATCACTAAGCATGGGCGTCCGCAGGTAGGGGCAAGGGGGGTCAAGTGCCCCCCCCCTGGAATCAGGGATCAGATCTTTTAATTCAGCACAGTTGCGTTGCTATCGGTGTGCCACCCGCTAGTAGGGTGACACCATCAAGGTGCTGTCAAGCCCCCCCATCAGTGTAGTGTGACTTTTCCCTGCTCAGTCCAGCAGAGAAATCGGCGGCGCTGTGACAGGAGAAAGGCGAGCTGCGGGCTATCAGAGGTTTCCCCCACTCGCCCCCCCTTTCTCCTGTCAGGGAGAAGAGACAACGGCTCTCACCAGGTTCCCCACCCAGCTTCCTGCCCACTCTGGCCCTCAGTTATGGCCAATAGGGAAGGAACTATCAAAGGAGACTAGGAGAGGAGAGCATCATGGGACATGTAGTCCCAAAGATTGACGGCCCCATTTTCCACAGGGAGGAGGCTACAGCCCAATCAAGAGAGAGATTGAGAGACTTCAGCCTGCAAAAAATCTGAGGGAGAGAGTGCTACAGGACAAAGAATGAGGAGTGTGCTGGGCGGAAGCCAGAGAGAGAAACAGAACCACGCTGCCCAGCACCACCAGAGAAAGGGCCACGCTGCCCAGCTCCACCAGAGAGAGACATGCTGCCCAGCACCACCAGAGAGAGTAAGATTGAGCCACTGCCAGGGTACTGACATGCTACACTACTGACCAGAGTCGCCCCCCCCCCCCCCCCCCGGGAACGATCGTCCAGCCTACTGCTGTTGTTTTGCTGGTAAGAGTGCCTGTTGGCCATTATCCATTACTTATCCCAGGGTTTGTACTATGTCTGCTGTCTCTGACCATGATAATGTGATAATGACATTGTCGAAAAGGGGTGGTGCATGGGGGTGACCCTAAAATGATGCCCCCACCTGAAAAAAGTTTTGCGGATGCCCATGTCACTAAGCACTGTGCTGCTAAAAAAAAACAAAGCAAGACCCTGCTGCCTAGAAATGTGCCCAGTGGTGTCATTCTGATAAATACAGCCTAGCAGATGGTTAACAAACCCATTTTCTCATGGCTCCCAATCCCCTGGATAAGCACAAAATACATTTATAAAGTAAGTAAAGTTAGTTTACCAGTCCCTAAAATGAGAAAAAATAAACATAAACTGTGTTCTGAAAAAAACAAAACCACATGCAGTACAAAACATCTTGAAAACATGCACAATCCCTATGTTTGACTTTTTAACCACTTGGCGCCGGCTCCTGCCAGCCCTTTAAGGGGTTTGACATTGCAGGAGGCGGGGTGGGACTTGTGATTGGCTGTCACGGCGATCACATGTTCGGAAAACTCCTGATCATAAGAAGCGATTCGGAGCTTTTCGGGAGCCGCTGGTCACTGTGCCAGAAGCAGGCAGGGCGCACTATCGGCACAGCTTTTTTGCCGCTAATGCGCGCAAATATGTGGCCCCTCTGCGCCAAGGCCCGGCCGCCAAGAGGCCGCATATTTGCGTATGGTCGGCGCCTAGGGGTTAAGAGTGATGCAAGTGCAAAATAAAAATACCCAAGGATCCTGCCAGGAATCCAGTTAGCTCCTAAATTCCTCTAGTGAGCTGACATCACTACCTTTGCTGAACTTGTGAACTACAGAACAGCTACCTCCTTCTCATCTCCCTAAAATAAGGGGAAGGTATTCTGTATGCCAGCATGGGTAAACTCATTGTTTACAACCCTGCTTGGGATTACAATGTTGTAACAAAAACTGAAATTGACGTGCCACACCACGGCTATGAAGTCCAGATCCAACTTTCTTCTGATAAAAGTCAGGGAGACGGTCCAAAAAGTAGACAACGTGTTTCGGAGGTCCAAGAACGCTGCCTTCATCAGGGCATGAATGGCAGCAATGTGATTAGACTAGAAGTGAACTGGACCTTATTTTTTCCACAGACCTTGTCACACAGCTGGTTTTACCCCCTCCTCATTTTCATAACATATCGGGAAGGTATTCTGTAGACCAGCACAAGTGAACTCATTATTGGCAACTCTGCTTGGGATTACAGTGTTGTTAGCGCAGTACAGGAAATTAGAAACTCACTGGATTTCTGTCAATAACAAAAGGTATTTTTCCGCAGCATTTTTTAAAAAGACAAAACATCAGGCAATGTGTATGTATTGCACATATGTACTGAATATATTTTTTTGAATTTTGCTTAGACATACACTTTAACATAATAGGAAATCCATACAAAAAAATATTTTTAGAGGTAAATGTGTCTGCTGATCTGTAGCTAGTTTATTCTGGGTTAAGGTGTTGTAGGAGAATGTGTGTAGTCATGTGACTTTGGTACCACCAGGAGACCTAATACCTGGGAATGAGGCCAAGCCCCCTCCCAATGTGAACTTTACAGCTCTGACTCATCTTTTACAGCTGTGTACAATAGAGCCAGGGGCATACCAAGCTATGATGTGGGGAGAGGCTAGCGAAAAATCTTCTACACATTTAATGATGTATTGCTAGATACCTGCACAGCAACTCTCATTGCTGGAGAGCAGCTGTGTGTTCACTTGCTGCCAGAGACCTTGCGTATGAATTTATGTAAGACCTGTGGGAAAATTTCATACTGTCTGAAACAGGCACTTGGCCATAATAACATTATACTTCCTTTCATTTTAATGGGCAATCTGCTGAAAAATGAACAATCAGCTGCTTTGCCTCTTTGAGATTCTTGGACGCACACTGAATGCTTCGTTGGTATTATTCTGGATAGATTTTCTACATAAGCTTTGTTTTTAATAAACCACAGCACTAGTTGCATGAATGCGTAGATGCAGATCTTAAAATGAAAACTCTAGTGGTTTATGATCAATTTGATTTTACATTTTTAATTTAGGTTTACTGACTGATATTTTATAATATTGTGTATTATTTGAATCCAGTCTTTATTTAACGAATAATAATTTGGAGTGTTTCCATGCTTCAATGTGCAGTGCATGCTGGGCTGTCTAATAAGAAAGCCCAAGTAGAAAGTAGTAAAATAGTAGTAGTATAAAATGATTTTTGCCCATGGAACTTTAATGAGTTGCACCAAATAAAGTTGATAACAAGTTTCTTAAAAAGTACAAAATGTATTCCATATTAAAATTAAAAACCAAAAAAAATACATATGTTGTGATACAATGGACAGAATGCGAATATATTGACATAAGTTGGTTAGATGTATACAGTATTACAAATACACTCAAATAGACTGAAATCTTGACACGTTTCGTGAAACAGTGCCCACTTCTTCAGGAGTCAGCCAAAATTAGTGCATCTGTGGAGAGACCATTTCAGGAAAGAAAAACTGCAATAAGCCCATGTATATACAGTGTATGTATATATATATATATATATATATATATATATAAAAATATATATGAAGCACTAACCCCTGAAGGAGCTGCTGGTTATTTTTGGGCTTACCGTTACCTTCTTGACCTCGTGTGCGTCTAGGTAGATGGCCCAAAGAACTGCAGAGACTGACACTGGATCCACATTAGGGATTTTTATTTGCAAAAATGTTGAACAGAACACAGTCTCTCGGTAGGGAATAGAGGGTATGGGTAGGAAGTTCAGGTACTCTTGGAATGGCTGACACTTGAATGTCTCTCAATATACAATCCAGGGAATAGCCATTTGCAACTGGATACTACAGCTATCGGATAAATCCCCTTTTGATGAATTTAGCAACCGACAGGTGATTCGGATAAAGCAAAGTCTCTGCCACAGACTTGGTTGTAAAACTTTAGAATGGAAAGTCTCTGCCACAGACTTGGTTGTAAAACTTTACAATGGAAAGTCTCTGCCACAGACTTGGTTGTAACTGAAGGATGAACTTAGAGAACTCTCTCACGGTACCAGTCCCTTGCAGCCGATCCGGCGATACCGTATGAGTGTGGATTCACCTGGTGTCTTTTCAGCTTAGCCTCCAGGCTCTTGCTGAGCAGCCAGCCTTGTGCGTGTCACTCTTCTGAAGAGTCCTCCCCTGGTTGCGTTCTCAGTTGCTGGGCCTCTCCAAAACTGAGACGGCATCGGACCACCTTGGAACCCTCCTTCCAGTTACTGCGCCTTGGGCTAGCCAGCCCAGAGACTCGAAAACAGATGGATCCGCACCCCAGGCCATGAGGGCTCCTGACCAGGACCAAACAGTCAGAAAGATCTTCTGGACTGGAACCCAGGATCACGTGACCTCAGTACCTTAAGTACCCTCTCCTAGAATTCACAGCGAGACAGCACACTCACTGATTGGCTCCGAGAAAGATTGGCACCCAATGCGTCCAACCGGACTGCGTTCCAATGCCTGCCAGAGGTGACACCGACACCTATGGCCAAGCAGAACACAATACAGCCCAGCCAAACTGGTACTGAGACCATAATTTAACACAATTAGCCTAAAACCCAACTATGGTTTTAGGCACATTTAAATTGACAAAAACATAGAGCATGCTCTTCAGTAGCCCGGCGCTACATATATATATAGGAAAACCATATATATAGAGCCACGGAGGGTAGTGAAGATTTAGTGAATATACTTACATATCAACCATCAAGGGCAAAAACGCAATCCAAGCAGTAAATGCAAAAAAGGATGACAAGGACGTGGGAGTACATCCACAGGTTAAGCTCTGTCGATTAGCTAAAGGTAGGGGAGGCTGGAGGCCAAAGCAGACAGGGGGACCAAAAAAAGTAAACATAAGATAATCATAGTGAAAATGAAGTGAGAATGGAAACTGTAGAACATAAGAGGGTGAAAAGGGTGAATAAGAGAAGGTGATAGGAGTGCAAGGAACTAAATACAGCTCGGAACAGGGGTAAAAAAATGAATAAGACATAAATAATGATGCAGAGGGCCAAGCAAGGGGAATGAAGTCAGGGCCCAAGTCCTGCGGGAACGCATAGGAACGGAGTTCCTGTACTTTTTCCACAACAGGAACTCAGTTCCTGATAGCAGCCGTGTCCTGCAAGACTTTGAAGTATGCGAGCTGTGTGGCAGGTGCTACACCAGCAGCTGCCGACACAGCTCGCAATAGTAAGTGCCGCACACCTGACCATTCACGCATTGCCAGTAGGGGGCCCCATGACAACTTCCGCTTCAATCTATCTATCAATCGCAGCTAGCTGACAGGTAGATCAGGTCCCTGCTGCTAAGAGATTGTATTTAGTCAGACCTCTCGTGATGCGCTCCTCCCCGCCGGCCCCTCTCGATTTTCTGTCTCCTCATCTCCCCCCCCCCCAGTCTCCTGCATACTTGCTCTGTGTGTCCCGCTGAATCCCCCCCCCCCTATCTTCAGTGCCATATGATGAGAGAACCCAGAGGAGGAGCACAGCTATTCTGCTCACAGGACATGCAGGGAGAGAGGTGAGCTGAGGGAGGAACATCAGTTTGGGGTGGTAAGCTGAGCACAATACCTGGCAAAGTTTAATGCCAGGAGGGAAGTTTATGTGGAAATATGTGAAGGGTTGGAATAGCAGCGAGTGTGTGTTGGAGCCCTGCAGAGTTTGCAGCCCCCCAAGTTAACATACATCTAAGCAGGAACACATCACTATGTCCCCAAGCATTCTGTCCAGATAATGTGCAGTTCATTTATGACCTTTCCGTTTAACCCTGTGTTATCCGAGAATTACCATATTTATGTTTATTGAGGATTGTTTTGTTTATGTACTAACAGTTAAGTTTCATACACACGATACGAAAATTGGATGAAAAATAACACTTTTGAAGCATTCGTGCATATGAGCGTATCATTTTTTTTTTTTTTTTTGGTGGGCGAGTGGATTTTAAGTGGGAGTTCCCACACTTTTTTCCCCAGGACTTGACCCCTGAGTAAAGTGGATACAAAGTTGATAAGGCCCGGGAAAGGAATAACAGGGTGAAGCTCCAGTGAGGGAACCAATTGCAATATCTTGTAATGAGTAATCCTCAAAAATAGCGTGATGTGTGAACCATCCACCAGACATCAATACAGGTCCGCTCCAAAAGAGGCCCCTATAAATAGTGCCCTGGTCCAAGAGTCACATATTTCACATAATAAGAAAGCCCAACACTATCTCTGCATTTGCTGACTGGTCCTACAGAACTAAGATTTAGGCTGGGTAATTCTTAGGAAAATTTGTGTGAAAATTCTCAGAACATTTGAATGTCGATCGAAAGTAGTTCAAGATTTTGTTAGCTTGCAACATTTGATATTGGTTTGAATGGACTCCTCTGAATAACTCAGCTGGTTCATTCGGTTTTGTGTATAAGTGACCTGAAATCAGGCCTGTAAAGCACAGCATTAAAAAAAGCTACTGTATATAAAACCCTATATTGCCAGACTTACACTATATACTTGCTGCTGCTAAAAAGTAAATATAAATAATTTTTAAGCAATATTTCCTTATTAAGCAGAAAGAAATATGTGATTTTTTTTTTGTTAAAATATTAATTCTATAAAAAAAAATATACATTACCTTCAGTGCAAACATAGACTGTGTAGATGTTTAGCTTAATAACATTCCTAGTTATAAACTATTAGCTGAATATTTTTTTCTTCTATATATAGTACAGCTATATATTTTAACTAACTGCTGTAAAGATATAGAAATTTTAGATGAGGTGAATAGACTGGAGCCATTTTTTAAAAACCTAAAACCTAAAAACCTTTGACATAAATATAAGAATTTCTATACACATGTGCAAATGAAAGGTATCCAAAGCTCTTAGGCAGCCCATAGATAATTCAATTTTCTTTCCTTCCATCCTTAAACCTAGTACACGCTAATGCCGCGTACACACGATCTGAAATTCCGCCAGAAAAAGACCGATGAGAGATTTTGGTCGGAAAATGCGACCGTGTATATGCTCCATCAGACTTTTGCTGGCCGAATTCCAGCCAGCAAAAGATGAGAGCATGTTCAGAATTTTTCGGTCGGAAAAGTTACGATCGGAAATTCCGATCATCTGTAGCAATTCCGACGCTCAAAATTCCTACGCATGCTCGGAAACAATTTGACGCATGCTTGGAAGCATTGAAATTCATTCTCGGCTCGTCGTAGTGTTGTACGTCACTGTGTTCGTGATGGTCGAAAGTTCTGCAAACTTTTGTGTGACCGTGTGTATGCAAGCCAAGCTTGAGCGGAATTCCGTCGGAAAAACCATCCAAGATTTTTCTGATGGAAAATCCGCTCGTGTGTACGTGGCATAATACTTTTTTTGTTATTCAACCCAGTAGGTTGAATGAAAAAAACTGTCAGCTCCGGCCGGAGCTGCTGCACTAACAATCCGATGTTAGTACAGCAATCTCCCCGCTAAGCTGTTGTGTTTTGACAGGGGAATGCCTGAACACTCTGGTCAGATCGGGAGCCAGTCGGCTGCTGGTTTTCCAGCATGCTCGTCCGACAGAAGCTGGCCAAATGGCCAGCTTCTGTCGGACTGGCTGCCATACACACGGGCTGAATGTCGGACAGATTTTATTGAGACGGCCGATGTGACCCAACATTCGGCCCGTGTGTACTAGGCTTTAGTGCCACACATAAAAAACTCTTTTCCTGGTATAACTTCTACATAATTTTGTTTTGTAGCACTGTAGAAATGAAGGCAGTGTAAAATAGCTTTTTCATTTTGTTAAATAATTTATGGTTATATGTACTGAATTTTAGGAGAATGTTTTACTGTGTTAACATTTCTGTATATTTTTACTGATCATTATTTCAATATTTCATATTTTTTGTAGTTATTGATCTCCTGGAAGCTCTGAATGTTACACGCTCTATCAAGGGGGTTACAAAGTCCAAGGGTCTTGACCCTGGTTCATCAGCCTGGAAGTTCCGACCACGTGTCCCTCACCTAACACTTCCTTGGGACTATTCAGTCTACCTTTTATCCAGTACACAGGGTTCGGTTGGCCTACATTTTGTAGCCAAGCAAGCCAAGAACAACCAAGGAACATTGCTAGCCTTTTTGTCTCCGGCTGCTATGAAGAAGGATGGTCATCCTCTTTTGCACCTTATTTCTGACACGCAAGAAGACCACTTACGTTTAGAGTACCGCACCCCTCAGACCATGGAACCGGCCTCTTTGTTGCTTCCAGGTGGATCACCATTTTCTGGCTCCAAATGGGCACGACTTGCACTGAACATTGACACTCACAAGGTCACACTTTTCCTGGATTGTGAAGAACCAGTGATATTTGGAAAGGAAGGAGAAGATGAGTTATTAAGCCTTATCCTTCCCTTGGATCTTGAAATTAGCTTTGCAAGCACCCCAGGAAACAAAGAGAGCAAGTTCCTGGTAAGAGTATTGCTTTATCCCTTTGTTTCTAATCTGTTTTTCATCTTAGACTTTCCTGACATTTACTTACAATTTGAAGGTGTCATTTATGATAAATATGACCAGACTGTTTTGGGCTGTGATATTGTTTGTTGTGTAATCCATTTTGTTGCCTGTCGTTGTTCGTTTGCTGCACTTGTATTTTTTGAGAATGCTAAATAGAACATTGATTTGCACTCTTCAAGCTGTACATTTGAGTTACTGTTTTGGACAAAGTTACAGTAATATGTTTCCCCTGTACAAATATGCAGAGGATTGGGTGTTTTTTCTGATTGACTTCAGCATTCAGTATGTATTACTGAATAGTTTTTAAAATCCAATGTGAAAGGTAACATATAGAATGAATTCTGTCATCTTCCCTCAGGGCTACTGGCAAACAGCCGAGATCTCTCCAACTGGATTTTCCCGTAGGCCATGGCACTGTGAAAACCGCTCAGGTGAGATTAAAAACCTTGTAGACCAGTATTTCCTGGCGCAACTTGCCAGTTTTGCATTAAATGTCAATAAGCAATTGTGTTAAACTAAGTGATGTTGATGTGCCAGAGACATTTCTTGTATATTAGAACATCCTACCTTTTTGTGTCACCTGATCCACGTCTGATGCTGTCCCCGCCTTTGCTGCTAAACTGTCCCTTCTTCGGTTTAACCTAATTACCTCCTATGTACAGGGAAGCCAATAAGGGAGTACCACCGGTCCTCCCGTACAGGGCTCGGGCACATTTCTCCCCCTCTCCCTCTCCCTCCCGCCAGCTTCAGGATGGAGAGTGGTGGAAGGGGACAGTAAATATGTCATTTACAGTGATGTAAGTAACTGAGTGAAAATAAACTGAGTTACGTAACGCAGTTACTTTAGTGGGTAACTAGTAATCTAACTGATTACTTTTCCACACATGGTAACTCAGTTCCCATTACTTTGGCTTAGTTACCCCAATTACATCTACCGTCACTAGATGGCAATAGTGTAATTCCGGTGTCCTGCCAAAAAAGTTTCCCCGCCGGATAAGGACCCCCTATACTGCGCAGGCGCAGGGCTTGGACTACAGAGGGACTACAGAGCTTCCGAAAATTGCCGAACCTAAACAGCTCTGAGTGAACTCTACACCGCACAGGCGCAGTTAACATGTAATTGTACGAGGCGATGCCGCACGCTCCTGATGCTCGTGCTACTCTGCAAGGGGGCGTCTATCGTGTAACTAAGGGGCGGGTCTAGTATTACTGTAACCAAGGGGCGCATTTATTATTGTTATATATCGAGCTCTGCCTATTAATTTAACATTCGCCATCTTCTGTAGCCCTCCGCCCCTTACACGATATAATAATAATAGACCCGCCCCTTGCTTACACGCTATAACAGAACTGCCCCCTAGTTAGAGTAATAATAGAGCAGCCCCTTGGTTACACGATATATAACAATAATAAATGCGCCCTTGGTTACAGTAATACTGGACCCGCCCCTTAGTTACACGTATAGAATATTAAAAAAAAAAAAGTCTTACTTTGCTGCGTAACTAATTCTTTTCCAATGTAGTAACTAAGTTACTAACGCAATTACTTTTTGGGAGAAGTAATTTGTAACTTAAGTAAATTACTTTTTTAAAGTAAGATGACCAACACTGGTCATTTATCAGCCCCTTTCTTACTTTCCAAATTTTTATTATTGAAATCAACAAATACAATGAGAAAACACAATAATACAAACAGTCGATGCATAGAGGCGAGTTGCATAGCATCAAGATTATACATGAAACGTAGAACCGCTAGCAGGCAAGGTGTTGGTGTATTCCATAACATACTAGAAAGGCCTCTAGGAGTGCTGCCAGCCCCTTTCTTTAATTAATGAACACAGTGAGTGATCGGTACTGATCACTCATGTGTCCATTCTAAACTGTGTATTTTACTATGCTTCCGTTTATGAATTGACAGGAACCTCTGTCAGTGCAGCTGAGGCTACAGAGAAAGGAATTGAAGAATCTGTGTCCTCAATTCTTTTCTCTGTCATAAAAGTAAGACTTCAGGGGTCTGTTTAGACCCCTGATATTTTATCCAAACCCCCAACAGCATTGTAAAAAATAAAATAAAAAATGATTTAATTTTTTTTTAAAAAATAATGAAAAAAAATGTAAAAAATTATGAAAAAAAATTGTAAAAAAAATACAAAGAAATAGTAAAAAAAAATTGTAAAAACTAATTAAAAAAAATTGTAAAGAATCATTTAAAAAAAATAAGGGCTTATTCACATGGGTTCACTGGCCCATATAGTGTGAATGAGCGGTTTGTTTGTGCAGCTGGAGCTGTCTGTTACTCTATGAGGATGCAGCGGCTATGTGAACACAGTCGCAGGTCCTAATTGGATTAGTGTGCAGGTGTGGGTGACAGACCCCAAATACGCACTGTCAGTGTTTGGAGGCCATACACCTACACCCACGCTCCTGTCAAATTAGAACCTGCGGCTGTGTTTGTACAGCTGCTGTCTGCACATAGCAATAGCCACATTTAAAAAAACATGATTCACACTGTACAGGCCACAGCACCCATGTGAATGAGCCCCCGAGACCTAATTTACACTTTATTTATTAACTCAATACAGTTTTATCTTTTAGATTTAGCAGGAATTTGTAAGCTATGTTGTTTGTGTCCGCTAATAATGATTTCAGTGTATTTTAAGTGAAAATATCTTTTTGAGATTTTCAGGGGGGGGGGGGGGGGGGGGCCTGTCGGGTAGGCTGTATGAGGCACCGTGATTTCTAACAGCAGTCTTGCCTATGTATACAAGAGCAGTCAGACCAAGGAGACTAATGTTGTGAGAAAATTTGTGTTCCATTCCCTAAAAAATGTCTGTTTGGGGCAAGGCTGTATTCAGCCCATTGCTGCTCTAAGCTTGAGTGGTGTTGTCCCCGTCTCACAAAGCTAATTTACTGGCTATGCCCCTTATAATCCCACCTACAGCATAATTACTGCCACAATAACTATAAAGAATTTTATAAAGTCATTTTTTTGTTTCGCACATAAAGCAAAACACTATAAAGACATTGAATAAAACCGCCTTAAAGCGAGATTCCACCCTAAAGTGGAACTTCTGCTCATCGGAACCCTCCCCCCCTCCGGTGTCACATTTGGCACCTTTCAGGGGGGAGGGGGGTGCAGATACCTGTCTAAGACAGGTATTTACACCCACTTCCGGGCATAAACTCCCACAGGAGTTTACGCCACTTCCTGTCCCGGCGCGCTGTCTGCCGGGACACACACAGGTCCCAGCAGACAGCGCGGACGCTTCGCATTGCGCAGTGCAACTCGCGCTTGCGCAGTAGGGAACCGGGAAGTGAAGCCGCAACACCTCACTTCCTGATTCCCTCACCGAGAATGGCGCCGGCAGCGATTGATCGGCTCCTGCTGCAGACATCGCTGGAACCTGTGACAGGTAAGTGTCCATTTATTAAAAGTCAGTAGCTGCAGTATTTGTAGCTGTTGGCTTTTAAAAAAATGTTTTCCAGGTACAGTCCCTCTTTAAGTAATGTGGTTCATATTGTTGTGGTTCATATTGTTATTGTTGTATCATATTGTTGTTGAAGCAAACATTAGAAGGTTTGGAGGTGTGATCTCAGATACCTCAACTGTCAAATGGTTGTTAATGTTGGCTGCAGCATCTTGGATACAATTGACAACCTGGGATTCCCTACATACTAAAAGTCTTTAGAGTTTCTAGAAAATGGTGAAAAAAAAAAATATGTATATATTTACTGTGTTGTAGTTCTGTGGTGGAAAAAACGTTAATATATATATATTTTTTTTAAATAACAAACATGTTATTCTTACCTGCTCTGTGCAGTGATTTTTCAAAGAGCAGCCTGGATCCTCATCTTCTCGGGTCCCTTGTCGGTGCTCCTGGCTCCTCCCTCCTGTTGAGCGCCCCCACAGCAAGCAGCTTGCAATGGGGGCACCCAAGCAGGTGCGCTCCCGACCCGTGGTTCTGTGTGTCCATTTACACACAGAACCGTGGTTCAGCCACCCATCTCCTGATTTGCTCACTGGCTGTGATTGACAGCAGTGGCAACCAACGGGCTGCCAAAAGCTAATCAGGAATGCAAGTCCCCAGAGAGGCAAGGCTCCCGTGGACATTGCTGGATCGAAAAGGGGGCTAAGGTAAGTATTTGAGGGGCTGGAGGGGCTGCTGCTTACAGAAGGTTTTTTATCTTCATGCATAGAATTCATGAAGGTAAAAATCCTTCAGACTTTAAGTTGGTTAAACACTAGTAGAAATGTTTTATTTTAAGGACGTTCATTCGGTTTTTAAATCATTAGTGGGGTCAAATCTATGTTAGTTTTCAACCACAATGACAAGAAAACTCGAAGGAGCAAGATGGAAATTTTTTTTACAAATTTCCAAAAGTGTATGTGGTTTCCGTTTTTGTCCTTTTGAACCACATTTCTCCAGTCTTCAAATGTACAAAGAATTTTCACACACATTTGCTAGCCAATAGCCAGCTTAGGGTGCAAGCTACATCTGACAAGGAGCTTTAACATAACCCCTGCTGTCCCTCTATCTAATCTCTATCAGGCGCTGAGCCATCCTGTTTGACATCAAGACAGCAGGAGGTACGATAAAGCTCCTTGCTGCTTTATAGCATACTTCCCACTGTAATGGCTCTGAAGACTGCACAATGAGGGAAAGTTACTTATACACCTGCCCTCTTATGAATGGATGATAGAGAACACTTCCCACTGCCCCACTGTCTCTATCAGCCATTGAAGTGACCTATTAGACAATGAGACAGCTCCTGGCTAGTTCAGTGATTTCCAGCTTCCAGGAGCATCGGAACGGATAGTGTATTGGAAAGTATAAACATGGTTATATTGATCCAAGATGGACCAATGTAACTATGTAAAAATATACTTTGCTTGGGATTCATATTTAAAGGGAGAGGGGTGGCAAGGGGCAGGAGGAGAATGAGTGCCTGCAGTTCAGTTTTAGGGCCCCTTTCACACGGGGCGGGCTCCATTGGAATCCACCTACTCAGCGGGAAATTTGTCCAATTTGTCCAGTCGGATAGCTGGTCCATGTCCACTCTGCTTATGCAGAGAGGACACAGCCGCTCTCCTCTATGGGCGGTCAGATGAAACAGTCCGTCTACACCTCTCGATATCTGATGCGATCCGCCAAGATTTGGGAAACGTATCCCCATCTGTATGTTTTTAGCCGATTGGATGTAAATGGGGGTGTAAATGGACACATATCCGTGGACTCCTGCCACTCCATAGAGGGCTATGGATGGACCAATCAGGTCTGCCTAAAAAACAGACAGGTGGACCAGATCGCAAATAAAAACAGGAGCTATTTGCATGTCTCACTTCCATCACAAATCTAAAAACTAAAGAGATGACGGAGACCGTACACTGGTGACATCAGTTTCAAAAGTCTTCAAAAAGTTTTCTCAGGAAGGTCCTAATCTCCTAAAACGCATTGAATGTTTTGTGTTGTATTGGAGGCAATACTATTATTAAAGAGGAAGTAAACCTTCCTCAAAAAAAAAAAAACGGAACCTGCAAAAAAAAAAACGGAACCTGAGAACGAAGCCCCCGAAGCGGTCCTCATCCACGATCTTCTCCGTCGCCATCATTCCCGGAGTGACTTCCGGGTCTCGCCGCTCCAGCGCTGTCATTCGCTGGAGCGGCGATGACGTCACTCCCGCACATGTGCACGAAGGCGGCATATCGCCGTGATCTCGGGATGCGCAGTGCGCCTGCGCGCCGCTGTCTACGGCGCATGCGCCGTACACAGCGGTGCCTGTTTTTTTTTCTAAATATCTCCTAAACCATGTAGGTTTAGGAGATATTTATTGGACCTACAGGTAAGCCCTAATCTAGGCTTACCTGTAGGTCAAAGTGGTTTGTAAGGGTTTACAACCACTTTAAAGGTATGAGGCTCTCTGACTACTTGTCTGGCGCTTTCATTGAACTTTGTACACACGAACCTTCAAATCTCTGCCCCTTGCTTGAGGGGCACCCCATTTTTGTCAAGAGCTGCTTCACCAGAGCCAATGTGCTTTATTATAAAATGGGTTGCTCTGTGTGTTTTAGTACTTAGCAAATAAACGTAAGACTTTTAGAGGAGCTGCATGAGAGCTGGAGTATTTTCTATACCAAATATATACACCTTGGAAGAGGGTTGTTTTCCATGAGAGAGGAGGTGGCATAAAGAAGGGGTGAGCTGTATGTTCCTTTTTATGCCCCTGTGCTTTATTACATTCTGACCAATCTTCTGATCATTTGAATCCAGTGCTTTGTCCTCATATGTGCAAAAAAAACTATAACCTGTTTAGACAGTGTAAGAATGAAAAAGACATATTTGAATAGTAAAAATGCTTACCAAAGCACGTCCGGATACATAAAATAAGCACCCCTTTCAAAAGACTAATATGGCCTTTTAACAAGATTGCACATGTGTAAAAGTGCGTGTTTGTCAGTTTTAGGTAAATGAATAGCTCGTTCCAGTTCATGGACTGGCAGTGGTGTAATTGTGCTGATGCCAGGTGCTGTACCAGTCTATTCAATGAGAGAAATAATATTAAGATTGGCTCCATTTCAGAGCATATAGTGTGACCTTTCTGCGCATTTGCTGTATCTTGTTTAACTATCTTGATAACTATATTTGCTGTTGATGCACATTAACACAGAACAGATGGCAATGAGCCACAATAAATAAAATCAACAAGTGAACTATTAATCATACTTCAAAATCAAGGTCACAGGGGGCATTCTATTTCTTTTAATTTAAATTTCATAAAATCCAAAGCCACCCGATTTAGAAATCCTTTCGCGGGACTTCTGTGCAGCATCTTGTCACATGACCCATTGCTGTAATCCTTTTTTTATGTAGTATTGTCTGTGTGGGTTCAGGTTTTATATCAGGGACATTCAGAATATACAGTATCTCACAAAAGTGAGTACACCCCTCACATTTTTGTAAATATTTTATTATATCTTTTCATGTGAAGAAATTACACTTTGCTACAATGTAAAGGAGTGACTGTACAGCTTGTATAACAGTGTACATTTGCTGTCCCCTCAAAATAACTCAACACAAAGCAATTAATGTCTAAACTGTTGGCAAGAAAAGTGAGTACAACCCTAAGTGAAAATGTCCAAATTGGGCCCAAAGAGTCAATATTTTGTGTGGCCACCATTATTTTCCAGCACTGCCTTAACCCTCTTGGGCATGGAGTTCACCAGAGCTTCACAGGAGTTCTCTTCCACTCCTCCATGACCATAGGCGTGCGCACAATCACCCACGTGTGGCTCAGATTCCCTCTGTTTAGACAGATGGATTCCCTCTGTCTAGACCCCTGATTTTTCACCATAACCCCCTAACTTAGCTTCTATAAAAATTGTAAAAAAAGAATTAAAAAAAACTATTTTTTTTTAAATAATAAAAAATAAAATAATAAAAATAAAAACTACTGACACCATCCATTGCCCTACTGACACCAATCTCTGCCCTTCTGACACTGTCAACTGCTCTACTTACACCGTCAGTATATAGTATATGCACATACAACCATGTGTTTGAGCTTTGGGTGCACACCCTAATGCAATAGGCTGTGCACACCAATGTCCATGACGACATCACAGAGCTGGTGGATGTTAGAGACCTTGCACTCCTCCACCTGCCATTTGAGGATGCCCCACGAATAGGGTTTAGGTCTGGAGACATGCTTGACCAGTCCATCACCTTTACCCTCAGCTTCTTTAGCAAGGCAGTGGTCATCTTGGAGGTGTGTTTGGGGTCGTTATCATGTTGGAATACTGCCCTGCGTCCCAGTCTCCGAAGGAAGGGGATCATGCTCTTCTTCATTATGTCACAGTACATTTTGGCAATTATGGTTCCCTCAATGAACTGTAGCTCCCCAGTGCCAGCAGCACTCATGCAGCCCCAGACCATGACACTCCCGCCACCATGCATGACTGTAGTCTTTGTACTCCTCACCTGGTTGCCGCTACACACCCTTGACACCATCTGAACCAAATAACTTTATCTAGGTCTCATCAGACCACAGGATATGGTTCCAGTAGTCCATGTCCTTAGTATGCTTGTCTTCAGCAAACTGGAAGATGCTTCCTTCTGGGGCAACAGCCGTGCAGACCAATTTGATACAGTGTGCAGCATATTGCCTGAGCACTGACAGGCTGACCCCCTTTGGTCGACCATGGCGAGGCCTGTTCTAGGTGGAGCCTGTCCTGTTAAACCACAGTATGGTCTTGGCCACCATGCTGCAGCTCAGTTTGGCAATCTTCTTATAGCCTAGGCCATCTTTATGTAGAGCAACAATTCTTTTTTTCAGTTTCTCAGAGAGTTCTTTGCCATGAGGTGCCATGTTGAACTTCCAGTGACCAGTATGAGAGAGTGAGAGTGATAACACCAAAGATACTGTAAGTATAGGGGTAACAGTACAAATTTAGAGGACAGATTTAGCAGACAGTTGCAGAGGATGAAGGCAAGAATACATATCAGATTAGCAGGTGGTTATGTCAGTCTGTCTGTCAGTGGGTATAAAGCCAGCCATAAATGGAAATTCATCTGGTTTCGATCCATGTATGGGTATTGTGGTTGCACAGAAGTCAATCTACCAATCGACTTCTGTACAACCGCCCAGGTTGCAAAATTCCCAATTGATCAGTGTATTCTGACAGCGAGGAAGTCCCCACTGTCAGAATACAATAGCTTTCCCCCATCTACTTTCAATGTGTGGATGGGGGAATGGAGTAATTTTGTGTCCAATCAAGTTAATTTTTTTTCGTTTAGATGGAATTGTAAAAGGAAAAGATTAGGATTTATACTCTTATCTATGTTCCTAATGCAGAGAATTGCCTTCACTTTGTGTTGTGTCCATGAGACTGAAAGTAAAAGGAAATCACTTCGATAAGAACACATGCAGCAGTAAAATACATGAAACACATGAAAAATTTTAAGCAGAACCCAAGCCATAATAATGTTAGGTTTTGAATGAGGTGAGAAAGGACTAGAAGCTCTGTCAGTTCTATATGGCTGTCTGTATCTCTGTTTGGTGATTTTTACTCATTGTTTGTAGGTATGTGCCCAAATAATAATCTTGTTGAGTAATCAAAAGGTTAATGTTTTGTGTTATAAGGGTTAACAGTATGTGCTGTGGTATGTCTTCCCTCGCATGCCTCACTTCCCACATCTTTTGGGAGATGATTAATGCAGGAGGTGTTTGGGCCTTACGGTCAATCGGTCATGGGAAGTGAGCAATAAGGATAATACATGTAAAGATGTGATCAGAGTGTATCAGTTACCTCATAGCAGAACCCTGGAATGGGTCTGAGGACTGAGTTGCTATATCTCACCTTGTGTGGAAGTTTAAAGGTGTAGGCACCACAGCACAACATTTAAGGGAGAGAACTGTGAAGTGTCCTGCGTTGAAAGGATGCACTGAATTAACACCTGAATTGCTGGAAATGTACAAATAACTGTTTGTAACAAGTGCCTTTTATCAAATAAAGAAGTTACTTGTTGTGGTCTGATTCTTATGAAGAAGAGGGAGAATTTACAGTGAATGTGAATTTGGGAACAATGTTTAAACCTTTAAGATAACCTTTTGGGTGGTGAAGGGTGAAAAGGTGCAAGAAGGAGGAGCAGCCAACTCGGGAGAGGGAGCCAAGGTGCCCAGTGGTGGAGGTTCTGTGGGTAGGGTGGTCTGCCATGTAATAAATCCTGCTGAGTGATTTGGCCCCTATCTTAGGGCCTGCCGCGAAATGGAACTGGTCCTAGGGCCATGGTGTGTGAGGCCTTGTAATGTGTGCAGTGGCTGCCCTCCTAGCCTACAAGCTGAAGCAGGAGAATCGTTGTGTGGTGAAGAGTTGGTGGACATAAGCAGTGCTCAACACTGTTGACCTCAAAAATGTCTCTGTAGTGAAAATAATGTCTCAGGTGTCACTGGCAGGTGAAAGGATGTTTTCCCGGTGAAGTAATTTGGCCTCCAGCAAAAGGGACCCTGAACCCACAAAGGAAACATTACAAATCTATCAGCATGTAGTTCCCCCATGCTAACATGTTGTGTCTTAAAGGATTTACCATTTAAAGAAAATTGCCTATGCAGCCAATGGACCACAGTAGGTAAAAAGCTGTGCAGCTTTGAAACATGTTGATTAATGTTATTGGCATATCTATCGGCCATTTGTGCGCCACCAAAACCTGCCTGAAAAACTCAGTTCACAGTCCCCTGTCCTTCCTTGTTGCTTGGAAGGCTTGTCCTCAGAATCACAGGAGCGAGAATGCTCTTTCAATCAAAACCAGCACGAACGCGATGTGCCCAGTGGCAGGATCATCCTAGCATCAAGGCGTGACTAAGGAATATTAACTATGGGAGTTTTTCGGGCATTCTTCTGGAAATGTGGAGGAAGGGGTAGAGAGGCGCAAAGAGCCTACAGGTATGGCAATTACATTAAAGCCTAAGTTAGGTCAAAAATGAAAAAAAAAGTACAAGGGACATTATTTACTATCAATGCGGTATGTCCTTTGTGTTGCAGGCCCCTGCTTTAGTTGAAATCTTCATCCTCTGATCCCCCCCGTCATCATCATTTTTCAGTGCATTCACTCATCAATTATGCCTTTGCCTTTCACCCCCCCCCCCCTCTTTCATTCATAGAAGCTTGGATGAAAGAAGCGCTATCTTTGAATGAAAGGTCCAGTTCACGTTCACTGGTGTATCTTTCACAATGTGCATGTTAAATAGCTTAATAAAAGGATAGAATAAATAGAATAAAATAGAATCAAATATAAGAAATCTACTGCTAATTCAACTCAACTCACTGTAGGTGAATAAATACGCAGGTGTTTGCATACCTAGGCCTCATTCACACAGGCACTACAGTATACACCTGTGCAGGAGGCCATTTTTGCATTTTTCCATGCATCCACATGCAAACAGTCCCATTCATGTCAATCGGGACACAGTGGCTGCATGGACACAGCCGCTGCTCCCAACTTGACAGCGGCTATGTTCGGGGTCGTGCGCTCTCACGACTGTCAAATTGGGAGCAGCTACTGTGTCCTAAAAAATAGGACTGCATGCACGGGGATGCACTGAAGACCTATGCATCCCCGTGAGGGCAAACACGGCCCTCACATGAGTAAAAACTGTAGTACAACTATCTGAATGAGGCCTTAGGTACCACACATCTGCTCAGAAAGCCTGCAGTGAGGTAGTGCTGCTCAATGCATAATTATTGCTTGGTATAGTACAATGCTGGGTTAATTATTGCTATATCAACCAAACAACCCTTATGAAAAACAAAGAAAATTCAATAAACCCAAAATAACTCATGAAAGCAGAAAACATGTGATATAAAAATAGACTTAAAGAAAGCATGCCCCACACACGTTCTTCAAACATTCATTAAAATGGTGTGTGACCCGTTTAGAATGATCACACTTCTATAAAGAATTACTTTCATTTATCACTGTTCCTGCCGCTGACCAATTTTATCCATATTACCCCTATGCTGTCTCTATACATTGGATGGGGCCTTTTTAGTTCACGCCTCATTACATTAATTAAAAAGCGTCTGAGACCCACTCATCCTCCGAACAAGATGAGGTCCTCTGTCCTGCCTACTTCCCACATCAATCAGAATTCCTACTCTTTCCCCCATCCTCAGACCTTTCATTGCCCCCAGCTCCGTTCATTACTTCAGGATGTTTCTATTATGGGCTCTTAGACACGAAGCAGTGTGAGCTGGACTGTGTGTCTGAAAATACACCAGCTTCGTACAATGAAGTACAATGTACTGATGGATATTAGACAACTAGGTCTACTTCTACCTCAGGGAGCAATACTATATAGTAACCTTATCACACTCTAGTGCATTATCTGCTGGACATAAATCACTGAGCCTATGAATAAAATAAAAAAAACGATTAGGCCCCACCAAACGTTAAGCAGGCATTACACTTGTAGAATTTCTTTAGAAAATTTTAATTTTCAGAACGTTTGATTATCTAAGAGTTAAAGGCGCTGATTCAACAAATGTATTCACCCAGAGCGTGCAAAGAAAATCTAAGGATAGAAAAATGTTGTCAAGTTTAATGGGAACAAACTAATTTCTAACTGTTGAATTCGCTCTGGGACAATAACATTTTTTAACTAGTCTTACCCACATGCGCTTGTCAAAGTTACTCCAAAAGTAAAACATTTGTTACTGTAAATAGTTTTTATCTCTTCGATACAAAGATTAAGATATTGACATGGCACGTGAACGAAGAGTTCGTGGGGACAAATCAAGGACCATTTTTGAGCATAATGACAAGAACAGTTGTTAAAAGATAAAATTTTATTTTTTTGTTTCTTATCTGAATTAACAAAATTCTAACTGTTACTGTGGTCCTTAGAAAAAATCATATTTATTATAATGCACATGTACTAGGAAAAGTTTCACCTTTCAGTTAGAAAGTTTCACCTTTTGTTGCAAGCATTCATTCTTGTAAATGATTATGTATGCTATAGGAGAGTATGAAAAAACAATACAAAGGTTTCTTTATTCTTTACGGTATATGCACAATTTAATTTATAAGTAGATTCTAATATACACTGAGCAAAATTATAAACGCAAAATTATTAATGCAACACTTTTGTGTTTGCCCCTATTTATCATGAGCTGAACGTAAAGATCTATGACTTTTTCTATGTACACAAAAGGCCTATTTCTCTCAAATATTGTTCACAAATCTGTCTAAATCTGTGTTAGTGAGCACTTCTCCTTTGCCGAGATAACCCATCCACCTCCCAGGTGTGGCATATCAAGATGCTGATTAGACAGCATGATTATTGCGCAGGTGTGCCTTAGGTTGGCCACAATGTAAGGCCACTCTAAAATGTGCAGTTTTACTGTATTGGGGGGTCCAAAAACCAGTCAGTATCTGGTGTGACCACCATTTGCCTCACGCAGTGCAGCACATCTCCTTTGCATAGAGTTGATCAGGTTATTGATTGTGGCCTGTGGAATGTTGGTCCATTCCTCTTTAATGGCTGTGCGAATTTGCTGGATATTGGCAGGAACTGGAACACGCTGTCCTATACGCCGATACAGAGCATCCCAAACATGCTCAATGGGTGACATGTCTGGTGAGTATGCTGGCCATGCAAGAACTGGGATAATTTCAGCTTCCAGGAATTGTGTACACATCCTTGCAACATGGGGCCATGCTTTATCATGCTGCAACATGAGGTGATGGTCGTGGATGAATTACATGACAATGGGCCTCAGGATCTCGTCACGGTATCTCTGTGCATTCAAAATGCTATCAATAAAGTGCACCTGTGTTGGTTGTCCATAGCATACGCCTGCCCATATCATAACCCCACCGCCACCATGGGCCACTCAATCCACAATGTTGACATCAGCAAACTGCTCACCCACACAACGCCATACACACCATCTGCCATCTCCCATGTACAGTGAAAAATGGGATCCCATGAAGAGAACACCTCTCCAAAGTTCCAGACGCCATCGAATGTGAGCATTTGCCCACTCAAGTCAGTTACGACGACGAACTGCAGTCAGGTCGAGACCCCGGTGAGGACGACGAGCATGCAGATGAGCTTCCCTGGGACGGTTTCAGACAGTTTGTGCAGAAATTCTTTGGTTATGCAAACCATATGTTGCAGCAGCTGTCCGGGTGGTTGGTCTCAGCCGATCTTGGAGGTGCTGGATGTGGAGGTCTTGGGCTGGTGTGGTCTGCGGTTGTGAGGCCGGTCGGATATACTGCCAAATTCTTTGAAACGCCATTGGAGACGCTTATGGTAGAGAAACGAACATTAAATTCAAGGGCAACAGCTCTGGTGGACATTGCTGCAGTCAGCATGCCAATTGCACACTCCCTCCTCAAAACTTGCAACATCTGTGGCATTGTGCTGTGTGATAAAATTGCACATTTTAGAGTGGCCTTTTATTGTGGCCAGCCTAAGGCACACCGGTGCAATAATCATGCTGTCTAATCAGCATCAAGATATGCCACACCTGTGAGGTGGATGGATTATCTCGGCAAAGGACAAGTGATCACTAACACAGATTTAGACAGATTTGTTAACAATATTTGAGAGAAATAGGTCCTTTCTGTACATAGAAAAATTCATAGATCTTTGAGTTTGGCTCATGATAAATAGGGGAAAACAAAAATTGTTACGTTTTATAATTTTGCTATATATATATATATATATATATATATATATATATATATATATATTGTATATTATATCCATTACAACCCCATTGGCTGATGAATATTTAAAGAGAGAAATTTATCAAGACTGGAGTACTGGAGCAGAATGAATTTGGAGCAGCTGTGCATAGTAACCAGTCTTCAGCTTGTTCAGTTAAAGTGACACATATCTTTATTCTACATAATAATCCATATACATCCACTCTCAAAACTTCTACTTTTCTTCCTTACTTCCAGTGCCTGTTATTTGCAGTTATGTGCAAAATCCCATAGTCCCCAGTTCCTAGTCCTTCTTGGGAGTGAGCAAGGGGTGGATTCATTCCTACATACAGTGGGACCATAGGGAATGAACATGGCTACCCTCTAACAGGACATCTCTGATCACAGTAACAAGAAAATAAAAAATTGCAAGAGGCTGAGAGCAATAGAAGGGACTTTTGAGTTAAGAATTCATATGTGAATAACCTTTTTTAATAGAGTTTAGTGTCACTTTAACCTTTGAAAATGAAAGATACAGGGGGTCCCCGAGTTACGAACCTCCGACTTGCGAACAACTCCTACTTACGAACGGCAGGCGGCGCCGGCTGGCACATTGGAAAACATTGGAAAACTACACCGGTAAACAACGGAAAACGACGTTGGAAAACCTCGGTAAAACAGCGGAAAACGCCGTTCTGCGCATCCAAATTACGAACAAAATCGACTTAAGAACAAATAGGCAGTCACTAACCTGTTCGAAACTCCGTGGTCATGGAAAAAGGGTGGTGGTGGGGGGCAGGGGGTGAGGGAGGGTGGTCAGGTAACAAAGGAATTTGGAAGAGGAGAAGATATGTGCCAGAAGGGGGAGGAATGGTTAAATAGGGGAGGATTTGTGCTAGAAGTGGGGGAATGGAGAGGGGGGATATGTGCCAGAAGGGGGGATTGGAGGGGTAGGATTTGTGCTAGAAGTGGGAGGGGGGAATTGGAGGGGGATGATTTGGGCTAGAAGGGGGAATTGGAAGGGGATGATTTGGGCTAGAAGGGGGAATTGAAAGGGGAGGATTTGTGCTAGAAGGGGGAGAGGATTTTTGCTGGGAGGGGGATATGTGCTATAAGGGGGATTTGGGAGGGTAGGTTGCAGAATTTTGTGCTGGAAAGGGAAGAGGTGTTTGGGGGTAAGGTAAGACACATATTTTTCCTACAATCAAAGACCCCACCACTGTGGAGAATATGCCCTCTTCTTTCATTTCCTAATCTCAGCTGACTTTTGTGAAATGACTTTAACACTTTAACACATAGGGGATGATTTATTAAAGCAAATAGACTGGGCACTTTGCAAGTGCAGTTGAACTAATTTATCCCAGAGCTTAGTAAATGTGATAAAGCTCTGCTGATTTCCATCATCCAATCATGTGCAAGCAAAAATGCTGTTTTTTTTTATTTTCCTTGCACTTAATTGGATATTCTTAACAAAGTGAAGCTTTACCACATTTACAAAGCTCTGGGGGAAAATAAGGACAACTGTAATTGCAATGAATGTACACAGTCCATTTGCCTTTATTGAATCAACCCCCGTAATATTATTTTATCTTATCAGTTGCTATAAATTCCTTCTTTCTGTGTTCGGTTTGTAAATATGAACAGACATGTGGGCAATTATTTTTCCTCATTGCAAATTCTGAATCCTGCTTTGTGCTACACAGTTGGCACAATCTTTTTTCTGTTCCCCCTTACAAAGCGAATCAGCTGGTTTGCTAGAAAAAAAAAAAATGCACTACCCAAGCTTATGTAATAACTTAAACATGGATTAGCAAGCATGCAAATCTGTGAAATTACTTTAGGGTAAACTGTAATAAAAACACACATTATGCCTTCATTAAAATGATACTATTCTTTCCCTTTATGATCGAACTGCTTTGTGTTGGCTTGAAATAAAGTGTTTTTTACTTACATATCAGATCTTCTAGCATGCTAGACTATTATCCTGACCAATGTTACCACGTTTCATTAATTGGTTGCCATGAGCTGGGCAAAAAGCATGGTGCAGTATGCAGTGACCCATAAAATCTAGTTGTTTATAACTCTTATTGATTTGGTTTTAAAAGTCGAAGCAACCAAAATTTAACCCATGTAACAGATGAAACCGGTCCCCTTTATTGTCCTCACATCAAATATCAAATACATACTTGCAGAGTATGTTGAGTTTGCATTTGGTCATTGGACTTGTCAAAGCACAGGAGATAAATCAGAATGTGTCTCTGTCATTGGCAGCGCTGATTGATGTAGAGCATTTATTTACTAAAACTGGAGAGCATCTGGTGCAGCTATGCATACTGTAGAACCAATCAGCTTCCATTTTTTTTTTTTTGTCAAAGCTTAATTGAATTTAGAAGCTGATTGGCTGCCATGCACAGCTGTACCAGACTTTCACTCTCCAGTTTAGTAAATCAACCCCAGTGTGTCTAGTTGCCTATTTGAAGCACTCTATATCTACTGTAATGGTTAGGTGAGAGCAGAGGCAATAGTGGTGGGTGTGGCAGCAAATTGGGCAGTGGGGGATGGTTTATATCTCCGCCACCGGGAGGTGAAATTTTATTTATTCATAAGTATTCCTGCTACCCTCTGTGTATTGTGTCTTATTAAATAATTTTCCTATATATTAAATATTTACCAAATTATTATTATAATCATAAAAAAAGAAATTATTGCTTAAAGTGGAGTTCCACTCGTTTTTTAGTTTATTAAAAGTCAGCAGCTACAAAAAGCATAGCTGCTGACTTTTAATAAACAGACACTCACCTGTCCCACGGTCCAGCGATAGAGCTGCTCGGAGCCTTACTCCTCTCCCCCTCCTCTCCTCAGCGCCGTCATAGCAACTGTGGGCACCCAGCCACGACAGCTTTTGCCTTCACAGCCGGGCGCGCACTGCGCATGTGCGAGTCGCGCTGCGCTCTGCTATTGACCAGCCAATCTTCTGGGACCTGTGTTGTGTCCCAGAAGATCGCTGGCAAGGAGGGGCCGCCTAGGGCGAAAGGAGCAGTTGCCTAGGTGGGCAAAAAGAGAAAGGAGGAAGTGGGACAGGAAGTCCCACTAAAAAGAACGTACACACTCCCTCCCCCCCCAAATGTGCCATGTCAGGGGGCGAGGAGTGCTTAAAGCGGAAAGTCCACTTTTGGGTGGAACTCCGCTTTAAGCCATGTGCCATTTGATGATCACACTGATGCTCATTTTCGCTTAAAACTGGGCTGATTTACTAAAGGAGTTGAGAATCTTCACAAATAAATAATGTAAATATTCCCACCTTTTATTAAAGTAGAATTCCAGGCTAAACCTAACTAGTCTTAAAAAACACTGCCCCCCCCCCAGCACCTATGGTGACTAACCTGTGGAAGAAAGATTTATATGCTTACCTATTTTCATTTTGCTCCAGTCCAGTCACATGATCCACCTCTCCTGTGTCAGTCAGAAGTGGTTGCAGGGGAGAGGAGGGAGTGGCAACAATCAATAGGCCATTGAAGCCTGTATGTGACAATCACCACTCCAGGCTTTACCAGCCAATGTCGAGCACTTTCTCTTTTCCCCTGCAGCTGACACTGGATCATGTGACCGGGCCAGAGCAGGCTGAAAATAGGTAAGTATATACATTTTTCACACACAGGTTAGTCAGCATAGGTGCTAGGAGGAGGGAGGGAGCATTTTTTGGACTAGTTCGATTTAGCTTGGAATTCTACTTTAAATCATGTGAAAAACAAATACATGTTCACTTCAACCACTTCATTACCGCATTACATTTCAAAATGGCGGTATTGGTGTTCAGGAGTGCTGTTTTAAAATGGCACTGTGTTTACATTGTGTGCGTACAGCTCAGATCATAGACAAAGTGCATAGAGCCAATCAGAGTGTCTATGTTGCTTGTGCTCACTGTGATGGGCAATCTCCATATTTTAACCACCTCAATACCAGTATGTTTCTTTATTTCCAAAAAACAGTACAAAAAATGAGAAACAAAACTAAAATGGTACCATTGAAACGTCCTAGAATATTGCTCCAACCGGTTCCTACTGCTTCCAGGTGCTGGTCAGGCTGTACACAGGCTCATCAGGCTAATTTCAGACTACAACAAAATGGTGTCAACCGTCACGCTGTCCAGGCACGCTACCAGTCATATCTATATTAAAATGGCTTCAGCTTGGTCTCCTACCCATCGGAGAACTCCCTCTAATGCAGGGCTAATTCATAGAGTTCACCTTAGGTCAATGAGATCACCATGGGGTATTTACAAAAAGATGTTATTTTGGGGGTGTTTGTACTGTCCTTGCATTTGATGTTATTTTGGGGGTGTTTGTACTGTCCTTGCATTTGATGTTATTTTGGGGGTGTTTGTAATGTCCTTGCATTTATACTTGATTTGTTCTATAACAGAAAAAAGGGAAAATGTTTGTTTTTCAAAAAATTTCAAAAACTACGTTTTTTAAATAACACCAAGCGAAAGATCCATCTGTCTCAAAAACAAATGATATAAAATTGATTTGGGTACAGTGTTGCACGGCCAAGTAATAATCAAACTATCACAGCACTGAAAACTAAAAAGTAGCCTGGTAATGAAAGGGTATTGTAGGCTGATATGTAAGTGGTTAAATTCTCAACCATGTGCAAATGAAATAGGAAACTGGAATTTGGCTTTCACAAGATTGGATAATTGAAGTCAATAGTGACAGATTTTATTGTGTGAAGATTCTCAATGACTTAGTTAGCCTCTACATACAGTAAACATACAGTAAACATATCTCAATATATGTAGGCATAGGACACGCCCACCTGCCACGCCTCCCTTAAAGGAGAATTGTACAAAAAAAAAAAAAAGATTGGTTAATCCCACAAGTGCTTTTTTACCCCTACTATTCCTTTATACTGGCCTTTGGAATTTACAAATGCAGCAATTTAGAAATAGGATGGAAGGTTTAGCACTGGGAAACACTTTTTGAAAGATAAATAGTGCATTTTATATACAACTATATAGATCAGACCAAAATGAGGGACAAATGAGGAGGAAAGAGGGACAGAGGGACATTGTTCCGAATGAGGGACAGTCCCTCGAAATCGGGGACAGTTGGGAGCTATCAGTAAAATATGCCCCTGTTGAAGACCACTCGAGTCAAAACACGTCGGGATGAGCTCATTTGAGACTCCCACATTGCTTTTATCATATTTTATCACATTTTATATGTGCTGTACTTTATGAGATTTTTTCCCTTTTATGTAATTTTTTTCTACCTCAAATCCAATAAACATATTGGTGGATTTACACTATTTGGAGTTTTTTCTCCCTCCCCCTTTTGTTTTCCTGGTGCCACATGCCATTTTGGACGAGTTGGGGTACCTTCCTGATTGTCCACTCTTGTTACCTTGGAGGAGTTGGAACATCATCCGGGTTATTCATCCGTGTCCTCGAGGCATGCTGTTTGGACCAAGGACCCATATCAACATTCCAGGTGCCACCCACAGGAAAACCCTAAGCATAACTGACTCACTGCCGTATGGTAGGTGTGTCCACCACCGCTGGTAAGCGTATCCATTACACACCTCTGAACTTTCTCCTATATACTCCTGTATATACATCAGATTCTAGGAGCCCAGAGACGTCCTGACATTCCGCATGAGAGTTTTTTTGGCACAAAGACTTTATCACGCGTTCACGAATATATTACTAATATTAATTTATTACTTATGGGACTAGTTTTCACATCATCACATTGACATATACCTTCTCCATAGATGTTCACACTATCTATGATTATACTTTTGTTAGCGCTACATGTTTATTTTTTCTAAAAAAAAAAAAATATGCCAAGAGAGGAATACAACAGCCACATTACAGGTTTATATGATTTAATCAGAATAATGGATTTATGGCCTTTAGCATGAATCTTAATCTTAAGAAATAAATAGCTCACAATAACTGGCATATCATAATATAATAAATCTGCATGAACCTCCTCCGGCCTATAATGAACTTGTGTGAATTAAACGTAGCCCCCCCCTTCCTTCACTGTCCTGCCTTCCTGCACAAACAAAGCTGTACAGTGAGTTCAGTGTTCCCCCCTCGCTCACAGTAATCTGTATTGTCCCTCTGGAGGTATGAGCCCTGCTGGGGACTGGAGAGAGGTTATAGGGGTGTGAGGAGCTCGGGCAGACTTCATAATGAAATGGAAACCCCTACAGGGTCCAAAACACAAATCTCTCTACTTAAACAAACAGGGGCTTTGATTACTCCATGCACACAGACAGCATGTATATGAAAGCAATGTTTCCTGTGCAGACAAAAACAAATTGTGCATGGTCAACGGATAACATGCACATGTACAAAAGCTCAATTTACTAATATTAGAGCAGACAGAATCAGGAGCAGATGTGTATAGAAACTAAGGATGCACCGATACCATTTTTTTTACGAGTAAGAGTACCGATACTTTTTTTTTTTTTTAGTACTCGCCGATAGCAATTACCCATACCTACTGCAACTGTTTTGTTTTAACTTCAGCAATGGTACAAAGCATTGAAACGTTATTTACAAATGAAATAAATAGATATTTTTTTTTAATTTAGCGCTTTTTCAATGAGAAATGTGTAAATATATGTTAATATATATGTGTAAAAATATTCACTAACAAAGCAAACAAAAAAAAAAGTTTTAATTGTTTATCGTTCATAAAATAGACGTAAAAAAAAAAAAAAGCATGAAAATAATAATTTAATGGAGGCGAATATGGAGTTAATTAAAGTGGAGTTCCCATTATAAAAAAAAAATAATTAAAAGTCAGCAGCTACAAATACTGCAGCTGCTGACTTTTAATAATCAGACACTTACCTGTCCCAGGGTCCAGCGATGCAGGGGATTGAAGCCGCCCATCATCTCCGCCTCCTCTCGGTGGCGCCAGTATCTTAACTGTGGGCGCCCGGCTATGGCTTCACAGCCGTGCACCCACTGCGCATGCGAGCTGCGCGCCGTGACCTGTCACCTGTCCAAGATGATTGCCTAGAGGCAGGGGATAGAGGTTATTTCCCTTCCTGCGCCGAAGGAGGCAGACTACGAGGGACCCCCTAGCAACGGGTATTAAGAGGTGAGTAAAAAAAAAAAATTTCTTCCAAACATTTGGAATTTTTTTTTTAACTCACCTCTAAATGCCTGTTGCTAGGGGGTCCCTCGTAGTCTGCCCTCTTCAGTGACTGGGCTGGTGACATCACTTCCCCTTGGCACAGGAAGGGCTCAGCTCTGCCCCCTCCCTCCTGTCAGTCATCTGGGACCTGTCAAGTGTCCCAGATGACTGCGCGGCCAATCAAAGTGCGCGGCGCTGCTTGCACATGCACAGTGGGTGCCCGACTGTGAAGCCACAGCCGGGTGCCCACAGTTACAATGCCGGCGCCACCGAGCGGAGGGGGGGACGAGCAGGGGTTCGATCCCCCGCATCGCTGGACCCTGGAACAGGTAAGTGTCTGATTACTAAGTCAGCAGCTGCAGTATTTGTAGCTGCTGTCTTTTAATTATTATTTTTTTTATGGAAACTCCTCTTTAATACTTTTTTTTTTTGGGGTGGAACTCCACTTTAAGGCTGATTAGAGTAAATTAAGGGTTAATAAGGGGTTAAACAGAGGAACATTTGTTCATCCCTTTGATCTGCAGATGAAGAAACAGAAAGTGTTTCAGGGCTGAGCAATGTTGTTAATAAACATTGCCGGCTGCTTTTTTTTTTTTTGACAGCTCCAATTACCGGACTTCTTTAACACTGGGGAGACCGACTGACAGCTCAAAGAACCAAGCCTGAAAGTATCGGTTTCAGGTATCGGTGCATTTGCACGAGTACCGATACTTATGAAAATACTCGGTATCAGCACCGATACCGATACTAGTATCAGTGCAACCCTAATACAAGCCAATCAGCTTCTAGCTTTAGCTGGTTTAGTTAAAGTCAAACTAAACCCTCCTATACCTTAGATTCAAGGAAGCTGCCATCTTAGCCTATGTTTGATCTGCAATTGCCATGGTGCTATACATCCGACTGGCTATGACACCAGCCATCATCTGATGGCTTGACAATTCTGTTGAGAGCTATCATAAGCACACTAGTATCGTATGACTTTGGAGTGCAACTTTGGATGGGTGCAACTTGGAAGCGACTTTGGCTTTGACCAATGATAATGGACAACTGTTGCACAACGTAAAGTAGTGCAGGTAGTAAAGTAGTGCAGGAACCTTTTTAAAGTTGCACATATTTGAACAGTTGCCATTGCAAAACATGGGGTGTCATGTGAGTTTAGTGTCCAAAGTCACATGACAAGTGTAAATGGAGCCAAACAGTTATCAGTTAAGACATGCCTTGAAAGTAAAGCCATGTTCACATCGATGTGCTGTGGTTTCGGTGCAGTGCAATTGCATGCACATTTTACATGCGGTTTTGGCTGCTATCCCATAGACATCAGTGTTTTCTAAAAGGGCATCAAAGATGTAGTATGCAGGACTTCAATGTGCTTTCATGAAAATGCTAGGTCTAATAGAAGTCAATGAGATTGCACCCAAAAACATGCATACAATCATGCTGCGCCCAAACTGCAGTGCAATGGTGTGAGCCCAGCCTAACTGGGGAAACTGTTCAATTATTGGATATAGTTTCATCTTTAGAGCATGTTACATGTTCCACCTGTATTTAGGGTGGAACATGTAACATGTTCCAGCTCCTGCCCCCTCTCCCGCTGTGACAGGGGCGGGGGGTTCTTATCTCTGCACTTGCTGTTACTTTTCAAAAACAGCAGGGCAGTTCGGGGCTCTGCCCATACAGCCATGTAAGGAAAAGGAAAAGAGGGACTGTCCCAGCAGGAGTGAAAGAGAGAGATAACAGCAACTTCTATCCCTGTCTCACTTTGACTTTTACTGAATCAGAGTACGTGTCCAGAGACAAAAAAACAGGGTGCCCTGGGTTTGGTAAAAGACTAAAATCATATAAATGAATCCTTTGTCTGCTGAGAACTGTTGGGCTTTCTTCAAGGGCCCCAGCTTTGCTGGCTAAAGTTTTTTTTTCTTTTTCATTATTCACTGGCCAGTGTGACAAAAGATTACTGTTATAGCAAGTTAGGACCATCGTTATATACTGTCGCTAGGTGAATGCAGTTTAGTTGTTAATGATTGTTATGCGGAATACTGCAGGTGTTTAACCACTCTAAGCTCTGAAAGATTTTACCCCCTTCATGACCAGGCCAATTTTTGCTATTCAGCACTATGTGCTATTCAGATGTACCATCCGCCTTCATTTCTTGAGAAACTTAAAATGCCAGGACAGTACAAATCCCCCCCAAATAACCCCTTTTTTTGGAAAGCAGACAGTCTAAAGTATTTGGTAAAGGGCATGGCGAGTTTTCTGAAGTTGCAATGTTTTGGAAAATAAAGAAATTACATTTTGTTTTTCACATTTTTTTTACATACTGTCACCAGTGCAGTACAGCATCATCATATGACTGGTGTGGCAGAGATCAGGGATACAGACTGGTGACAGTATTTTAAACATAATAATAATAATAATAATAATAATAATAATAATAATAATAATTTGCATTACATTTTATTTTTCTGTATTTTTTTTACTATTTTTTTTCACATACTTTCATCAGAGTAGTTCAGTGTCACCATAGTAGCACTGTACTACTTTTAGGGGGTTGATCTGGATTTTTTTTTTTTTTTTACACATTGATGATCATTGTAACAGCACTGTTTTGAGCAGTCATGAATGGGTTACATTCATAACAGCTGTGATTACTAGTGATCTGTGATTGGCTTCAGCTAATCACATGGTACAATAAATTACCATATTTATCTGCGTAAAACACGCACTCTTTCCCCCTTGAAATAGGGGGAAAATCATGTGTGCATGTTATACACCGATATAGGCTGCCACCGAGGGGAAGGAGGGGAGGAGCGCTGCAGAAATAGAGCCGGATCTCCTGTGTACTCGGCTTGGCTCGCAGTCACGCTCAGTCCCGCCCACTGGACGGCCCCTAGCGTGAACGCCCCGGCGTTGGATCTGCGTTATGTCCATCATAGGATCCGGGCCAAGGGGTGGGACTGGGCGTGTCGCCGAGCCGAGTACACAGGAGATCCGGCTCTATTTCAGCAGCGCTCGTCCCCACCTGTCACTCGATTGCAGCATATATAACGGCAAGGCTGCAGATGGACATTGAGCAATGCTGCAGGTGGGCACTGATTAGACTGAAGGTGGGCACAGATTAGGCTGCAGATGGGCACTGATTAAGACTGCAGGTGGGCACTAATTAGGCTGCAGATGGGCACTGATTAGACTGCATATGGGCACAGATCAGGCTGCAGATGGGCACAGATCAGGCTGCAGTTGGGCACAGATCAGGCTGCACTGAAGCTGCAGATGGGCACTAATCAGGCTGTATTGATGCTCACTGACCATTATTTTGCTTCAAATTGGTTTATTTTCTCCTGAAACTTCCCTCTTGGGGTGCGCGTTATATGCCGATAAATACGGTAATTCATGGTACATGGTAAATTTTTTCGTAAAACAGCTTTGTTGGCATTGTGATCATGTGATCGCTATGCAATCACATGATTCCTGGCTGCCAAAAGCAGCTGAGTACCAGGATCCACAATCCACTGTGTCCATCGGAAAAGGTTGGATGGCGTACACGTATGTGATCTAGCCTGCCCATGCCGGTTGCCGAGAGTAAATGTACTGTGGGCAGTCGGCAAGTGGTTAACCATATCTTTCAGAGTAACATTATTGTCTTATTGATTGTTTGTATAAGTACATTTGTTAGTCCTTTCTTCTTTTAGGCTTTTCTTGGCCTAATAAATTCTTTGAAATACCTCAAGGTGTGTTGGTAAGTGCTGGGTGAGCGAGGTGTGCAGAGAAATCACAAAACCATTCAATGGCTCCTCTGGGGGTAGCGCTACATATTTATAACTTGTCTTGTGTTTCTGTTCCCTCAGATTCTCTCCCTCTTCCTTTCTCCTTGCCGGAAGAACGACACATGGAGAATGACGATATACAGAGACAGCCAAGAGCTCCGGATCTCTCTGACACTCGCAACTACCAGCAGCAACAGAGTGAAGCCCCTTCTCCAACCCTCACTCAGGAAGAAAGGATTCGGAGGTTGGAGGACATTGTTCAGGGACTGACAAACATGTTGGATATGGTAAAAGTTCAGGTCAGCAGAGCCACATTTAAAGGAAAACAAGTGTGTTTTTAATAAGTCCATATTCTTGGTTACTTTGCTAAACATAAAGTATATGTAAGCCCTCACCTTGTTAAACAACCAATTCAGTTTAAAATAGAAATGAAAGGCAAAACATTTGTGTATAGATAGCCATTTTTTTTTCCATAAGTGATCACATTCCTTCTATTCTCAACCACATAAGAGCTAGGGGAGGAAAAACAGCAGCATACTGATCTTCCCGGTGAATGGCTGCTGTGCAGGGGGTGGGGAGGGTGGTGTCTGGACAAGTTTGATCATTGGAGGAGAGCAGACTGAGTTCTCAGCACTGACCAAGCTGTGCTCACATGCCTAGTGTGGGTCAGGTTTTGAAAGGAAAGCAGGGTGAATGGCAGGAACACCAGGGATCTCACACAAGGGAAGTAATACAAAGAGAACAGGATACTTTTTCATACAAGTAAATGGCACAGCAGGCACATCAGGAATATGAAATCTTGGGTTTACCTATTTTTTAACATGGAGGTCATTTTTTTAGGTGTCGCTTACTGTTTTACTTGATCATAGCACCATAGAGACCGTAAAATGTATTACCTACCTATTTACCTAAAAGAGACGTTGAGATTTTAGTGAACCAAAAACCTTTTGAGTTTATAATTTGTTCTCCACTGGAACTAATTACAAATCTGTTCTCGAAAACTTGCAGATGCCAGACAATGGTTGCTGAATCTCAAATTAGTTTCTGTGATTGAAACATTCCAGGGAAGTTTGGAGGAATGTGCTGATATTTTTAATTTAATTGGCACTGGCAGTGTGAGATAACATTGTTAAATTATGTGTCACTGCTGTGTCGTTAAGGTAGTATTTCACATATCGTATTAAGTGTAACGCTGTTTGTTTAAATTAGGAGAAAACCAAGTGGAATTTTTTTGTAGATCAAATTTATATTCCCGTGGTTGTTCTTCAGATATTTTCTAAATCCCTAAAACATCAGAGTGATCAGTCTATGTAAGCATGTTTGGCCTGTATAAGAGCTGGAATATGTGGCCGAAAATCCATAGGAATAAGCAGAGTGGGCCTATGAAAGACTGATGCAGAATTGCAGTACAACTAAAGGAAAAACTTTTTCATAGAGTCCGTTTTTTTTGCCATCTGTGTCTCATTGGGGAGATTTCCCTTCACTTTCTGTCCCATCGCCAAGACAGGATGTGAGAGGTAAGCCCTCCAAAGTGAGTGAATCCCTGGTAGTGACCAGGCTTGTCTAAATTCCCATTGCAAACGTTCCTGGAAACAGGGCTCATCAGTAATGGGTGCTGTAGGGACTACCAGCTGGATACTGGAAGCATCACAGATAAATGCACACATTCACCAGCACACCAAGGATCCTCAAATATAGTCCAAAGGCTTTTATTGCAGAAAGATCACATCATAAGAACAAGTGCAAAGTTTCGGAGGTGCGCAGGACTCCCTTGTCATCACATGCCTGACGAAGAGTTCCTGCGTGGCTCTGAAACTTTGATCTTTCTGCAATAAAAGCCTTTGGACAATTTTTGAGGATCCTTATGCCCTGTACACACGATAGGATTTTCCGACAACAAAATCCATGGGATTTTTTCAGACGGTTGTTGGCTCAAACTTGTCTTGCATACACACGGTCACACATAGTTGGTCGGAAATTCCGAACGCCAAGAACACGGTGATGTACAACACGTACGACGAGCCGATAAAAATGAAGTTCAATAGCCAGTGCTGCTCTTCTGCTTGATTCCGAGCATGTGTGGCACTTTGTGCGTCGGAATTTCCGGCAACGGATTTTGTTGTCGGAAAATTTGAGAACCAGATCTCAAATTTTGGGAATTTCCGACAACAAGGTCCTATCACACATTTTCCATCGGAAAAGCTGAGTTAGACTTACCGGTAACTCCTTTTCTGCGAGTCTTCCAGGACAGCCCATGAGACCTAGGGCTCCTCCTACCAGGACAGGAAACACATTCCCCCCACCAGATAAAAGGGCGGTCCTCCAGGCCCCATGTCAGTCTACTCAAGAACCGTAGGACGTCCCTGAAAAACATATGCATAATACACATAACTTTAGACAAAACCGGGTGGGAATCCGGCTGTCCTGGAAGACTCTCAGAAAAGGAGTTACCGGTAAGTCTAACTCAGCTTTTCTCAAAACGTCTTCCAGGACAGCCCATGAGACGATGAGCCAGAACTTACCAGTCTAGGGAGAGACAACTGCCTGCAGGACCTTACGACCAAACGCCTGCTCCTGCGCTGATAGGAGATCCAGGCGATAATGTTTAATGAAGGTCGAGTAACTGGACCATGTGGCAGCCCTGCAAATTTGCTCCGGTGAGGCACCAGCCCTCTCAGCCCAAGACGTAGATAAGGCTCTAGTTGAGTGTGCTGTGACAAAAAGGTGGAGAAACCTCCCTAATTTTGTAAGCTTCAGAGATAGCTTGCTTTATCCACCTGGCTAGTGTGGCTTTAGATGCACTGTTTCCCTTGTGTGCCCCCGAAAAGAGGACAAACAAAGCATCAGTTTTCCTAAAGGTCTTAGTGACCTCAAGATAGGCAAGGAGGATCCTTCTTACGTCTAAGCAACTAAACTTTCTTTCCTGTTCGCCGTGCGGTGAACTACAAAAGGATGGCAGTACAATATCCTGAGTTCGGTGGAATGTACTAGCCACCTTAGGCAAAAAACCTGGATCAGTCTTTAAAACGACCTCGATCATCAAAAATCGTGAGAAAAGGCTCCCTAACTGACAGGGCCTGCAGCTCACTTACCCTACGTGCTGAGGTAATAGCTACCAGAAAAACTACTTTTAATGCAAGTAGTTTAACTGAGATTTCCTCGAGAGGCTCAAAAGGAAATTCAACCAAAGCCTGAAGTACTAGGGACAGGTTCCAAGATGGACAACTTTTCACCACTACTGGCCTGGCCCTTGAAATTGATTTGAAAAATCTGGCTACAATGGGATTTTCCAGGAGAGAAAACTGGAGGAAAACACTAATAGCTGCCGCTTGTACTTTTAGGGTACTAACAGAAAGACCCTTGTCAACCCCCTCTTGAAAAAATTCCAGAATTGCCGGAATATCGTGGGTTAGTCTCTGATTCTCCGATAACCAAGAATTAAACTTTTTCCAAACCTTGGAATAAATGGCTCTGGTTACTGGTTTTCTACAGTCTACCAGAGTCCTGACTACTTTGTCGGAGAACCCCTGGGCGCTTAGCATCTTCTCTTCAGATACCAAGCCGACAATCTTAGGGAAATCACCTGGGGGTGAGATACTGGACCCTGCAACAATAAGTCTTCCCTCTTTGGAAGACTCAGTGGAGGCTATGAAACTAGAGTCTGTAGCAGGGAAAACCATGGCCTCTTGGGCCAAAACGGGGCAATTAGAATGAGGTCTGTTTCTTCTAGAAGAAACTTCCGGAGGACTTCTGGAATAAGTCTGATCGGCGGAAAGGCATAACATAGGCCGCAAGGCCATGGGTTTGCCAGCGCATCGATCCCCAAGGATTGGTCTGCTGGGTTCATGGAAAAGAACATTTACGTCTTGCGGTTGTTCCTGTTTGCGAACAGATCCGCTACTGGGTATCCCCATCTGCTGGTGAGGTCTGCAAAGACTTCAGGATAGAGGGACCAGTTGTCTCGATCTACCCGGTGACGGCTGAGGTAGTCTGCTAAACAATTTTGTGTGCCCTTCTAGTGCACAGCTGAAATTGAAGCCAGATTCCCCTCTGCCCAGACTAGGATCTCCTGGGCAATTGACTGGAGTATCCGGCTTCTCGTGCCCCCCTGCTTGTTGAGGTATGCGACTGTCGCAACGTTGTCCGACAGAATTTGAAGATTGTGGCCCCTGATCTCTATCTGAAAGGACTGCAGGGCTCTGTGAACCGCTAGAAGCTCTCTTTGATTGGATGAAGCCCTTGCCTCCCTCGAGGACCACTCTCCCTGTGCCACTGCATTGTTGAGATGGGCCCCCCCATCCCCAGGAACTCGCATCCGTAGTAATCCTTTGGGAAATGGGAATGGACCATGGGAGACCTCCTGCTAGGTGCTGGCTTGCTCTCCACCACCACAGGCTTCTCTTTACCCTGGTGGGAAGCCGGACCCTTGACTCCAGGGACCTTGCATCCCCGTTCCAGTTTAAGAGGAACAGTTGTAGTGGACGTTGATGAAGTCTTGCCCATGGGACTGCAGGAAAGCATGAGGTCATCAGACCCACTGCCCTCGAAACCTGTCTTAGGGAGACCGACTGGTTTGTCTGCAATGCTGACATAGATTGTATCATTTTGGTAATCTTCTCCTGAGGAAGAAAGACCCTTTGATCCACTGAGCAAAAGTCGTAACCCAGGTAAGTCACCTTCTGGGCCGGAGTTAAGGACGACTTTTCTACGTTTATTAACCAGCCTAAGGACTGTAGGAAGTCCCGTACAGCCTGGAGATCCTCCAACAGCTTCTGGTATGACGCTGCTATCACCAGGAGGTCGTCTAAGTAAGGGATAATAGTTATCGCTTTTAGCCTGAGTGGAGCTAGGGCTTCCCCCAACACTTTTGTGAAAATGCGTGGGGCTGAGGAAAGACCAAAGGGGAGGGCCTGAAACTGGAAGTGTCGGGTCCCTGTCCTCATCTTCACTGCTAATCTTAAATATCTCTGGAAGGCTCAGTGGATAGGGATGTGAAGATAAGCATCCCTCAAGTCCAACGTGGCCATGTAGCAGTTTGGGTAGAGTAGGCTTTTGATAGTGAAAACCGTCTCCATCCGGAAATGTTTGTATCTGATTGATTTGTTTAAAGCTCGGAGATTCAGGATAAGTCGAAACTTCCCTGACGGCTTTTTGACAACAAATACATGGGAATAGAATCCCTTGCCCTGATCTTACTGGGGAACAGGAATCAGGACCTTCTGATCCAACAGGTCTCCGATGTGGAGACCCAGGGCCTGCGCTTTCTCCCGATCCTGGGGAGGAAAGGTGACCAAAAACCGCTCTGGTGGTTGGTGGGCGAATTCCAGCCTGTACCCGTTGGTCACAAGGTCCAGAATAAAGGGGCTTGAAGTAACTGCTGCCCACTGTGGGAAGAAGGCCCTCAATCTTCCTCCCACTGGGGAACGCAAGTCACTGCGGTTTGGTGAGCTGTTGAGGAGGGTTAAACAGGACCCCCCCTTTGCCTCTGCCCTTGTACCCTGTCCAGTGTTTTTTCGGCCTGCTGTCCTTTCCTTTAGGACCCTGCTGCCTGCCTTGGCCATGAAAAAAACTTCCTGGCTGCTGGGATTCTCTTTCTCTGGGAAAGCCTTCTTCCTGTCGGCAGTGCGTTCCAGTGCCTCCTGCAGCCTTGGGCCAAATAAGTGATCGCCTGTTAAGGGGAGCCCACAAAGGCGTAACTTGGAGGCTGAGTCCCCTGACCAGGTCTTAAGCCAAAGGCTTCTCCTGGCCGAGTTCACTAAAGCCGAGGTCCTGGCCGACATTCTCACCGACTCTGCGGAAGAATCCGCCAAAAAAACCTACTGCCTGAAAGAGGAGAGGAAAAAAGACTTCAAAATCTGCTCTCTGGAGGTACCTGCCAACAGATGAGTCTGAATTTGGGTTAACCACACCTCCAGATTTCTGGCCACACAAGTGGAGGCCAGAGCAGGTTTGAGGTTCCCAACCGCAGAGTCCCAGGCTCTGTGGAGAAGGATATCCCCCCTCTTGTCCATCGGATCCTTAAGCGTACCCATATCATCGAACGCTAGGTCCGAGTTCTTTGAAACCTTTGAAAGGGGTGCGTCTAGCTTGGGATTTTTATTCCACGGCTGCGTAGTGTCCTCATCAAAAGGAAACCTCCTTTTAAGGTTACTAGAGAAGAAAGGTTTTCTCTCAGGATTATCCCATTCCAGTTTGATAGTATCAATCAATGAGCTATGGACTGGAAAAACGCTAGATTTTTTCTTGTGCAATCCCTTATACATGAGATCATGTTTGGATAGCTGAACCTCCTCTTCTTTCAATTCAAGGGTAGTATAGATGGCCTTCAATAAGTCATCCACATCTTCTACGGATAACTTAAATCTCGAGCTCCGAGTGGATTCTCTATCCCCGGGCTCTATCTCTGACCCTGATTCCTCTGGAGAGGAACGGGTAGATCTGACCTCAGCCTCAGAGTCTTCACTGTCCGCCTTCTGCGGAGTGCTGACTGTCGTCTTCTATGACGACAGACCCTCTGCTGGAGTCTGGAGCTTGTCAATAAGCGTTCTAAAGGAACTAAAGGTGGACGCAAGCTCATCTCTGACAGAAGCTAGCATCTTTTGGCAAGAGGTAACCGGGTCATCTTTTACAAGGCCCTCTATACAGCTGCGACAAACTGCTTTGCTCCAAGAGGAGCTCAATTTGTTTGCGCACACCGCACATTTCCTTTTAGGTGGCTGTGCCTGAGCTTTCTCCTGGGTCTTGGTCTGTAAGCCAAAAAATTAAACGACCCCAAATGAGACTCACAGCCACCCTGACACTCCGAAACACCACGTGCAGGAGGGAAGAAATGTGTCCCCATAACCCACTACTACAGAGAGGGGAGGGGGAGGGAACACTCACAGGGATAGCAAGATAGTGACAAAACACTTCAGGCTTACCTGCGAGGTGCTGGTGTTGGGCACTGCTTCCACTGCCTGTGCAGGAACTGCAGACTGGTCCATCCTGCCCTGTTTAGCTTTCCACAGCCTGGCTGCTTTCCACCAAAACACACCAGTAGCCAGCGTCTCCCATCCGCACCGCTTAAAAAGACTGGAACCAGTGTCTCCGGCGCCCGATGATGATGTCATATGCCCCGGAAGTGACCTATCACTCGGCACTTCCTGTGGGCCAGCTTGGAGTGCAGAAGCTCCGCCCCCTCAAGTGCTGCTGCTTCCTGTTTCTCCTCACACCTTTCAGCCATGCTGTGGGTGAGGAGAGGAAACTGCTGCTCACATAGAGACTACAGGCGCTTGGGAGCAGACATCACCACGGTCATGGCCCTCTCCAGGCACAGAGAGACAGGAGACAGCAGCACAACCAACCTCCCCAGCGGTGTGCTGCTTCTGGCAGAAGAGAAGGTTAGTGATATGCCCCCAAATAGCCTTACAGAGCCCCTGCTCATGAGACCTAGGGGACCAGGTTCCTGGAACATGTTACCCCCCGTCCGGAGGAAACACTAATAACTGACATGGGGCCTGGAGGACCACCCTTTTATCTGGTGGGGGGAATGTGTTTCCTGTCCTGGTAGGAGGAGCCCTAGGTCTCATGGGCTGTCCTGGAAGACGTTTTGAGAAAATCCTATCGTGTGTACAGGGCATAAGTGTGCTGGCGAATATGTGCATTTACTTGGTTGTGACCAGGGTCACCAGCACTAGGGCTTCATTGGAGGATTTGCCCTCTATTCCTGTTCTGGACACGCAAAAATTGGATTTTCTTTCCACTCTCAGTAATAAAGGTAAACTCGATAAATAGCAATAAAAACCAATGTACTAATTATTATTATTATTATTATACAGGATTTATATAGTGCCAACAGTTTGCGCAGGACTTTACAACATGAGGGGAATCTCAGCTCTTGTTGATCAAGAAGGGTACAGTGTGCTTGCAAGAATTTGATACAATAAAGTAATTGTAATAGCTAAACATTTTTTACCTAAATGTATTTCCTGCATTAAGGTAAAAAATGTCCCAGTATTTGTATCGCCCCCCCTGTATACTTACCCAAATCCTATCTTGATCAAGTGGTGTACCCATCTGCAGTGTTTCTCTCTCCTCTCATTGGCTTCTACTGCTGTCAATCAAATCCTGTGAGCAGATATCGGGGGTGGGACTGAGCCAGGCTGTGGGTGTCTATAGACACACACAGACAAGCTCAGGAGCGAGCCCACATGTGCACTGCCATGGAAGCGGCACATAAGTAGTCGTTGACTTAAAGGAGTTCTATATTCACAGCATAAACTTTCATTTTATAACATCAGCATTGCAATAGCTATACAAACAATAGTTGTATTTGACAATTCAATATCAAAATTACTTGAAAAATCTCCTTTCATGTTAAGAGTTTTGCCTGTCTGCTGGCCATTGCTTTCTACAACTTCCTGGATCCCCTGAATGCTTTTCTCCTCTGTTGTTTGCATTCCAATTTCTAAGGACTACATGCCCTATGGTACAATGCTTCCTGCAAGCAGAGATTCCTGTACTAACTTTCCCTCTGTTAGCACCTCTGTATTTTGGAAGGCAGGCCAAGTGAATCCTGTGACACAGCAGTGTCTACTCACAGGGCATAATGAGCACATGTTACATAATTCAAGGTAAGTAAATGTATGGGGATCTTCACAAAGTAAGTTTACAAACTTCAAGATCATTCAGTATCTCAAAAATAGTTACAATGTGGAAATGAATATATGATTTTACATTCTGACCATAGATACGCTTTAAAGCGGAATTTCACTTAAAAGTGAATGTTTTGCTTATTCTCCTCCTCCCCCCTCTGTGATCATTGGAAGAATTGTGGAAGTTTGGCCCCCCTCCTGCCTGCAACCTCCAGGGACACATGTCCAAGGAGGCTGCGGGAGCAGTCTGAAAGTGCAGCACCTCTTGTGAATGCCCAGTTCGGTGTTGGCTGTGAAAGAGCAGGAAATCATAGCTGGCGTCCCACAGTCAAGATGGCAGCGAAGACCAGCGAAATACCGGTCCGGGTAAAAGCAGCACTGGACTCCTGGGCTGGTAAATGTTTTTTAAAAGTCATCAGCTACAGTATTTATAGCTGCCTTCTTTTATTGTTTCTAACAATGACTGTAGTTCCTCTTTAACTGACATATCAAATTGACCAGTCACTAGGTCCACAGATTAACCTCTTGGCGCTGAGCGCATGCAAATATGAGGCCTCTCGGTGGACGCATATTTGCGTGATAGAGTGCCAGTAGAGCTGTGCTGAGAGCGCATGCCCTGTGCACTCCCAGCACAGTTACGGACAGCTAACGGAAAGCTCCCCTTCACTGCTTGCGATCAGGAACTTTCAAATCATGTGACCGCTGTGACAGCCAATCATGGCTGTCACATGACCATAAGCCCCACCTCCTGACATTGTAAGCCCATTAAAGGGCAGGCCGGCACTGGCTCTAAGGGGTTAAAGCAGCCTAAGTTCTATAACATTCTTGACTTTTTCTGTGAAAGTCTAGCTTTCCCACAGAACCCCATTTGCCCTGAACATCCTGAACATCCCTATTGGTTAATGAGGTCTCCAATCACATTAAAAGACCAATAGTGGGGCTTAGGTGGTAGAAGAAGGCAAGGAAAAGGTTGACTTTGGAAAAGAAAGCAGAGATCTGCCATAAGTTCTGCCAGCAGACTATATCTGTGAATCTATTGATCTCTTTTTCATGCAGAAGAATTTTTACTTGTCATCTAGCATTAATTCTGCACCACATGCCCTAGTAAAATGCATATATAGATCGAGGATCAAAGTTTTGGGGATTTTTAAGGTGCACATTTACAACAATGTTAATAGAATTTTTTTTAATTTATTAGAAAAAACATTAAAAACAAACATCCACAGATAAATATCTGATGTTACAGTACATTGACGATGCAAACTGATTTGACCTCTACATGTTTTGCCTTGGTTAATGGCTTCTTCAGGAGAATTTTGATATCAGGCACAGTATACACTAGAAATAGAAAGAGTTTTAAGAAAAAATAACATAATAAACGATCAAAATACACAACAAGTATTTAAAAACATGTACAACTTTAAACTTTAACGTAAAGTGTAAAATTCTAGCATGGGCATATAAGTTACCTTTATATTCAAAAGCAATTTATATGTTTTGAGGCTCTGTGGATGTTAGTTTTTAATGTTTTTTCTAATAAATTTACAATTTTTCTATTAACATTGTTGTAAATGTGCACCTTAAAAATCTCCAAAACTTTGATCCTCAATCTATATATTCTCTTTTTCATGCAGTTTGCACCTAAATTGTGAAGGTTACCATTGCTGGCTTCCTGCTAAAAAATTTAAAAATAATATATATAATAGAAATAAAAAATGTTTGTTGCCTAGCTACTGTATGTCCGATATCAATACATTTGGTATAGAGAACAAAAAAAAAAAAAAATGCATACTGTAAATGAAACATGTCAGCATTTCTTACATCTATACTTGTCCAAGGTAATTGAATCAGCATCTTGAAGCCAATGCATCATCAACATGACAGTTAGACAGCATGCATTTTCAAAAGGAATGCTTAGCATAGCCAGTCTCAATACATCTCTCATGACAATTATTCTTTAAGATAACCTCTGCTTATACATGGTTTCCATCATATTTTCATTTTGAATTGCCCTGGTTTGTGACAGGTCTGCTAGTAATTTCTATGTAACTAGTTTTAAGACTAAACATTCCAAATATATTTGGATTGTTTGAAATATTTACTCACAAAATGTGTTTACAAGAAGTCTTTTGGGAATCATTAGTGGAAAAAGATTTGCAGATATCTTTTCTTGAACTCAAGACAAAGACTGTTGTTTTTGTACTTAGTTACGTTGGGTCAGCGTGTCCAAAGGCCCAAACTGATAGGGGTTCCCTAGAGACTGGATTAAGTGTTTAAGATAAATGTTCCCTCTTAAGCTTAACATTCCTGGTGCCAGACATTAGAGCTAATAATTCAAAGAAACAAGATATGATCCTTCAAAGGCCAAGTGTTCCTAACATCCAGGTAATTAATTTATAAGTGATACTAATAACCTTGAAAAGTAAGTACTCCGCTGTGGGTACTTTAGTTTCATTAGTTACATATAGTCATGATTTTAGTGGATTCAAATATTTTAACTTTGTGGCACGACAATAGTGTAGTATATGTACCATGAAAGATCATAGCAGATTAATCCTGATGAAGTACAAATATTAAAAAAAATTGCAATCAGCCTCATTGTTCTGCTCTTAGAATGTTTCTTCAATTACAGAGTAATACCAAACTTTGTATTAACTGCTATACTTAAAATTGTTAATGTATATATAAACTCAAAAACAAACCTTTAATACATTGCAGCTTTGTAGTTTTTAGATGTGGTAGCTGCATTAGTTTTAATGGGCAAAGAACATTTTCTTGAACAACTACAGAACATGCCCATTGATCTTGCCAGAATGCAGTAATTTTAGGTAATGCTAGGTGTAATTTTGGAACCTAAACTCTCCTATTGGCCCTACATCCAATCCCTGTCCAAATTTTTCTGTCTCAACCTCTGCAACATCTCCAAAATCTGCCTCTTCCTTTACCAACGACACCATAAAGCTTCCAATTCACTCCCTTGTTATCTCTTACTTTGACTACTGCAACTCCCTCCTCATTGGCTTACCTTTACATAACATTGGCTTACCTTTACATAAGCTATCCTCTCCTCAATCCACCATGAATGGTGCTGCCAGACTCCACCTTACTAACCATTCAGTGTCTGTTACCCCTGTCTGCCACTGGCTTCGCCTCACCCAACAAATACAATTCAAAATACTAACAGCAACCTACAAAGCTATCCACAACTCTGCCCCTATCTACAGCACTAAGATTTTCTCAAAATACCAACCAGAACGTTCTCTTCACTCTTCCCAAGACTTATTTCTCTTCTTAAGACCTCCATGGTCCTTTGTCACCTTCTCCTATGCTCACTTTCAGGACTTCTCCAGAGCCTCTCCCATCCTCTGGAACTCCTTACCCCAATATATCCAACTATCTCCTACTCTGTCCACCTTTAGGCGATCCCTGGAAACCCATCTCTGTAGAGAAGCCTATGATGCCTCCATAGAACCTGTAGAACTACCCCTGTAGGGGCCACTGGATTAACTGGTTCTTTCCCAAAACAGTGCAGAGGCTACCCACCACAAAAGCAACAGTCCATTTATTCTGGCTCCATAAAAACAGTCTAGGGGTTTGTATTTTTAATATTTTTTGCTTGAAGAACTTGTAACAGGAGGGGAGTTAGGGTGTTGTGGGATACTCAGAGTAGTAAGAACACAAAGTAGTAACAGGAAGACACTGTTAACTAGGCTAGGCTTCTCTGAACAGTCTTTCTGCCAAGGGTTATTAGGAATGGCCAGAACTGAGACCCTGTGCTGTTGGCATTTATCTCTAAAAGTAGCACACGGTCAGTTGGATCTTGAGTTCAGGTCTATTCTCATTATGTCTCACCAGGACAGCTGGACTCCCCCAATTTCCTTTAGACATCTCTATGTCTCAGGACAACTGATCGGTTCCTAGCTTCCATCAGACACTCTTAAGCCCCATACACACGGTAGGATTTTCCGATGGATTCTGTCCTATCCTACAATGTTGTCGGAAAATCAGACCGTGTGTAGGCACCATCGGACAGTTTCCATCAGATTGTGTGACGGACAAAGTCCTATCTCCTGCTGGATAGATTTTTTGACAACAAAGTCCGATCACACCAAATCCGATCGTGTGTAGCGAATTCCGACCGGACAAAGTGCTACGCATGCTCAGATCACATTACAAGACCAAAGCTATTGGCTACTAGCCTCTACGTAGTCCCGTCGTAGGCAACAAACGTCACCACGTTCAGAATGATCGGATTTTCCGACAACTTTGTCCGACCGTGTGTACGCAAAACCAACATCAGACAAAGTATGACGGACATGGTCTGACGGACCTGGTCCTCGGATAATCCGCGCGTGTGTATGGGACTTTAAAGCGGAGCTCCAGGCTCCTTCAGACAAATACTGTAGCTGCTGACTTTTAATATTAGGACACTTACCTGTCCACGAATCCAGTGGTGTCTTCACCAGAGCTGATTTTTCAAGCAGCTCTCATGTGCTGCCGCCGCCATCTCGGCTAAGGGAAACCGGGAGCGAAACCTCGTGGCTTCACAACTGGTTCCCAACAGCACATGCGTGAAGCCCGCTGCGCTTTGTGAATGGTCTGGTGGCAGGGGATGAGTTGGCCATGGCGAAGTAAGCCTGAAGTGGGAGCGGGTGCCTGTCAAAACGAGGTAGGTCAGTAGGGAAAAGATTGGTGTTAGTAGGGCAGTGGACGTTGTCAGTAGTTTTTATTTTTATTATTTTATTTTTTATTATTTTTCACATTTACATTTTTTAATTATATTTTAGCAATTGTTTTTAGCAGCCCCATTAGGGGGCTTTGGTGAAACATCAGGGGTTTAAACAGGGTGTGATTAGGGTGTGCCCAGGCATACCTGGCGCACCCTGTGAGCACGCCTATGATTGACTGTTATAGAATATCTATATTTTACAGGACCTAGGAGAGTTTTTATGAATGGAGTGTGTCAGTACATGTTTTTACGGACAAGCAAACAAATAAAAAAGTATATCTTGATTCTGTGGAGTACCTCTGACTATCCCCACATTCTTTCATTGCTGGAAAAAAAAAAGATAAACAATATATCCATTGCACCTAAAGACTGGTAAATTGCAACATGTTAAATATTTTAGATAAACTTTAATATGGATGTTCTGTAGGATCTCTCAAATGGTAAGTCTGGCTTGTAGAGTAAACAAGCAGGGTGCAAAAGAATTTCTGATTTACATCAGAACTGTATCTATAACTGTAAAATTTGTCCAAATTCTGCTTGTCAAATTGTATCTGCATCAGCAGGGACTTTACAGTATATTGTGACATGATGTGGCCTGAGAATATGAACCTAACATGAACTGATCTCTACAGAACGTCGACCTACAGGCCCGAGTGAAAACTTTGGAGAGCTGTGAATGTCGCCGACCTTCATGTTTATGGGAAGGAAAAGAGTATCAGGACAGCGAGACATGGAAGAAAGACACATGTAACATCTGCGTGTGCGTGGGAGGTTCCGTTAAGTGTTCCCTGCGTCAGGATTGGCCTCAATGTCTCTGTAAGTTGACTGTCTTTTTTTTTAATGGTATGTTGTAGGATATCGTACACAGCCTGCACTTTGTATTAAAGCTTTATTGAACAAATTCATATGCAAAGTAGAAAAGATGCTGCTTTCTGATGTAGCAGTTATCCTGTGTACAATCAGGTTAATGTGTATCCATAGCCAAAAACTTTTTTTTTTTGGAAGGGTTCCATTTTTTATTAGGTTTTTAATTGCTGTCTGGGTCTTAACCACTTGCTGCCCATATAACTTACTTATATGGTGGCAAGGTGGCACTACTGCCCCAGATCATGTACCTAGTATGTGATCCGACACTTCTGGGTCTGGGGCACACATGTGTAGTCCCGTCAACCCACTCCAGCTCTAAATATACACAGCGGGAGCTGATCTGCGCGTACTGTGGACTCGATGTCTGCCTACACCCGCCGATCATTCAGCACAGCACAGAACAGCGATCTGCCTATGTACTGTAAACAAGGCACTGTATGTATTGTCAGTAGGGAAGGCATAGATCCTGTGTTCCTGTAAAGCAGGGACAAGGATCCATGTCTCCCCCTAGTAAAAGCACATCCCATAGTACACAAACACACTAGCAAGGCACACAGTTAACCCTTTGATCGCCCCAACGTTTAACCCCTTCCCAGCCAGTGTCATTAGTACAGTGACAGTGCATATTTTTAGCACTGATCACTGTATTAGTATCACTGGTCAGCAAAAAGTGTCAGTTAGTGTCCGACTGTCCACCGCAATATCGCAGTCCCGCTATAAGTCGCTGATTGCCTTCATTTCTAGTAAAAAAATATTTTATAGTTTATTAATAGTTTATTCATTTTTGAATGTCACCGCTTTCGGAACGATCGGATTTTCCGACAGCTTTGTCCGATCCTAGCCCCCCCATGAGAATGAGTATGGGATACATAGTATGCCATTTTACACAAAAGTGTAAAAAGCATGCAGCACCAGTTTCGGACAAAATCCGTCGGAAAAAATCAGACGGATTCTGTGGTCGGAATTTCCGACCGCGTGTACGGGGGCTAACACATTCATTAAGCTAAGTGAACAACCTATTTGCCTTTAACAGGTCAACCTCCAAATTTAGATTGCGTAGGGCTGTAGGCTGTTTGTGGATGATGCTATTGTAGCAAACAAGAATGCAAGCCTGTACAGCCTAAAGGGACCTCTGCCAGGTTAAGCCACCCAGACAGACCTGCCAGTATGGTGAATATGAAAGCTGCCATGTTGACAGACCATGTCTGCAATGCCTTTCAACTTGCAAATGCATACTTACATTAAAAAAAGTCTGCTACATTGTGTATGTCAATCTCTTTAAACATGATATATAGTACACAATCCTATGTTGCACATAGCAGATGATGTGTTTTCTTTTAATAGCCTGCACTTATGAAGGAAGAATATACAATAACAAAGAGACCTTCTCTGTGGGTTCCTGCACTTCATGTGTCTGCCAGGTAAGCATTGTAAAGCAATAAAAATTTATTTTTCATAGGTGACATTAAAAAACATAAATACATACACTTTATTTAACTTATATGGGATTTTTATTGAAGTAAGAATGTTGTTATAATTTTACATAACCTCAGATGAAGCTATTTGATATACTTATAACTGAAAATACACCTTTTCTAATGCTGGCCATAGATGGGCATATCTCTGGCATTACTGCACTTCCAGTACCATGACACAGAAACCACACTGGGTTTACGTTCTCTATTGGAGGCACCCTAAATGCCTAATATCTGCTGGGGGCCTGATTTACTAAAGTGTGAACTTCAGTGAAGTTAATTCATGATCACTTTATAGAGGAACTTTTTAGAAAAAAAATAAAATAAAAGTCAGCAGCTACAAATACTGTAGCTGCTGACTTATAATAAAGAGACACTTACCACTCAAGGAGTCCAGTGCTTTCCTCACCTTGGCTGGTTCTTCACCAGTCTTGAGTCCCTGGCGCCGCCATCTTGGATGTGGGAAGCTGGCTGTGACTTCCTAGTTTCACAGCCAGCTCCCTATTGTGCATGCATATTACGTGCTGTGCTTTCTGAACAGTCCTGCAGTCTCCTAGGGTAAGTGACATGTTTCAGGACGTTGCGGGCAGGAAGAGGTGGGCCAAACTTTTGCTCTGCTCTCCTAGGCGAGCAGAGGGGAAGTGGGAGTGGGTACCTGTCAAAAATAGGTACCCATTAGGTAACCGCTCTCTGAGAAAAAAATGAGAGAGGAAGAGAGGATGATAAGCAGATATTCATATTTTAGGAGAAGTTCCGATTTAATATCCAATCATGGGCAAGGATAGATATGTTGGTTAAAACAATAATGAGTTAAAGAAGGGATGAAATCCTCACTTGAGAAAATGCTGTTTCTGGATCCCTCTAGTGCTAGTTACATAACTAGAAACCTAGGTCTCTGGCCACATGATCTTTGTTGAAGAGTAGGACCACACAATTTTAGCTGTATTGTTCCTTTCAAGTTTCAACAGAGATCACATTATGAAATGCTTAGGATTTTCATTACATTACTAGTGCTAGAGGGAGCCTGAAGCAGCAGTTTCTAGTACTCTTTATCCATCCCTAGAAAGATTGTTGTCCTTAAAGCAGTATTAAACCCAAAAATGTAAAATTGCAGCTTACCAACTCTAATTTCGCATACACACGATCGGACTATTCGATGGACTAGGTCCAACGGTCTTCTCGACGGACTTTCAGGCGGAGTTCCGATGGACTTTCCGAATGAACGGACTTGGCCACACACAATCACACCAAAGTCTGACGGATTCGAACGTGATGACGTACGACCGGACTAGAATAAGGAAGTTCATAGCCAGTAGCCAATAGCTGCCCTAGCGTCGTTTTTTGTCCGTCGGTCTAGCATACACACGAACGGATTTTTCGAGCGGACTCGAGTTCATTGAAAAAAATTTGAAACATGTTCTATTTCTAAAGTCCTTCAGATTTTTGGACAGCAAAGGTCCGATGGAGCCCACACACGATCGAATTGTTGACAGATTCGTTCCGTCGGACCTAGTCCGTTGAAAAGTCCGGTCGTGTGTATGCGGCATTAGATATGACCTGGTGATCCTGCCAGTAATGCCACGTACATACGATCGGACTTTCCGCCAACAAAACTGTGGATTTTTGATTGAAGGTTGTTGGCTCAAACTTGTCTTGCATACACACGGTCACACAAATGTTGGCCAACAATTCCGAACGTCAAGAACACAGTGACGTACAAGACGTACCACGAGCCAAGAAAAAGGAAGTTCAATAGCCAGTGTGGCTCCTTCTGCTTGATTCCGAGCATGCGTGAACCTTTGTGCGACGGACGATCACACGATCGGACTTTCCGACAACAACGTTTTGTTGGCGTAAAATTGAGAACCTGCTAGCCAATATTTGTTGGCGGAAAGTCCGACATCAAATATTTGATGGAGCATACACACGGTCGGACTTTCCAACAACAAGCTCACATCCAACATTTCCAGTCGGAAAATCCAACCATGTGTACGCGGCATTAGTCTGTTTTTTTTTTAACAGAACAAGCTGTCCCGCAGATGTAGCAGTTACAGGGTTGAGACAAACCATTTAACATTGACAGAGAAGCTTATAATGTCCAGCTTTTATTTATTTATGAAAAAACGGTTGCTGTAACTGCTGAAAAAGTAGTAGCTGGATTTGGCTTCCATTTGTTTAGTGTATCTAAATCTGTTAGTGCATCTAACAATCAACTTCCCCAGACTGACAATACTGCTGTCCAAAGGTGTCTCTGTTGCTCCTTCATCCAGACACTCTGGGGGAGATTTACTAAAATTAGAGCGCAGAGAATCTGGTGCAGCTGTGCCTAGTAACAAATCGGCTACTAGATGTCATTGTCAAAAGTTTGTTGAACTAGCTGAATTTAGAAGCTGATTGGTTACTATAAACAGCAGCACCAAATTCTCTGGGCACCAGTTTTAGTAAATCTCCCCTTCTAAGACCATCAGTGGTAAAGCGTCGCTATTTTTAGCGCCGCTTTACCGGCGCTATTCGGCCGCTAACCGGGTGGTTTTAACCACCCGCTAGTGTCCAAAAAGGGGTTAAATCCGCCAACAAAACGCTGGAGCGGGTTTTTGCCGGTGGTATCGCAGCCGCTGCCCCATTGATTTTAATGGGAAGGAGCGTTGGAGGAGAGTTGAGTTCACCGCTCCTTCACTGCTCCAAAGAAGCTGCTGGCAGGACTTTTTCTGACGCCCTGCCAGTGCAGGCGGTTTGCAGGCGCTATTTTTAACGCTATAGCGCCTGCAAAACGCTCCAGTGTGAAAGGGGTCTAACTCAAGAGGTATGTTACTGACCAGCTCACAAGCAGAAAACAGAGGGAATGAAAACTAAATAAAAAAAAAAAAGAACACTAATGCAGCCACCACATATAATGATTGGTAAGCTGCTACATTTTTGGTTTTGGGTTAATTACCGCTTTAAGAGTTGGTGTGATTGCACCTCATTTCACGATTTAGAAAATCAGGCACATGGCGTTGACTGCAGCTCTTTACTGCTTTAAACGAACGATTTGCAGATGAGTTCTCTGGAATTTCTTTAAAAAACAAGTGCCTTAGCAGACATTATGAGAACAGATGGCATGTATGAAGTATTTCTAATCTATCTCTTGAAATATCTGTGAGTGTTTGTTTCTATGTTTGGTTTTAACCACTAGTAACATTGTTTTTTTTTTATTGTGTGAGGCTAGGTAGACTGTTATATTCAGCACATTGTTTTCATCAGCACATCTGGTTCTTATTATATCTTTTTTGTATTATTTGACATTACATAAAGGCTGATATTTATTACCGAGTCCTGCAATTTTATCCCCATTTGTCTTTTTATAGACATTTAACCTTTAAGCTGTGCAGCAACGCCAGATATCTGCTGAACTCTTCACAAACGTTTATGTATCAAAAGAGTATGAGTGAATCGTATAATAATAGGCCATATTTATGCCTTTGTTTCACTTTATGATGTTCTATGCAAACACAATATACATATGTAAGATATAAAGGAGCGTCACTAGTTATGTTTGGCCGTTTTATGGCCACCTTAACTGGAAGGGGAATCTCGCAAATGTCATTTTGTTAGGTGAGTTACAATTGTTTTCTTGGCTACTGAGCTTTAGGATTAGTCCTTGCCGTTCACAGCACGTGTGGTTGTAATATATATACAGCATTCAACCATCATCTGAAGTCTATTAAACATACTATTAGGTTGTCCATATATGGGCTTATATCTCCCCGAGAACACTAAGCATAGAGATATCTGCTCCTAACCAAATAAGTCCACCATGATTCTTATGATTCTCATCCAGTGTTGACAGCTACTCACTCACCATAATTTGATCTTTTCTGAATGAGCCCTACCCACATAGAAGTTTTTTAACCAGCTAAAATCTCTCTGTTTGACAACAATTGCCTTCAGCGACTAGGCACCCTCATTTCACCCCCTTGGGGGTCAGAAACCACCAAAACCTTACAAGTGATGCTCAAACAGGTGCTATGGGTTTTTTGTCTGTTTTTTGACCACCCTTAGGCTGCATTCACACCTGAGCGTTTTGTCGCCTGAAGCCTGAAGCTACAAAACTCTAGAGGGGAAAAAAATACATTATTCTCTATGGAGATGGTTCACATCTCCACTCCAAAACGCCTGAAGCCCTACGCCTGAAGCTCAAACGAGTTCCGGACCCTTTTTTGTCGCTCGAATCGGGCAGATTTGGGCGTTTTTCTTCTTTTTACATTGGTGACCTTTTGCGCTATACAAAATCGTGGCAAAACGCAGAAAAAAAACGCCGCAAAAAATGCTGCAATTCGCGCGATTTTCGGCCTGAAAGCGCTACGCTCAGGTGTGAATGCAGCCTTAGGGATGAGTCAATCAGGGAAATTGTTAGTTATTTGTAGCCCTGACTATGTATCTCTGTACAGAGTCCACAGCTACTAAGTTCTAGTCAGGAGAAATTTTGTCTTGGGTTGCAGTAAGATTCTTAGGACAGTTTCTGTAAGATATTATTTTGCCATACTCTTAGTATGGAATCCAGATGAACTTTCAATAATGAGGTTGAAATATATACTATTTGTGTGTGCTATGGGAACTAGCAGCATGGAATGAATTTTACTAAGTAAAACATGTTAAAGTGGAATGAACCCTCCTATCCTTTACAGCAGTAGTTTTCAAACTGTGGCCTGTGGGCCAGATGTGGCCCATTGCTTGCCTCTATCCAGCCCTTTATTCCTCCCACTGACACCAACAATGAGGTACTATTCCTTCCACTGACACCAAAGATGGAGCACTATTCATCCCACTGACACCATAGATGGGACATTATTTCTCCCACTCTCATCATAGATGGGCCACTATTCATCCCACTGACACCATAGATGGAGCACTATTGCTCCCACTGGCATCATGGATGGGGCACTATTCCTCCCACTGACTCCAATGATTGGGATTATTCTTTCTACTAATACCAATGATCTGGCACTATTCCTTCCACTAATGTCAATGATGGTGCACTATTCTTCCAAATAATACCAATGATGGGGCACTATTCCTCCCACTGACACCAGTAGTGGGGCACTTTTCATCCCACAGACACCATAGATGGAGCACTATTCCTCCCACTGCCATACTTTTAGTATGAGATACAGATTAACTTGGAATAATGGTGTTGAAAAAAGATATATTATTTGTGTCTGCTCCAGGAACTAGCAACATGGAATGAATTTATTAAGTAAAACATCATGAAGGGGAATGAACCCTCCTGTCCTTTTACAGCAGTGGTCTCCAAACTGTGGCCCATGGACCTGATGTGGCCCTTTATTCCTGCCACTGACACCAACAATGGGACACTATTCCTTCAAATGACACTAAAGATAGATCACTATTGCTCCTACTGACACCAATGATGTGGATTATTCTTTCCATTAACACCAATGATGGGGCATTATTCCTCCCGCTAATATTAATGATGGGGCACCAGTTGTCCCACTAATACTACTTATGGGGCACTATTCCTCCCACTGACACCATAGATGGGGCACTATTGCTCCCACTGGCATCATAGATGGGGCACTATTCCTCCCACTGACTCCAATGATGGGGATTATTCTTTCCACTAATACCAATGATCTGGCACTATTCCTTCACACTATTGTCAATGAGGGGGCACTATTCTTCCAACTAATACCAATGATGGACAGTAAACTGGCCTTTTGCTTAGAAAGTTTGGAGACCCTTGCTTTACAGCCAAGGAAGCTGCCATCTTGGTTTCTGTTTGATCTGCAGTTGTCGTGGTTTTGCACATGATCCGTTATGACTCCAGCCATTTCATAGCTTAACAGTTTGTTTGAGAACACAAGAAACTGTGAAATCTATAACTCATGACCTGCCGTGGATATAACTGATTTGGGAAACTGTTGGAAGTCCAGGCTAAATCTATCAAATCTTTAATCTTCTCCCTTCCCCCTTCAAACTCCTATTCTAACTACCCTGTAGACAGGGGTCTCCAAACTACGGCCCTCCAGTTGTTCAGGAACTACAATTCCCATCATTCCTAGTCATGTCTGTGAATGTCAGAGTTTTACAATGCCTCATGGGACTTGTAGTTCCACAATAGCTGGAGGGCCGTAGTTTGGAGACCCCTTCTGTAGAGGAAATATTTGTATACCTAACTATTCTGAGGGCACTCTGGTCCCATCACATGGTTGGCTCCCAGACCTGGCTTTAGGGGAGAGGAGGGACAGCGGACAACAGACTCCTCACAATAAATGTATTGATGACATCATTGTCCAGGTATTGCAGCTGTTGTCACTGCTCTCTCTTCTCCCCTGAAGCCAGCCGCCCAGGAGATCACATGACCCAACCTGAAAAAGGTAAGTATTGAAATATTTCTTCTGCAAGCTAGAAGGGGGTGGGAGCAAATTTAATATTAAGGGTTTAGTTCCTCTTTAACATGCATCTTTTCATTTGGATTTTAAATGGTAATATGGTTGTCGAGCACTCTAAATCAAACAATCTAGCTTATGTGCTGATCAGTCTTGTTTTTTTTTTTAGAATGGTGAGGTGGACTGTGTCCAAAAGACTTGTTCTCCTGTGTCCTGTGCTAATCCAGTGATGCTGCCTACAGAGTGTTGCCCTCGCTGTCCAACGGGTGAGTCTTTGGCCTGTACAGGGGTGATCAGTACCGTTTATCAAAAAAATATATATATCACTGGTGATTTTTGCAAATATTGTGAACATAATATGCTAGACGTCAATGGTCAGTTGAAAAAATATGCAGAAGTGTACTGTTTTTCCTGTGCAAGTAAATGTTCCCTATTCAAGTTTAACCGCTTCAGCACCGGGCCATTTTACACCCTTGCTTACCAGAGCACTTTTTGCGATTCGGCACTGCGTCGCTTTAACTAACAATTGCGCGGTCGTGCGACGTTACACCCAAACAAAATTGACGTCCTTTTTTTCCCACAAATAGAGCTTTCTTTTGTTGGTATTTGATCACCTCTGCGGTTTTTATTTTTTGCGCTATAAACAAAAAAACACAATATTTTTTACTTTTTGCTATAATAAATATCCCATTTTTTAAAAAAACGATTTTTTTCCTCAGTTTAGGCCGATACGTATTCTTCTACATATTTTTGGTAAAAAAAATCGCAATAAGCGTATATAGATCGGTTTGCGCAAAAGTTATAGCGTTTACAAAATAGGGGATAGATTTATTGCATTTTTTTTTTTTTTTTTACTAGTAATGGCGGCGATATGCGATTTTTTTTTTCGTGACTGCGACATTGCGGCGGACACTTCGGACACTTTTGACACATTTTTGGGACCATTCACATTTACACAGCGATCGTTGCAATAAAATTGCAGTGATTACTGTGTAAATGTGACTGGCAGGGAAGGGGTTAACACTAGGGGGCGCTGCAGGGGTTAAAATGTTCCCTAAGGTAGTGATTCTAACTGTGGGGTGAGGGGACTGACAAGGGGAGGAGACCGATCAGTGTTCCTCCGTACTGGGATCACATGATCGGTCTCCTCTCCGCTGACAGTACGTGGAGCTGTGTGTTTACACACACAGCTCCACGGTCCCGAACGGTCCCGTTGTTTTAACGGGCAATCGCGGGTGCCCGGCGGACATCGCGGCCGCCGGGCACTCGCATCGGGTCCCGAGCAACGCCGCGGGCGCCCCCTAGGCGGCCGGGAATGGGAGGACGTCATATGACGCCCACCCAGGATGGGAGATCCACCTTGTGGGCGTCATATGACAGTGGGCGGTAGGGAAGTGGTTAAAGTGTAACATTTTGTCATGTTACAACCAAAAACGTACATGTATTTTATTGGGATTTTATGTGATAGACCGACACAAAGTGGCACAAAATTTTGAAGTGGAAGGAAAATTAAAAATGGGTTTCAACATTCTTTACAAATAAATATGTGAACACTGTGGTGTGCATTTGTATTTAGCCTCCTTAAGGGTCCTTTCACATGGGGCGGATCCGTAATGATCCGCCCCGTGAACATCCGCTGCAGGGACCGCCCTGTCAGATCTCCGCCCTTAGTAAATAGAGTCCACTTATGTTTAAATTAATGTCAGTATAAATACAGCTGTTTGTGAAGGCCTTTAGAGGTTTGTTAGAGAACCTTAGTGAACAAACAGCATATACTTTTGGGTAATACTAAAAATATGTAAAAGTAATAAGCATATGTAAAATATAATCAAGGTCAAAGGTTTGTGGACACACCTATATGAGCAATCTATTTAAAAACCATGGGTATTATTATGCAATTGCCCCCAACCTCACCTTAATTACAGCCATAACTTCATATAGGAAGTTATGGTCTTTCAGCCAAAAAAAAAAAAAAACATTTGTCAGGTCAGGTACAAATCTTGGATAAGAAGGTTTGCAATTGGAATTCCATTTGATCTCGAAGGTGTTCAGTCGGGTTGAGATCACAGCTCTGTGCAGGCCACTGGATATCCTCTTTACCAAACTCCTCAAACCGTAGCTTTATAGACTTAGGACAGGGTACAATCATGCTGCAATAGAAAAGAACCTTCCATTTTGTATTCTGTAGCATTAAGGGTTTCACACAGGCTTTCTGTCTATCCTTTTTTTAATATACCTGTTGACGGATGAAAAACGGACAGCAATGCACTCTTTTGGGAAAACAGATGTATACAGATTTTATCCTAACAGTGCCCTTCACTTCAGAACTTCTGAACTGAGTAATTTAAAGGGGCCATTCAGTTTAACGTCAAGCTATCTAAAAGCTTGTGCTGGTCTCATGTGGCCTTGTGCGTATGCAGTACCTGGTATCAAAGGCTGGTTGTTGGATATAATGATAGTATTTTTTAATGTTATTTTCTCTGAAAGGTCAGACCAGCCTTTCTCACCTTTGAAATAACTTTCCGATCTCAGGAAACCCCTGCTAAAAATGACTATATCTACAACTCATGATACATTAGTGTAATGGTCAGTGGAAAAATTCTCCTTACACGTGTGGTCATTGGGATGAATAACCCCCTTACAGATAGCTAAAAAGATCATTGGTGTCAGAGGGAACTTATCTGAGAGTCAGAAATTGCTGATTGCTCAAGGAACCCCTAGCAACCTCTGGAGAAACCCAAGGGTTCCATGGAGCCAGGTTGAGAAACCCTGCTTTAGACCTTCTGCCACATGCAAGAAGGCAAATAAACACAAAAGTAAAAGCAGAAATTGTTAAAGTAGATGTAGCTTAGTGGAGCCCTGCAATATTCCCAAATCTGTGGGCGGATCTGCTGTCCTGCACTTGGTGGGTGGAGTCGTGACATCAGAGCACTCCTCCACCCACCACTACACTCCCCTGGCCAGCCAGCATTGCGAGGGCGAGCCTCGCACCAGGGGAGGCTAAAGTGCACGCACTGGAGTGGCAGGGGACCATCTGAGAAGAAGCAGAGCGCGCTTATGGCCCCATGTCACTCCTGCGCATGTGCTCATACTCCGCAGTCTACATAGGACGAAAGGAGGGGGATGGGAATTACACATAATGCCTCTCTAAGGCTCATGCATAAGATATGTGAATTACCTGTCACTCACAGCACGGCTGAAGAACTGACTGGTATTTCTCTGTCTGTCCATTTTTATCTCACTGAAAAAAGATAATAGGATTGCTCAGAGCTGAAATAACTCTTCGTCGCAAGACTTGGCACAGATGACATGAAATCCTATACTGTACAAGTTACAAGCCTTTTTTTTCGGGTTTACATTCACTTTAATTAAAGCCAAATTCCAGTTAAAACCTAAAGAGGGAAGAGGGCTAGAACATCTGCAGGTTTAGACTCTCACCTGCTCTATAAAAAAATGTAAAAAGTGATTTTGGAGTTGGGCTATAGGTTAAGTAAATATGATAAGTGTATTAAAGTTCCTCCTTGTAAAAAGTAATGATGTGGATATAGAGTTTATGCTTTAATATGTAGTTGTTGAGACTTGTGAAGTGTGATTACCCATATAAAATTGGAAATGCAGAATCTTCATGATGGCCATTGAGCTGGATTCTTTAGTCCCCAGATAAATGTGGGCTTTTTCACTCTCTTCAGTGTTTCTCATCAATGGAGCACAATTTTTACTTCCAGCACTTCCAAAAAATATGTTGTCAGTGATCTATCCTGTATTGCTTTACTGTAGTGCTCATTTTTTATAGTTTAACTCTACGTGTGTATCTTTATGTGTTCTGTTCTCATCCCTGTATGTGTGCTTGTGATGTAGGCTGCTCTGATGGTCATCTGGAAGGAGACGTATGGAAGAAAGATTCCTGTGTGAGCTGTATCTGTCAGGTATAACATAGTGCAACCTTGCTCATTTATTACAGGAGATGGTGTTACATAGTGTTACCTAAAGCAGTAGGGAGTATCTTTGGTGAAAAAATGCTGAACAGAAATAATAAATCATTCTGCAAAGTCATGGTTCTACTTTCTTGTACATAAAGCATTTCAAATTATTGGTTTGACTTTGATATGTTTGGCAGACTGCAGTTTTAATTCATGAACATCAACAGTGCCTATTAGAAACTAAAGATAAATTTGCTTACTATAGGGGGGCTCAGTCAGATGTATTTCTGAGGCATGTGACCAAAGCACTTGTGAACACCCTGTCCTTCATCCTGGGAAGTGCTGCCCAGAATGCACCAACTGTGAATACCTGGGGCAGATCGTGAGGAACGGTGAAATGGTTCGGCCAGATCTGTGTACAGCTTGTACATGTAGGGTAAGTAAAGAAATCATTAAAATATGTTAAAGCTGGACTACAAAAATTCAGCCACTTTGTAAAATGTGTTGGCCTAAAGTCCAAGGAGGTGCATGCCACTATCTTGTGTATTTACATCTGACAAGTTTTACTGAGCGACGTTGCTTTCTCACACATAAGCCAATCTGCCCACCCCTCTCCTATGCTGTCTGTTCACAGAAGGCTTTGTATTTTGTTCACATAATACAATGCACTCCATGATTGGTCAACAGCTAAGGAGGGACAGGCAAAAGTGTCTGCAAATACCTAACAGCTGCAGGAGCTGAGACCTAAAGGGTCAGGGCACCGTAAATATAGCGATAGCTATACTCTCAGTGCTCAGTAAAAATCTAAGTTGTAAAAAGAGATAAGTCCACTAAGTAGCATACACCTCACAGACCTTAACCCATAGTAATCCAGCACATTTCAGAAATTCCTAAAGTTCAGTAAGTAAAGTGAATAAGTGTGAGTAAACGAGTAAATAAGAAGCTATGTATAGTAAATTCTGTCGGTACGTTTACAAACTTCAAGATTAACCACTTGCTTACTGGGCACTTAAACCCCCTCCTTTCCAGACCAATTTTCAGCTTTCAGCGCTGTCGCACTTTGAATGACAATTGCGCGGTCATACAACACTGTACCCAAATGAAATTTTTATAATTTTTTCCCCCAAAATAGAGCTTTCTTTTGGTGGTATTTGATCACCTCTGCGATTTTTATTTTTTGTTAAAAAAATTTAAAAAGACCGAATTTAAAAAAAAAAAATGTTTTTTTTTAAATTTTGTTATAAAAATATAAAATGGGTAATTTTTGTCCGTCATTGATGTACGCTGATCAGGCGGCAGTGACGCGCACCGATAGGTGGCAGTGATGGGCACTGATGGGTTACACTGATAGGCAGCACTTTTAGGTGGCACTGATTGGCAGCACTGGTGGGCATTGATAGGTGGCACTGGTGGGCATTGACAGGTGGCACTCATGGGAATTGCAAGGTGGCACTTATGGGGATGGCAAGGTGGCACTTGTGGGGATGGCAAGGTGGGACCGATGTCCCTTTAAGATAAGCCGGTGATCGGCTTTTTTTTTCTCCTCCGCTGTCAGCGTGTGGAGAAAAAAAAACGATCACTGAGCTTTTGTTTTTATCATGTGATCAACTGTCATTGGCTTACTCGTATCGCTGATCACCCGAGTCTCAGTGACTCGTGATCACAGCACGCCCCGCAGGGAGCGTGCAGAGGGGAGGCCGTCATATGACGGCCTCCTGGGAATTGAGATCCGCGCTGTGTCCGTCATTCGACCATAGCGCGGATGGCAAGTGGTTAATCTGATTAATAGGAGTGGGCTAGAGCTACAAGTCCAAATGAAATAAATATGTGATTTTGCATTTTGACCACAGATAGATACACTTAAACATATCTAACGTCCAAAACAAAAAAGAATTGTATTGCAGCTTACTAGTTCCTAGATCAGATGACTGCATTTGTTTGCTTTTTCTCATGCTTTTTTTGTTTATTTTTTACTGAGTAAACCTGAAAATAACACAATTCCTGTCCTTGGGTGTCTACTCCGACTCTTCCACTATACCTTTAGAGGGAGCCATGGTTGTCACCAAGACTGGACTTCAAATATGTCTCCTTTGTTCATTCTTATTACATTGTGACTGATGGGATTAATAGTTTTCAGAAGAGGAGAGTGTTTGTGCTTTTTGTTAAGCTCATGGAGATTGACAAGGACACTGCATTTCTAGCAAGATCAATGGGTATTTTCTGTACCTGCTGAAAAATATTTTAGCCTAAAAAAAAAAAAAATTAATGCAGCCACCACCTACCTAAAGACTGGTAAGCTGCAATTCCAGTTTCGTTTTTTGTATTAGTTATCCTTTATTAGAATGGGTAATAATGGAAGTTCTAGAATACCCAACCAAATAGGGGAGGTCACAGGGGTTGATTTACTTAAACTGGAGGGTGCAAAATCTGGTGCAGCTCTGCATGGAAGCCAATCAACTTCTAAGTTCAACTTGTTCAATAAAGGCTCCATGCACACTGCACATTAAAATACCATTATAAAAACGCCAGTAGCTTTGCAGTGAGTCTTTCAATTTTTTCTAAAGTTTTTGTAATAGTGTTTTTTAGCATTTTTCTGCATTAGCGTTTTTAGCGGTTCTTTTTTTTTAAGAATTTTTTTTTTCTTTTTTTTTTTTTATTCTTTATTTATTCAAAAGGAGGCAAAACATCTAATTTCACATTAATTCAAATTTCCAGTAATAATTACATTTTCTTCTGACTACTATTCATTTCATACTAGCTTAATGTTCCGTAATTATCTAAACAAACTTATATATATATCTTCATTTACCAATACCTATGTGTATGTCCCTACAAAGGGAGAGGGGAAGGTAGGGTATCTCCGCCTTCACTTCATCTTTCCCCTCAATTAACTCTGTAAACCTCCCTTTAATTTTATCCTTTACTAAACCCATTCCTGTCAAAACTAAATAAAAAAAAAAAAAAAAAAAAAAAAACCTTGTCTCTTTCCCCCCTCCCTCCCTCCCCCTCCCCCCCTCCCCTTCTGTCCAACACTCTAGATGGAGGGATTTGGTATATATACGTACATATACATTCACCTCTCCCATATGCATACATGTACATAGTTACTGAACACCTATATATATATATATATATATATATATATATACATATATATACACCTACACATACATACACATCCACATATACATACACACCTACATACATATATATAACTATATATACATATACATACACATACACACACATGCACACCTACACATATATTTATACATATTTTTTCAATGGATCAAAAATGTTAGAAAACGCTGGCGAGCGTTCATCAACGTTTATCAGCGTTTATGCGCGTTTAACATTTTTAAGCATTTTTTTGTGGTCAGAAAAACAGCTCCTGAACACGATTTTAGGGCTTTCAGACAACAGCCCAAAAACTCCACTGCTGATAAACATCCAAAAACGTCCATGTGTGCATGGACACATAGGATAACATAGAGGGGAGTTTATATTATTTATTATTATTAAGGTACTTATATAGCGCCATCAATTTACGCAGCACTTTTAGATATACATTGTACAGGCATACCCCACTTTTAAGTACACAATGGGCTTCATTTACTAAAGCTGGAAAGTGCAAAATCAGGCTCCCTTCTGCATAGAAACCAATGAGCTGCCAGGTTTTATTACCAAAGCTTAACCACTTCAGCCCCGGACCATTTGGCAGCCAAAGGACCAGAGGTCTTTTTTCAATTTCGCACTGCACTACTTTAACTGGTAATTGCGCGGTCATGCAATTTTGTAACCAAACGAAATTTGCGTCCTTTTCTTCCCACAAATAGAGCTTTCTTTTGATGGTATTTGATTGCCTCTGTGATTTTTATTTTTTGCGATATAAATGGAAAAAGAGCGAAAATTTTGAAAAAAAAAGAGATTTTCTACTTTTTGTTATAAAAAAAATGTAATAAACTCAATTTTAGTCAAACATTTGGGCCAAAATGTATTCAGCCACATGTCTTTAGTAAAAAAAATGCCAATAAGCGTATATTTATTGGTTTGCGCAAAAGTTATAGCGTCTACAAACTAGAGTACATTTTCTGGAATTTACACCACTTTTAATTTATGACTGCCTATTTCATTTCTTGAGGTGCTAAAATGGCAGAGAAGTACAAAACCCCCCCCAAATGACCCCATTTTGGAAAGTAGACACCCCAAGCTATTTGCTGAGAGGCATGTTGAGCCCATTGAATATTTTTTTTTTTAGTCCCAAGTGATTGAATAAAGACAAAAATAAAAAAGATTTTTTTTTTTTTTTCAAAAAGTTGTCACTAAATGATATATTGCTCACACATGCCATAGTTATATGTGGAATTGCACCCCAAAATACATTTTGCTGCTTCTCCTGAGTATGGGGATACCACATGTGTGGGACTTTTTGGGAGCCTAGCCGCGTACGGGGCCCCGAAACCCAAGCACCGCCTTCAGGATTTCTAAGGGTGCAAATTTTTGATTTCTCTCCTCACTACCTATCACCGTTTCGAAGGCCATAAAATGCCAAAATAGCACAAAACCCCCCCCCAAATGACCCCATTTTGGAAAGTAGACACCCCAAGCTATTTGTTGAGAGGCATGGTGAGTATTTTACAGCTCTCATTTGTTTTTGAAAATGAAGAAAGTAAAGAAAAAAAAAATTTTTTTTTCTTTTTTTCAATTTTCAAAACTTTGTGACAAAAAGCGAGATCTGCAAAATACTCACCATACCTCTCATCAAATAGCTTGGGGTGTCTACTTTCCAAAATGGGGTCATTTTGGGGGGTTTTATCCCATCTGGGCATTCCATGGCCTCCGAAACTGTGATTGGCAGTGAGAAGTGAAATAAAAAAATTACACCCTTAGAAAGCCTGAAGGCGGTGATTGGTTTTTGGGGTTCCGTACGCAGCTAGGCTCCCAAAAAGTCCCACACATGTGGTATCCCCGTACTCAGGAGAAGCAACAGAATGTATTTTAGGATGTATTTCTACATATGCCCATGACATGTTTGAGCAATATATCATTTAGTGACAACTTTTTGTAAAAAAAATATATATATATATTTTTTTTTTCATTATTCAATCTCTTGGGACAAAAAAAAAAAAATATTTAATGGGCTCAACATTGCTCTCATCAAATAGCTTGGGGTGTCTACTTTCCAAAATGGGGTCATTTGGGGGGGGGTTTGAACTGTCCTGGCATTTTATGCACAACATTTAGAAGCCTATGTCACACGTCACCCACTCTTCTAACCACTTGAAGACAAAGCCCTTTCTGACACTTTTTGTTTACATGAAAACATATTTTTTTTTTGCAAGAAAATTACGTTGAACCCCCAAACACTATATATATTGTTAAAGCAAAGGCCCTACAGATTAAAATGGTGGGTGTTGCATTTTTTTTTTCCACACAGTATTTGCGCAGCGATTTTTCAAACGCATTTTTTTTTTTTTTGTGGAAAAAATACACTTTTTTTTATTTTAATGCACTAAAACACACTATATTGCTCAAATTTTTGATGAAATAAAAAATATGATCTTAGGCCGAGTACATGGATACCAAACACGACATGCTTTAAAATTGCGCACAAACACGCAGTGGCGACAAACTACATACATTTTTAAAAGCCTTTAAAAGCCTTTACATGATACCACATTAGATTCACGGAGGAGGTCTACTGCTAAAATTACTGCCCTCGATCTGACCTTTGCGGTGATACCTCACATGCATGGTGCAATTGCTGTTTACATATGACGCCAGACCAACGCTTGTGTACGCCTTTGCGCAAGAGAAGGGGGGGCAGGGGTGCTTTTTTTTTTGTTTTTTTGTTTTTTTTTTATTTATTTAGCTTTTTTATTTTATTTTTAAACTGTTCCTTCCATTTTTTTTTCTTTGTTATGATTTTTATTGTTATCTCAGGGAATGTAAATATCCCCTATGATAGCAATAGGCAGTGACAGGTACTCTTTTTTTGAAAAAATTGGGGTCTATTAGACCCTAGATCTTTCCTCTGCCCTCAAAGCATCTGACCACACCAAGATTGGTGTGATAAAATGCTTTCCCAATTTCCCAATGGCGCGGTTTATATCCGGGAGGGGGGACATTCCCTCCCACTGCTTGTAAAAGCAATCTAGAGGCTAATTACCCGCTAGAATTGCTTTTACATGAAAGCCGATCACTGGCTGAAAAGAATGATACCAAGATGATACCTAAACCTGCAGGCATCATTCTGGTATAACCATTCAAAGTCCAGCAACATACTGGACATATATTGTAATCTTTTTTTTTTTTCATGCAGCCTCTTGGCTGAACGAAAAAAAGAGATTGATTGGTGGGTATGCCCACCATTAGAATACCTCCCTTCATCCACCCACTTCTAATGATGGGCATACATGCACCATTTATATATGCCGATGCATGGGGGCATCCTCCCGCAAAAGTTATGCCCTGTACACACGGTCGGAATTTCGACCGTATGTACGTGGCATTAGGAGCCAATCGCTCCTCCTCCCCCCCCTGCTGCCCCCATGCTTCGGCATATATGCTCTTTTTTTTAACTGTGGTGGTGAAATCACCTCCTACAGCGTTGGAGTCGCGGCTTTATGTATCGTGGGAGCAAACGCTGTTGCTGTCAAGATAAATAAATCCGCGTTGCAACTGAATGGCGCACCTGAAAACAAAAAAATGCTTAACACTGAAACACAGTAAACAAAATTACATACCTGAAAAGCAAGCATGATAAAACATAATAAAACATTGCAGAATAGAATGGAGTAAAAAAAGAGCAACGATAGAGAGAGAATAGAGAGAGAGAGAGAGAGAATAATAAAACGACAACTATTTTATTTTTTTTTATTTTTTTGAGATTCACAGGTAAAAAAGCTCCTGACTGAAGCGACTGAATCAAAGCGCTACCACAAAAAAACTGTTAGCGATCGCAGGGATCAGGCCTGACTTTGCGAACGCTGCAGTTATGTGTGCTTAGTGTTTTGTAAGTGACAGTGATCGATCGATACTGCACTTGGGTGGGCTGGGCTGGGCGGAGGGGGAAAACGCAGGTGCTAGCAGGTATCTGGGCTGATCCCGCTAACAATGCGGTTTTTTTTGGAACCCTAAACTGCTGGGACGCTAGTATAGATCTGATCAGATCAGATATTGATCTGTTCAGATACTATACCACTAAGGGAGGTGTATGCTTTGCGCGTGGGTGTTTGCGGTACTGGCACTAACCTGGGGCGACGCAGACCTTATTTGACCCTAAAACCTAATTGATATCACCCGCCGGGCGATCAGGGGGTTAAACCGTTATTGGGTAATAAATGGCGGGTGCCCTGACAGTATAAAAAACAAGCTAACTAACCAGCGTCACCCGTAACAGTAATACAAAAAAAAACTGGCTACCTAGCGGCACCAGTGACACTAATGCAGCGATCAAAAAAACAATCGCTTAGTGACACTGGCAAAAGGGGGTGAAAGGGTTAACTAGGGGCAATCAGGGGGTTAAACCTTTATTAGGTAATATATGGGGGTGACCTGACGGGGAACCTAAATAACGAAATAACTAACTGGCTAACCAGCGTCACCAGTGACAGTTATATGGTGATCACTGGTGAAAGGGTTAACTCTAGGGGCAATCAGGGGGTTAAAACCTTTAGGTTGTAATATGGGTGTACCTGACCTATAAACCTATTTATGAACCTATATAAACATGGCGGTTAACCTGAAAAAAAAAAAACTGGTTACCTAGCGACACTAATGCAGCGATCAGAAAAACGATCGCTTAGTGACACTGGCAAAAGGGGGTGAAAGGGTTAACTAGGGGCAATCAGGGGGTTAAAACCTTTATTAGGTAATATATGGGGGTACCTGACGCTATATAAAAACCTGACGGGGAACCTAAATAACGAAATAACTAACTGGCTAACCAGCGTCACCAGTGACAGTTATACGGTGATTACTGGTGAAAGGGTTAACTCTAGGGGCAATCAGGGGGTTAAAACCTTTATTTAGGTTGTAATATGGGGGTACCTGACCTATAAAACTATTTATGAACCTATATAAAACATGGCGGTTAAAAATAAAAAAAAAATGGTTACCTAGTGACACAATGCAGCGATCAGAAAAACGATCGCTTAGTGACACTGGCAAAAGGGGGTGAAGGGGTTAACTAGGGGCAATCAAGGGGTTAAACCTTTATTAGGGGGGGGTAGGGGGCTACCTAGGACCTAAAACTAACTGCCCTGGCAGTTATTACAGTCACACTGACACTAAATGCAGTGATCAGTAAATAAATGATCACTGCAATTAGTGACACTGTGACTGGGGGGGGAGGGGGTGATCTGGGGGGTGATCAGGGGGTGACAGGGGGGTGGAATATGTGCCTAACTGTACTGGTGTCAGTGTACTGTTGTGCACTAACCTTTACATGTTCACAGCTCGGCGTCTCCGGTCACATAGACCGGCGCACCGAGCGTGACATCACTTCCGCCTTCCTGTCTATACAATAGACAGGAAGGGGAAGCTTTTCATTGGCCAGGAGCGATCGCGAGGGGGTGGCCAGAAACCACTGGCCGTCCCCTCGTCCCGGATCGCTCCTGAAGCGATGCCGACCGTCCCCGCCGGCGGAGGGGGTTCCGATCGGACACCCCACCCGCCGGAAGAATGGCACGTACAGGTACGTGGTTCTGCCTGTACGTGCCATTCTGCCGACGTATATGTACATGGGGCGGTCGGCAAGTGGTTAATTGAACAAGCTGGGGTTAGAAGCTCATTGGTTTCTATGTGCCTGATTTTGCACTTTCCAACTTTAGTAAATAAACCCCATTGTGTACTTAAAAGTGGGATATGTCTGTACATTCACATCAGTCCCTACCCTCAAGGAGCTTACAATCTAAGGTTATGGGCTGTTAAAAAAAAAAAAAAGCCCAAACTCCCAAAAATGGGCGTTTATGAGCTTTAACCAAAAAAAAAAACTGGACGCTGATTGGTTTCTATGCAGAGCTGCACCAGATTTTGCACTCTCCAGTTTTAGTAAATGAACCCCACAGAGTTCTTGATATATTATTGAGATTTAGCTGATTGATGACTTCCATGGTGATATTTTACTACATTAAATATTACCTTACCAGCCAATACACAATTTAGGAAAACGAATGGAGAGTTACATTCAGTCATACAACAAACAGGCTCGACTACATATAAGCATTCAATGCTGAAAATATGAATAATAAAAGTCTTCATTTGTTCACTGATATATCTAAACATTATTTTCATGTCTAATGCTGTTATTGCATCTTGGTAAATTTCTGTGGATGTGCTCCTAGAATGGAACGGTCCAGTGTATAAAAGAGCGTTGTCCAGAGCTTACCTGTCTGAAAAGGTTCACCCCACCTGGACAGTGCTGTGCAGTCTGCCAGCAAGGTAAGAGCTTGGCCACCTAATGATAATTCTAATAGCAGCTGCTGTTCTGAGCTGCGGTGTTAAAAACATTATATATGAAGGTTAAGAAGTACCTCTTCTGTTTGCAGGCTGTGAATATGAGGGACTGACGTACAAAAATGGGGATCATTTTCTTTCACAAAGTAATCCTTGTGTGAACTGCTCATGTTTGGTGAGTGACACTCATGATTTCCTGCATTGTTTAAAAAGCCTTATATGAATATTTTTCATAAGTGGTATAGTGGTAGATCATTTGGGACAATCAGTATATTCCCATAGCAAACCATGTTTGAGAAAACCTTGTTAATTAGGATGCAGCAACAATAAATTGTCAGTACACTGAACATGTATTAATGATGTCAGCACACTTTGCCTGATAAAGGGAACCTGCACGGTTCCATGAAATATTGTATATATTTTGTGATCTATTGCTAATGCCCCGTACACACGGTCGGATTTTCCGACGGAAAATGTCCTATCGGACCATGTTGTCGGAAATTCCGACCGTGTGGGGGCTCCATCGGACTTTTTCCGTCGGAATTACGGAAAAAGTTTGAGATCCTGCTCTCAAATTTTCCGACAACAAAGTCCTATCGGACTATTTTCGATCGTGTGTAGCGAATTCCGACGGACAAAGTGCCACTCACTGCTCAGATCACATTACAAGACCAAAGCTATTGGCTACTAGCCTCTACGTAGTCCCATCGTAAGCAACGAACGTCACCACGTTCAGGATGATCGGATTTTCCGACAACTTTGTCCGACCGTGTGTATGCAACACCAGTGTCGGACAAAATCCGTCGGAAAAAATCAGACGGATTTTGTGGTCGGAATTTCCGACTGTGTGTACGGGGCATAAGACTCAATATACATTAAACTTTTAGTAAGGCCCTTTAGACCGACCCAAAAACTAAACTTAGGGCTTCTGTTTTCTGACTCCATGGGCACCAACCTTCTAATTTATATAGCAAAGAAACCCAGTAAGATATATGAGAAACAATGTACTTGGTGATTTTGTGGAAGAGATCTGATCACAGCCCTCCTTACAGAGAGAAAAGCTCACATAGATACAATGGGACCTTGAAAACATCTGTGGTTGCTGCCTGGATCACCTCCTTTGTTTGTGGGCTTCCGACTTGATCACATCTGCGGCCCTTTTTGCTGTGTCAGCGACTATGTAGTATATATTGTTACTATAGCATATTAACTCAGGAGCATAAAATGGACACTAATTTCATTGGGCAGATTTAAATGTTTGAATAGTTCCTTCTGTCAACTTAATATATAATTCTACAGTATTTAAAATGTTCTTTTTTTAATACCTTTAGAGGTCTGCAGGAATAAATTATTGACATGTCGAAATATATACAGCAATAGTATCGTTTTCATAAAACATATACATCTACCATTTAATGATAGTCCTTGTCAAAGGATTTTTCTTTGGCTGAGATAATGTCATTAGTCCAAGACAGCCATTCTCAACCTTTGTGTCCCCAAGGAACTCTTGAAAACATTTTTAGGTCTAGGGGAACCCCTGCTAAAACCAATTTATCAGGTATCATTAGGACGAATCCCCCTTACTTGTGTAATCAGTGGGAGGAATGTACCCTTACAGTGGTGGTCAATGAGAAAACTGTCCCCCTTACTTTGGTGACCAGTGGGAAGAATACCTACCTTACAATGGTAGTCAGAATGCAACCTTTCAGACAACTAAAATGGCTCTTTCAAGTGGCACTGGCCCTCAAACTATGTAGGCACCATAAAATGAGAGATGAATCAACCAAACTCATGGAACCCCTAGCAACCTCCAGAGGAGCCCTAGGGCTCCAAGGAACACTGGTTGGGAATGGCTAATCCAGGAAGCATGTGCTGATCCTGCATAATGCCTATACAAAGATGGTGCTGTTTTCCAGAGAGAAAAACAGATGAAGGCATTGTAAGAGAGAGTGTTGAGATCTCTATAAAACACACACCTTACAATTTGATTGTGCTATCTCCTTTAGATCTACCAATAACTATGTAGTGTAATGCTAGGTACACACTATCAGTTTTTTTTTCCGTTCAACCCAGTGGGCTGAACGAAGAAAAAGAACCGAGGAGCTTGAGAGGAGCTCGCTGTACTAACTATCGAATGTTAACAGAGCAATCTCCCCACTGAGCTATTGTGTCCCCCGCCCGCCACACGGGCCAAATATTGGCCAGCTTCTGTTGAACTGGCCAATACCGGCTGATATTTGGCCCGTGTGTACCAGGCTTAAGAGCCTGTCTGAATTCAAATGAATTGGATAGTTTAGAAAGGACCTCATACTACATAGTTTTGAGAAATCTAAAGTTGATTGTGCAGAGATTTTACGATCAGAGTGTAATGTGTATGGTGACCCAAACAGTCAATGAATGTATGTAAATATTACACCAAACATTACTTAGCTGCACACATAAAAAAAAATATCTTGCTCTAAATCTGCTTTAACCTCCCTGGCGGTAATCCTGAGTGTGGCTTGGGGTGAATTTTCATTACCAAAAGCGGTAACCTCAAGCCATTCTCGTGATTGTATCGCAGTATCCTGGGAAAGTTATCTAACTTGTCCCCAGGATCCTGCGATGTCACCCACGGGCTGTGTCTCCGCTCAATCTATCAATGTGCCAGGCTCAGTTTCCTGTGAGCGCCGCGATGAACAGAAGGAGAGCCCGGCGGCAAATTAAATTACAGATTACATTACTGTATCAAATCATTTCACTTCCCTTGTGTCCCTAGTGCTTTGTCCAATGCCCTGCCTGCAGTTTTATACTGCTCTTTCTGCCTGGAAACTTGAGATTGTCCATGGCAACCAAAAGGTGTCCTTTTACATCAAAAGTGATTTTAGACCAGCTAGAAAACAGTAATAGTAAATTAGAATCACTTGCAGAATTGAGCGATAGAGAGTGATTTGTGGGGAAATTTGTCATTAAACACTGAAAGTAATGACAGTGACAATTCTGAAACTGAGCAAATTTCAGTGTTTTTGATTACATTATTGAATACAGTTTATTATTATTATTTGTTATAATTATTTATAGGTATTTATTACATTATAATTTATGATTTCGTGTATCAAACTTTATCATACCCGGGATGTCTACTAGACTCTTGTTTGGACAGATTTAAGTGTGTTATTACTAAGAATTACAGGCTTACAATAATAAAACGCCAAGTTTCCATGCAAAGCAATGTACCGCTTTGAGATGCAAAAATCATACCGCCAGGGAGGTTAACCCAATTGTAACTACCTCCCTATTGTGACTCGACTGTCTTTGTTTTTTATGCTGTGACAGTAATACACGGTTTCATATTCTCTTTTATGTTGCAGAACAATTTAGTGCGTTGTTTCCCTGTTCAGTGTCCTGTAGTTGCCTGTAGGAAGCCAGTACCCACTCCTGGTCAGTGCTGCCCCTCATGCCCAGGTAATAATATCCTCCTAACAGTAAGTCAAGAGCTGGTCTATGAAAAAATTCTATAAATTGATTTATTCCTACCAAGAATTGTATTGTGATTTTTAGTCAGTGTTCAATCACTTGATTATTCATTTGCAATTTGCACATCTTTTTGTTTTATGTAAGAATTGTATTAAACTGCTCTGATAAATCATGCCTGTGAGGGGCCTTTCTGTAAACAAATCCCACAACTTAATGCTATGGCCGCATTTACAAGGGTGTACCTAGCTCTACACCCGTGCGTAGGGCTGTCTTCATGAGATGCACAGGTGTTCCATGCAGGCGTGTGCAGACAGCCTATGACATGCAGCTGTCTGCATGGACCTGCACAGGTCTCCAAGTGCATCCCGGAATGTACATCCGTGTGGGTCTGATGCATGGATCAGAACACAGACTGTCATTAATTTGAACAGGCTGCTTGCCCACGGCTGCATGTGCCTCCCACGTGGGTAAAGACAGTCCTTAGCACAGGTATACAGATAGCTACATTCATGTGAATGAAGCCCTTATGTTCTGCTGATAGTATCTGTTTTGAAGAAATGGGATCATAGTATGGCCTCCATAAGGTGGTTAGAACAGTACTGTTTTCACTGTATTTTAGGATAAAAAGCAAAAAGAAATATTTTCAGTGCCAAAATTCCATCTCCCTGAAGAAAAGGGATAAGGAGGGATCAGTAGACCATAATGTCTTACCACAGGTTGGCACACGATTGCTGTGATATCACCTACATTTTCTTTCCTCTATTCCCTCTAGTGTGTGATCTCAATGGGCATCCCTTGTTACCTGGTAGGAATGTTACCACCTCCAATGGCTGCCAGCATTGTGTCTGTCTGGTGAGTACTGTGAATGAAAGATCATTTTAAAAAGTCTTTCCACGAGCGCGCAATGTTCAAACACAAAACAAATTTCTAGACCACAGTTCAATTAAAAAACAGCAAATGTAGTATAAACTGTTTATAGTGTTCTGTTTATATCTGGAACATCATTTTATTGTGGGGGTTACATTTAAAATTTTCAGAGTATGTTGTTTTTATATGTTTGTGGTTTGTTACTGTATATATGTGTGTGGGTGTGTGTATTTTCATGCTGCTCTGTTTGCTATTTGTATATTATTGCATTATTATTCTATCCATCCTGAACTGTCTGGCTATACATAAACATTTTACAAATTGTGGTTTTGCATGATTTAATAAACTGTTCCTGAAACAGTGTGTCTTTGCAATTTGCTTTATTCCTTATGGGAGCTAGGCTGGCTCTGACTTCTTTGGCAGATAAAAGCAGATTATAACACTCAACTGCACTAATGGTACAAAGTGAAGCCAATTAAACAGGCAGGGTGAGCTGTCACTTACAATCACAGCCTAACTTCTACAGGGGATTCACCATACTGGGAGGCAACCTTGAAATACTGATCAGTTCCATTTTCTTACTACTACTTTACTTTTATTATTTTATTTCAAATTGTTTTGTTTTTACTTACAGTATATTGCAATGGAAAGTGTGCCAACAATACACACCTGTGAATGTTTTTTTTAAATATATCGACTCGCACTGAAAGTGAAAAAAATTAAAATAGTGATTGCAGCTGCTGTACACAAAGTGCTATACACTTGACAAAATTAAAAAATGATATATGATTACAGTGCTCACAATAATGTAAACATCACAAATCAAAAAAATCTGTGAAAAAAACGTCCATATATATTGTGCAAATGTGCTCCAATCAATAAAGTGCAGTTGTGCGTCAAACGTCAAGGTGCATCACACACCCCTCCTGTGTCCCTACTCACCAAAATGAATGGACCCCTAACTTTTCAGTCAAGGGGTCATTCAGGCTTGAAGGTTGGCCATGAATGGCAATTCATAGAAAGGTCCAATGAAGATCTCCCCCAATCGTGATGGTCATAGATATTGGCACCAAAAATAAAAGAAGGACTTATAGTGAAGTACAGTTTGGCAGGATTTTATTGCACAAATGTGGTAAGGTACTTACAGACTAGAAAAATTGGTATTGCAAGAGGTTTTGCAGTGATAAAATCAAGGAAGCGCTGCATCCAGTGTGTGTTCCCTGAAGCCGGAAGTGACACAGTTTGGACTCGAACACCGTAAATTACATCAACACATTTCGCCCTCCCGCAGGGCGTCATCAAGGACCTAGGGGTCCTTGATAGCGCCTTGTGGGAGGGTGAAACGTGTTGATGTAATTTCCGGTGTTTGAGTCCAAACGACGTCGCTTCTGGTTTGGTGGACGCATACTGAATGTGTCATCAAGGACCCCTAGGTCCTTGGTGATGGCTTGCGGGACGAAGAAATGCGTTGATGTAATTTCCGGTGTACGAGTCCGAACTATGTCACTTCCGGGTTCAGGGGACGCACACTGGATGCAGGGCTTCCTTGATTTTATCACTGCAAAACCTCTTGCGATACCAATTTTTCTAGTCTGTAAGTACCTTACCACATTTGCGCAATAAAATCCTGCCTAAGGTCCCTTTCACACTTGTGCGACTTCAAAGTCGTGAAATTTTACCGCGATTTTGCCACGATTCGCGGCCGCGATTTTTGCTGCGATATTGCCACGATTTCAAGGAATGCCTGTGTACTTGAAGTCATAATATGAATGGTTGTCATTGGAAATCATGGGGAACAACTTGTCATGCTACTTTGCAGTCCCAAATCGTGGGACAAGTTGTAAAAGTGTGAAAGGGGCCTTACTGTACTTAACTATTAGTCCTTCTTTCATTTTTGGTGCCAATATCTACCTATGACCATCACGATTGGGGGAGATATTCATTGGACCCTTCTATGAATTGCAATTCATGGCCAATGTTCAAGCCTGAATGACCCCTTGACTGAGTTAGGGGTCTATTAATTTTGGTGAGTTGGGACACAGGAGGGGTGTGTGATGCACCTTGAAGTTTGAAGCACAACTGCACTTTATTGATTGGAGCACATTTGCACAATATATATGGACCTTTTTTTCACAGATTTTTTTATTTGATTTGTTTACATTATTGTGAGCGCTGTAATCATATATCATTTTAACAATACACACCTGTCATTTTTTTTTGTGATGTCATACAGGTAAGGCCCCAGTGTTTGTGTAACAAGCATATGAGACTTTGGTGAAAAAAGTGTTTGTGTAACAAGCATATGAGACTTTGGTGAAAAAAGTTTGAGAACTTTAAGGGTCCTTTTACACGGGCTGCCCGATCAGGTCCGCCTGTCAGTTTTTCAGGTGGGCCTGATCGGACCTTGCAGTCTCCCCTATGGATCGGCAGATGTCCGCTGACACCTGCTGCTATCTGGTTCGATCCTGCCCGCAAAATGCAGACGGATAGTGGTCCTATATTTCATCCGTCTTGCGAATCGAAAAGGATCGGATGAAAATGGACAGGTGGTCCGTTTCCATCCGATTTCCCCATAGAGGAGAGCGTGACTGTGTCTGTGTCCACTCTGTACAGTGGAGCAGACAGGACCTGTTATTTGTCTGCTCAGTGGGGATTAGCGGAGCAATCCCCCACTGAGCAAGCAGAATCCATTGCACGGATGGCCCGGGTGAAAGGCCTAGGGCCTAAAGCTAAACTCCAGGAATTCAGCCACTTTGTGTAATATGCTTAATTACCAGGGGTTAAGTCCAATATGGTGCATGCCATCTTGTGTACTTATCGCTTTAATTTACAGTTGACATTTTTACTGCGTGCTATTGCTATACTTGCGATGCTCCAGAATTCAACCTTCTGGTCTAAGCTCCAGCAGCTGTAGAATCACATGTGCCTGCCCATCCGCTCCTCCAGCCCAATAACAGAACACTCTGTATTATGTGAGCCCATTCACAAAATAAAAAGTCTACTGTGAATAAACAGCAGAGGAAGGGGGCAGGCAAAAAACAGTTTCTCTCTGTCAGAGCCCTGGGAATATAGCAATAGCTGTGCTCCTGGTGCTCAGTAAAGCAGCTGTAAATAAAAGAGATAAGTCCACAAGGTGGTATGCACATCATTGGACTTACTCATAGTATTCCAACACATTTTACAAAGTGGCCAAATTCCGGGGGTTCAGCTTTAAAAACCTGCACTACTGTAGATGTAGATGCTTCTTGCTGTATGTCAAGACGGTGTCAAAACTGTAGCAGGCAGAATCTTGAGCGGATGGCAACCAATGAGCTTCTGTCTTTAGCTTGTTCAGTTTTGTCCTCTTCCTTCTGCCCATTCTTATAAGCTTGGCCAAGAGCAGTGGGAGCCATTAACTCATGCTGCTGTCAGTCAAATCTAATGATGAAATAGGGGGAGCAGGGTAGGGGCGAGTTGCACTGTGTGTATCTACAGATGCATATAGTCCAGCTTGGGAGCGAGCCTGCAGGTGCGCCCCCATAGGAAGGGGCTTCCTATAGTGGCTCACAGAGAAGAGGAGGAGTCAAGAGCACTGGCAAGTGACCCCAGAGGAGGTTGCACAGAACAGGTAAGTATAACATGTTTGTTATTTAAAAAAAAAAAAAGACTTTACAACCTCTTTAAATTAAAGGTTCAGCTTGGCTTTACATTTCCTCAATATGCTCTGGTTTCTTTCCATGCTTCCAAAATGTATTTTACATTAACATTCAACCTAATTTATGCCTATTCTGTACATGTGCATCTGTGCCACTGTTGTAGTAGATTGCAAGGCCATACAAGTGGGTAATTTTATGGGTTCTGGAAAGCACTATAGAATAAGTTGGTGCTGCTTAGATTAATAAAACAAACAAGGTTGTCTCACTTCATGTTTTCTCAAAATTTTTAGGATGGTGAAGTGAAGTGTATTGATGCTGTACGTTGTCAGCAGACCTGTACCCATGGTGTCAAGCGGGGCTCATGCTGCCCAGATTGTTCAGCTTGTGACTTAGAAGGTGATATAATACCTAATGGAGTCACCTTCCAGGGTAATGGGAACCCATGTGATAGCTGCATATGCCAGGTAAAATATCTATACATCATCTGTGTCTTAGGCCCCATGCACACTGGGCATTTAGTTCTGAAGAATGGGGCTCTGACATTTAGCGGCGGGTAGAGGAAACAGGTACACCATCCAGCCCCACTGCCAGCAGCCTGCTAAATGGTATGAAAATCTAACTATTGTGGCTGGTCGGGGCTGGACAGTGCACCTAGCGATACTTCCGTTTAGGGCAGTATGCACCCAGGGACTAATGAAGTTGCATTCCAGGCAACAGTCCTTGGGTACAGCCTTTGTCTGGCTGCCGGAAGCAGGGCTGGGTGGTGCACCTGTGCCCTCCACCTGTAGCTAAATGCAAGAGCCCCGTAGCTAAACACCCAGTGTGCAGGGGACCTTATCAAAAGTTCAATTTTTTTTTTTTGTTTACAGTGTTTATTAACATTATCTGTATCTGAAATATTTTACTGTTCTTTAATGAAAGTGATTTATCTTTTTTTTATTGCTAATGTTGTAACTAAAAGGAAAAAATAAAAACACCATGCACTGTAACAGAGCAGAAAAACATTCCTTCTGTTTCTATGATCGATATTAGTCTCCTGATCTGAAATACAATGAGACCCCCAGGTAATAATATTTAATCAAGGCTCTTTTCCACAGAATGGTAATATACAGTGTGTACGAGTGACCTGTCCAAAGCTAACTTGTGTTCTGCAAGAAGAGATACCGGGGGAATGTTGCAAACAGTGTCAAAGTAAGGCGATTTTACTGTGCGTTATACTTGTGTAAACTCAAAATCAAACTTTAAATATGTTGTACTGTGTAATAAGACTGTTTTTGACGCGTTTCTCAAATATCTTCACATGCAAGGCTGCATTGATGGCACAGTCACCCACAGACACGAGGAGGAGTGGAGACCCCAAGGAGAGCCATGTCATAATTGCCGTTGTATGGTACAGTATAGTTTTCTGTCTTCCATTGGCTATTTTAAAGGGACCTGCAAAATACTTCTCTAATTATATTTTTATTACCCTGTTCAGTGGTTGAATTTCTCTCTACACTAAATCCAGTAATTTCTTGATGCTGTCCTTCTGTAAAGAAGTGCAGTCACATCAGCTGTCTCCTATAGCAATTCCAAATGTTTTTCCTGCTATGTGATTTTATATTTGTTGTGCACACAGGAGGGCAAAATTCAATGTAGGAAGCGTCATTGTGCGTCTCTGTGTAGAAACCCTGCACCTCCTCGATCAGGAACTTGCTGTCCTACATGTGATGGTAAGATTGTGAACAAATCCTCATGTCTTTTTAAGCTGGGACTTCCAACACATTATCTATGGCAGTGAGGTCACTGAGGGGTTCAAAGACCACTCAACATAATGTGATAGCTTGGTATAAGTAGCCATTATGATGTGCAAAGCGCAGTTAAAAAAACGTAAAAAAATCTCTTAAAAGAAACCTTGACTGAGGAAGAATGGCAGCTGCCATTATTGTCCATCATACTAAAAATACTAGTTCTCTGGCTGTCATTCTGATTCAATGGGGTTGATTTACTAAAGGCAAAGAGACTGTGCACTTTGCAAGTGCAGTTGCACTCATTTTCCCAGAGCTTAGGGAATGAGGTGAAGCTCTGCTGATTTCCATCATCCAATCATGTGCAAGCAAAAATGCAAGCTCTGGGGAAGATTAGTGCAACTGCACTTGCAAAGTGCACATTTTATTTGCCTTTAGTAAATCATCCCCTATGTCTACAGTACTTTCACAGGCCTTGAAAAAATCTGAATACCAGGAATTCTGACTTCACCATGACTTTTAAGCTGTATGCTTGTTACGAGTCCCCGTCCCCTGATGTCTCTCCTTTTCTTAAAAATGTATGTAAACCTTAAAATAAAAATGAATGCAACGATGCTTTACCCTGCACATTTTCATGTGAGACTATTTTTTCTATATATCCCCCCACATTTGTACTTGTTTTGACCCAGTGATTCTGCCAGTTTAAGGCACTTTGGGTCATTTCCAGGAGAGGACTCACAGCATTGATATAGTGTTGCTGAAATTTAAGCAGCATGGGAATGTTATAGCTCAAAGTTTGTTAGCCTATATGGAGCGCCAACGAGGCTGGGCATACACACCCAAAGCCACTGCTGCACTAGATATGCCCTAGGGTGGTAACATGACTACTAGAAAATCGGACAAAAATGTATTTATAAAAAAAATGCTTTGTTGTTTGTTAGTGTAATGCTAAGCATGCTGATACTTTTGTATGCAAGTATTTTCATATAGTATTTTTTGTATGCAGTCTAAGTTGTAGATGGTTATTGTCGTTTCACACATGACGATTCCTCCTTGTACTAACTTTTTAAACAAGCAAAACTGTTGATTTTAACCCATTATTCAAAGCAGAGGAACGTAATTCCTTCTGTGCCTTTCAACATTATCTTGGGCCGCACATTTGAAGGACCCTTTGAGATTATCAGTGTGTCTTCTATCCACTACTAGAAGCATTTTTCTCCTTTGTGCAGCGGAGGAGACATAGCTTTAATGCTGAACCTCAGTGGGGTAATTTAAGGGGAAATTTAAGGGAAATTGTTCACTTTGCGAAGGGAATCTTCTCTTAGCTTAAAGGAGCTCTATAGTCATAGCATGCATTTTTATTTTAAAACATCAGCATTGTAACAGCAATACAAACAAATACTTAATTTAGACAATCCAATAAAAGCTTACATAAAAAAATCTCCTTTCATGTTGAGGCAGCACAACGTGAAAGGAGATTTTTTTATGTAAGCTTTTACAGGGGGTCCCCGACTTACGAACACCCGACCTACGAACAACCCCTACTTACGAACGGGGTGCTGCGGGGACCCTCCGCCATTTTTCGGTCTTTTTCGGCGTCTTTCGGCCATTCTGCGCATGCGCGGCCATACGGAGCTTCGGAAAATGCCGGAAATGTCCGTAATTTGCCGCGCATGCGCAGAACGGCAATAGACGGAACATCGGAAATATCCGGAAATCTCCGTATTTGTCGGTCTGCGCATGCGCGGCCGACTTACGAACATTTCCGACTTCCGTACAGGCGGGCAGTCCCTAACGAGTTCGTAACTCGGGGACCCCCTGTATTCTGGCAGCCATTTTTGTCCACAAATTCCTTAATTCTGATTTGCAGCTTCTCCTCTGCTGTTTACTTTCAATTTCTAAGAACTACATATCCCATGGTACCTTGCTGCCTACAAGCAATGATTCCTGTACTGTCATACTTTTTTTTTTTTTAACAGAAGATGTACTGTCATACTTACAGTGCTGTGAAAAAAACTATTTGCCTCTTTCTAATATTTTTCTTTTTTTTTTGCATATTTGTCACACTTAAATGATTCAGATCATCAAACTCATTTTAATATTACATAAAGATAAGCTGAGTAAATACAAAATGCAGTTTTTAAATGATTATTTCCTTTATTAAGGAAATAAAGCTGTCTCTACCTGCTTGGCCCTATGTGAAAGAGTAATTGCCCCCCCCCCCCTCACTAAATCATGATTGAACTGCGATTAATCCCCTTTATTTTGGAAAGCTGAGTTAAATTTCACTTGCCACACCCAGGTCTGATTATTGCCAGACCTGTTGAATCAAGAAATCACTTAAATAGAAGCTGTCTGACAAAGTGAAGCACACTAAAAGATCTAAAAAAGGAACACATAATGCCATGATCTAATGAAATTCAAGAACAGATGAGAAACAAAGTAATTGACATGTATCAGTCTGGAAAGGGTTACAAAGCAATTTGTAAGGCTTTGGGACTGCAGTGAGCCACTGTGAGAACCATTATCCACAAATGGAGAAGACTTGAAACAGTGGTGAACCTTCCCAGGAGTGGTTGGCCTACCAAATTTACTCCAAGAGCACAATTACGACTCATCCAGGAGGTCATGAAAAACCCAGAACAACATCTAAAGAACTGCAGGCCTCACTTGCCTCGGTTAAGGTCAGTGTTCATGATTCAACAATAAGAAAGAGACAGGGCAAAGCTGGCATCCATGGTAACCATGTCTCACATGTGCCAAAAAACATCTTGATTATCCCCAAGACTTTTGGGCAAATATTCTGCTGACTGATTGAAACAAAAGTTGAACTTTTTGGAAGGTGTGTGCCCCATTACACCTGGTGTAAAACTAACACAGCATTTCATAAAAAGAACATCGTACCAACATTCAAACATGGTGGTGGCAGTGTGATGGTCTGGGGCTGCTTTGCAACTTCAGGACCTAGACAACTTGCCATAATTGATGGAACTATGTATTCTGCGCTCTACCATAAAGTCCTGAAGAAGAATGTCAGGCCATCAGTTTGTGACCTCAAGTTTAAGTGTACTCGGGTAATGTGTGACAAATATGCAAAAAAAAAAAAATAAAAAAAAATCAGGAAGGAGGCAAATACTTTTTCACAGCTTTGTACCTGCTTTGTGCCATGGTTTGGCACAGAGCAGCCCAGATCCTCTTCTTCTCGGGTCACCAGCGCTCCTGGCTTCTTCACCCTTAACCAGTGCCCCCAATAGCAAGCCGCTTGCTTTGGGAGCATTGGTGCGTGCTCGCTCAGATGCCCCGCTCTCTTCTCATTGGCTCACTGGCTGTGATTGATATCAGTGGGAGTTAATGGCTTCCACTGCTGTTTCTTAGCCAATGAGGAGAGAGAGCCCTGGGACAGCCAAGTCTCCCGTGAACATTGCTGGATCGAGAGGGGGCTCAGGTGAGTATTAGGGGGGACTGTGGGGGAAGCAGAACATGGAAGTTTTTTTTTTACCTTCATGCATAGAGTGCATGAAGGTAAAAAACCTTCAGCCTTTACAACCACTTTAACCACTACCCACCCAAAGACGTCATATGACGTCTTTGACTTTCAGTGGGAATATCTGAATGATGGCTGCAGCTACAGGCATAATTCAGATATCCTTGTTTTTAGCCGGAGATTCTGTGCACCAGAAGAATGATCATATCGGCGGTTCCACCGCTTGATCGTTCTTACAGGTGCAGAGAAAGAATCGTCCGCCACCGGATGCCGACCATAGAGATTTCCGGTGACCAGATGGTCACCAGTCATCTCTATGACCGTCGGAGGCCCAGGTGCGACGCTATGACGTCACCTCCGGGCCGTGGATGTAAACAAAGCCGCGATCACGGCTGGTAAGCATGAGATCATGGTCTTTTTTCCCCAATCTCATGCTTTTCAGCCTGGAGGAGAGATGCAGGGTCTTATTGACCCTGCATCTCTCCATAAAGAGGAACTGTCACTAATGATTCCTATTACAAGGGATGTTTACATTCCTTGTAATAAGAATAAAAGTGATAAAAAAAAAAAAAAATGTAAAAGAAAACATTAAAGACACAATCACATCCAAGGAAAATGGGAAAACAACAGTTTGTTTACACATGGTTGGATAATGGAAGTCAGCAAAGCTTTGCCTCATTCACTAAGCTAATGGAAAATTCCCTTTCAAAATGAACTACGTATTATCCCTTAATAAATCAACTCCAATGTGTATATTTAGCACTAATGTTTTCACCATCATTACACAGGTGTCGGTGCCCCATCAATGGCATCATTAAATGTGCATTTAGAAAAAAATGATTTATAAAATATTTGAGCAACAAAGGAGCTGTTTCCATAACAACTAATCAGAAATCTTTTTTTACTTTTTTTTTTCTGTCAACTGAAAGAAGAAACAAAACTACAATCAATAGCGCTAATCTTTAATTTTCAAAAATTTCAAAAAAGACCATAGACATATTTTTCTTAGCTTCACAGACTTTCTTTTAATTTTTCAGAGACTGAAAAATGAAACCTAGCTGCTAACTCTTGGCAACAGCTTTATTTTTGCTTCAGTGTATTGCTTCAACCCTCATAAATCAGCTCAATTTTGCAATGTTGATGGTCTGTAATGTGAGTGGAAAATATTATATCTTCCAATAGGATTTACACAGGAAATCCTGTCGCTCATGTTATTTTTCTTTAATGATGTTGCTTTGCTATGCCATCTTAGTTTTTGCTCTTCTCTCAGGATGTTCATTTAATGGTCGCACATATCAGAATGGACAATCAGTGAGAAGCTCTGACCAATGTACACGCTGCTTATGTGAGGTGAATTGCATACTTTATTTCTAATTAAATTAAATATTTTTCATGTACTAATGCTATATTTTTTTCTGTAAGAACATTTTCTAATATGTCATTTTACTAATTGCTCCTAAAGCTGACCATATACTACAAAATCTGTTCAATCTCTGTTTGATTTGCCATCAACTATGTAGTGCAAGGGTCTGCCTGATTTGAAACTAATTAAAGAGGAAGTAAACCCTGATGGGTGTTACTTCCTCTTTGTTTCCCTGCAAAGGTAAAGCATAATGGGCTACTATGCATCGCATAGTAGCCCATTATGTGACACTTACCTGCAGGAGAAGCCCGCGATATCCCCGTCTTCATCGCTAGTAGCGAGCTTCCATTCTTCACCCCTCTTCCTTCCGGCGCTGCGAACTCCGAATCTGTGACTGGCATGCGCATGCGCACGGGAGCCGCCTTTAACGGCATGACCCGAGCTAGAAACGGCACAGCGCGCCCTGTCTAACTCCGGCACATGCGCAGAAGAAATTGCCGTATGGCGATTTTCAAATATCTCCTAGACCGTGCAGGTCTGGGAGATATTTCAAGCACCAGGTAAGCCTTAATCTAGGCCTACCTGTAGGTTAAAGTGGTTGTAAAGGGTTTACAACCACTTTAAATGGATTGTTTGGTTGGTTCTCATATTATTATTATAATTATTACATAATTTTGATAAATCTAAAGGTGATTATACTATCACATTGCATAGTGTAAGGGCCAACTTAATACAATGTTCTGATGTGTAACTGCAGTTGTAACTTAAACACCCCCTTGCCCTACCAAATGGATTATAAATTAATTTACAGACCTCATATGCAGTTACTTCTCAATGCATGTCCTAGCCAGGGTTGGTCAGCATTTGAATCATCTGATTCTGGTATGACTGAACACATGTGACAAGGCCGGAATGGCCAGCAATTATAATCTAGACGCAGATCCAGAACTTGAACATGGACTGGAATGCATGCTTCCAGCAGTACAAGGTTCTGCAAGTTCTAAATGTTACTTAGTCTTTATGCCGCGTACACACGGTCGGAATTCTCTTCGGAAAAAGCTCTGATGGTTTTCCCGTCGGAATTCCGACGGAATTTCGCTCAAACTGTCTTGCCTACACACGGTCACACCAAATTCCGATGGTCAATAACACTGCGGCATACAACACTTTCGACTGCACTATAAAAGGAAAGTTTAATGCTTCCGAGCATGCGTCGAATTGTTTCCGAGCATGCGTCGGAATTTTGCGTGTCACAATTGCATACACATGATCGGAAAATCCGATAGAAAGGTTTTCCGTCGGAAAAATTGAGAACAGGTTCTCAATCCAAAGTCCGTCGGAAATTCCGACAGAAAAAGACCGTTGGGCATACACACGGTCGGAAAATCCGATGAAAAGCTCCCATCGGACTGTTTTCATCGGAAATTCCGACCGTGTATACGGAGCATTTGTCTGGCCAGGGAGAGGATTCTTTTGTCTGCATCTGAGGAATTACACAGCTGATCAGGAGTTATTTGTTTAAGCCATTGCAGTAAAGGAAAACTCTCTTCCATGTGCACTCGCTTCAAAAGCTAGTTACAAATGAGGTGGTTGCTATTTTTGTATAGCTTGTTTATTGGATTTGGAGTGGGGACACATTGGACTTTTTCAGCTGCAGTTATGTTCTTGCTTGGCTTCTAATGTGCCCTTGGGCCTTTAAGGAAGAATGGCTCCTTCCAGGCATACATGTCCTTAATTTATTCACTGCTATTTATGTGCCAACTTGGAGTCTCTTAAATTTTAGAACTAGGACCACACTTTACTGAGGAGCCTTGGTGTGGCACATACAATGCATCTAGGAAAGTATTTACAACACTTCACTTTTCCCACATTTTGTTATGTTACAGTCTTATTCCAAAATGGATTACATTCATTATTTTCCTCAGAATTCTACAAACAATACCCCATAATGACAATGTGAAAGAAGTTTGTTTGAAATCTTTACAAATTTATTAAAAATGAAAAACGAAAAAAATCACATGTACGGAAGTATTCACAGCCTTTGCTCAATACTTTTTTGAAGCACCTTTGACACCAATTACAGCCTCAAGTCTTTTTGATTATGATGCTATAAGTTTGGCACACCTATTTTTGGGCAGTTTCTCCCATTCTTCATTGCAGGACTTCTCAAGCTCCATCAGGTTGGATGGAGAGCGTCAGTGCACAGCCGTTTTCAGATCTCTCCAGAGATGTTCAATCGGGTTCAAGTCTGGGCTCTGGCTGAGCCACTCAAGGACTGTCAGGGCCCCACTCGCGATGTGCGGTCGAATCGGCATGCGCGCATGCGCACACGCACCGCTGATTCGTCCGGGCGTCGAAACGGGGGTGCGCTCCGGCGGACTCCTCAGGCGCGCGCGCGTGCGCGGCGAGCGCGGGCGCGCGCATCGCGGGCGCACACGTGACGCGCTGGCGCTGTTTGGCGCCAGTGGCCCTTTAAAAAGAGTGGCAGTTGCACTGTACTGGTGCTGTTCGTCTGCAGTCTTATCCCTGTGAAACCTGTCTCTGTCTGAACCCTCCTGAATACCTGACCCGGCTTCCGTTTGACTCTGCTGCCTTCTCCACCCCTGATCCCGGCTTGTTGACTCTGCTTGATTGATACTGAACGCTGACCTCCTGCCTGCTTGACTACTCTTCTGCCTGAACCCACTTACCTGCCTGCCAAGTGTACCAGACCCGGCCTGCCTGACTACCCCTCTGCCTCCTTCTCCACATGCTACACATCCCCTGGATCGCTGACGTTGTCTCGGGGGCATCCTGTATCCGGACCCTGCTCCGTTGCCTACCAGTCTCAGCTTCCAGAGGAGTGTTATCGGCCAGCTACACCTGCCACCGCATCCAGTCCAGGCACTCCTACCCCGCTGTGCTCACGGGACCACTGTCTCCACTTCGGTGGGCCCTGAACCAGAGCCGTAAGAGAGGCCCTCTCCCAGCAAAGTCAGGCTCATCACTCAGGTACTTAACAGTACGAACAGCCATGTCTGAGCCTGCGGGAGAAGCCTCTACCATGAGGGAGATCTGCTCCCATCTAGCAGCCCTCACCCAGGCGGTGCAATCTCTTCAAGACGGATATACTAGACTAGAAGGACGAGTGCAGCAACTTGCTGGTCCCGACGTCGCAGCCCCTGCGCCTCCTCAGCTTCCTGCACCACCTGCTACTCCTCCACCTGCAGTGGTAATGCTGCCTCCAGAACCACGAGTGCCTGTTCCAGATCGGTTTTCCGGTGATCGCTCCAAGTTCCGGGTCTTCCGCAACGCCTGTCAGTTGTATTTCGCCCTGCAACCCAGAACTTTCTCCCTAGAAGCCACCAAAGTGGGGTTTGTGATCTCACTACTGCAGGGCGAACCTCAGATCTGGGCACACCGATTGTTGGAGGGAGAAAGCATGTTGACCCAGTCCCTCTCATCCTTTCTGGAGGCTATGGCGCAACTCTACGAGGACCCCCAGTTAACCACCACAGCCGAGTCTGCTCTGTCTGCGCTCCAGCAGGGCCGCAGAACGGCCGAGGACTATGTGACAGACTTTAGACGCTGGAGCGCAGACACCCAATGGAATGACTCTGCACTGAGGCATCAGTTCCGCACGGGCCTCTCTGAAGGCCTAAAAGACGAACTTGCCCGCGTGGGCACCCCTGATACTCTGGAGGGCCTAATAAACCTGAGTATTCAGATTGACCGTCGGCTCCGGGAGCGCAGAGTTGAGAGATCTGCTCAAGTCCACCGGCCGGCCTGGATGACTGCAAGAGCCCCATTGCCGGCCACCCGCTACCTGCCCGCTCAACCAGTGGGTCCTACCCATTCTTCTCCTGACGCCGGCGAGCCGATGCAACTTGGTCTCATGCGACCTACTCTGACTCCGGAGGAACGAGCCAGGCGCCGGCAACTGAACTTGTGCCTGTATTGCGGTGGGTCTGGACACTTTGTGAACCGATGCCCAAGTAAGACACGTAAGTGCCTTTCGTCTGTGTCAGCCAACCCTGTACCCTTGCCAGTCCATGCCACCCACATCTCTTTATCCATGTCGTTTCAGTTCCTGGGAAAGACGGTTCTCACCAGCGCTATCCTTGACTCTGGAGCTTGCAGCTGTTTCATCGATGCCACTTTTGCCAGCCAGCACGACATTCCTCTCCAGAAAAAGGCTCACGGACTATCCGTCTTTTTGGCCGACGGTTCCCGCATTAGATCGGGCCAAGTTGTTCAAGAGACCCAACCTCTGCTCACCACCTCTTCCCTTCACCACAAGGAACTATTAACCTTGGATGTAATCTCTTCCCCTTTGTTTCCGGTAATCCTGGGCATTCCCTGGCTGCAGGCCCACGACCCAACCATCAGTTGGTCCACGGGGAGAGTCAAGTTCCAGTCCCCCTACTGCTTGGAGCACTGCCTACATGAAGTTTCGGCACCACCCACTACGCTTCTCTGTCTGGACTCGGATGTTAACCTTGGTCAAGTAGTGCCGGAACCCTACCATGAATTCCTGGACGTTTTTAGCAAACGAGGGGCGGATTCTCTACCTCCACACCGCACCTACGATTGCCCTATTGAACTTTTGCCGGGAGCTGAGATTCCCTTTGGGCGTATCTTCCCCCTTTCTGAGAAGGAACAAGAGGCCCTGAAGGCCTACATCTCGGAGAATCTGAAGAAGGGGTTCATCCGTCACTCCACTTCTCCCGCCGGGGCCGGCATATTCTTTGTGACCAAGAAAGACCAGTCCCTCCGACCCTGTGTAGATTATCGGGAACTAAATAAAATTATGATCAAAAACCGATATCCTCTACCCTTAATCCCTGAACTGTTCCAAAAGCTAAGAGCGGCCACCATATTCTCCAAACTGGACTTAAGGGGGGCCTACAACCTGGTCCGCATTCGACCAGGTGACGAGTGGAAGACTGCTTTTCGCACCCGCTTCGGGCATTACGAATACCTGGTCATGCCCTTTGGCCTCTGTAATGCCCCGGCCACCTTCCAGCACCTCATAAATGAGGTCTTCAGAGACTTTCTGGACATTTTTGTCATTGTATACCTGGATGACATCCTGATCTTTTCCAGGACGCTTGAGCAACATCGGGGTCATGTGGGCCGAGTCTTGCTCCGTCTCCGTCAACACGGATTATACGCCAAGGCAGAGAAATGCACCTTTGAGCAGCAGAGCATCAACTTCCTGGGACTAGAGATCTCCCCAGCAGGCATTGAGATGGACCCACAAAAAGTCGCTGCTGTACTAGACTGGCCGGCCCCCTCTGACAAAAAGGGTGTGCAGCGTTTTGTCGGATTTGCGAACTTTTACAGGAAGTTCATCAAGGGGTTCTCGGCCATCATTTCACCAATCACGCAGCTAACAAGGCAGAACGTACGGTTTCATTGGGGTCCAGAAGCTCAGGAGGCATTTGAAAAACTTAAGGGGCGATTCACATCCGCCCCCATCCTCAGTCACCCTGACCCATCTCTCCCATACATCCTGGAAGTAGATGCCTCCGAGGTAGCAGTGGGAGCCGTGGTCTCCCAACGCCAGGGAAAAAACGACCTAATGCACCCTGTGGGCTTCTTTTCCCGGAAACTCTCCCCTGCTGAAAGGAACTATGACGTGGGAGACCGAGAACTGCTAGCCATTAAATCAGCATTGGAGGAATGGCGGTACTTGCTGGAGGGGGCAGTTCATCCTGTGTTAATATACACAGACCACAAGAATCTCGAATATTTGAGGACGGCGAAACGCTTAAAACCACGGCAAGCCCGCTGGGCCCTGTTCTTCTCTCGTTTCAACTTCCACATTACCTACCGGCCTGGATCTAAGAATGTGAAGCCTGACGCCCTCTCCCGCATGTATGACTGCCCTAAAGACCCTACACCTCCGGATACCATCCTTCCCGCAAGCAGTTTCCTCTTGTTACAACCAGACTTACTGTCCCAGATCAGGGAGGCATCCCTGAACCCGCTCCTTCCCCCGGGCCTGGCATTAACCCCAAGGGAGGGATTGCTGTGGAAGGATAGCCAGGTGTTTGTCCCCGAACCCGTTCGGGTTAGAGTATTGGCCCTCCTCCATGATCATCCTCTAGCAGGACACTTTGGGGCCCGTAAGACCCTTGACCTGGTGCAGCGCACCTTCTGGTGGCCTGGTCTAAAGGAATTCTGTTCCAAGTACGTTAGCTCCTGCCCAGTATGTTCCCGGAGCAAGACCACTAGGGGCCGAGCCTGGGGCCTACTTAAGCCGCTTCCTGCACCCGACCGTCCCTGGCGTATGATTACGATGGACTTCATTGTCGAGTTGCCACCCTCTGAAGGCCACACGGCCATCTTTGTAGTCGTTGATCGACTCTCAAAAATGGCCCACTTTCTGCCCCTAAGGGGAACTCCATCCGCAGCAGAGACGGCCCGTGTGTTTATTCGAGAGATCATTAGGTTACACGGGGTACCCAAGAACATAGTTTCGGACAGGGGAGTCCAGTTCACCTCTCGGTTCTGGAGGGCACTATGTGAGAGCCTGAAAATCGAGCTGGCCCTATCCTCGGCTTACCACCCACAGACCAACGGGCAGACTGAGCGCACGAACCAGACCCTTGAACAATACATTAGGTGTTTCACTTCATTCGTGCAGGACGATTGGGTGTCTCTACTGCCCTTAGCGGAATTTGCATATAACAATGCCAGCCACTCAACCACGGGGCAGTCCCCGTTCTTTGCTAATTATGGGTTCCACCTAACCTTTCTCCCCGATTTTCTCGCAGAATCCTCTGTTCCAGCAGTCCAGGACACGGTGACTTTCCTTAGCCGCAACAATCAGGTTCTTCAGGATGCCATAACCAAGGCCCAGGCGGACAGTAAGAAGGCCTTTGACCAAAAGAGGAGAGGAGAACTAAATCTGCAAATCGGGGATCAGGTATGGCTTTCTTCGTCTAATTTAAAGTTAGCCTGCCCATCTAAGAAGTTGGCACCCAAGTTCCTGGGCCCTTTTCCTGTAAAAAGGAGGATTAATGAGGTGTCCTATGAACTGTCCCTGCTCAATACTTTTTGGTGGAGGTTGTCCTGGATTGCAGAAGGCGACAAGGGCAAAGGCAATTTCTAATCAAATGGAAGGGCTACGGTCCGGAGAGTAACTCCTGGGAACCCGAGGACAACATACATGCCAAGAGACTAATTCGTGCCTTTTTCATCTCGCACCCCGAAAAGGATGACCAATTGGGCACCCGGAGGTTGCCCCTTGTGGGGGGGCAATGTCAGGGCCCCACTCGCGATGTGCGGTCGAATCGGCATGCGCGCATGCGCACACGCACCGCTGATTCGTCCGGGCGTCGAAACGGGGGTGCGCTCCGGCGGACTCCTCAGGCGCGCGCGCGTGCGCGGCGAGCGCGGGCGCGCGCATCGCGGGCGCACACGTGACGCGCTGGCGCTGTTTGGCGCCAGTGGCCCTTCAGTTGCACTGTACTGGTGCTGTTCGTCTGCAGTCTTATCCCTGTGAAACCTGTCTCTGTCTGAACCCTCCTGAATACCTGACCCGGCTTCCGTTTGACTCTGCTGCCTTCTCCACCCCTGATCCCGGCTTGTTGACTCTGCTTGATTGATACTGAACGCTGACCTCCTGCCTGCTTGACTACTCTTCTGCCTGAACCCACTTACCTGCCTGCCAAGTGTACCAGACCCGGCCTGCCTGACTACCCCTCTGCCTCCTTCTCCACATGCTTTTCTGACTTCTCCACAGATCTCTCCCCTGGAGAGATGTTCAATCGGGTTCAAGTCTGGGACCACTGTCTCCACTTCGGTGGGCCCTGAACCAGAGCCGTAAGATAGGCCCTCTCCCAGCAAAGTCAGGCACTCCTACCCCGCTGTGCTCACGGGACCACTGTCTCCACTTCGGTGGGCCCTGAACCAGAGCCGTAAGAGAGGCCCTCTCCCAGCAAAGTCAGGCTCATCACTCAGGTACTTAACAAGGACATTCACAGAGTTGCCCCATAGCCACTCCTTTGTTATCTTGGCTGTGTGCTTAAGGTCGTTGTCTTGTTGAAAGATGAAACTTAACCCCAGTTTGAGGTCCAGAGCACTCGGGAGAATGCTTTCATCAAGGATGTCTCTGTATTCATCTTTCCCTTGATCCTGACTAGTCTCCCTTCCTGGCGCTGAAAAACATCATAGTATTGGCCAGGAGATGAGTGGTGCCTGGTTGCCTCCAGACATGATGCTTACCATTCAGGCCAAAGAGTTCAATCCTTGTTTCATCAGACCAGAGAATCTTGTTTCTCATGGTCTGATGGTCTGAGAGACTCTCAGATGCCTTTTTGCAAACTCCAGGGGGGGCTGTCATGTGGCCTTTACTGAGGAGTGCCTTCCGTCTGGCCACTCTACCATATTTGACAGTGCTGCATAGATGGTTGTTCTTCTGGAAGGTTCTCCTCTCTCCACAGAGAAATGCTGGAGATCTGTCAGAGTGACCATTGGGTTCTTGGTCACCTCCCTGACTAAGGTCTTTCTCCCCTGATCACTCAGTTTTACCGGGTGGCCTGCTCTAGAAAGAGTCCAGGTGGTTCCAAACTTCTTCCATTTATGGATGATGGAGGCCACTGTGCTCAATAGTATAGTATAGTAGGTGAGGTTGAAAAAAGACACAAGTCCATCAAGTCCAACCTATGTGTGTGATCATATGTCAGTACCTTTAATGCTGCAGAAATTTTTCTGTACCCTTCCCCAGATCTGTGTCTCGATACAATCCTTTTTTGAAGGTATACAGACAACTTCTTGGACTTCATAGCTTGGTTTGTGCTCTGACATGCACTTTTAACTGTAGGACCTTCTATAGACAGGTGTGTGCCTTTCCAAATTATGTCCAATCAACTTAATTTAACAAAGGCGGACTCCAATCAAGTTGTAGAAACATCTCAAGGATGATCGGTGGAATGAGGATGTACCTGAGCTCAATTTTGAGTGTCGTGGCAAAGGCTGTGAATACTTATGTACATAGGATTTTTTTCATTTTTTATTTTTAATAAATTTGCAAAGATTTGAAACAAACTTCTTTCACATTGTCATTATAGGATATTGTTTGTAGAATTTTGAAGAAAATAATGAAATAAGGCTGTAACATAACGAAATGTGGAAAAAATTAAGCTCTGTGAATACTTTCCGGATGCACTGTACTTGTTTAAGATAAGTGACTAGTTTGCTTAGGATCTTAAGAGGGCCCCTGGAGTGCACAGAAGCTATTATAGTAAATTAGGACACTGTACGTGGGCCTTTAATCGAGAAAGAACTTTTTCAAACTGCTGAAGGGTTTACTTTAATTACAAATGTATTTAATTTCTAAATGTAAGTGATTTTTGTCTATCTCCTGTGTAATAGAATGGAAATGTCGAGTGTAGCCCTATACCATGTATCCCAACACCATGCAGAAACCCTGTGCGGAAGCCAGGAGAATGCTGTGCAAGGTAGGCTGTTCTAGTTTATTATAACTTTTTTTCCACAACTATATTGAGTATTCTCTTCAGCAATACTCAGCCTACTGTGGCCAACAAGCCTATAGTGAACCTATATTTTTCTTTGTGAAAGTTGAAATTTGGGCAGGAGTTTTGGGTGCTGCAGTGGCTTATTGGGGTGGCAAGGGCTGGTGGAAAATGTAAGCGTTGACTCCTTGTGGAGCCTCTTATTGAGTAAACCTAAGTTGTTTAAGTGTTTTTCAGTCTTGCACACTATTAATGTGAAAAGATATCTTGACCTCTTTCTGTGCTGATTGATTAAAGTTTTAGGCCTTGTTCACATTTCTGCGGTGCGATTTTTCCTTTCTAGGTGCGCTGCCATTAATTACAATGCACGTTTTCATTGACACACATTAAAGCCCTGCATACTGCATCTTTAATGCACTTTCATAAAATGTGCGTTCTAATAGAGTTAAAAACACATGTAAAATGCGCATTAAAAAACCTTGATTTAGAAAAAAGGCACCACACAGATGTGAATGTGCCCTTAGCCCAGGCTTTTTCCCACAATAAAACTGGTCATAGAAATGAAATAGTAGAAGATATCATTACTGATTGATTGTGAGATGATCATAGCAGGAGCATACTCATATTAGCTGAATGTGCATATTAACGCACTTTGATGACCCTCAGCCTACTGGCTTTATCTCAAAGGAACAAACTTGATTGGCTCAGAGAATCCTTCCTATATTATACCTTATTTACCTATAACTGGTGTATCGGGGTGAATCTTTAGAGGCCTCAGGCTTTCTATAGGTTTATAACTGTTTTTGATCTAACCATAATGAGTTAAATTGTGCAGTGGTTTCTCCATGCTTATGGGTTCTTTAAAGGCCAAGATGTTATTAAAACCTCTACAGTTATGCCCACATTATATACCTCTTGTCTTTAACTGAATATTCTACTCTATTCCTCTTGTCTGTAACTGTGCCAGCTTTCTCAGTACCTCTTTTCTTGTTAGATGTGAGGGATGCGAGTTTGATTCCAAGTCATATGCTGAAGGTGATGTGTTCACCGCTGCCCATGACCCCTGTCTCAGCTGTACATGTGCGGTGAGTAGATAACATCATTAGTATGGGTCTGGTCCTTAAATAAGTGAATGGTTCCAAGCACACGTTCATTTCTTTTTCTTGTTTAGGCAGGGGAAGTTTCATGTGATCACTTGGATAGACGATGTCCTCCTACAAAATGTAGTCACCCAGGCAAAGGCAAAGGACAGTGCTGCCCAAGCTGTGAAGGTAAAACATTTTCAGAAAAAAAAAGGAAAATATATCATTTTATTTGTAAGTCACCTGTTAGCACAAAAAATAAAAAATCCAAAGAAAGCTTTGCAATGGAGAATAAACATCTACTTGAATTATTAGTGGATGCAAAATCAAAATAATGAAATTATAGCAATAAGGTTGAATAAGGAACATTTCTTCTGTTTGGGTTTTCTGTTTAGCTTGTTTATAATTTTCTTTATGCAGTTTGTGATTTTGAACGCACCATATATACCGATGGACAGATATTCCAGCCTTCTGGACATGGACCATGTCTTCGGTGTAGCTGTACGGTAAGGATTCAGTGCTTGTTATCATCTTGCTTAAAACCTTCATATCATTCAGTAACATAACGGGGCTTATATATAAAAAAATTGGTTGTTTAATTTAGACAACACCTCAATTATTATTATTTTTTTGTTATAATATTTCCAAATGACCCCATAGTATCTGCTAGTGACTTCCCGTTCAGACTTCTGTTTACCACTACCATTACCATACCAAAGAGAACATGCACTAAAATGATAGCTCCAATGTAGTTTTATCATCCACCTCTACACATGACAGTATACAGCTGTGTATTACACCATGGATTAGACATAAAGTTACACTAAACTCTGGTTTAAAAAATAAAAAATCTATTCAAGTATTTATTCAAAACTCATAAAAAGTATTTTCTATTGCTCCCAGCCGTCTCCAAATCTCCAAATTCCTTTTTTTTGCTGCTGTGATCCAACTTCCTGTTAGAGGGTGGCTAAGTTCATTCTCCATAGTCCCACTATATGTAGCCATCCTCTCTTGCTCACTTTGGGAGTCGTCTATGGAGTATGAAATGTATAGTGTGCATAGAGCAGTGCACATGACCAAAACTAACATTAATAGCTTGTTTCAAACAAAGGTTTGAGAGATTCGGGAACTCATGGAGGAGGCAGAAAAGCACAGGTAGAAATGATTTCATGAAAAATTTATTACTGGGCTATTAAGTAGTAGATGTTTGTGGATTTTTTTGGCGAAGGATCAATTTTAGTTTCACTTTAAGCTGACCCTACACCGATCAAAATTTGGTGGGTCTAGCCAGGACTGGCCGAATTCCTATTACTGTATGGCCAACTCCACTCAACAGAAGCCAGCTGTTTCATCGACTTTTGTTTACGGGACATGCTGAATTTTTTTTTCTAGATTATTATTTTTTGACAGCAGTGGGACCTGCTTTCTGAATGCAGTATCCCAGCAAAGGGTGTTTTTTTTGGGGGGGGGTATTGTTTCCTCTATCCAAAAACAACAATGAAATAACATTAAACAACTTCGGGCCAACTGATGTATAAGTGGACCAGAAGATTCTATTTACTACTGACATGTATTACTGAAGTTTGAAGAACAAGCCAAAGAAGTACTCCTGCTCCATGCAGTGCTGCTCAGGTGTCTGTCCTCCCCAGTCAAGCCCCCTGAGTCCGGCTTACACTGCACTGCATGCTTCTCCCGGGCAAACAAACTTTAAGCACACAGATGCAGTGCAGCCCTATGAGAGCCGTCTCCCCAAAGGACACCGCAGGCTTGTCTGCCAGCACACCCCCTCCTCCCCGTCATACACAGATGTTGACAGGTCTTTCTGGGAGATCTGTCCTGGGGACAGGGACCCCTTCTCACCTGTGGTCAGGGACCCCATCTCCAATGGGGACCCCATCTCCCCTAGGAACAGGGCCCACTTCTCCCCAGAGGACAGGGACCCCATTTCCCTTGGGGGCAGGAACCCCTTCTCACATGGGGACAGGGACCCCATCTCCCCTAAGGACAGGGACCCCATTTTCCCTGGGGACAGGACCCACTTCTCCCCAGAGGACAGGGACCCCATTTCCTTTGGGGACAAGGACCTCCCCCTTCTCACCTGAGGACAAGGACCCCATCTCCCCTAATGTCAGGGACCCCATCTCTCCCCTGGGGACAGGGACCCCATCTCCCCTGAGGACAGGGCCCACTTCCCCCCAGAAGACAGGGACCCCATTTTCCTTAGGGACAGGGATTCCTACTTACGTGGGGACAGGGACCCCATCTCCCCTAAGGGCAAGGACCCAATCTCTCCTGGGGACAGGGCCCACTTCACCCCAAAGGACAGGGTCCCAATTTCCCTTTCCCTTCTTCCTCTTTGTCTCAAAGGTGTAACATCATAGGTCTGTTTAGACCTCTGATATCTCACCAAAGTCCCCCAATGGGACTCCTAAAAAATTTGGAGTTCCACCACCGGACTCAGAAGGAAGGGCCTCGGCTGGGGTTCAGGGGGGCCCTTCATGGTTTCTTGCATCGGGGCCCTGAAGGTTTTAGTTACGCCACTGTATATATATATATATATGCAACTCTCTCATCGAATTATGTTTGTTCTGTATCATATTTTTTACATTTTTGCCAAACATGTAACAAATCACGCACATAGCTTTGTATAGATAAAGACATAAGCTTTGTTTTTGAAGTTGAGAAAGAATGCGCTTTACCTTTGATGATCACATGTGCAGAAAAGCTATGAAAGCTGTGTTTCCTGGTACCAGGATCAGACAAATCATGAAGTCATCTACCTTGGTTTAGCTTCTTAACATTTTGACCTAAATAAGAAAAGAAAATTGTAGAAAATAGCGATAGATTGATAGCACTTTGTACCTAAATAAAATACCAACGGCTATGCTTATAGATAGTGGTCAGTTCATTGAGTTTCTTTACTCAACCTTGAGATTATGCATTAAAGGGTTTTGAATCGGCCATCATTTGATGACTAAGTCCTAGATATAAATAGGAAAAAGGCTAGGAATCTCTGACAGTGATACACATGTCATAAACTTTAACAAAATACAGTAAAACCTTGATTTGAGAGTACCTTAGTTTGAGAGCGTTTGTAAGACAAGCAACATTTCAAAATACATTTTGACTTGATATACAAGCAATGTCTTGATATACGAGTAGCGTCTCGTCACAACTAAGTATGAAAGAGAAGAGAGGTGCCTCTAAGTGTAGCAATATAGTTACATTTAACCACTTTCAGACCGGACCAATTTGCAGCCAAAGGACCAGGCCCCTTTTTGCGATTCGGCACTGCGTCGCTTTAACTGACAATTGCGCGGTCGTGCGACGTGGCTCCCAAACAAAATTGACGTCCTTTTTTTCCCACAAATAGAGCTTTCTTTTGGTGGTATTTGATCGCCCCTGCGGTTTTTATTTTTTGCGCTATAAACAAAAATAGAGCGACAATTTTGAAAAAAATGCATTATTTTTTGCTATAATAAATATCCCCAAAAAATATATAAAAAAACATTTTTTTTCCTCAGTTTAGGCCGATACGTATTCTTCTACATATTTTTGGTAAAAAAAATCGCAATAAGCGATTATTGATCGGTTTGCGCAGAAGTTATAGCGTTTACAAGATAGGGGATAGTTTTATAGCATTTTTATTAATAATTTTTTTTTTATTATTAATGGCGGAGATCTGCGATTTTTTTTGTGACTGCGACATTATGGCGGACACATCGGACATTTTTGACACATTTTTGGGACCATTGTCATTTTTACAGCAATTAATGCATTTAAATGCATTGATTTCTGTATAAATGACACTAGCAGTTTAGGGGTTAACCACAAGGTGGCAGTGTAGGGGTTAAGTAGGCCTAGGGGTGTGTTTTTTACTGTGGGGGGGGGCGTGGCTGTCAGCTAGTGAATGCTGATCTCTGCTCCAATCACAGGGAGCAGAGATCGGCGTCACTAGTTGCTAGGCAGAACAGGGAGATGCTGTTTATCTCGGCATCTCCCGTTCAGCCGCTCCGTGAGACGATCGCGGGAGTCCCCGCGGCGATCGAGTCCGCGGGGACCGCGGCCGGACTCACGGGGGTCCCGACCGGCGCGGGAGCGCGCCGCTCCCGGCGCGCTCCCGATGGCACGGACAGGCGAAAGGAGGGACGTATATATACGCCCTCCTGCCTGTACGTGCCATTCTGTCGACGTATATCGTCGTGCGCCGGTCGGCATGTGGTTAATGAAGGTACCACATTTAGCAACTCACATGGTTGATGATTAAAACTGGCACATCTAAGTATGCAGGCATCAGGGGTAAAACTGTCCACATAGACCATCCTCCTCACCGCTATCGACGTCGCCCCTTCCATGCTGCGCTCCACGAGCGGTTCAAGCCATACCTTCAGATCGCTCTACTGCAGGGTAGTCTTCCCGGTCACGATTGCAGACTGACAGTTGGCAGTGTGGGGATGGTCTATGTGGACAGCTTTACCCCGGACGCCTGCATACTTAGATGTGCCTCTTTTAATCATCAATCATGTGAGTTGCTAAATGTTGTACCTTTGTTAAATGGAACCATATTGCTACACTTAGAGGCGTCTCGCTTCTCTTTTATACACTGTAGCTCCTGCTGGATTTTGCTTCTAATCTCCTGGTGGAGGCTTCCATTTGTGGATAAACATTTTATGATTACACAACCTGGTCACATTGCTATAATCTTTGTATATGGACTATAAACTGAAGGACTTATGAATAAATGGTTGTGGAACGAATCATTTGAGTTTACATTATTTCTTATGGGGAAATTCGCTTTGATATACGAGTGCTTTTGGATTACAAGCATGTTTCTAGAACAAATTATGCTCACAATCCAAGGTTTTACTGTATATTTACTATATAATAAAATAAATCTAATATATACCTATAGGCTTCAATGCTAATATATATAAACAAATACGGCACCAGTGAGGGTGTAAAGCCCTGGTGCCCAACCTGTGGCCCGAGGGCTGCATGCGGCCCTTTGGAATATGACGTGTGGTCCTTGGATCTCAGCAGTCTGTAGTGGGAACATTGATTAGTATAATAGCATTGATCCCTACTAGCCTCATGTAACGTGTTCCCAATTTCGTATTGTCTTCTGTAGCATATCCCCAGCCAAAATTGTAGCATATCTACATCTTCTGACCCTCATTTCCTCTATTAGGGCCGCAGTTTCTGACAGTCCTCGCAAGCATTGCATTACAGTATATTTAACATAATGTGCAGCTCTTTGGCTATGTTAGGTACTACATTTGAGAGGCCCTCTTTAGCTGATAAGTTGACAAACACTGGTGTAAAGCAAGAATATATTACAAGTGTTTTTTTTAACAGGGTGGTGCTGTGGACATAGCATATCTTGATTTCAGAAAGGCATTTGATACAGTTCCACATAATGATCCAATACAAAAGTTGTACAAGCTAGGAGTTAACCCTTGGGTGGTTCAATGGATATGCAGTTGGCTAAAGGATAGATATCAGAGTGTGGTTGTAAATGGGGTTCATTCGAAACAGAGACCAGTCACTAGTGGTATACCACAAGGCTTTGTACTGGGTCCTGTTCTATTTAATCTCTATGTAAGTGATATAACTAAAGGTTAGTTGGGCAAGGTATGTCATGATTTGGCATCACTGGAAGATTGGTAAAAGCAGTGGAAATTGCAGTTCAATGTTTCTAAATGTAAAATAATGCACCTAGGGAAAAATTATCCCTAGAGGGAGTACAACATTGGGGGTACAATGTTGCCCACCACTACAGAGGAAAAAGATTTGGGGGTATTTTTTCCAGACGATTGCAAAATGAGCAAACAGTATGACCAGGCAGTGGGAAAAGTGAATAGAATTCTAGGATTCATCACTAGAGGGGTCACCAGCAGGATGAAGGAGGTTCTGATTCCCCTATATAGATATTTAGTGAGACCTCATTTAGAATACTGTGTCCAGTCTGGAGACCTCACTTACACAAAGATATTGATAGGATAGAACAAGTCCAGAGACAGATAACAGAAATGGTGAAAGGTCTGAGGGATAAAACATTTCGAGAGCGACTTTAGGAACTTAATATGTACAGTCTGGAGGAAAAAAAGGAAAGGGTAGACATGCTTGAAACCTTTAAATACATCAAGGGGGTAAATAAGGTTCGGGGGGGGGGGCAGTTTTTTCAATATGAAACCAAAATCAAGAACACGGGGACATAAACTCAAACTAACTGGAGGAAAGTTTAAAACTGATCTTAGAAAGTATTATTTTACTGAAAGGGTAGTTAATGCTTGGAATAAACTTCCAGCAGAGGTAGTGAGACATTCAACAGTAAATGGCTTCAAACCTGTTTGGGACAAACATAGATTTATATATATTCAGACAAAAAAGTTAACGAATAAAAAACAAACAAAAAAAAAAAAAAACGGGCAGACTCGATGGACTACTCAGTCTTTTTCTGCTGTCACTTTTCTATGTTTCTATAAATTGTTGGGATTTTATTGAGACAGTTTACATAACTGAAATAATCCTTTGTGTTGTAGAAAGGCAATGTCCACTGTGTCGAGGAAAGCTGCCCACCTCTGTCCTGCCCAAACCCAGTGAGAGAACCCAATAAATGTTGTCCCGTCTGTAAAGGTGAGACCGATGGGAGAGGGGCTCAGATTCTTCCCAAGACTCTGTAATAACTCTTAGTAAAGTCTGTTATGGCATTTTGTGCAGGCTTCATCTGTGTTGAATCAATGTCTCCCTATTCTTCTTGTTTTTACTGTGGGACTGACATAGAAGTCTTCTTCCTTGCATCTGTTTCACTTCACTTCTCTTCTATTATACCTATTCTAATTTTAGTATCTCTTTTTAGTATGTGTGCAGGACGGTGTAGAATTCTTGGAGGGGGTAGAATGGGGGCCGGAAGGAGATCCATGCAGCACCTGTGCTTGTCTGAATGGTGATACAGTATGTGGAGTCAGTCAGTGCCCCCCTCTGTCTTGTCTTCATCCTACCCACAATGAAGGTAAGAAGAACACTTACGCCATAGTCTGTGCATTTTGCTTTGTACATCCTTGCATGAACCTGCATGTATAAAGTGTAAGAAGCTAACAATTTTATACCAATTAACCCTAGAGATTCTGACACTGTAGCCCATCTAGTACCATTCTATAGTATAGGATTGGCAGGTTTTGTGCATGGTTTGTTAATCGTAGAACCAATAAAGCAGGGGTCTCAAACTAGCGGCCCTCCAGCTGTTGCCAAACTACAAGTCCCATGGGGCATTGCAAGGCTGACAGTTACCAGCATGACTCCCTCAGGCAGATGCATGATGGGATTTGTAGTTTTGCAACAGCTGGAGGGCCACCACTTTGAGACCCCTGCAATAAAGTAACATAGACCTTTACAAATAACTGTAAATGATGCATCATATCAAAGGTCTGAGTTACATTTAACATAATACTTATGTTTAATTAGGCTAATTGCAGTAATAAATGTTCTTGCTACCATAGGTGAGTGCTGCCCAGTATGTGACACCTGTACCTACAACCAGCGTATATATGGCAATGGCCAGGACTTTACCGACCCTGACAATCCCTGCCAGAGCTGCCGCTGCCAGGTGAGAACGTGCGTCAACATTAAAGCTACTTCACTCTTGTAATAAATTTGCAGAATTAACTTTAGTTAGATGTGAAATGTGATTACTCTAATGGCTTTTTAAAATAGTATTTATATTTCTTAGCATCCAGAATATCTGTCTGTTATAATTTGAATATTTAGGTGGAATAGTTAAAATGAAACTAAACTCCAGTTAAAAAAAATATTCATGTATATATTCTTACCGGTAATTTAATAAAATGATATTCACAATCTATAAAATTTATTATGGCCAAATTTGATGAATTATCCCTCAGCAAATCTTAGGATCTGCTTTATCTGAAAATTAAATTATAAAAAATATCTTAATAATCTATACAATATAATGGCTGATGCAAAATCACATGATTCTAAAACTAACTTTCAGTGGTTTATAGTTTTTCAAACATTAAACAAAATATTTCCTCCCACATGTCCTGTGTGCTGAAGATGTGGCTCTGAGACGATGTCTGTATGTCCAAATGTCATTCTACTATCCAAACATTTACATATCATGCACTAAAATAATTTTTCACATTAACGTTAGATAAACACCAAAAAAAAAAACAATATTTGATTTGTCCATTTTCTCTTCTACATACATTAAAATATATACTTTAAATCAAGACCTCTATTGATAGGTTAAACTTGATACTTGATTTACTAAAACTGGTGCAAACAGAATCTGGTACAGCTGTGCATAGTAACCAATCAGCTTCTAAATTCAGCTTGTTTAATTAACCACTAGCTGACCAGCCACCTCAGTTATACTGCGGTAGGTTGACTCGGCTGGGCAAATCACCATAGCTGTACGTCGCTCCTTTAAGACATCACAGCAGGCATGTGCGCCGCCACATGCCCCGGAGCCGATGCGCTTGCCCGGCAGGCGCGAGGACCACCGGGCACCCGCGATCGCTCGTGACAGAGTGAGAACCGGATCTGTGTGTGTAAACACACAAATCCCGGTTCTCTCAGGGGAGAGGAGACACATCGTGTGTTCCTACTAAGTAGGAACACCGATCGGTCTCCTCCCCTAGTCAGTCCCATCCCCCCTACAGTTAGAACACACCCAGGGAACACAGTTAACCCCTTGATCGCCCCCTAGTGTTAACCCCTTCCCTGCCAGTGTCATTTATACAGTAATCAATGGCTATTTTTAGCTCTGAACCCTGTATAAATGTCAATGGTCCAAAAATAATGTCAAAAGTGGCCGATCTGTCTACCGCAATGTTGCAGTCCTGATAAAAATCGCAGATCGCCGCCATTACTGGTAAAAAAAAAATAATAATAAAAATAACATAAATCTATCCCCTATTTTGTAGACGCTATAACGCTTATTGCGATTTTTTTTTTTAATATGTAGAAGAAAACATATCGGCCTAAACTGAGAAAAAATTGGTTCTTGTTTTTTAAAGAATTGGGATATTTATTATAGCAAAAACTACAAAATATTGTGTTTTTTGCAAAATTGTTTGTTTATAACGCAAAAAATAAAAACCGCAGAGGTGATCAAATACCACCAAAAGAAAGCTCTATTTGTGGGGAAAAAAAGGACACACATTTTGTTTCTGTACATGTGCATGACCACGCAATTGTCAGTTAAAACGACGCAGTGCCACATCGCAAAAAAATGTCCTGGTCAGGAAGGGGGCAAATCCTTCCGGGGCTGAAGTGGTTAAGCTTTCACAATAAAACCTGGAAGCTGATTGGTTATTATGCACCGCTGCACCTGATTCTGTGTGTACCAGTTTTAGTAATTCTCCCCCTTTATTTTAACTGGCACATCTATATATGACATCTTATTTTGTGTATTTAGATTTTACGGGGTATAGCAGGTAAAAATTAGAACTGTTGTCATGTTTTTATTTCAGATCAAAGAATAAATCTTCCCCGCACACATACTGTACATTAGGGTTGTCACCTCATCCCTTTAAACCCGAACACATATGAATTACACAGGTTCTGTGACTGATTAAGGTGGTAATTAAACTCACTTGGTGCCTTATCTGCATTAAATTAGCCTCAGAACCTGTGTAATTCAAAGGTGTTCGGGTTTAAAGGGATGAGGTGGCAACCCTACTGTTAATGTTGCCAACCTACCAGATTGAAATTTACTGACGCGACACCCCAAATTTACTGGCACAGTCAAGTTTTTCCTGGCATATTTAAAAGTTACAAAATTACAGTTTTAAGTGCACATTTCACTATTTATGCTACAAACAAGTACAATATGCAAATAGCAAAGTGATTTAAGGTAGATATTAAGGTAAAAACATATTACTTTTTTAATTTTCGATATAGTAAATAAATAGCTCAGAGACAGGAATTGAGAGGACAAAAAATTTGAATGGGCACACACACATGCAATTGACTCTCACAGTGACACTGACAGCAGTGTGCAGCAGCACAGATGATGATGGCACCTAACCAACATGACACCTCCCCTCTCCCTGAGTCATAGTGACCCTCTCTCTCCATGCCAGGTGGACCCTTCAGTCCACTCCTGGTTTACCTTCCTCCCGTTTCACAGACCTGCACATGAGGCTCTGGCTGCTCCGTTCCCTTGCACCATGACCAGGGCTGGTGCAAGGATCTTTGACACCCTAGGCGAAACCTAATTTTGCCGCCCCCGGCTGCGCCCCTGACTCCACTTTACCATGCCCTTGCTACACATGTGACCTATCTGACCCCTACACTGACCCCCTGACACATACACCGATCCACCTGACTCCTACTTCCTGCACTACTCACACTACACTGACCTACCTGGCACCTACACTAACCTACCTGACCATTACACTGACCCCTACACTGACACATGCTCTGACACATGCACTGACCCCTACACTGACACCTACACTGACCATTACACTGACCCCTACACTGACACATGCACTGACCCCTACAGTGACACATGCACTGACACATGCACTGACCCCTACAGTGACACATGCACTGACACATGCACTGACACCTACATTGACCATTACACTGACACCTACACTGACACCTACACTGACACATACACTGACACCTACATTGACCATTACACTGACACCTACACTGACACCTACACTGACACCTACACTGACACATGCACTGACCCATGCACTGACACCTACACTGACACATGCACTGACCCATGCACTGACACCTACATTGACCATTACACTGACACCTACACTGACACCTGCACTGACACATGCACTGACCCATGCACTGACACCTACACTGACACCTACACTGACACATGCACTGACACATGCACTGACACATACACTGACACCTACATTGATCATTACACTGACACCTACATTGACCATTACACTGACCATTACACTGACACGTGCACTGACCATTACACTGACACCTGCACTGACACCTACATTGACCATTGCACTGACACCTACACTGACCATTACACTGACACCTACACTGACCATTACACTGACCATTACACTGACCTCTACACTGACACCTGCACTGACACCTGCACTGACACCTACTTCCTGCACTACTCACACACAAACCCCCTCCATACAGCTCAATGTAGATCGGGGAGGATCCATCCTCCTCCTTACCTCTGCTCTTTGTTGCTTCAACCATCATCAGGGCCTCTCCTCAGCACTGGGTGTGCAGAATTGTTTAGGAGTGCAATTCCACACCAGCGCCATCCACCCGCTCCACGATGTCCCCGCCGGGGCCAGGCCAGTGCTATTCACCCGCTCCACGATGTCTCCGCCGGGGCCAGGCCAGCGCCATCCACCCGCTCCACGATGTCCCCGCCGGGGGCCAGGCCAGCGCCATCCACCCGCTCCACGATGTCCCCGCCGGGGCCAGGCCAGCGCCATCCACCCGCTCCACGATGTCCCCGCCAGGCGGGAGGTCAGCTGACAGATGCTGCACCTCTCAATGCTCCTATCTCCACCGAGCCCCACCCCTCTGCTGCACACACACACACAGAGCCGCTCCAAGGGGACAGGCTGGAGCAAAGGAGTCCCGGAGCGGCCATGTGAGTTATACCTGACCTGTGTGAGGAGATGTGACAGCCCAGCGGGGCGCTCAGCGGGACACATGGGGGATTGGTGGCAGATTTGTTCTCTTGAATGGGGCAAGCAACCAGGAGAGGAGAGCTGAGCTCAAACAGGACAGAGGCCGAGGGTTGCGCCCTAGGTGGTAGTGCGCCCTAGGCGGCTGCCTACTTCGCCTAGTGGTAGCACCGGCCCTGACCATGACTTCACGTGACACACTGCCGGCACAGCCCGAACACACTGTAGCAGGCACACGGATGGTCTCGGCCAAACATCACAGCCATATTTTTTACTGGCAACCTTTTTCTTTCACAGGCATTTACTGGCAGGAGAAAAGTGCCCATTTTTTGCCGTCTGCCAGTAAAAATATTGGCGGTTGGCAACACTGCCTACATAATAAGCTAAAAACAGGCCGAGTGCATGGTGGTGATACCACAACAAGTTATATAAAAGGCAAATGGGCAGTGCATACAAGTTCCAGTGTATTCATTTTAATTAATGAAGCATGTATTTAGGCCTGACATGACTGTTTGAAAATAATGACTTTGTGGAAATTTGTATATTCTAGCCATTCACCTTTTTCCATTTTTATTTTTTATTTTTTGCTGTCTTGGATTGTTTTGGTGAGACCTGTTTTCATTTTCTGTCCCTATGACATCAGAAATGAGGGGAATAGGTGTCACTGGGATAGGAAGATGCTGAGAGCAATAAAAATCCAGCCAGAGGTTCTAACCCTTCCCTGCACCACTAAAATTGTCGGGTTTCTTTTCTCTGTCCTTTTCTCCATTGGAGAGAGATCTCACTTCCTCTCACAACATGAATAAAAATGCTGACAGTGATTCTAACCTGTACTCCCTTTGTCTAACGCTAAGAAAATGTTTTGGGTGGGATTGGTCTCTAAAGTTGGACTCCAGGCATACAGCTAAATCTGCTGCTGAAATACATATAAGAAGAACGTTTTTTCTCAGAGGATAGGTGCAGCTAATCTTCTGAATCACCCTTACCTCCACCCCTTCGAGCACTGTCCCTTGGTTTTACCCCCTACCCAACTCCCAGTGCCACCATTTTTAGAGAATACAAAACGAAGCATCATTTTGTGGAATTTGTATGGAATAGATTCATGAAAACAAAAGCAGTAAAAAATATTTTCTGCAGCCAGCAAAAATACACCCCCCTCGCAAAAATAGACAGCCACCAGAAACAATAGATCTCCCCGCAGCAACAATAGATCTCTCAGCAGCCAGCATCAATAGACCCAACCCTTCCCTCAACAGTAGGCCCCTCCAGCAACAAAAGACGCCCAAGCAACAGGATTCTTCACCAGCAACAATAGATCCACCTGAAACAATAGACCCCCAGTGACATTAGATCCCAAACAGCAACAAATGTTTCCTCAGTAGCCGACATCAATAGTCATTCCAGCACACCTCATCTCCCCTTGCCAATACATACATTCAGTGCTGGAGCTGCCGGAAATGCATTCCCCTGTATTCCCACTGAAAAAATTTCCTGCATATAAGGGAGGTGTTTTACCTGCAAAAAGATTTGTATTTGAGCTCTTGCACATGGCTGTACATTAGGGCATACGGCTGAACAGCATATTCTATAATGCATATCAATAGGCTTTTGGGTGCTACAACAAACAAGAGTATTTTACTCTCTACAGCTGTATTACGTAATGTGAGACTGTGTGCAAGAGCTTTTTCTGTCCATCTAATGAGGTATACACAGCCCTACCTGCCAGTAGAGCCAAGCTTGACAATGGATCTGACTTTTCTCCACTGCATTTAAGCATACCTCCCAACTTTAGGATTTGCCAAAGAGGGACAATTTGTAAAGGGGAGGAATTCAGCTTGCTGAGTGGGTGTAGCCAGTGGGCGTTGTCAGTGGGCGTGGCCATATTGTGTGGCTTTTAAGTACACTGGAAAAACCAAAGGCTCTTGCAGAGAATAAAATGAAAAACAACAGTGAAATATTTAGAGAACCTTATTGGATACTGTTTTTTCTGCTGACTACTGTGATACCTGTTCAGGGGAGTGCATAACGCATCAGCTTCAGGGCTCAGGATACTGCACAGAGTGCAGGGGTCTGGAGTGTGTGGTGCACAAAGAGCAGGTGTGCATAACATACAGAGTACAGGGGTCAGTACAGACCACCTCCTCAGTATACACCCCTAGTACAGACCACCTCCTCAGTATACACCCCTAGTACAGACCACCTCCTGGGTATAGACCTCCCAGTACAGATTACATCCTCTCCTCAATACAGGCCATCTTCTTAGTACAGTCCTCCATTACAGCCACCTCCTCAGTATAGGCTACCAGGGCAGACCACCACCTCTCCCCAATACAGGCCACCTTCTTAGTACAGACCCCTAGTACAGACCATCTTCTCAGTACAGGCCACCAGAACAGACTACCGCCTCACTACAGACTCCCAGTGCAGACCATCTCCTCAGTACAGACCCCCTCTTCAGTACAGACCACCTTCTCAGTATGACCCCCAGTGCAGACCCCCTCCTCAGTACAGACCACATCCTCAGTACAGACCACCAGAACAGACCATCTCCACAGTACAGACCCCCCAGTGCAGACAATCTCCTCAGTACAGACCACCTCCTCAGTACAGACCCTCAGTGCAGACCATCTCCTCAGTACAGACCGCCTCCTTGGTACAGACCACCTCCTCAGTAAGACTCCCAGTGCAGACCCCCTCCTCAGTACAGACCCCCAGTGCAGACCATCTCCTCAGTACAGACCCTCTCCTCAGTACAGACCACCCCCTCAGTAAGACCCTCAGTGCAGACCCCTCCTAAGTAAAGACCACCTGAACAGACCACCTCCTCAGAACAGACCCCTTGTATAGACCACCTCCTCAGTACAGAGCCCCAGTACAGACCACCTCCTCTCCTCAGTACAGACCACCTCTCCAGTACAGATCACCTCCTTAGAGCAGACCACCTTCTCAGAATGGATCCTCAATACAGACCCCCAGAACAACTCCAGCACAGGCCCCTTCTTCCTTTAACTCACTCACTAGTTACTGGAGATCTTACAGTATGTGTAGTGGCAGTAAGATGTGTATGTGACAGGAATGGAGTGGTATCCCTCCGCTTTGCACATGAAGGAGCCACTAAAGCTCTTCATATGCAAACCCAGTAAGGTCATTTATATGAAAAAAACAAGCCACAGATTGTATTCATATGCAAATCGTGTGACGATTTGCATATGAATGCATTTTCATTGTGAGCACAATGTACAGGGGCAGAGACTTTGCTGGACTTAGCCCCTGCACACTGGACAGCGGGGCTCTGCTCAAAAGGCCGGATAGTCTGGCACAGTCTGAGACTGTTGGGAGGTATGGTTAAGCAATACACCTAGGTCTCCTCCTGACCGCCAGCCTTGGATTGGGCAGCAGCAGGACATTGATTAGCGATTCCTCTGTGTTCACTATATTCTAGCCTCCTGTCAAAATATTCCTTGTCAGTTCATGTCTGCGGCAGCACACCTTATTGGCTCCTAGAGCTGTTCTTGCTGTTCTTGCTTCTCCCAGTCTGAGCTCTGCTGTAAAGGTGATTACAGGATGCTAAAAGCAAGTCAAAGTGGGGTTTCCTTACAGTAGTTATATCTTCGGTTTAAAACAGGTAAAACATGTACAGGTAAAATGCATCAATTATAAACTGATATTATTGTGTATAATTCTTAATGTGTATGGAAAGTTATAGAATATTGAAATCTCTAACACTCTTACTTGTGCATAGGATGGTACAGTCCAGTGTACTCCCATTATATGCCCATCTGTGTCATGCTCTAGACCAGAAAAAAAACCTGGCCACTGCTGTGCCACGTGCCCTGGTAAGACATCTATTTTACTGGTTAATAGAAATATGCCATGTGGTCAATTGTATTTATTTTTAACACTCTGTATGTACTTCTTCCATGTAAACTTGTTGGTGACATTGCTCAGACTGCATATACTATGAGAATACCTTTTTGGATGGACAACAGTTCACAAACCCAGATAACAAGTGTCAGGAATGTGGATGCCAGGGCGGGCAAGTGAAGTGTGCAGACAGAGGGTGCCCAGGACCACAGTGTTCATATCCATTGCCAGGAACCTGCTGCAACAACAACTGTAATGGTAAGATTGGTGTATATCAGGGCTGGGAGGTCAATGATCACTGGAGACTATAGAGAGTGGTCAGAAAAGAGTATGAAATTGTGAAAACCAGTTCACCAAAAAACAAAAATGTACCTACAGCCTCTGACCTTTCCAGGAGGTACAGCTGACATTTCCTGGGAGCTCAAGTTCGGTGACAATGCACTCTTGCAATTGACTAAAGTGCATTCTTGCGAGGTTTCAAGGGTCTAGCTCCTCTGGAAGGCTTGGTGACATCCCCAATGCCTCCTGGAAGTGTAGGAGGCAGAGGCTGGGGCAAATGTTTTTTTTTTTGGGTGAATGATTTGTTTACAAACTTTGGCTTTTTTTTTTTTTGGGTGAATGATGTTTTTTTTTTGGGTGAATGATTTGTTTACAAACTTTGGCTTTTTATATTTGTATTCGAAGACTGTGGATGAGACTGGGTGTCACTCTAGTGAAGGGTGGTGGTTATGGAGTGGGTTAGGACACTCTACAGCTGACTTGGTGGCCCTGTAGGGAATAAGGTTTCTGAAGGGGGCAGGGGAGCACTGTGGGCCCTTTTGGAGGTTAGAAACACCATGGGGGACTGGAAGCTCTGCAGCAAGCTGGGTGGCACTGTGGGAAATTGAGGGGCACTACAGGAGCTACGAGGCACTATGGTAGGTTAGGGATCTGCAGCTAGTTGGAGTGAAAGGAGATGGGAGGAAACGGCCAGGCAGTGGGCCATGGCCCGGTGGTTGAAAATCATTGCTATAGAGCAGGGGTCTCCAAACTATGGCCATCCAGTTGTTCAGGAACTAAAATTCCCATCATGCCTAGTCATGTTTGTGAATGTCAGAGTATTACAATGCCTCATGGGACATGACAGCTGGAGGGCCATAGTTTGCAGATCCCTGCTATAGAGCATGTAACCCTACACATGTATATTTTATACAAGATCTTGTTTGTCTTAGGAAATATGCCAACAAAAAGGCCTGCAAAAAGCTCACACACCATTAGCAGTTACAAAGAAAATAAAGTTAAGATCTTGTGTTTGGGCAGTAGGTGATGGAAATGGGTATGACATTCATAAATACGGTTTGATTTTTCTTACAGTGCCAAAATCACTATGGAAAGTGTTAGGGCCTGTGTTGAAAGGCTTTGGGTTTGCGTCGATGGAATCAGTTTAACATCAGTTTGAGACACTTTAGAATTCATTAACAGATGCTTTTGACTTGTAGTTGGTCTCCTTCTGACCCGCAATTGACCTGCACGTCCATAGGAATACAAAACCTGTTTAAAGCAAACAAAAGCCCCGTCAACCAAGGTTCTTAGGGCTGTTGTAAGAGAAGGGGATTACAATACAATTTTAAGACATGTTACTCACTGTAGATTGTTATGTGGCATTTCTTATCTTGTACAGGTTGTAATTACGCTGGAAAGGAATATCCCAATGGTGCCGATTTTCCACATCCCACAGACAAGTGCAGACAATGTCACTGCATTGTAAGTACTAACTTAATGTGCTTACTAGCAATGGGTGGTTGGACATATAGGCACAATCTGATGACCAAAAGACTTTTCATATAAAACACCTTTCCACAAGCATGCATGTTTAAATTGTCTGAAGGAAGGACTTACTGTACAGAAAAAAAAACAGAACAGGCCCAACCTAGGGGAAAATCAGTGGTTGACCAGGAATATCCAATTAAAGTGGAAGTAAACCCCCCTATCGTTTTCAGCCAAGGAAGCTGCCATCTTTGCCTCTGTTTAATCGTCAACTGCCACGGTGCTGCACATGTGATCCGTTATGACACCAGCCATTGGATGGTTTGACCGTTTGGTTGAGAGCACAGCCAATGTGCAGTTAGCATTCCCGGCATGCCTTTTTTTAAAAACTGTTAAATCGATGGGTTTACTTCCGCTTTAAGCTGATTCATTTCCCTGAAAATCTTGCCCGGAGGATATCTGCCAAGGTTATAGTAAATATAAATGTGATTGTACTCCAACTGTAAACAGCTGGATAAAGTTAAATCCATACAATAAATGTAGGTACATTTGGACCCTTTTTTCTGTAATCCAAGCCACTCTGTAACATTTCCTTAGTAATTATTTTAATATTAAACTGTTTAATGGGCTCATATTTTTGCCTCCCATGGTTCCTTCCTCCTCCTCTCTTCAACATGCTGTGTCTCTGGGCTTCTCTATGTTATTCAGGCAGATAATGGCTGGTGGTTGGTGCCTGGAAGGTTGCCTTACATGGCTTCCTGAAAACATCCCAGCTTCCTGCTTCAGTACAACTCTCTAGAAGAGCCTTCAGCCCTGATGCAAGCAGTGAGCGCCTGGGAGGTGTTATACAAATATCACAATGCTTTGAGGGGAGATGTCAGTGTGGTGTGGGTTTTTCTATACAAATTGCATTGAAATCAGAGTAAGCACTTTTAGTACAGGAGAGAAGCCTGTACAACTGTGCAAGACTGAAGGTGAGACTGAAGTTCAGATTTAGCCTCCAGAACTCTGTGATTGTTTTTCAATGTGAGCTTCTCATTGACCTATCTTTTCATTCCACTCAATATTTTATTTTTAGTTTAGAGATATACAATATCTTATTCAGTTTTCATTTTTTCTTTGTGTATCTGTAGATGACTCAGTGTTTCCTCTCCTTTTATGAAATGATTAATCATGAATGACAAAACTGTGTGTCTGTTTGCAGAATGGTAATGTGCAGTGTCTAACAAAGCGATGCCCTCCACTTGCTTGTAGTGAGCCATACCCTGTGCCAGGAGAATGCTGCCCTCAGTGCCCAGGTAATAACATTCATGGAGGTAGGCTGAGGGTACACTGTAATATGAATGCCAGTTGATGTTAAGCCCCATACACACGGTCGGATTTTCGCATGGATTCTGTCCGATCGGACAATGTTGTTGAAAAATCAGACCGTGTGTATGCACCATCGGACAGTGTACGTCGTATTGTCCGACGGACAAAGTCCCATCTCCTGCTGGATAGATTTTCCGACAACACGGTCCGATCACACCAAATCCGATCGTGTGTATGGTAGTCCGACCGGACAAAGTGCTACGCATGCTCAGATCACATTACAAGACCAAAGCTATTGGCTACTAGCCTCTACGTAGTCCCGTCGTAGGCAACAAACGTCACCACGTTCAGAATGATCGGATTTTCCGACAACTTTGTCCGACCGTGTGTACGCAAAACCAACATCAGACAAAGTATGACGGACATGGTCTGACGGACCTGGTCCTCGGATAATCCGCGCGTGTGTATGGGGCTTTAGAGTGGTTGTAAACCCTTCATATACCCAGTGAAATGACTGGCCTCAGGTGATACACAGAAATGAGACAAATCCTCCTACATAAGCTGCACCTGTTTATCTGCAGCTCCTTCTACTTGACAGTCTCCTAAAGCACACAGTTTACTCTGCATTTCTGAGCTACAAAAGGCAGGGGGCAGAGATCTGACATCACACACAGCACAGCATAGAGAACAAAGCTGAGTGTAATTTGAGGCCTGAGTGGAGGGAATAGACACAACCACCTCTACACAGTCACATAGGGAAACATGCACAGCTGAGGCTGTCAATCATCTTCTGTGTACTGGTGAGGGGGGCATTCCCTCAGGATTCTGTGGTGTAAGCATGTAGGCAGGTGCAGTCTACTTTCTCCACTGCAGGTGCGGCACGGTTGTTGGAGAGGGAGTCAAGAGGAACAGGGTTTCCTGGGTAACTGGGTGGGGGAAGCTATCCTATTGGATGTTGCCAGGGTGAATTTTCATTACCAAAAGTGGTAACCCCGAGCCACATTTGGGATTGCATCGCAGGATCCAGACAAAGTTACTTACCTTGTCCCCAGGATCCTGCGCTGTGTGTGGGGGATGTGTCCTCCGCTCGATCTATCACTGTGCCAGGCTCCGTTCCCTGTGAGCGTTGCGACGCACGGAGACGGAGCCCAAGCCAAATTCAAAAAGTCCAAAAAGCATAATTCATACAGTAAACTGTAATCTTACAGATTACATTACTTTATCAAATAATTTCACTTCCCTTTTGTCCCTAGTGCTTTGTCCAGTGCCCTGCCTGCAGTTTTATATTATATATACTGTTCTTTCTGCCTGGAAACTTGAGATTGTCCATGGCAACCAAAAAGTGTCCCTTTACGTCAAAAGCGGTTTTAGTCCAGCTAGAAAACAGCGATAGTAAATTAGAATCACTTGAAAAATTGAGCTTTAGTGATTTGTGGGGAAATTCGTCATCAAACACTGAAAGTAACGACAGCGACAATTCTGCAACTGAGAAAATGTCAGTGTTTTTGATTTGATTACATTATTAAATACATTTTATTATTATTATATTATTATTTGTTATAATGATTTATAGTTATTTATTATATTATAATTTATGATTTTGTGTTTCAAACTTTATCATACCCGGGATGTCTACTAGACTCTTGTTTGGACAGATTTAAGTGAGTTATTCCTAAGAATTACATGCCTACAATATAAAACGCCAAATTTCCATGCAAAACAATGTACCGCTTTCAGCATTAAAAATCAGACATAATCATACCGCCGGGGAGGTTAAGGTCCTGGCTTCCAGATTTGGCGCGCATTTTGCGAATTGATAGAGTAGAGACAGGTACCTCACTTGTTAGGAACAGTATTAGTGGCAAGGGAGAGGTTCCTGGCAAGGAGGGAAAGCATAAGGTCACATCTCCTTGGGCACAAGATGGCCAGGCCACACTCTAATCTCTTTACAGACACTGTCCATTCAGCTGATACCCGCTCTCTTCACATTACTGGAAACTGTGAGTGCACCTGGCTAGGCAGCCTTCCCACCGGGTTTGTTGTGAACTGTTGCTGTGCTAATTCAATGCAAGTTTTCCATTACACCTGTCTATGTGAACATGTGTCATGCAGACAGCAAAGAGAGCAGATAGGAACCACACTATGTGCTTTGGATTGAGGCAAGTACACATATCAAGGGATATGCTTTGTTCATTTTTCATTTGAGAGGTTTACAACCACTTTAAGTGATCCCTACAAGCAGTGCCGGCTCAGTTCTATTCATCCCATGGTACTACTGTAGAACTTTATTTTAAAATGAGTATCTGTGTGCTTTCTTTTTGTTTTCTCAGTGCCACCAGCAGACTGTCCATATTCTGGAATCACATACAGACACATGCAACGTTTCTATGATCCATCAGACAAATGCAGAGACTGTATCTGTAATAATGGCACCGTAACCTGTCAACGGAAGCCTTGTGCTCCGACACCATGTACACATCCCCTTCAGGGAGACTGCTGCCGTTCCTGTGATGGTAACATTGCATTTTTTTATGATGGTAGTATGTACTCAGTGGCCTCTATACACTGGTTTCTGAATTGTGGAAAAAAATTAAAGGTCAGTGAACACGCAATTTAATTATATCATCTGTGGATCAGGATCAGGAACAAAGCAGAACAAAAAATACAAAAATCTTAAAGTGACATTGGCCACTTTGTGTCAAAACTAAATTCTTACAAATATTTTAATAGACCAGGTTTAATTCCTTACTAGAGAAACACACTTGAATGTTTGGTCATGATTTGGAGTGTGTACGTGGAGTGGAATGCACTGTGGGCTTGGCATGGCAGTGTTTCACATACAGTATGGGAATCTATTTACCCCTGTATAATTCCTTTTTAGAAAGCCCCAAAGACAATTGGAGATCTATTCCCTGAAAAAATACAACATAATGAAAGTGACTCCATTAGTTTAAAAATGTATATTAGGGGTCAATGGCGGCTGGTGTGTTCTTCTTTTTGGGGGGCGGCAAACAAACAAAACCACCCCCCTAGCGGCATGGCACGACACTGAAACTGCACCCCCCCACCCGCGGGTGGTCCGTCACTTACCCCCTCGTGTGGTGGGGCTGTGGTGTCCTCTCCTGCTCTCCTGGATATGTAGATCATGGGGCTGGATGCATGGCTAGGGGAGGCGGCGCCCGTGCGCCCGCTATGGACGGGCCGCCACTGGGTTGAAGGACCATATTGTCTCAAAATGCTGTGCAGTAACATTTGAGATACTGCAAATAATGATAGCATAATCTACCTTTTTGAGATTCTAGAATCACTTTCTTCCTGGGCCTGATCCACTGAAAATGATAATGCTAATTCACCGCCCAATGACAAGACTGAATGCAGGGAGGTGACATAAAAGGCTGAACCTTGATGATTAATTGCTTAATCAAGAACTACGTTTACTACATTTCACTTACCTATATCTTATGTGCAGTGTCGAATATGTGTATTAATCATCAAAACTGGCTATACTGAGTTACAATATAAATACACATATACACAGGCCTTTTTTCCCACAGAATAGGTGCAGGAGCTCCCCCCACTTCTTGTCTCCGTCTCCCTACCCACCTCTGAGCAACATCCTTGATTCCATCTTGGAGTAATTTTGGTAGGCCAGCCACTCCTGGGAGGGTCCACAACTCTTCTGTGTTTCTCTGTTTGTGGATAATGGCTCTCACCATGGTTCGTTGGAGTCCCAAAGCCTTAGAAATGGCCTTGTAACCCTTTGCAGACTGTTCTCACCTGTTCTTGAATTTCTTTAAATTGCGCATGTGTTGCTTTTTGAGATCTTTTAGCATGCTTACATTTTTCAGACAACTTCTATTTAAGTGATTTCTTGATTCAACAGGTCTGGTATTAATCAGACCTGCGTGAAACTTAACTAAAAAAATGTGGTTAATCACAATTCATTTATGATTTAACAAGGGAGGGGGCAGTTATTTTTTCACATAGAGCTAGGCAGATTTGAACATTTTTTTCCCTTAATAAATTAAATCATCATTTAAAAACTGTTTTTTTATTTTGTATTTACTCTGGTTATCTTTGTATGATATTAAAATTTGTTTGATGACGCAACCTGAATCATTTAAGTGTGACAAATATGCAAAAAAAAAGAAAAATTAGGAAGGGGGCAAATAATTTTTCACAGCACATATATATATAAATTCAACTGTGTATTTAGCTGTATGTCTAGAGTTTCTCCTTAATAAAGTGATTTAATTCGTTAAATTCTGCTTCTGGTAATCTAGCCCATATTAGTACAAAGGGAAAACTTTTAAAACACAACGTATTAAAACATCTGCTCACTGACAATACTGAAAAGTATGTTCTTATTAACCACAAATATCTTACATATCATGTCATATATCAAGATTGTCCTGGAATGGAATAGCATCATATATTGAAACATAAACTTTTTTTTTAAGGATGTCTTCTGTCTGGAAAAGAACTGGCTAATGGTGAGCAGTTCACCCAGCCTTCAGATCCATGTGCAATGTGTGTTTGCTGGGAAGGTAGCGTCAATTGTCAGCCCAAAACTTGCCCGGTCCTTAATTGTCCATATCCAGCCACTGGACAATGCTGCAAAGAATGCAAAGGTAAATCATATTACATATATTGTAAAGTTGTGCTTATTCTTTGCAGTTAATTTAGCTCTGACTCCCTCATTTCTTCAGTAAAACCCATATTTTCACACTATTTTGTCTGTTATCTGCCCTTCTTATTACTAATTTCTCTAATATACCTTTAATTGTTGTCAACCTTAGGCTGATCATAAGAATCACTATTTGATCAAATGATTTAACTTTCCATTCCATTCTTTGATGAAATTCCAGAGTAGTCATAGACAAAAAATTCTGGTTTCCATCGATTACAAGTAGGGGGGATAGAAATTACCAAAACAGACTGCAGAGGAAAATTCAGTCGCTTTCTACAGGACTACTGTAGTTTGAAATTGGTTGAAATTGACTGAAAATAGCCAGCTGTATACCCAGCTAATTGTTGCCCATATGTGATAAATTTGAGAATATTGGATATCAAGGCTGGGCTCAAACTATGTGCGGTGTTGAGCACAGCAGGGGGTCCGGTGTGTCCCTGTTTACCGTTTCAGGTGAGAATTAGGTCGGAATTTTTGCCTGAATTCAGACCTGAAATGGAGCCAAAGACACACAGGACCCTTCTGCTGTGCGCTCCGTTGCTGCCCTGGAGATATGTGAACCAGTTCCATTGAGAGCCGGTCACACTCTCCTATCATGCGAATTGTATGCAGGGAAATACGCATAGTGTGAACCTAGCCTAAGAGATTGACCTAGGCCTGCCTCAATTCCAAGACTCAGCAAAACATTTGTCTCCAGTTCAGATATTGCTCACATGTTCCACAGGTGCAGTTTAATAGTTCCTACCTTTGATACAAGGCAAATGATCACAGAGATTTCCAGCAGAGAATTTCCATGAGCCACAAAGTCAGTTAAAGCATAGCTCCCAACTGTCCCTGATTTCGAGGGACTGTCCCTGATTTGGAGCAAGGTCCCACTGTCCCTCTTTCCTCCTCATTTGTCCCTCATTTTGGTCTGATCTATATAGTTGTATATAAAATGCACTATTTAACTTTCAACATTTTTTGTAAATTTCAAAGGCCAGTATAAAGGAATAGTAGTAGTAAAATAAAGCACTTGTGGGTTTAACCAATCATTTTTTTGGTTACTTCTCCTTAAGGAAGAAGTAGCAGGAGGCGTGTCCTATGCCTACATACTTTTGCTAATAGGTGTCCCTCTGTGCCATCTCAAAAAGTTGGGAGGTATGGTTAAAGTAAATTCTTTCAGTTTACGCTTTCTGAATCCTCAACACTCAGATCTACTCAAACTGGAGGAAAATAGTTCAGCTAATATCACTACAATGACATCCTCTGCATATGGGAATTTAAATAGATCTTCAATTCATATATGCCATGCTCATAGGCGTGCGCACAGGGTGTGGTGGATGTGCACATCCTAACGACCTTGTGTGGCACAGATGACCCCGCGATATTTCACCAAAGCCCTCTAACGGGGCTCCTAAAAAAAAAAAATAATAATCAAAAAAAAAAAACTACTAACACTGTCCACTGCCCTACTGGCACCCATCTCTCACCTTATGACATGGTCCAATACTCTACTAAAGCCGTCAGTATTTATACACATGCACACAGACGCATATGTGTTTGAGCTTTGGGACGCAGACAAATAATGCAATGGGCTGGGCACACCTATTGCCATGCTATATTGTTTGTCCATTAAATTGGACTTCACATTGCTCTCAGAATGAGATCTAAAATCTAAAGATGGTTTACTACAACCCACTTACCTCTCAGATATTGGCAAACATCTAAACTAGATGTAGACGCAGGCTACAAATCATCACAGAGGTGGTACTTTGTACCTATATGGTTGCTTTGTTTTATTTCTCAAACACTATCCATTTATTTACTGGCTTAGGATATATTATCAGTTTCGACCTGGTCAGGGTAAAGTTTTCTTGGATTATGACTCATAAAAAATGAAGAATATTGCAAGACAAAATCAATCTGATAATTGTTATCTGGCTATACAGCCAGGTGTATAATAAGGATGGGCTTCAAAGGATCATGGGCTCTTTGGGACACTATTTTATCACCTTATTCCACATTTTTCTCTTCTTCTTGTATTGGTTTTGCTTTTATATGGGGGAGAGTTTTCCTAATACAGTATCTTTTCCTGTAATGTTTATCTCTAGTTTATACTTTTTTCAAATTTCACACAATTATGCATAACACATTTTGTCCTGTAACTGTTATTTGACAGTTTAGTGTTACCAGGCAAATTGTTATTAAACTGTGTGAAAAGAAAAATCATCACTACTGTTTTTTTTGCAAAAGTTAAAAAAAAATGAATAACATGATTGAAACAGTAAATACTGTGTGTAACATTTTGAGAGATAAATATAATCAGATAGAGCTTTTTTTTTTATCACAGACTGTCAGTACCTAAGCCTAGTCTACCTGAATGGGCAGGAATTTTCATCTCCCCAGGATTCATGTAGCCGATGTGTCTGTGCTGATGGCTTTGTCACCTGTAGTAAGAAGCCTTGTTATAAACCTGGCTGTTCTCACCCTAGCACTCCTGCCGGAAAATGCTGCCCTGTGTGTGATGGTAAGTATTAAGGAGAAAAAAACATATTTTTTGATATTTGGGAATCCTTCATTCAAACTCTGCCTACTGATACCCAACAATCCATAGTACAATGTTTTCACTACAATCAATGGTATCACACAAACCTGTCTAATAACTATTGCCCCCCTCTCCCCCCCAAATTGATGTTTCACCTCCCACCTTAATTTTGCTCCATATTCAATTAGCCAAGGCCTCCCTCTTTCCGCCAATTGCTAGATAAAAGACTAACCGGCCATTTATCCAACATGCACTGCTAACGTGCACACGACCGGACTTTTCGACAGCAAAGGTCCGACAGAACGAATCCGTCGTACAATTCGATCGTGTGTGGGCTCTATTGGACCTTTGCTGTCCAAAAATCTGTCGGATTTTAGAAATAGAACATGTTTCAAATTTTTCGGCCGGAACTCTGTCGGACCCAGTTCCTATCGAGAAATCTGTTCATGTGTATGCTTGTCCGATGGACAAAAACCGACGCTAGGGCAGCTATTGGCTACTGGCTATGAACTTCCTTATTCTAGTCCGGTCGTACGTCATCACGTTCAAATCTGTCAGACTTTGGTGTGATTGTGTGTGGCCAAGTCCGTTCATTCGGAAAGTCCATCGGAACTCCGCCGAAAGTCCGTCGGGAAGACCGTCGGACCTAGTCCGTCGAAAAGCCTGGTCGTGTGTACGCGGCATTAGTCTTTGCCGCTAGACCCAGAACCACCACTTCAATTTGAAATCATGCTATCAGAAAGAAATCTGGCATGTGTTTTGTTATATTGGCCAAATGTTGTGGCCACCTTCATTGTCAACTTCATTCTCGTAACAAAAATAAAATAAAAAAGGAGAAAAATAACACACGGGCTCAGGTATATTTGTGCAAGACATATTTAATACCAATACAACCAATTACCTGTTTCCTTTCATTTGTTCTCCTTGACTAGAAAGATGACAGTAAAAATCTGATTAAAACATCCTAGTCATTGTCATTTAACAGTTTTTTATTTTCTTGAATTTTTCTTTATGAGAACAAATCTCTGCATAATACCTATCAAATTCTTTAGTAACTGTGTCTCATGATCATCACTGAATCCAAATCAGAACATTCCACTGAGCATTAGAAGATGTAGGGAGATACGTGACTATCAGTAACAAAGCTTTAGATTAAATCCTTGATTTATAAGGAGCCGTTGAGGAGGGCATAGCAGGACAACAGATATGTGATTCAAATATTAATTATGTCTTGTTGAAGAGGGCATAGCAGGACAACAGATATGTGACTCAAATATTAATTATGCCTTGTTGAGGAGGGCATAGCAGGACAACAGATATGTGGTTCACATATTAAATATGTCTTTGTGAGGAGGTCATAGCAGGACAACAGATATTTGATTCAAATAATAAATAAGTCTTGTTGCAGCCACTGCAATTAGAGATTTCCACAAATATGTAAATTTTCTGATATTTGGTCCCCCCGCATCTCCGTACCTGAAACAAAGCCACGTCTGATGCATTCCCCCTTCAAATAGGCAGGATTAGAACTGAAAGGCAAAGTGCCTATAATGAATCTGATTTTGTCTGATTTTCTTGTATTTCTTAAAGCAGAGGTATAGAAAAGGCCAGATTACTGTCCCTCAGACTTTAGGAGGGCTGGACTGTGGCCAGTGAGAGTAGAAAATGCCCCAGCATTAATGAGAGTACACAATGTCTCGGCTTGGTGGGCTGCGGGAGTAAAAAGGAGGATGGTGTCCTCCTGTCAGTCAGTAGGAACAGGGCACTATTCCTTCAAATAATACTAATTGAGTGGCACTATTCCTCATAGTTACATAGTTGGTGAGGTTGAAAAAATACACAGGTTGGACTTGATGGACTATGAGGAATAGTGCCACATAATTAGTATTACTTGGAGAAATAGTGCCCTATCATTGATGTCAGTGGATGGAGTAGTGTCCCATCATTTATATCAGTGGAAGGAAAAGTGCACCATTGATGGTATCATTGGTGCCCTATTATTTGTGTTAGTGGAAGGAAGTTGCTGCTGTTACTAGGAGGAATAGTTCCCCACTACCGGTGTCAAGGAAAGAAATGGTGCCTATTGTTGGTGTCAGTGCCCTGTATCAATGAAAGGAATAGTTCCTCACATCAGTACAAGGAACAGTGTCCCAAGGGCCAGATAAAGGCAAGCAAAGGGCCACATCCAGCCCACAGGCCACAGTTTGGCGACCACTGGCTTAAAGTGGAAGTAAAGTCAAAAATATAACTTTTACCTACAGGTAAGCCTATAATAAGTACGGTTTAGGAGATATTCCCCGTGCAATGCGCCGCTGACTGCAGCGGCGCATGCGCACGGGGGATTCTCGGCTGAAGGGCAGGCGGAATCCGAACCCTGCCGGGAAGAAGTCTCCCGTGCGCATGCGCGGGAGTGACGACATCGCGGCTCCAGCCACTCACAGTGCTGGAGTCGCGATACCCGGAAAGACACGCTGAGGCAACATAACAGCGACCTCGGCGTGGACCAGGTGAGTTACCGATGCTTCGTTCTAAGGTAAGTATTTCATAATGAGCTAGTATGCGGTGCATACTAGCTCATTATGCCTTTTCCTTTACAGGTGTTAAAAAAAAAAAAAAAAAAGTTCAGCGGCTTTACTACCGCTTTAAATGATTAGAAAAACACATACACTATACGACACTATGGGGTTGATTTACTAAAGGCAAATACAAGTGCAATTGCACTTTTTTTTTTCTTAATTAAGACTACCCAATCTAGGTGCAAGGAAAATGAAAAAAAAAAGCATTTTTTGCTTGCACATGATTGGTTGATGGAAATCAGCAGAGTTTACCGCATTTACTAAGCTCTGGGGAAAATAGTTTAGTGAATCAACCCCTACATGAGGCATTTTGTTACTAAATAGTACTTTTCCAATTTAATTTTCAGACATTGTATAGCTGTTAAAATAATCAAATATCATATCCTATGGCAATCTGCGGCCATTCTGTACACTGCTGGTGTACAAGAATGACCTCAAGAAACTAATTTATTTTCCCAGGTGTCTGCACTTATATAGAAATCATATTTCAGGCACCCCATGCAACATGTATTTCCTGGCATAGTTGTGCCCTGTACATTGCAATATCAGTCTGATTATACGGTATACTTTTATATTGTGTTTATTTGCACAAACTAAATTTTTCTTATACAGTGGTCAAATTAACACTATTTATAGAGAAAGCATTAATTTAGCTGGATCATCTGAACTTGAACCTCCAGCTGGTACCTTGTTATAGACCACCATTCCAGTGCATGTAGGTACCATGTGATTCTCTTTAATAAAAAAAACTTTCAGTAATACAACATACATGTACTGTATAATGGCAAGGTATGTATCTATTTTTTATATCATATGTTCTAATGTAACCTTTCTCAGGATGCTCTTTTAATGGAGTGGATATGATTAACGGTCAAACTGTTCCTGAACTTTCCAACCCAACCTGTTCTGAGTGTACCTGCAGGGTGAGCATACACTGTTATGTCATTATATTTATGTATGTGAAAACTGGCTCTGTCAGTAAGTCCATGGAGGTAAAGCAAAGGCAGTCTGTATACCTACATTTTTAGCTGCCAGTGTCTAAAACCCACTGTGTTTCAGATCTCCAGCTGCCTCAGGTATCCAACACTTGCGGGTGTGTCCGTTACCTGGTCCTCCGTATCATGCTGTGGGTCCTCCCACTGTCTCCTATTTCCTGTTGTGATTTAGGAGCTGGCAGGAGAAACAAAAGCATGCAGCGGGGGGACCAGGTATATAACACTCCTGGTATAACCAAAAAAAAAAGAAAAGAGCTCTTATGCCCCGTACACACGGTCTGAAATTTTGACGGAAAATGTCCGATCGGACCATGTTGACGGACTTTTTCCGTCGGATTTTCTGACGGAAAAAATTTGAGATCCTGCTCTCAAATTTTCCGCCAACAAAATCCGATCAGACGTTTTCCGATCGTGTGTAGAGAATTCTGCCTGACAAAGTGCCACGCATGCTCAGATCAAATTACGAGACCAAAGCTATTGGCTACTAGCCTCTACGTAGTTCCGTCGTACGCAACGAACGTCACCACGTTCAGAATGATCGGATTTTCCAACAACTTTGTCCGACCGTGTGTATGCCTCACCAGTGTCGGATAAAATCCGCCGAAAAAATTCAGACGGATTTTGTGGTTGGAATTTCCGACTGTGTGTACGGGGGCTTAGAAGGTATAAAGTGCAGGCACATACCTTGTATTTACATCTGCTACTGTCTTGGAGTGTGGATGAGCACTGCTACACTTTATACCTGCAAACAGCTCTCTTTATTTTAAAAGTGTCCGTCACATTATATTGATATATTGCTGTACTAAATCAATATGCATTATAAAAACCTCCCTAGTCATCAGTCCACCAAGTGTCTCAAATTAAAAAAACATATTTATAATTTTTGCAGTCTGGATCTGTCCAATGTGTCCGCAAGCTGTGTCCTCCAATGAATTGTCCTCATCCTGTGACCGGCCCTTGTGATTGTCCCTTGTGCCAAGGTAATTATTGATTGATAGTGATCTGATATTATGAAGACACCTTTATTTAGGAAAGGAACCTCCAGCAAATCCCCACATCCCCTCATCAAATAGTGTGCATATATGACACATGGCCCATGTAAACTATTAAAATAGCTATTCACTGAACCTTTTTAGATGGTTCTTCCTTTCATTCCTGTAGATTGGGAACCACACATACACACTTTAGCACAGGAACTTGTTTTGATGTTGGGAAGAAAACACTGGCAGGAGCTTCTCAGGCCAGTCAGTGCAACGTGGGTAACATCTACCTCTGAGGTCTGTTTGGTGGTATCTTTTTTGATAAGAGAAGTCCAGTTACACTTGGTTTGTGACTAACCAGGGTAATTTTTTTCATTGTTACTGTCCCTTGCACATTATTTAAAGGTGAGTTGCAATAGTACCACCTTTACAGTAGTCAATTATATAGTGTTATTGTTGGAAGATCATAAGAGTACTAATTGTGGAAGGGTTAGGATGAGGCCACCACTTAGTTTTCATTTTGAAGTACTTCCCAACATCACAAAACATCAGTTGCTGCCTTAATCCTGCATAAACAAAGGAGACAACACTGGTGTCTTTATATCCAAATTATAATATAATTATATTCCTAGTATAAAAAGGTCAAGTTCTACTTTCCCTTCATTCCTCTTTATAATATGATATCTTTATTTAAAGTGACAGATGAGCTCATGGGCCTGGAAAAGTGATTGTTTTGCTGTTTCTAGGTTGCCATTTTCAGGGCCGGAATTACCTAGATGGAGAGGCTTTTACTTCTCCACAAAGTGAATGTGAGCAATGCCGCTGCATGGTGAGTGAAGGAACCTATAAGACCCAAGGCACTAAAGTAATGCCATGATATCTTCACTGATTAAATAATAGTAAACTAGTGGCATATCTTTTTCTAATTCTCAGAGAGGGCATGTTACCTGTGTCCCTCGGGCCTGTGAAAACGTGAACTGTCCTCACCCTGGAGAGGATCCATGCATGTGTCCGGTGTGTGATGGATGTAACTATAATGGCCAGGACTGTCTGAATGGAGAGAGCTTCCCTGACCCTGAGGATGATTGCAGCCGCTGCACTTGCAGGGTGAGGCAACCACTGGAAACTTATTGATTTGGATTTTTTTGCAAGTCCTTACTGAGGCAGCACATAATTCTTTAAGCTAGGCGAAGATGAAAACTTTGATAAATATAACCACAGGTGCTGACAGATGTTGCTTATGGGAAAAGTAATAAAAAGATACATATACAGTGCATTCGGAAAGTATTCACAGCACTTCACTTTTTTCACGTTTTGTGATGTTGCAGCCTTATTTCAAAATGGATTAAATTCATTATTTTCCTCAAAATTCTACAAATGATACCCCATAATGACAACATGAAAGAAGTTTGTTTGAAATCTTTACACATTTATTAAAAATAAAATGAAAAAAATCACATGTACATAAGTATATACAGCCTTTGCTCAGTACTTTGTCGAAGCACCTTTGGCACCAATTACAGCCTCAAGTCTTTTTGAGTATGATGCTACAAGCTTGGCACACCTATTTTTGGTCAGTTTCTCCCATTTTTCTTTGCATGACCTCTCAAACTCCATCAAGGTTGGATGGGGAGCATCGGTGAACAGTCATTTTCTTGGGTGTGCTTAGGGTTTTTGTGCTGTTGGAAGATGAACCTCCGCCCCAGTCTGAGGTCCAGAGCACTTTGGAGCAGATTTCATCAAGGATCTGTACATTGCTGCATTCATCTTTCCCTCAATCCTGACTTATCTCCCAGTTCCTGCTGCTAAAAAAAACATCCCCACAGCATGATGCTGCCACCACCATGCTTCACTGCAGGGCTGGTATTGGCCAGGTGATGAATGGTGCCTAGTTTCCTCAAGACATGATGCTTGCCATTCAGGGCAAAGAGTTCAATCTTTGTTTCTCATGGTCTGAGAGTCCTTCAGGTGCCTTTTTGTAAACTCCAGATGGGCTGTCACATGCCTTTTACTGAGTAGTGGCTTCCATCTGGCCACTCTACCATATAGGCCTGATTGGTGGAGTGCTGCAGAGATGGTTGTTTTTCTGGAAGGTTCTCCTGTCTCCACAGAAAAACGCTGAAGCTCTGTCAGAGTGACCATTGGGTTCTTGGTCACCTCCCTGACTAATGCCCTTCCTCCCTGATTGCTCAGTTTGGCCAGGTGGCCCACTCTAGGAAGATTCCTGGTAGTTCCAAACTTCTTCCATTTACGGATGATGGAGGCCACTGTGCTCATTGGGACCTTCAATGTTGCAGAAATGTTTCTGTATCCTTCCCCCAGATCTGTGCCTTCATACAGTCCTGACTCAGAGGTCTACAGACAATTCCTTGGACTTGTGGCTAGGTGTATGCCTTTCCAAATCATATGTCCAATCAACTGAATTTACCACAGGTGGACTCCAATCAAGTTGTAGAAACATCTCAAGGATAATTAGTGGAACCAGGATACACCTGGGCTCAATTGTGAGTGCCATGGCAAAGGCTATGAATACTTATGTACTTTAGACCAGTTTTTTATTTTTAATACATTTTCAAAGATTTCAAACAAACTTCTTTCACATTGTCATTATAGGGTATTGTTTGTAGGATTTTGAGGAAAATAATGAATTTATTCTATTTTGGAATAAGGCTGTAACATAACAAAATGTGGAAAAAAGCACTTTCCGGATGCACTGTACATACATATAAAAATCTGTATAAATATACTTATTTGTCGTTTTTTTTAGCAACTTTCTGTAATGCCCTGTTCATTTTTAATTTACCTTTTACAGAACGGAGAAGTGACCTGTGTGTCGCTTCCATGTCCAAATGTATCATGTCTACACCCAGTGACACCACCAGGAGAGTGTTGCCCACGCTGTACTGGTATATGTAAGCACAATGGACGCACATACCAGAATGGTGACAGCTTCCAGTTACCCGGGGACGTGTGCACGCAATGTTCCTGTAGGGTGAGTCCAACCTTCTAAATGCCATGCCAGACTGGCCATTTAATCTATCAGAAGGTGCTCTGGTGGACAGACAGTCTATCAAACCTCATGCACAGCAGACACATTTCACATATTTAGAGCCACAGTGCAGCACCGTTGCCACCGGAAGCTGAATTAGGTAGAATTCAGTGGCAGGATCAACAGGTACTTGTGTGATTTTGCTAGGGAACTAAGAGAAAACTATAAGTGCAGATAAACTCATAATTAAGTAAATTTGTTTAACCATTGGCGTACCAGCTCAATTCTGACACTTTTCTCAAATATGTAAAAATCTTAGTTTTTTTGCTAGAAAATTACTTAGAACCCCCAAACATTATATATATATTTTAGCAGAGGCCCTAGAGAATTTTTTTTATGTCACACAGTATTTGCGCAGCAATTTTTCAAACGCAATTTCTTTTGGGAAAAAATTCACTTTTTGAAAGTATGAAAGATGATGTTACGCCGAGTACTGTAAATAGGTACCCAACATGTCATGCTTTGTCCATAGTCATCCATAGTCAATACTTTAAAAAGGTTTACAGGTTACCAGTTTAGGGTTACAGAGGAGGTGTAGTGCTAGTTATTGCTCTCACTATAACATTTGTGGCAATACCGTACAAGTTTGGTGCGAACACCATTTACATTTGTGGGCGTGGCCTACATATGCATTTGCCACTGTGTGCGAACACAGGGGGATTGGGGCACTTTACATTTTTTTATTTTTTTATTATTATTTAATTAATTATTTATTTTTATACTGTCATTTGAATCTTTTTTAATAATTTTTATTGCTATCGTAAGAAATGTAAACATCACTTGCGATAACAATACTGCATGACAGGTTCTCTTTATGGAGAGTGGAGAGATCTGGGGTCTATTAGACATCAGATCTCTCCTCTACAATGCAAAGCATTAGATTAAAAAAAATAGATCTAAAGCTTTTCAAAATAAAATGGCATTGTTTACATCAGACCGGAACCGATCCTCCTAGACCATAGAGTTTAGCTGAGGCCATCTTTCCTTTGCTAATTTCTGTGGTCAGTCACCGCAACCGCCGGATCAGTATCCGGACTCACAGATCATCCCGGTAAGCCCGAGAACCACCAGAAATGGGGGGCACATCCAAAAGTAATCCAGCGGCTAATCAGCCGCTCGGATGACTTTTAGCAGTTAGTGAATCGCCATCTGAAAAAAAATATTTGGCTTATTTCTGCAGCCATAACCCTGATATTCTACTTCAAATCGAGGATATCTTTTGACTATGGCCCAGTAAGAAAGTGGTTAAAGGGATACCATAATAAATCTCTCATTAAAGAAATATGGGGGGAACTGTTCTGACCTCCTTCTGAAAATGCAAGTTGCTTAGCTATTATGCTGAACCTCTGGCTTTAATAATTTCTCAGCCAGGATTATAAGCAAATTTAAGTTACCCAGTGCTTCTCCGGCCATGCCCCCTGACAAGTTTCGCCCCAACTACCGGGGCTTGGTCACAGAGGTCACCTCTGTTAAGGGGCGTGGCCAGAGCAGCGCTCGCTGAGGCTATACACAGCCATATTCACATCTAAAGCACTGGATTGGTTTTGAGTGGCGACTTACCCCATGTGTCCAAGCTTCTGAATTAGTGTCTGATGCCTGCTCCCACTTTCTGACTACTGGTAGGAACACCTGTTATCCTCCAGCTTTGAGCGGTGCTCCAAGTCTACACGTGATCACAAATTGCAGTTACCCATAGCTGTCATAGTGGTTGTGCTTTGCATTGCTTTATTATAGGTCTGTGTATCCCTAACATTGTATAATGGCTATATCCTAGCTATTATAATATATAATGCAGTTTAATACAAATAGGGTGGTATGTTACAATCCATGAGAAAAACTAACAATTTGCACACTAAAGAGTGCTAATGTGCATTATGTGAGTCTCCTTATAAAGGTGAAAGCTTTAATAACTGTATGCAAGTGAAAAAGTGGTTGCAGGTTCTTTATGAGTAATCTTTATAACAAGAAACTTTCTATCAAAAAAATAAAAAAATTGAATTTGTATACATTTGCTTTTGTTTAAAAAATGTTTTTTTCTCCTAACAGAATGAGCTGGTGAACTGCCAGCGTGTTCCATGTTCCCAAGACTGCAGTCACCCTGTGCCTTCTCCATTATCTCCTTGTTGCCCCGTGTGTGGTCATTGTCTCTATGAAGGCAATGAATATTCAAATCGGCAGACATTCAACTCCTTATCCAACCCATGCCTCCGATGTGTGTGCCTAGAAGGCAGTGTGACATGTACACATGTTGTGTGCCCTCAGATCTACTGTGCCAACCCAGTTAGTAAGCCTGGACAGTGTTGCAAAGAGTGCCCAGGTATGATACTGCTGCAGTAGGATAAGATATGTCATAGGCTGTGTTTGAGGGTACATAAAAGAGTTTTGAGTATTGAACGAGGTAGGTATTATGACCAAATTGTGAGTGTGGAGCATGATGTAGATAGGCCGAAGCCACTTTACTTATATTCCCAAATCACTAAACCCATATAAAGAGCCTAAATTAATGAATTAAAAGCTACTACACTGTATTATGATATAATTTCAGACCCCTTATGGTTTTTAATTTCTAATGGATCATTATCTTGAATGTTAACAAGGCCATTTGCTGACTACGCTTGGCCTATTTTTATATTATTAATTTTATTATATTCAACGATTTGCTATTGTTGCAGCGCATTTGTTTCCCTCTTCCCCCTTTTTTCCCCCATCCTTCTTTTTTCCCTTTCCTTCATTTTTTTATAAAAAAAAAAGGAGAAAAAAAAGCTTGCACTTCAAGAGAGTGACAATGTATGTTATATGTATGTTTTTTTTTCTTTCTTTACTTTTTGATAAATTAAGTAAATTATATTTTGTGAGTTACATGTTTAGGATAGGTGTAACTTATTAGTGCTGGTTCACACTACAGCGACTTGGGATCCGACTTGTCAGACCTCAAGTTGCCCCAAGTCGCTGGACATAAGAAATTCCATTGAAGTGAATGAGAGCCGTCTTAATGCACACTACTGAAGTTTCTCCGACTTCAGAAAAGGTTCCTGTACTACTTCAAGGCAACTTCTAGGCAACTTGTACCCATAGATTTCAATGGAAGTTGCCTCCAAGTCGGATCTCCATCTATATTGAAGCGACTTTACAGGAAAAAGAAAATAATTTACCCAGGTACTTCCCATGTTTACCCAGGCAACCCCCTCCCTCCCACAGAGCTGAATATTCTGTGATTGGCCAAAGCCAAAGTCGCCTATCCTGGAGGCAACTATAAGTCACGTCGTAAGTTGCGCAAAGTCCTGCTGAATCGCCTCCAAATCACCTTGCAAAGTCGCGATTTAAGTCGGGTTGCCCCTGCGTGAACTGAGCCTTATGCCGCGTACACGGAAAATGTGACCGTGTGTATGCTCCATCGGACTTTCCCAAAAGCAAAAGATTGAGAGCAGGTTCTCAATTTTTCGGTCGGAGAAAGTTTTGAACGGAAATTCCGATCGTTTGTATCAATTCCGACGCTCAAAATTCCTACGCATGCTCGGAAACAATTTGACGCATGTTCGGAAGCATTGAACTTCATTTTCTTGGCTCGTCGTAGTGTTGTATGTCACCGCGTTCTTGACGGTCGAAAGTTCAGTGAACTTTTGTGTGACCGTGTGTATGCAAGCCAAGTTTGAGCGGAATTCCATCAGTGAAAGGGACTCATCAAGAGTGCACGGCTATGCCCACCCTTTCCGCACAGCTCATCCATTCATAGAAGCCATACTACAGTGTCTATGAATGAAACAGCATCTATAAATGGAGGGGGTGGACCTTTTAATCATCCACCCATCCTTATTTCATAGAACATGTTTCAATCATAAAAACTGTAGCATGACTTCTATGAATGGAGGGGCTGGGCAGAAAGGGTGGGCTTAGTCAGGCACTTTGATGAGAACCAACCTCACGATTTGGGTGGTGTGGGATGTTTGGAGTGAAGGGTTGGAAGATAAATATTTCAAGGAATGCAGGAGCAAGGATCAGAAGGCACACATCGGATTAACAGTAAGCAATGTCAATTGGGTTGATTCTTATTTTTTAATTTTGACTAAACACCACATCTCAAATCAAATTAGCTTGTTCACATATCTAGATTTGTTTCAGGGTAAAGATGAATTGTTTACAGACCTCATAGATTATAATCCCTTAGGTCTCTAAATAATTCATCTTTACCCTGAAACAAATTCATCTTATTTGCTTGTTTATCATGCCCTGATTTGCGTGTTTGATATATGCTAAATCCACTTTTAAAAACTTACTGTATACTTTTTCTTATCTGTTTCCATTTATCAGTATGTTGGTACCAAGGGAAAGAATACAGTGAAGGTGCACGCTGGGTGCCTCCCACAGATCCATGTCTGCAATGCACGTGTAAAGTAAGTACACAAATGCACAACTGAAATTGGACTTCTGGCATTTCTGTCATTTATAGACCCCTTGTCTTTGTCTTTAGTTCTGTTTTCAGAATAATAGAAAACCTTTACCTGACAAGCATGGTGCATGTATATGTTATGCCCCGTACACATGGTCGGAAAAAGTCCGATCGGATTATGTTGTCGGAAAATCCGATCGTGTGTGGGCTCTAGCAGGATCTAAAATTTTCAGACAACAAAATCCTATCAGACTTTTTCCGATCGTGTGTAGAGAATTCCGACGCACAAGTGCAACGCATGCTCAGAAAAAATTTGGAGACAAAAGCTATTGGCTACTGGCCTCTACGTAGTCCCGTCGTACGTTTTGTACGTCACATTGTTCCGTACGATCAGATTTTCCGACAACTTTGTCCGACCGTGTGTGTAACACCAGTTTAGGACAAAATCCGTCAGAAAAAATCTGACGGATTTTGTGGTCGGAATGTCCGACCGTGTGTACGGGGCATAGCAGTTTCAAATTTCCTAGACAATGCTGCTCACAGTGGAGGGAAATTTTCAAAGCTGTGCATGCCAACGAATGAGCTTCTAGCCGCAGCTTGTTTAGTTAGATTTTGAAAATGAAAGACAGAAGTTGATTGGTTATCATGCACAGCTGCTCCAGTTCTGATAAATTCGCCTTAGTATGTTGGAAAATTGTATACTGTATGCTTGCAGGAGTCATTTTTCAGGTATCTTGTGCATGGGTTTCTTTGATGTGATGCTTTGTGCTTCCTTACAGTCAGGCACTGTACAATGTGAGCCTCCCACATGTCCCACTCTGCCATGTACACAACAAGTGACAGATCCTGGAGCATGCTGCCCTCGTTGTAGAGGTGAGTCTCCATGCAAGCCTGTTCCTTGCTTAATAGCTGCAAGTGCCATAGGACCAAATAGATAGAATGATTGTCTAGAGTTTCGAGTGCATTTGGTAGATTACAGTAAAAACGAATACCCACTTTAAATAATTTGGTAGGATCTGAAAGCAAAAGAAAACCTTTTATACGCATGATATGGCAAGTTGTTGACTATCAGTAACCTAATTCTAATACACACAACACATCCGATAAAAGTTTGAGACTGTTGTCCTTCCTGGCAGAGAAATCTCTCTGGGTTCTCATTGTTTTAGTTCATACACAACATGTGCAATTTTGTTGACTGACTATTCTATTGTGTAATTACAGGTCACCCACTGGATAGAACTAGACTGCTATCAGAATAGATTGGCAATTTTCCCTGCTCTCTTAGTCATAAGCTCTAGGTGTACTGACATAGAGTAAACAAACAGCCTCTTTGAATGTCCCACCCTTGGTAAAACTCATGTAGCCTGTCGATTGGAATGCAAGATGGGCTTCACAAGACAGTTGGCAAGCAGGGGCAGGGGGTATAAATCTGACCCTGTTTAGTTAACACATACACATAGACCTTTTAATTCTAACCCCACATTCTATACTGTTGAGACAATAGAAAAAGTTAATTCTGCAATTGACCCAAGTATATAGCATAACAATGATGTCACCAACTACAGATCCCTTTCTTTTCCCCCAAATATACATAAGCATGGACATCTAGTCCCAAAAAACATGCAGGAGCTGTAGGCCACAGTACTGTACTTATCTTTGCAGTATCTATGCAAAACAATTGGTAGTCATCTGACATATCCAACTCAATATATCAAGCTTTCTTCTGACTGTAATGACCTTCTGAAGTGTCCAGACATACTGATATTGCAAATATGTAATTGTGAGCACTTCAGCTTTATGGATACCTCACACCACCCAACAGTGGAGCTTCTACATTGTATGTAATACTATTTAAAAGGCATCCTTTCACTTCGACCACTACCATGCATTTAACACTTTTTTTTAAATCTACCACTTTTTTCTGTGACGCCTGCACAGCTTATGTTACACCGTTTTTACATTTGTTTTACAGGCTGTATTTACAATGGTCGGGAATATAAAGACCACAGCAACTGGCTCTCCAGTGTGGACCGCTGCATGGCATGCATGTGTGTGGATGGTGTCACTACCTGCTCCAAGTTGCAGTGTATCACTTCTTGTAGCAGTCACATAACATTGCCTGGAGAGTGCTGTCCTCTGTGTGCAGGTATATACAGTATATTATCACCTTCTCTGGGTTTACCTTATGTACCTATTACCTTATGTAGTATCTGAATGGTATTTCCTGCCTGAACTTTTCTCCTATCTAAATCTGTATCTGTGTTTCTTGCACATGTGAGCTATATTTTTGGTTTATTATCTGTCATTATCTTTTGATTTTTGGTAGTCTACATGCTCAAGCTGCCCTTTCCCCAGTATTTCCGCTCCATCTGTATATCATTTATATTATTTAGATGGTCCTACTGTATAACTTTACCTGCATTTCCTTTTAGACTGTGTAGTTAATAAAAAGGTGTATGTTCCTGGGGACAGTTTCCATCCTTCTGATGATCCATGTGAGATCTGCACATGTGAGGTAAGAGATTATAATTCTTGTATGTAACAAATACCTCTGAAAGAAAATGGTGCCCATAGTTATGGGTATATTATACCAATTAAGTTCCCATTCTCTGTATAGCGTTTACCAGATGGCCGCCAGTACAGACGTTGCAGCAGAAAGCAGTGCCCCAGCCTCGTGGATTGTCCCAAAAGTCAAATTTTGCCACCCACTTTTGGCCAGTGCTGTGCCAGCTGTGCCCGTGAGTTGTAAATTCTAATCATCTCTAAGTTGTTGAAGTAAAAAAAACATGAATTACGTGCATATTTAATTTACTCTGTTTTTAGAGGCTCTAAGCAACTGCACAGACTTACTGGTGGGAAGTGAGATACAGGCTATCAATGACCCCTGTTACACCTGCCAGTGCAAGGTACAAAAAATACATTCTAGAGCCTGATTATTCTATGTTTATGTCTTTTTTCCTAATTTTTGTATTTTATGGTTTTGTTTTAGGACCTAACATGGGTGTGTGAACATAGACCCTGCCCAGTTCTCAGCTGCCCTCGTTCAGAACAGATCACACCGCCTGGTTCATGTTGCCCAGTATGCACTGGTGAGACTTATTTTAGTGAGACTAAGACAGGGAAGGAGTGCATGTTCACCAAAAGGAAAAAGTCAATCCTGCTTTTTTTAAATCTCTTGAATTTTTGACCCACATAACCTAAACCTTTGCATTACTAAAAATTGTATTATTGAAAACTGGACTGTATTAGAATGTAATGAAAACTTGGTTAGTTACTGTTAAATTCTGAAACTTTTACTATGTAAAAAAGTGCATGCGCTTATAACTAGATTCTACAACTTATATGGTGGTTGTAATAATATGGTGGCACAATGTAATAATTTGTAAATTGTCCATAGACCAATAAACCTTTTCCCAACAACTGTAGTGTAAACCACAAACAAACAAAAGATTTCTCAGCACACTTACCAGCGAGCCTGCAAAACAACCAAACTGACCCTGTCTAACAGTTTATGGTAAAAACAGAGGGTTTTATTTACACACATTTGCAAATATATGTATAAGCTGCAGTCCCTACATAAGGGGACCTTTGTATATACTGTGATCCTAACTCTAAAATTTACAGAGTCTCCATAGTAGGAGCACATCTAAAAATGGATAGATTAAGGGCAGGTATGGGCAGGTTTGAAGCCCTGCCCTCCTTAAAGGCACAGGATGTACGTGATGCCCAGCAAAAGCACAATGGCAGCAAAAGCATCCAGTGCATCCCTGTACCCAATTCAACCAGCTGTACTAAAAAGTGGTAACCACCCTAACCCATAACTGGCCTTTGCAGCAAGGTGTATGTGGAAAGGCAACTCACATCACAAACAAACAAAAGATTTCCCAGCACACTTACCAGCCAGCCCGCAAAACAAACTATTTACCCTGTCTAACAGTTTATGTTAAAAACAGAGGGTTTTGTAAGCTTACTATTTGTGAATGTGTGCAAACAAAATCCTTTGTTTTTAACGTAAACTGTTAGACAGGGTCAATTTGGTTGTTTTGCAGGCTGGCTGGTAAATATGCTGGGGAAATATTTTGTTTGTGTGTGATGTGCATTGCCCTTCCATGTACACCTTGCTGCAAAGGTTAGTTATAGGTTGGGGTGGTTGCCACTTTTTTGTACAACTATAGTGCAAAACCTTTTACAAGGCATTATTTTACTAACTTAGTGTCATCCCCATACAGAATGTTTGGTTGAGCTTGAAGGACGAAGGGTTTCAGATGGAGAGACTTGGGCAGACAGACAAAATCCATGTATCACCTGCACCTGTACAGTGAGTGGTGTTTATGTTGACATTTCATGCATATAGTATATATTGTAGATATCTTTATGCCGTGTACACATGACTGGACTTTTCAATGGACTGAATTCCATCAGACTTTTCGACTGACTTTTAATGGACTTTCGACGGACTTCCGTCGAATCGGACTTGTCTACATTACACCAAAGTGCGACGGATTTGACCGTGATGACGTACGACCGGACTAGAATAAGGAAGTTCATAGCCAATAGCTGCCCTAGCATCGGTCTTTGTCCGTTGGACTAGCATACAGACGAACAGATTTTTCGAGTCCGTCGGAATGATTTGAAACATGTTCTAAATCTAAAATCCGTCTGATTTTTTGACAGCAAAGGTCCGATAAAGCGCACACACGGTCGAATTGTCCGACGGATTCGTTCCGTCTGAACTTTGCTGTTGAAAAGTCCAGCCGTGTGTACATGGCATAACAAAAACCTGCATAAAGCTGTTCTAATAACGATGTATGGTATGAAGCGTGCTTTTGTTTTTTGTTACTGTTTTTGTGTAGAAAATGTCAAACTTCCTGATCTCATCTTATCTTGAAAATAATTAGTTAGAAAGGAGCTAATGATTTATTGGTAGCTAACATGTTGATGTGCAGACAGCAGAATGTAAGGAAGGCAAATTGCACCAGCTAGCATCTCATAGGAAGGCAAATGTCATCAGTTAACATCTCCTGGCCTTCTGTGTACTGTAAAGTATGATGTAGCATTGACAAAGTATCCTTTCTTGTATGATTTTGTAAACATAGCATAAACTATTTAAAGGAAACTTTGTAAGAATGAAATATGAGGGCTGCTACTTCTCATTTCCTTCTGAAAACACTTGTCTGACTGTTAGGCGGACCCACTGAAGTTAATATTATCTGACCAGGAACAAGTTTGTAGATTTAAATAATCAGAAGTTCTTATATCGATTCTTGTTTTAGGTCAGTGACTCAAAGAACTGAAGCTAATATGGTCAGCAAGACAGTCAGGCAGCCAGGCTTTTCACAGAGAGGAGAGGGTGATAGCCTTCATGTTTCTCTCATGACAAATGTCCTTTAAAGGTTCAGTCTTCTGAAACTCGTCATGGGCGGATGCTGCTGCATGAATTATCAACTGGCTGAATATCACTCGGGGACCTCAGAAGCAAAATTTCCCCTTTGATGTTCCAAGGTCTACTCCTACCTAACATGGAGTATTACTCTTCCGGCTGCATTCTTTGTAGTAGACAATAAATTAAGCATTCAGCAGTGAGATCACTTGGAAATACAGTGGCAGATAGCAGATAGGCAGAGCTTAGAAGACATCTTCAAAGATCTCCCCACAAGAATCTTTGAGCAAAATAAAACAATTGTTAATAGTTCATCCCAATGGTAACTATCATATACAGAGAGATTGATTTGGGTAGATTTGCCCTTTTAAAGAACCTATAAATGGTCAAAAAGCTATATTTTGCATGTGTGCTACTCTTATGCTAGGTTCTTATCTATATGTGTCCACTCTTGTTGTTTTTTTTTCATCTGTCTTTTAACATGCGTTGTACACTCCACACGGATGTGAACGGCCTAATTGGATTCAATGCATTTTTATGACACGTGTTTTTGTGTGTTCCAAAATGCACATAAAAAGGCAAAGGTTGTAACCAGGCCTTAGGCCTCATACACTTTGACTTTGGTTTGCTATGCCTAGAGTAAAATCCCTGGTGCTATACTGAATGCAAAACTTATACACCCATAAAATACAGTATATGTGCAGATAAACACTGATGCATAGAAACATTGGCATTTACACGACTATGGCCAGGTACAGCCATTCATTTGTATGACAGGCTGTATGCTCCAGCTGTGGCTCCCCACAGCACCGGGAGTCTTATGTTAGGCAAATAAAATGCGTGAAAACTTCCACGTTCTTGAGGCCTTACTGTTCTATTTCTTTTCATACTTGAATGGTAAGCCTTTCCTCAGAGGGTGTACCTTGGCTCTGTGGGAACTGTTAAATGAACAAATGTTCATACAATTTTTTTTGCAAAAGTTATATGATTGTAGTGAGGCTATCCCTCTAGAAATGATTGATTCCCTTAGTGAACAGTCGCATTTATGGGCAAAATTTGAGGAATATCTGTCTATAATATCTACATTAGTTGTTGAAATACTTTGTTTTTCACAGCTGGGGCATGTTGACTGCCAGATACAAGAGTGCCGTCCTATACAGTGCCAGCAAGGTGAACAAAAAGTGCGGACACCTGGAACTTGCTGCCATGTTTGTCAGGGTGAGTAGGCTGTTTTAGTCAATCTTTCATAGGACTTTAATAATGGACTACGGCATTTATCTCTGTTCTTAATGGTAGTCATTAAAAATATAATGGTACGCAGCACTAGAAATATAGTATTAAAAATAAAAGTTCATAATGTTTGTAATAAGGTCCTTATTCAGGGGAAAGAGCTGGAATCACCCACAGGGTAGACAGAAATACAAATTAGGTGAGTACGGACTTATGCTCCACCGAACATCAACACACCAGGCCTCTTACCAAAAAGAATGGAGCACTTAATCACAGGTGGTCAAACAGGCATGATAAATCCACAGAGACACGAAACCATTAATGGAGATCACAGATGGCTGGGTCTTGTAGTCTCACCAAATAATCAGAGGTGCATGCATAAAATATAAAAGAAGGAACTCCTCATAGTGTAGTTTTATAAAACCAGAGTATATTTATTTAAAGAAAAATCCAGGGTACTCACATTTCATCAAATAAAAACGAGCATGTACAGAAAGCAGCGGACTGTATAAGCAGCATTTGTTTCCAAACACAAAGATGGCTGCGGTCAAAACATTACATCGTTGTGACGTCAAAACTCCACCCAATGTGTCAGGCCCCTATATTTTATGCATGCACCTCTGATTATTTGGTGAGACTACAAGAGCCAGCCACCTGCGATCTCTATTAATGGTTTTGTGGCTCTGTGGATTTATCATGCCTGTTTGGCCACCTGTGATTAAGTGGTTCATTCTTTTGGTAAGAGGCCTGGTGTGTTGATGTTCGGTAAAGGGTAAGTTCTTATTCACCTAATTTGTATTTCTGTCTACACTGTGGGTGAGTCCAGCTTTTTGATCTGATGGTACAAAGTATATCCACACGCTGCAAACTCGTACCCTCACTGCGCCAACTATTCCAAAAATTACAAAAATAATAATAAATGTGTATATATATGTGAATATTATATACAATAAATCAGTGAAATTACCCTAGCTGCCACTTTAAATATATAAAACCAGATTTGTGTTAAGATTAAACTCAAACGTGAAATGTGAAATGTTTGAAAGAAATCAAGTAGCGCTGAAAACTATATGTAAAATAAAGGTATATGAAGCGATCTGTCCAATGCTGATCAATCTTCAAAATACTCCTTTGTAAACTTCCACCACACCAAAGTGTCTCGTGATCCCTCTCCCAATAGATCCGCACTCACCAGATGGTGTTGCCCGCCACTCTTGTGGTTGGCAAAAACGCTGTTTAACCACACCTGGGTTAGTGATCCAATTGATCCAAGGCTTTAAACATCCATATGTGAAAATAAAACATAAACAGTGCTCCACATAGCGTGATTCTGTTTGTAACACTATTTATTCAAACAAATCTTGCACACACCCTTCAATGATTAAACTCACATGTTCCAAATGATAAACCAGCAAAAACACAGAAAAAAATGTTCCACAGCACACTGCATCTATGGAAAACTTGGCGGTTCGCACAAATGGTCGTATGGGATACCAAAATGTACTATTTCAGAGCTCACCCACTCCTTTAAACGCTGCCCAGGATACAGTCTGCGATAGAATGGATTCTGAATGGCAAACAGCAGGAGCGATGAAATAGAGCCGATCTCTGAGAGCACCAAACTTTATCAAAAGAATTTCAAAGTCCGTGTGGCCACGCCCCTGACATGTTTCGTCATGCGACTTCTTCCTAAGGGATTTAGTTTTGCAATATTTTGTATATTTCACATATAGTTTTCAGCGCTACTTTCTTTCAAACATTTCACATTTCACGTTTGAGTTTAATCTTAACACAAACCGAGTCCAGCTTTTTCCCTGGAATAAGGACCTTACTACAAACATTATGGACTTTTATTTGTAATACTATATTTCTAGCGCTGCGTACCATTACATTTTTTATGTTTCTTATTGTCACCATACAATTTATGTCAGCTGCTTCATTACCGTTACTAGCCCAGTGATTAATCTTGAATTTATTGTTTGTTTAATGGTAGTCATTGTCAGTAAAACAGAAAGTGAGAGGAAATCCAAAATGTTACACTTGTCACCAGAACAAGAGGTAAACGGTAAATTTTCCAATGAGGAGACCTGTTCTGGAGACTGCTGTCTCAAACTGAAAGTTTCTATTCTTTGTAGAGATTTTCTCTCACTTTCGGTTGTGTTTCCAGGACAGGGAGTGAAGGAAGATCTCCCCAACAGGAAACTGACAGCAAATAATGAAAAAAACAGCTTTTAACACATCCACATTCTATCCAAAACTAAAAAAAAGTTTGGACTATACACTTAAAAAAAACATGACATACAGAGGCTGTCATTGATTTTCTCTGTTTGAAAATGCTAGATGCCTGCCTGTTATGTGGGCCATTTGGCTACAGTTCTCTTTGGGTCACTGACCAGGGACAAGGATCAGGTTTTCTAAATTAAATCTGAATTCACTTGCTACATGCTTGCTCTGGGCCCAGGATTCAGAAAATTCTACAGCCAGAATAGCCAGGAAACTAGGATTGTAAGAAGGAGGTCAGCAAAAGAAACGTCTACATTTCTCTTGTGGAAGGTGTTCTTTATAATCCTTTTGGCTAGCTGTTTGGATGGCTTCATTGGTATCAGTGACAAACAATATAACATACATCTTTCTCTTTGCAGCTTCAGCTGTATCCTGTCTGTATCAAGGCCAGAGGTACTTATCTAATGAGCATTGGCAGGTGAATGAGTGTACAACCTGTACATGTGTTTCCGGAGAGGTGCACTGCCACAGTGAGAGGTGTCCACAAGTATCCTGTACTGCTGTGAGTTACAATAAATGATATCTTATGTTTTCTATAATGTCAGATCGACTTGCTACAGAGATGTAAAGCTACTCCTCATACAATATTTATTTTTTGATGATTATTTAGCAAGCCTTTATTCAAATTAGATCTAAACCCAATCTGTAAAAACTTGTATAATCATTACCGTATAAATATGATTTCAAATCATTTTCCATTTTTTTAAGTATACAGCTTTCCTTAAAATATGTGCTGATCCTGCCACGAAGATCCTTGTTCAGGCACTTCCTTTAATAGAGTTATAATGGTTTGTACACATGTCTCTGAGTTGCTCTCCGTTGTTGTCACCCTATCACATGCATTCTTGGTGGAGACTCAAGGAGGGGGTTGGATTTACTAAAACTGGAGAGGGCAAAAATTTAGTGCAGCTCTGCCTAGAAACCAATCAGATTCTAGGTTTGAGCCTAGTTTCACACTGAAGGAGGGTATTAAATTGTGCGAGTTTAGCTGAATTTGCACAATTTCAAACCTGCATTTCAGTCTGACTTCGGGATTGATTTCAGAGACATCTGTGCGGGTTCCTGCACAGATGTATATTGAGATCGCCCCTGAAGTCACCAAAAGTAGTGCAGGCACTACCTCCGGGAATCAGTTTGGCACCACAAAGTCGGCGTTGCACCGATGTGGATGGTTCCATTGCCAGCAATAGGTGGGGATTTGACATGCAACATTTTTACATACATGTCAAAATGGCCCAATGTGAACGTGGGCTTTCTGTCAAAGCTTAATTGAACAAGCTGAAGTTAGAAGCTGATTGGCTACCATGCACAGCTGCACCAGATTCTGAGTGCTTCAGTTTTAGTAAATCTTCCCAAAAGTGTCTGTTCCCACACTCAATACACAGTTGTCACCACAGATGTTGTATGCACATTGACAGGAAGAGGCAGCACTGAGATGTAAAAAAGGATGAAAAAAATTTAAAAGACAATTGTTTATTATACACAGTGCTTTGGTAAAATAAATGTCATCCAATTAGATCTAAATCTACATAAAATATACTGTATGTAGATGGGTTCTTGGTTACAAAGGACATATACTGGAATTACACACAAAAAATATATGTGCATATAGACAGTGAAATATTCAGTACATTTTGTGTTTTATTCCCAGGGACAGTAATAAAATATTATTTTAGCAGAAAATGTGAAGCCTGGTTGACGGCTGTGTATTTTCATCAGTATATATCAGGTGTTATTCTGCTTTTTTCAGGATGAGACCCCAGCTCTGATCCCTGGCATGTGCTGTCCACACTGCATACCTCGCCCAGCCACCTGCATTGCATTTGGAGATCCACATTATAGGACCTTTGATGGTAAAATGTACCATTTCCAAGGCAGCTGTACCTATGTCTTCAGTGAAGACTGTGAAGGAGGAGACTTCAGGTGAGGGTCCTTCAAATCAAGAGCAGAGCAAGTGTTAAGCCCCATACACACGGTCGGACAATCCGCGGACCAGGTCGGTGGGATCCTGTCCGTCATACTTTGTCTGATGTTGGTTTTGCGTACACACGGTCGGACAAAGTTGTCGGAAAATCCGATCATTCTGAACGTGGTGACGTTTGTTGCCTACGACGGGACTACGTAGAGGCTAGTAGCCAATAGCTTTGGTCTTGTAATGTGATCTGAGCATGCGTAGCACTTTGTCCGGTCGGACAACCGTACACACGATCGGATTTGGTGTGATCGGACCGTGTTGTCGGCAAATCTTTCCAGCAGGAGATAAGACTTTGTCCGTCGGACAATCCGACGTACACTGTCCGATGGTGCATACACACGGTCTGATTTTTCAACAACATTGTCCGATCGGACAGAATCCATGAAAAAGTCCGACCGTGTGTATGGGGCTTTAGAGGAAGACTGGTTTGTATGAGCAGTCTGTTTCTGCCACTGCCTTATAACATTATAAGATATTTATAATGCATTATGTGTTTATTGCTTGAGAAGACCTTTGCAATTCTTTTGATTCGTTTTAGTATTCATGTGACAAATGATGACCGTGGACAACGCGGAGTATCGTGGACAAAGGAAGTGACTGTGTTGATTGGGGATGCTGTGGTCCAGCTCCTGCAGGACTGGGTAGTCGTGGTGAGTAGGGCATCTGTATTCATGTCTCTGCCATCTTAAATGGGAAATCTAGATAAAATAGCAACAAAATTGATTTAAAAGGTTTATTCAGTTTACTTTATAAAGAACATAAATGTATTGTTTTATGCAACAAGTGTAATTACCTGCATTTTTCTTAATATTAGCCTTCTTTAATTTCATGTATAATGTACAAAAGAGCTTAGACAAGGATTGAAAATGCCAGTGGTAAAACTCCAGGCTCTGCAGCACTGTACAGTTGCTGACAGTAAACATGCTGACAGGAGGAGAAAACAGTACGATTACGTTTCATTATTGTAGTGCTTCTGGTGGGATTCATTATTTTCTATTTGTTGTGGTGGTCACTGGTATAAAAAGTGATGGTAGATACTGAATTTTTGAGGGACAGGAAATGAGGGAAGATTTTCAAATGGGAACACCTGTTCTGGTGACAGCTGCCTAAATGGGGTTTTCCTTTTGGTTTTCAGAGAATTCCTTTAAAAGGTAATGTCTCCTCTTACCTTTTCTTCTGTGAACAACTCTAAAACTAGATTCCCCTCATTATTTCTATATTGGTGACAGCAGTCATCTGTACCAACATAATGGTGTCCCGAAAGAGGACCCAGAAATAATAAAAATTTGACAAAAGGTGTTAGCCTTCCACGTGTCATTCAGATCTAAGAGAGACTACAGGCCCGTACACACAGTCAGAAAATCTGAAGATAAACTTCGTCCAATGAACGATTTGCCGATTTTCTGATCATTGGTATGCTACTTTTGACAGCAGATTACGAATTTTCGGCAGACAAAAATTGGATGTGCAGGCTTGAAAATTTTTGTCTGATGTGACCACAACATCCGATTTTCTTTTCATTAGTACGGTTTTCTGCCAAAAAAAAAACTAGACTAGGCATGCTCAGAAATTAAAGAACACATACAAAACAATTCAACACATTACGTCACTTCTGATGTTAAATTCTGTCGTCAGAAAATTTTCTGATGGTGAGTACCCTCTTCACTTTCGATTTGAGACTAGCATCAAACAAAAAACTGACGAAAATTCGTCCAATAATCTGAAAAGGTTTAAGAGACGCTACATAAAGCAGAGAGCTAGAAGAGTATAATCTATCATTTTAATTTTGTAACATCATAAAGCTAAATATATTTCCATTGTGTTTGTATTTCTAGGTATAGATGAAAATTACATTAGTCAGCATTACCTGAATATTTTATTCTGTCACTTTACAACTATTTTCCTTTACAGGTAGATTACCAGACTGTAGAGCTTCCATACTTGAAAGAACCGTATATATACATTGAGAGGAAGACAAACACTATTCTGCTGAACAGTAACATTGGAGTTAAGGTATTTGCTTGGATATCTGTTATTAGGAGTATTATTGTATGCACATTGATGGCATATCTATTGTATTTGAGATAGACAAAATATGATTTTGTGCGCCTTTGTAATCCTTTTCTCTGAGGGGGACACAGATTGATGATAATAAGCAACCTAGGATTATACGGCTGCCTTCAGGAGAAATGGGTACTATTCACCTAGAAAACTGAAGGCCTGCCCACTTGATGCTATAACTTCTCCCACCTGACACCTGCTCACTTGTAGTAAGCTAACCAAAGAGAAAACTATAGCATATGAGAGGTGGGAGCTGTGTCCCTTAATGGATTCCAGAGATTTTACGGTGAGTACCAAAAAAATCCTGCTTAGTGTATTGTCCTTTGAGGGACACAGCTGGATGATAATAAGCAATCTAGGGATGTCCAAAAGCAGTTCATTCTGAGGGGCAGGCATACAAAACAAACATGGATGAACGAGCCCAGCAAGGAAAAAGCAAAACAGATGGAAATCAAAGGCATTTAGAAGTACTTCCACTTTTGCAGCCACATTGGGATAACATCTACTTTATATGTATTACATGTTCCACCTCATATGCAGCATAACTTAGAAAAAGAGTATTTAAAATTCTTCTCTCCACCAATATAGCTCACTGAAAAAGTATGTGAGGAGACTCATAGTCTCACACCAGTGAAAATAAGTCTTCCACATTCAATAAAACATCTTGTGGGAAGTAGATTTACGAGTTCTATGCATGGTCAGGACCACTGAATCTGATTTAACCCTGTCTCTTAGAACTTGGGTTTCAGCAGCCAGGCCATCAAAGGCAGGGAACAGGAAGCAAAGTGTAAGATCAGACCCTAGGATAACAGATATGGCCTATCTGGTAGCAGTCACAAAGCATCCATTAACAGTTGAAATAGGATGGAGTACCACACTTTCTGATAATAAATCTGGAGCTATGCAAATTACTGGAATGCCCACAGCCTTTATCCTTCAAAGTAGTTAAGGTTGTAAGGTAAAGAGGTAGTGCTGCGCTGTATAATAAAGCTGTAGAGACTAAGGTATATTAAATAGGTATGCACACAAGTAAGTGCTGATTATGCAGAAGATAGAGGATGGTGTGAATTTTTGTGCATAAATCACAGAAAATCGCATAAACGTGACATAGCTTAAAATTGCATAAAATCGCATGAAATCGCATAAAACATCATATTCAAAGGATAAATCCGTGAGAGGTGTGCAGAGGTGTATCAAGTGAGAATGATGTGGGTAAATCACATAAAATCATATAAAATGACATCTCTTAAAATTGCATAGAAAAGCATAAAAATCGCATAAAGTTGCATCAAGCGTGAATCTGTGATGGGCGTGCATAGAGTGCTGCGGTCAAGTACAAGTGGTTAAAAAATATGACACATATAATAGTCGCAATAAAAATTGCATCGGTGCATAAAACCAACTAGGTGGATAAGAATGTGTAAAAGGTAAGCATAGTCAAAAAAAATTGAATACAATCAGTAAATAAGTAATGCAAAAGTGCAAGAACAGTCCGTGGGGGTGAGCCCTTTCCTAGTGTGGGCAAAGTGTGGTTTGCTATGGCGCTGGTGACAAATCCTGGTGGGGTATAACGGTATCGGTGCTGGTGGTTATTGTGACCAGTAGCTGCAGGTGGTTCCTGATCTTCCGTGGAATATAGTAATGGATGTACCCTTACCTTACCGCTGTAAGGTAACAGCGTGTATATGTGTTAGCTGGTTCTCAATGGGGCTTCTGTGTCCTATGGCGGGCGGCTCCCTTTGAATCCAGGTGTTTGGGCGTCTCTTTTACTGGGGTGTACGCTCTAGTTCAGTGTATGTGTCTCGCAAAAATGGATAAGGAGAGGAAGGGTCTCGATAGTGTAGTACGTTTTTAAAAGGTTTTATTCAATACAAGTAAATACAGTAAACTCACATTTATGTTGCTCAAAATTGCATGGGATAAACGAGCATCGAGCTCGTACCTCGCTTCCGGTATCTAGTGTCCCTTTACGCGTATTCGTCACTGTCACATGACTTCTTCAGAGGTGGTTACTAGATGCCAGAAGTGTCCTTTTATTTGCTGTTAATTGGTATTGCCGGTGGCCATTTTGTTGTGGTCATTTCCGCCGGAAGTGTCTCGGCGGATATTTTTTTTTTTTTTTTTTTTGTGTCTGGTCGCCGGAAACGGCCCGGCGGCCATTTTAATGGAAGTCTGTAATGTAAACATCCGTTCTACGGCCAAGAGTATTCTCTGGTCACCGGAAGTGGTTCGGTTGTTTTGCTAGGGAGAAGTATATTCATACAGTGGAGGCTAGCTGCAGATTAACGGCATACATAATATAGTTAAGGTTGTAGCTTCAGTGAAGGAAAGACATAAATCAGGGAGTACTGATCCCATATTTCCATCAGTGCATCCTCTGCATATGCTGTTGAGTCCTGCATCCTGAAGACAAATCTGTCCCAACATCCCCCAAGGCAGACATATGTCCTGGATAGCCTAAAGTAATGATGGATGAATTGCTTAAATCTGTAGGATGTTGACTGAAAGCTATGAATCTTCATTAGACCAGCAACCCAGAGCAGACTGAAGGTTCAGAACAATGCCCTGAGCCAAAAGACTGGAATTCATCTTGACACTCTTTCAATTTAAGGGAAACAATAAAAACTTACCCTCCAACAATGCCAGGAACAGAATCCACCATAACAGAGATATCTTGGTTTGAGGATGCAACAAGATCTTCTTTTCAAGAGAAAGACTGTATGTGCCCCACACCATCACAGTTCTGAAGTAAATATTTGCAAATGGGACTGCTTCAAAAGTGGATTCCATCAATCTTAGCATTGGCATACTGCTCTGCAGGGAAGACCGACATTGCAATTGAAGTTGCTGAACATGATTCTTCAACTTTGTCAACTTTTTGTGAGACAAAAATGCCTTAGCAATGAAGGGTGTCCAGGAAAAGACTCATATACTCCAAGCAATATGCGAGAATCAGCAATAACTCTAAAAGTTCAGAATTACTTCGAAGTCCTCAAGAATCCACACTGATCCAAACCAATTTAATTAGAATATCTCCATATGCAACTTTTGAGGAGGCGCATTGAGAGCTTTAAAGTCCAAGATGGGAGGAATTCCTACTTTGGATTTTGCAACTGCAAACAGGTTTGAACAAAAACTTTTGGTTCCGGGAATGGAAATCTATAACCCCCAGGACAGCAATCCTTGAATGGTAAAAAAAGTTTTGTCCGACATTTCTGAGACATGGGAAGATGTGACGCAAGGAATCAAGGTGGAGGAAGATGGTGAAATGTTACTTTTAATTTTTATTATCACCAAGCTGTGTTTCAATGGATGATAGAGAAATATTTATTTTATTTGTAATGTTCTGCCAGTCTGCCACCTTGTTTTAATTGTTCTGCTTTTCCACTGTTTTCATACCCTCCAGGTACAATGGAATGGACGATCCCATCTTGAGGTCAGTGTCCCAGGAACATATCGTGATCATCTATGTGGGCTTTGTGGAAATTTCAACAATTATCCTCAAGATGATTTCCGTGATCGAAGGGGTCAGATCCTTCTGTCTGAGGCCGCCTTTGGAAACAGTTGGAAGGTGATTAAAATTCTGCAGTGTGACGAGTAGCATTCTCTAGTTATTAATTTCTAAGGCTCTTTATCTCTTTACAGTTTTGTATATTTTGAAAGCCTCTATAATATGTAGTTATACTGTTATGATGATCTGCATAGCTGTATGCTGAATTACATTTCTGCTCAGTTTTATGATTTAAATGTTTTTACACAGGTACAAAGCAGTAACGACTCCTCCAGTGGGTGCTGGGATGGGCAAGATGTGGACCCCTGTAAACAGGCTGGATATCGTGCTAGGAAAGAAGCCAATGGTCGTTGCAAATTACTAAAGTCCAGTGTGTTTGAGCCATGTCACAGAGTAGTTCCACCAGAGATGTTCTTTGCTTCATGTGTCTATGATCTGTGTGCATGCGGAGCAGGAGATGAGTGTCTGTGTGATGCTCTGGAAGCATACGCATCAGAGTGCAGGGAGGCTGGAGTTGTGTTGCAGTGGAGGTCTCCAGCACTATGTGGTATGTTATCTGTTGAATCTTATCTTGGTAATATATTTTTGTAAAAATTGTGCAGTTGTGAAGAAAAAATAATTTGTGTCTTATTTTTAATTCTGCATTATTTTATTAAGGATTTTTACAACATATAAACATCCTAGAGGACTTAATTTAAAGTGGTTATTAAGCCACTCTAACATCGTTATATTATCCACGCTGTCTCCTAATCATGTGTCCCCCTATGTGTGTGCTTTATAAAAAATTATACCTAATTTCAGAGTGCCGTTCGATGCTCACGTGATTGGCTGTCTCTCTGCTCCCCGAGTCTGACAGCTGCAGTGAGCAGGACCGAGATTCCCCCACTGATGTCGGGAGGGAAGGAGGAGAGAGCTGGCTGGTCACATAAGCACTGAGTGTTGCTCTGAAATGAGGTATATACTGCATTTAAAAAAAAAAATCACACACACAGGGGGACACAGGATTAGGAGACAGCGCTGATAGTATAAAGATGTAGATGTTATTCCAGCAGCAGGTATAGTAAAGTATAGTTTTATTTTAAATTTAAAAACAATTTTCAAAACATTTTTTACTCAGAACTTCCTTTAACATACCTAATGCAAAGCTTTTAAATTTTTTATGTTAAGAAAAGGGGTAAAGATGTGCCAATCAGGGTTGGATTAAAGAGGAAGTAAAATCCCATGGTTTGTTTGTACCTATAGGTAAGCCTATAATAAGGTTTACCTATAGGTACTGTAAATATCTAAGCTTGCACTGTTTAGGAGATATTTACTGTATACCCCACCAATTACATCATCGGCGCATGCGCCGTTTGCGTTAACTGGCGGCTCCCGTGTGTATGCGCGAGAGTGACGTCATTACGGCTCTGGCCACTTATAGCATCGGAGCTCGCAAACCCAGAAGAAACATCGGAAAGATGTCAGCAGTGTTGCGGGCGCCGCTGCGGGGACTTTATTCTAAGGTAAGTATTTCATAATGAGCTAGTATGCAATGCATATTAGCTCATTATGCCTTTGTCTTACAGGTTGGTTTATTTTTTTTTTGGGGGGGGGGGGGTTACAACCTCTTTAAGTGAGCAAGGCAAGTGGCATAGATATCAGAGCCAAATTGCCTAGACAAACGCTGTTTTTATTGAGTTTTTAAAGTTTCATACATCATACTACTACACTTTGTAATTTGTGCCTATTGACCAAACCGCTTTCAGGCCTGTGTCGATGGACTCTGGGCTTTTGTCCATGACATCAGTTTGACATTGGTTTGATATGCTTCTGAGATCATATAGAATCAATTCTTGTTTAGTGCCGGATTACTGACTTTATTGATGCAGTTATGGAATGCAGTTTGTTTACATGGGATCCATACCATGGTCCGAAAATATCTACAACTGCAAGTGTAAGCTCCAGATGCCTTTTTGCAGAGAAACATAGTTGATGGTCTTCAAATAGTGAAAATGCTTATATTTTTTTTAGATGAAGATGTATCATATCTGTAGTGTGATGTCTTATTTACTGTTGATTTTTTTTTCTTACAGCTGTTGGCTGTCCACATGACAGAGGTTATGTGTTCGATGAATGTGGCCCTCCCTGTCCCAAGACATGTTTCAATAAAGATGTTCCCCTTGGAGTCCTGGAGTCTCACTGTTTTAAGCCATGTGTTCCTGGCTGTCAATGTCCAGCTGGGCTGGTAGAACATGAATCTCACTGCATCCCACCAGAGTCATGCCCAAAGATTATTCATGGAAACCTCTGAATTTATAGAACATTTACACTTCCAGCATGAACATGTATGTGTGAAAGAAGTGTTTTAATCTGCTTGGTGAATACACAAGCTTTCCTTTCCTGCACAGTAAAATGTGTAATTCACATGTTTTCATCGTCACAGTTATGACCTAAAATATGAAATATGTCTCATGCTTTTCTTTTGTTTTTCAAAGTGCATTTGATGTTCAGCTTCCCCTTTCAGCGGCATAGCCACCTAATTAGCCATCAACAATTACTGAAATGTTTATAGTGGGAAACATGGAGGAGATACCAGTAGTGATAAAGACTTTCAACCAAAAGAACATTTATTCTCCATACATTTCTGAATGAAAATGTTTCAGTAAAACAGCATTGTTTGTGACTGATTACATTATCAGAACACACTATCTTATACTGTACAAAAAATAAACCAAATTGAGAACATATCTAAATTACCTTGCAGTCAAGTTTACCTAAATGGATGACTCATGAACTAAATATTAAAACGCACTGCATTTATTATACACAATTTTCTTTTGCCCCCATCTATTTATCTGTTTAGACTTGTTTCATATGCTGGGACATTAGCGGCTGCTGACATAGGAAATGTACTTTGATTCATAAATGTAGGTGAATATGTAAATAAACATAGGTGAATGGATTTTTTTTCTGGACAGTTGAAATAATAATACAGTTATAAAGAGGCTGGCACAAAATAATAACATTCTCCCATCAAATAACCGGTAGGGGAATTCTCTTGAATTATGGTTGGATATATGAGAAGGCCTGGCAAGCCTGGTCTTCTTATATGGTTGGATATATGAGAAGGCCTGGCAAGCCTGGCCTTCTCATATGGTTGGATATATAAGAAGGCCTGGCAAGCCTGGCCTTCTCATATGGTTGGATATATGAGAAGGCCTGGCAAGCCTGGCCTTCTCATATGGTTGGATATATGAGAAGGCCTGGCAAGCCTGGCCTTCTCATATGGTTGGATTCATGAGAAGGCCTGGCAAGCCTGGCCTTCTCATATGGTTGGATTCATGAGAAGGCCTGGCAAGCCTGGGCTTAGTGTAGTGAGGGTCTTTTGGCCTGCCCAAAAAATCTGGACTGAGGTACTGCCTCGTGTCTTCACAGTAGTGGGCCATGACCATTTATGCTACAGTCTATTATAAACTGCCAAAAGTAGGGCAAACAGTTGTGTACTACTGACTGCAAAAAGAGTAAACCACTTTACATGATTACTGCAACCAACCATATGGTCTTTTTTCCATTACTATCCTAACCATAGAAAATTGTCTTGAAAAGGGCACAGTTGTGGTGGCCACAGAAAACATTTTCCCTGTTTTTAACTCTTCTATTTATACGTCGTAAAATATAATACATATCAGGATACTTACTGAAACAGCTGAAGGTTTGAGAAATAAATTACATTTGCGTCAATGTCTTGTACCACTTATTTCCTTGTGTTGATATTTGTGGAATGTGCTGAACATTTGTGGCGCTTTGATTGGATACAAATGTGGATTTAGGTACAGTTAATTTATTACCCTGTGTATCCACTCCAAACATAAAGTGCCCCTAGATGACAATTTAAGCAGCAGCCATATTACTAGATTAGAAAACTGAAATATTTCTCAGTTTAGCTCCTGTCCACACTGGCTGGCTTAACTCAGGTTGTGACCAAGCTGTGATCTGCTCCCAGGTCAACCATAGTCACCTACTGACCACATTTCATTTTTTAGTCTAGTTCTCCTAATTTTGATTATTACTCATCATCACTGGTGTCTTTTTGGGACTAAGCTGTAATAAAACCAGTGTCTTCTAAAAATGAATTAGTAGAATTAACATGCAATACTCATCACATTGAAAAAAATTAAGACTACAAAGATTATGTAAATATAATAGAAATATTAGGTTTCTTTAAATGATGCAAAGTGGAAATAAAAACACTCAGATTTCATTATTTGCCTAAATTGACAATGCACTGAAATCTGTGGACTAATGCACTTTGCGCATAATGCAATGAAATATGTTACATTTTTTATTTATTTTCTGTTGCTGCACTGGATTCTCCCAGCTGACTATATACAGTAAATCTAGTTACCATGCTCTGTGCCTTAGATAGCACATACACTCTCACATTATTTGTGGCCTTGTCACCTCAAACTGGCACACAGACCTACTGCCTTAAACCTTTGGAGTTAGCACATGTATTTCCAATCCTCTGTGAGGTGCTGATGGACTTGGAGTTGTTGCTCATGCTCACTCACTAATAGAGATTACTTTTGTGAAAACCACTGTTTTTTTTTATACTTATAGATTGTCGTATTTATATATCCTTCTTCTTTTTTAAGACTTTGTATTCAAAAGATAATGACATTTGTATTTATTGTTACATATTCAAAAATAATAAAGATGGTTTTAGTTCTGTTTAACAAGTGCTGTATTCGTTTTAATTTATTCCTAAAAGTTGTGCATATTTACACTTAAAATGTCATTGCTTGCATCGATGGACAAGGGCATAACTACAGCTGCATTAGGGGTGCATATGTGGTGCAGGGTTTTTTTTTTTTTTTTTTTTTTTTTTTTTTTTTTTTTTTTTTTTTTTTTTTTTTTTTTTTTTTTTTTTTTTTTTTTTTTTTTTTTTTTTTTTTTTTTTTTTTTTTTTTTTTTTTTTTTTTTTTTTTTTTTTTTTTTTTTTTTTTTTTTTTTTTTTTTTTTTTTTTTTTTTTTTTTTTTTTTTTTTTTTTTTTTTTTTTTTTTTTTTTTTTTTTTTTTTTTTTTTTTTTTTTTTTTTTTTTTTTTTTTTTTTTTTTTTTTTTTTTTTTTTTTTTTTTTTTTTTTTTTTTTTTTTTTTTTTTTTTTTTTTTTTTTTTTTTTTTTTTTTTTTTTTTTTTTTTTTTTTTTTTTTTTTTTTTTTTTTTTTTTTTTTTTTTTTTTTTTTTTTTTTTTTTTTTTTTTTTTTTTTTTTTTTTTTTTTTTTTTTTTTTTTTTTTTTTTTTTTTTTTTTTTTTTTTTTTTTTTTTTTTTTTTTTTTTTTTTTTTTTTTTTTTTTTTTTTTTTTTTTTTTTTTTTTTTTTTTTTTTTTTTTTTTTTTTTTTTTTTTTTTTTTTTTTTTTTTTTTTTTTTTTTTTTTTTTTTTTTTTTTTTTTTTTTTTTTTTTTTTTTTTTTTTTTTTTTTTTTTTTTTTTTTTTTTTTTTTTTTTTTTTTTTTTTTTTTTTTTTTTTTTTTTTTTTTTTTTTTTTTTTTTTTTTTTTTTTTTTTTTTTTTTTTTTTTTTTTTTTTTTTTTTTTTTTTTTTTTTTTTTTTTTTTTTTTTTTTTTTTTTTTTTTTTTTTTTTTTTTTTTTTTTTTTTTTTTTTTTTTTTTTTTTTTTTTTTTTTTTTTTTTTTTTTTTTTTTTTTTTTTTTTTTTTTTTTTTTTTTTTTTTTTTTTTTTTTTTTTTTTTTTTTTTTTTTTTTTTTTTTTTTTTTTTTTTTTTTTTTTTTTTTTTTTTTTTTTTTTTTTTTTTTTTTTTTTTTTTTTTTTTTTTTTTTTTTTTTTTTTTTTTTTTTTTTTTTTTTTTTTTTTTTTTTTTTTTTTTTTTTTTTTTTTTTTTTTTTTTTTTTTTTTTTTTTTTTTTTTTTTTTTTTTTTTTTTTTTTTTTTTTTTTTTTTTTTTTTTTTTTTTTTTTTTTTTTTTTTTTTTTTTTTTTTTTTTTTTTTTTTTTTTTTTTTTTTTTTTTTTTTTTTTTTTTTTTTTTTTTTTTTTTTTTTTTTTTTTTTTTTTTTTTTTTTTTTTTTTTTTTTTTTTTTTTTTTTTTTTTTTTTTTTTTTTTTTTTTTTTTTTTTTTTTTTTTTTTTTTTTTTTTTTTTTTTTTTTTTTTTTTTTTTTTTTTTTTTTTTTTTTTTTTTTTTTTTTTTTTTTTTTTTTTTTTTTTTTTTTTTTTTTTTTTTTTTTTTTTTTTTTTTTTTTTTTTTTTTTTTTTTTTTTTTTTTTTTTTTTTTTTTTTTTTTTTTTTTTTTTTTTTTTTTTTTTTTTTTTTTTTTTTTTTTTTTTTTTTTTTTTTTTTTTTTTTTTTTTTTTTTTTTTTTTTTTTTTTTTTTTTTTTTTTTTTTTTTTTTTTTTTTTTTTTTTTTTTTTTTTTTTTTTTTTTTTTTTTTTTTTTTTTTTTTTTTTTTTTTTTTTTTTTTTTTTTTTTTTTTTTTTTTTTTTTTTTTTTTTTTTTTTTTTTTTTTTTTTTTTTTTTTTTTTTTTTTTTTTTTTTTTTTTTTTTTTTTTTTTTTTTTTTTTTTTTTTTTTTTTTTTTTTTTTTTTTTTTTTTTTTTTTTTTTTTTTTTTTTTTTTTTTTTTTTTTTTTTTTTTTTTTTTTTTTTTTTTTTTTTTTTTTTTTTTTTTTTTTTTTTTTTTTTTTTTTTTTTTTTTTTTTTTTTTTTTTTTTTTTTTTTTTTTTTTTTTTTTTTTTTTTTTTTTTTTTTTTTTTTTTTTTTTTTTTTTTTTTTTTTTTTTTTTTTTTTTTTTTTTTTTTTTTTTTTTTTTTTTTTTTTTTTTTTTTTTTTTTTTTTTTTTTTTTTTTTTTTTTTTTTTTTTTTTTTTTTTTTTTTTTTTTTTTTTTTTTTTTTTTTTTTTTTTTTTTTTTTTTTTTTTTTTTTTTTTTTTTTTTTTTTTTTTTTTTTTTTTTTTTTTTTTTTTTTTTTTTTTTTTTTTTTTTTTTTTTTTTTTTTTTTTTTTTTTTTTTTTTTTTTTTTTTTTTTTTTTTTTTTTTTTTTTTTTTTTTTTTTTTTTTTTTTTTTTTTTTTTTTTTTTTTTTTTTTTTTTTTTTTTTTTTTTTTTTTTTTTTTTTTTTTTTTTTTTTTTTTTTTTTTTTTTTTTTTTTTTTTTTTTTTTTTTTTTTTTTTTTTTTTTTTTTTTTTTTTTTTTTTTTTTTTTTTTTTTTTTTTTTTTTTTTTTTTTTTTTTTTTTTTTTTTTTTTTTTTTTTTTTTTTTTTTTTTTTTTTTTTTTTTTTTTTTTTTTTTTTTTTTTTTTTTTTTTTTTTTTTTTTTTTTTTTTTTTTTTTTTTTTTTTTTTTTTTTTTTTTTTTTTTTTTTTTTTTTTTTTTTTTTTTTTTTTTTTTTTTTTTTTTTTTTTTTTTTTTTTTTTTTTTTTTTTTTTTTTTTTTTTTTTTTTTTTTTTTTTTTTTTTTTTTTTTTTTTTTTTTTTTTTTTTTTTTTTTTTTTTTTTTTTTTTTTTTTTTTTTTTTTTTTTTTTTTTTTTTTTTTTTTTTTTTTTTTTTTTTTTTTTTTTTTTTTTTTTTTTTTTTTTTTTTTTTTTTTTTTTTTTTTTTTTTTTTTTTTTTTTTTTTTTTTTTTTTTTTTTTTTTTTTTTTTTTTTTTTTTTTTTTTTTTTTTTTTTTTTTTTTTTTTTTTTTTTTTTTTTTTTTTTTTTTTTTTTTTTTTTTTTTTTTTTTTTTTTTTTTTTTTTTTTTTTTTTTTTTTTTTTTTTTTTTTTTTTTTTTTTTTTTTTTTTTTTTTTTTTTTTTTTTTTTTTTTTTTTTTTTTTTTTTTTTTTTTTTTTTTTTTTTTTTTTTTTTTTTTTTTTTTTTTTTTTTTTTTTTTTTTTTTTTTTTTTTTTTTTTTTTTTTTTTTTTTTTTTTTTTTTTTTTTTTTTTTTTTTTTTTTTTTTTTTTTTTTTTTTTTTTTTTTTTTTTTTTTTTTTTTTTTTTTTTTTTTTTTTTTTTTTTTTTTTTTTTTTTTTTTTTTTTTTTTTTTTTTTTTTTTTTTTTTTTTTTTTTTTTTTTTTTTTTTTTTTTTTTTTTTTTTTTTTTTTTTTTTTTTTTTTTTTTTTTTTTTTTTTTTTTTTTTTTTTTTTTTTTTTTTTTTTTTTTTTTTTTTTTTTTTTTTTTTTTTTTTTTTTTTTTTTTTTTTTTTTTTTTTTTTTTTTTTTTTTTTTTTTTTTTTTTTTTTTTTTTTTTTTTTTTTTTTTTTTTTTTTTTTTTTTTTTTTTTTTTTTTTTTTTTTTTTTTTTTTTTTTTTTTTTTTTTTTTTTTTTTTTTTTTTTTTTTTTTTTTTTTTTTTTTTTTTTTTTTTTTTTTTTTTTTTTTTTTTTTTTTTTTTTTTTTTTTTTTTTTTTTTTTTTTTTTTTTTTTTTTTTTTTTTTTTTTTTTTTTTTTTTTTTTTTTTTTTTTTTTTTTTTTTTTTTTTTTTTTTTTTTTTTTTTTTTTTTTTTTTTTTTTTTTTTTTTTTTTTTTTTTTTTTTTTTTTTTTTTTTTTTTTTTTTTTTTTTTTTTTTTTTTTTTTTTTTTTTTTTTTTTTTTTTTTTTTTTTTTTTTTTTTTTTTTTTTTTTTTTTTTTTTTTTTTTTTTTTTTTTTTTTTTTTTTTTTTTTTTTTTTTTTTTTTTTTTTTTTTTTTTTTTTTTTTTTTTTTTTTTTTTTTTTTTTTTTTTTTTTTTTTTTTTTTTTTTTTTTTTTTTTTTTTTTTTTTTTTTTTTTTTTTTTTTTTTTTTTTTTTTTTTTTTTTTTTTTTTTTTTTTTTTTTTTTTTTTTTTTTTTTTTTTTTTTTTTTTTTTTTTTTTTTTTTTTTTTTTTTTTTTTTTTTTTTTTTTTTTTTTTTTTTTTTTTTTTTTTTTTTTTTTTTTTTTTTTTTTTTTTTTTTTTTTTTTTTTTTTTTTTTTTTTTTTTTTTTTTTTTTTTTTTTTTTTTTTTTTTTTTTTTTTTTTTTTTTTTTTTTTTTTTTTTTTTTTTTTTTTTTTTTTTTTTTTTTTTTTTTTTTTTTTTTTTTTTTTTTTTTTTTTTTTTTTTTTTTTTTTTTTTTTTTTTTTTTTTTTTTTTTTTTTTTTTTTTTTTTTTTTTTTTTTTTTTTTTTTTTTTTTTTTTTTTTTTTTTTTTTTTTTTTTTTTTTTTTTTTTTTTTTTTTTTTTTTTTTTTTTTTTTTTTTTTTTTTTTTTTTTTTTTTTTTTTTTTTTTTTTTTTTTTTTTTTTTTTTTTTTTTTTTTTTTTTTTTTTTTTTTTTTTTTTTTTTTTTTTTTTTTTTTTTTTTTTTTTTTTTTTTTTTTTTTTTTTTTTTTTTTTTTTTTTTTTTTTTTTTTTTTTTTTTTTTTTTTTTTTTTTTTTTTTTTTTTTTTTTTTTTTTTTTTTTTTTTTTTTTTTTTTTTTTTTTTTTTTTTTTTTTTTTTTTTTTTTTTTTTTTTTTTTTTTTTTTTTTTTTTTTTTTTTTTTTTTTTTTTTTTTTTTTTTTTTTTTTTTTTTTTTTTTTTTTTTTTTTTTTTTTTTTTTTTTTTTTTTTTTTTTTTTTTTTTTTTTTTTTTTTTTTTTTTTTTTTTTTTTTTTTTTTTTTTTTTTTTTTTTTTTTTTTTTTTTTTTTTTTTTTTTTTTTTTTTTTTTTTTTTTTTTTTTTTTTTTTTTTTTTTTTTTTTTTTTTTTTTTTTTTTTTTTTTTTTTTTTTTTTTTTTTTTTTTTTTTTTTTTTTTTTTTTTTTTTTTTTTTTTTTTTTTTTTTTTTTTTTTTTTTTTTTTTTTTTTTTTTTTTTTTTTTTTTTTTTTTTTTTTTTTTTTTTTTTTTTTTTTTTTTTTTTTTTTTTTTTTTTTTTTTTTTTTTTTTTTTTTTTTTTTTTTTTTTTTTTTTTTTTTTTTTTTTTTTTTTTTTTTTTTTTTTTTTTTTTTTTTTTTTTTTTTTTTTTTTTTTTTTTTTTTTTTTTTTTTTTTTTTTTTTTTTTTTTTTTTTTTTTTTTTTTTTTTTTTTTTTTTTTTTTTTTTTTTTTTTTTTTTTTTTTTTTTTTTTTTTTTTTTTTTTTTTTTTTTTTTTTTTTTTTTTTTTTTTTTTTTTTTTTTTTTTTTTTTTTTTTTTTTTTTTTTTTTTTTTTTTTTTTTTTTTTTTTTTTTTTTTTTTTTTTTTTTTTTTTTTTTTTTTTTTTTTTTTTTTTTTTTTTTTTTTTTTTTTTTTTTTTTTTTTTTTTTTTTTTTTTTTTTTTTTTTTTTTTTTTTTTTTTTTTTTTTTTTTTTTTTTTTTTTTTTTTTTTTTTTTTTTTTTTTTTTTTTTTTTTTTTTTTTTTTTTTTTTTTTTTTTTTTTTTTTTTTTTTTTTTTTTTTTTTTTTTTTTTTTTTTTTTTTTTTTTTTTTTTTTTTTTTTTTTTTTTTTTTTTTTTTTTTTTTTTTTTTTTTTTTTTTTTTTTTTTTTTTTTTTTTTTTTTTTTTTTTTTTTTTTTTTTTTTTTTTTTTTTTTTTTTTTTTTTTTTTTTTTTTTTTTTTTTTTTTTTTTTTTTTTTTGTTGCAACTTTTTATCTCGCACGGTATTTGCGCAGCAATTTCCTGTTAGCCCAATTTTTTTGCATAATGTGAAAGATGAAGATACGCCGAGTAAATAGATACCCAACATGTCATGCTTCAAAATTGCATGCGCTTGTGGAATGGCGTCAAACTTTGGTATTTAAAAATCCCCATAGTCGACGCTTTAACATTTTTTACTGGTTACATATTTTGAGTTACAGAGGAGGTCTAGGGCTATATTTATTGCTCTCGCTCTAACGTTCGCGGCGATACCTCACATGTGTGGTTTGAACACCGTTTTCATATGTGGGTGGGACTTACGTATGCGTTCGCTTCTGCGTACGAGCTCGCGGGGACAGGGCGCTTTACATTTTTTTTTCTTTTTATTGTTAATTTTACTTTATTTTTTTAGTTCAACACCTTTAAGAAAAAAAAAAATTTTTGATTACTTTTATTCCTATTACAAGGAATGTAAACATCCCTTGTAATAGGAATATGACACGATCGGACCTATTTACAGTGAGATATGGGGTCAATAAGACCCCACATCTCACCTCTAGGCTGGGAGCCTAAAATAAAAAAATAAAAAAACAATCACCGCTTCCCAGCCGCGGTGCCGCCGTTATTTGAATGCAGAGGCCGGGCGTGACGTCATAACATTGCGCCCGGCCTCCGAACGATCATATAGACTCCGGCGACCATCTGGTCCGCCGGAAATCTTTATGATCATCATCCGGGGGCCGGCGGATCCTGTGTCTGACTCACCGATGGAAGCGGTGAGTCGGTAGAAGCACCGGAGGGCGGCGGGAGGGGGGGCGTCCCCTCCCGCCGCCCGTAAGAACGATCAAGCGGCGGAACAGCCGCTATGATCATTCTTTTGGTGCAGGGAATCGCCGGCTGAAAGCGGCAATATCTGAATGATGTCTGTAGCTACAGGCATCATTCAGATATACCCCTGAGAACAAAAAGACGTCATATGACGTATACTGGGTCTCAGGTGGTTAAGACCTGCTTCCTGATTGACCGGGAGGAGAAGCGACCGGATTGGCCGGTATGAGAAGCAGGGGGGAAGCCACAGAGGAGGAGAAGCAGGGGGAAACCAGCTGAAGCCACCAGCACACTGGATGGGGTAAGTAGTGCGGGACGATCAGCCGAGAAACGGGGGGCGGTTCTGAGGTTTGTTTGCCTCTCCCCCCCCAAAATTGAAGCACCAGCTGCCACTGATTACAGCCCTAGCAGCACACAGTGTGGTCTAACTACAGTCATAGCAGCAGACACAGTGGTGTAACTAACTATGCCCAAAGCAGCACAGAGCTTTGTGTAACAACAGCCTTAGCAGCATACACATACACGACAGCACACACACAGTGGTGGATCTACAGCCATAGCTGTACCCCCAGTGGGGTATTTAAGTATTGCCTGGAGATGGGCTTTAAAGTGACTTTACACTGAATTTATTTATGTTTTTATACAAAGTGATCACCTTCTCCCACCCCTTAATCTGCTTATTTTCTAGTTCAGCTAATCTTTACTCATAGATTAGATCCTCAGTATTCCTTCTTAATTTAGTGCCATTCTATGCAACTTTCAGCATTATCCTATTTTGCAAACTGGTGGCCAAATCAACCTCCATATTCAAGATGAAGTATTAATTATGCTTTTTAGGGGGGCAAGATGTCTTTCTCTCTCTTGCGCTTGAGTCTGTGGGGCTAATTTACTAAAGGAAAAAATACTATTCACTTTGCAAGGGAAGTTGCACTTTGAAATTAATTTGCCTCAGAGATTAATAAATGAGGCGAAGCTCTGCTGACTTCCATCATCCAATTGCATGCAAAAAAATGCGATTTTATATTTTCATTGCATTTAATTGGGTATTCTTTAAAAAGTGAAACTTCACCACATTCATTAAGCCAGCCTTTCTCAACCAGGGTTCCTCCAGAGGTTTCTTGAGAAACAAACAAAAACAAAAAAAGACATAAAAGCCTGACTGAGCTCAACCTCAATTGTACACACTGTGTGCTGTATCCATAAATAGGTGTAACAAGACCCAGCGATCTGACATATGTATAGAAATCAGCTTTATTAACCGGTTCCCGACCGGCGCACGACGATGTACGTCGGCAGAATGGCACGGACAGGCATAAGGGCGTACAGGTACATCCCTTTAAGAATGCCGCCACGCCATTGCGTGCACGCGCGCCAGTCGGGACCCCCGTGAGTCCGGTTGCGGGGATACCCACGATCGTCTCACGGGAAGGCTGAACGGGGAGATGCCGAAGTAAACAGCATCTCCCTGTTCTGCCTAGCAACAAGTGACACTGATCCATGATCCCTGTGATTGGAGCAGAGATCAGTGTTCACTAACACACAGCCACGCCCCCCACAGTTAGTAACACGCCCCTAGGAACACCTAACCCCTACACTGCCACCCCCGGTTAACCCCTTCACTGCCAGTGTCATTTACACAGGAATCAGTGCATTTAAATAGCACTGATTGCTGTATAAATTACAATGGTCCCAAAAATGTCCGCCATAATGTCGCAGTCACAATAAAAATCGTTGCTCGCCGCCATTACTAGGAAAAAAAAATTATTAGTAAAAATGCCATAAAACTATCCCCTATTTTGTGCTTTGTACTTTTGCGCAAACCAATCAATAATCACTTATAGTGTTTTTTTTTTACCAAAAATATGTAGAAGAATACGTATCGGCCTAAACTGAGGAAAAATTTTTTTTTTATATATATTTTTGGGGGATATTTATTATAGCAAAAAGTAAAAAAGAATGTGTTTTTTTCTAAATTGTCGCACTTTTTTGGTTTGTAGCGCAAAAAATAAAAACCGCAGCGATGATCAAATACCACCAAAAAAAAGCTCTATTTGTGGGGGAAAAAAGACGTAAATTTTGTTTGGGAGCCATGTCGCACGACCGCGCAATTGTCAGTTAAAGCGATGCAGTGCCGAATCGTAAAAAGTGGTCTGGTCTTAAGCCAGCAAAATGTTCTGGTCTGAAAGTGGTTAAACATAAAATATCAAAATGGGTCAAAACCCACTATCTCATAAAAACATAATTGGCCAATTATTTGAAAATATACATAACCATGGCAGCTGCAGGGAAGTTGCAGGGAAATACAGCTTCCCTGCAGCTGCTATGGTTATGTGTACTGTATTTTTAAATAATTGTCCAATTATTATGTTTTTATAAACTGCTGGGGCAAATTCCCTTTCAAAGTTAACAGCCTATTTGGATTTAGTAAATCAACTCCTATGTCTTTTTTCTCCTTCAATAAGCTAATTAGATATTGAGTGTGAGTTTCAAACATGTTACATTTTCCTTCAACATAATATTGAGAAAAAAAGGAAATTTTTGAAATCATAGGTTGGACAATTGTACTGAAATGAATGTGGTGCTTTTTTTAAAAGCAGTTTCAAATTTGTGAGCCTTGTATTGGAGTAATAGGTGTTGTATAGGTGTAGAATAGAAAATATGGTACAACAATATCATATCTGCCTTACAGTACAATTAATGAATGTTGTGAGACTTTAAAAGTAGATTCCCCATAAGTCATATTGTATTATCAACCTCTATTTTGCAGCAATACCAACGATAAATAAGTGAATTCAGTATAGTATAAATAGAAAAAAGATAGTGACACGGAGAGAGGAGGTTTCAACTGTGATAGAGAGGTGTTGTGGTCAAGGTTTCAGGAATGGGGTTGATAGATTCATTCCTGCAGGACCGAGTCTATGCATTTTTAATACAATAAAATATCTTCCCCGCTGTGGAAACTGCAAATTGCATTGGCATTAAATCTATGATCCACCCATACACCCAAATCCTTCTCAGTCATTGATTTACATTCTCACTCTAGACCTGCCTTATTGAACTAGGATTCATTCAGAGGATGCTGTAGGTTCCTTGCCCAATGAGCCTCTCTTTTTTATTTATAACCAATTACCTTTTTTGTCTGCATGTAAGGGTAGTATTCTCCTCATAGTAGCCACTGACCACCATTCTTTTTGTCTGTGTGTAAAGGTGGCATTCTTCTCACTGACTCTCAATTCCCCCAGGGTGAAAAAAGCTGAGAAAGTGCATAATGCTACATTAATAAACCACAGTTACCATGTAGTTTCTCAATCAACCAGTGCAATTACAAACCAGTTTGTTAGAGACATCTTGCAAGCCTGCAAGGACTATATGTCACTTAATACAAATTATCAGTGGCCGCTACTAGAGTCCTTATCAGTAATTTGGAAAGAGAGATGAACCACTGGGCCAGCTGCTGTTTTTTTAAGAACTATAAAATCTTGGAAGCCTACTATGACACCATTAATAACTGACAACTATGGCAGACTCTGGTCATTTCAAAATATGTACAGTTTTTATAGCATTTTTTTTGCTTATTGGACTGTGATGACGTGATCAAAGTTTATACTAGATGCTCTTAAAATATATCAAATGCAGAAGCTTTATTAAATACTATAATCATTTTCAGTGCCCATGTTGTGCATACAGTGAATAATTTGATAATTTCCTGTCACTGGCGACACTTTAAAGTGGTTGTAAACCCTGTACTACCACTTTTACCTACAGGTAAGCCTATAATAAGGCTTACCTGTAGGTATTGTGAATATCTCCTAAATTTGCACCATTTATAAGATATTCACTGTATCCGCATGTGCCGACATCATCACGCACGGGATTGGCGACTTTGTGGCTAAGTCCAATGACAGCGCCGGATCCCGCAAACCTGGAAATAACTCTGGGAGACATGTCGCTGGTCACAGTGGTGTACAGGGACCTGAACAACAGCTTTGATATAAAGTAAGTATTTCACATTATGCCCTTGTCTTGCAGGTTGTTGTTTTTTTTTGGAGACTTTACAACCACTTTAACAATGACAGACGTGAACAAATTCAACTTACATTATCTAGTGAAGTTGTTCCCTCCCTTCCACTATCTAAGTTTTTTGCAGTTACCACGTGAGTAAGGATCTGTTCTCAAAGCTAACAAACCAGGATAAGGATCCTTTAATAGAAAGTGATAGTTATTTTTAGTCCAAAGAGATTTAAAATGTACTGTCACATGACTGAATAAAAATATGCTTATCATTGTGTTAAAGCTTTCCAAATCGAGCCTATAGAGGGTGGGTTTTACTGGTCTAAAAGGAAGAATTTAACCACTTGCGGACCGCCCACCATACATATACTGCGGCAGTGCGGCCGCTCTGTGCCAGATCACATACCTAATACCTGATCTGGCCCGGGCCGCGCCCCCGGCGACCCGCTCCCCCTCATATCACACACAGCAGGAGCTCAGCAGCGGGTACCAAAGACTCGATGTCTGCCAGCACCCACCGATTAGACAGGACACAGGCAGAACAGTAATCTGCCTATGTAAGCAAAGCACTTTGCCGTTCTTGTAGAAGTGAAGGTTTTAATCCTGTGTTCCTGTAAAGCAGGAACATGGATCAATGCCTTCCCCTAGTGAAATCACCTCCCACACAGTGAGAAAGCACAGGCTATGCACACAATTAAACCCTTTGATCACCCCTGATGTTAACCCCTTCCCAGCCAGTGTCAGTAAAGTGACAGTGCATATTTTTTTTTAGCACTGATCACTGTATTAGTGTCACTGGTCCCCAAAAAGTGTCATCTAGTGTCCAAATGTTAGCCACAATATCGCAGTCCTGCTATAATTTTCTGACCGCTGCCATTACTAGTAAAAACTAAAAAAATTAAAATATCCCATAGTTTGTAGATGCTATTACTTTTCCACAACTTTTTTTGCAACTTTTTTTCGTTTATTGAAATTTTTTTTTACCAAAAATATGTAGCAGAATACATTCATTGGCCTAAATTGATGAAGAAATTAGATTTTTTTACATTTTGTATAGGGTATGTTTTATAGCAGAAGGTAAAAAATATTGTTTTTGTTTTTTTCAGAATTGTCAGTCTGTTTTTGTTTATAGTGCAAAAAAAACCACAGATGTCGTCTATGTAGCGAGCCCACAAGACCACTTCTGGTCTTGGCTGGGCATAGACGACATCCTCCTCCCATTTGGCCATGAAGAGGTTCGCCAAACTGGGGGCATATTTAGCCCCCATGGCGACTCCCTTATCCTGCCGGTAGAATCTGCCGTCAAACCAAAAAAAGTTGTGACTCGCGGCAAATTCTAAAAGTTCCATGATATAATTGATCTGTACATCGGCTAACTTAGACTTCTGATGTAAATAAAAAGAAACAGCCTCTAATCCCAATTGATGGGGGATGATGGTGTAAAGAGAGGTAACATCAGCTGTTACCAACCACATGGGAAGAGGATGTCGTCTATGCCCAGCCAAGACCAGAAGTGGTCTTGTGGGCTCGCTACATAGACGACATCCTCCTCCTTTGGAATGGTGGCGAGTCTGAACTTGCCAACTTCATGCTCCATCTTAATTCCAATCAGAGAGGAATACACCTCAGCTATGAGGCTAGCATGGAGACTATACACTTTCTTGATCTCTCCATCACAGTAGGTCAGGATCAGTTCATCACTTCCACTTATTTTAAACCTACAGACCGTAACGCGTTTATTCCAAAGGATAGTTGCCATCACTCCTCTTGGTTAAGGTCTGTACCAAAGAGCCAATATTTGAGGCTTAAACGTAATTGCACGGATCGTGATACCTTTCTCATACAATCTGACGTTCTCACTGAAAGATTTTTGGCCAAAGGTTATGACCCCAATCTTCTCAGAGACACCCTCAACATGGTCGACATGATTGACAGAGATTCCCTGTTGATTGATCGGCCGTCAAGCCAGAGAGATGATACTCATCGGAATCCTTTTATCACTAATTATTCGTGCCAACACGCCAGAGTGAAGCACATAGTCAACAAACATTGGCATATTTTGAAGAGTGATAAAATACTAAACACTTTCCTCCCAGATAAGCCTCAAATTGTTTTTAGAGGAGCTCCCTCTCTAAAGGACAAATTGGCCCCAAATACTCTCAATCCCCCTAATACCAAGCTAAGTTTTTTCTCTGCACTTACAGGGTACTACCAATGTAGAAAATGTCAAGTTTGCTCTTTGAATAAATGCAGAACCAGAAGAACCACATCTTTTACATCTACCATCACTTCACATAGTCACGATATTGAACCGTTCATCACCTGTTCCACCATCGGTGTTGTCTATATGCTCCAATGTCCGTGCGGGCTGCAATATGTGGGCCGGACCAAGAGACCACTACAAGTACGTCTCAATGAGCATATAGGGAATATCCGTAGAGGCTTCACCAAACATTCGGTATCAAAGCATTACCTTAAAGTTCACAACAGAGACCCCAGTAACACGCTATTTCTAGGCATAGACAAGTTCCGACCACATTGGAGAGGTAGCGGTCTGGTAAACAGCATTTCCAAGATGGAAATGGCCTGGGTCCATAAGATTAAAAGTTACACCCCTTTTGGACTTAACATTGATGTAGATATTAATTGCTTCATTGACAACTCCTAGTGACCATGTTTCCCAGTGCCCATTGTGCTCCGTTCCAAAAGTATGAGGACCACAGTGTGCACCACATTCTACATCATGCCTCCATTAGGGAACAACTGTTGTCAATACCTTTAAAATACCTTTCGTGCTAGAAACTGTATTTACATTCATCTATATTCTATGTTTCTACTTTTGTTCATCTGTATTCTCACAATGTATAGATTATTTATGGGAGACCAGCTATTGGTGTGAATCCTCGACTGGCTGGATACAGTGTTGGAGTTGAACCAATTGGTCAACAATACATTATAGAATCTCCTAATACATATTGCATTATAATGCGCTCCGGGTTAGTTTGAAAGAATACCTATTGCCAATAGGCCCAGAGAATACTAAAAGACTTCCTAAATAACTCTCTTTTTTCTATTTTTGTTTACACACAAGTCTTCAAATTAGAAGTACTTTCTCTGAACAAAGAGAAAATTCACTTATTCATCTAACATTTTACACAATCTTCCATTGCACTAATTAGCTATGTTTTCATCCATCCAGATATATGCCATTTTAGTGCATGACGTCCACATTGCACATATCCTTTTGAGATCGTGCTTAATTTAGGTCTGTGATTGTGTTTCACTTTGACCTCTCACATTTTTAGTTTTATTGTTTAGGGATACATATTAAGGACAGTTGCCGATCATGGCCATGATGGCAGACGCCACTGCCTATGATTTGCCATATACGGATGTTCGGTGCATCTTTTAGTATCATAAGATGTGATGTGGTGTTTACCACAGCTTAGATGGCCGACACAGCATTTTTTCAACTCATCCACTATCATTGCAGGTTATGATGTGCTGTTTTACCACAGTTAAGATGGCCGACATAGCACTTTTCCAGTTTATCCCCTATCATTGCAGGTTACGATGTGCTGTATACCACAGTTAAGATGGCCGACACACTTCCTGGTCTATGATTCACATCGAGGCTTGGTCAGTTGGTTTACTATTTAATGCGGTGCGTCAGGACGCCGCCCGTGCCCCGTGACGACGTCCGCCTAGTGACGAAACGCGTAGGGAGGAGGAGCTACGTCCTGACGCTACCGCAACCTTTTCGTAGTCCCGGAACCACGGGCTGTATAGCGAGACCGGCCGGCTCGCCTTTTGTCCTGATTCAACTTTACACAATGTAAGTGTACATTGAGCTGTTTTATTTAATAAATTTTAAGAAGATTTTACACTATGTGAGCATTTTCGTCCTTTACCGGTACCTGTACGCTGCACACTGTTTGGCTTGAGCTGATCTCTATTGGATGACTTCACTACCGATTACTCCATCTACCAGCATCTGTTAAAGTCACAGAGTCCGGTGTATCCCTGGCTGGGGTTAAGAGCCATCTGCCCATACGGGTCCCCTGTAATAAGGGACCACGTACCTCTGGTAAGCAGACAAGTGTGTCCTAAGGTGGTGGTTTACTCACTCTGCAGTCTGCTGTGTAAAGTCACTTTGGAAACTTTTCCCTGGATATCCATCTTCCTTGAATGTCTCAATAGGACATTTGTTTGTTCGTGTTTGCCACATTATTACATTGAGACATTTCGCTCTATGTGGACTATTTACGCACAGCCTTGAGCTCAGCATCCAGTATCAATTTTGTGCTACTGGCTCGGCCTGTTGTTGATTAGTTTCCATTCATTATTTTCACCCACTCACGGTGTTTGTTTTATTTTTCTTTTCCACTTCCAGATTTCTGACGTAGTTTTATATATATCAGTGATCACTTGTTGTTTTTTGTGTATACACGTCACTAATGTAGATACACCTCTGTCAGGTGTTTACCATTATAGTTCATTTATTATTCATCGTTTGATAATATTCACACAAATAATTATCACTTCACTGGTGTTAAATATAGTAACTGTTTATTCTTGTAACTAGTTACATGTCATATGCATAACAAATTGTATACATTCACTTTTTAGCGCAGCTCTTTTTTCCTTTCACTGTATTTGATGTAGTATAACATTTTTTGAGCAGCAGCTTGGTTTTTTAGGGATAGCGCAATTTTCGACTTACAACATTTAAATATGGATGCAGGATCATACCATAAAAAAAACTATTATAGAGTTGGTGTAAAACCCACACTCGCTTTATTTAGTGCTAACCAGTTAACCACTGTGCTGCCACATGCATGCATCTATCTCCGTGGTGATAAACAGCCCTAAGTCCCTGGGATGCAAAAAGTTTACCAATGCAGATGTACTCTGGAAGTCCTGAGTGCCATTGACCAACCTGTTTCTGTTACCAAGTCTGGTTATGGCTGATTACTGTCATGCTGCTATAGGACCATCTCTAATTTTGGGACTTTTTGCTTGGTAAGAGGCTGCAATTGGTGCTGGTGTGGAATTCACCAGGCTGCTTCTTGTCCTTCCCCATGGAACACATATGGCAAGATTTGTAATAGTGGTGGAACCCTGCTACAGCTAAATACAACATTTATTTAGGCATTTACCTGTAGATGGTGGAATTACATCAGGTAGGAGTTCTGTTTCTTGATTTATTCTGTGATGTTTAACCACTTCCCTACCCGCCCATAGTCATATGACGCCCACAAGGTGGATCTCCCATCCTGGGTGGGCGTCATATGACGTCCTCTCCTTCCCGGCCACCTGGGGGGCGTGCGGCTTCGCTCGGGACCCGGTGCGAGTGCCCGGCGATGTCCGCTGGGCACCCGCGATTGCCCGTTAAAACAACGGGACCGTGCGGGACCGTGGAGCTGTGTGTGTAAACACACAGCTCCACGTACTGTCAGCGGGAGAGGAGACCGATCATGTGATCCCAGTACGGAGGATCACTGATCGGTCTCCTCTCCTTGTGAGTCCCCTCCCCCCACAGTTAGTCACTTCTATAGGAAACACATTAACCCCTGCAGCGCCCCCTAGTGTTAACCCCTTCCCTGCCAGTCACATTTACACAGTAATCAATGCAATTTTATAGCAACGATCGCTGTGTAAATGTGAATGGTTCCAAAAATGTGTCAAAAGTGTCCGAAGTGTCCGCCGCAATGTCGCAGTCACGAAAAAAAAATCGCAGATCGCCGCCATTACTAGTAAAAAAAAAATGCAATAAATCTATCCCCTATTTTGTAGACGCTATAACTTTTGCGCAAACCGATCAATATACGCTTATTGCGATTTTTTTTACCAAAAATATGTAGAAGAATACGTATCGGCCTAAACTGAGTAAAAAAATCGTTTTTTTTTTTTTTAAAAATGGGATATTTATTATAGCAAAAAGTAAAAATATTGTGCTTTTTTCAAAATTGTCGCTCTTCTTTTGTTTATAGCGCAAAAAATAAAAACCGCAGGGGCGATCAAATACCACCAAAAGAAAGCTCTATTTGTGGGAAAAAAAGGACGTCAATTTTGTTTGGGTGTAACGTCGCACGACCGCGCAATTGTTAGTTAAAGCGACGCAGTGCCGAATCGCAAAAAGTGCTCTGGTAAGGAAGGGTGTAAAATGGCCCGGTATTGAAGTGGTTATTGGTATGTGAGTGTAGAATAGTGGTGTTATGACATTTTTATTTATGATGCTGGTACACATATTACATTTTTGTGGTGAAAATTATGATCATTTGGAAATACTAAACAACACACAAAATTGTTACTCATTTTAAATATGCATCAGCAATGGTATTGTGTGTGGTATGTGAAGACAGCTGTGGGAGTTTTAGTTTAGATTTATGTGAGATGGAGAGCAACAAGTGCATTATATACCATTTATCAGATATCAAACAACTAAGTCTCTGAGCATGCTCAGTGTATCCAGAGATATGGCTTAAATGGCAAAGCGGCTGAGCATGCTCAGTGTAACAAAGGATATTTCACAAATAGCAAAGTCCCTGGGCGTACACAATGCACATGGCAGTATATATACACATATATATACTGCAGAGAATGCATATTGAATTTATATAGAAACCTAAAATATGTTAACAAAATATCTATATTTATATATAGATCTATATCTATAGAGAGAGAGAAAGAGAGTTTAATATCTGTTCCAAAAACATGAAAACGTTACAGATTACTAGCATTGTAAAAACAAAAAAGAATAAGAAGCAACATAAAAACCCAGCAATGACAATTTATTTTAGGAATTAACCACCCGGAAGGATTTACCCCAATTCCTGACCAGAGCATTTTTTGCGATTCTGTAGTGCGTCGCTTTAGCTGACAATTGTGGGGTTTTTATTTTTTCGCTATAAACAAAAAAAGAGCGACAATTTTGAAAAAAAAAAGCAATATTATTTACTTTTTGCTATAATAAATATCCCCCAAAAATATATATAAAAAAATGAATTTCTTCCACAGTTTAGGCTGATATGTATTCTACTACATATTTTTGGTAAAAAAAAAAATCGCAATAAGAGTAGATTGATTGGTTTGCACAAAAGTTATAGCGTCTACAAAATAGGGGATAGATTTATGGCATTTTTATTATTATTTTTTTTTTTACTAGTAATGTCGGCGATGTGCGATTTTTATCGGGACTCCAGCGTTATGGCCGACACAACGGACACTTTTGACACAATTTTGGGACCATTGTCATTTATACAGCGATCAGAGCTACAAGTAGCCACGGATTACTGTACTGTATAAATGACACTGGCAGGGAAGGGGTTAAACACTAGGGGGTGATCAAGGGGTTAAGTGTGTCCTAGGGAGTGATTCTAACTGTGGGGGGGGCTCACTACAACATGACAGAAATCACTACTTTTCAGTCTGGGCATGCTCAGTTGTGTCAGTACAGTGTTCTAAAAACAGGGGGAATTTACCTCTTCTCAGACTTTTAAGCATATTTCTGCTTTGAGAACAATATTTCACGAAATTTTAAAGCAAATCATCTCCAAACAATATACCACATGTTTAAGAGCCATTTAATCTATGAGATTAAGCTCTAAATATTATTTCCATGTGCAATTCCCATGCTTCTACCACCACTACTGATTTAGTCGGTCACTGATTTATGCGACCTATAGTGAATTTGATTTTGTGACTATTTATTCCCTGCGTGCTATAGTGAATACCTTTTCTGACTAGATTTAGTAGTTTTCTATGGATTTTAGTAATTTGTGACCATTTGTTACCCCATTTGCTGACTAGGTGCTATAATAAATAAACCCCATAGTGTGTACCCCACCTAAGACTATCTATTTTATTGTGCAGGCTGGCCCCTACTGTGCGCTAGCATTGGAGCCGGTGCCTTGCCTTGTTACAATGCTCAGCACTGTTTATTTTTATTTTATTTTTTATTTTATTGTTTATTCATCACAATGTACTGTGCCCTTACCTTGATTGGCATTAATCAGGTGCAGAACAATCCAGTCACTGCATCTAGTGTGAAACAAACCAAATACAGGAGGTTAGCACGAATGTGACCAAAAACAGCTTTGAGACTAATTCTAATTAACACAAAGACCTAATATATTGCTTTACTTACAAAGAAGTGTTTTGTTCTAATAAACCCACAAATGACTGCAGCGCCATATTTCCCCCCATCCCTTTTCTCTACAAATCGGCAGACTGAACTATTACGATTAGAAGCAATTTATAATGATCAATAAGGTTAAACTGTAATGCTCTGTATAGTGTGAGTATCAGGATGATGAAAGGGGATTCAGCATGTAAACAGATCCCCCAATGAATAATTCAGATGTACAATAAGGAAACTGATAGAAAGGATGTGGAGACAAAGATAGAGACAGAGTTGGACAGACACCAGGAGAAAGTAGGCTACAAACAAAGAGACGTAAGCTATAGGAAGAATTACGCCAAGGAACAAATGAAATGGAAGAAGCAGAGTGTCTGTGACAGCACATATCACAATGTCACACTAACTGCAAATGTGGAAAAACACTTCAATACGCAACCAAGATACAAAACATGCAGTGCCTTCAACAGGTAAGTACACGCTAAGTACAAGTAAGTACATGGCTATTGTATATTAGTTTGTATTAGTGCTCACATTACACCAATACCGTAAAGTATCTAATGTCTAGTTGTATATATGGTGGATGGTTCTATATGTTTACTATTGTATCTTGTAAATACTGTATATATATCATATACACTAGTGCAATTTATAGTACAAAAACACACACACACACACACTTTAACATATTATGAGAGCAACGGAAAGCAAAATTAACTCCCACACTACATTATCACCACTATAGTAACTCTAAGTTATTGACTCCAGTCCACTAGATAACACCTAAGCTGGGTACACACGGACTAAAATGCAGCCGGTTCAGCAAAGGCTGTGTGTAGCCCTCCCTGTTAGACACAAGCAGATCTGCTGGAAAACAATGTTCGATCAGTGCCTTGCAGCCACTTGGTCGCAGTGCTGATCAGTACATTCTGACCATAGGGAGTCTCCGCTGTCAGAATACAGTGTTCTGGCAGGGGATGATTGCTGCATCCACATTACTTGTACACAGTGGGGGAGATTTACTAAAACTGATGCACTCAGAGTCTGGTGCTGCTGTGCATGGTAGCCAATCAGCTTCTAACTTCAGCTTCTTCAATTAAGCTTTGACAATAAAACCTGCAAGCTGATTGGTTTCTATGTAGAGCTGCACCAGCTTTTTCCCCATGCAGTTTTAGTAAATAACCCCCCATGCTTACCCAACTTTATACAATATATTTTTTTTAAATCCTAAGAAATTGTGTTTTTTATTTTTTATTTTTATTGGACTTGATAGTTGTGCCTTTTGTCTAACTATGTCAATCTATTTTGTAATAAAGAGTATTGAAAAAACTATGCCAATCTAACATATTGCATAAATGTTTTAAACAAATAAAAAAATTTTGTGCAATAAACCAAAACGGATAAAAAAGATCAGGGAAAAACGTCCAGTAATTGTTTATTTACAGTTGAAACAGGAATTTAGAGCTAGTTGGTATCTGTGACTGTAACCTGTATTGTGCTGAGAAAACATGGAGGCTGCCATTGCTGACCTATAATTATGAGCAAACTGAGCAAAGTTCAGTTAGCTGTATGTTTGCTAAATAGTTAAAAAAATATCCCTGAACAAAGCACCCAAACCCCACTGAAGTCTATGGAGGTGAATCCTGTAATACATGTTATTGGTCTTTTTCAAGGTCAATTTGCAAGCTTTTTGTACAAACAGGGCACAGATAGCTGGACACTGTCATAAGAGACATATATCAATGTCATTTTTTTTATTTAAATTCCATTTAGCAGGCAGTGGCATTTTTATTAAACCTTCAAGGGCAATATTAAAATATACAATCCAACCTAAATGTTATTTGGCTTGGGGAATGCCTTAAATCTGCACATGAAGTGGTGTACCTGTACAATGTGCTTCTGCAAAAGTAACATTTAGAAAAAACAAAACAATTGCCACTAAATGACATTTCCCGAATGGCTTTGTTTTTTTGTTGTTGTAAAGAATGGCATACCAGACCCTTATTCTGAACCATACCAGGCCACATGCCCTTAAAGCAGGAGTAAACCCGTTGACGGCATAATGAAATACCTACCTTAGAACGAGGCCCCGACATCTAGCCTGATCCACGCAGAGGGAGCGGACATGTTCCCTTGGCGTGTCTTCCAGGTATCGCTGCTCCGGTGCTGTGAGTGGCCGGAGCCGCGATATCGTCACTCCTGCGCACGTGCGCGGGAGATTTCCTCCCGGCAGGGTCTGGCGGCAGGGTCTGGCGGCAGCCGGGCTTCCAGCCGAGAATCCCCTGTGCGCCGCTGTAGGGGAATACCTCCTAAACCATACAGGTTTAGGAGATATTTTTTTTACCTACAGGTAAGCCTTATTATAGGCTTACCTGTAGGTAAAAGTTCAAATTGTGACTATAGAACCGCTTTAACATGGGGAGAGTACCTTGCCAGGGGGCCCCCTCCAGCAAGACAAGGCATCTTGTCCCCCTGTTAAGTCTAATTCCCACATTCATGGGCCAGTGGATGTGGGGGTCTGCAGAAAGGGAACGGATCAGAATCTGGAAACCCCATTATGAATAAAGGGCTCCCAGTACACCGTTACTCTTTCACCAAAAAATAAATGAATAAACAAATAAACACGGTTAAAAACATTATTTTTTTAAATTAAGCAACCCCCCCCCAAAAAGAAAAATGTGTAACTCTATCATGAACCTCATCACCCAGTGATGTAGATCCACTGCCAATTACAACATTTGTTGATGTGGATCCATCATGCTGAATGACATCCTGCCAACACAAACATAACGACCCGCACACTACGTTAACAAGCCGGCTGGTTATGTGGTAGCAATATTATCACTAATTGAATGAGGTTAAGTGAGTGAACAGGTCAAATCTGGCTATTTATTTTTCCCATTTGGCAAACCTCAAGCAGCTAGAATTCAGTTTAATTCAGTTCATAATTAAAGGGCAACGCCACTTTCATGGGGTAAAAAAAAACAGCAAATAAAATAAAATGAATATAGCATATACAATTGCGACACAAGTCTTATTGTAATTGAATGTTATTAAAAATAAAATAAAAATAAATTACCTGTAAATATACTTTATATAGGAATCCTTTTTGCACATAGTTATTCATTGTATGTGTCTTTAAACAAAGGATCTCATGGATTCACCAGCACAACCAGCATGCTGCCGAGTTTCTTTGACAGAGATCTGCTCCCTATACCAAAGGCTATTCCAGACTCCTGCTGACATCAATTCTGTCCAGGCTGCTGTTGATCAGGTACAATGTTTGAAGATTACCTTAAAGTGCCTCTAATCCCAAAAACAGAAATTTGACATATTCAGCCCTTGGATGAGGTGCATGTATTAGTTTTATTTTTTGAGGCATTTTCCTTTATCATTACATTGTAATCCTGTGAATAACACACTTCCTGCCCTAGGGTGGCTACATTTATGCCCCGTACACACGGTCGGAAATTCAGACGGAAAATGTCAGATCGGACCATGTTGTCGGAAAATCCGACCGTGTGTGGGCTCCATCGGACTTTTTCCGTCGGAAAATTGAGATCCTGCTCTCAAATTTTCCGACAACAAAATCCGATCGGACTTTTTCCGATCGTGTGTAGGGAATTCCCACGGACAAAGTGCCACGCATGCTCAGATCAAATTACGAGACCAAAGCTATTGGCTACTAGCCTCTACGTAGTTCCGTCGTACGCAACGAACGTCACTACGTTCAGAATGATCGGATTTTCCCACAACTTTGTCCGACCGTGTGTATGCAACACCAGTGTCGGACAAAATCCGTCGAAAAAAATCTGACGGATTTTGTGGTCGGAATTTCTGACCGTGTGTACGGGGCATTACTCCTCTAGTGTATCCACCCAGGTCGGGCTTCAAACATGTCTGCCTATGGATATCTCCTTTACATTAGGGTTGATTGGATTAGTAGTTTACACATGAAAGATAAGGTTGTTTATACTTTCAGTTAAGTGCACATGAATTGGCCAGGAAACTGCCTTTCTGGCAAGGTCAACAGGTATTTTTCTAAAAAAAAATTAAAAATAAAACCTAATGCAGCTACATCAAAGGACTGGTAGGTTGCAATATGTTACATTTTTATTTTGGGGTTTAGTTATCCTTTAGGGCCCATTCACACCAGAAAGTGTGCATTTTTGCATGCACATTTACACTCACTCGGCACACGTTTACAGGGGGTCCCCGGGTTACAAACAAGATAGGGACTGTAAGTTTGTTCTTAAGTTGAATCTGTTTGTAAGTCGGAACAGGTACATTTTGTAAGTGTAGCTCCAGCCAAAAAAAACTATTTTTAAGCTTTTTGGATAGCATAGGGAAGGGTTATCACCCCTGTAACATTTGTTTTGCTGTCTGTGCCCCTGTGCAGAAGATTTCACCTCACTTTCTGTCCCAATGACAATTGGATTTTGAATATTTTGGATTGTTAGGGAAACATGGACTGGTGATAAAGCATCAGTGGAGACACCTTTTTCCCATATTAACTCTTACAGGAGTGAATTTCCCTTCCTAGGGGTGGATTTCCTCTCACTTCCTGTTGTCTCCCTCTGTTTGTAAGTAGGAGTCGTTTGTAAGTCGGATGTTTGTAAGTCGGGGACCTCCTGTACATGCATTTGTGATTTTTTTTAAGCGTTAGTCTGCTTGCATTGCCTTTGAGGTCACGTCCTTCTTTGGGCTTTTATGTGTGCTGCATTGCGGTGTGTTTACGCACATTACATGTGTTTGTGCACATTAGCAGTGCAAAAAAAAAAAAAAAAAATCAGCTTGCTATCCTTTTTTACTGCACTGCACTGTAAGCCCAGTACACACGGTCGGAAATTCCGACCACAAAATCTGTCGGATTTTTTCCTACGGATTTTGTCTTACACTGGTGTTAGATACACACGGTTGGACAAAGTTGTCGGAAAATCCGATCATTCTGAACGTGGTGACGTTCGTTGTGTACGACGGAACTACGTAGAGGCTAGTAGCCAATAGCTTTGGTCTCGTAATTTGATCTGAGCATGCGTGGCACTTTGTCTGTCGGAATTCTCTACACACGATCGGAAAAAGTCTGATCGGATTTTGTTGTCGGAAAATTTGAGAGCAGGATCTCAAATTTTTTCCGTCTGAGATTCTCAGACGGAAAAAAGTCCGATGGAGCCCACACACGGGCGGATTTTACGACAACATGGTCCGATCGGACATTTTCCGTCGGAATTTCCGACCGTTTGTACGGGGCATAATGGTGTAAACTATGTCCACAGGATAACTTAGATTTTGGGCTGTCTATGCAGTGGGAATATATTCAAAAATGTATCCCACTGCACCTGGTATGAATGGGCCCTTAAATGTTAATTTGGTTGAGTTTTAACTATACCTTCAGAAAACTGTTAGAAATTAAAACAATGGGTGTTATTTACAAAAGGCAAATCCACTTTGCACTACAAGTGCACTTGGAAGTAAAGTCGCTGTAGATCTGAGGGGGACATGCAAGAAAAATAAAAAACAGCATTTTAGCTTGCACATGATTGGATGATAAAATCAGCAGAGCTTCCACTCATTTCAGATCTTCCCCTCAGATTTACAAGTCCAAGTGCACTTGCAGTGCACTCATAGTGCAAAGTGGATTTGCCTTTTTGTAAATAACCCCCACTGAGTCTAAAATTGCAAGGAGAAGGGGGATACTATTGAATTGAAGGGATTAATATCATAGTAAATTAGAGGCAAAAATTTGCAAAGTTTTTAGTGGCATGGTTTCATAGGGATATGCCTTGTAATATGGTCCTCTAAATAAAAACAGTGACTTATTAAGGGCAAAAAGCTTTCTTACAATACGAATGGGAAACAAACATTTAGTTGTGGCAATACATGGGCACCAACAGACAATTTTTACAACTTATGAGCATCAAATAGGAAATAAGTAATATGTGCCGACATCAAAAAATGTATTGTTACAATACGTGGGCAAGTACTCAGCAATTGTTACGATACACAGAAAACAAATTGACATTTGTAACAATACTTGGCCAACAAAAAGGCAATTGATACAAAAAAAATAATGATTAAATAATTGTAGATGCCACTATATTCACAGTACCTACATCCCAAAATGATTAATATATAACCCAAAGACTTGCTATACTGGGACTTTTTCTGGTACTACAATAGTATAGACCCAAATGTACTGTTAACAATTGTAATAAAACAGAATTATTAAGTGCTTGCTCTGCTAGAGAAATTCCATAAATACCATCTTAAAGGATTGTGACCAAAACGAAATAAGTGAAAAATAAATACACCATAATCACAACACAAAAATAAAAACTTAAATTAAATGTGCAATCCAAGGTGAACCAGTGCCATGTGTTTAACTCCAGCAACAATGCTAAATAAGTTCAATATTATGTAGTTCCTAATATTTAATATACATCCTGTTAAAAATCATGCAATAAAAATATCAATAGTTGAGTAGTATTACATCAATATTTAGGGAAAAATTACCAATTGCCTCCATCAAGATCCTTCCCTTCAACCAACTATGTACACCTTTATGAATTGAACAACTGTACACATTTTGGTCAATACAACACTGTACATAGACAAGGAAAAGCAATAGTAACATTACACTATATGGGCAAAGACAATAACAAGAAGTTCTGACCCTTCACCACTTTTTCTGACCTTTACTCCAAGCTTCCATTCCACTATAATGCCTTGTACACACGGTTGGACATTCCGACCACAAAATCCGTTGGATTTTTTCAGACGGATTTTGGCCGAAACTTGTCTTGCATACACACGGTCGCACAAAGTTGTCGGAAAATCCGATCGTTCAGAACACGGTGACGTAAAACACATACGACAGGACTACGAAGAGGCCAGTAGCCAATAGCTTCTGTCCCCAAATTTATTCTGAGAATAAATTCTCAGCAATTTGTGGGTTGGAATTCTATACACACGATCAGAAAAAGTCAGATCGGATTTTGTTGTCGGAAAATTTTAGGTCCTGCTCTCAAACTTTTTCCGTCCGAAATTCCGACGGAAAAAGTCCGCTAGAGCCCACACACGACCGGATTTTCTGACAACATAAGCCGATCAGACTTTTTCCATCTGAATTTCCGACCGTGTGTACGTGGCATAAGGCTAAAGCTGCCATTTCGTTCTGTCAACACATGTGCTTAATGGTTAGAGGGAGAAATGGAGGAAAGAACCCAGTCCACGACTCCTCCTGGTACTTTCCTCTTTTATAGTGGCTGTGTGCGACTCTGGTCATTGGGTGACTGGAGTAGCAACACTGATGCAATTACTACAGTCAGCTAATTGGTGATTCAGATGGAGCCTACATACTGTAATTCTTTATAGATTCTTATGTTTAAAGCTGAACTCCGGGCACACAAACTTATATTTATATTTATTCCTCAATAGCCACAAAGGATATAAATCCACTTTGTGTCTGTGTACCAAATGTCTTAACAAACCCAGATAGTACCTTGTACAAGTGGCAGTGACATCATCACTGTGCTGTACATAGCCTGTGCAGAGAGGAGAACTGTGGGATGGGCCCAACAAGCTCCACCTACTACAGGCTGCCTGAAGAAAACTACAGGAGGGGCGGAGACAAGACCAATCACTCTGCACAAAGTGAGAGCGCAGCAGTGACTGGTCTTTATTACAGGGAGCTTCTGTAATAACAAAGTTTCACACTGGATTACTGCACAGGTCAGAAAGAAATACACAGAGCACACCAAGAATCAAGGACAAATACAGATGGCTCCTGTATTTAGACAATACTTGCTTATGAGTTTAGCTTTAATTTGCACAATGCCCTAATGTACTGTACATGATTAAACATTACAGAAAAGATGTTTGAGATTTAACTAATCTCCACTCTTATGTGGAATATCCTTTTAATTCTTTAACAGAACAATAATGGTTAATGCTTTACTTTGACTTTTCTTGACTTGCTTTGCTGTCGTACCTGCTATTAATTCTTTACAATGTGGTCTCTCTACAGGTTTGTGGGGTAAGGCTGCACAGTGCTTTCTGCTGTTCCTCCAGGTTGCTGGATGTACTGGTGGAAGTGGAAAGACGGCGCTGGGTCAAGGAACAGGTGAGTACGGTAATTGTATATTTTAAATGTATTCACTAACCTGAAAAAATAAGATGCAGATTATTTTATTTTGAACAATTTCATGTTATGGTCTGGTTCTTTTCCCCCATACTCACGATCCAAAATTCAGACGACAGATCATTTTTTATTTTTTTTGCATGCTAGTCGTATATCGAACCTGAAGTGATTACTAAAGGTACAAAGATTCTCATACGACAGAATAAAAAAATCTGAAGTGATGTCATGTGTTGGAATGTATTTGTATTGTATTTTTTCGGATGACAACTGTACTAATTATACTAAAATCGTGTGATCTGGTATCATATGAGAAACATTTTCGTGTTTGTCCGATCGGATAATATCAGATGAACTGTCGTGATCGGCTCTCGAGAGCTGTGTACTAACGATCTGATTATCGTTCGATCGCGTCAAAATCGTTTTCTTTTTTTGTCCGATTTTCGGCTCATGTGTAGGGCCATTATTTGAATTAGGAGACTAATACCTGTTCTGTTTTTAGAAATATCTCACAGATATATCTTATTTAAAATACTCTATGCAACCATTTATAAGATTGTGAGTACAGAATAAATTGGTGGAAAACCACTGTAATCATAGGCCATAGTCAAATGAAAATCAATGAGCAAATGAATACACTTTCATTTTATAACTTCAGCATTGTATTCGCAAAACAAACCACGGCTATCTTTGACAATCCAATATAAGATTACTTGGAAAATCGAATTTTATGTTGTGAGTGCTGCGTGTCTGCTGGCTATCTCTTTTCACATCTTCCTGGATTCAATTTCTAAGGACTACATATCCCATGGTACCTTACAGTCTACAATCAGGGATTCCTGTACTGACTCCGCCTCCTGAAACTCCTCTCAACACCCCTGTAGATCAGAAGGCGGAGTCTGTGAAATGTGTTACACGCAAGGGCCTACTAACAGGACATATTGATTATGTCACAGAATTCAAGGAGGTAAATGTGCGGGGATCGTCATAAAATAAGTGTACAAATCTCAAGATTGTTCAGCTTAATAGGGGTTTGCCTAGAAAAAAATTGACATATAATGTAGAAATGTATATATGATTTTACCTTTTGACGAGAAATATTCTATAAGTGGAGGTAGCCCAGCTTCATCATCTTAAAGTGGATTTAACCACTACAATACTGGGCACTTGCGCCCCCTTCCTTCCCAGCCCAATTTTCAGCGCTCTCGCACTTTCAATGACAATTGCGCGGTCATGCTACACTGTACCCAAATTACATTTTTATCATTTTGTTTGCACAAATAGAGCTTTATTTTGGTGGTATTTATTCACAACTCCGTTTTTTATTTTTTGCGATATAAGCGAAAAAATAGCGGAAATTTGGAAAAAAAATATATTTTCTTCTTTCTATTTTAAAAGAAATCCAATAAAATCGAATTTTGTCATAAATTTAAGCCAAAATGTATTCTGCTACATGTTTTTTAGTAAAAAAAATTGTTAAATGTATAATAATTGGTTTGTGTCATCACGGACATATGTACGCAAATGATCATGTACAGATGTGTGCAGGTGATCATAGACATATGTGTGCAGATAATCATTGAGACGTGTGATTTTAGTGGCCCATATGTGGGGGACATGTGTTTTTATTATTTGGGGACATGTGTTTTTATTATTTGGGGACATGTGTGTTTTGGGGACATGTGTGGGGACATGTGTGTTTACTGTGTTTTACACTAGGTTGGTGATCAGTGAGTAAAAAGCTGTAAAAAACAGCTAATACTCACTGATCACCAGCCGGCTGCAGCGATCCACTCTCCTCTCCTCAGCGACGACTTCCGTGTGAGGAGAGGAGAGCCGATTGCCTAGCAACCGGCTGTTTGTTTACATCACATGAAGGCTGTGATTGGACACGGCCGTCATGTGATCAGGAGGGCCAATCACAGAGCCCTCCTGCTGATCCGAGATGCGCCGTGTCCGGGTGACACGAGCGCATCGTGCTCGCGCCGTTGCGCGGGCACGCGCGATCCCCCTACTTCTGAAGGACGCTCAGGAACGTCCATTCAGAAGTAGAAGGCTCCCACCCGGCCATTTATGTACAGTGGCTGGGTGGGAAGTAGTTAAAGACAATAATGTTTTAAATTTTTTTGGGCTATGACGAAGGCTCACGCCAAAACGCGTCAGTTTTGGCTTTTTAACCACTTCCGGACCGCCCACCGTCGTTGCACGTCGGTACTTTGAAGAGGAATATCATTGTTATGGCAGCAGCTAGCTGCCATAACCCCGGTATCCTCTTCTTCAGCGGGCGGTCCGCTTCAAGATAAATATGGTCTCTGTGGCAGATTCGCCACAAGATCACTTTTATCAGCGGCAGGAGAGGGGAGATTGGATTCTTTCCCTAGCCTGACATGAAAACGAGTGAGGGGAAGATGGCCCCCACCCGCCTCCATATCATTGCAGGGCGGAAGCGACGTCAAAACGTCAAAACGCCCATAGCTCTTAAAGGGACATTTTTTTTTGTTTATTACATTTTAGTGTAAATATGAGATCTGAGGTCTTTTTGACCCCAGATCTCATATTTAAGATGTCCTGTCATGCTTATTTCTAATACAATTCCTTTTAATAGGAATACAATTGACACATTTTTTTTTTTAAAAGAACAGTGTAAAAATAAAAAAAAAAGGTAAAATAAATAAGAAAAAAACTTTTTTTTTTAAACGCGCCCCGTCCCGATGAGCTTGCGCGCAGAAGCGAACGCATACGTGAGTAGCGCCCGCATACGAAAATGGTGTTCAAACCACACATGTGAGGTATCGCCGCGATCGGTAGAACGAGAGCAATAATTACGTCGGCTTGTGCAGGCGCAGTTGCGGGCTAGCGAGTGCCGCCATAGGGGCACTCTCGTGCCCGCTGCATGCTGTGGGAGTGTGCCCGCGGCTCGGACAGGCTCGATGTCCGCCGGCGACCGCGATCGCCTAGTACAAAAGAAGAGTGGGGATCTGCCTTTGTAAACAAGGCGGATCCCCGTTCTGACAGATGACATGAGGGAGATCTACTGTTCCCAGTCATCTGGAACAGTGATCTGTCATGTTCCAGGCATCCCATCCCCCCTACAGTTAAAACACTCCTAGGGAACATAGTTAACCCCTTGATCGCTCCCTAGTGTTAACTCCTTCCCTGCTAGTGTCATTTTTACATTGATCAGTGCATTTTTATAGCACTGATCACTGTAATAATGTCACTGGTCCCCAAAAAGTGTCATTTGGGGTCAGATTTGTCTACCGCAATGTCACAGTCCCGCTAAAAATCGCAGATCACATAACCATAACCAGTAGAAACAATAAAAATAAATAAAAGTCCCTAAATCTATCCCATAGTTTGTAGACACAATAACTTTTGCACAAAACCAATCAATATACGCCTATTGCGATTTTTTTTTTCTTACCAAAAATATGTAGAAGAATATATATCGGCCTAAACTGATGAATAAATTTGTTTTTTTATAATTTTTTTGGGATATGTATTATTGCAAAAAGTAAAAAAAAAATTGTTTGTTTATAGCGCAAAAAATAAAAACCGCAGAGGTGATCAAATACTAGCAAAAGAAAGCTCTATTTGTGGGGGAAAAAAGGACAATTTTGTATGAGTCGCACGACCGCGTAATTGTCAGTTAAAGCAGTGTCGTATTGCAAAAAACGGCCTGGTCATTAAGGGGGCAAATTCTTCTGGTCCTTAAGTGGTTAACCACTTGCTTACTGGGCACTTAAACCCCCCTCCTATCCAGACCAATTTTCAGCTTTCAGCGCTGATGCACTTTGAATGACAATTGCGCGGTCATACAACACTGTACCCAAATACATTTTTTCCCACAAATAGAGCTTTCTTTTGGTGGTATTTGATCACCTCTGCGGTTTTAATATTTTGTTAAAATAATGTAAAAAGACAGAATTTAAAAATTTTTGATATTTTTAATTTTGTTCTAAAATTTTAAACAGGTAATTTTTGTCTGTCATTGATGTAAGCTGATTAGGCGGCACTGATGGGCACCGATAGGTGGCAGTGATGGGCACTGATGGGTGACAGTGATGGGCGCTGATCGGTTACACTGATAGGCAGCACTTCTAGGTGGCACTGATTGGCACCACTGGTGGGCATTAACAGGTGGCACTAGTGGGCATTGATAGGTGGCACTTGTAGGCATTGATAGGTGGCACTTGTGGGCACTGTGGGGTGGCATAGATGAGGCATAATTGCCTCTTCCTCTTCGGGACCGATGTCCCTTTCAGATAAGCCGTTGATCGGCTTTTTTTTTATCCTCCACTGTCAGCGTGAAGAGAAATAATAACGATCACCGAGCTTTTGTTTTGATCAACTGTCATTGGCTGACAGCTGATCACATGGTAAGGGGCCAGGACCGGCCCCTTACTCGGATCGGTGATCACCTGAGTCTCAGTGACTCGGTGATCACAGCACGCTCCGCACGCGCCCTGTAGGGTGCGCGTAGGGAGCGTGCACAGGGAAGGCCATCATATGACCGTCTCCCGGAAATTCAAGTCCACGCTGTGGCCGTCATTCGGCTATAGCACGGATGTCAAGAAGTTAAAGGACCTTTTGGAATCCTGGATCTAGCCTATTCATAACATACTGTACAAGCCACAGTATGGAGTCTGTGGTATTTCTCTCTGCATATCACAACAGCGAGAGTTCTCTGTGACTGGCGGACATCCGGTCACAATTCAGCCATGTAAAGGCTGATGGCTACATGGAACTTCATGTGCATTCTCGTATGTACATCTGTGTGGAATTGATGCACGGCTTTGAACACAGTCTGCATTGGTTCCACATGGATATACACATGGGGATGTGTGTGAAGTTCAGTGAAGAACCCTGCAGCCATCAGCCTGTCATTGATTTCAGTAGGATTTTAATAGGACCTGTGCTTTCCACAGCCGTCTGCATCCGTCTGTACGGATCTGAGCACCCATAGATTAGGCCACTTTTTCTTCAAGCCAAACCCGAACACTTTTGCGGCACAGGGCAATTTTTTAATTTTTTTGCAGTAAACACGATAGGATTATAGAAGACCTGGGACACATTTGGGTGCCCCAAGGGGAGTAGTAATGTAGCGCACAGAGCGTGCCAGTGGGTGTGGTCAAATTGCTCATGCTGACATCATCACCCCACCCTTCAGTGATGCCAAATCTGCCCCCAAACAGCTGCCCGCACTGAGTCCAGGTGCAAGCCCCACCATCCAAGTGGACATACGGTAGCACAGGTAGTAGTAACAGGGCCCCTCGCTTGCTTCGCTCACCACGCTTCGGGCACGGCCTTGCTTCGCTCTGCTATTTTTTCTTCTAACTGTGTCCACTTGGGGCTTGAACCTGGACTCACAGCGCAGGCGCCGTTCATCTTTGGAGAGCTTCGGCGTCTCATTGTCCTCTGTACTGCGCAAGTGCAGTACAGGGCAGACACTATCCGATGGGGGACAGTATTCGACACATCACCGGCCTGATGCATTGTGAACACAGGAGGTCGGACGCTCACCACAAGCACCATTCAGAGAATTGGAAAAAAGCATTCACTGATTGGAGAGGTGATGTCACCACCCTGCCTCTCCACATCATCCAATCAGAGAACACTTTGTACTCAGAAATAATACAAAGCATTTACTGAATGACGCCTGTGCCAAGCTGCCGACATTTTGTGTTCACAATGCAGGAGAATAGCGACGTGGGACAAATGAAGGTCACTGAAGTAGCAGTGTACTCTTAATTGATTTCCAGCTTCCAGCGACATCGGCCAGGTATGGTATATACATAGTTTCATTGGTCCAATCTGGACTAATGTAACTCTCTGTAATATGCTGATGGCTGGAGCTCAGGATTCAGCTTTGCTAAGTAGGTTGTACAGTGTCCATTTAAAATGACTATGTTGCCACCTAGTGGAGGTTTGAATAGTTGCAAGTCCCTTTTCTAACCTCCAGCATGTAGCGTCCCTTGCGTTATCCCTCAGAAGTATGATATATAGGCTGGGAATTTCACACATCTGTACTGTAGTTTACCCAAATATGCGCAATGTGCAGAGTTTAAAACCTTTGTGAACAAAATATTTACAAAAATTAACAACCAGTAAAGTTTTTTTTAGTAAAAATGATCAGTTTATACAGCAAGGTGCACATGAGTGCTGTTTGAAAAACAATAAAACACAAAACATTCCCCATTACAGTTACAGGATAGTCAGTATCTTTATCAGGCACCTTCAGTACTAATTATACTGTAATATAATATATAATGTAAGACAATGCTCTTGTATGAGCACAGGGAAGCTACTGGATGTTTCAAATGTTCATAGGATTGCATGGTCAATATGTTAAAATCTGTTAAATAACCATCAAAATACTGAAAAATTACTAGTTCCAATTTTAATGATACCTATAAAAATATAAGTGAGAGTTATAGATAAAATGTGCACAGATCAACTCATTCTCTGCTGACTTATACCCAATGGAAACATAAGCGGAAACATAAGCAAAAACCGGACACTATATTACCAAAAGTATTGGGACACCTGCCTTTACACACACATGAACTTTAATGGCATCCCAGTCTTAGTCCATAGGGTTCAATATTGAGTTGGCCCACCCTTTGCAGCTATAACAGCTTCAACTCTTGTGGGAAGGCTGTCCACAAGGGTTTAGGAGAGTGTCTATGGGAATATTTGACCATTCTTCCGGAAGTGTATATATGAGGTCAGGCACTGATGTGGACAAGATGGCCTGGCTCGCAATCTCCACTATAATTCATCCCAAATTTATTCTATCTGGTTGAGGTCAGGCCAGTCAAGTTCCTCCACCCTAAACTCGCTCATCCATGTCTTTATGGACCTTGTTTTGTGCACTGGTGCGCAGTCATGTTGGAACAGGAAGGGGCCATCCCCAAACTGTTACCACAAAGTTGGGAGCATGAAATTGTCTTGGTATGTGTCAGAGGTACTCACCCGGGCCGAAATACTGAGAGCTGCTCCCCTTGCGACTAGGTGCACGATGCCTCTGGAGTGGATACAGAGGTCACCGGGCACAAAGATGCACGGGTTGCCAGCAGGTGTGTTGCAGGTGGTGTGCAGTAGCGACGTTGACCAGGAGAGGCTGATGCTGCACTGGAAGTAGACACCTGGCAGGACCGTGATGAGGCAGAGGTTATGTAGGTACCAGAAGGTGTACTGGAGGAGGACCCTTAGGTGCATGTGAGAGCTAGAAGTCCAGAACACCGAGCAGAGGGTCAAACACAAGTAACTTCAGAGAATGTCCAGTAGGCAAGCCGAAGGTCAAACATGGGCAATCAGGCAGAAGAGGTATCGGTAGCAGGCCAGGGGTCAAACACAGGTTAGTAACTCAGAGAATGTCCAGCAAGCAGGCCAAGGGTCAAGCACAGGTAATCAGGCAGCAGAGGTATCCAGGAAGCAGGCCAGGGGTCAAACACAGGTAAGTAACTCAGAGAATGTCCAGCAAGCAGGCCGAGGGTCAAGCACAGGTAATCAGGCAGCAGAGGTATCCAGGAAGCAGGCCAGGGGTCAAACACAGGTAAGTAACTCAGAGAATGTCCAGCAAGCAGGCCGAGGGTCAAGCACAGGTAATCAGGCAGCAGAGGTATCCAGGAAGCAGGCCAGGGGTCAAACACAGGTAAGTAACTCAGAGAATATCCAGCAAGCAGGCCGAGGGTCAAGCACAGGTAATCAAGCAGGTACAGGATACAAGGTACTGGATACAAGGTACAGGATACAGGATACTGGATACAAGGACTGGAGCCAGGACTCAGGAAGAGACAACAAACCAGCGATTTGTGAAGAGACAGAGGAAGCCTTTTATAGGCCAGGTAAGTGGTCAGGTGGGATGCCCGGACGAGTGCGCATGCGCACTCGTCCTCTGTCAGCGCCGCGCACAGCGGTGAGCCGCACTGGCTGAGCTGCATCCGATACCCGAGCGCCATGGACCCGCGCATGCGCACCCGCTACTCGGCGTACCTGTACTGTTCGCCGGGTCGCTCTACCGCGCGTGCGCATCCCCGGAACCCGGCGACGAAGTCTGGTATTTCCCTGACAGTATGCTTACGCCTTAAGAGTTCCCTTCACTGGAACTAAGGGGCCAAGTCCAACCCCTGAAAAACAACCCCACACCATAATCCCCCCTCCACCAAATGATTTGGATCAGTGCACAAAGCAAGGTCCATAAAGACATGGATGAGCGAGTTTGGGGTGGAGGAACATGACTAGCCTGCACAGTCTTGACCTCAACCCAGTAGAACACCTTTGGGATGAATTAAAGCAGAGACTGCGAGCCGGGGCCTTCTCGCCCACATCAGTGCCTGACCTCACAAATGAGCTTCTGGAAGAATGAACAAACATTCCCATAGACACTCCTAAACCTTGTGGACACCATGTGTTCTCATTTGCGTTTATAATACGTCATCATGTATGCTATTATTTCAGATCTATTGGGATTTCCAGCTTTTGGACTTCAACAGAGATTCCTCATTGAGTTTAAGCGACGTCAAGATTCTTCTACAGAGAGCTCAAGAATCCCAAATTACTTCTAATTCCTGGGTGGACTTCCTAACACAGCGTCAAGAAACTTCAGGCAGAGTCACATGGTCCGAGTTAGAGGTAAGTAAAGTGATTGGAGTGGCGTGAAAAAGCTCCATTTCCAACTGATGGATCCAGGGGTCAGTTTTGAAATTTACTGTGGAGATCTTGAAAGACAAATGGTTATTTGTCCTATGAATGGTCACTTTCAACTGAAGTTTTACCGCAAGTGGAATCCCCCACTGTCTAAAACATAATGGCAATAAAAAATGTTTTGGAACGGCTGTGTCATAGGGGAGCACATCCAATTTTTAACCTTTTTCCTGTCCAGACCTAGGGGAGATGACCATGTCTTAACAGCACATGCCCCCCCCCCCCCCTCAGGGAACAATCTTACTCTTCCTTTTGTGTGGAGATGCTTGTGGGGCAACCTGTCCTGGCGCAAACAGTACCTGTTGATAGTCCTCTGCAAACCTGCTTTAGGCCTTACACCAGAAGATAAAAAATGGATAAGTAATTTCGTGCAATAATATATATTTACTGATGGTTAGAGAAAAATTCTCCAAATACTGAATAAAGTGCAGTACTGTAAGGACTCCAGAGGGTGGTGCTTGTGGTGCTGGTGACCCAATAAAATCACAGAACTGACAAATGTATGAAATGCCAGCTGTAAAAGTGCCAGTTGCAATTGTCACTTTATGCAATTTGTTATATATTTTAGACACTGGTCACTATATATATTTGTCACTTTTGCAACTGGCACTTTATACATTTGCCACTTCTTTGATTTTATTGGGTCACCAGCACCACCATCTGGAGTCCTTACAGTACTGCACTTTATTCAGTATTTGGAGAATTTTTCTCTAACCATTAGTGGATATGTATTATTGTGCAAAATTACTTATATCTTTTTTTATCTCTTGTTTTGTGTTATTGTGAACACTTTAAATTTTGCATCAGTTATTTTTATATATTACATTATTTTGTATACCGACATTTATTTATTCTCTTAGTAGCGCAAAGGATATTCCCATTCACACTTACACTAAAAGACCCTGCTTTGCCCCTTGGGCCCAAGTTTTGTTTCCAGGAGATGTTCTCATATAGAGGTTTGGTGAAGGATGAGTCCACACCAGGAATACCATTTAACAGTTTACTGAATCAGTAGAAGCAAAGGTATTTACACTCGTTTGGCCATCCCTTGGAGGTGGCGGCATTCAACTTAACCTCCCTGGCGGTATGATTCTTTCTGGTTTTAGGTGCTGAAAGCGGTACAATTATTTTGCATGGAAATTTGGCGTTTTATATAGTAGACCTGCAATTCTTAGGAATAACTCACTTAAATCTGTCCAAACCAGAGTCTAGTAGACATCCCGGGTAGAGTTGAGCGGACACCTGGATGTTCGGGTTCGGAAGGTTCGGCCGAACTTCAGAAAAAAGTTTGGGTTCGGGACCGAACTTGACCCGAACTTGACCCCGAACACCGAACCCCATTGAAGTCAATGGGGACCCGAACGGCTATAATAAAGTGTCGGCTCCCGTCCCCCTTAAAACAAAGAACAGTCATTGAAGTCATTTATTTTTAAAAAGTTAGTCATAAAAAGTGTTTGGGGACCTGGGTCCTGCCCCAGGGGACATGTATCAATGCAAAAAAAACTTTTAAAAACGGCCGTTTTTTCGGGAGCAGTGATTTTAATAATGATTAAAGTGAAATAATAAATGTGTAATATTCCTTTAAATTTCGTACCTGGGGGGTGTCTATAGTATGCATGTAAAGGGGCGCATGTTTCCAGTGCTTAGAACTGTCTCTGCAAAAAGTGTCATTTTTGCAGAAAAGAAAGCTATTTAAAATCACTCACGGCTAATGTGTATTGTCGGCTCCCGTAATGCAGAGAACAGTCATTCATTGAAAGCCATTCATAAAATGTCATTGATAAAAAAAAAAAAAAAGCGTAGGGGTCCCCCCAAATTCAATAACCAGGCCCTTAAGGTCTGGGATGGATATTAAGGGGGACCCCAGCCAAAAAAAAAATGGCGTAGGGTCCCCCTCAAAATCCATACCAGACCCTTGAGGTCTGGGATGGATTTTAAGGGGAAACCCAGCCAAAAAAAATGGCGTGGGGTCCCCCTCAAAATCCATACCAGACCTTTATCCGAGCACGCAACCTGGCAGGCCGCAGGAAAAGAGGGGGGAACGAGAGCGCCCCCCCTCCCGCCTGAACCGTACCAGGCCACATGCCCTCAACATTGGGAGGATGCTTTGGGGTCTAAGACCCACAAAGCCCCTTGTCCCCATGTTGATGAGGACAAGGGCCTCATCCCCACAACCGTGCCCGGTGGTTGTGGGGGTCTGTGGGCGGGGGGCTTATCGGAATCTGGAAGCCCCCTTTAACAAGGGGACCCCCAGATCCCCCCCCCCTGTGTGAAATGGTAAGGGGGTACAAAAGTACCTCTACCATTTCACCAAAAAAGTGTCAAAAATTGTAAAAATGACAGGAGACGGTCTTTGACAATTCCTTTATTAAAATCTTCTTTCTTCTGGTCTTCCTTTCTTCATCTTCTCCTTCCGGCATCTTCTTCTTCCATCTTCTTCTTCCTCCGATCCGCTTCTTCTTGGCCTTCTCGTCCAGCATCGGTGTCTCTTCTGGGCCGCTCCGCGCAATGGGAGGCTCCCGCTGGGTGAGGCTTCTCTTCGGTATCTTCTTCCATGGCGTCGGTCTCTGAGGCTTCTCTCCGGTATCTTCTTCCAGGGCATCGGTCTCTTCTTGGGCCACTCCTCGCAATGGGAGGCTCCCGGTGTGTGAGGCTTCGCTTGGGCTGACAGTTCTTTTATAACGGAGGGCGGGGACACCTGGTAACCCCGCCCCCCTCTGACGCATGGGGACGTCATGGGGACTTCCCTATGGCTTTACCCACGTCAAGGGGAAAGCCATAGGGAAGTCCCCATGACGGGACAAATGGGATGTATAATTTTTTTTATACAGTACTGTATTCTGTAAGATTACAGTACTGTATGAGTGTTGTGTGTTTTTACTTTTTTGAATTTGGCGCCGATCTCCGCTTCCGTGCGTCGCAACGTCGCAGGGAACGGAGCTCAGCGGCACTTGGGCACTGTGTGAATCGAGCGGAGGAGCTCGCACACACAGCAGGGAGATATCGCAGGATCCAGGGGACAAGGTAAGTAAGTCTCCCTGTATCCTGCAATGCGAGCCCGAGTCTGGCTCAGGGTTACCGCTTATGGTACTGAAGTTCCACCCCGAGCCAGACTCAGGATTACCGCCAGGGGGGTTAAAGCAGTATTAAAACCAAAACCAAAAATCTATTATATTTTAGCTTAACAATCATTAGATGTGATGACTGTGTAAGTTTTATTTCCTTTGCCTTTTTTCCCCTCTGTTTTCATCTGGTGATCTGGCCAGTAGCACACCTCCTGTTTTAGTGAGACACATCTCTTGAGGAATGAGCACAGGAGGCACAACAGACAGCACCATTGTCAGTCACTAGAAGGAGGGGAGTGTTAAATGTATTAGCAGATTTAGATACACTAACAAATTGAAGCCAAACTCCAGCTCACACTTTATAAGCAGTTGCAGCAGTTTTTTTTTTCCTTACGCGATAAAGGTTTTGCATGGATAAATAAAAGATAATCATTTTATTCACCCCTGCCAGTGTTAAGTGATTTGTCTCATCCATGTAAACTGATACATTCTGCTGGAGAGCTTGTAATTATGAAAAACAACACATATTCTGACTAGATCACCAGTTAAAAACAGAAGAAAGAAAACCTAAAAATGAAAATGCAACAATAACATCTAAAAATTAGTAAGCTGCAATATAATAAAGGTTTGCTTTTGGGTTTGATACTGTTGCAAACAGTGCAGCATAGTTCAGAGAGATGTAGTATGAGAGGAGAGACGAGAGGAGCACTATTCAATGGAGGGATATCCCAGAATCAGCCATCTCAAACAGTAGTAAATGCATACAATCCTTCCACCGCAACAGGCTAAAGCAGTTTTGGTGAACCGTGGCACCCCAGATGTTTTGGAACCACATTTCCCATGATGCTCAACAACACCGCAGAGTGCATGAGCATGATGGGAAATGTAGTTCCAAAACACCTGGAGTGCCAAGGTTCACCTTCACTGGGCTAAAGGAATAAAGCTGAACTGCCTACCTGTTTTTCTGCTCTGGCCCACCCACCAAGAAACCAGTAATCACTCTTCTTGTGGAAACAAACCCAGAAAGCGTTCTGGCTTCCTAATATACTCCTACCCAGGGGCAGGACTGGCACTTAATCCAAGCAGCGCCTAATGGGGCATCCTGTGACCAACCAGGGGAACTACAACAGGTCACATCTATTGCTCTACCCTACAGAACTTACACTGAAGACATTTAAAGCAAATCTGTAACAAAGACAATGGGCAATTCAAACGAAGGATGATGAAAAGTATTCATAAGTAGAAGTTAACTGGTGAAAATTGCATGTGAAAAAGATTAGTAGATCGAGATGAGTAGACAGCTGAAACCCATTAATGTAATATATCTTCAGCTGCATGTATCTCGGGTACCTTTGTCATGCAGTTTTCACTGAAGGCATCCTCTGCTTATGCATTTGTTTCATCCCATGCTTAGTTTGAAGTGCACTGGTTTTAGGTTTTAAATACATCTAGGCATTTTTCAGTTAAAGGCAATGCTTCAATAATGTCTTTATTTCGTAGGCATGGCTCTTTGAGAAGAATCCACCTTCCAAGAATGAACGAACAAGAGCAAATTTAGGAGCATCAAAAGGCCAGGTAATTGTCCAGAAATGTGTTTTTATTCTACATAATTATTTAATGAAAATTGTTTGTGCTGTGTCAGTTAGCAATTTAGTAGAAATGCAGAAATTATGTAGGGATGCCATACCTTACTGTTCTATAGAACTGTTTTAAGCCTAATTCAGGTTACATTCTTAGTGCCCATTTGTGCAAGCTATTTACATGGGTATCTAACCCCATACACATAGGACTAGCTTTCATAGACAATGAATAAGAAAGACCATCATTGGCATTACGTTTATATAGCAGTGTGCTCCTAATAGAGTTACTCGGAACTCGTGTTAACCACTTTCAGACCGGACCAATTTTCAGCCAAAGGACCAGGCCCCTTTTTGCGATTCGGCACTGTGTCGCTTTAACTGACAATTGCGCGGTCGAGCGACGTGGCTCCCAAACAAAATTGACGTCCTTTTTTCCCCACAAATATAGCTTTCTTTTGGTGGTATTTGATCGCCCCTGCGGTTTTTATTTTTTGCACTATAAACCAAAAAGAGCGACAATTTTGAAAAAAACGCATTCTTTTTTATTTTTTGCTACAATAAATATCCCCCAAAAATATATAAAAAAAAACATTTTTTTTCCTCAGTTTAGGCCGATACGTATTCCTCTACATATTTTTGGTAAAAAAAATCGCAATAAGCGATTATTGATTGGTTTGCGCAGAAGTTATAGCGTTTACAAGATAGGGGATAGTTTTATAGCATTTTTATTAATAATTTTTTTTTATTAGTAATGGCGGCGATCAGCGATTTTTATTGTGACTGCAACATTATGGAGGACACATCGGACATTTTTGACACATTTTTGGGACCATTGTCATTTATACAGCAATCAATGCTATTTAAATGCATTGATTCCTGTATAAATGACACTGGCAGTGTAGGGGTTAAGTGTGCCTAGAGGTGTGTTTCTTACTGTGGGGGGGGGGGGCGTGGCTGTCAGCTAGTGAATGCTGATCTCTGCTCCAATCACAGGGAGCAGAGATTGGCGTCACTAGTTGCTAGGCAGAACAGGGAGATGCTGTTTATTTCCGCATGTCCCCGTTCAGCCTTCCCGTGAGACGATCGCGGGTGTCCCCGCGGCGATCGAGTCCGCGGGACCCGTGACCGGCCTCACGGGGGTCCCGACCGCCGCTCGCGTCGCGCCGCTCGCGTCGCGCACCCGATGGCACGGCGGAATTTTATAGGGGACGTATATATACGCCCTTATGTCTGTCGGTGCCATTCTGTCGACATATATCGTCATGCGCCGGTCGGGAAGCGGTTAATTTACAGATGTTAATCTTTGTGAATATTGTCAAGGGCCACAGTGGTGTGGTGGGTAGCACTCTCACCTAGCAGTAAAAAGGATCGCTGGTTCGAATCCCAACCACTACCTGCCTGGAGTGTGCATGTTCTCCCTGTGCCTGCGTGGGTTTCCTCCGGGTACTCCAGTTTCCTCCCACACTCCAGAGACATGCAGGTAGGTTAAATGGCTTCTGTCCAAAATTGGCCTAGTATATGAATGGGGACCTTGGATTGAGGGTAGGGACCAATGTGAGTGTGCAATGTACAGGGTTAGGGACAATTGTAGACAAGCACCCACACTCACTCAGGTTGAACTGGATGGACTGGTGTGACATAAAACATATGTTTGGTTCCTAAATTTTGAAACAGAGAACTTCAGAACACCTTTTAATGAGTAACAGTTACACACGTGGAAAAATTAGAAGGAATTAAAAACTATTTAGGACCTGTGATTCGCCACTCCTTATTCTCAACATGTCATAGCTAAACAGATGTGACTAAGGAATATAAAAACTCTGCCCCCAAAAAACAGTAGTAGCTTTCCTCACTTTATGTGTCAGTCAAGAGGTTGAAATGGTGGGAGCAAGGTACAGACCCAGAAAGGTTTACGCTGCTTTCTAGCGAAGGTAAAGCAGGATGGGCTCAACACAGTTAAACAGCATTTTACTGAGACCTCACTTCATTTTTTTCAGTGTTCTGTTCTCTAGGGGACAAGGTACATGTAATGTTTTGTCCCATGTTTCTATCTGCTTTAAAAGTCTACATACAAGGTCACTTTGAAATAAGAGTTCTTTAATATGCGTTATATAACCAGCTCTGCCATTAGCTTTTACTTAAACTATAATGCCGCATACACACGATCGGAAATTCGGCCAGCAAAAGACTGATGTGAGCTTTTGGTCACAAAATGCGACCATGTGTAGGCTCCATCGGACTTTTGCTGGCGGAATTTCGGCCAGCAAAAGATTGAAAGCATGTTCTCATTTTTTCCGACAGAAAAAGTTTCTATCGGAAATTCCGATCGTCTGTGGCAATTCCGACACGCAAAATTCCGACACATGCTCGGAAACAATTCGACGCATGCTCGGAAGCATTGAACTTAATTTTCACGGCTCGTCGTAGTGTTGTACGTCACCGCGTTCTTGACGGTCGGAATTTGGTGTGACCGTGTGTAGGCAACACAAGCTTGAGCGGAATTCCGTCGGAATTTCCGACGGAAAAAACATCCAAGTCTTTTCCAACGAGAATTCTGATGGTGTGTATGCGGCATAAGAGATAAACCACTTGTTTTCGCATTAATATTGTTATTACATGATTCCACAATTTTATTGACATGTCTGTGATTGCATAAACCCAATGATCTTCCCATTACTTGTTTAAGACTCAAATGTAATTGTATGTTTTCCACCAGCTTGATCAGGTGCAGTATCAGGAAGGCTTAAGAAAAGAGAAGATGAGGCTAAAGATGCAGTAAGTGGAAAAAAAATGTATTCTGTTGCTGAATTCAGCATATTAGAGTGGACTGCAGTCATATTTCTATTCCATTTTTTCTGCAGATAAACAATTATGTGTTACTGATCACTAAACAGGAGGATCAAAAATGCACACCTCTTCTGGGGTTCCATTATCTTAACAGTATTAACATTATAGTAACAGTCCTAATACTATCCTAATCTAAACAGTATCATAAAATGTACCTTTTGCATACCTCCGAACACTCCTGGATTTTCTGGGACTACCCCAAATTTTGATATGAATCCCGCAGTCCTATCAATCTGTGTCCTGCAACACTTCCTTGCTCACCATCGCAATTCTGCACAGCAGATGCAGGGCAGAAGAAATGACAGCTTATATGAATTAATCAGCAGCTGGTCAGCAGTTAAGTAAGTGCACTCTGTCACTGTAACTTATAATCAAATTCTGAAACTGCAGCCAATCAGGAAGCTCTGATACTCTCATGTGACAGTGCCAGTTCTTTCCTGATTGGCTTCAGTTCCAGAACTTCTGAAGTTAAAATGAAAAAGTACACATATTAAACAGCTGACTGGTTTCTGATTATTAAATATTGTGATTGGGGGTGCAAACTAAACACATGACCCTGAAAGGCTGGTAAGAGTGGGTAGAACGGAGGGGAGGAAGAGGAACAGAAAGCAGGGACGGAGATGGGGAAGGGAGTACAGCTTTACACACTTCACAGAAAACATTAATTACTGGCAGCAGTGTTCCTCTGACTGTCTGTGTATATACACACATAAGAGGATATGCACTGTACTCTGTAACTTTGGATATTTGTGTACACATGTGGCCGGATTGTTTTTTTTATTGATCCTTTAGATCAGTGGTCTCCAAACTGCGGCCCGAGGGCCGGATGCAGCCTTTTTGTTGATTTTATCAGGCCCTTGGACCGTTATTTCCCCCACTGTCGGCAAAAGTGGGGCATAGTGCCTGCCACTGACACCAATGATGGTACACTGTTCCTCCTACTGCCACCAATGATAGGGTACTATTCCTCCCACTGACACCAATGATGGGGCACTGTTTCTCCCACTGCCACCAAATCATGGGGTACTATTCCTTCCACTGACACCAATGATGGGGCACCCTTCCTCCTACTGATACCAATGATGGGGCACTATTCTTCCTACTGCCACCAATGATGGGGCATTGTTTACTGCCACCGACACCAGGACATTTTCTGTACCTGTTGACCACAGTCCGGCCCCTTAAAGTTTGAAGGACAGTAAACTGGAGGGTTGCAGCATTTTTTTAGGTCCTTGATGGGAAGATATAACCTTATCTTCTATCAAATATTTCTTCAATGGAAACACAGACAAAAACATGTTATATAGAGTGGGGAGAGATAGTGCTTCTGAAAAAGTTTTTATTACTGTCTTTGCCTTCTTGTTCCTGTGACCACTGTTCATCTTATTTCTTGTGTGGGTGTAGCACCCTTCTAGGTTTAGGGAAGGCTGCTAGGTAAAGTTGGTTTGACTTCACTTAATCAGTGAATCAGGGGTTGATTAGTTAGGGCAGCTCAGGTTTCCACAGGCTGCTGCTCTGCTACTTTGCCTTATATTTTGAAGTTTTCCAAAACATAGTGGGAGGGAGGGCAGAGATTGCAGTCTGAATATTTATGGGACCACCAATTCCTGGGGAGGTGTGCCCAGGTGGTGGAGGAAGAGCCCATAAATAATCTGAGCGTGAGTGAAAAGGGGAAATTGCAGCATGCTGGTGTGAGGCAGCTTTGCAGGGTCCATTCTGGAGGGGACCCCTGCTGAGGGGCCTTGCCCTCCTGGGCAGAAGCCAGTTTAAAGATGCCAAGGTCCCAGGCAGGCTTAGCTGGAGGGACCCATTTACAGAGCATCCCAGGAATCCAAGGGGTTAGGAGAAAGCTCATGGGAGGAAAGCCAAGAAGGAAGCTTTGGGCGAGAGCCCAAGTTGTCCAGTGGCTGAGTGTGTGTTCATCTCCCTCATGGGGAAAGAGCATGGTAGATATCAGCAGGAGGCAACTGATGATCCTGTGGCTGAGTGAGTACTTAAGAGTAACGGTGTGGTGCTGTAGTCTCTGGAAGAGGATAGGTCACAGGCAGCATAGAGATTATTTGTGACTTTCTTTTTTCTGGGAGAAGTGCAGCCAGAAGTACAGCCAAGCAGGGGTGAATTACTGTTGGGTGTTGTACAAGTGGAGCCGGAGTTGTACACATTTCAAGTGTTTGGCAAGAGCAGCTAGAAGTTTAGCAGTTGCTCAAGTTCGAGTTCTACAGTTACAGGGTATGCCATGCTCGCTATCCCCCATCAAAGTTAATCGTTTCCTAATAAAAAAAAAAAAAGAAAGCCCTAGACTGATTCTCGGGGCCAGCAAAAGATTGGCTGTGTGTGCGCGAAGGGAAGGAAATAGGCCCAAACTACCAACAGCTCTTTATGGGGTGCACTACATGGGAATGACAGGTGTGTGATGTGAAGGAAAATCTCCCCAGTGGGGCTACAGACTGAAATAACAAAACAAATGTTAACTCTTCCAAACATTGTTAAAAATTGTAATTATCTGAAACTGAGCTCTCTTTTTCTTTGACAGATGGGATTCTGGAGGTCTAGTAGACTTGGTTAGAGCTACAGGGGAAACTGATAATGAAAGGAGGCACCACACCATTAATCAAGATGACTTGACTGAAGCAGTAGAGCTTAAATATGCAGTATTAAGCGAGAAGCTGTTTTGCGACATGTTACAAGCTCATTATGGTACATTGATTTTGTACATTGAATAGCATTGTAACTCATCACTCGTCACCTCATGTAGTGCTAACAGGCATCAGTAGCTGCTATGATTTCAGTGAGTAAGAAAATGCTGTCATTTTCAGGAGCACAGGTCTGGGCTTCAATGAATGCTGGCCAGAAGGAGAGGAATTTGAATGAATTTAAAATGCTGGCACAGTTTGGTCTGGAGAAAGGAAGTGAACTGGTATTATCCCAACTCCCTGGGGCAACACACAACTTCAGGTGAGCGGAATAAAAAAGACAGAGGACAGTGTACTAATAAATTATTTCTAAAAGATAGTGACACGTGAGCAAACCAAAGAGAATTCCCCACATTCTACTCTTATTACACAGGTGTTTGTATGGAACATATACAGTGCCTTGAAAAAGTATTCATACCCCTTGGAATTTTCCACAACTTTTAATGTTACAACCAAAAACGTGAATGTATTTTATTGGTATTTTATGTCATAGACCAACACAAAGTGGCACATAATTGTGAAGTAGAAGGAAAATGATAAATGTTTTTTAAAAATGTTTACAAATAATCATCTGAAAAGTGTGGCGTGCATTTGTATTTAGCCTCCTTTACTACTAACTAAAATATAGTGGAACCAATTGTCTTCAGAAGTCACCTAATTAGTAAATATAGCCCACCTGTGTGTAATTTAATCTCAGTATAGATACAGCTGTAATGTGAAGGCCTCAGAAGTTTGTTAGAGAACCTTAGTGAACAAATAGCATCATGAAGGCCGAATAACACACCAGACAGGTCTGGGAAAAAGTTATGGAGAAGTTTAAAGCAGGGTTAGGTTATAAAAAAATATCCCAAGCTTTGAACATCTCACAGAGCACTGTTCAATCCATCATCCTTAAATGGAAAGAGTATGGTACAACTGCAAACCTACCAAGACATGGCCATCTATCTAAACTGACAGGCCAGGTAAGGAGAGCATTAATCAGCAAAGCAGCCAAGAGGCCCATGATAAGTCTGGAGGAGCTGCAGAGAGCCACAGCTCAGGTGGGAGAGTCTGTCCACAGGACAACTATTAGTTGCGCACTCCACAAATCTGGCCTTTATGGAAGAGTGGCAAGAAGAAAGCTATTGTGGCAAGAAAGCCATAAGAAATCACCATTTGCAGGTTGCGAGAAGCCATGTGGGGGACACAGAAAACATGAGGAAAAAGGTGCTCTGATGAGACCAAAATTGAACTTTTTGTCGTGAAAGCAAAACGATATGGGTGGCGGAAAACTAACACTGCACATCACCCTGAACACACCATCCCCACTGTAAAACATGGTGGTGGCAGCTTCATGTTGTGGGGATGCTTTTCTTCCACAGGGACAGGGAAGCTGGTCAGAGTTGATGGGAAGATGGATGAAGCCAAATACAGGGCAAAACTGCACACGAGCAGGAATTTCCGTCCGAAAAATCTTGGATGGTTTTTCCGACAGAATTCCGCTCAAGCTTGTCTTGCATACACACGGTCACACAAAAGTTCTCTGAACTTTCGACTGCAAAGAACGCAGTGACGTACAACACTACGATGAGCCGAGAAAATTAAGTTCAATGCTTCCGAGCATGTGTCAAATTGTTTCCGAGCATGCGTGATTTTTTGCGCGTCCGAATTGCATACAGACGATTGCATTTTCGGATAGGAACTTTTCCCGACCGAGAAATAGAGAACCTGCTCTCAATCTTTTGCTGGCTGCAATTCTGCCAGCAAAAGACCGATGGAGCATACACACTGACAAAATTTTCTGACAAAAAGCTCTCATCAGAGTTTTGCTGGCGACATTTCCGATCCTGTGTACGCGGCACTAGAGTCTGCAAAAGACTGGAGACTGGGGTGGAGGTTCACCTTCCAGCAGGACAACGACCGTAAACATGCAGCCAGAGCTACAATGGAATGGTTTAATCAAAGCATATTCATGTGTTAGAATGGCCCAGTCAAAGTCCAGACCTAAATCCAATTGAGAATCTGTGGCAAGACTTGAAAATTGCTGTTCACAGACGTTCTCCATCCAATCTGACAGACCTTGAACTATTTTGCAAAGAAGAATGGGCAAAAATCTCACTCTCTAGATGTGCAAAGCTGGTAGAGACATACACAAAAAGACTTGCAGCTGTAATTGCAGTCAAAAAGTATTGACTCAGGGGGGCTGAATACAAATGCACACCCCACTTTTCATATATTTATTTGTAAAAAAATTGGAAAACCATTTATAAAATTTTCCTTCCACTTCACAATTATGTGCCACTTTGTGTTGGTCTATCACATAAAATCCCAATAAAATATATTTACGTTTTTTTGGTTGTAACATGACAAAATGTGGAAAATTTCAAGGGGTGTAAATACTTTTTCGAGGCACTGTAGTAATCTACAGTACTGTGGTTGTCATGTGGCAAGGCTGCAACTAGAACTTTAACTTTAGTTCCTAGCTCACACTTGCTAAGCTATGACATGCTTGAGTTGCAAAAGTAGGAGCTCAGACTCAAATTCTTGTATCTGTAGATGGAAGTTAGGAGGTATAGTTGCACAATAAAAAGAAAAGTGTAAAAATATATAGATGTAGTATGTTCACACTAATAGACATTCATCAAATGTGCCTTCTAAATTCTACAGTGGCACAACATCTTCGAATAAACAACTACTGGTGGGATACCATTATTTATTCAGATAAAAAACATGATATATGTAATTTATAGGGAGGAAGACAGCAACTGTAACTGCGAAGAGGTATCACAGACTTGGACGGCAATCCAGGGACTTAAAGAGCTTCAAAGAAGACTGGAGCTGGAACGGATGACTGTGGCTGCTGAAGGAGAAGGGTCAGTGAATTAAATAGAACAAGATGTGTTGGTAGTAGAAAGTGTTCAAAGAGAAAGGATAGATCTGAAAATATGGTACAAGGGGAAAACTACAGAAATATCGCAGATTAAAGAAAATGTGCATTCTGTATTTAGAAATATTCAGAGAACTGATTATGTTCCAAAAAAGATGCATAGATGTATTGGGCTCGCCAAATATTCAACATGCCTAGCATATACAGTATAACTAGTATTAAGAATTTGTTCTTCACAAGTTCTTTACTTTTGGATGTTTTGCTCCAACTGACCTAGTTTTTACTTTCATTGCTCTACAGCAGCCCAATTCCCCCTGCACATCATTACTTTCTGCTGTTTGCTCAGACAAACAGAGTGAAAATGGAAAGCAACTTTAGAGCTGCAGTGCTTGTAGTGGAACCACACTGGGAACACAGGTGAAATATCATTCATATACTACTGTACGTGTATTGCAGTGGATATACTTCGATAGTGTTATGCCCTTACAGTATCTCACAAAAGAGAGTACACCCCTCACATTTTGTAAATATTCTATTATATCTTTTCATGTGACAACACTGAAGAAATGACACTTTGCTACAATGTAAAGTAGTGAGTGTACAGCTTGTATAACAGTGTAAATTTGCTGTCCCCTCAAAATAACTCAATACATTTTATTAATGTCTAAGCCGCTGGCAACAAAAGTGAATACACCCCTAAGTGAAAATGTCCAAATTGGGCCCAATTAGCCATTTTCCCTCCCTGGTGTAATGTGACTAGTTAGTGTTACAAGGTCTCAGGTGTGAATGGGGAGCAGGTGTGTTAAATTTGGTGTTATTGCTCTCCCTCTATCATACTGGTCACTGGAAGTTCAACATGGCACCTCATGGCAAAAAACTCTCTGAGGATCTGAAAAAAAAGATTTGTTTCTCTACATAAAGATGGCCTAGGCTATAAGAAGATTGCCAAGACCCTGAAACTGAGCTGCAGCACGATGGCCAAGACCATACAGCGGTTTACCAGGACAGGTTGCACTCAAAACAGGCCTCGACATGGTCGACCAAAGAAGTTGAGGGCATGTGCTCAGCTTCATATCCAGAGGTTGTCTTTGGAAAATAGACGTATGAGTGCTGCCAGCAATGCTGCAGAGGTTGAAGGGGTGGGGGTTCAGCCTGTCAGTGCTCAAACCATACACCGCACACTGCATCAAATTGGTCTGCATGGCTGTCGTCCCAGAAGAAAGCCTCTTCTAAAGATTATACAGAAGAAAGCCTGCAAACAGTTTGCTGAAGACAAGCAGACTAAGGACATGGATTACTGGAACCATGTCCTGTGGTCTGATGAGACCAAAGATAAACTTATTTGGTTCAGATGGTTTCAAGCATGTGTGGCGGCAACCAGGTGAGGAGTGCAAAGACGGGTGTGTCTTGCCTACAGTCAAGCATGGTGGTGGGAGTGTCCTGGTCTGGGGCTACACGAGTGCTGCATTGGGGAGCTACAGTTCATTGAGGGAACCATGAATGCCAACTGTGACATACTGAAGCCGAGCATGATCCCCTCCCTTCGGAGACTGGGCGTCAGGGCTGTATTCCAACATGATAACGACCCCAAACACACCTCCAAGATGACCACTGCCTTGCTAAAGAAGCTGAGGGTAAAGGTGATGGACTGACCATGCATGTCTCCAGACCTAAACCCTATTGAGCATCTGTGGGGCATCCTCAAACGGAGGGTGAAGGAGCTCAAGGTCTCTAAGATCCACCAGCTCTTTGATGTCGTCACGGAGGAGTTGAAGAGGACTCCAGTGGCAACCTGTGAAGCTCTGGTGATCTCCATGCCCAAGAGGGTTAAGGCAATGATGGAAAATAAGGGTGGCCACACAAAATATTGACATTAATGGCTGTGAGTTATTATGAGGGGACAGCAAATTTACACTGTTATACAAGCTGTACACTCACTACTTTACTTTGTAGCAAAGTGTTATTTCTTCAGTGTTGTCACATGAAAAGATATAATAAAATATTTACAAAAATGTGAGGGGTGTACTCACTTTTGTGAGATACTGTATATTGTGTTTTTTTTTTACCTCCATTGTTCTGTTTCAGTAATATATTGATTCTTTATAAAAATGGATTTATTGTTACTTCAGTGCTGAAGTAATGCTAGTGTAGGGATGTAGCATTTTTCACTTTTCATCTCGTAGAGAGCTTTAGACAGCTTAGATGTGTCTGTTCTCTAAGCATGGAGTGAATTATCTTCTGTAGAGATATTATTTGGAGGTAAGGATGTTAAATAGCTGGCCAAGCAGTTTGCCTGTGGCCTGCTGATGCTTGCTGAGAGTATCATTAAATATAAGGCACTTCCAGGCACATGGTCTTCCCTCCTGTGTATGTATCCTGTGGGTATGCAAGTGTAAAACCTTTCCTGTTCCTAGGCCTTAGGGCCTAAGGATCTGGACTACAGCAAGGATCTCCCTTCCTGGAATAAACCCTTGATATTGTCTGATATGGAGTTTTACTTGGGCCTAGAGGAAGCAGACTGCTACAGTTCCCAACAATGAAGGTGGTGAGTGACTGACAGAGTGGTAAAGTAATAAAAGGACCTTTCCAAGTTGTCCTGTCTTATAGAATACCAAAGACAGGTATACCATGATCTCTCCACCCTCCTCTGTGTTTTCCATGCATATGTGCAACAAAAAAGCAAAACTCTAATGCTGTGTACACACGACCAGACTTTCCGGCAGACTAGGTCCGACGGACTTTCGACGGACTTCCGAACGAACGCACACACACAATCACACCAAAGTCCGATGGATTTGAACGTGATGATGTGCGACCGGACTAGAATAAGGAAGTTCATAGCCAGTAGCCAATAGCTGCCCTAGCGTCGGTTTTTGTCCGTCAGACTAGCATACAGACGAACAGATTTTGTTGACTCGAGTCCGTCGGAAAGATTTGAAACATGTTCTAAATCTAAAGTCCGTCTGATTTTTTGACAGCAAAGGTCCGATGAAGCCCACACAGGATCGAATTGTCCGACGGATTCGTTCCATCGGACCATTGCTGTCGAAAAGTCCGGCCGTGTGTACACGGCATTAACTAAAGTGACTGGTGCCAATCATTCTAAGCAAAAATAATCTCTACTTGAAAAGAATGTGCTAAGGACCTTATTGTCATGTACCGTACATACTCGAGTATAAGCCGAGTTTTTCAGCACATTTTTTGTGTGCTGAAAGTGCCCCCCTTACTCGAGTCAAGCATTTTTCTGCAGAAAAAAAATAAATTCCGACCCGACTTTACGGCCCCGTATCTCGTGGCCACTTAGTGCTAGGAACCCCAAATTTGGTAGGCAAACCCAGTGGAAACCCACTACAACATATCCAAATTTGGAGTTCCTAACACCAAGTGGCCCCGAGATATGGGGCCCCAAATTCGGTTCGGAAAATGTCATTCTCTGCTGCAGAAAAGTGCTTGACCATTTTCTGACCCGACTTTGGGGCCTCGTATCTCGGGGCCACTTGGTGCTATGAACCCCAAATTTGGTATGCAAACCCAGTGGAACACTACAACGTATCCAAATTTGGAGTTCCTAGCACCAAGTGGCCCCGAGATACAGGGCCCCCAATTCGGTCAACTGTGTCCATCTGCAGCAAAATAATTTTGGGACCCTTTGGGTCCAGAGACCCCAAATTTTGGCTGCAGCTAGGGGGCATCCAGGAACCCTTAACTACCAAGTTTGAAGTTCAGGGGACCTATGGCTGCAAATGGGCACAGTGAGGCATGCAAATGGGCACAGTGAGGCTGCAAATGGGCATTGTTGACCCTCTTTTCCACTTACAGTAGCTGCGCATTTCTCACCCTAGGCTTATACTCGAGTCAATACGTTTTCCCAGTTTTTTGTGGTAAAATTAGGTGCCTCGGCTTATACTCGAGTATATACGGTACATGGGTTTGGGGCATTCATCATGTAGTCACTAGTGAGTTGAAGATCAATACTTAGTCACATCTAAAGTTCGGAAAAAATAGTGTCACGCTAGAGTGCTGAAATTGCTAAAAACAATACTTTCAATATGCTACAGTGGGATTCAAAAAGCTAAAGCTGTAGTCATCACTATGTCTCTGTATATATATTCTTAGCAATTTGTAATTTCTGTGCACAGGAAAGAATTAGTCACCTCCTCATTTATATCCTAGGTTCTGGGATGGGACCCCTATGTGTCCGGGAGCTTGTTATGAAGAACTTGCTCATATCCGACTGACTACAGGCCAAAGAATAAAATCCAAGCTTGAGAAACCAAACTTACAAAAAATGCCCATAGAGGTAAGACCTTTCTTCACATAATGTGTGACCTGTGTGCCTGCTATAATTCAGTAAATAAACATTCCTCATGTAAGTAATCAGAGTATACTATCTGTTATGATGCTGATACGCTGGGCCAAATTTCCGCACAGGCCACATAAGCTTTGAGTCACTGCCATTGCCAAGAAGTGATAATTATCCTTATGGCAGTAGCAGCATCTTTCTTCTTCAATCCCCACCACCTTCTGGGTTCTATTTATTGTTACAGCCTGGCATATACAGCATGTTTTTTATGAAGCCCTCTAATCTACCCCCAGTACAATCTCTGGACATACCAGACTAGGTCATTTTTTGTAAAATTGTTAAGGATTAGAACCCTGCTAGGGGGATTCACCCTTTCTATTTATGACAATGGTCAACAGGATTGAAAAATAGAGAAAATCAAAACAGAACACGAAGTAAGGAAAATCTACTGGGAGCACATGTTCTCATGACAATTGTCTAATGCCGCGTACACACGGTTGGAAATTCTCGTCAGAAAAAGCCCTGATGGTTTTCCCATCGGAATTCCGACGGAATTTCGCTCAAACTGTCTTGCCTACACACGGTCACACCAAATTCCGACGGTCAATAACACCACGACATACAACACGTTCGACGGCACTATAAAAGGGAAGTTTAATGCTTCCGAGCATGCGTCAAATTGTTTCCAAGCATGCATCGGAATTTTGCGTGTCGGAATTGCATACAAGCGATCGGAAAATCTGATAGAAAGGTTTTCCGTCTGAAAAATTAAGAACAGGTTCTCAATCCAAAGTCCGTTGGAAATGCCGACAGAAAAAGACCGATGGGCATACACACGGTCGGAAAATCCGATGAGAAGCTCCCATCGGACTGTTTCCATTGCAAATTCTGACCGTGTGTACGCGGCATAACAGGGGATTTACCTCACTTTGGATTGATCGCTTCTCACTTTCTGTTGAGTCGGCAAGGTGAAATTCCTTGGGCATGACATTGAAAGCAAAATAAACCAGACAGTGGTTTTAAACATTCCTTTCTCTATTACCTACTCTATGGCTTTAGATATTCTGTAAGTATTGGTGCAATTCACATGGTTTGGATTGGGGACAGGGGGCCGGGGGGATGGGGTTGGGGGGCAGGGTTATAATTTCAGGTCTGCTGATAATTTATATTTTTTTTATCTTACAATGAAACAGGAAGATAAACTACTCTCTCTTCTGAGAAAACAAGAAGAAGCAAGGGACCTCTTATTTCAACTCTTACAAAGCTGTAGCCATAAAGAATTGCAAGAGCCCTTATTAAACCTGTTACACAACAAGTCTGAGGAACATTCACACCCTATAGAAGAAAGTAAGAGACATGTTTCACTGATGAGGTACAACAGTGTACAGCCAGTTGGTGCACAGTTAGCCAGGTTAATTTTGCTAATATAGTGAATTATCTATAGTATGTCTGTAATTTTGACAGAAAATGTGTTAATTTAATTAAACTAATTTTTGTCTACTGTACTACAGAGCACAGGAAGAGTTTGAGACTTTCCAGTGTTGAATTCTAGTTCGTAAACTTACTAGTCCTTCCAGCCAGTACACATATTCAATATTTCTTAATACAAAAACTTCTTTTGACTGATAATATCAATTGTAGTCAGAGTCTTCAAGCGGGAAATGCGATATTGCTAAGAACCAAGGCCTGAGGTGTGCCTTGGCCTAGCTGGTCGGTATGCCTGAGAAGAGGGACCCCAGAAAGCCGACGACCCTGGCCCTGACGGAGGAGGAGGCTTAAATAGCCCTCTCAGGCTCCTCCTACAAATAGGCCTTCATACTAGTAGATAAAATTATTTATTGCAGACAATTGTGTTTAAATAATAAGTTAACCACTTGGTGGCATCGGGCTTCCTGACATAGCCCTATATTACAAGACCATGGCTCTAGTCTGTATCTTAAACTGGCGTCATGACTCTTCGAGAAAATTGTGGGTCCCACTAGAGAAAACACTGGCCAGTAGGAATCTTGCAGGAGCTCATCAGGTTCCGACCGCCTTTAGAGGTCCCTCAGACTTGACGTCCCCACTGACTCAAGCCTCCTTGTCTATATGGGACAGGTTCAATGCTTCGGGCCAATATGCTCCCCAAAGGTCTCCCTTAGCTCCCCTAGAAGGATATCCCTGGTTCCCACCCAGAGAAGAGGTGGGATTTTTTTAGCTCCTGGGTATCTGATGGCAATATTTCATGTGCTAAATTTGTTCTCTCTGTTCTCTCTTTTCGAGTTACTGACATCTTATGGAACTATTCCTTTAGTATCCTGGAGATATCGCCAACTGGCAGATTTCCTTAATAAATTACAGCCCCGATTGAGACCCCTCAACACAATCATGACCTTTGAATCCTTATTTATCGACCTCCCAAAATTTAAAAACACCTACTGTCACAAATGTATCAACTTTTCCTTAGCACACAATCTACATCAGTACCCTACTATATTACAGAATGGGAGAGAGAGAAATAGGTCAGGATCTCTCCCTGGGATTTTATGTGATAGAACAACACAAAGTGGTACATAATTGTGAAGTGAAAGGAAAATGATAAATGGTTTTCAAATGTTTTTTACAATTAAATATGTGAAAAGTGTGGCGTGCATTTGTATTCAGCCCTCATTACTCTGTTACCCCTAACTAAAATCTAGTGGAATCAATTGCCTTCAGAAGTCACCTAATTTGTAAATAGAGCCCACCTGTGTGTAATTTAATCTCAGTATAAATACAGCTGTTCTGTGAAGCTCTCAGAGGTTTGTTAGAGAAACTTAGTAGACCCCAATTTTTTTTAAAAAAGAGTACCTGTCACTACCTATTGCTATATTAATGGATATTTACATTCCCTGAGATAAAAAAAAAAAAAAAAATTAAAGGAACAGTTTAAAAATAAAATAAAAAAGCAAAATAAATAATAATAATAATAAAAAAATCACTCCTGTCCCCGTGATCACGTGCAAAAGAGAACTCAAGCATTGGTCTGGTGTCATATGTAAACAGCAATTGCACCATGCATGTGAGGTATCACCGCAAAGGTCATATCGAGGGCAGTCATTTTAGCAGTAGACCTCCTCTGTAAATCTAAAGTGGTAACCTGTAAAGGATTTTAAAGGCTTTTAAAAATTATGTAGTTTGTCACCGCTGCACGTTTGTGCACAATATTAAAGCATGTCGTGTTTGGTATCCATGTACTCGGCATAAGATCATCTTTTTTATTTTCTCCAACATTTGGGAAATATAGTGTGTTTTAGTGCACTAAAAGAAAAAAAAGGGTTTTAACCCCCCAAAAAATGCGTTTGAAAAATGACTGCGCAAATACTGTGTGAAAAAAAAAATTGCAACACCCACCATTTTAATCTGAAGGGGCTTTGCTTTAAAAAAAAAATCTAATGTTTGGGGGTTCAAAGTAAGTATCTAGCAAAAAAAAAAAAAAATTTTTTATGTAAACAAAAAGTGTCAGAAAGGGCTTTGTCTTCAAGTGGTTAGAAGAGTGGGTGATGTGTGACTGAAGCTTCTAATGTTTTGCATAAAATGCCAGGACAGTTCAAAAACCCCCCAAAAGACCATTTTTTGGAAAGTAGACACCCCAAGCTATTTGCTGATAGGCATGTTGAGGCCATGGAATATTTTATATTTTACCACAAGTTTCGGGAAAATTACAAACTTTTTTTTTCACAAAGTTGTTACTAAATGATATATTGTTCAAACATGCCATGGGCATATGTGGAATTTCACACCAAAATGTATTCTGCTGCTTCTCCTGAGTACGGGGATACCACATGTGTGGGACTTTTTGGAGCCTAGCCCTGTACAGGACCCCGAAAACCAATCACCGCCTTCAGGATTTCTAAGGGCGTGTGTGTTGTAATTTTTTAATCACTTGTGACAAAAAAATTAAATATTCAATGGGCTCAACATGCCTCTCAGCAATTTCCTTGGGGTGTCTACTTTCCAAAATGGAAATGGGGTCATCTGGGGGGGGGGGGGGTGGTTGTACTGCTCTGTCATTTTAGCACCTCAAGAAATTACATAGGCAGTCATAAACTAAAAGCTGTGTAAATTCCAGAAAATGTACCCTAGTTTGTAGACGCTATAATTTTTGCGCAAACCAATAAATATACGCCTATTGAAATTTTTTTTCACCAAAGACATGTGGCTGAATACATTTTGGCCTAAGGCCCCTTTCACATGGAAGGACCGTTCAGATCCGCCTGTCAGTTTTGACGGCGGATCTGAATGGGCGCTCCATGTTAGTCTATGGAGCGTCGGATGTCAGCGGAGACATCTCCGCTGACATCCGACCCGGTCCGATCCGCCAAAAGCAGACGTATGGCCCCACGTCCAGATCCATCGCTGGCGGATCGGGTGAGATCTGATGAAAACGAACACACTGTCCGTTTTCATCCGATCTCTCCATAGAGACCAGCGGCGCTCGCAAGCCCCTCCCCACTCAGTGAGCAGAGAGGGACTTGTCATCCGCCGGCTCAGCAGAGATCAACGGAGAGATCTCCCGATGAGCCGGCGGACAGAGGCGGACTCCGTGGAAGCGGAGTCCGCCTCGTGTGAAAGGGGCCTAAATGTACGACTAAAATTGAGTTTATTGTATTTTTTTAATAACAAAAATATAAAATATCATTTTATTTCAAAATTTTCAGTCAATCAAATACCATCAAAAGAAAGCTCTATTTGTGGGGAAAAAAAAGAAGGCAAATTTAGTTTGGGTACAGCATTGCATGACCACGCAATTACCAGTTAAAGCAGCGCAGTGCCAAATTGTAAAAAGTGCTCTGGTCATTGAGCAGCCAAATCTTCCGGGGGTGAAGTGGTAAAGCAGGATTAGGTTATAAAAAAAATATCCCAAGCTTTGAACATCTCATGGAGCACTGTTCAATCCATCATCTGAAAATTGAAAGAGTATGGCACAACTGCAAACCTACCATGTGTCATGGAGAGTGCCATCTGTCATGGAGAGTTGGAGAGTTTGGCTATACATAACCAATCTCACCTGCGCTATTCGCGCCCCTTCACCATAATAGTATAATGCAGCCTTTTGATCGAATGTCTCCCCTCTGGTTCCCCATTCCCCAGTAAACAGACATTACCACATTCTTATGTCCTCATCTCAGCATCACTGCCTTCCTCAGCAGTGTGTCTGCTTTTATTTAAAGACAACAAAAGAAATTACAAAGAGGAGGGATTGGCTCCAACAGCCAATCGCCTCCTACACTGATTGTGACCTCACAAGAAATGACCATATAAGGACATGACCAAATAAAGACATGACTTTCAACACAGGAACTACAACAACCAATGAACAATGACTACAGGAGTCTTATGTGCGTGTCTGAGCAGAGACAGGGTGCATGCATGTTTTTAGAAGCCACGTGGTTTTCAAACATGGACTCCGTCTCTGACCATAACAACCCAAAAGACTCCCGTAGTTCCGCTGCTAGGAATCCTTATTCTACGTGGTTCCAGAGAACAACGCATACCCGGACTATTCTACTGTCCTTGTGGACAAGAGATTATTGGCAGGTGTACACTCATGGGGCCACAAATATGTTGATCAGGCACACAGGGGCGACACGAGCTCACACTCCTTAAACTGACAATGTTTTTGCAGAGCGAACACACCCCCACCAGACGATCGTTCTGTGCATCGCACAGGGGCCCTTAGCTGGCGGACATGTTTCCACCCTCGCAAACACTTCTCTACATCTCCAATGAGCATTTCACTACCAAACGGATCTCAACCAGCATCAGTCTGCCTCAGTCAGCTCTTTAGAGCGGCCTACGGGAGTGCTAACACTGGGAGACTCTTAAGACAATACATTAAAATACATCTTCATTACATTTTTCACAACACAAGACATGGCCATCCATAAACTGACAGGCTGGGCAAGGAGAGCATTAATCAGAGAAGCAGCCAAGAGGCCCATGGTAACTCTGGAGGAGCTGCAAAGATCCACAGCTCAGGTGGGAGAATCTGTCCACAGGACAACTATTAGTCATGCACACCACAAATCTGGTCTTGGAATAGTGGCAAGAAGAAAGCCATTGTTGAAAGATAGCCATAAGAAGTCCAATTTGCAGTTTGCGAGAAGCCATGTGAGGGACACAGCAAACATGTGAAAGAAGGTGCTCTGGTCAGATGAGATCAAAATGTAACTTTTGGTCTAAGACCCCTTTCACACCAAGGGCGCTATTTCTAATGCTATAGCGCCTGCAATCCGCCCTAAAACAGCTGCACCATTGTCTCCAGTGTGAAAGCCAGAGGACGTCCCCACTGCAGTGGTGCGCTGGCAGGACGTCAGGAAAAGTCCTGCCAGCAGCTTCTTTGAATCGGTGAAGTGTGTTTACCACTCCTCCACTGCTGCTCCCCATTGAAATCAATGGGGCAGCGCTGTAATACCGCCGGCAAAACGCCAATATTGCGGCATATTGTCAGGGTTTTTACCCCTCTCTCGGCCGCTAGCGGGGGTAAAAGTGCCCCGCAAGTGGACACAATGCGCCGCAAATCCGACGGTAAAACGCCACTTAAAATAGCGGCGTTTTACCCCCGGCGCTATGGGCGGTGTGGTGTGCAAGGGGTCTAAAAGCAAAATGCTATGTGTGGCGGAAAAATAACAGTGCACATCACCTTGAACACTGAACACACCATCCCCACATTTAAATCATGTTGTGGGGAGGCTTTTCTTCAGCAGGGACAGGGAAGCTTGTCAGAGTTGATGGAAAGATGGTAGGGGCAAAATACAGGGAAATCATAGAAGAAAACCTGTTAAGCCCCATACACACGGTCGGACTTTTTCATGGATTCTGTCCGATCGGACAAGGTTGTTGAAAAATCAGACCGTGTGTATGCACCATCGGACAGTGTTCGTCGGTTTGACCGACGGACAAAGTCTTATCTCCTGCTGGAAAGATTTGCCGTCAACACGGTCCGATCACACCAAATCCGATCGTGTGTACGGTTGTCCGACCGGACAAAGTGCTACGCATGCTCAGATCACATTATAAGACCAAAGCTATTGGCTACTAGCCTCTACGTAGTCCCGTCGTAGGCAACAATCGTCACCGCGTTCAGAATGATCGGATTTTCCGACAACTTTGTCCGACCGTGTGTACGCAAAACCAACATCGGACAAAGTATGACGGACATGGTCCGACGGACCTGGTCCGCGGATTGTCCGACCGTGTGTATGGGGCTTAAGAGTCAAAAGACTTGAGACTGGGGCGGAGGTTCACTTTCCAGCAGGACGACAACCCTCAACATACAGCCAGAGCTACAATGGAATGGTTTATATCAAAGCATATTCATGTGTTAGAATGGCCCAGTCAAAGTCCAGACCTAAATCCAATTGTGAATCTGTGGCAAGCCTTAAAAATTGCTGTTCACAGACGCTCCCCATCCAATCTGACAGAGCTTGAGCTATTTTACAAAGAAGAATGGGAAAACATTTCACTCTCTAGATGTGCATAGCTGGGAGAGACATATCCAAAAAGACTTGCAGCTGTAATTGCAGTGAAAGGTGGTTCTACAAAGTATTGACTCAGGGGGGTCTGAATAAAAATGCACGCCTCACTCAGATATTTATTTGTAAAAAAAAATTGAAAACCATTTATAATTTTCCTTGCAGTTCACAATTATGTGCCACTTTGTGTTGGTCTATCACATAAAATCTCAATAAAATACATTTACATTTATGGTTGTAACATGACAAAATGTGGAAAATGTCAAGGGGTATGAATACGTTTTCAAGGCACAGTATCACTACAATACCACACCTATGACATTTACAGAATTGATGTATGACCCCTCATAGATGTACCCGATATTCATCAACTAGATTCAATGTTTCACCTTCCCTGTTTCCCACTTTCCCTCTTTAGGGTCGTTTTCCCTTTTCCTGATACCCCTCTTTCTCTCCACAATGATTAGACCTCCCAGAATATATCTGAATATTGTTTGCACATTGTATATCTTGGATTGGTTCCGCTATACCTACAAGACTATGCTATATTAGGCCCTTGGGCTTATCTGTACCTGGCCACTCACACCCATGCTGACGAAGGTGTGGGGTTGAGTGGGGAGACTGGGTGACTTTTTTGAATGCCTCATACCTACCTTGAGGGGTCAAGTCCTGGGGGAAAAAGTGTGGGAACTCCCAACCAAGATCCACTCCCCCACCAAAAAAAAAAAAATGATACGCTCATATGCACGAACGCTTCAAAAGTGGTATTTTTTCATCCAACTTTCGTATTGTGTGTATGAAGCTTAACTGTTAGTACATAAAAAAAAAAACAATCCTCAATAAACATAAATACGGTAATTCTCTGAATAATCAGCATTCATCCAATTGTGCTTCCATGCAAATGTGAACATCATGTTCTGATCTTTATTGGGGAATGTTTTTTTGTATATAGAGTGTTTATGTGGTGAGTTTACACTTTTCATTGAACAGAGTTTGGATAATACAGGGTTAAACGGAAAGGTCATAAATGAACTGCACATTATCTGGACAGAATGCTTGGGGAGATAGTGATGTGTTCCTGCTTAGGAGATGTATGTTAGCTTGGGGGGCTGCAAACTCTGCAGGGCTCCAACACACACTCGCTGCTATTCCAACACTTCACATATTTCCACATTCCCTCCTGGCATTAAACTTTGCCAGGTATTGTGCTCAGCTTACCACCCCAAACTGATGTTCCTCCCTCAGCTCACCTCTCTCCCTGCATGTCCTGTGAACAGAATAGCTGTGCTCCTCCTCTGGATTCTCTCATCATATGGCACTGAAGATAGAGGAGGGGGGGATTCAGCGGGACACACAGAGCAAGTATGCAGGAGACCTGGGGGTGGGGAATAGAGACAGAAAATCAGGAGGGGCCGGCGGGGAGGAGCGCATCACGAGAGGTCTGACTAAATACAATCTCTTAGCAGCAGGGACCTGATCTACCCATCAGCTAGCTGTGAATGACAGGTAGATCGAAGCAGAAGCTGTCATGGGGCCCCCTACTGGCAATGCCTGAATGGTCAGTCCACCCCTGGTGTGCGTCACTTACTATTGTGAGCTGTGTTTTGGCTGCTGCTGGTGTAGCACCTGCCACACAGCTCGCATACTTAAAAGTCTTGCAGGACGTGGCTGCTAAAGGGAACTGAGTTCCTGTTGTGGAAAAAGTACAGGAACTCCGTTCCCATACGTTCCCGCAGGACTTGAGCCCTGCCTACCTTACATATCTGGATCAGATAAACCAACTTAGTTGGAACTGCTATCAATGTGTAACCTCGCTGTGAAATGTATGATCATACTCTATTGTGGACTTTGTTGTTTTGTTTACAATTTGTAAAACTGAATAAAAATGTCATTATGATAAATAAATAAATAAAAAGTTAACCACTTAAAAAAATTGTTTAAAACGTTCACACCTTTTTATCATGTTCACTCAGGGTTTTATTTTTCAAGTTTCAGGAAATAAAGTTGCACGAAATCCACTAAGAGACCTTTTTCTTCTTGCTATGACGGTGACAAAGACGTGTCTGCAAGAGGATCGTGGAGTGGTGACATGGGGAGACTGTGCAGTAGGATTACTTGTACAGGTGCAGCTAAAGCAGGAACTGGAGCTAAGAGAACTTATTCAAGAGCTGGTAAATGGGGTGAGATTCTTTTCAACATTTCTTTTTATTTATAGATGAATGTCAGATATGGCTTGGACCAATGTAACTATGTATATACCATACCAGACTGATGCCCCTGGAAACTGCCCCCCCCCCCCCCCAGAAGACAGCGGTCAGTGCTCTCTGCAATTGGACTGCCTATCACAGGGTGGTGCGTTGTATTAGCCAATCTTACTGGGCAGATGCAAAGATCACCATCTTGTGGAAGGCAACACACTCCCTGATTTTCTGTAAACCCAGGATACTAGACAAGAGAAGTGGTACTGTGCAGAGTCCATACATACAGAACGTACCTAAAACTTTTGATCTTTAGAATGAGGGGCATGACAGGGAAGCAGTGTCCTGCGGCGCGTGCAGCAAAAAAGTGGGTGTGTCCAAACATGATAGTGGGAGGGTTTTAAGGGACACTGTTAAACAAAACCTGGGCTTTCTTGTACCTATAAAATATGCTGAGGCCGAGTTTTCTATAATTGCTTTTGTGTTAGCCTGTTAGGCCCTGACTGTTCACATGTAGCGATTTGGGATCGTGGGCAGAATCACTGTGAATCTGTCCGCAATTCCATATCACACTGCAATGCTGGCAAAACGCATTTGTGTGTTTGTGTTTGTGTTCTATTCATTTTTAGTGGTACCAAAACACGGTGTGGTTTTGGATGCTTGTGCGATAAATCGCTGAACAATCACAGCAAAAAGGCACCACATTGTGGTGGCAGTAAAAATTAATGGACCACAAACACAGGGGCTGCGTTTTGCCAGCATTGCAGTGTGATTTGGAATCAGGGCGCAGTGGCGGGCAGAATCGCAGCAATATTCTGCCCACTATACCTAATCACTACATGTGCCTAACAGGCTAACACAACAGCAATTATGGAAGACTCAGTCCAGGGCCTCGATTACCAACTTTGCCAGCAGTTGCCACAATCACAGAAACCAGTAGAATGACAGGAAGAAATTCTGCAGCACTGCAGTTCTAAGTTAGCCTGACTAAGGAGGACACAAGGGAAAGAGGGACACACCTAGTGACCCTGGGTGGACTGGGTGGGTCAACGGACAGCAGCAGCAGCCAGCAGCACTTCAGAACATCATCCATATCTACGTCTACGTGGCAGGCTGGTGGCTAACAGCACCCTTGAGGGTCCAGCTCTTCACCCAAGCGGCACTCAAAGGTGGGAAGTGGCACTACAAGGAGGCGGAGCCAATGGAAATAGAGAGGACTGGTGGGCGGGTAGGTGCCGGTCGCTCCCTCTCTGCTCAGTGCTTCCTCCTGTCCTGGTGGCTGCAGTTGGACAATTCAAGAATTCAAGAAGATCTCATATAAAGGAGCCCGGAGGCACTGAGGTAAAATGAACCCTGGGCAAACATTTTCAAAATCAGTTTACTGCAGCAGATCAGGCAGCGATTGTAATTGGTTGCCAGAGGTAACAGCACACGTTTCGGCTCACTGATTAGTTGCTAGAGATTACTGCACATCATTTCTGCTTGCTGATTGGTTGATAGAGGTTACTGCACACATTACTGCTCACTGATTGGTAGTGATAGATTATTGCTTATCATTACCGCTCACTGACAGAATGCAACCGTTCACATTGGAGCAACTTGTGCGATTGACCTGTCAAATAGCATCACACCCTATTGCTGGCAATAGCCAAGTTCAAATGCTGCACTGATTTGAAAAAGTAGTTCCTGCACTACTTATGGTGATTTAAGGTGCGACTTGCATAGACATCTGTACATGAAGCCGAACAGATGTCTTCCAAGTCCCACCTGAAGTCGCGCTCACATGCGGCTTTGAAATCGTGCGATTTCAGAAGAAGTTGCACGATTTCAAAGCCGCAGTCAATGTGAACGGGGACTCAAAGGGGATGATTAAACAGAACCACCCCTTGACCACCTACGTCTAAATGAACATAGCAGCTGCATCATTGACTACACATTGCTGTGACATCAATGCTTAGCTTCACGGTGCCACCATTAAACTTGCCCATTGATGTCACAGTAGCCGCAGCCACAACCCAAATGCACAGATAATCAGAGACTGCAGATGGATTACAGGAGATGACTAGAGACTGCGGATGTGACTACAGGAAATGACCAGAGACTGCGGAAGCGACTACAGGAAATTACAAGAGACTGTGGCTGAGACTACAGGAAATGACCAGAGACTGCGGATAAGACTACAGAAAATGACCAGAGACTGCGGCTGCAACTACAGGAAATGATCAGAGACTGTTGCTGCGACTAAAGGAAATGACCAGAGACTGCAGATGGATTACAGGAAATGACCAGAGACTACAGATGGATTACAGGAGATGAATAGAGACTGCAGATGTGACTACATTAAATGACCAGAGACTGCAGATGCAACTACAGGAAATGACCAGAGACTGCGGCTGTGACTACAGGAAATTACCAGAGACTGCAGATGTGACTACAGGAAATGACCATAGACTGTGGCTGCGACTACAGGAAATGACCAGAGACTGCGGCTGCGACTACAGGAAATGATCAGAGACTGCGGCTGCGACTACAGGAAATGACCAGAGACTGCAGATGGATTACAGGAGATGAATAGAGACTGCAGATGTGACTACATTAAATGACCAGAGACTGCAGATGCAACTACAGGAAATGACCAGAGACTGCGGCTGTGACTACAGGAAATGACCAGAGACTGCGGATGCAACTACAGGAAATGACCAGAGACTGTGGCTGCGACTAAAGGAAATGACCAGAGACTGCAGATGGATTACATGAGATGACTAGAGACTGCGGATGTGACTACAGGAAATGACCAGAGACTGCGGATGCGACTACAGGAAATGACAAGAGACTGTGGCTGCGACTACAGGAAATGACCTGCGACTACAGGAAATGACCAGAGACTGCGGCTGCGACTACAGGAAATGACCAGAGACTGCGGATAAGACTACAGAAAATGACCAGAGACTGCGGCTGCAACTACAGGAAATGATAAGAGACTGTGGCTGCGACTAAAGGAAATGACCAGAGACTGCAGATGGATTACAGGGAATGACCAGAGACTACAGATGGATTACAGGAGATGAATAGAGACTGCAGATGTGACTACATTAAATGACCAGAGACTGCAGATGCAACTACAGGAAATGACCAGAGACTGCGGCTGTGACTACAGGAAATGACCAGAGACTGCGGATGCAACTACAGGAAATGACCAGAGACTGTGGCTGCGACTACAGGAAATGACCAGAGACTGCAGATGTGACTACAGGAAATTACCATAGACTGCGGCTGCGACTACAGGAAATGACCAGAGACTGCGGCTGCGACTACAGGAAATGACCAGAGACTGCAGCTGCGACTACAGGAAATGACCAGAGACTGCGACTACAGGAAATGACCAGAGACTGTGGCTGTGCCTCCAGGAAATGACCAGAGACTGCGACTACAGGAAATGACCAGATACTGTGGCTGCGACTACAGGACATGACAAAGCATAACAGTGAGTCTACTGTCTACAGGCAGTATATATTGGCAGAAAGACCTACCTGGCCAGCTGACTCACCTCCTGCTCTCAGAGGTCCTGGGGCTTTCCGTGGTGGGGGGGGCTTTCCACGGTAGGGGCGGGGCTTTCAGAGGTACAGGGCGAGGCTCTAAGTGGTCCATGGCGGAACTCTTAGATGTAGGGGAGGCACTCTTAGCGCTCCCTCTCTGCTCCAAGCCTCTGAGCACATACAGGATACATGGGGCAGGGCAGGGTCAGAGCATCAATGGAGCTCCCGGCCCCGCCCCTCCCTGCTGACAGAGCCTCCCTCAAGCCAAGCCGAGCCCAACAGCCCAGGCCGATGCACCCCAGTGGTCGGACAGTGTAACAGCAGGCTCACGCAGCACACAACAACAGTGTGTGTGAGTCAGTCCCTGCCAATGTAGTTCAAGCACACATAACGTTACTACTTCTGCACTAATGCTCTGGGGGGATTTCAACCCCCCCTTATCTACGTCCCTGCTATGTAGTCTTCTAAACAGTTGGAATATTTCAGAGAGGAGGCTTGCTGGACATTGTTGTGGACATACGAGTGACTGTAGCAGGATAACTAACAAAATTCAAAAGCTTTCCTAAGCTATTTAGCACAAAATCTAAATACTTTTAAAAATGTGTTGGTAGTGGCTGAAATATTTTTCACTCTACAGGACTGCTGAGTGCTAGTGAACTGAATGTTGGACTGGGGTTTTAAAAACTTAAAAGTAGGGATGAGCCGAACACCCCCGGGTTCGGTTTGCACCAGAATTTTCGAACCCTATTCGTTACAATGGACACGAACGTTTGAAATCAAAATTGCTAATTACAACGGCCAATAAGCATGTTAATGTCATAAATCAGGTTTGGGGACCCGGGTCCTGCCCCAGGGGACATATATAAATGCAAAAAGAACTTTTAAAAACAAATGTTTTTTCGGGAGCAGTCATTTTAATGATGCATAAAGTGAAAAAAAAAAGTGAAATATTCCTTTAAATATGGTACCTGGGGGGTGTCTAAAGTATGCCTGTGAAGTGGCATGTGTTTCCCGTGTTTAGAACTGTCCCTGCACAAAATGACATTTGTAAAGGAAAAAAAGAAGCCATTTAAAACCACTTGCGGCTTTAATGTCATGTCTTGACCTGGCCATATGGCTGAAAATCCTTGAGAAAAATGGCATGGCTACCCCATCACCCCCCCCCAGCCCCTTTGGGTCTTGTATGGATATTAAGGGGGACCCCGCACCCAAAATAGAACCCTATACCTACAACCCTATATACTCTGAACAGCAGTATATAGGTGGTGCAAACAAGAGAGGGACTGTAGGTTTGTTCTTAAGTAGAATCTGAACAGGTACATTATGAAGTGTAGCTCCATCCCAAAAAAATCTATTTTTAAGCTTTTTGGAGAACATAGGGAGGGGTTATCACCCCTGTAACATTTTCTGTCTTTGCACATCTGTTCAGAACATTTCACCTCACTTTCCATCCCAATGAAAAATGTTTTTGGAAAAGTGGGGTTTTAATTGAAACAAGGATTGGTGATAAAGCATCAGTAGAGAGGAGATACCTCTTTCCCAAATTAAATCTAACAGGATCGAATTTCCCTTCCTAGGGGTAGATTTCCTCTCACTTCCTGTTTTCTCCTTCCGTTTGCAAGTAGGAGTCGTTTGTAAGTTGGATGTTTGAAAGTAGGGTCCTGCCATATATACTCTGCAGAAATTTGCCCCATTAGATGTTGGTGTAGCCACAACACTGTAAGCCCTCACAGTTACTCTTGGTGGGCACAGGAATGGGCCCTGCTGTGAGTTATTAGATCAAGATTTGTAATTGCATGCACCTGTTGAACAGGGCAGAAAAATTGGACCTTTGGTGGTGGTGGTGGTGGTCGGTGTTGCCACAAGACTGTAAGCACTCACAGTTACTCTTGGTGGGCGCAGGAATGGGCCCTGCTGTGAGTTATTAGATCAAGATTTGTAATTGCATGCACCTGTTAAACAGGGCAGAAAAATTGGGCCTTTGGTAGTGGTGGACGGTGTTGCCACAAGACTGTAAGCCCTCACAGTTACTCTTGGTGGGCGCAGGAATGGGCCCTGCTGTGAGTTATTAGATCAAGATTTGTAATTGCATGCACCTGTTGAACAGGGCAGAAAAATTGGGCCTTTGGTGGTGGTGGTGGTGGACGGTGTTGCCACAAGACTGTAAGCCCTCACAGTTACTCTTGGTGGGCGCAGGAATGGGCCCTGATGTGAGTTATTAGATCAAGATTTGTAATTGCATGCACCTGTTGAACAGGGCAGAAAAATTGGGCCTTTGGTGGTGGTGGTGGACGGTGTTGCCACAAGACTGTAAGCCCTCACAGTTACTCTTGGTGGGCGCAGGAATGGGCCCTGCTGTGAACTATTAGATCAAGATTTGTAATTACACGCCCCTGTTAAACAGGGACTGAAAAATTGGGAATTAGGCACTGGTGCTGGTGACACAACACTGCAACCCATCACAGATACTGTACTCTGAGCACAGCAATGAGACCTGTTGCAAAGCATTGCATCAAAAATTGTAATTACACGCCCCTGTTATACAGGGCCGAAAAATTGTGCCTTAGGCACTGGTGCTGGTGCCACAACACTGCAACCCCTCACAGATACTGTACTTGGAGCACAGCAGTCAGACGTGTTGCGAAGCATTGCTTAAAAAATTGTAATTACACGCCCCTGTTAAACAGGGGCTGAAAAATTGTGCCTTAGGCATTGGTGCTGGTGCCACAACACTGCAACCCCTCACAGATACTGTACTCTGAGCACAGCAATGAGACCTGTTGCAAAGCATTGCCTAAAAATTTTAATTACACGCCCCAACAGGGGCTGAAAAATTGTGCCTTAGGCATTGGTGCTGGTGCCACAACACTGCAACCCCTCACAGATACTGTACTTGGAGCACAGCAGTCAGACATGTTGCGAAGTATTGCTAAAAAAATTGTAATTACACGCCCCTGTTAAACAGGGGCTGAAAAATTGTGCCTTAGGCAACGTGCTGGTGCCACAACACTGCAACCCCTCACAGATACTGTACTTGGAGCACAGCAGTCACACCTGTTGCGAAGCATTTTTTAAAAAAAATGTAATTACACGCCCCTGTTATACAGGGGCTGAAAAAATTGTGCCTTAGGCACTGGTGTGGTGGCACCCAGAAACAAAAATGTTCTTCCAAGCTATCAAGGAATGGATCATTGAGGAGGAGGAAGAGGATAGTCAGTGAAAATAACAGGACAGTCACTCAGCATCAGCATAGTCTTGAAGGGATGTGATATTATAAATTATTCAGTTATATCCACTTCAGGTGCCTGGTAGCTGGTGGTGATCCAAGACTGATTCATTTTTATGAAGGTCAGTTGATCAACCGAGTCGGTGGACAGGCGCACCCTGTGATCGGTGACAAATCCTCCAGCAGCACTGAATGTGCGTTCGGAAAGAATGCTGGATGCAGGACAGGCCAGTAGCTCAATTGCATACTGTGCAAGCTCTGGCCAGTGATCCATCCTCAAGACCCAGTAAGCCAGAGGATTTTCGGTGGGAAAGGTGTCCAAGTCTGACCTTGCCCCTAGGTATACCTGCACCATGTGTATCAGACGCTGGCGATGGTTGCTGGAACCGATCATACCTTGGGGCTGCGGACTAAAAAATTGTCTGAACGCATCGGTCAGACGTCCACCTTCCCCACCGCTCCTTCTGCTACTGACCGAAGCCTCAGCAACTCGTCGTCCAGGACCAGGAGTTTGTAACCTCCCAGTTTCTGGGAACGCGTTGCACAGACCTTTCTGCAAGGCCTCCCTGAGATGTCTCATCCTCTGCTCCCTCTGCGATGGCAAGATAAGGTCCGCAACCTTACCCTTGTACCGTGGATCAAGGAGAGTGGCCAGCCAGTAATGGTCCCTCTCCTTGATCCGAAGAATACGAGGATCCTTCCGCAGGCTTTGCAGGATCAGGGAGGCCATGCAACGTAGGTTAGCTGAAGCATTCGGTCCGGAGTCTTCTGGGTCACTGAGGACGACATGATCGCCAGCCACCTCCTCCCAGCCACGTACAAGTCCACTGGTTTGTTGGGACTGTACATCATCCCTAAAAGACTGCTGCTGCTGATGCTGAGTGCAAGGCTCCACCTCCATGCTCACACAATCCTCCTCCTCCTCCTCCTCCTCATCCTCTTCCTGTGTGATGGGTGGGACAGAAGGAACACTGTCTGGATAAAGGGGGCCTTGAGAGGCAAGGAAGTCCTCCTCTTCCTGCCTCTGTTCTGCCTCAAGTGCCCTGTCCATTATCCCAAGCAGAGTATGCTCCAACAGGTGGACAAGAGGTACAGTGTCACTGATGCATGCACTGTCACTGCTCACCATCCTCGTGGCCTCCTCAAATGGTGAGAGGACAGTGCATGCATCCCTGATCATGCTCCACTGGCGTGGGGAAAAAAAGCCAAGCTCCCCTGACCCTGTCCTGGTGCCGTAGTCGCAAAGGTACTCATTGATGGCCCTCTGCTGCGTGTGCAGTCGCTGCAGCATGGCCAACGTTGAGTTCCACCTGGTGGGCATGTCACATATTAGGCGGTTCTTGGGCAGGTTCAGCTCCTTTTGCAGCTCATCCAGCCGAGCACTGGCATTATACGATCGGCGGAAATGCACACAGACTTTCCTGGCCTGCCTCAGGACATCCTGTAAGCCTGGGTACCTGCCCAAGAACCGCTGCACCACCAGGTTGAGGACGTGAGCCATACAGGGCACATGGGTGAGCTGCCCCTGTCGAGGAGATTGGTGCCATTGTCAGAAACCACCATTCCTGGCTTAAGCTGGCATGGCGTCAACCACCTCTCGGCCTGCCCTGCAGAGCTGCCAGAACCTCTGCCCCAGTGTGGCTCCTGTCCCCCAAACACACCAGCGCAAGCACGGCATGGCATCTTTTTGCCTGCGTACTCGCGTAGCCCCTTGTACGCCTACGGAGCACCACTGGTTCCGAGGACAGAGCACTCGAAGAGGCCGTGGAGGAAGAAGAAGAGGAAGGGGTGGAGGAGAGAGGTGTGTCACAACCATTATTAGCATTTTGGAGGCGTGGTGGCGGAACAACCTCCAACACTACTGCACCTTGTCCTGCATCCCTCCCAGCTGCCAATAGAGTGACCCAATGGGCCGTGAAAGACAGATAACGTCCCTGTCCATTCCTGCTGGACCATGAGCCAGCGGTAATATGCACCTCACCGCTGACCGCCCTGTCCAGTGAGGCATGGACATTGCCTTCCACATGCCGGTAGAGAGACGGAATCGCCTTCCGTGAGAAAAAGTGGCGTTTGGGAACCTGCCACTGAGGAACCGCACATTGAACAAACTCACGGAAGGGGGCCGAGTCTACCAACTGAAAAGGCAGCAGTTGAAGTGCTAGCAATTTAGCCAAGCTAGCATTCAACCGCTGGGCATGTGGATGGCTGGGAGTATACTTCTTTCGACGGTCCAGCAGCTGGGGCAGGAAAATTTGCCTGCTACAATCGGACGTCGGTGTACTGCAAGTACTTGGTTGTGACACACCTAATTCTACACCTTCAGTCCTCTCAGAGCAGCTTTCAGAGAGGACTGAAGATATAGTGGGGATGGAGATCCCAGCTGATGAGGAGCAAGGAGAGGTCCACTTTGTTCTTTGGTGTGGGTCTTTAATGTGCGCTTGACAACGAACTGTATGGCAGATCGACATATGTCTGGTCATGCTTGTGGTGCCCAAGCGGCAGATGTTTTGGCCACGCGAGATACGCTTGAGACAAATATTGCAAATAGCAGTGGTGCGATCTGATGCACTCGTCTCAAAAAAGGCCCACACCAAAGAACTTTTGTGATAACGTGCAGAGGCAGCGCCCTGCACAGGCGGAGCTCTGCGGTGTGATTCAGTTGGTGTGCTGGCCTCTAGCTGGCCTCCGGAGGGCATCCTGCCTCGTTGGACATGTGCCGCCGCATCCTCCTCCTCCTCCTCCTCCTCCTCCTCCTCTCTCCCTTCAGGCACCCACGTGGAGTCAGTGACCTCATCATCCCCTCCCTCTTCACCACTAGAGGAAACCTGGCAGTAAGCTGCAGCTGGTGGAACATGACTGCCAGATTGCTGTCCTTCAGCATCCCCTCTCTCTGCGCGCACACTACTGCCTTCCTCAAGCTGGGTATCATCATCCGAGCCTTCAAATCGTTGGGCATCCTCCTGGAGCATGTACCCAACACTGTGCTCAAACAGTTCGGGGGACTCCTCAGGAGGACATGGTGGGTCTAGGGAAGGGGTGCCTGATGATGCCATTGAGTACGCGTTGGCAGCTGCTCTGCCAGTACCCTGAGCCTGGGTGAGAGAGGATGAGGAGGATGAGGAGGGCTTGGTCATCCATTCTTCCAAGCCTTCGGCATGATGCGGCTCAACATGTCCAGCTGCCGAAAACAAAGACAGGCGTGTCCCATGGCCACGTGCTGATGACGATGCACGACCACGTCCATGACCAGCACTGTTGTCTCTAGAAACAGAGCCTGCTTGCCCTGTGTTTTTGCCTTGGGACGGTCTGCCTCTCCTTGGCGGTCTTCCAGCCATTGTAGTGGGTAGTGTATATTGTTCTGGAGTCACACAGCACACACACTAACTCCTGCAGATGGATGCCTTAGATGACAGCAACAGGGCCCTATGGCAGATAGAAGCTGCCTTAGATAACAAGAACTGGGCTGACACACACACACACTAGCTCCTATGTGTGCTGACACAAACACATTATAGCTCCTATGTGTGCTGACAACACACTATATAGCTCCTATGTGTGCTGACAAAAAAATATAGCTTCTATGTGTGCTAACAACACACTATAGCTCCTATGTGTGCTGACAAAAAAATATAGATCCTATGTGTGCTCACAACACACTATAGCTCCTATGTGTGCTGACACAAACACACTATAGCTCCTTTGTGTGCTGACAACACACTATAGCTCCTATGTGTGCTGACAACACACTATAGCTCCTATGTGTGCTGACAAATAAATGTAGCTCCTATGTGTGCTCACAACACACTATAGGTCCTATGCGTGCTGACACAAACACACTATAGGTCCTATGTGTGCTGACACAAACACACTATAGCTCCTATGTGTGCTGACAAAATTTTTTAGCTCCTATGTGTGCTCACAACACACTATAGGTCCTAAGTGTGCTGACACAAACACACTATAGGTCCTATGTGTGCTGACACAAACACACCATAGCTCCTATGTGTGCTGACAAATAATTTTAGCTCCTATGTGTGCTCACAACACACTATAGGTCCTAAGTGTGCTGACACAAACACACTATAGGTCCTATGTGTGCTGACACAAACACACCATAGCTCCTATGTGTGCTGACAAATTTTTTTAGCTCCTATGTGTGCTCACAACACACTATAGGTCCTATGTGTGCTGACACAAACACAATATAGGTCCTATGTGTGCTGACACAAACACACTATAGCTCCTATGTGTGCTGACAACACACTATAGCTCCTATGTGTGCTGACAACACACTATATCTCCTATGTGTGCTGACAAAAAAATGTAGCTCCTATGTGTGCTGACAAAATTTTTTAGCTCCTATGTGTGCTCACAACACACTATAGGTCCTATGTGTGCTGACACAAACACACTATAGGTCCTATGTGTGCTGACACAAACACACTATAGCTCCTATGTGTGCTGACAAAAAAATGTAGCTCCTATGTGTGCTCACAACACACTATAGGTCCTATGTGTGCTGACACAAACACACTATAGGTCCTATGTGTGCTGACACAAACACACTATAGGTCCTATGTGTGCTGACACAAACACACTATAGCTCCTATGTGTGCTGACACAAACACACTATAGCTCCTATGTGTGCTGACAAAAAAATGTAGCTCCTATGTGTGCTGACAAAAAAATGTAGCTCCTATGTGTGCTCACAACACACTATAGGTCCTATGTGTGCTGACACAAACACACTATAGGTCCTATGTGTGCTGACACAAACACACTATAGCCCCTATGTGTGCTGACAACACACTATATCTCCTATGTGTGCTGACAAAAAAATGTAGCTCCTATGTGTGCTCACAACACACTATAGGTCCCATGTGCGCTGACAAAAAAATTTAGCTCCTATGTGTGCTCACAACACACTATAGGTCCTATGTGTGCTGACACAAACACACTATAGGTCCTATGTGTGCTGACACAAACACACTATAGCTCCTATGTGTGCTGACAACACACTATATCTCCTATGTGTGCTGACAAAAATATTTAGCTCCTATGTGTGCTCACAACACACTATAGGTCCTATGTGTGCTGACACAAACACACTATAGGTCCTATGTGTGCTGACACAAACACACTATAGCTCCTATGTGTGCTGACAACACACTATATCTCCTATGTGTGCTGACAAAAAAATTTAGCTCCTATGTGTGCTCACAACACATTATAGGTCCTATGTGTGCTGACACAAACACACTATAGGTCCTATGTGTGCTGACACAAACACACTATAGCTCCAATGCGTGCTAACAACACACTATATCTCCTATGTGTGCTGACAAAAAAATGTAGCTCCTATGTGTGCTCACAACACACTATAGGTCCTATGTGCGCTGACAAAAAAATTTAGCTCCTATGTGTGCTCACAACACACTATAGGTCCTATGTGTGCTGACACAAACACACTATAGGTCCTATGTGTGCTGACACAAACACACTATAGCTCCTATGTGTGCTGACAACACACTATATCTCCTATGTGTGCTGACAAAAATATTTAGCTCCTATGTGTGCTCACAACACACTATAGGTCCTATGTGTGCTGACACAAACACACTATAGGTCCTATGTGTGCTGACACAAACACACTATAGCTCCTATGTGTGCTGACAACACACTATAGCTCCTATGTGTGCTCTCCTATGTGTGCTGACAAAAAAATGTAGCTCCTATGTGTGCTCACAACACACTATAGGTCCTATGTGTGCTGACACAAACACACTATAGGTCCTATGTGTGCTGACACAAACACACTATAGCTCCAATGCGTGCTGACAACACACTATATCTCCTATGTGTGCTGACAAAAAAAATTAGCTCCTATGTGTGCTCACAACACACTATAGGTCCTATGTGTGCTGACAAAAAAAAGTTAGCTCCTATGTGTGCTCACAACACACTATAGGTCCTATGTGTGCTGACAAAAAAAAGTTAGCTCCTATGTGTGCTCACAACACACTATAGGTCCTATGTGCGCTGACACAAACACACTATAGGTCCTATGTGTGCTGACACAAACACACTATAGCTCCTATGTGTGCTGACAAAAAAATTTAGCTCCTATGTGTGCTCACAACACACTATAGGTCCTATGTGTGCTGACACAAACACACTATAGGTCCTATGTGTGCTGACACAATCACACTATAGGTCCTATGTGTGCTGACACAAACACACTATAGCCCCTATGTGTGCTGAAAAAAAAATGTAGCTCCTATGTGTGCTCACAACACACTATAGGTCCTATGTGTGCTGACACAAACACACTATAGGTCCTATGTGTGCTGACACAAACACACTATAGCTCCTATGTGTGCTGACAACACACTATATCTCCTATGTGTGCTGACAAAAAAAATTAGCTCCTATGTGTGCTCACAACACACTATAGGTCCTATGTGTGCTGACAAAAAAATGTAGCTCCTATGTGTGCTCACAACACACTATAGGTCCTATGTGTGCTGACACAAACACACTATAGGTCCTATGTGTGCTGACACAAACACACTATAGCTCCTATGTGTGCTAACAACACACTATATCTCCTATGTGTTCTGACAACATTTTTTAGCTCCTATGTGTGCTCACAACACACTATAGGTCCTATGTGTGCTGACACAAACACACTATAGGTCCTATGTGTGCTGACACAAACACACTATAGCTCCTATGTGTGCTGACAACACACTATATCTCCTATGTGTGCTGACAATTTTTTTAGCTCCTATGTGTGCTCACAACACACTATAGGTCCTATGTGTGCTGACCAAAAAATTTAGCTCCTATGTGTGCTGACAAAAAAATTTAGCTCCTATGTGTGCTCACAACACACCATAGCTCCTATGTGTGCTGACAAAAAAATGTAGCTCCTATGTGTGCTCACAACACACTATAGGTCCTATGTGTGCTGACACAAACACACTATAGGTCCTATGTGTGCTGACACAAACACACTATAGCTCCTATGTGTGCTGACAAAAAAAATTAGCTCCTATGTGTGCTCACAACACACTATAGGTCCTATGTGTGCTGACACAAACACACTATAGGTCCTATGTGTGCTGACACAAACACACTATAGGTCCTATGTGTGCTGACACAAACACACTATAGCTCCTATGTGTGCTGACAAAATTTTTTAGCTCCTATGTGTGCTCACAACACACTATAGGTCCTATGTGTGCTGACACAAACACACTATAGGTCCTATGTGTGCTGATACAAACACACTATAGCTCCTATGTGTGCTGACAAAAAAATGTAGCTCCTATGTGTGCTCACAACACACTATAGGTCCTATGTGTGCTGACACAAACACACTATACGTCCTATGTGTGCTGACACAAACACACTATAGCTCCTATGTGTGCTGACAACACACTATATCTCCTATGTGTGCTGACAAAAAAATTTAGCTCCTATGTGTGCTCACAACACACTATAGGTCCTATGTGTGCTGACAAAAAAATGTAGCTCCTATGTGTGCTCACAACACACTATAGGTCCTATGTGTGCTGACACAAACACACTATAGGTCCTATGTGTGCTGACACAAACACACTATAGGTCCTATGTGTGCTGACACAAACACACTATAGCTCCTATGTGTGCTGACAACACACTATATCTCCTATGTGTGCTGACAAAAAAATGTAGCTCCTATGTGTGCTCACAACACACTATAGGTCCTATGTGTGCTGACACAAACACACTATAGGTCCTATGTGTGCTGACACAAACACACTATAGCTCCTATGTGTGCTGACAACACACTATATCTCCTATGTGTGCTGACAAAAAAATTTAGCTCCTATGTGTGCTCACAACACACTATAGGTCCTATGTGTGCTGACACAAACACACTATAGGTCCTGTGTGTGCTGACACAAACACACTATAGCTCCTATATGTGCTGACAACACACTATATCTCCTATGTGTGCTGACAAAAAAAATGTAGCTCCTATGTGTGCTCACAACACACTATAGGTCCTATGTGTGCTGACACAAACACACTATAGGTCCTATGTGTGCTGACACAAACACACTATAGCTCCTATGTGTGCTGACAAAAAAATGTAGCTCCTATGTGTGCTCACAACACACTATAGGTCCTATGTGTGCTGACAAAAAATGTAGCTCCTATGTGTGCTCACAACACACTATAGGTCCTATGTGTGCTGACTAGGGATGAGCCGAACACCCCCCGTTCGGCTCGCACCAGAACCCGCGAACGGACCTAAAGTCCGTGCGAGCTTTAGAACCCTATTAGTTATAATGGATGCGAACGTTCGAAATTAAAAGTGCTAATTTTAAAGGCTAATATGCATGTTAATGTCATAAAAAGTGTTTGGGGACCTGGGTCCTGCCCCAGGGGACATGTATCAATGCAAAATTTTTTTTTTAAAACGGCCGTTTTTTCTGGAGCAGTGATTTTAATAATGCTTAAATTTAAACAATAAAAGTGTAATATTCCTTTAAATTTCGTACCTGGGGGGTGTCTATAGTATGCCTGTGAAGGGGCGCATGTTTCCCGTATTTAGAACTGTCTCTGCGCAAAGTGTCATTTTTGAAAGTAAAAAAGCTATTTAAAATCACTCGCGGCTAATGTTAATTCACGGCTCCCGTAATACAGAGAACAGTCATTCATTGAAACTCATTCATAAAAAAAAGTCATTGATAAAAAATAAAAAAAATGAAAAAAAAAAAAGCGTAGGGGTCCCCCCAAATTCAATAACCAGGCCCTTCAGGTCTGGGATGGATATTAAGGGGAACCCAGCCAAAAAAAAAATGGCGTAGGGTCCCCCTCAAAATCCATACCCGACCCTTGAGGTCTGGTATGGATTTTAAGGGGAACCCTAGCCAAAAAAATGGCGTGGGGTCCCCCTCAAAATCCATACCAGACCCTTATCCGAGCACGCAACCTGGCAGGCTGCAGGAAAAGAGGGGGGGACGAGAGCGCCCCCCCCCTCCCGCCTGAACCGTACCAGGCCACATGCCCTCAACATTGGGAGGATGCTTTGGGGGTCTAAGACCCCCAAAGCACCTTGTCCCCATGTTGATGAGGACAAGGGCCTCTTCCCCACAACCCTGGCCATTGGTTGTGGGGGTCTGCGGGCGGGGGGCTTATCGGAATCTGGAAGCCCCCTTTAACAAGGGGACCCCCAGATCCCGCCCCCCCCCTGTGTGAAATGGTAAGGGGGTACAAAAGTACCCCTACCATTTCACCAAAAAGTGGCAAAAATGGTAAAAATGACAGGAGACAGTCTTTGACAATTCCTTTATTAAAATCTTCTTTCTTCTTTCTTCATCCTTCGGTTTCTTCATCTTCTCCTTCTGTCATCTTCTTCCATCTTCTTCCATCTTCTTCTTCCTCCGATCCGCTTCTTTTTGCGCTGGTCTTCTCGTCCTTCTCATCCGGCATCTTCTTCCGTCGGCGTCGGTGTCGGTGTCTTCTTGGGCCGCTCCGCGCAATGGGAGGCTCCCGCTGTGTGAGGCTCCGCTCCATCTGACAGGTCTTTTAAAACGGAGGGCACCTGGTGACCCCGCCCCCTCTGACGTCATGGGGAAAGCCATCATGGAATTCCCCATGACGTCCCTGTGCGTCAGAGGGGGCGGGGTCACCAGGTGCCCTCCATTATAAAAGACCTGTCAGACGGAGCGGAGCCTCACACAGCGGGAGCCTCCCATTGCGCGGAGCGGCCCAAGAAGAGACACCGACACCGACGCAGACGGAAGAAGATGCCGGACGAGAAGGACGAGAAGACCAGCGCAAGAAGAAGCGGATCGGAGGAAGAAGGAAATGGAAGAAGAAGATGGAAGAAGATGACGGAAGGAGAAGATGAAGAAACTGAAGGATGAAGAAAGAAGAAAGAAGATTTTAATAAAGGAATTGTCAAAGACTGTCTCCTGTCATTTTTACCATTTTTGCCACTTTTTTGGTGAAATGGTAGGGGTACTTTTGTAGACCCCCAAAGCATCCTCCCAATGTTGAGGGCATGTGGCCTGGTACGGTTCAGGCAGGAGGGGGGCCGCTCTCGTCCCCCCTCTTTTCCTGTGGCCTGCCAGGTTGCGTGCTCGGATAAGGGTCTGGTATGGATTTTGAGGGGGACCCCACGCCATTTTTTTTGGCTAGGGTTCCCCTTAAAATCCATACCAGACCTCAAGGGTCTGGTATGGATTTTGAGGGGGACCCTACGCCATTTTTTTTTTTTTGGCTGGGGTTCCCCTTAATATCCATCCCAGACCTGAAGGGCCTGGTTATTGAATTTGGGGGGACCCCTACGCTTTTTTTTTGTTTTTTATTAATGAATGACAGTTCTCTGTGTTACAGGAGCCATCAATTCATTAGCCGCGAGTGTTTTTAAATAGCTTTTTTCCTGCAAAAATTACACTTTTTTGCAGGGAAAGTTCTAAGCACAGGAAACCTGCCCCCCTTCACAGGCCACCTATAGACACCCCCCAGATGTGATACTGCAATGCTGTTCTAACAGCATGCACACACAAATCCCCAGAAATAGAGCACATATTGTCAGCAGCACACTGACACGCTGACACTGACTGAAACATAATATGCGAGGCCGCCGTGGGGCGTGTACTAAAGCCCCTGAGAAACATGGGTGTACTAAAGCCCCTGAGAAACATGGGTTCGAATCGAGCACCGGGCCCATCCCTACTTAAAAGTAAGAAAGAAGAAAATATGTAATGCAACTAGGTGGGATGCAGAATGCATGTCTGGTACTATTGTGGTCAAGTGACCGACAGTGAGAGCATAACCAATAACAAATGAGCAGAGAGGAAGATCTCTTTTCTGTAATAAAGAACTATTTCCCCATTCAATTTTAATATAGTGTGGTTATTGTATATTTAATCTCTTTTTGGAAGTAATTCCAAAAATGTTACAGCTTGATAGTGACTTGAACATTGGTCATCAGACTATACCCAATGTAGTGGAAGAACGAGAACCTGTGTCGGACCTCATACGTCTATTGCAGCCTCTGACACCTCAAGAGCATCTTGGTTTAAATCAACTTAATATTAAGGTAAGAGATTGCTTTGTTCACATGTTTATATTGCATTAGAGGATATTTGACAAAATCTTTATTTTCCCATACCGTATGCACTCGAGTATAAGCCGACCCGAATATAAGCTGAGGCACCTATTTTTACCACAAATTACTGGGAAAATTTATTAACTCGAGTATAAGCCTAGGGTGAGAAATGCGCAGCTACTGTAAGTGGAAAAGAGGGTCAACAAAAAAGTCATTTTAAACCTCTTTTTTTTTTTTAAATCCCACATCTGGAGTACATAATATCTCATTTCGAGAGATAGAACAGTTCATGCATACTGTACTCTGTCCCAGAGTGAGTCAAACATGTACACTGTAAATGGCACACAATGATCACCATGTCATAATAAAAAAAGTGCATGCACACCTTATCCCAGGCTAAGGCACGAGTGTAAAAGTGGTGATTGGTGGGCTCCATGGGACCCTGCTGTGCTATGCTAACATGCTATGCTTTTTCTAGCTGGTCTCTGAAGGAAATCCCATTATAGCGAAGGACCCATGTATGGAGGAGCAGTACATACATGACATAACAGAAGCTGAAACATTTAATAAAATTCAAACTGGCAACAAGTCACCTCTAGCATTCCTGGATTCTACAAATGAAGAAATAACTGATAAAATGAATGAAGATAGTAGAAGAGAGCAGAACGAATTTCAGGAAATAAGAACAGATGGATGGACTGATCCAAAAAACACACGGGCGCGAGTAGAAAAGGGCTGTCATCGTGGACAAAACAACACAGACTATAGAAACACAGTTACAGATTCCTCATCACAAACCGAATTTAGGGATGAAAACACAAAAAGTTTAGAAGATGTACCAGACACAAACCTCCCAGAAAACCATGTATGCAAGAGAAAAGAAATGAAGTCAATAGAAAATATGGTACATGGAAATGGTGCCATGGAGATACTATCCAGAGTACCTGGAAAAGACATTCATCAAATGAGAAAGAATGAAAAATACGGGAAGGATGAGAAGAACAGGCACGTACACGAACAGGTGAGCTATGCTAGTATATATTAGAAATGTAGTAAATGATTTACTTATATATAATAAGTCAATGTGATCCTTCTTTTAGGTTCCCCAAAATCAATTAACTACCTCTGTGCTGGATGCCACAGAAGGTCTGATAGCTGGTCTAATGACACTAAAAGTAAGAGTGGAACAAGTATATATGATGAGAGAGGCTGAGGGAAATCCCTTTCAGAAACCACCAAACAACATCATCAAAGAAGTAAGTGTTTAATACTTGACAGGTACAAAGATAGATCTATCATGCGCTCAATGTGAGGTGGTGACATAGGTCCATACATCATGGATAAACAGCAACTTATACAGTATCTCACAAAAGAGTACACCCCTCACATTTTTTAAAATATTTTATTATATCTTTTCATGTGACAACACTGAAGAAATTACACTTTGCTACAATGTAAAGTAGTGAGTGTACAGCTTGTATAACAGTGTACAGGCATACCTCACTTTTAAGTACGCAATGGGCTTTATTTACTAAAGCTGGAAAGTGCAAATCAGGTTCACTTCTGCATAGAAACCAATGAGCTTACAGGTTTTATTACCAAAGCTTAAAGTGGTTGTATACCCTTACAGACCACTTTGACCTACAGGTAAGCCTAGATTATGGCTTACCTGTAGGTCCAAGAAATATCTCCTAAACCTACACGGTATAGGAGATATTTGCAAAAAGGCAGGCACCGCTGTCTACGGCGCATGTGCCGTAGACAGCGGTGCGCAGGTGCACTGAGCACGCCGCTGCTAACGGCGATATGCCACTAGTGGCGGCTCCCGTGCGCATGCACGGGAGTGACGTCATCGTGGCTACAGCCAATCACAGTGTCGGAGCCGCGAGACCCGGAAGTCACTTCGGGATACATGGCAGCGGCAGAGACGACGAAGGACGACCGATTTGGGGGCTTCGTTCTCAGGTAAGTTATGTATAATGAGCTAGTATGCTATGCATACTAGCTCATTATGCCTTTGGCTTGCAAGGTTTATTTATTTTTTGTATGGGTTAACTTCCTCTTTAATTGAACAAGCTGGGGTTAGAAGCTCATTGGTTTCTATGCAGAAGTGAGCCTGATTTTGCACTTTCCAACTTTAGTAAATAAACCCCATTGTGTACAAGTGGGGTATGCCTGTATATTTGCTGTCCCCCCAAAATAACTGAACAACCAGCCATTAATGTCAAAACGGCTGGTAACAAAAGTGAGTACACCCCTAAGTGAAAATGTCCAAATTGGCCCCAAAGTGTCAATATTTTGTGTGGCCACCATTATTTTCCGACACTGCCTTAACCCTCTTGGGCATGGCATTCACCAGAGCTTCACAAGTTGCCACTGGAGTCCTCTTCCACTCCTCCATGACGACATTACCGAGCTGGTGGATGTTAGAGACCTTGCACTTCTCCACCTTCTCTTTGAGGATGCCCCACAGATGCTCAATAGGGTTTAGGTCTGGAGACATGCTTGGTCAGTCCATCACCTTTACCCTCAGCTTCTTTAGCAAGGCAGTGGTCATCTTGGAGGTGTGTTTGGGGTCGTTATCATGTTGGAATACTGCCCTGCGGCCCAGTCTATGAAGGGAGGGGATTATGCTCTGCTTCAGTATATCACAGTACATGTTGACATTCATGGTTCCCTCAATGAACTTTTGCTCCCCAGTGACGGCAGCACTCATGCAGCCCCAGACCATGACACTCCCACCACCATGCTTGACTGTAGGCAAGACACACTTGTCTTTATACTCGTCTCCTGGTTACCGCCACACACGCTTGACACCATCTGAACCAAATAAGTTTATCTTGATCTCATAAGACCACAGGACATAGTTCCAGTGATCCTTGTCCTTAGTCTGCTTGTCTTCAGCAAACTGTTTGCAGGCTTTCTTGTGCATCATCCTTAGAAGAGGCTTCCTTCTGGGACAACAGCCACGCAGACCAATTTGATGCAGTGTGCGGCTTATGGTCTCAGCACTGGCAGGCTGACCCCCAACCCCTTCAACCTCTGCAGCAATGCTGGCAGCACTCATACATACGTCTATTTCCCAAAGACAACCTCTGGATATGACGCTGAGCACGTGCACTCAACGTCTTTGGTTGACCACGAAGAAGCCTGTTCTGAGTGGAACCTGTCCTGTTAAACTGCTGTATGGTCTTGGCTACCATGTTGCAGCTCAGTTTCAGAGTCTTGGCAATCTTTTATAGCCTAGGCCATCTTTATGTAGAGCAACAATTCTATCTTTCAGATCCTTAGAGAGTTCTTTGCCATCAGGTGCCATGCTGAACTTCCAGTGACCAATATGAGAGAGTGAGAGCGCTAACACCAAATTTAACACACCTGCTCCCCATTCACACCTGAGACCTTGTAAACACTAACGGGTCACATGACACTGGGGGGGGGTGTCTAATTTGGCCCAATTTGGACATTTTCACTTAGGGGTGTACTCACTTTTGTGCCAGCGGTTTAGACATCAATGGCTGTGTGTTGAGTTATTTTGAGGGGGACAGCAAATGTACACTGTTATACAAGCTGTACACTCACTACTTTACATTGTAGCAAAGTGTAATTTCTTCAGTGTTGTCACATGAAAAGATATAATAAAATATTTAGAAAAAATGTGAGGGGTGTGCTTTGTGAGATACTGTATGTATCCATGTGCACCTAAGTATGAATGTGTTAGAGACTTTAAAGGCTGTAAATACTGGAAGTGGGTTTGATTTACTAAAACCGGAGAGAGCAAAATCTGGTGCAGCGGTGCATGGTAGCCAATAAGCTTCTAACTTCAGCTTGTTCAATCAAGCTTTGACAAAAATAAAAAGCAGGAAGCTGATTGGTTTCTATGAAGAGCCGCACCAGATTTGCACTCTCCAGTTTTAGTAAATCAACCCCATTGGGTTACAGAGTGTCCTCCTTTGTACCTGACTGTGTAATGTAAGTAACTACTGATGGTGGATTCTACCTTTTGTACTTTGATTTTGTATTTAGTATTTGACTAAAACGGTGAACGTCTGGACTTGTAGGAATTAATAATGCAAATATACTCTACAGAGGTGATAAAAGGGTTCACAACCCTGTGGTACCACTCACAGGTCCTGCTCTTTGTTCACCTCAGCTGTGAGAGCTGGCTGTCTTTGGGATCCATCACGCCCCAAACAATTTTCACTATTACAAAGATGCAGCTGCACAACACTGATCCAAGTAGCTCAAAACAACTTTATTGAGCCAGCAGAAATGATAACAATGATAATACTCTACCCAAGGCTCGCTCTGTTGCACTCCACCCCCTAATGGGGGTTAATTTTAAATCTCTATGATTAAATCCCAGCAGGAAGCTAAAAATTAATCAGGGGAGGTGTGGGCGAATTGTCCTCATATCTCATGGAATAAATTTTTTGTTTTGAGCTACTTGGCGTCACAGTTGTATTAATAAAATGTGTTATTACATATAAGAAAAACTGGCATATTTAAGCTTTTTATAAATGTGATATGTTTTTTTCAAGCTCCCGCTGAATGCACAAGTCAGTGACTCACAAGACAAAACACCAGTGGAAAAAAATATGATACCTAAAGCCATGGAAGAATATGACACTTCCTCTAATGAAGCTGCTGATCCTATCACCTGGACCGAGCTTGCTAAAAAAGAAACTCAACCCAAGAATTGTAGAAATATTTATTGCAGCAATGAAGGTGAGGGGACCCAAACAGAAGGCTATGAAAGCTACCCTGACTCAGTGGAACACAGGGAACTTGGGACAATCCAAGGAAAACAAAAAGCTAAGGAGCAGAGAAAATCAGAGTTAATAAGTTTGTCATGTGGTGCAGAAACAAACCAAAACAATGACTCAAGTATGGAATCAAATGCTAATATGCATGGACCATCGGCAGAAGTGAGTGACCACATTATAAACAAACTGAAATGCATATATGTCTTCAGTATCTATAATAGCAAAGCTGTATGTATTAATGGAAATATCATTAGGAATTCTACTGCAATTTGAAACACAATGCTATAAAATATGAAAGGTAGATTAGTGGATAGCAATGGGATGTTGCAGCCCTGGAATTTTTGAATCTTATTTGAGCAATCTATATATAGATTGTGTATGTTCTTCCTGTGTTTGTGTGGATTGTCATTGCACACTCTAGTTTATTTCTATAACTCAAAAACATATTATTATAGTTTTAGGATTCCAAACTTGGTCATATTGTGTAAATGCAGTTGTATGACTGTGATATGGCCGGTTCTGTCCTCACAGGTGTATCCTCTCTCTCCGCAGTTTATCAGTCCTCCACACACAAAACAGCTGACTTACATAAGGTAGTTAGGAATCTTCACTCAGAAAAATAAGCATGGGTCTCCAAACTTTCTAAACAAAGGGCTAGTTTACTGTCCTTCAGTTGATAGGGGGCCATACTGTGGCCAGTGAAAGTAGAGTATGCCCCATCATCAGTAATGCCGCATACACAAGATCGTAACTCTCGTCGGAAAAAGCTCTGACGGTTTTCCTGACGGAATTCCGCTCAAACTGTCTTGCCTACACACGGTCACACCAAATTCCGACCGTCAAGAACGTGGTGACGTACAACACTACAACGAGCCGAGTTCAATGCTTCTGAGCATGCGTCTAATTGTTTCCGAGCATGCGTAGGAATTTTGCGCATCAGAATTGCTACAGACGATCGGAATTTCCGATAGAAACCTTTTCCGTCTGAAAAATTGAGAACATGCTCTCAATTCTTTGCTGTTGGAAATTCAACCAGCAAAATTCCGATGGAGCCTACACACGGTCACGTTTTCCGATGAAAAGCTCTCATCTGTCTTTTTCTGGCCCGAATTCCGATCGTGTGTACGCGGCATAAGAGTGGACAACGTCCCAGGCTTGGTGGTCAGTTGGTGTAAAAAGATTACATAGGGCCCAACATCTATATTAATGGGAGGAATATTGCCCCATCGTTGGTGTCTGTAGGAGGAATAATGCCCAATCGTTTATATAAGTGGGATGAATTATAGCCCATTTTTGGTGTCAGTGGAAGGAATACTGCCCCTTCGTTGGTGCCAGTGTGAGGAATAGTACCTCATTATTGGTGTCAATGGAAGAAATACTGTATTATATCAGTGGTAAAACAGTGTGCTAAGAGCAAGATAAAAACAAGGAAAGAGCCACATTCGGAATGCTGGCTGCAGTATGAAGAAGAAGGTATTAAGTGTATATTCTATCCAATTATTCAATCGTGTTGAAAGCAAATTCCTGTTTCCAGTCATGTGCAGAAAGGATAAACAGTAATCTGCTTTTCAAATAATTGGAAAACTGAATTAAATATTCACACAATTTATTGAGTAAAGATTCTCGACAGCTTTAGTAAATCAGCCTCACTTACTCCGAATCAGCGAAAAGGTTTAATAATTATGACCGTATGCATGCCTTTTCTGTTTAATGTTAACAAAAAAGATTTTGTTTTTGGAGAAACATTTATTAATAGGTACAGTTTTAATAGCAAATCATATTTAAAAAAACAGTATGTATCTAAATTAAACCTTTGAAAAAGCTGTTTTCATTTCTATATATATATCTATTCATTTTGGAGTTTATTGGGAGTCTGTGAAAGCCATGCTGTGTCTGTTAGCCCCATTGATTCATCTTGCCTGAGAAGGAGGAAAAGCTATTATTAATTAATGGGACATCCAATACCAGCAACTGCTTTGCCCCTCAAATTATAATAACATGTATTTCTTGACAATAATGTTACTTCTATATTATGTTGCCTGTAAAACAGAGTATACATTGTATTGTTTATATCAGAGGTCTCCAGACTTTTCAAACAGAGGACCAGTTTACTGTTCTTCAGACTTTAGAGGGGCTGGATTGTGGCCAGTAAGGGTAGAAAATGTCCTGGGCCCAGCATCAGGGAGAATAAACATGGCCTTGAGCTGGTGGTTAGTAGGAGGAGGAATAGTGCTCCAGCATTGGTATCAGTGGGAGGAATAGTACCCCATTATTGGTGTAAATGGGAGGACAAGTGCCTCATCATTGGTATCAGTGGGAGGAATAGTACCCCATTATTGGTGTAAATGGGAGGACAAGTGCCTCATCATTGGTATCAGTGGGAGGAATAGTACCCCATTATTGGTGTAACTGGGAGGAATAGTGCCTCATCATTGATATTAGTGTGAGTAATATTGCCCCATCATTAGTGTCAGTGGCAGGAATTATGCCCCACTGTTGGTGTCAGTTAGAGTAATAGTGCCAGATAAAGCATCCGCTTGAAGACCGCTGGTTTATATGATACATTGTTCTTGCCCACAGATTTCATCCGAACAAGTAGCATCTGCTGTTATGGAAGCTGCAGAGAATCTCATTGGAAGCCTGAAAACTCTTAAAGAAGAAATTAGCAGAGCTTCTCAGTCCCAGATCACAAAACAGATGGGAGAAACATCTACAGTAGATGAATACAAATATCTAGAAGGTACCCCAGTCAAGAAGGACAATACTAGGACAGAAGTGCCTCCATCATTAAAACAAGGGGAATACAAATCAATATCAGAAGACAAAAAGATGAATGAGAAAAGGTACTAAAGCTTAGAAACAAGATGTTACAAGATCTTGTAATACCTAAAAAAAAGACAATATTGTGGTTGAGATTATGATAAAATTGGACTAAATTTGTTTTATTTATATTTGTGATGTAATTAAAGTGGTACAAACAAGGCTACCGTTTGGATAAAAAGTGTCCTGTGCAAAAATAGTGTCATACTGTCCCCTCACATATACCCTTATTTCCAGAGACGTAGAAGGAAGAACATGTTCTAATTCTTACTCCTTCTACATACTTGTCTAACCTCATCTACCTATCCTCTGCTCAGCTGTAAAGTACTATTTATACAGTCATGCTGTCATGGAAGTTTGTTAAAGCTGAACTCCCAGCAAATAGCTATCATTTGCTGTTCAAATACATTACAAAATATGTACTTTAATAGCATAAGTACTACATCCTGTAATAACAGTGTACCTGTTCTTAAAATATTATTAAAGCGGTTATCTGTGTACCTCTCCACATGTCCATGTGCATTTATGTTCAGCCGTCAATGTTTGACTAGTCAAATATCCCATTGTAACTGTATTATGAGGCCTACCCAATAAACTTTAGATAGTCCACAACAATCTAAGCTTCATGTTTTAGATAATTATTTTCCAGTCTTCTTTGTTCTTGTTTTCACAAAGCAACATCATAACCCATAGGCAATCTTGTTCTGGAAAATGTCAGTTGGAATATAAGAATCTCAGTGGTTCTGGAAAAACAGAGACAGTTCATAGAAGAAGTGCTGGTCAATGTACGGAGTGCAGCATGAACTAAAAATCCCTTATAACTTAAAGCAGAACTAAAGTCCAAAATACTCACCTCTGCTCCAATGGTCCAAGTCCAGTGAGGACCAGCAACAGCAACCTCTAACCAGCTTCTTCCAGATGCTGGCTCTGCGGTCAAAACTCCCACTTATGCATAGTTGTTCAGTCATTCAGTCTCTTATGCAATACAGGGCCTGACTGCTCACAATTTTTTTATCTAGACTTTAGTTCCACTGTAAGGCCAAATGTAAGATATGTCTGAAAGCCATATTACAGCACATAGGTGATCCCAGGAGTAGAAAGATTACTATAGTAGCCCCCAGATGAATACACAGAAGCCCTGTAAAGCATAGTTGTGTTTTGTACTTGAGCAAATGACTTCTAGTGTGTTTCTGTTGTTATTCTAGTCTGGAGGATGAAGCTGTTCAGACTTATGAAGATGACTCCTCTCATGTTCCTGAGCCGTTGATCAGAGAAGTCTCATGGGAAGTACACCCAGAATGCTCTCAGGGTTGCAGCCATGCCAAGCTTTGGGATTCAGAACCTGACAGTGAACATATTACAATAAAGGTGAATGTCAGGTTGTTTAATAGTGACTAAAGGTATGGGATTGTTACACTGCTGAAAAATCTAAAGCCAAGTTAGTCCAGTTTGGGAAAACCTATTTGCCAACATACACGTATTTCTAGATTGTACAGTATGTAATCACCACAGAGTATCAAAATGCATCAGCTTACCTAGACATTTTGGACAATTCCACTCTCCCAACTTTGTGGGAACAGTTTGGAGATGGCCCCTTCTATGAAAGCAAATGCTTGCCATAGATGAGCAGATGTCTCACTCAGTATGCTGAGAAGTGAGACATCAGCTTGTTCTTGAACCACTTCACCCTCTGATTTGGCTGAGGGGTAAATAGAGGACATATGGGGTGACTATACCATCTTATTCCTCCACAGAGATGGAAATAAATGGCCCCAACTAGATAGGAATCTGTAAGTATGGTAATGGACATTCTGAAGAACTTATTATGGCCCCCCTAGATAAACCCAATATGTTTTGATTTTGGGCTGATTTTTGCAGCCAGTTCTTGAATCAGAACAAGGCACGTAGATTATTATTTTTTCATTTTTCTAACCAAACAGCTGCAATCTGATTTGACATCCCAGAGTGACCAACATACTTTCAATCCTTTGATCCTTGAAAGGAATAGCAGTGGTGGTGGCTGCCTCAGTGTTTTTAAACTATAGTGGCCAGGCCCAGCTGCAAGCAGCACTCACAGGCAGAGTCTGAACTATATGATTGTTTACTACATCGGTTCCAGGGTTGACATGGACCCATTGACTAGTGGGTGTTCAGGCTGGACCACTATTTGGAGCTTGCAGGAGTGGACCACTAGCTGGAGTATATTCTGGAGCCTCTGGCTTGACCTGCAGCCAGTGTGCTGTCTGGAAAGACCTTCAGTGCAGCAGGAGATTTTATTACAGAGAGACAAATCTGCCTGTCTTATGACACTGTGGACTGGCTAACTTTCATTAAAAAGAACTAGTCTTGGATTACCAATGACTACAATATCTCTGCTGCTGATGCTACAGGCTAAACATTTAGGTGACACCTGGTTCAAAAAAAAAAATATATGATACCTACCACCTCCACTGGCATATTCTGGTGCTCTAGCACTGTAAAGGTTTTTTTTTTTTTGTGGCTATGGTCTATCAAAATACACTCTAATGCTTTTGAAACTTAACATTGACCATGCTGCAATTCATTCATGATGCGTTCAGCATTTTGGCACCTTTTGAAGAGGCTAAAAACAGTGAGCCATGGAGATGCTGAGATTAATGATACAATTACTCTATATTCTATATTTCAGGAATATATGGAACTATGGATATGACAGAAGTCTAGGGAATAGGGGGTTGTGGTTTTGAAGTAGTTTTTGCAGACAAAAAGAAGCTCACAAACTATGTTATTAAACTGTTGTGCCACTGTTCAAAGTTGAGAGCCCCCCCCCCCCTCATATTGATGGCCAGGGGGAGAAGGGCCCCCCTACATTTATAGTCACTGGGAAAGGGCCCACTTATATTGGTGTCCATGGGAAAAGACCCCTATTATATTGATGTCAGTAGGAGAAGGGCCGAAGGGCCATCTTATATCGGTGTCAGTGGGAAAAGTTACCCCTTGCATTGGTGTTAATAAAAGGGACCCCTTACAATGGTGTAGGTGTGGTGCCCCCTTACATTCATGGTATAAAAACATCAGGCAATGTGATATGAACAAATAAAAACAGCCAATGTGTTTTGGGGGCCAACACAATCACCCCATATTAAAGATACATAATAAATATAGAAAGGATGTATCCATATACAGTACACAGGGTCAGGGGGAGCAGGGGTGGCTGCCCTGGGCGCCATGGTACCATGTGAGGGGAGGGGCACCTTGACCCGAGTTCCTGACACTGCAAGCTGATAGGAGTAGTGACAGCAGCATCTGACTACTCCTATCAGCTTTGTGCTGGAAGCGATATACTCTGAAGTGGAGGAGAATGCTGAGAGGAGTTGTGGGTTGTGCTCTCTCTCCCCCTCCAGCTCCTCCCCCCTGCCACTGCAGCACTATTTGATCAGGACTGTCGGATCCGCACTGTGCAGTGTTTACTTACCATTCCCCTATCTCCTCACTCCTGTCCCAGCAGCAAAGAAAGTGGGTAGGCGGCAGGTAAGTAAACACTCCACACTGCACTGTCCCGATCTAATAGCCAGTGGTGTTCTGATCCGATCCCATGCTCCTGCTACAGCAGTGGACATCTCTCCTGCTGTCTACCTCTTCAAAGAGTAAATAATGTTAACTTGCATACAACTAAAATAAAAAAAACTGCACCAGTAAATAGGAGCCTTGAAGCTCTCACATGTGGCTGCCAAGGGACCAAACATTTAGTCCTTCTTTTCAAACCAAACTTGAGATCAAAGCGCTATCTGTAATATATTAGGGTTTGACAGGCAAATTGATTTAGACAAGAATTATGAATGACACTTGTCTGCTGTAATGTGAAATCTTCTGTTATCTCATGTCTAAGGTTGGTTTCACTCTGCCACACTACAGTTTGACTCCAGAGCAGGTGCAGCGTAGTGTACCTGTGGTTTTCGTGTGTGGTACCTGTGGTTTCCCATAGACGTCTATTATATTGTACGTTTTTGGTGCATTTTCTGAAAGCATCCCAAAAGTCCTGCATGCTGTAGGTTTGCTGAGTTTTTGCAATCTAATAGAAGTCTATGGGAGACAGTGAGTAACCCACAGAAAAACCATACTGTGGCCAAATCACAGCAAGCAGGGCCACTGATAAGGCAGTACAACTGGTCCTGTTGTACTGAGCCCAGGCCTCATCAGCTAAACAGGAGGGCCCGAGGCAGCTTTATTGTTCATTTCACCTAAATTAATAAATTGATTTTACTAGACCATGCCCCCACTCCTACTTTCTTACCAGGGCTTAAATTACTTTTCCCTGGGCCCCATCACATCAACAGAGGGGCCCAGGAGGTGGGAGTAGAGGAGGAACTTTTCTTTTAATTTTCGCTATACGGTCAACCCCATGATTTCTAACAGCAGTCCTGACAGTGCAGCAGTGTGAAACCACCCTAATTCAGAAATTCAGCTGGTTCCAAATGTATGGCCAAAGATGTTAAAAACATGCACTGAGGTTTGTGTTTGACTGTAAATGTTATACTGCTCTTATATAAACTTCACTGGAGAAGGAATTCCATCTGTTCTTAATAATTGATTTAGCAGTATTGTGGATTAAATGATTAGAATATTTAAAAGATAATTAGGGGGATTTGAACTAGGAGGGGGGATTGGTGGTAGGAGGGGAAATTATTTTTGCTGGGGGGGTGGGGGGGGGGGAAGATTTGTGCTGGGAGGGAGTATTTCATCAGGGGGTATTTGTACTGGATGGAGGGGAAATTTCAGTTTGGTGAGAATTTTGTCTTGCAAAAGGAAGGAGAGAGAGATTTATTCTAGGAAGGGAAATTTGGTGCGGGGGGGGGGGATTTGTGATGAATGATTTAGGGGGGGGGGGTCAGGAGGGGTGATTTGAGAAAGAGGGGTCATGTGAGGCAGGCAAAAAAAAATGACCAGACAAAACTGTGTATTATTTAATTTATGCAATCGTTTTTTTTAGTTACATTTTTAATGCAGTATGGCTATTGCATTTAATTGTCTATTATTATGTTTTTTTAAGTTTATGTATTTTTTTAATAATATAAAAAAGTGCTGCTCATAACTTCATATGTTACAAAAGAAAACAGTCTAATGTGAAAAAGTCCACACAACTCCAATAAAGCTATGAAAATCTTCAAGTAGTGTTTCACCACTATGTGCCTCCACCAAACCCGAAATCACTTCTGCTTACCAGAGCGTACTGACCCCCTATCATAGAGTGGCCAAAAGAGCCACAAATATAGGGGGAGATTTACTAAAACTGGTGCACACAGAATCTGGTGCAGCTGTGCATTGTAACCAATCAGTTTCTAAATTTTATTGTCAAAGCTTATTTGAACAAGCTGAGGTTATAAGCTGATTGGGTACTATGCACAGGGTTGCACTAAATTTGGTGCACACCAGTTTTAGTAAATTTCTTCTATATTGTTTCACCACTGTGCACCTCCACCACACCTTAGGTCACTCCTGCTTACCAGAACATATTGACCCCTATTACAGAGTGGTCAAAAGAACTGCAAATATAGTGTTTCACCACCGTGCACCTGGTCAAAGAAGGCTCAAATACAGTCAAATCCACCTCACAGGACCGCTGAGGCATTCCACTCTAGTTTCGTACATAGGCCACCCTCCGGTACAACCATTAAAAGTACCTTTTATTTATTAAAAGCTTGTAAAGTAAACATGTAAAAAAAAGCCAAACCCAACCACTTGAAGATGCCAAAAACATGACGTCAAAAACCGAGGCTCATTCCTATGCGTTTGCTACAAGTAGCATCTTCTGGGACTTGGGAATTTGTGGGTAGGGGGAGGGATAGGAAAAAAAAGCAGATGAAGGAAGAGAAAATAAAATGGAAAAAAAAAAGGGGGGGGAGGATAAAGGTAGGGGAAAATGAGAGGGGGAGAGGAAAAGGTGAAGGAAAGGCAGGAGGAGGAGGGGGAGAGGGAAAGTGGGAAACAGGAGGAAAAGGACTAGGAAGAAGAAATCTTACAGAGTTTTATTGAGAATAAGGTAGGTGTATTGTAGGGAATCACTCATATTAATGGGTGATATCCCATTTGAAGTTTAGACCATTCAGGATCAGAGTGTCAAGTTTAAAGATTCAATAGATCTCGCTTTTGCAAAAGAGGGAAAACCGGTCACCACCACGGACAGGACAGTCTACTCTTTCAACAATTTGGACTTAAAGATTGTGTATTAAAGCCATGGAATTGTTTAAAAAGTGTCTGGTTAGGTTAGGTGTTTTTATTGGTGTGTATATTGGAGAAGTGATCCTTCATCCTGCAGCAACAGCTGATGATGTATTTATTCTCCACTACCACATGGAATCTCCACCTCCATGACTAAGCCCCAAGGGCAGTGTGAAATGCGTCAGTAGTATGGCCTGGATGAGCCTAAACTGAGACTGCTTTTACTACAGAGACTGTTGGATTTTGCTGGACGTGCAGCACCTGGGGTGTTCTTTTTTCACATTTGTATCCATTGAGCCAAGACAAGCTCTCCCCTAACCTGCATCCTCAGCGGTAATCACTGGATTGGTGACTTGGAGCGCTGCCTTGGTTAACAGGCTGATTTATGTGCTTATATCACAAATCATTAAAGAAATTTGGACTTTTTCACTATTTGGTCTGGTGCACCTTTTGTTTTTTTAACCTTTAAAGTGACTGTATAGGCTAAAGGTTTTTTACCTTCATGCATTTTATGCATGAAGGTAAAAAACCTTCTGTGTGCTGCTCCCCCCACAGCCCTTCTATTACTCATCTGAGCCACCTCTTAATCCAGCGATGTCCACAAGAGCCTCAGCTGTCCCAGGACTACCTCTCCTTATTGAGTAAGACAGCAGTGGGAGCCATTGACAAAGCTTGGGAGCGAGCATGCACCAATGCTCCTATAGCAAGCGGCTTGCTAATGGGGCACTGGTCAAAGGGGAGGAGCCAGGAGTGCCAGTGGGGGACCCGATAATAGGAGGATCGGGGCTGCTCTGTGCAAACCACTGCACAGAGCAAGTAAATATAACATGTTTGTTTCAACAAAGTATATTTTTTTCTCCATGTTATAGAAAAATACATTTTGATGTTCCAGCACCTCTTAAAAATGTTTTTAGGCCTTACATGTCATGCCCTTTCACACTAGTGTCAGTAAGAGAAGGGCCTTCTTACATCAGTAGCCATGGAAAAAAATCCTCATGATGCTACTGTCAGTAGCAGAATAACACCCAAACATTGGTGTTAGTGGGAAAAGGGCCCCCAAATGTTGGTATTTAGTGGGTACTTACATTAACCAGAGGAGACACTGATAGCTTCTCTTAGTGATGCTGGCATAGAAATTATGAGTGTACCATGCAGCAGAGGTCTATTGACTTACGCAATAAGCCCAAAAGCCAGCTGGGATATTTTCACTCACTAATACCCTGGATAGTGTTCAGTCTCTGACATCCTGTGGCCCTCAGGGGAACTCAGGGGATTTACCTCAGGGGAACCCCCCCACCAATAAATGTGACCCAGGACTCCAGAAGCCAGTGTCTCAGGAACAATTTAAAACTAAAGAACTAGCATTTTTAGACTGGGTTAAGAAGTGCCAGCAATATTTGGTATTGGTTGCCCTTTAATGAGACTATTTGCATTAAAATGTAAAGTTACTAATGGCCAGGAATTTAGCTTTTCTACTACACTTACAATCAAAAAGGTTGCTGGTTCCACTAGAATGTGTTTTTCAAGCTCCTTTAGCTTAGAAACAGACATCCTATACTTCTATCACCTGAGTGGCAAATCTCTGCAGGGTATAGAGGACTTACATAACCTCAGAAAGCTATGACCTCATGCAAGCAGAGATATGGGGAAAAGGATGATGGATTGGGCTCCCAAATCCTTCTATCGGGTAGGCAGGACACACTACACAGTTTGCCCTACAATGGCTCCCTAAAGAAGGTGTTTTCACTTCCAAAGCAATTTGCTCAGCAGTACCCCATGAAGGGGGAATTCTACAAGAAATGTGCTCCATTCCAGAGCATGAAATCCAGAGGATCGGTCAAAATTAATAGAAGTCTACAGCTTTTACTTCAACAGTCTGATTTCTTGATTGTTCTGCCTGAGGGTCCTCGAAAGGGTCATGTTGCTTCTCGATTCACTATTTCTAGGTTGATTCATCAGCTTATTTCTCATGGCTACAGTATCAAGGCCAAGGTTCCTCCTTTCATGGTGAAGGCCCATTCCACCAGGAGTGTCAGTGACTCCTGGACTATTCTGCATCAAGTTTCTGTTGTTCAAGTTTGTAAGGCAGCGGCCTGGTCTTCTCTTCACACGTTTACTAAGTTCTACTAGGTAGATGTTTATGCCTCTGAGGACACCAATTTTGAGTGAATGGTCTTGAATCTCCCCTATTTTGTTTTTGGGTATGTCAGCCTTGTTGTTGTGTTCCCCACCCCTAATGTTCAGTGCTTTGGAACATCCCATGTAGTCATGCATATAAATTCCTCTGTGTCCTGTGATGTACAGAATTAAGGATTTTTGGTTTACCTGTAAAAGATTTTTATTGGAGTACAATATAGAATATTGAGATCCTTCCTCTCTTGTCTGTTCCTCATTGCTTTGGGTTATGCTTGAAGGGGGATTCCTGCCTTTTTTAGCCAGTGACCATTCACCTGAAGGTGGCAGCATAATCCAAGTAGTCATTGATAGGAAGTCATCTGTGTCCTAGGATGTGCTCCAAAAGGATTTTACAGTTTAACAAAAAATCATAATATCTTCAGTTTTAATTAGATCCTGAAATATATATATATATATAGTGGTGTGAAAAAGTGTTTGCCCCCTTCCTCATTTCCTGTTCCTTTGCATGTTTGTCACACTTAAGTGTTTCGGAACATCAAACCAATTTAAACAATAGTCAAGGACAACACAAGTAAACACAAAATGCAATTTGTAAATGAAGGTGTTTATTATTAAAGGTGAAAAAAAATCCAAACCATCATGGCCCTGTGTGAAAAAGTGATGCCCCCCTTGTTAAAACATACTATAACTGTGGTTGTCCACACCTGAGTTCAATTTCTCTAGCCACACCCAGGCCTGATTATTGCCACACCTGTTCACAATCAAGGCATCACTTAAATAGGAGCTGCTTGACACAGTAAGGTCCACCAGAAGATCCTTAAAAGCTACACATCATGCCGAGACCCAAAGAAATTCCGGAACAATTGAGAAAGAAAGTAATTGAGATCTATCAGTCTGGAAAGGGTTATAAAGCCATTTCCAAAGCTTTGGGAATCCAGCGAACCACAGTGAGAGCCATTATCCACAAATGGCGAAGACATGGAACAGTGGTGAACCTTCCCAGGAGTGGCCGGCCGCCCAAAATTACCCCAAGAGCGCAGCGACGACTCATCCAAGAGGTCACAAAAGACCCCACAACAACGTCCAAGGAACTGCAGGCCTCACTTGCCTCAGTTAAGGTCAGGGTTCATGCCTCCACCATCAGGAAAAGACTGGGCAAAAATGGCCTGCATGGCAGAGTTCCAAGGAGAAAACCACTGCTGAGCAAAAAGAACATCAAAGCTCGTCTCAATTTCTCCACAACACATCTTGATGATCCCCAAGACTTTTGGGACAACATTCTGTGGACCGATGAGACAAAAGTGGAACTCTTTGGAAGGTGTGTGTCCAAGTATATCTGGCGTAGAAGGAACACTGCATTTCAGAAAAAGAACATTATACCAACAGTAAAATATGGTGGTGGTAGTGTGATGGTCTGGGGCTGTTTTGCTGCTTCAGGACCTGGAAGACTTGCCGTGATAAAAGGAACTATGAATTCTGCTGTCTACCAAGAGATCCTGAAGGAGAATGTCCGACCATCTGTTCGTGTACTCAAGCTGAAACGAACTTGGGTTCTGCAGCAGGACAATGATCCTAAACACACCAGCAAGTCCACCACCGAATGGCTGAAGAAAAACAAAATGAAGACTTTGGAGTGGCCTAGCCAAAGTCCTGACCTGAATCCTATTGAGATGTTGTGGTATGACCTTAAAAACCTTATAATGTAACTGAATTAGGACAATTCTGCAAAGATGAGTGGGCCAAAATTCCTCCAGGACGCTGTAAAAGCCTCATTGCACGTTATCGCAAACGCTTGGTTGCAGTTGTTGCTGCTAAGGGTGGCCCAACCAGTTATTAGGTTTAGGGGGCAATCACTTTTTCACACAGGGCCATGATGGTTTGGATTTTTTTTCACCTTTAATAATAAACACCTTCATTTACAAATTGCATTTTGTGTTTACTTGTGTTGTCCTTGACTATTGTTTAAATTGGTTTGATGTTCCGAAACACTTAAGTGTGACAAACATGCAAAGGAACAGGAAATGAGGAAGGGGGGCAAACACTTTTTCACACCACTGTATATATATATATATATATATATATATATATATATATATATATATATATATATATATATATATATATATATATATATATATATATATATAGATCTATATATCTATATATATATATATATATATATACATATATATAGATAGATATATATATAGATATATCTATCTATATATCTATCTATATATATATATATATATATATATATATATATATATATATATATATATATATATAGATATAGATAGAGAGAGAGATATAGATAGAGATATAGATATAGATATACAGTATATATATATATATATATATATATAGAGATATAGATATATATATAAGATATATATATCTATATATATAAGCTTTATACATTAGCACATTGAAGGTCAAAATTGCTGTTCATTTAATAAATATTTTTTTTTAAAATGCATATTATGTCGTCTCAGAGTGAACTGTTTAATAAATGTAATTGTCAAATCCTACAAAGTACTGCACTGAATCTATGCGTCTGAGTATTGGTTTTGGCATTTGATTCTATTTAGAATGTAGATTCTGGGATCACGGAAACAGAAGAGGCTACAGGAAATAAGACAGGTGACTTTAAATGTGGTGTTGAGAAAAAACAACTAGAAAGATTGTCAAGCGATCCCTTAACACAAAGCGACGACAGCACTAAAAATGAACACATTGCAATAAAAGATCAAAAGGCAGTAAGATATGGACTGGACCATGCAGAGGGTGAACACAAAAAACACGCCTTAGTCACAAGCAAAGAGGAACCTACAGAATCTAACACTGTACATAAGGAACATGGAGAAGATAAAACTTCCTCTATGGCATTTATGGCAGATTCCTCTAAGTACGGCTGCACTGAACCGGTAAGTTTAGCTATAAAATGAACCACTGCTGGCAACTGTGTATAATTTCACTTTCTACATCATGTTTAAAAGGATTGTGTATGCCCAGCCTGAGCTGTATTTATTAACATAATTACAATTTACTCGGTATCCTGATTCCAAGGAATCTGGAAGATGAACAGAGCATAAAAAAGGAATTCGCTGAACCATGTATGGAATACATAGCTACATAGTTACATAGTAGGTGAGGTCGAAAAAAGACCATTAAGTCCAAACCTATGTGTGTGATTATATGTCAGTATTACATTGTATATCCCTGTATGTTGCAGTCGTTCAGGTGCTTATCTGATAGTTTCTTGAAACTATCACCACTGCCTGTGGAAGGGAATTGCACCTATTCACCACGGGTAATGTTTTTTTTACAGTAATGTTCTGGAGAAGAGCCTATACTCTGGAATTCTCTTTCTTCCAACTAACTATGAGTTGTTTTCAAGCATCTCTGTGTTATAGCTACATCATACACTGAATCTAAACCCCAGCTGGAGACATTTAATTTGATAAAGAACTGTGTATTATAAACAATCACTATTTTTTATTAGAAAACACTACTTTCTTTTCTTTGTCGCAGTGCTACTGATCTTGCGCAGCCCCTTTACAACCACTTCCTATCTACATGCACGTTGGCTGCAACACAGGAGTACAATGGGGAGACTGTTGTCACCCCATCATAGAATAAAGTGCCTACAAAATGATCTTTATGGCAGGATCATGTTGATACTTTTTTGAAAGCTACATTATTTAAAAATAATGAAAAAAAACAAATGCTTAAAGCTCATAAGTATGCTGTCTTACCTTGCTCCTCTTCATTTTAATTCTCCTTCTTTGTCTTCTTTCCCAAAACAGGATTCTGCTGACAAACTAGCATTGTCATTTTTAGAGGCAGCTCAGAATTTAATAGGTGGACTGATACCAGGTAAAGAAGAAGTGGTGGGACGAGTTGTTGTCATATTGACAGATGGTACTACCAATGATGATGATGTCATTCTAGAACAGGGCGAAGAATTTTCTGAAGCTAGTGGGACAATTAGTATTTTGGAGGTAAGTAGCTGCATAGGAAAGTATGTGTAATTGTTAAGCAGATGTAATTTCCTTAGAGCTTACAAAGATAAAACCTGTTAGTCTTTGCTTTAAGAATGTAAATGTTTTCTTGTGCTTTTGTGAATGCTTAAGTAGCTTTTTTTTTTTATAGTAAAGATGCAGATAAAAACCTTTATCTTCTTTTTACATAACATTTTAAGACCTGGGGTTGTAATACCGTCCCAATTATATGATAAATAGCAAAGGTACTCTTCTTTCAAGACCGAAAGTACATCTTTGACATGCATACAAGGAAAGAGCCTATCCAGCCAGGGCTTCTGTTTTTCCCCCCAGGCATTAGCCCCAGCACTGGGAGAGAGGCAGGGGTGAGGTATCCAAGGACACTGTGCGGGTGCCCCACATGCTCCTTGGTGCAGCCCAGCGCAGGGTCAGTGCTTATATGTTGCATTAGTAATGGTAGTAATAACCTGTGGCTCTGTGTAAAATAAGGTAGGCTTGATTCACCTACCTGCCTTTGTTGGGGCAATTTTTAGGCATTTTGCCATGGCACCCATGAAAAACCCAGATGGCATCCTGGTTGAGAAAGGCTGATGTAGGAACACCTATACATACATGCAGACCTCGTCTCCAGAGTACCATTCACTGTAGGTTTTTTGACATTTCTCACTCATAAAAAAGATCAGCACAGCATAAATCCTATCACGGAATGCTGCAAATTCACTCCTGGGCACATGTAGAGCTCTAATATATTAAAGGGTACAATAGAACTCAATTCTAGGTAAAACTGAGACTTTTTGAATACAGTAGTAAACTTCCCTGGATCATATTAGCACAACAGTACATTTACTAATTTTAGTTATTTGGGGTTGCTCATTAAGAAATATTTCTATTTAAAAGGGATCTTCAGGTGAGGAATCTCAGGACACCAGCTTATCCAAGGAAGAAAGGGAGGAACTCATCCATGAGCCAATCATCAGTGAGAAAGGGACCAATGTTCTGGATAGTAACTATTCTGACCCTTCAGAGGAATGTCCAGGTGGACATTGTACAAGGAAGACAGAGATGCCCAAATGGGTAAATAAAAATGGATACATGCTAAGGAGTCTATTTACCCAGGATTCACACATTTTTCCAATTAAACCCAACTAGAAAAATGTGCAAATCTTGGGTGAAAGTTGTGTGTATCTTGTGTGAAAATATGTATGTTTAAACCTCTAAATGTCCACTTGGGTACACATGCAATAATGTATATAGCCAAATAGAAATCATGTGTCTCCAACTCAATACATTAAAGTGGAACTAAACCCTCCAGTCCTGTGCAGTCATGGAATCATTCATCTTTTGCGTCGGGAGCTGCTCGGCACACAGGATCGACCCTGCAGCTGTAAGCTGAGTGCGCATGTGCCACACAGTTTACAGTCCAGGGAACGCTGTGAGCAGGCAGGTAGGTATGTTTTATTTGGCACAGTCACTTGTTGCCTCCACAAGGAGTGCATGTGGCATGTGTTTTATTGCAGAAGAGACATTGGGGTTGATTTACTAAGACTAGAGGTCTGCATAGACATCACTTTCAGGTTTTATTGCCAAAGTTTAATTTAACAAGCTGAATTTAAAAGCTGATTGGCTACCATGTACAGCTGCACTATATTATGAGTGCACTAGTTTTAGTAAATTTCACACATTGCATGTCTCTTCTGCAATAAAATACCTGCCTGGTCTTTTTTCATCAAAGCTTAACCACTTCAGCCCAGGAAGATTTTACCCCCTTCCTGACCAGAGCACTTTTTGCTATTCGGCACTGCGTCGCTTTAACTGACAATTGCGCGGTCTTGCGAAGCTGCACCCAAACAAAATTGACGTCCCTCTTTTCCCACAAATAGAGCTTTCTTTTGGTGATATTTGATCACCTCGGCAGTTTTTGTTTTTTGAGCTATAAACAAAAAAATAATGGTAATTTTGAAAAAAACGCATTATTTTTTACTTTTTGCTATAATAAATATCCCCCAAAAATATATAAAAAAAAAACAATTTTTTTCCTCAGTTTGGGCCGAGATGTATTCTTCTACATATCTTTGGTAAAAAAATATTGCAATAAGCGTATATTGATTGGTTTGCGCAAAAGTTATAACGTCTACAACGTCCCCGCGGCACACCTGCCGAGTTCCCCCAGAGCAAGCAGCTTGCTATTCAGACATGAAGCCGTAGCTCAGCCCAGCCCCGCCCTTTGTCTCTCTCTCCTCATTGGCTCACTGGCTTCCCGCTGCTGTCTCAGCCAATGAGAAGGGAGAGTCCCTGGAGAGCCAATGCTCTCCTGCACATCGCTGGATCGAGAGGGAGCTCAGGTAAGTATTAGGGGGGGCTGCACACAGAAGGTTTTTTACCTTCATGCATAGAAGGTAGAAAACCTTCAGCCTTTAGAACAACTTTAATAGAACAAGCTGAAGTTAGAAGCTGATTGGCTACCATGCACAGCTGCGCCAGATTTTCATCACTCCAGCCTTACTAAATCAACCCCAATGTGTCATAGTGGAACTTTAGTTCCGCTTTAACACATTTGGAAAACAGTTAAAGTGGAAATTCAATTTGAAAAAACGCAGGTTTTTTTTTTTTTTAAGCAGAATAGAAACTACTATGTCTCTTCTGCTGTAAAGTTTTTTACCTGCATGTCTGCACTATACAATGAGCTGTGCACCTGCAGTTCAGTGTATAATATTGCCATGCATTTGCGCACACACGCACAGGAGTGATGTCTTCTTGGCCCAGCCAATCAAAATGGTGGAAGAAGACCGGCCTAAAACGTCTGCGGCCAGTGAGGGAGCTTGTTCAAACAGTGTTTAGAAGAGCATCGATGAATGTAAATTGAATAGAATGGGCTGCAACAACAGAAGACCAACTTATGTGGGGTACAGGCAAGAAAATCGGGTGAACAATTGTCTGATTTTCCTCATTGTTTCAAAGCAAGCTGGACCCGAGGGCAGAAATATTCTCATACGACAAAGGATTTTTAAAACAAAAATTGTTCATTCTCTTCCTGCACGAGAAACATTTTGGAGTTTGTCCCTTCGGAAATTTTTGTTTGGAAGGTTGGAATAGGTCAGTGATGGCGAACCTTTTTGAGCCCAAGTGCCCAAACTGAAATAAATACATTGGTTTTGTGTTGCAAAGTGCCAACACGGCAATTCGCGAGAGAGGGGGGCTGAGCAAAAGAGAGGGATTGTGTGTGTGTGTGTGTGTGTGAGAGTGAGAGAGAGAGAGGGGGAACAGAGAGAGGGAGGGGGGCTGATTGAGAGGGAGGGGGCTGAGAGAGAGGGCGGGGGGACAGAGAGAGAGGGGGGTGGAACGGGGAGAGAGGGAGAAGAGACAGAGAGAGAGGGAGAGGGGACAGGGAGAGAGGGGTGTGAGAGAGATGCTGAGAGAGAGGTGAGCTGAGAGAGAGAGGAGGAACAGAGAGAGGGAGGGGGGACAGAGAGAGATAGAGATATGGGGGACAGAGAAAGAGGGGTGTGAGAGAGGGAACAGAGAAAAAGAAGGGGGACAGAGAGAGGGGGCTGCGAGAGAGATGCTGAGAGAGGGGTGAGCTGAGAGAGAGGGGGACACAAAGGGGGGGGGACGGAAAAAGAGGGGGGCTGAAAGAGAGGGAGGGGGGCTGAGAGGAGAGAGAGACCTCTAGCTCTGTCCTGGACCCTCTCGTGTGCCCACAGAGATGGCTCTGCGTGCCAGCTGTGGCACGCGTGCCATAGGTTCGCCATCACTGGAATAGGTTGTCAAAAATCAGAAAATCGTATGATAATCCCTCGGATGAAAATGTTCGCCCGATTTTCTTATACCCTGTTTCTCCAAAAATAAGACCTAGCGTGATTGTCGGTGATGGCTGCAATATAAGCCCTTCCCCCCAAATAAGCCCTATTTAAAGTCCTTATTTTCAGGGTAGGGCTTATTTTCGGGAAACAGGGTAGGGCTTATTTGGGGGGTAGGGCTTATATTGCAGCCATCACCGACAATCACGCTAGGTCTTATTTTCGGGGAAACAGGGTAGTGTGTACAAGCCTTTAGGCTCCACTCCTGTGAATTATGAACAATATAGATATAAGGCTTAAATATCATGTCATGTCATGGTGCTTGACTCAACATGGCAAGATCTATTACTTACATTTACTACTACAACCACTATCTTTTATGAAGCTAAGAAGGCTGGAATGAAAGCAGATCAGTTATCCAAACACAACCAATCTCATTTACTTTAAAAAACAAAACAAAGTTTTTCAGATTAGTTTGTTTGGCCAAATGTCCTCATTTCTTCCTGTTTCATTTTGTGCCAGCCTTTGTACATCAGGCGCGTAGTGGTACTGCATGTCTCTGAGGTCAGAAGCCTTCATTGCTTCATGAAAAAATAAAATCTACAGCAATAGAAAATGTTAATGACTTGGATTGGCTGCTTCCAGGAAAACATGTTTGTTTAAAGTCAGCTTGCAAGGATAACGTTACTAAGCTTTTTCAATTTCTGTAGACATCCTAAGCTATTATTTCACCACCATTCTTGTTGTAGCATCAAGTTGTAATCTCCATTTCATCAGTTTTAAAGTATATGCTAAGAGAGTCAAAGTTGTGTATGCAGTAAAGATTTTCTCTCTGCAGCCAGATGTGCCGGACTCTGGGGAATTTGAGAAGATGACCTGTCCCTTAAATGGGTGTGAAGGAATATTAGAGACAACGTCGGTGAAATTACAAAATATGGAAAACGAAGAAGAAATAATCATATCAGCTAAAGAGGAAGCATTGAATGAAGGTTTATGTGAGATGGCTAATGAACCAAACTTGGAACTATACATAAAAATAAAAGCAGACAGTGAAGATGATGTTAATAAGTCTGTTATTGGGCTACAGAAAGGAAAAGGGGAAGAAACAAAGTGCAATGTGAAAGAGGGAAAGACCATTGATAACGCTGAATGTTTTGATAATTTTGGGTGTGAAAAGCTAGGTCTGAGAGTAGGTCTGGGAAAAACAAGTGAGTTAAACAGTAAACCTATTTTAGAACAGAAATCTATTGGAGGAAATATTGCACTAAAAACCACAACAAGCGGCAGAGAAGACCCAGCGTCCCAGGCAGAAAATGAGATGAATAAGAGCATCATGGTGACAACAACTACAGACAGAGAAGGTGGAGAGAAGGTAATGCACACACGATCAAGAGATTACAAAGAAAGTGAAGGGTCAAAGACATATATGCAATATACTGAAGAAGGAAGATCCACTGGTGAAGAACTTTTAGAAAAAGAAGATGAAGAAAATCTCTGCAGAGCAGAAGAAGATAACGTAACCATAAAACCTAAAACAGCTGATGAACTAGATGGTAAAAAGGAAGAACACAAAGATCTGGTGAGTGTTAGATAATTGTCAGTGTTAAAAATTAATGGATTATACAGTATATCGCTTGGATCAATGAGAGTAATTTGAATGTTTACAAGAAAACCAAGAACTTTACTTTCTGCACACATGGCGAGCATCTGGTGCCAGAAGGCACTGCGTGGCACAGGGTTCCATCTCTGAATGGAAAATGCTATTTATCAAAGCTTAAATTCTTCAGAAAACTGTAGATCACAACTCAACACTGCGGATATGAGCAACAATATAACATTATATGTTAATCCAAAACTAATTTAAATTTTGGATGAATTGGGAAAGAATTAGAACCCTTGTCTGTTTTTTTTTTTTTTTTTATATCTGTGGTGTTGTTACAGAGATTGTTCTTCACTTTCTGTCCAGTTTTACTAGACAGGGAGTGGGAGGGGGAATCTGAAACAGGGACAGACACAGAAATATAAATATGATAGGGCTTCTAGCCTTCCCCTACTATAAAAAATAAATAAATCTGTGTTGCCGTTGCCTTCCTGGCTGGTAAAATGTTGCAGCAGGACACAACGTGATGGTAAATCACTGTAACAGAGTAACCTTTCCCATTCTATCCAAAATGAAGAAAAAAGTTTTGCCTCAACAAAAACTTTAATAATACATTTGCAAACAACTGCAAGATCACTATCTAAAACACTATCTTGTTATTCAGTTTTCATATAGAAATTGTTATACCTATATATTACCATTTACATGCGATTGAGTACATTGTGTTGCTTACTTTTTTTTTTTTTAAAGCATCCATATAGAAGTTCTCCAGACACACTAGTAAGAAATGTCCTCCTGGCAACTCAAGATCTCATTGGGAGCTTGACTTCACTTAAGGATAGTATGGGAAATAACATCAGAGCTAAAAGTCTGTCTGCCAGTGACAATATAAGTAACAAATTACCAGCAGGGCAAATGCATGATCAGGTAAGTTTGAAATCTGCCAAATGTTGTTAACTAGGTTTTATAGAGAGGAACAACTTTACCATAAGGAACACAAATAAGTGTTTGAGTCTACAGGGCTCTACCATTTAAAGGTAAGTAAGGTAAGAGGACTATGTAGCTGTGGTTTACTAGGTTACCTATAATAAACAGCAAACAAATAGGTCTTGATTAGATTGAGTTGTGTTTTTAGAACCCTCCAATCTCCCCTGTTATGCTGCAAAGGTAGCAATAAGGGCTGTTCATATGCAATGCTTCACGCCTGCAGTAAAAATGATTGCTCCTGATGCTTTTGGTGGGCAGCAAGCCTGCCGAATGCAACCCATTCAAGTGAATGGCGAAGCACTGCAAACACCTTGCAACTACGTGCAATGCATGCGGTTACGACTTGTTGGTGAGGCAATTATGGGGTTAAAACGGGCAGTTAGAATGCATCACATTGCTTCCTCACCCTCTGTCAAATGCCTCTGCAATACAATCCAAACAGGGATTGTTTTCAGAGCCTCGGCTGTTTAGACGCAACTTAGTCTAAACCTGGTATAAGGCAGCTGTCATGTAATTAAAACATGGTCACTGGGGCCAGTAGAAGAAATAGGTTCATTTGCTATGTTCTCTGTTATGTGTGGCATGTGCTGATAAGATGAAAAAAGTCCAGTACAGTACCAGTAAAAAAAAATTATTGAAATTTACAATACAAGTGTAAACTAATACTAGTACATATGAAATTCATAAAACATAACATAATTTGCAGGGCCATAGCTTAAAAGAATGGTTGGAAACAGTAAAAGGCCAAAGGAAGGTAGCAAACGTTCATAGCAAGAAATGTAACCTGGGTAGCCTCTGAATTAGGAACTCAAGATATAATAGATTGAATAGATACTTTTTTCAATGCAATGGATCATAAAAAGGGATGACTGGAAGAAATCAAGGCTGCAGAAAAAAAAACAATGTAGGTAGATTACATGTTTACTGAACTGTCCAGGGAGAGGGGGGACAAACAAAAATGTTGGGGCCTTGTCGGTATAACAAGGGCAAGTGTGAAAAAAAAGGAGTGCGAGGCACAGAGAAGGGGGGAATTTGCTATAGAAATATATTGAAACAAAAAAGAGAATAAAAAAAAAAATGACTCAAAAAAGGAATAAAAAAAAGGAGGGACAAATTTAGGTGGGCCTGTTGCCAATGTGTCCAATATGATATAAAAAGGTGAAGTTTCTGGGGGTTTTGAGGTAAGGTAGAGGAATTCTAAGATAGTGGGGTTGAAAAATTAGGGTTAATCATAAAAGATATCTAGGGGAGCCATATGTCCTAGAAATTAGAATTTTGTTTGTGTAACTGCATTGATAGTTCTTCCATTCTCATAAGATTATTTAATAAAATTATTAATTCTGTTATAGAGTATATACGCTGGGATTGCTAATATCTCGGGATTACTGCCCTGGCAGCCACCGAAAAGAAATGAAAATTCCCCATCTTAACATCTGAAAAAAAGGTTCTGGCAGCATGGATAATAATGCTATTTGGGGGTTTGGGGAACTGTGGAGTTGATTTACTAAAACTGGAGAGTGCACAATCTGGTGCAGCTCTGCATAGAAACCAATCAGCTTCCAAGTTTTGTTGTCGAAGCTTAATTGAACAAACTGAAGTTAGAAGCTGATTGGCTACCATGCAGAGCTGCACCCGATTTTGCACTCTACGGTTTTAGTAAATCAACCCCTGTGTCAAGGCAAAAAGCATTATATATTTTAAAAACATTATCCCAGAATGGACTCCAAATAGGGCAATTCTACCATATGGGTTGCATGGTGCCACTCTATTAACAGAAACAATTACCTCAACAGGATTTTGCAGAAAACACCATCGAAGGTGATTATCAATTTTGTGCTACTTTGGACTTTCAAAGAAATAAGGAATTACCAGCATTAGGACCCCTGAACATTACCTGTGACCCAGAGAAATACGATGAACTAACCGGGGAACAGGACAATATATCTTTAAAAGGAAACAAGGAAAATCAGTGTACCATGGAGGACGAAAAAGAAATGCAGAATGGCCAGCAATCTGAACTTCACAGCGGTGGAAATAGCACCATAATAAATAGAGGCAAGCTTTCAGCAGACAAGAGTAGTCCGTTTTTATTACAAGAAAATAACAATAGCAGTCAAAGCAACACTAATCAGAGAATGGCTGAAAAGGTGGGTCCTTTATCACTATAATTATTATTCCCCTGTAGAACTTTATGATATATTATACCTGGTTCAAAACAAATTTTCAGCCTTATGTTTATGTCAATTTATGAGGAACATCTCTATGGTAGGAAGCACTTTATAACTTGTTAATGAGTGGATAGGCTGCTTCTTCTTGGACTGGATGTCAGGCCTGCAGTAGATTCTGTGGGTGAGGTTGGTACTCAGCTCGGAGGATCCTGACACAGGAGAGGTCATTATGCAAAAATAGGTTCAGGTGGAACTATGTACAAAATCTAAAATAAGTATGACATATATAAAGCAGTCTGTATCTAGCATTAGCACAGCCGTTCTTGTTTTTTTGAGACCCTAAAGTACATTTAAAACTACATTTCCATCTAATATATGCAGCAATACAGAGGTGGGTCTTGATGCCTAGCTGCTGCATACATTATTGAATGGTTCTACACTTACTCGGTTGTACCGTTTAATACCATATCTAAGGTTGATGCAGAACTGAATACTACTATAAAAGGTGTATCATTTTATGCCCTAATGTAATTCCGCAAAGATAATAGAATGCTGATTTCATTATTAAATATAATAAACCATTACTATTATTGAGCCTTTAGTTGCTCAGTTTTGGTCTGTTAACATACCACTGAAAGTGCTGTTCTGTGCAGACTTCTTGTGTAAACTCTAGTTCGGAATGATTAAAGTAGAACTGAAGGCAACATTTTTACATAAGGGCAGATTTATTACCCCCGGTTTTTAGCCATCTGTGTTCTATTGGGGAGAGTTTCCTTCACTTTCTGTCCCATAGCCAAAACAGGAAGTGAGAGGAAATCTCTTCAAAGTGAGGGAAATTCCTGGTTGTCACCAGAACTAATGTCCCCATTGGAAGATTTCCCCTCTATTTCTGTTCTGCTGACAACCCAAAATTAGATTTTCTTTCATTTTCAATGATAACAGTCTCTTTAACAGGGATGCAAACAGCAATAAAAACCTGACAGGTGCTCTAATCCCTCTGCACTCTAAACTAAAAAAAAAACTTTTGGTTTTAGTTATACTTTAAACTTTATGTTGTGGAGATCTGAGAGTGGAGGAGGTAGAGCAGCATAGCAAATCCAGTCCACAAAAAGGTGTTTGTTGTCTTCTAGAGATGTGCATAGGATTTTTTATTTTTTTGCCTTGAAGCACATTTTCATTTTCTTCTGATCTCATGTAATTCACTCAGGTGTGACCTCCTAAATACACTGCTATGCATCCTATTTGTTTTCTAATGATCAAGGATATAATTTTCTTTACCTTACTTTCACCAGGAAGATGCAGAACAAAGTACCTTTGTTCCATCTATAGTTGGAGTGTCAGCGCCCACTGCCAGCCCACCTTCCGGGGACAAAGAGCTGCATTTTTCTTATATGGAGCCTGATTTGGTTCAGCAAGACAGCAAAAATTTGAAGAACATGTGGAGATCAATAAGTGAGAATCAGATATTAAAGGTGAGGATCAGTGGAGGACAAAAAGGAAGTTTATGTAAAATATTTGAAATAATATATTTCTTATTTTGTAGTATGATCAGTCATTTAAAATAAAAAAAATGATATATATGCAAATCCTAATAAATGATTATCTACTAAACTACAGGCCACTCCAGCACTCAAAGGTCAAAAAATGTTTTATTTGTAAAGCCAACATGTTAGGGAAAATATTTTTATTTGGGGCCTGACTTTGAAATTACTGTAAGCTTGCCAACTGACCTTTACTTGCCCAGTGAAATGCCCTCATTGGCTAATGAAGGCCTCTCATTGGATAAGGAAATAACAGTTTGTAGGGCTTTTATAATGTGGTACATCTACTAGTCCATCCTTACGTTGCACAATTATGTGGTGGGAAAGTAAGATATGTTTGCTATTTTACTAGATGATGCTAAAGTGATGTAGGCAGTACTATTAGGTGTAAGGAACATGGACTTTTTAAGTATTTTGTATGCCAAGCATAAATTTCCTTGAACCCGGGACCTGACTACATGCCATGTACAATCTGCCATTTAAGTGAATGGTGGATACAGCCATACTTTTCTAAATGCTGATGCTTCTTTGCATTTGTGTTTACCTGTATATGCGTAGCCGACATATTTGCTGAACACAATATTTCTGAGTTTGGGAAATACGATGAATGTGTATGAGTGGGCAAATACATACATAGTATGTAGTGCTCCCTGGGCACAGGAAAGCGCTGGAAATTGTCTATACTAGTCCATGTACATGAACCCTTGTAAAACTTCTTTCTGCAAGCAGATGTCAAAATCTTAGGGAATAAAGCAACTAAACAAACAGCGATTGTACAAATGTAAAGCAGTAAGTTAGGTACATGGAATTGTTGTAAGCAAAGAAAACAGTTCATTTCAGTTCAATAAATATCTAACCTACAGCTAATTGCATTCATCAAAACAACTACATACCGGGGGAGCTTTGCTAAAATTGGAGAGTGCAAAATATGGTGCAGCTCTGCATAGAAACCAATCAGCTTCCAGGTTTTATTGTCAAAGCTTAATTGAACAAGTTGAGGTTAGAAGCTGATTGGCTACTGTGCACAGCTGCACCAGACTCTGAGTGCTCCAGTTTTAGTAAATCACCCCCACGTTGTAATTTATTTATAGATATACATTTACCATGTTTACCACCTTTTGTGTACCTCAAGTCTCGCATTTCAGAAAGATTAAAGATTCAAGTTATTGAGAAGTCAAAAAGTGATTCGGCTTCACACAGGAAGACAGTGGACCCTCCTATACAAGTTATCACGGGCACAGAAGAGACTGAGCATGGAAATGCTGATCAGTTGTGTTTAGGTAATGAAGACACAAAGATTGAGGAAGACATATTAAGAACAACAAAGGAACATAATGAGAGGAAAATGATAAGCACCGAAAACACAGAAGATGAACCCAGAGGGTCTGAACTAAATGACCCGGTAAAGTATACTTATTATAACTATAATAATACCATAATATCGCTTTGTCTGATTATTTTGTTTTGTTGTAGAAAATTGTACAATCAAGCACAATAAATTTGTAAGTCTATCTTTAATGTCTGTTTGCCTTTAAGTAAATCCACCCCAATGTGTTAAGATTTCAGGCTAACTTCAACCACAACTAAGTTCATTTTGTGTGGGTTTTGGCAGCTTGACCCTCTGTTTTTTTCATGTCTGTCAGTGACAACTGGGTCCCCACATCAATCCAAAAGCAGAAGCCATGACACCATTGTGGGATTCCCCTCTTTTCCATTGGAACCCACATAATATTAGACATGTGCACACTGAAATATTTTGTTTCGGAATTTCGTTTTCGTCCGAAAAATACATTTATTTAGTTACTCCGAAATTCATTTTTATTTATTTCGGTTTTGTAAAAAATTGCATTCGTCCGAAAATCCAAATGAATTAAGGTCGAATCTGTCATTGAAGGCTTATGGTGTCTGTCGAATGTTCAAAGATGATTCGACAGAGCAGCTAAACCGTATGACTCTGTATAGTTTAGCTGCAATTCCACCCAATTCCAGCAGCAATCTTTTCTCTCTACATCGAATCTTTCCTCTCTACGTCAAATCTTTCCTCTCTACGTCAAATCTTTCTCTCTATGTCGAATCTTTCCTCTCTACGTCAAATCTTTTCTCTCTATGTAGAATAATATTGGACTAATAGAGCTAAGGTTAGGCACATTCGACCACAGGTTCAATAGACACAGATTGTTATTGTCAGCGGCGAATCTCCTATATATATATATCGAACTGTTGTCACAACAAAAAAAAAAAATAAAGCATTTGTTTATGTCGGATCTTTCGTTATTCCGATTCTGCACTTTCGTTATCGTTTGTTAAAACGATAATGGAAAAACCTGAAATTCGGACCAAAATGCATTCGGACGAAAACAAATGCACATGTCTACATAATATGGAATAAACAAATCAGCTACAAAAGGGTGACACCTTTCTTATGGCCCGATGTGAGGCAGCAGAGACACATGGTGCCACTGTCAGGTTTGGGTAAACTTGCCCTTTATACCTTTTTTCTGTTTAAGCCACAATCATCCATATTTAGCCCTACTTTTTAAGAAAATCTCAATGGCAGTTCTGTGATAAAAGCCATGTGTAACTATTGTGTCCTCACAGCATGTTACCCTGCAGCTTGACAGGCAGCTAAACCCTCCTATTCTCCAATAAAGGAGCCCATAGATGAGTCAGTTTGTTTTTCATTCAACCAGTGGGTTGAACAAAAAAACCTGACTCAATTTCCCCATCTACAAATTCAAAGGTGGATGGGGAAATCCCTCTGCTGAGCTTTTTTATTTTGACAGCAGGGAGACATCCCCACCATCAGAATACACTGATCAGCATTGCAGTCTATAGCCTGAAATGCTGATTGAGTGGGGACAATATAGCAGGAAGGTTGTACAGAAGTCTATTGGTAGATCAACTTCTGTACAACCATAGTATCCATACATGGATCAAAAAAATAATTAAATCCATGTATGGCCAGCTTTAGTCAGATTGTGTAGAAGTTTGGAACATTATTAAACAAAGAGGGTGAGATGAAAAGCATATAGTAAGAACATATGCAATGTCAAATGAACAGTGTCCCTCAACTGCTAGTGGGTGTAACAAGTTGGGTACAAATTCAAAGCTGTACAGTTATGATTCCACAAAGGGGGGGAAATGGATAATGTTCTCCACATGTAGTGCTGGTGGTTGGGCTTTTCAAGATGTACTATATCTGGGAGTATAGATGTAGTGCAGGATGAAAAACACTGCTTAAACAGGATTATCTGCTATGGTGAGATAGTGTGGTGTGGCTGCTAGATGGAGCCTAAGCAAATTGAATACAGGCATACCTCACTTTTAAGTACACAATGGGGTTTATTTACTAAAGTTGGAAAGTGCAAAATCAGGCTCACTTCTGTATAGAAACCAATGAGCTTCTAACCCCAGCTTGTTCAATTAAGCTTTGGTAATAAAACCTGGAAGCTCATTGGTTTCTATGCAGAATTGAGCCTGATTTTCACTTTCCAGCTTTAGTAAATAAAGCCCATTGCGTACTTAAAAGTGGGGTATGCCTGTAGTCACACAACAAAACATTAAAGAGGAACTTCACTCCTTTCTCAAGAGTTAATTTTGATTTTATCCCCCTCTTACTTAGTTTGCTGAGATATGTTGAATTCAAATTTTCACCCCCCCCCCCCCCCCCCCCCACTAAATCCAGCATTGATCTACTGCATAGTTACAGCAACTGCCAGCCATAATTTTTACAGCTGGGAATTGCTGGCAAGGGTGAGGAGAGGAGGGGCAACAGGGCAGAAGGGCAGGGTGTACTGCACACATCCTGTATACTTTAATTACTTTTTTTTGGTCATGTGTTGCATGTTCAGTGTTCAAAATTGGTAAAAAACCCTATGCTGAAGGCATAACATTATGCTTAAATAGTATATATGTTTGCATAGTGTAATTTGGTATGGCTCTAATACCATTGTAATACAGCTTGGAGGCACATGTACACAGAACATTTGCAACTGAATAACACCAACCATAGAAGAGTCTATACTCTGGGAAGAATTCACAGTGAATCGAGCTGAGCAAGCAGATATGCTTGGTGAAATAGAAATGGTCCTTATTAGTTTATTCTGCATCGTAGAGTTTGCAGGAAGGTTTTAGTCCCCCAACATTCCATTCCAGATCATCCATATCCTGCCCATCCTCAATGTGTGGTCAAGAGGAGATCACTTATTAAAATGATGGTGTGGCACATGCCTGTTATGGATGCTCTTTATCAATATAACATAGATGCTTTTATCTGACCCCGCTAGGAACTTATTTGAAAAGGGAACCCAAGCTCTGGAAAGAACTTGGAATATGAAGTGAACTTGTTCAGGATCCTTTTACCTAATTGCTACTTAATATTAATTCTCAGCCATGTGACTTTTATTTCAACTCTAATTGGCTGTCATTGCTGAAAATAACAGTCATTATGGAATACAGTGATTGTTACAGTTTAGTAAATCAGGTCTATAAGCTTTTAATTTTTAGGAATGTAGACTCAGGTTATTATTTCTATTTTTATCTTTCTAGGGTTCACTTAAAGATCTCACTGTATCCTTACTGGAAGCCACAGGTAGTCTAATAGGAAGATTGTCCTCACTGAAAGCTGAACTCGGAAATTCGCAGAATAATGTAATAAGCAGAAACATAGAAAATATGCAGAGCATGCATAATTACAAAGAGTATGTAAATGAAACAAAGACGTCAGACGGGGTGAGCAAAATAAATGTAATACATATAAATAAATGTAATGTAATAAATAATGTAATAAATGTAATAATGCAATTTAATGTAATAAATAAATGTAATAATATAGAACTAAAGGAAAGAAATGAATTAAAGAACTATAGGCAAAACTTTTTTTTTTAATTTTGGATAGAGTAAGGAAAGGTTATAACCCCTTTCAGATTTGTAGAGATTTACTTTCACTTCCTGACCCATAGCCAAACAGGAAGTGAGGGAAAATCCCTGCAAATTAAGGTAATTCCTTGGAAACTCCAGGTCATCAGAACTAGTGTTCTCATTGGAAGATTTCCCCTCCATTACTTTTCCGGGGACAACCCAAAATTTGGTATTTTCTTTTACTTTCACTGATTTCCTTAACGGGGGGCACAGACAGCAATAAAATCTGACAGGTGTTCTAACTCCTATCCACTCCCCCCTATCCAAAACTTAGAAAAAAGTTTTGCCTTTAGTTATACGTTAAGTTTTATGGTGGTATGAGGCAAAAACATTTTTTTTTTTTAATGTAAGATAACTGACAGAGTATCCTTAAAATAACCAGAAGATAGCTATCGGTCATATTGAAAATAAAAATGTAGACCTCTGTTGCTTCTTTAATGTTTTTATTCTGTGTTAAGGACTGTTCAGCTATATTATTCCTACTTTAGATGGTAATGGCACACTTGAAGCAGACAGATACTGTGGATAATGACGATGAAGTCCAGGATAATGGAGATTCCATCAGAAATGATAATGTGATAGTCTACCAAGCACTGAGTGAAATAAAGACAGACAGTAAACTTATCCGAGCAATAATTACTGATGAAGAATATAAAAAAAACATTCAAGTACATGGACTGCCTGGAACAGAAGGGACACAAATCAAAGAAAAGGAAACCAACACAGGGCATTCTACTGGTAATTTACTTATTGTTCAAAATGAGATGTTAAATAAAGATGAAGAACTTCACCCACAAAAGCACATGCAGACAGCAGTACCTGACTTTCCACAAGATGGTAATCAGCAGACAGATATGCAAACCAGGAATGAAGATCAGGTATTACAAAAACAAATGATCTCACCAAAACCAGTGGTGGAAACTATTATAAATGTTTCCTCGGTAGAGGAATTAAGAAATAGCAAACATCACACAGAAGATACAACTGAAGAACTGAAGGCCTCATATAACATACAGAAGGTAATACGATCAGAAGAATCTTTAAAAGAAATGTTATTAAAGGCACTATTCTTGACCGTAAATTCACGTTTGCAGCTGTGTACAGGTTACTTTTCTGGACTCTGTCCTAGAATCTCTAGCCACCTTCCAGGAAGGCTAGCTAATATTGGGGGGTGACTTTAATGTTAGCCCGATCCACAATTAGATACGTCCTCAGGCCATTCTGCTAATTTGTTTGCTTTCCTGAAACACTTTAGAAAGTCCCTACAGGTGCACCATCTGGTCGACTGTTGGAGGCTGCTCTATCCCACAGGTAGAGACTTTAGCTATTTCTCGGCCACCCATAGTGTCTATACTCGTATAGACCTTCTGGTGATGCATCAGTTTTCCCTTCACTCCATATCTGGCGCATACATTGGCTCCATAACCATATAGGATCATGCTCCAGTTTCCATTTCCCTGTACCCCCTGTCTTCAGGTGCACGGACATGGAGCTGGCGCTTGAACGAGGGTATACTGGGTGATGCGGTGGCTCAGAAACAGGTTTCCAACACCATCTCCTTACTTTGCTGAGAATAAGAAAGGTGAAGTGCGAATGGGTTCTATATGGGAAGGACATAAAGCAGTGGTTCGAGGGGAGCTGATCTCCCAGGGTTCTAGGCTGAAAAAAGCAAGGGAGGGGGAACTGCAGACCCTCTTGTCCAAAATCTGCTCGGCTGAACTTACCCATAAACGCAGCGTTACCCCAGAGCTAGTGCTGGAACTATAATCCCTTAGGCAGGAACTGGCTACTTTGCTCGACGTTAGGATTCAGGCGCGCCTACGCCACGTTTCACACAAATTCTACGAATTTGGCAACACATGTGGGAGACTACTTGCAAGAGCTCTCAAACGTCAACGTGAATCGGGACATGTACATAAGCTCACCAATGCAGCTGGATCATCCGTAGTTCATTCCGCAAAAATAGCCTTTAGGGATTACTATGCCCAGTTAGACCACCTCCTTAATACTCTACCTGGTTCCAAAGAACCTCAGAGGGTGAAACGTATTCTGCAATATTTAACAGGAGACCCAGTCCCAACAGCTCGCTACCTCGATTAGCGACCAGCTGGATACCTCCATCTCCTTGTCAGAAATTGAGGCAGTTATTACAGACCTCCCCAAAGGGAAGAGCCCTGGCCGTAATGGTTTCACGAACACCTATTATAAGAAGTTTCCTATAAATATTGGTGATTGAACATTTCCAGAATAGACACTGTCTCAAATCCCTGGTAATGCTAAAAGAGAGGGGGGAGAAAAAAGACAAGTCTCTTTAAAGAATAATGGGATTTTAATTGAGACAAGGTCTATTGATAGGGTAGGCACATAAGACACCAATTTTTTAAAAAGATATAAATTTATTACTCGTTTCAAAATCATATAAAAATACATATTCATAGCGTATTCGATGGACCATGAGACAATACTTGATAATCGTAATCTGATGCATTAATAAGCAGAACCAACATGTTTCGCATGATTGCTTCGTCAAGGTTTTGCATATATCACAGATTTCATCTATATTACATAGAATAAACATATCATTAGTATAATAAAATACATTGGTTGATACATCATCAAGAACATGATTAAACTTCATTATGGTCACATTGAGTATTGACATGATCAGTTGTTTTTATACATTTAGTTATTGTGCCTACCTGGTCCTTAAAGCGGTTGTATACCCGTTTTAAAAAAAAAAAATTTTGTTAACTACTTGCAAGACAAAGTCATAATGAGCTAGTATGACTAGCATACTAGCTCATTATGCATCACTTACCTTAGATCGGGGGCCCCCGACGCCGTCCTCTTCTCCCCCTCCGGCCGCATCCATCTCTCCACAGATACCCTTCCGGGTATCGCTGCTCCGGCCAATCCCAGCGCCGCTGTGTGTAAAACGTTCTTTGCAAATATCTCCTAAACCGTGCAGGTTTAGGAGATATTGCTTGTACCTACAGGTAAGCCTTAATCTAGCTTACCTGTAGGTGCAAGTTGAATTTAAGGGTATACAACCGCTTTAAAATAATTAATAACCATATGCGCCTCTGATTGCTCCACCATATCACAGGTGACGCAGATAACCACACCCAGTTTCCACTAGGAGTCAGATCCCGGGCAGGGCTGCCAGACGGGAGATTAGATCGTGCCTGTCCGTCAAAATGTAAAGAGCAACAGTAATCTAAAAAATAAATTATACTATAGAAGTGCTTATAATTATATTTTTTAGCTTTATACATAAATGTATTTTTATTTTTGGATATATTTTGTTTTTATTTTTATTTTAGTGGTCCAAATTAATGGACTAAAATATAATAGTATTATTAATTAATAATTAAATCATAATGTATTCTCAAAGAAAAGAGAAACGATGTAATAATACAAAATATCAAAAAATATAAGTAATAAAAAACATATCGTAGATATACATATGTATAAGAAGTTTCCGTCACTGCTTTCAAGCCTTGGCCTCGGGCACTGCGATGCCCAGGGAGGCGCTGATGGCCCACATTACAGTTCTCCCCAAGAAAGGGAAGGATCACTCCAGCCCTGGGAATTATAAGCCAATTTTGCTTCTAAATACTGATATTAAAATATTAGCAAAAATTTTGGACAACCGACTTAAACCGATCATTCCAACGGTCATACACCTTGATCAAACGGGGTTCATTATGGGGAGGGAGGCCAGGGACAATTCTAATAGAGCAATCCAATTAATTCACTGGGTTGAATCACAGGCCACATGCCCCCCCCCCCCTGTCTTTTGCTTTCCACTGATGCCGAGAAGGCATTTGACAGGGTGGATTGGACTTACATGCGCACAGTGTTGACCAGACTTGGTCTGGGTTCCAACATGCTGTCGTGGATATCCCCCCTCTATAGCTCTGGAAGCCAAAGTGAAAGTAAATGGGCTACTGTCAGACTGATTCCTGCCAGTATCGCAAGTCCGTACTTCCTCATTTACTCAACGCAGCCAGAAGGTTGATTCCGATATACTGGAAGAGACCACAAATTCCTACAAGCACTGGATGGATTACTTTAGTGAATAACATCATGGCTGCAGAGGAGTGGATGGCAAAATGTAAAGACCGTTATGAAAAGTTTTATACTATATGGGCCACTTGGATGCACAATAGTAGTAAAGTCACACCAGGTTCTCCGGGGTCCCCGCATGCAGCAGCCCCTCCTGTTGATGGCGCTGGACTGTAGGGGCCCCCGATCCCTACACAAAACAAACCAGCATAGAATGATGCCTTAATGTGTTTCGTCTATTTTGTTCTATTTGGTGTTTTTAAATTTTACTTTGTTCTTTTATTTTTGGTTACTTCCAGTTTCCTGTCCATGTTGGGGGGTCTAAGTCATCATTAACATCATGTCAGGGAGGGAGGGACAGGGGCGATTCATTTATGATAGTGTTCATATGACATAGTTGAAGCATGATGTTCCTTTGCCCCACCCCACACCCCTCCCCTTCTCCCTCTAACCAGCTCAATTGAGTATTGTGTAAGACACCAACACGTTTTTACTCCTCTTTCTATGTTTTGTTCTATGTCTTTTGTATGCTGTATAATGCAAAAATTTTCAAATAAAGATTACATAAAATGGAAAAAAAAGAAATGTTATTTGGAAAGATTGTATAGACTACTGATTAAAGAGGAATTCCAGGAATTATATATTCTTAAATAGTTACATTGGTCCAACTTGAACCAATGTAACCAAGAGGTTACCATACATGGTCAATATCCCTGAAAGTTGGAAATCACTGAGGTAGACATACAGTAGCTGCTCCAGTGAACTCAACTTGCTACCAGGTCCTGTGCCAAATGGCCGGCCCGATGCATTGTGAACACAGAGTTCGGACACTCAGCACGGGATCTATTCAGAGAATGATTTGCATTTCCTAAATGAATGCAAAGCGTTCTCTGACTGGACGAGGCGGAGAGGTTGCAGATTTAGAAAAAAAACACTTATTTTTAACCAGTCCATAAGAGAGCAAATAAGAGAAGTTCATAGTTAGGGTTTACATACAATGTGTGTAAGTCACAACATTGGCCTTAAAGAATTTAAAATTCAACAATTAAATAATGAAATGAACAGACTTGTATGCATTTCAGCTGTTTTTTTAACTGTTTGTCTGGCATTTCAATTTAAACTGTATAGCTGAAAAAACATTTGTTAATCTATACTGGCTATGCCAAGTGCTGTTGCTTAATTAAAAAAAAGCCTATAATATAAAATGTTTCAAGGGAAGGTATAGCTTGACATTAACGCTAAGAACTTTGTAAATCCGATGGTTTAACAACAAATAATGGATTCACCTATCCTAGTGGAGGACACCAGTGGCCAATAGCAGATAGTTTCTATGAAGCCTCAATGCTCGAAGATGCTTCACAGAGCTGCACTGCTAATATATTAAGCCATTTTAGGCAATAAAATCAAACACAAAAAAATTATGAAAACACAAGTGATTCAATGGTCCAATTGTATATGACAGGAGCCACAGTAAAACCAAGAGTCCAGCTCAGCTCCCTTCATTTCCAAAGCAGTCACATTAAAGAGGAAGTAAAGCCTCTTAAAAAAAAAAGACACCCTGCAAGGCAAAGGCATAATGAGCTAGTATGCATAGCATACTAGCTCATTATGAATGACTTACCTGAAAACGAAGCCCCCGAAGCGGTCCTCATCCACGATCTTCTGCGTCGCCATCAAACTCGGAGTGACTTCCGGGTCTCGCCGCTCCAGCGCTGTCATTCGCTGGAGCGGCGATGACGTCACTCCCGCGCATGCGCAGGAAAGCGGCATATCGCCGTGAACCCGGCATGCGCAGTGTGCCGTAGACAGCTATGCCTTTTCTTTTCTAAATATCTCCTAAACCATGTAGGTTTAGGAGATATTTATTGGACCTACAGGTAAGCCTTAATCTAGGCTTACCTGTAGGTCAAAGTGGTTTGTAAGGGTTTACAACCACTTTAATGATCATTGTAACAAACTCAACATTTAGACAGTGTAGCATTATAATCTCTTCATAATAATCTATCAGAGATGTCAAAGCTGTTCACCATCTTTTCATCCTAACGTACAACTGAAATTCTGTCTTAACCTTGATAAATATTTTTTTCAGATAGATTATATTGGGCCCCAAGTGCTGCTAGGCTTAGATACCAATATGCCATGTGTGTCATCATTACACCATGAATCATAATCCATAACTAATGATGCATTTCCTTTGCTCTGCTTTCACCATTTCAGATATTCCCTCAACATAATTTTAGTGATATTATTAATAATACCTTAGTGCCTGAGAGAAATGAAGGTATGGGCCTAGATGAATGGATTGAGGAAAAGATGGATGAACATGTGGTGGCTGCAGAAATACAGCAAGCAGAGGAACAAAGCAGCACCGAAAAGCAAGAAAGTGCAGAGATGAAAGATTTGTCAGATATATACAGTTTAAGAAAACATATAAAAAATGAAGTAACAAAAAAGAAATCAGAGCATACAGAAGAGAAAGAAGAGGATAAAAGTAGCTGTTCGCATGAACAAATTGTTGGCAGAGAACATGTAGACAAGAAAGGGAAACGGCTGGGCCTGGACAACTTCAAGTTGGCTTCAAAGGAACTGGCAGGCAACGATGATGATTTGCCCATGAATACAGAGCTACCAATTAATAATAAATCTATTGAGAAACGACCAACTATGCAGACAGAAAGCAAAGCAGAAATGTATTTGATGAACAGTAACATTAATGAAAACATGGAGCAAAAACAGGAGAATTGTAGCCAAGAGGGGAAAAAGGACATGGAGACTAGGCCAGAACAACCAGCACGAGACTGTGATATAGAGAGAGGAGCAAAGACTAAAGATGCCTTACAGGTAAACCACATATGAAGTGTATGTGTATATAGGTATTATACTGTGGATCTATATACAGTTGTGCTCATAAGTTTACATACCCTGGCAGAAATTCCTGATAACAAGCACACAAGTTGACACAAAGGGGTTTGAATGGCTATTAAAGGTAACCATCCTCACCTGTGATCTGTTTGCTTGTAAATAGTATGTGTGTGTGTATAAAAGGTCAATGCGTTTATGGACTCCTGACAGACCCTTGCATCTTTCATCCAGTGCTGCACTGACGTTTCTGGATTCTGAGTCATGGGGAAAGGAAAAGAATTGTCAAAGGATCTGCAGGAAAAGGTAGTTGAACTGTATAAAACAGGAAAGGTATATAAAAAAATACCCAAGGAATTGAGAATGCCAATCAGCAGTGTTAAAACTCTAATCAAGAAGTGGAAAATGAGGGGTTCTGTTGAAACCAAACCACGGTCAGGTAGACCAACTAGGTGTTCAGCCACAAATGCCAGGAAAATTGTTTGGGATGCAAAGAAAAACCCACAAATAACTTCAGCTGAAATACAGGACTCTCTGAAAATATATGGGGTGGCTGTTTCAAGATGCACAATAAGGAGACACTTGAAGAAAGATGGGCTGCATGGTCGAGTCGCCAGAAGAAAGCCATTACTACGCAAATGCCACAAAGTATCTCGCTTACAATATGCCAAACAGCACAGAGATAAGCCTCAAACCTTCTACCACAAAGTCTTTTGGAGTGATGAGACCAAAAATTAGCTTTTTGGCCACAACCATAAAAGCTACATTTGTAGAGTCAACAAGGCCTATGATGAAAGGTACACCGTTCCTACTGTGAAACATGGAGGTGGATCGCTGATGTTTTGGGGATGTGTGAGCTACAAAGGCACAGGAAATTTGGTCAAAATTGATGGCAAGATGAATGCAGTATGTTATCAAAAAATACTGGAGGAACATATGCATTCATCAACCAGGAAGCTGCGCATGGGACGTACTTGGACATTTCAACATGACAATGATCCAAAACACAATGACAAGTCGACCTGTTATTGGCTACAGCAGAATAAAGTGAAGGTTCTGGAGTGGCCATCTCAGCCTCCTGACCTCAGTATCATTGAGCCACTCTGGGGAGATCTCAAATGTGCAGTTCATGCAAGACAGCCCAAGAATTTCCAGGAACTGGAGGCGTTTTACCAAGAGGAATGGGCAGCTTTACCATCTGAGAAGATAAAGAGCCTCATCCACAAATACCACAAAAGGCTTCAAGCTGTCATTGATGTTAAAGGGGGCAATACACGGTATTAAGAACTGGGGTATGTAAACTTTTGATCAGGGTAGTTTAGGTAGTTTCTGTTGCCATTATGATTTAAAAAGAGTAAACACAGTTGATTGATAATAAATGGCTTCAGCCAAACACTAACCATTAATGAAAGAAAAGTTTTTGTGTTATCATACATATTCTCTAAAAAATGGCCAAGAAATCTAATTCTACCTGGGTATGTTAACTTATGAGCACAACTGTATATATAAAACTGGTTTAGAGGCACTCGCGGGTCTTGTAGAGGAGGAAGATCGAAGACAGCAGTGTTTTTTATTATCAACGCTTTGATGAAGCTTAGTCCATCTTTCTCAAGTCTTGAGAAAGTCTTTATAAGTTTTACTTATAAAGAGTAAGGTACTAATTAAATATGTACAGTATTTCAGCATTTTAAACAAATTATAATGTTACTAAATATGGATATCAGACAATCTTTAAATTTTTTAACATTTGGGTTCATTAGTTCCTAGATTTCATTCACACTTGGAGATTAGCACTAACAGATGTGTTGCTTGAATTATGTTGAAATAGAGCCAGTGCATGGGAAGTGCCTTTCTTTGCATTCATTCAGAAAAGTCAGTCCTAATACAAGCAGATAATTTGAGTTCCAAGTAGACAACAATGTATAATCATCCATAGCATGATCCTAACACGGACATACAGTATATTCTTACTGTGCTATTCTAGGCAGAAAGTCGATGGCTGCAGCTTAAGGAGGAGGCCTGTCAAACCCTGGCTGAAACTGAACAGAGTGATGAAATCTTGAATGACATGGTACAAGTGCCAGCAAATGGGGTGCTAGTGAGAAATGAGGTATGTCTTGCAGTAATCCTAGGACGCAATGTACAGAGATATGTAATTGGAAGGAAAAACAGGCTAACAGCTGACTGCTAAATATTTTCTCCCGTTGAACATATATACGGATGAAATGTGGGCTATAGAGGTATATCCGTTGCTGAGAACCACATACACACATCAATGCAGCTTGTAAAATATTGAAAATGTATTCCTTGCATTTCAATATATATGAACAGATATGTATTGCACTGGATCCTTAGGTGCCAATTATTGAGAAACGATTTAAAAAAATGACCTCACTCTTTATGTGTGGGCGCCATATAAGGATCTTTAAGGGTTTTATAAGAAATACTTAAACATATTGTAAACTAACCTGCGGATACAATGCACGAAATAGTAGCAACTTTTTTACATTTCTCTATATTCCAGGCACAACTGCTTTGTCCTGTGCATACATATCAGCCGCTACATATGCTGGAGAGACCAGACAGACTGCAAGATATTGTAAGTGCATGCAAACATATAAACAAGGTATATCAAAAGTGATTTGCGCTTCTTATCTTTCAAATTCAGCACATATTTTTTACAAACACTGTTATTTGTATATATATATATCTGAGGTCAATATTAAGAGGCAACTTTGGGGAAATGGTTCCTTGTGACATCAATTCCTCTATTTGAAATAATGCCAAATATGGGCAGTGATGTCACAGGGAACTCTTCCCCAGAGTCCCTTGGGCACTTTAAATCATGCCAGTGGCGGAACTTTTGTTTGATCACTGAGTTATGGAATCTGTAAGGTAAATATTAGTAAAAAAAATGTAATAAGGCCTGACTCCTATCCAGTTTGCTTTTGATCCATTTCTGCAGTGCTTTTTGTGGTGAGTTTTGCGTTTTGAGATTTTTTTTACGCTTTTCTATTTTTTTTTTAAGTTGAGATGTTTTTGTTTGACAGATTAAAAAACATGCTACATGCGTTTCCGGTGTTGCATTTAAAAAAGTGTTGCGTTTAAAGAAGTCCCTGGCCCTTTCCAAAAACGCAGCTGTTGAAAAACGCATACAGTAGATGTGAACGTGTTCCATAGGAAACCATGTTAAATGGACTGTAGTGCTTTTTTGAAAAATGCACTAAAAAACACATAGGTGGGAACCAGGCCTAAAGGTATTTTTAATGGTGTGGGTAGTTTTATTCACTTTTCCTACCTGCATGCGCTGGTGAACTGGTTAGTGGTACAGGAGGCACCTAAAACTAGTTCCCCAGGGAGAGGGAGACCTCCCAATTTCTACCTCAAAGAGGACAGGTAGGGGGTACATAACCCCCTTTTGCTGGCAACACTTTCTGGGAACCAGTGCTTTAGGAGCGGAACCCCCGGGAACCCCTCTCAAAGCACCCTAATGATGAAGGGCATGTAGGCTGGTACCAGCATAGCAGGGGAGCTGTAGTTTATCACTTTCCAGCTAGAGTGGTACCAGCCAACCTACCTAGGGCAGGGCTGGTTATTTCTTGGGGGGGCTTTTTATTATTATTTTATATTATTATATTATTTGTTTATAATATAGAATTACAAATATACAAATACAAAGATAAAAAAAAAATAACCTTGGGAATGCTGAACCTGTATTGAAACCTTTATTGAAAACATAGGTTTAGTACTCTCCTTAGACAATACTTGCATGTTCAGTAGAATATACAATGAGTCAACAGCTCAACCAGGTGAATTTATTTATTTTTATCTCAAAGCTTTATTGAGACTACAAACAGAAAAACAAATACAATGACGTTCCAGAGACATTATATCAAAACAAAAATAATCATATTACCATTCCATAATCCAGCATGCACAACCCTTATTATTTATCAACAGTTAGTCTCCTCCCTCCCCTCTCCCAGCAACTTGAATATTACAGTATCCTATCCAGAACCAATTCGACAGGAGCCAAACCTGGCGTGTCTAACCAGGGAGACCACACTGCCTGAAAATTTCCAGGGCACCCTCTATGTTGAAAGATATACATTTCTAAGCATAATGTATCCCCCATTTGTGCAATCCACTCCCTGCTTGAGGGTGGGTCAGTAGATTTCCAATGTCTCAGAATTGACGTGCCTGGAAAAGGGCCCTTTCTAATGCCTGCTTCCTAACCTCCTCTACCTGAAGATGGTCCAGTATACCCAGAATACAAGGTTTGGGATCAGTGGGAATGACAACTTGGAACACCCTATTCAGAGTATCGAGGACGGCCCCCCAATAAAGATGTAATTTGGGGCATCTCCACAATAGGTGAATCAGGTCCCCACGCTCTCTAGCACATCGGGTACATGTCGAATTTTCTCTTACTCCCATTTTGTATAACCTCGCTGGCATATAGTGAACCCTCAGAAGAATATACAGCTGGGACAGGAGCTGTGTGACATTAAGAGAGCACAACTGCACCACCTGTAGGGCCTCCTCCCACTGTTCCTCCTCAAAGACTCCAACATCCTGCACCCATCTACTCTCAGCCCTCAAGGGGAAGTCTTTTTAAAAAAATGTTCAACAGCATATAATAACATCTAGATATGAACCCTTTATAGAATTCAACCTCTGACATGTAGTTGTATATGGGAGCAGGGGATTGCACCCAGATATCCTCACCAGCCTGTGCCCTACAAGCATGCTGCAACTGTAGAAAGTAGAAGTACATGGATTATGGAAGACTAAATTTAGATTGCAATACAGAAAAGGGACTTTGCCGTTCTCAAAAATGTGGTATAAGTGTGTTATTCCATATCATTTCCATCTAGCTCCATATTGCAATGAACTCAACTCGGGATAGTGCGCATTTGCCCAGATAGGGCTAAATCTGGTAAAACCTGTCACCTCCTGCATCTGCCTCACTTTTTTTCCACACCTTTTGCACAAGTGAGTAAGTGGGAAATAGATTATTGGACTTGCTAAAGGCCAAAGCCTCCAGCCCTGTGACGACACTGCTTGCTTCTGTAACATACAGGAAGTTGGGTCCACACCGGCACCCTCCGGTGCCATGGCCCTAGCAATGTGTTGTATTTGGGCAGCGAGGTAATATAACCAGGAGTTTGGCAATGCCAATCTTCCATTCTCCTTTGGTCTTTGCAGTTGTTCCAATTTAAATCTAGGGGGTCTAAAATGCTAAATAAAAGTTCTGAAAATAGAGTTGATGATTCTGAACATTTTTAAGGAAATAACCACCGGGGTGTTGTGTAGAACATACAGAAGCTATGGCATAAAACAACCAGGTGAATTTTAGTGAAAAATAAGTTGAAGAAATGTCAGGTGAATGTTTAACAAAGGCTTCATTCACCCTTTTTTTACACATGGCGATTATTACAGTAAAGATGTTTTTTCTTTTAAGGAACTAATTTTACCTATAATTGTCAATGTCCATCAAAAGGCAAGTCGGAAAAAAAATTATTAATAGTGTCCAATGAGAAAAATTTCTGTCTATTGGTGCTAGTGCTGGTCACAAGGGAAGCCGTCTAATGCCCCGTACACACGGTCGGATATTCCAATGGAAAAAGTCTGATCGGATTATTTTGTCGGAAAATCCGATCGTGTGTGGGCTCTAGCGGGCTTTTTCCGTCGAAATTTGAGAGCAGGATCTAAAATTTCCCGACAACAAAATCCGATCAGACTTTTTTCGATCGTGTATAGAGAATTCCGACGCACAAAGTGCCACGCATGCTCAGAAGAAATTTGGAGACGAAAGCTATTGGCTACTGGCCTCTACGTAGTCCCGTCGTACGTTTTATACGTCACCTCGTTCGGAACGATCGGATTTTCTGACAACTTTGTCCGACCGTGTGTGTGCAACACAAGTTTCAGACAAAATCCGTCAGAAAAAATCAGACGGATTTTGTGGTCTGAATGTCCGACCATGTGTACAAGGCATAAGAAGTCTCCTCAAACTTTCTGAGGAATGTTATGGTCTACTAACATCTGAGAGCTATAATTCTAGCATCTTCCCCAACTCTATAAAATATGCACTGGTCATCCCCATACTCCTATTACCCATCTCCTTGCTCCCTTTTACTTCCAAACTACAAGCTACCTGCCTGAGCTACTACCTCACTGAGAATAACCTTCTTGATCTCCTTCAGTTTGGATTTTGCCTGCAACACTCCACAGAAACTGCTCTGCTAACACTCACAAACAATTTACTTTAACAGCTGAAACCAATGGTCACTCTTATGTTACCCTTACTCTTGGACCTCGCCAGTGCCTTTGACACAGTGGACCACCCCATCCTCCTCAAAAAATTCCATTCCTTTGGTCTCCATGACTGTACTCTTCATTGGTTTTCATCTTATCTCTCCCACCTCATTGGAATTCCTATACATAGGCTATCCCTCTTTCAGTCCATCATGAATGCCGCTGCCAGACTAATCCACCCAACCAACCGTCAGTGTCTGCTACCCCTCTTTTCCAATCCCTCCATTGGCTTCCGCTAACCCAAAGATCTAAATTCAAAACACTAACAACGACTTGCATAGCTACCTACAACTCTACCCCCAGCTGCATCACTAACCTTGTCTCAAAATACCAACCATATCATTCCCTTCGTTCCTCCCAAGACCTCTAGCTCCCTCATCACCTCCATGACTTCTCCAGGATAACCCTTAAAAGGCAAATATCCCTGCACAAAGATGTATTGGTTGTCAAATGGTTGAATTGTTAAGACTCTATCATCAAAGACTGGCACTGAAAAAAAAAACATATTTCTTTGGCTTCAACAACTTTATAAAGTATACTTCATGTATGTCTGGAATTCTCTGACATACAGGAAGTATACCTTATAAAGGACCTACTACTGATATTTTTGTCTTTTGACCAGTAACCTATTCTTGGTATTACTGTACTTGTTTATAAAAGTGCTATAATCATACATGATTTTTCATTGATTTCATAGCTAAAGCCTTATACAGTGGACAGTAGTGTCCATCACATGTGCTCTCTTCCCCTTGGACAAGCAGCACTGCAGAGGGAGAAAGTGTTCATCCGCCTGTCTTTGAGGGAGCAGCAGGAAGCCCTGCAGCGGCTCCAGGATTTGCAAAGAGAGGCAGAATTAAAGTGCACCAGTGACAGGAGAAGACAGATGCTAAGAGTGAGTAGGACAAAACTTTCATGCACCATAACCATGATGCACTATGTTTGCCCAACTTAATTTAACAGAGAAGAGAAATCCCATTTTCAGTACAGTAACATCTATATAAACATCATGAATTGTTTTAAGTTGAGCATGGATGAGTTGCAGAAATGTCAGGTAAGAATTTGAGATCACAACACACCGAGAACATTGAGGGCCAGGGGTGAGCGAAAGAATCTCTCCATGTTTGAGTTTAGCAGTGAATTTATTTAGGTACCATCTCTTTGATAATAGTCACTTTTAGTTTGTCGAGACCTGCTGTTTGATGACTGCTTTGCACACAGACAAGAGGAACTCAGGATTACATCAATCATTTAGGTTGAACCATGTTGACAGAGTGCTAAACTCTGCTATGAAGCTGCTTTAGGTCACTAGTTTGATTCTTAGCAGCGTTTTTTGTGAGGGTTTCATGCATGTTCCCCGGTTTCCTCCCATCAAACAAGAGCATTGCTACAGCTATTTAGGGAGATTAAAGACCACTTTAATGTAAAAGCAATGAGCTACAATTAAGGTGCAGCAAAAAACATTTTAAGGCCTGATTCTCACCTATGCATTTTTAGTGCTTTTTGCATTTTGCAGATTTGTACTACAGAACGTGTTCCATTGGAAAACATGTTAAATGGACTGTAGTGCAAATCTGCAAAATGCATAGGTGTGAATCAGGCATAAATGTCTAGCACTAGCATAAAATGTTTTAGCCCTGGACAGCAGGCTTCAGATAAATTCCCCTGCTCTCTGTGTGAAAGCATTGGTATTTTTGTCCCTCATGTGCTGCTTTAACTAAGAGAGCAGTGTTTTTTATCGACAGTCTTTTACAGAGTCTCATGATGTTATGTTGGTGTGAGTTTTAAGGAGAAGTAGGGCCAAAGCTCTTTTGGCCTTACTTCTCCTGGGCATCACAGGAGAGCACTTCGTTCTGCACTCCTGTGACCTGTATTCAGTCAACAGCGGACTAAAACGGCTGATGTCACTCAGCTGGTCCAGGGTCTAGAGAGAACCCAACTTTAATGTTGGGATCTTCCCAGATGCCTGACCAGCACCTGGCTCAGCCTTTCAGCACACCACTGACAGCCTGAACCAACCACTCCCACCCCTTCCACAGCCCAGTGCTCCAGTGAGCGCTGGAGGGTAAAAGCAGAGAGCCTGAGACTGTCAGTCACCGACTCTCTGCTCACTAAAGACAGAGAAACAAGTGATCAGCTGTCTTTGATTGCTCAGTTCTCCGTGTAGAGGAGGTGGGGGACAGATGCTGCATCCACCTAGATGAGTATTTATGTTTATTTATTTATTTTTTTAGTCCTACACTTTTGTTTTAATGACTTGAAAAAATGTTTTATTGCGCTATTAATTTAGCTAATTCCTTTTACACAAGTTAGACTTTTAAAGTCCATTAGAAAGGAACTAATGTGAATCTTAAAAAGCAATGAGGAATCTGTTGGAAAATTAGGTTACTTGATAAAATAAATACTTGCATTGTGTATTTAGTGCTTTAAGGCCTTTTGCTGTATTATCATCTTAGGTTTTTACTAGTTAATGTTTTCCACCACCATAAAGTTCCATTATGTTATTTTCTTAATGCTGACAGTTTCAAGAGAGACTTTCGATAGCTCGAAACAGAAAATCTGAGGTGGATCTTATGGATGTTACTCAGGGGAGATCTCCCCAAATGACTCCAGAGCCATTGCCAGAGGTTAGTGACTATCTTAACTTAAAGTGTATCTCTAGGCAAATCCTATTGTTTTTAGTTTTGGATAAAGTGCCTCTGTCAAGTTTGTATTATTGCCTGTATCTGCATTGGAGATATTCACCGCTCTGTACTGGTGACTCTTGTCATCTAGAAAAGACCAAATGGTTAAATCCAAAATGTGAGTTGTCCTCAAAATAAAGCTCCTGGATGATGGACGAAAAACAGACATCGATGCATCTTAATGGAAAAATGGGTGTAAATGGATGATGATCCATCTACATCCGTTTACATCTGCTTCCGTTAATATACGTTTTTTGGAACGGATCAAAGCCCTATATTTCTTTCATTAAAAAAAGGATCGGACGAGAAAGAGAAGAAAAGCGCATGAAAACGGACAAACAGTCTGTTTTTACATGAAATAATGGCTCCGGGACTCAAGTGGTTAAGGATTGTAGCTGGTAGATGTAAAAAACGGATGTAAAAGTGAAAGAAAAACTGATGACAAACTGATGTAATTTTCATATATTTTTCTTTCTGCATGTGTGAAAGGGACCTAATGCCCCGTACACACGATCGGATATTCCCCCAGCAAAAGTCCAATGTGAGCTTTTGGTTGGAAATTCCGACCGTGTGCATGCTCCAGCGGACTTTTGCTGGTGGAATTCTGGTGGAATTCAGCGGAGTCCACCAGCTCAGCGGGAGATCTCTCTGTTGATCTCCGCTGAGCCGGCGTATGACAGGTCCATCTCTGCTCACTGAGTGGGGAGGGACCTGCCAGAGCCCCGCTGATCTCTATGAGGTGATCGTACGAAAACAGACAGCATGTCCTTTTTCATCAGATCTCAGCCAATCTGATCCACCAAGACGGATGGCAGACATATCACTATACGTCTGTCTTGAGCGGATCGGATGGCAGACGGGTGTCAGCGGACACATCTCCGCTGACATCCGCCTGCCCATAGGAGTCAATTGATGGCCCGCTCGGATCTGCCCGAAAAACTTATCGTGTGAAAGTATCTACCGTGCCTTTAAAGTCGTGTGATTTTGCTGTGATTTTACCGCGATTTTGCGGCCGCAATTTGGACGCAATTTTGATGTGATTTCAGGAAATGCCTGTGTAACTCACATCAAAGTCAGACCAAAGTAGTGCAGTAGTGCAGAGTAGTGCAGAGTAGTGCAGGGGCTACTTTGAAGTCGCGCGTTGAGATCCTACGGGGTAAATGACCGCGCTATATCAAGATGCAACTCAACTCTCAAGTCATATTAATGGTACTCGTTGGAAATCATGGGGTACAACTTGTCATGCGACTTTGCAATCCCAAGTCGCAGGACAAGTCACACAAGTGTAAAAGGGGCCTAAGAGGGATAGGCAAAATCATCTAATGGGAACACCTGTCGTGAAAACAACTACCTAAGAGGAAAATTCCGCTCGCTTTGGGAGATTTCCTTTAAGGCTAGGTTCACTCTGATGTGGGTTTAAAATTGCGAGTTCAGCTCAACTCGCACAATTTCAAACCGGCAAAGTAGTCCGACTTCATAGTTACATAGTTAGTAAGGTTGAATAAAGACACCAGTCCATCCAGTTCCACCTGAGTGAGTGTGGGTGCGTGTCTACAATTGTCCCTATCCCTGCACATTGTGTCTCATTAAGATGCTCCTCTATTATTTTTATTTACGGTACCCATGTAGCGTTGACAATTTACACAGTGCTCCACACATACATTGCACACTCACATCGGTCCCTACCCTCAAGGAGCCCACAATCCAAGGTCCCCAACTCACATTCATATACTAGGGCCAATTTTGGACAGAAGCCAATTAACCTACCAGCATGTCTTTGGAGTGTGGGTGGAAACTTGAGTACCAAGAGGAAATTGGGATTTGAACCAGCGACCCTTTTTACTGCTAGGTGAGAGTGCTATCCACTGCACCACTGTGCCGCCAAGGTTCATGCACAGATGTCTATTCAAATCGCCCCCGAAGTTGCCAAAAGTAGTACAGGAACTACTTTTGCCAAATCGGCCCAATGTGAACGTGGGCTAAAAGATAAGTTCACCTTTTAATAAAAAAATAAATAAATGCACACTTTTTTGCAGGTAAAAAATGTACATTTATTTCATTTTTTTTACCTGGAGCCTGTAAAGCATTGCACCCGCGAACAGCAGGTTGTGGGTACCATGCAGAACTCCTGCAGACTTGTCAGTGTATCTGTCTGCTCGTATGGGTGGGCAGATTGCAGGTGTGGAGTGCTAGAAATGTAATCAGGTGTATTTTCATAGTGAATCCATTTATTTGTTGATTAGCAAGAACAGACAAGCTTACTTGCTAATCAATCAATCAGTTCACTATTAGGATGACTGTTTCTGTTACATTGTAGTTTGACCATTTTGATAACACACAGGGAGATACAGAGCGACAAAAGTCTGCAGTGCGAGAGAGACTGGAGAAGATGAAACGAGAACGCACATACATCATGCAAACTAGGAGGGACAGGTAAATGTGTACAGCATTTTTCAATCAAGTACAACACAAAGGGGTTGATTTACTAAAGCTGAAGTGTGCAAAATCTGGTGCAGCTCTGCATAGAAACCAATCAGCTTCCAGGGTTTATTGCCAAAGCTCAATTGAACAAGCTGAAGTTCGAAGTTGATTGGCTACCATGCACAGCTGCACCAGATTTTTCACTCTCCAGTTTTAGTAAATCTACCCCAAAATGTCACAATTTAAATCTGTGAAGAATGAATACCTTTGGATAAATCCTCAGCATTGCAAATATAAATGACTGACTAAAGGCCCATACACACGATCAGACTTTTTGACAACAAACATGCAAATTAGCTGTTTTAAGGCAACATCCGGCCGTGTGTATGCTCCATCGGACAAACTTTTTCAGTTTTCATCGGACAAATGTTCGCTGTGCAAACAGACAAACTTTTTGGCAACAAAAGTCTGATGGAGAAAAGTCCGATCGTGTGTACAGAAATCCATCGGACTTAAGTCCAAAGTACAAACACGCCTGCTCAGAACCCATGCAAAAGATCAGACAACAATACATAAGTTGACCAAAGGGTGGCGGTAAAGAGCAGAAAAAACACGTGATTTGGTGAAAGTTGTCTGAAAGAGTCCTGCCGTGTGTACAAGCTACACAAGATACAAGTTTACGGCCAATGCCCTTTGGACAGAAATCCACGGAAAAGTTTGAAGTCCGATCGTGTGTACGAGGCTTTACACTGCTCTGTCTAAAGCCCAGAATGTCGGGAGACATTTGTCGAAACACAAAATACGGGCCGACATTCTCCCTGTGTTTATATCGGTTCTGTCTGATATGCATGCTGGGAAACCAGCAGCCGACTGACTCCCGGTCAGCGCCAATGGCAGAAAACGCTGATTGGAGTGTTCTGGTGGGGGGTCGTCCCCCTGTCAGAATACAACAGCTCAGAGGGGCGGGGGGAGATCGCTGCACTAACCTCGCATGGTTAGTACAGCGGCTCCGTTTTGGAGCTGACTGTTTTTTTTGACTGCAGGGTCGCACGAAAAAAAAACTGCGCTGTGTACCTGGCTTTACAATCAGCTAAAAACTATAAATGGAAAAAATTACTACTGTACCTTTTTGATTTAAGCTACATGGTACACAGATAAGTTAATATAGGTTAATGTGTATTAGACAGACTGAATCACAGCTTGACAGCAAATTCTAAAACCTTTTTCTCTAATTACAGGAATATGAGCAGCTTCAGAGAACTGCTGGACCCTGTGCTTGCAAAGAATAAGAGGGAAGATAGTGGATCAGAATTGAGAGGTGCAGAAGGGATGTGATAAAATATCCCACTTGGCCAGGGCCTTGCATAAACTACTGCAGTTTGTTAAAAAGAAACCCTTATTTTTTTTTCTTTTCATTTACCAAGGTAAAATGTAGATTTAGAGGGCTCCATGCACCAGGGCTGGTGCAAAGATTTTTGACACCCTAGGCAAAACCTCATTGGGCTCCAGCCCTTACTCCACCCTCTTTGCCCTGCCCATGTATACCCCACCTTTTAATGAAGCGCCCATCAAATGCAGCCCCACCAGCGCCCATCAAATGCAGCCTCATCATAGCCCATCAATGCAGCCTACCAGCGCCAATCAATGCAGCCTCACCAGCGCCCATCAAATGCAGCTTACCAGCGCCCATCAAATGCAGCTAACCAGCGCCCATCAATGCAGCCTCACCAGCGCTCATCAATGCAGCCTCACCAGCGCCCATCAAATGCAGCCTCACCAGCGCCCATCAAATGCAGCTTACCAGCGCCCATCAATGCAGCTTTACCAGCACCCATAAATGCAGCCCCACCAGCACCCATAAATGCAGCCCCACCAGCGCCCATCAAATGCAGCTTACCAGCGCCCATCAATGCAGTCTCACCAGCGCCCATCAAATGCAGCCTCACCAGCACCCATCAATGCAGCCTACCAGTGCCCATCAATGAATGTTGCTTGCTTCCATTCATTTGGGAGTCAGGACACAGACACAGTCCTCTGCCACCACTGTGCCTCTGACACTATGTGCGAACGGAGCTGCGGCTGCCTGCTTATGCTTGCTGCAGAGAGAAGAGAGTAGGCAGACCAGTGGCAGGGCGCCCTAGGCAGCAGTGCGCCCTAGGCGGCTGCCTAGTTTGCCTAGTGGTAGCACCGGCCTTGCCATGCACACTGGTTTAAAAATCCCTACTTCTACAGGAATTTTGTTTTGCTTGTAGATGCAACTCAGTGTTATCCTATATGCCCATGCACATTAGGACGATTGCAGACATATTATGAGCTCAGCATTTAGAGGTAGGAATAAATAAAAACCCTTCTGGTTTGCGATTCTGATTGGAGCTTTCTGGCACAAAAAAATGTACAAAACTTTGTACAAAAAAACGCTCTATATGAGCATTTTTGCTGCCAAGGGAACTGGCATTTTTTTAAGCCCAGTGTGCATGGGGTCTTATGATATAACAATTTGATATGCTGTGATTTTATTTAAATCTGTTTTATGTGAAATAAAAAAGAAACAGTGTGTGCATCGGCTCTGTGCTCTGTTGTTCTGGTACACTGCTAATAAGAGTATTTGAAAATGTAAAGCCTAGAGCAGTGATGGCGAACCTTGGCACCCCAGGTGTTTTGGAACTACATTTCCCTTGATGCTCAACTACACTGCAGTGTAGTTGAGCATCATGGGAAATGTAGTTCCAAAACATCTGGGGTGCCAAGGTTCGACATTACTGGCCTAGAGAGAAGCTTGAGGCCAAGAAAAATCAAGAGTATACATTTCTACACAGGTCCATCTACTACAGCCCCAGAGTTCAAGCTAGCATTTTTTTTACATAGGAAATTACATACATACCCTATATGCTCATTGATTTACTTAAAGTGTTACTAAACTCACAACAGTAAAATCAGACTGTATATGCAGTAAATTATGCTTGTTATACTCACTGTGGAACCCAAAGGGTTAATCATCTGCATTGTGTAAAAAGGCTGTTTGAATATGTCTTCTCTTATCCCTCCCATTTTCCACTGTCCCCAATCCATCTCCTGATAAGACAGAGTGTTTGGGAGCACTCTACACATGCTCAGTATAGTGTGTATTGCTAGAGAGTTTTTTTTTTTTTACTTGGGAGGGTGCATGTGATCAGCACAGGGCCAATCAGCACTGTCAGACAGAGGGTCAGGTGTCCTGCAGTCTCATAGGTCAGTCAAAATAGAATGAAAACTGCTCCTACAAGCTTTAACCAGACACTGATTGTTACGTACCTGGACGTAGAGCCTGACTTGTAGGAGGAGACCTCTCATACAGCGCTGGTTCACGTGCCACTGGAGATGGGGACAGTGGTCACGTGAGCACAGTGGGGTAGGAGTGCCTGGTTTGTAGAGGAAGGTGTTGCGACCAACAGGGAGGTCCTCCAGTAGTGCCTGTATGCGGATGGCAGGATGTAAGACTGCAGCTGTAGGCGGTTGAAGCAGGATACAAAAGAACCAGGCAGCAGGCGGATCAGACAAACGGGAATCAGCAGAGCAAGGTCAAACAGTCCGGTTGGCAACAGCAGATCAATCAGATGACAGGAGCAGGCAATGGCAGAGTCGATAGGCAGGCAGGAGTCGGTAACCAAAAGCAGATGCAAACAAGGTCAGGCAGGCCGGGTCGGATAGGAGAAGGCAGAGTAGTCCAAACGGAGCCGGGTCGGTAACGGGAGATCACAGGTTCAAAGGTTCAGATCAGGTTTTCAGATGGCTGACAAGCAGGAAGCTTTAAGACAACGCAGCACTGGCTGAGTGTCACTGCTGGGCTTTTAAAGCCCGTTTTGGCGCCAATTGCGCTCTCGCGCATGTGCACATGCACGCGCACGCTAACGTGCACGCGCGCGCGCCCGCCGCGCACCTGTGTGTGCACGGAAGGCCCGGAAACGCCTGGTAAGTCCTTGACACTGATAGAAGTAACAAGACTGCTATATACTGCCTATGAGAAAAGGTATTTAGCAGTTTATACTGTACTTATTAAAATAATTGCATTTCCATGTTGTGTGTACTGTGGGAGACCAGATATAGTGAATGCAGGATCCTGGATCACAAGAGAATAGACAATGCAGCACACTGGTCTAGGGGGCTCTGTAGATATGGCCTATTGTCCTCACAGTGTCTGAGTGGCTCTAGAAAAGTCAAAAAGGATATGTATAGGCAAGTGGCTAGTGTAAGGTAGCACAGAACTGAAAAGTTAAACCTGATTGGTTGCTGTAGGGCAACTATTTTGGAACAAGGTGTGTACTGTGAAAGCAAAGCCAATAAAAATAAAAAAAATACCAGACAATGTTGTGGAAATTATCCATGCCACTACTCTTAAGGTGGAACAGTAAATATTAGCTAAAGAAATTACAATTTGTTAATAGAGCCTGTTAGCACATGTAATCAGTGCAATCTGTTCAATAGTTCTGGGCACAAGACAGCTTTTAAAGCTGAGAACTATTTTAGCCCTTTATCTTTATTGACCTAACTTACCTGTAATCAAGTATGTCCCACGTCAAGCAGGCAGCTGGATCCTGGAGAAATCTTCACTACATGGATGCCAGTGTTGCCAACCGCCCGTAGATTTACGGGCAGCCCGTTAAAAAGAGGTATTTTTACGGTGCCCGTAAATGTCCGTGGTAAGGGCAAAGTGCCAGTAAAAATGGCGTTGATCCGCTCCGGTGAGAACTGCGCATGCGCCGCCGCCCGCCGGAAATCCCCGAGGACGAGAGGAAGTTGCGAATCGATTCGCCGAGTCGCCGACGCCGCCTCCTGCCCCACCTACCACCACGTGCAGCCAGCCAGCCAATCATCTAGGCGCATTTTCGCGCCACACCGCCGCCAAGCCAATAAAGAGCCTGGACGCGAGCGGGCTGACTGAGAGGAGCCTCGTGGTGGGAGAGAGAGAGACCTGAGCGGCGGCGGGCCGGGGGAGAGTGTCACGTTTTTCACGGCCGGGGGGGACCGAGCCGACCGAACGAACCACACAGAAACAACACCGGACCTAGGGGGCACCACCACCACCACCACCACCACCACCACTCGCCCAGGGCAGTGCCCCCCGGCCCCGAGCAAGTGACGGACCGGCAGCAGCAGCACCGACCGACCTCATCACCAACACCAACCCAGCCCTGCCGTCGCTGTGCCCGGTGTCTCTCACTCAGTGGGTGAGTGACGTGTTATTTATGTTACTACTATTTATGTTATGTTACTAATTGAATTTACCCTAGGGTGAGGTGAGGTCGTCTGTCAGACAGACAGACTGGCCTGGGGAATGTGTGTGGGGCTGTGGGCCTGTGGTGTGGGGCAGTGTGTGGGCCTGTGGGCCCTGGGGAATGTGTGTGTGAGCTTGTGCCTTGTGTGGGGCAGTTACTGTGGGCCTGTGGGGGCCTGGCCCTGGGGGGAGCAAACTGGCCTGGGGAATGTGTGTGGGCCTGTGGGGGGGGGGCTGGGGAATGTGGGGAGGAAGCAGTCTCTCTGTGGTTTGCTTTGGGGACAGCCTTTCTGTTTCATGTAGATTTTCCTCCTCTCCAGTCTCCACCCCAGTGAGTGACCCCACTGTGACCAGCCTGCCTGCTCGCTCCATCCAGCCGGCAGCCGCCTTGGACCAGCCTGCTCAATCCAGCTGCCTTGGACCAGCCTGCTACTTCCAGCCTGCTCCTTCCAGCCGCCTTGGACCAGCCTGCCCTGCTCCTTCCAGTCTTCTTGGACAAAGTTTTACTTCCCTGGGGAAAGGGCTGCCTGCAAATACCACAGCTACAGATTACGGTAAGTATGCAACTTTATTTGTGAGGGGGGGGGGGGTTGAATCACTTAGCTGTTCTCATGTTAGGTTTCCTCCCTGTTTTATGTATGTAGATTTTACCAGTCTTCTTGGACCAGCCTGCTCCTTCCAGTGACAGTCTTCTTGGACCAGCCTGCTACTTCCAGCCTGCTACTTCCAGCCGCCTTGGACCAGCCTTCCCTGCTCCTTCCAGTCTTCTTGGACATAGTTTTACTTCCCTGGGGAAAGGGCTGCCTGCAAATACCACAGCTACAGATTACGGTAAGTATGCAACTTTATTTGTGAGGGGGGGGGGGGTTTAATCACTTAGCTGTTCTCATTTTAGGTTTCCTCCATGTTTTATGTATGTAGATTTTACCAGTCTTCTTGGACCAGCCTGCTCCTTCCAGTGACAGTCTTCTTGGACCAGCCTGCTCCTTCCAGTGACAGTCTTCTTGGACCAGCCTGCTCCTTCCAGTGACAGTCTTCTTGGACCAGCCTGCTCCTTCCAGTGACAGTCTTCTTGGACCAGCCTGCTCCTTCCAGCCGCCTTGGACCAGCCTGCCCTGCTCCTTCCAGTCTTCTTGGACAAAGTTTTACTTCCCTGGGGAAAGGGCTGCCTGCAAATACCACAGCTACAGATTACGGTAAGTATGCAACTTTATTTGTATGGGGGGGGGGGTTTAATCACTTAGCTGTTCTCATTTTAGGTTTCCTCCCTGTTTTATGTATGTAGATTTTACCAGTCTTCTTGGACCAGCCTGCTCCTTCCAGTGACAGTCTTCTTGGACCAGCCAGCTCCTTCCAGTGACAGTCTTCTAGGACCAGCCTGCTCCTTCCAGTGACAGTCTTCTTGGACCAGCCTGCTCCTTCCAGTGACAGTCTTCTTGGACCAGCCTGCTACTTCCAGCCTGCTCCTTCCAGCCGCCTTGGACCAGCCTGCCCTGCTCCTTCCAGTCTTCTTGGACAAAGTTTTACTTCCCTGGGGAAAGGGCTGCCTGCAAATACCACAGCTACAGATTACGGTAAGTATGCAACTTTATTTGTGAGGGGGGGGGGGTTTAATCACTTAGCTGTTCTCATTTTAGGTTTCCTCCCTGTTTTATGTATGTAGATTTTACCAGTCTTCTTGGACCAGCCTGCTCCTTCCAGTCTTCTTGGACAAAGTTTTACTGCCCTGGGGAAAGGGCTGCCTGCAAATACCACAGCTACTGATTACGGTAAGTACACAATTTAATTTCTGGTCGAGGTTTTTAATCACTTAGCTGTTTTCTCATTTTATGTTTCCTCCCTTCTGTTTGTTGTTTTATATAGGTAGATTTTCCTGGACTTGGCTTTTTTTTGTTCTCTCAGATCAATTTTGATTTTGATGTTTTTTCCTCCCATAGAAATCAACGTATTGAGTGAGAAGATAGCTAGCTGTATGGCTCTACAGCCAACACCGCCGCCACCACCAGATTAGAGAAAACGATCTACTAAACTGTAAGTATTTTTGTATTATACTAGCACCACACATTTCAAGGAAAATGGGCAACATAGACTACATTATTTCTTTTTGTTTTTGTTTTTTTGTAGACATCCACCTGCAGAACTTCACATGTGATGCCTCTCGGTGTTAATCTTTTAATAAATTCCTGTGATCAGTTTTCATAGCTATTGGGTTTTTCTGAGGCAGGCATCTGCAGCACACAAGGCAGTTTTCTATTAGTTCATGGCACATTCTTTTAAGATTTGTTGAAAGCAAGTTTGCACCTTGTAATACAACACATTTCTGGGCTTTAGTTTGCCATAGGTTGTGGTGTTGCGGTTGCGCTGTCTGTATTCTGCAGTGCAGTTCTGCTTTAGACATGATGGAAGAGGCACCACCACAACCTCGTGCAAAAAAACCTCACAAAGCTAGGCTTTGTTCTTTTGTTGCTGCTTGGCTGACAGATGTTGAGTTTAAATTCTGGTTAAGAGCAGATGCTGAATCAAAACACAATGCAAAGTGTGCGTGGTGCAAAAAAGTCTTCAGCATTGCATATGGTGGTGTTCGTGATGTACGCAGTCATTGCACAAGTTCTAAACACAAAGCAATTGCTGCAGCTAGGCAAGCCAGTGCTGGCATTGTTAGTTTTGCTAAGCAAACACTACCAGATCCAGTATTCTTGGCTCATAAGAAAAGGACTTTTGAAAGTGAGCTAGAAATGGTAAATTTTATTGCACAAAAAAATTTACCATTAAGCCTGTTAGATGATCTTAGCATTAATGTCTCTGACTGGTTTCCAGACTCCAAAATCGCAAAATCCATCAATTGTAAGCGAACTAAAGGTTCCATGTTGGTTAAGAATGTCATTGGCAAGTGTCTCAAAGAGGAGTTGTGCAAAAGACTTACATATTGTCACTTTTCCTTACTGATTGATGAAACTACTGACATATCAACAAGCAAAAAATTAGCTATGGTTGTTATTTATTTCGATGAAGAAGCTGGTAGAACCAAATACCAGTTCTACCGCCTCCTTGATCTTACTGAAGCAACTGCTGATGCTATTTTTGAGAAAATTAAACAGGCTTTTCTAGAAGATGGTATACCCCTAAGAAATGTAATGGCTCTTGGTACAGATGGTGCAAGTGTAATGGTTGGTCCTAGAAACTCTGTACTGTCCCGCTTCAAAGTAGAGCAACCTTATATTTTTCACATTCATTGTACCTGCCATGTTGCTGCCTTGTGTGCTGCAGATGCCTGTAAAGCCATACCAAAAACTATTGAGCAACTTTGCAGAGACATACATGGCCACTTTGCACATAGTTGTAAACGTTTACAGTTGTATCATGAATTTCAGGAATTTGTAGATGCAGATTGTCTAAAGATTCTACAGCTTTGTTCTACCAGATGGCTTTCAATGCTTGATTGTGTCAACCGCATTCTGAATCAATATGATGCCCTCTTAAGTTATTTTCAGTCAAGTGATGATTCAGATCGCTTGGTAACTGTTGACAGAATAAGCATTAGGCTACAGGATCCTATCACAAAGTGCTACTTTTTGTTTCTTCAAGCAGTTTTGCCAAATTTCACACAGTTCAATAAAATTTTCCAGAGTAATTCACCTATGTTACCTGACTTGTACTTCAAGTATTGCCAACTGCTGAAAAGTCTCATGGGCTACTTTATCAAGCCAGAGCTGTTAATTGCCATTCACAATGATGCACTGATTCGATTTGACCACACTAATAGTGCAAACTTCAAATCGACAGATGCCATTTTTATTGGATACCAAACAAAAGAACAGTTGTCTACAGTAGATGATTTGTCAGCTGTTCACCAGTTCATGGTGCAAGTAACGACATTTTACACAAAAGCTGTAACTGCAATTAAAAAACGAATGCCTATTGGTAACCGAATAATTCAGCTGTTGGCTTTACTAAAACCTTCAAACAGGTGTAGTGCAAGTTCTGGGGACATTTTAGAACTTGCCAAGCATTTTCCTCAAATTGTTCCCCCATCTGAATTTGATCCTCTGCATACTGAATTTATAGAATACCAAGTGACAGATTTTAGTGATCCTGAAACTCACACTTATGATTCTTTTTGGCACATGGTAGGACAAAGCTGTACTATCGATCCGGACAATCATAAAGTACCTAACTTCCCACATCTGGTTAAATTTGCAAAAAATATGCTTTCCCTTCCCCATGGGACAGCTGAGGTAGAACGTGTGTTCTCTTCTGTAAAGTTAATGAAAACTGATCATAGGAATAAACTTTCAACTCCAATGTTGGAAGGACTGCTGTCAGTAAAGAGTGGCCCAGGAAAGATTACTCAGCACATGATTGAAAAGGTTGACGTTACAATGTATGACCACAAGGTTCAAACTTTATCAGACCGTAAACGTAAGCCACTGTGTGTGTCTTCTGCTGCTGGCAAGGACAAAGATAATCTGGTGGTGCTGGTGGAAGAAGAGGAATAACTGCAGAAATGTGATTCTTTTCTGGTGTAACATGTAATTGTAGCTGTACAACACATTTTTAGACAGGAAGATTCTGTTACATTTAAATTTAAGCACATGGATTACTGTTATGAAAATGATGGGGGATAACCTTGTCTACACAAGCTGCTAAATGTGTCTTTAACAAAATGGGAATTTTGCTTCAGGTTTTTGGAAGCTGTTTCTCAGTGTTAGGAAAGTGTTAAAAGGGACAAAAATTACATATTGACAAAATGGCAGTTGTCAGTGGAACTGGAGGGGGGAGCCAATCCTTCACATGGGGACACCTGTTCCATTGTCCACTGCTGCAAGGTTGAAGTACAAAACATTTCTATTTTGCCTGTTATGTTGAAAAGACTATTTGTTATTGCTGTTTGTGACAGTTGGAGAGTGATTCTCTATTTTGTACTATTTTTTTCTATCACCAAAGGAGAACTTGATTACATATTGGTACTAGGTAGGGTACTGGTCCTGCTGATAACCAGGTGGATGTAACTGGGTTTGTCCCCCATTGACAGCCAATGTAAGAGGGGTAATTGGGGTACTGGGGTTTCCCACTGACAGCCAATGTAACATTTCACATTACCCTCTAACATTGGCTGTCCATGGGAAAACCCCAGTACCACCATCACCCTTACATTGGCTGTCAGAGGGGGAATGTTGCTGGGATTTTCCCACTGACAGCCAATGTAAAATTTCACATTACCCTCTTACATTGGCTGTCAGTGGGAAAACACCAGTACCAACATCCCCTCTTACATGGGTTTTCCCACTCCTCTGCAAGGATGGATGCTTAAGTAAGTGGGATTTTTTTCTCTTTTCTCTTTTCACTTGTACGTTTACGTTGCACTAAGTAAATGCAGCTGGCTAAAACTGCATCGGTCTTCATTTCATTTGTTTAAGGGGGAGTGATTCTGAATCTATACCCACTGCAGGTGACAAAAAGATGGGTTATATTAACCCGCTCTTACTATTTAATAAATATTATTTTATTTTTGAGCTTGAAATCTCCTCTATATTATATTGTTTTATTTGTTCGTAGCATAAATACAATAATTTGCATTAAAATATGTAATTTTGTGAAGTTTTGAAAGTGCCAGTAAAAATTGGGTTTTGCCAGTAAAATTTGTGTGTTGTGTCAGTGAATTTTATTCTGGTGGGTTGGCAACACTGATGGATGCCCCATCCTCTTCCTTTCTCTGAACGTCTGGTGTGCATGGGATTAAAGGATTCCTGACTCCTCCTCTTTTAGGAAAAGTTATTTCATTGTTTTCACTGCATGGAACATTATCTGTGAGTGGGAGAGAGAATCCTGTAACTTATCAGACTCTCCACCATTTAAAGATCATGTTACAGGCTGTGAAAGCAGATTAAGGTCACAATGGATCAGAGGGAAGACAGGGCAGGTCTCTTTTTCTAATTTAGCCGGGAACCCAAAGCTGTTGACCTCCTGCACAGGGCCGGGCAAAAGGGGCAGCTGCCCTGGGCCTTGTCATTGTTGTGGGGCCCAAAGCAGCTGCCTCATACTTGCCAACTATCCCAGTTTAAATTCCCTTGTCCCTTGAAGTTTTAGTCCCGTGATGTGTCCCGATATCTCAGTGTGAAGTGCTGGTACTAATGCTGCCCAGCTCTGCCCTATTGTTGTGTACAGATGACTCACCTGCAGACCCTGTGTGTACATGTAAATAACCGGCATTCATATGTAAATAGCGGCTGCATTCATAAGTAAATAGCTGCAGCCGGCGGCATTCATATGTATATCATGCCCCCCTACAGTAAGGAGATGATGTGCTGTAACCTCTAGCAACCAATCAGTGAGCAGTATTACTGTACAGTAATCTCTAGCAACCAATTAACAAGCAGAAATCATTTGCTGTATCCTCTAGCAACTAATCAGTGAGCCGTAATGTGGGCTGTAATCTCTAGCAACCAGTCAGTAAGCAGTAATTATATGCGGTAACCGCTGGCAACCAATCGCAATTGCTGCCTCATCTAATACAGTAAACTGATTTTAAGTCTAGCTGCTATTTATTGTATGTCTCAGAGCAGGTGGAGAGTGAAATTGCATGGGGGGGCCCCAGGAATTTTTTTGCCCAGGGTCCAATCAATATTAAAGACGGCCCTGCTGTCAAGTGTTCTACCAGATCCAGCTATCTGCATGGTGTGGGACATTACAGTTAACCGCTTCCCGACCGCCTAACGCAGATATACTGCGGCAAAATGGCACGGGCAGGCAAAATCGAGTACCTGTACGTGATCCTTTAAATGCCTGCCAGTGGGTCGCGCGCGCACCACCAGCGGCGCGCTCGCGACCCGGTCGGGAGCTCCATGACCCCGGCCGCAGGACCAGCGGACCCGATCGCCGATGGTGTCCCGCGATCGGGTCACGGAGCTGAAGAACGGGGAGAGGTATGTGTAAACAAACCTCTCCCCGCGCTTCCTACTCTGCCTGTCATTGATTGGCTGTTCCCGGTCATCGGGAAAGCCGATCAATGATGTCAGACATCAGCCCCGCCCCCTAATGTAAAAAAAAACACACACGTCACAGCCCATAACCCCTCCCCTCCCCCTAGTGGTTAACTCTTTCACTACAACTGTCATTTATACAGGAATTAATGCATTTAAATAGCATTGATTGCTATAAAACTATCCCCTATTTTGTAAACGCTATAACTTTTGCGCAAACCAATCAATAATCGCTAATTGCGATTTTTTTTACCAAAAATATGTAGAAGAATACGTATCGGCCTAAACTGAGGAAAATAAATATTTTATATATTTTATAATATATTATATATATTATATATTTTTTGGGGATATTTATTATAGCAAAAAGCAAAAAATATTGCATTGTTTTCAAAATTGTCGCTCTATTTTTGTTTATAGCGCAAAAAATAAAAACCGCAGAGGCGATCAAATACCACCAAAAGAAAGCTCTATTTGTGGGAAAAAAAGGACGCCAATTTTGTTTTGGAGCCACGTCGCACGACCGCGCAATTGTCAGTTAAAGCGACACAGTGCCGAATCGCAAAAAGGGGCCTGGTCCTTTGGCTGCCAATTGGTCCGGGGCTGAAGTGGTTAAGTTAGGTAAGAAAAAAAAATTGGGGCAAATTTTTAGATAAAACTTCAGCATTAACACACTCATTTATCTTTTCACAAAATGTCCATGACCATAAAACATTCATACATTCTTTTATAACCCTCCCAAAATAACTTTATTCAACACAGAAAGAACAATGACAAGTTAGCAGTGCCATTAGGCCTACAAGAGTCTAAAATGTACCTTAAAGTGGTGGGACATCCTGAAAAAAGAAACTTTAAAAAAATGTTAATAAGAATTTAAAATGAAAAAAATATATATATATTTTTTTTTTACTTACCAGAAATGGCTGTTGCTAGGTAGATCGTCCTAATCTGCCTCTTCCAGCGCCGCGGTGATCTTCTCTCCTTCCGTCTTCTAGTGAATGGGGCGCGGTGTGTTATGGGAACTGTGTCCCACAACACAACGCGTTCCCCATTCACAAATTGGAATCGCGCATGCGCAGTAGGCCGTGCGCCGACTCGCGCATGCGCAGTAGGAAACGGGAAGCCGTTTTCCTTACTGAGGATGGCGGCGCTGAAACCGGATCGCCGAGGGACAGCTCGTCCTCCACGACCGACATCGCGGGCGCCCTGGGAGGGTAAGTGTACTTATTAAAAGTCAGCAGCTACTTTTTTTTTTGGCTGCTGACTTTTAAAACCAAATTTTTGTAAGGTGAAACACCCCTTTAACTATAGTGAGGTTTACATTATGGTATAAAACTGCAGGGGGCCCATTCAAAAACAAAAATCAATAGTGTTTACTACCACTTTAATCCTCAGCTTCTCTAAAGTGGATAAGCTATATACAGTAGACCTCACTGGCAGAGCCTCTGCATGAGATGAACACTCTCTAGACGTGGCCATAACTATCACCATACTATATACAGTTCTTTAGACAGACAACCCACTCATTGGCATGTCCTTGTATCAGGTGGTAATACCAACTTGTGGATACTGTACAGTCCTGATTTTCACTAAACAGCCCTATTCACTTATGGTATGATTTTTTTCTAAACTATGCAGCTTCTGCCATCAACGTCATGCTAAGGGATCAAGACTGCTGTGAGAACAATACAAATGGGCCCCTAGGGCAGTGAGTAATTCACTGTACATCTCTTCACAGCTTTATTTTCCTAACAGAGCTATTGTGTTGCTTGAAAACAGAATTGCATGAATTGAAATCATCCTTTAGCTATGATTATGACCTTGGTTGTCATAGCAACCTAATCTAGGCATGAATGACTAATCCAGAATTAAAGTTTACAAACTGAATATAAACATATATATATATATATACAGTATCTCACAAAAGTGAGTACACCCCTCACATTTTTGTAAATATTTTATTATATCTTTTCATGTGACAACACTGAAGAAATTACACTTTGCTACAATGTAAAGTAGTGAGTGTACAGCTTGTGTAAATTTGCTGTCCCCATCAAAATAACTGAACACACAGCCATTAATGTCTAAACCGCTGGGAACAAAAGTGAGTACACCCCTAAGTGAAAATGTCCAAATTGGGCCCAATTAGCCATTTTCCCCTACCCGGTGTCATGTGACTCGTTAGTGTTACAAGGTCTCAGGTGTAAACTAGGAGCGTGTTAAATTTGGTGTTATCGCTTTCACTCTCATACTGGTCAGTGGAAGTTCACAAAGGCACCTCATGGCAAAGAACTCTCTGAGGATCTTAAAAAAATGTGTTGCTCTACATAAAAATGGCCTAGGCTATAAGAAGATTGCCAAGACTCTGAAACTGAGCTGCAGCATGATGGCCAAGACCGTACAGCAGTTTAACAGGACAGGTTCCACTCAGAACAGGCCTCGCCATGGTCAACCAAAGTTGTTGAGTGCACATGCTCAGCGTCATATTCAGAGGTTGTCTTTGGGAAATAGACATATGAGTGCTGCCAGCATTGCTGCAGAGGTTAAATAGGGGTCAGCCTGTTAGTGCTCAGACCATACGCCGCACACTGTATCAAATTGAAGGAAGCATCTTCTAAGGATGATGCACAAGAAAGCCTGCAAACAGTTTGCCGAAGACAAGCAGACTAAGGACATGGATTACTGGAACCATGTCCTTTGGTCTGATGAGACCATGATAAACTGATTTGGTTCAGATGGTGTCAAGCTTGTGTGGTGGCAACCAGGTGAGGAGTACAAAGACAAGTGTGTCTTGCCTACAGTCAAGCATGGTGGGAGTGTCATGGTCTGGGGCTGCATGAGTGCTGCCGGCACTGGGGAGCTACAGTTCATTGAGAAACCATGAATGCCAACATGTACTGTGACATACTGAAGCAGAGCATGATCCCCTCCCTTCGGAGACTGGGCAGTAGGGCAGTATTCCAACATGATAATGACCTCAAACAGACCTCCAAGACGACCACTGCCTTGCTAAAGAAGCTGAGGGTGAAGGTGATGGACTGGCCAAGCATGTCTCCAGTCCTAAATCCTATTGAGCATCTGTGGGGCATCCTCCAAATGGAAGGTGGAGGAGCGCAAGGTCTCTAACATCCACCAGCTCCATGATGTCGTCATAGAAGAGTGGAAGAGGACTCCAGTGGCAACCTGTGAAGCTCTGGTGAACTCCATGTCCAAGAGGGTTAAGGCAGTGCTGAAAAATAATGGTGGCCACACAAAATATTGACACTTTGGGCCCAATTTGGACATTTTTACTTAGGGGTGTACTCACTTTTGTTCCCAGCGGTTTAGACATTATTGGCTGTGTTTATAATATATATAAAAAAATTAAAATAAATGGTGGGGGAAATAATTTTTTTATCCCCTGCAGATTTTGCACGTTTGCCCACTTACAAAGAAATGAAGGGTCTATAATTTTAATCATACGTGTATTTTAAATGATATATTAACTAAATCCGAATATAATCCAAAAATCCAGAAAAGAACACGATACAAATGTTATAAATTGAGCTGCAGTTCAGTGAGTACAATAAGTATTTGATCCCCAAGCAAAATATGACTTAGTACTTGGTGGAAAAACCCTTGTTGGCAAGCACAGAGCTAAGATGTTTCCTGTAGTTGGTTACCAGGTTTGCACATATCTCAGGAGGAATTTTGGTCCACTCATCTTTACAGATCTTCTCTAAATCCTTAAGGTTTCTTGGCTGTCGCTTGGCAACTCGAAGTTTCAGCTCCCTATTTTCTATAGGATTAAGGTCTAGAGACTGGCTAGCCTACTCAATGACCTTAATGTTTTCTTCTTGAGCCACTCCTTTTTTACCTTTGTGGTATGTTTTGAGTCATTGTCATGCTGGAAGACCCATCCACGACCCATCTTCAGTGTTCTGGCTGAGGGCAGAAAGTTCTCATCCAAGATTTTACAATACATGGCCCCTCAATGCGGCAAAGTCGGCCTGTACTTTTAGCAGAGAAACAGCCCCAAAGCATAATGTTTCCACCTCCGTGCTTGTCTGTGGGGATGGTGTTTTTTTAGGGTCACAGTCAGCATTTTTCTTCCTCCAAATACGGCGAGTCGAGTTAATGCCAAAAGCTCAATTTTGGTCTCATCTGACCACAGCACTTTCTCCCAATCCTTCTCTGAAATATTTAGATGTTCATTGACAAACTTCAGATGGGCCTGTACATGTGCTTTCTTGAAGAGGGGGACCTTTCGAGCGCTACAGGATTTCAATCCATGGCAGCGTATTGTGTTACCAATGGTTTGTTTGGTAACTGTAATCTCAACTGCCTTGAGATCATTCACAAGCTCCTCCCATGTAGTTCTGGGCTGATCCCTCACTTTTCTCATTATCATCCTTACCCCATGAGGCAAAATCTTGCATGGAGCTCCAGAACAAGGGACATGAATGGTTATTTTGTATTTCTTCCATTTGCAAATAATCACTCCAACAGTTGCCAAGCTTCTGGCTGATGGTCTGAAAGCCCATTCCAGCCTTGTGCTGGTCTACAGTCTTGCCCATGATGGTGAGGTTTGAATGGAAGAAAGAGATTCTGTGGACAGGTGTCTTTTATAAACATAATGAGTTGTCATTAGGAGCACCTTCTAAAATTGACAGGACTAATCTGTATACCACATGAACACATACTGTAGTCAGTCTGTGGGAGCCAGAATTATTGTTGATTGGTAGGTGATCAAATACTTATTTTACTCACTGAACTGAAACTCAATTTATAACATTTGTATCATGTGTTTTTTCTGGATTTTTCATTGATATTCTGTGTTTATCCTTTAAAATGATTTAACCTATGATAAAAAATTATACAACCTTCATTACTTTGTAAATGGACAAACTTACAAAATCTGGAGGGGATCAAATAAATATTTTCCCCACTGTATATATATTTATATATATATTTCCAGTGAAAGATCTCCAACCATGTAAACCTGTGACAGTATAAAACAGTTAAAGGGGCGCATGTGTCAGTGGACTTTTGGCTTCATGCTGTAAGATTAAGCTCACATTCACATCGGGTCGTTTTGATATGCGATTTGACATGTCAAATCGCCGGCAACGTCACCGTCCAAATTGGTGCAAAGCCAACTTTGCGGCACCGCACCGATTCCCAAAAGTAGTTCCTTTACTATTTTTGTTGACTTCGGGGTCGATTTGAATAGACATTTGTGCATGAAATCGTCCCGAAATTGGACTGCATTTCCGGTTTGAAATTGTGCAAGTACAGCTGAACTCGCACAATTTCAAATCCGCCTTCAATGTGAACCTGGGCTTAAGAGAAATTTCACTATAATCAATAAGGAATAACAGAGGAAAAGGTAAGCTAATTTCTGCCTTCCAGCCAGCCTACAGGAACATGTAAACCCTGGAAAGGTCTTACAGTGAGTACAGCATGAAAACCTTTATTCTCCAGGACTTGGTACCCTTACATTTCCAATAGGCTGAACATGGGACTGGATACACCCAATTTATAAGGCTTCTTTACTTTATACAATGTGAACTGGTTAAAAGGAGGTTGTTTTTTGGTGAGTGTCCCTGCAGTCCATTCGCTCTTCCTGTAGCTCTGAAACTGACAGCCCTTACAGAAGTATGGGCAGAAAGCTGTAGGAGCCTGACTTTGCACCCATAATCCACTGATCCAAAATTCTTTCTTTTCCTTTTTAATCCTTGAATCAGTCCACTCTGGGATGGATCAATGGAATGGGATAACGTTTCATTCACCTGTCATTACAAAGCCATTGTTTCAAATTTTTAAGGACTATTTATTGACTGGAATAGTACCACTGGATTGGCGTAGGGCCAATGTGGTGCCTATATTTAAAAAGGGATCAAAGTCTTTACCAAAGAACTATAGACCTGTTAGTTTAACTTCTATGGTTTGGAAGATACTGCAGAGTTTAATAGAAGACCACATAGACGAGTTCTTGCTGGAAAAATATATTTTAAGATAGCAAACAGACAGCATGGATTCATGAAAGACAGAAGTTGTCAAACAAACCTGATTTCTTTTTATGAGGAGGTAAGTGAAACCTTTGACAGAGGTGTGGCTGTGGACATAGTATACTTGGATTTTGCAAAAGTGTTTAACATGGTTCTCCACACATGGTTAATGTGTAAGGTAAAGTCTACAGGCGTTTGTAAATGGATAGAAAACTGGCTAAAACAACGAATTCAGAGTGTATGCTTCATACTCTGAATGGTCTAAGGTCATCAGTGGTGTACCCCAAGGTTCAGTGTTGGGACCCTTACTTTTTAATACCTTTATAAATGATATAGGGTCTGGGATTAAAAGTACCATTATAGTGCAGATGACACCAAGCTAGGCAGTGGAATAACGTCCTTACAGGAAGTCTCCAACTTACAAGCTGATCTCAGTGCACTGTTTAATTGGGCAACTATGTGGAAGATGAGGTTTAATGTTGATAAATGTAAAGCTATGTACTTGGGGGCTAAGAATATGCATGCATCATACATACAGTACTAGGGTACAACTGGGGGAATCCATAGTGGAGAAGGATCTGGGGGTTTTGGTAGATCATATGCTTAATTACAACATGCAATGCCAAGCTGCAGTTTCCAAAGCGAGCAAAGTCCTTTCTTGTATTAAGAGAGGTATGGACCCCAGAGAGATATTATTTTGCCCCTGTACAAATCAGTAATAAGACCTCATCTGGAATATGCAGTTCAGTTTTGAGCACCAGTTCACAAAAGGATATTGGGGACCTGGAGAAAGTGCAGAGGAACTGAATTTATTCTCTCTTGAGAAAAGAAGATTAAGGGGGGGGGGGGGGAATAGACTCCCTCAAGAAGTGGTTCTGGCCAGCTCAGTAGATTGCTTTAAGAAAGGCCTGGATTCTTTCCTAATTGTACATAATATAACTGGGTACTAACATTAATAGGCAAAGTTGATCCGGGGAATATCTGATTGCCTCTCGGGGGATTAGGAAGGAATTTATTCCCCTGCTGTAGCAAATTGGATCATCTATGCTGGGGGTTTCCACCTACTTCTGGATCAACTGTGGGTAAAGGATGGTGTATATGGGATTGTATGATTTATTTTATTTTTTATTTAATTTTTTATTGCTTGAACGAGATGGTCTTTTTTTCAACCTGATTAACTATGTACTGTAATATCGCTAAAAGAATTCTACTCAAGATTGCACAAGAAATTCAATAAAATTTGATAATGGAAATATGTTTCTATGGTTATGGCTATTTTTTTTTTTATATAAACAGTGGAATTAGGTCACACAAATGACATCTGTGAAATAATTTTTTTGCATTTAAATGATCATAAATTGATTAAATCCTCATTTTTTCAGTCTGTCAAAGTTACAATGCCATATCCTTAGGGTGCGGTTCGCAGGGTATACCATTCTTTCTGAAGAAGGTGTCATTCACAATAGGAGAACGCCGGTACAAACTTTCATTGTTTTTAGTTGCATTACCTGGAAGAAAATAACCACATTGTTTATTAGTGCGCTATGCTGCATACAGAAAATAGAGGTTGGCAGATAAATCCCTCAAAACCTAAAGTGAAACTCTGCATCTGTGTTTCACAACTTAGTGGGTTACTGACACAAAATACAGGGCAACGATTGAAACTTCAGAGGCTGCATATTTATCCCTAGGTCAATATCTTAGCAAGTATTCCACAACTAGGATGAGGAGGACTGCTTGAAAATAAGCCAGCAATGGCAGCTTGCATATTTCATTCCTTTAAGGTTCCCTTTAAATAAACATAGAAAAGGCAGAAAAGTAGTCCATCGAGTCTGTCAGTTTTTTTAATACATATTTTTTCTTTTTGTTTTTTTTTGTTAACTTTTTGTCTTAAGTATATTAAAGAGCATTTTTGATACATAATTTGTATTTTTTTGTTTTTGTTTTTTTTCGTTCTTTTTGTCCCATGTATGTTTGAAGGCATTCATATTCATATTCCAAGAATCGACTACCCTTTCAGTAAAATAATATAGATAGATGACAATGTCAAGTCAGGAATGAAACACTATGAAGCTATGAGTAAGCACTACGCATAGTGCGAAACGCGTCAGCTTTGTGCCCCCCCTATTTTGCGTTGCCGTGTTATGGATTGATGTGATTCCTGCTTTTTAATAAATTTGTTTGAATTTTATCTTTTCCCGGTGTGCGGCTGTCCGGAGTTCTTCCTGATTTTTTAATCTACAGGAATGAAACACGTCAGAATGGCAAAACTCAAAAACATAAACAGACTGGGGCTGGGAAGTCAAGTTAGTACAGACTAACATGGGCTCTCATATGATGCACCAGCACTAACCCATTGGACTGGCCCTCATTAAGTGGAAAGAGCAATAAACAATACAGACTACTTAAATAGCACAAAACTAGGCAAAAACAGCAAATCCCAAGATCAAATCTTGCCACGTTTCTGACAATAACTGTAAAAAAATTAAAAATAAAATTGACTAGTCAAATGTAAAATTGACAAATAACATCATCATAAGGTGTTGCAATACACTGTATAAGATTCCATAGTCTTTGGAGTCTGTTTATCACATTCCTCATCCAAGATGTACACGATATTCACCCAATTTTAACATCATAAGTTTCTGATTATAAAGCTGTTCTATAAAGAAAATCTTGGGTGAAAACATTGATAAATAGTATCCTTTCTATTATTTTTTAGATACTATAATGATCATAATATAAATAATCTGTTTAATGTGCATTAACAATTTAAAAGTCTTGTTTTTTGCTACATTTGGTAACTATATGTATATAGATGAGTCAGCCACAGTTTCTTGATTAAAAACTGCAGTGTATAACTACTGGCCATACACTTACAGATTTATTTTTTCAGCCTGCAGGCCAAATGAAAGAAATTTGACAGATTCCTCCATCCATAATAAAGGCAGGAATGGGAAATTCTCTACTGCTGGCTATTGGGTTCCAACAACCAGCACTTGCTGTCACAGTACCCAAACAGTGGCTGCATGTGATTGGATACAGTCACTGTTTGGCCAACAATATTCCACCCACGGCTTCAAATTCAGCTCATTCTTGCTGAATTAGCTGGAATTCGGGAAGAATTTCAGCTCATTCTTGCTGAATCAGATGAAATTCTTGCTGAATCGGCTGAAATTTGGGCAATGTATGGCAGCCTTTAGACTGGTTTACAGCAAAACACTCTCTGTATAGCAATACGAGCAACGAACATGTAAAAATGTAAAAGTTGAATCTAAAATGCCTTTCAGATAAATGTTCCAGTAATACAACTAAATGTGTATTTAGTGAAAATACACTGTAATGTCCCTTTGATATTGTGGACTAGTATATTAGATATTATTTAAACAATGGCAGATAATGCTGAGTAACAAGTCATTTACATTTGAATTCAGCAGCCATAATGCAGCTTGTAGGGCTCCATATACTCTATCAACTCCTAAACTTGAGTTTAGGAGCTATTGGCGTTTTTTAGCCAACGCTCCTAAACTCAACGCCATAAAAGCCTATGGGGGTTATTTACGAAAGGCAAATCCACTTTGCACTGAAAGTGCACTTCGGAATGCAGTCGTTCTAAATCTAAGGGGTAGATCTGAAATGATCTGATCTGAAATTAGTGGAAGCTCTGCTGATTTTATCATCCAATCATGTGCAAGCTAAAATGCTGTTTTTAAATTTCCTTGCATGTTCCCCTTGGATCTACAGCGACTGCACTGCAGTGCAAAGTGGATTTTCCTTTAGTAAATAACCCCCTATGTGTCCATGTACACATAGGTCTTTAGGATCAATTAGGAGCTGCTGAGGTTAGAGGAGGTTCAACCTCCCCTAACCTTCTTCTCCTGAATGCAGAAAAATTTCATTCAGGATAGGAACGTTTTGACCGCTGGCCGCAGCGTGATTTTGCAACATTTTCCCGCGGCCAGCAGTCAAAGTAATTCAAGTGTACATGAAGCCTTATAGGTTTTCACAAGATATGATACAGTATACTCCGAATTACAAACAGCTAACATTACATGTCCTATGCTTGGTAGTCATGTTAGATGTTCAGCTGTGCTACAAATTTAGTAATATTAGTGAAGGGGTTAATGCGAAGGTCACTGAAGCAAATACGATGCAAGGGTCATAATAATGCACCAATGTAAAAATGTGGATTCCGCTCAGGCTCCAGAGTGTCCATTGCCAACTGTTGGGAGTGCCTGCCGGGAAAGGAGCTTGTCTCGGCTTCAAACGTCAACATGTAGTGACATAAATAACTCTTTGAGCCGCATATCGCTAAAAATTCACCATGGAAGAGTATGTGGCAGTCTCAGACTGGGCTACAGCCAGGCCATGCCCCACACGTATTTTGCTCCCCCCCCCGGAGCTTAGTCAAAGGGAGCAATGACTTAGCTCCCGGGGGCGGAGCAAAACATGTTGGGGGTGTGGCCTGCCCAAAGCCCAGGTTGAGACTGTTGCATACTCTTTCATAATGGATTTACAGCAATGTGGGGCTCAAGGGACATTTTCTTTACTATAATAATGTACCCCTGAAATGGAAGGAATTTTTTCTAACAAAATTGGGTCTAGTCTTAACCACTTAAAGCCCGCCCACTGCATATATATATACTGTGGCAGGGCGGCTCTATTGCATGAAATGACATACATATACATCATTTCATGCAATAGATAGTGTGGACGCGTGCGCGCGGGTGCTGTATGGAGGAGGAGCCAATGCGCGAGTGTGGTGGACAGAGATGAAACAAGGCAGATCCCCGTTCTGACGGGACAACATGGAGATCTGCCGTTCCTAGTGATTAGGAACAGCGATCTCTGTGTTTTTCCTGTCAGCACTTCCCCCACACAATAAGAAAACACACTGAGGGAACACATTTAACCCTTTGATCACCCTGATGCTAACCCGTTCTCTGCCAGTATCATTTATACAGTAATCAGTGCATTTTTTTAGTCCCCAAAAAGTGTCACTTAGGGTCAGATTTGTCTGCCGCAATGTCGCACTCCCGCTAAAAAACACAGATCGCCGCCATTACTAGTAAAACCATAAAAAAAGTCCATAAATATATCCCGTAGTTTTTAGACGCTATAACTTTTGCGCAAACCAATCAATATACGCTTATTTGGCTAAATTGATGAAAAAAACATTTATTTTTTGATTTTTTTGGAAATGTATTATATCAGAAAGTAAAAAATATGGTTTGTTTTTTCAAAATCGGCAGTCTGTTTTTGTTTATAGCGCAAAAAATAATAACCGCAGAGGTGATCAAATACCACCAAAAGAAAGCTCTATTTGTGGAAAAAAAAAAGGACTTTTGGGTGCACGCCCACGCAATTGTCAGTTAAAGTAAGGCAGTGCCGTATCACAAAAAAACGGCTGGTCATTAACGGGGTAAATCCTTCTCAGGGCTGAAATGGTTAAAGACAGCTTTTAAAATTAAACATATAAAGGTAACAATACATCTCAACTCACCCATTTGCCACCCATAATCCCAGCTAGAAATTAATGGGTAAGTGTATTTGTTCTCTGGTTTGAGTTTATTTCTTACTCTCATGTAGAGGTAACGTCCTTGCTCCTCTTTAGAAGTTCCAGAATACAGAAGATTTAACGTTCTGGGACTGGCAGGTCTCATCACAGTATCAGTAAAGCAAGTTGTCTCTCCTCCGTCTGTTTTGTTAATGTCTTTTGGGCCTTGGTTGTTTTCATGGCTATTCCCAGATATTTTCTTATCCATACGGCCATGAAAGGCTGAATCAGGAATAGCCGGCAGCTTGAAATGATCCTTAATTTTCGGCACAGAAATGTTGTGTTTTGTATTCGCGAAACATGGTAAGTTCTGTCCATAGTGATGCCGCCAACTGGCACGCATTAGGACTTCTTTGAGATAACATTCCTTCAAAAAGTCTTGTTTCTGGGTGGTTAGATTAAACTCCCGTGCCATTGGAGAAACTGGTTATTACAAGACAGTAATCCACATAAAAAAAACACACAAAAGTATATAAAATAATTCTAAATATGACAAGAATAGGTGATTCAATGATCTCTACCTAGTTTAAAGCAATATTTAAAATAAGCAATGGCCCGCTTCAACTGCTCTGCCTGTATCTGTGAAAGATGGTGTAGAACTCTTTAGGCTGTTCAATTACCCTTCCTTATGTACCGGTGTACAAAGGACACCTTGTCAATGCTTTCCCTAGTGTTACACTTGGCTGGCTGAGAAAACGAACTTGAGACCCACGTAAGAGTCATTACTCTTGTTGATGGTCAGTCACTATGGTTATCGTGTTTGACAAAACACCAAGACAACATTTTGCTATCAGAAGAAATGCTTCATATGTGGTTATTTTCATGATCTGTAAAATACCTTTTTGGATCTAAAAGTAATTGTAAACCCCATCTAAGCACTAATTAGTTTTTTACATATATCACTGGGACCATTGGTAATGACATTCCTGCCATACAGACAGGATATTCTTTGCCAAAGTATTAATTTAAATGTGTTGCAATCTTTTGAGCTTCTATGTATACTTTATATTTAGACAAATAGCTGCCAGCACCCTAACACACTCCCTTTAAAATGTGTATAAATACCAATTGTCTAAAGTCTAAATGAGCTTTCTCTGTAGATAACCTACATACACATGGGCTAATTTGGCAAAGAACTGATTGTCTAAATAGTGCAGCACTAATCCTTGGTTTAGAAATGAGTGACTATCTTGTTATCACACTATGCATCAAAAAACAATAATTCTTAAAACATAAAAAAACTAAATGTGGATTTAGTTTTAAATGTCCAACAATCTTTTGTGCTGTCCCTTTAAGAACAAGTTTTTCATCTGTCCTTGTGAAATCACACAACCAAAAATGTTTTTCAAGCTGTATAGTGCTATTATTTCTTGTTTGCAAAAATATTCTCCAATTTCCAATACTTTTCATTGTACCTTGATCACTGGAAATTGTGCCACCTTCACCAGATGTGCCCTCACCTTGTTAACATAGATACTGTATATAGCCTTAAAACTTTCTTTACTCCAGTAGCCTTTACTCCAACCATGCTTTAGCCTAGGCTCACACTGACAGCGGGATTGAAATAATGCGAGTTCAGCTGCACAATTGCATACCCGCATGTCAGTCCAACTTCGGGAGCGATTTCAGAGACGTCTGTGCGGGTTTCTGCACAGATGTCTATACAAATCGAACCCCAAAGTCGCCAAAAGTAGTACAGAAACTAATTTTGGGAATCAGTGCGGCGCCGCACCGATTCGGATGGTACCATTGACATGTCAAATCGCATCAATGTGAACCTAGGCTCACATGTGAATAACTTCTCCCGCTGATTAGCAGCCTCCACGCAAGAGATTGAAAAAGTGCAATCATGCTTTATTCCTAAAAAAATATTTTTATTCCATCACAGGCTAGTACAATACTCACATTAAACAATTAAAATACAGCCTTGTATGTTGTAGGCACCATAGCAAAGAATACCTCGGGTTCTGCAGTTACCATCAGCATAAAACTACTCGCCTGTATCTCTGATCTACTCACAGCGTCACCCTTCAGGTCCTGCCCCTACATGTTTCATCACATCTCATGACTTCCTCAGGGGGGTTTGATTGGAATATATTAAATGGGAACAGCGTCATCCAATCATATTCTCCTGAGGAAATCACAAGGTGTGATGAAACATGTAGAGGCAGGATCTGAAGGGTATTTATACACATTTTAAAGGGAGTGTGGTAGGGTGCTGGTAGCTATTTGTCTCAATATAAAGTATACATTGCAGCTCACAAAATTGCAAACAGGAAATAATAGCACTATACAGCTTGAAAAAATTTTTTGGTCGTGTGATTTCACAAGGACAGATGAGAAACTTGTTCTTAAAGGGACAGCACAAAAGATTGTCTAAATCCACATTTTTTTTTTTTTTTATGTTTTAAGAAGTATTGTTTTTTGATGCATAGTATGATAAAAAGATAGCTTCACTAATTTTTAAACCAAGGATTAGCGCTGTACTATTTAGACAATCGGTTATTTGCCAAATTAGCTCATGTGTATGTAGGTTATCTATAGAGAAAGCTCATTTAGACTTTCTCCACCAATAACCAGAATATATTTGGGCAGCTGATGTTTTTACCACTTGTTAGGTATTCACTTAGATATCGTTTTATGGCTGCAGTAGTGCACACACCCACTCCAACACAACAGTTTGTTTTTCTTCTACGTGATATTGGTATTCAGCTCCTACCTGATCCTCCTTTATTACCATGGATGGCTAAATCGGCTGCAGATCAGGCTACCTGCAACTGATGAGAAGTCTCAGGTGGTCTGATCTATGCTTGTAAGGACAGTTTTTTATGACAATTGGCTTTTCCAAATTAAAGTAGAACTATAGACAAAAGTTTTTTTACATCTTGGATAGAGCAAGGGTGGGTTATAACCCCTCAGATGGATTTTGCTATCTAGGTCCCATTGTGGTGATTTCTCTTCACTTCCTGTCCCATAGCCAAACAGAAAGTGAGAGGAAATCCCTGCAAATTAGGTAATCCCTTGGTGAGCCCCAGGTCACCAGAACAAGTGTCCCCTTTGGAAGATTTCCCCTCTATTACTTTTCTGGGGAAAACCCAAGATTTGTGATTTTCTTTTACTTTTACTGATAATGGTAAACAGGAAAAATAGAGAGGGTGAATCTCCTTAACAGGGCACAGACAGCAATAACATTTGTCAAGTGTTCTAATCCAGCTCCACGTTATCCAAAACTAAAAAAAATGTTTTGCCTTTAGTTATACTTTAATTCCTTTTAAGATCAGTTATCAACATTACTTAAAAACACTTTTGGGCTGGGGTCACACTTTTTATGTTATGATGTGTTGCAGAAATGTGCATCTATTTTCAAAGGCACCCCAATGCACATGTGTTGAAGCGCACCAAACACACTGGGGTTGATTTACGAATGCTGTGTGTCATCAGTAGAGGCGCACGGCGAGGTGCAACGCACATTTCCATATTTACGAAATGGTGCGTCGGTAACAGAGCGTGAATCCCCCATTTACTATAGCGATCTCTGCGCACAGGAGAATGCAATCTGTGTGCCACTATGGGCATGGCGCACGTCATCTCCAATTCAATATTGACAGAAGATGGAGGTGCCAATATTATGGGGTGATGTGAGGAAGTTTAGTAACAATTGCCCAAGTAACAAATATGCCCAAAATGAATGAGGAAGTAACTTTTTCAGAGAAATCCTGCTGTGCCCGCAAGTACGTTTAGAACTGCATGAGATCAATGTAAGCAGTGCGCATGCACAATCGGCTCTTGCGCTCGTTCACATGAGTTTGTTCACTGCGCGGCCAAAATCTTAGTAAAGCAACGTACATGCATTTGCACGGGTTGCACGGGTTGAACGGGCACACCTTTAAACGTGACAATTTTTTTTGACAATTTTTTTTTTTTTACGCTGGTTCACCTTTATGTATTTTTTTTAATGATATTTGCACACAGGTCATGTTAGCATGTTACGTTGCCAACACGTGACATGCACCTTGTTAAAATTATGTAAAAAGACTCTCGCTCCTCTAGCATCCCCTAAAAGGGCATTTAACTTTCCCCCACTAATGCATATGCTTTCGCTTTTAAAGGGGAACTCCACACTCCATTCTCCAATGCTCTTGTCTCCCCCTCTAACCCCTTGGATTTCCATGGGCTAGCTTCTGCTTTTAAAGGGGAACTCCACACTCCACTCCATTCGCTGTGAGATGCCTTCACCAATCCGAACCACATCCTTTTTCAGAGCATACAACAGGGCCAGCTAGGAAAGGGGTGAGAAGAGCGATCGCCCAACCCCCTCCTGAACCATACAAGGCCACATGCACTCAACATAGCTGGCTGCCTTTGGGGCATGTTGGGCTCAGCCCAATACCAACCACAAAACACCTTGTACCCACTAGTTTAAAGGGGTTTTCCACATTCCGTAAAGCCCCCTGTCTGCAGCCCTCCACAACCCGAGCCTAGGGTTGTGTAGACGAGGCCCTTGTCCCCCTGAATATGGGAACAAGGTGGTTGACTTTTGGGGTGCCCGAGCGCCCCCAAGCATCCATGCCCCTTTCATGGGTTTGCTGTGTGTTTGGCTAGGGGTTTGTTAGTGTGTGGGAGGGGCACAATTATTTTAGTTTGGGGTGGTATTTTTCACGTGAGGGTTCTCATTATAAGCCTTAACAGACCCAAATGGCCTTGTATGTATTGGGGGCAGGCTATGTTTTGTTTTGGGTTAAAATCTTGCAAATTTGTAAGTTTTTTCTAAAACCGTACATCTTTGAAGCAGCATTTTGTATACATGCTACAGATGCCCCACTTTACAGGCAGAGTAAGTTCCCCCCCCCCCCCCCCCCCCCGAGGTCACTAGCTTTTAAGCAATTATGCACTTTTAAAGGCACTTCTCCTTGTTTTGTTTTTGGGGGTGTCCAAATTGGTGACATTGATATATGTCCCTCAGGGTGGGATCTGGGCCCCCATACCCATTTTAAGGCCAATAACTAGAATATAAGCCAGCCAAGTGGGGACTCGCAAAATTAACAAGTCAGTTCCCATAGACTACAGTGGTATTTGTTGTATAACTTTTGCCCATGTTAGGCTCTTTGTTTGCCCCCCTGGACCGGGGGGTGTTTGTCCCATCTGTAATTTTGTAGCATGCTGGATGATGTGCTTAATTTTGGACAGGGGGTGGCTTATTTTGTGCTTGCTGCATTTGGGTTGGTCTGGGCATGCTCAGAGAGCTGCCTGTCTGTCTTTTTTGGGGGGGATATTTTTCACTGAAATATTTTTAATGTTGTCAATCTGTGTTGTTTTTAGGTTGTTAGTTTCACTTTGATTTAATTGTCTGTGTTGCATTATTTTGCAAAATCTTCCTCAACATGTTCTGACTAAAATGTTTAAATCCGTAAGAGACTGTGGCGCAGTCCTTTTAACTCCTGTTAATTTCCTCTGGTGCCTTCATGATAGCATATGCATGGATTGTGCGTATGCTGCCATGGATAGGCACCAGGAAAGGAAAATTAAAGAGAGGTAAGTATTACATTTTCCATTTTAGTGCAGTGGTTCTCAGCCTCAGTCCTCAAGTACCCCCAACAGGACATGTTTTGGGAATTTATCTTAGCTAAAATAGCTGTCCAAAATACCAAGCCATTGACTGTGATTTAAAGCACCTGTGCAAGATGAAGGAAAACCTGCAAACATGGCCTGTTGGGGGTACTTGAGGACAGGGTTGAGAACCAATGATTTAGAGCACTGTGCTAAAATCTAGCTCAAGACAATCCTATTCTAATTGTGGGAATTTGAGGGAGACTAAGTGAGTGTTAGAACCCTGCTTGTCTTTTTTAGGTTGGGCTTTGTGTCCCTTTTCTGAAAATTGTCTTCACTTCCTGTCACATAGCCAAACAGGAAGTGAGGGTAAAACCCTACCAATGTCTTTCCTTGGGGACAGATAGGTCAATCTAACTATTGTCCCCATTAGGCAAATTGCACTCTAGTACTTTGTTGTGTATACCCTAAATGATTAAGTATTTTGGGTTTTATTAAAGGCAAATCCATTCTGCCATACAAGAGTACTCGCTGTAAATCTGAGGGAAAGCACTGGTGATTTTATCATTCAATCATGCAGAAGCAAAGATGCTGTTTTTTTATTTTCCTTGCATGTCCGGCTCAGATCTCCAGCACTTGTAGTGCAAAGTGGATTTTCCTTTAGTAAATAAACCCCAAAGTCCAAGATACCTAATAATTTGGGGTGTACAGAGCAAAATTCTAGAGTGCAATTTACCTAATGTTTCCAAGGAAAGACATTGGTAGGGTTTTACCCTCACTTCCTGTTTGGCTATGTGACAGGAAGTGAATAAATTTGAAGGAGAAACTGCCAAAATTTGGGAGGTGTCTTCACCCTATCAGGGGTGCAGACATCCCCAAAAACTGACAAGACTTCTAATCCCTCTGCACTCTATCCCCAAGAAAAAAATAAGAAAGGATTTCATTTAGTTTAACTTTGCAAAGACACATTCCTAAGTTCAACTGTGATGCATGTCAAAGGCCCATTTAGACCTTGTTTAATAGAAAACACCAGTTGAAACATTTGTTAGTCCAGTCCTGTAAATCTGCATCTGCTTTACTATTAATTTCCATAAAAATCGGGTTCCTGCAGCTAGATGCGCGACCGCTGTGTATGCGAATTGCGCAACTGCGGTGTGCGCGGATGTATGTACCCATGGCACATATCTGGTTCCTGGAAGCGGTGGCCAGCACACAGGAATGACATCACGCCCCTTCAGGAATTTGCTTGTACTGCTGCTAATTTCTTCCCACCACCATGTCCTGCTCACTGTTCTCTGAGGAAGTGATGATCCTTATTTGCAAATTAAGATGTTTTTTTTTATTTATTTTTACATGGGGTGGTGTTTGTGTGGGTCATGTTTGTATGTCTAAATGATTTGGCCTCAAAACACACACCTACTTCCTGTGCACAGATTCACTTCCGGGTCAATGCATAGTTCTTCCTGCTTCAGTGTGTGTGTGTGTGTGTGTGTATGTATGTGTGTGTGTGTGTGTATATATATATGTATATATATATATATATATATATATATATATATATATATATATATATATATATATATATATATATATAGATGTTGGTTATTGTGTCCACCAGCAGAGAGAAGTTGGGTAGATGCCACACTCCCAATTCTGGAGGCATAATAATGGTCTAGCACAGGGGTCTTCAAACTACGGCCCTCCAGTTGTTCAGGAACTACAATTCCCATCATGCCTAGTCATGTCTGTGAAGGTCAGAGTTTACAATGCCTCATGGGATGTGTAGTTCCGCAACAGCTGGACAGCCGTAGTTTGAAGATTCCTAATCACTCTAGCATGTCTTGAAAAAAGGTGTTCTGCTTTTTAGGACATTCTGGTGCATTGCCAGTCCGTTCATTTAAATGGGCTGCTCTAAAACACCTGTAAAACACCAGGAAGCCAATGTCAGAATAGGGCCTTATTACACTCACTGGCCACTTTATTAGGTACACCCATTCAATTGCTTGGTAACACAAATTGCTAATCAGCCAATCATATGGCAGCAACTCAATGCATTTAGGCATCTAGACGTGGTGAAGAGGACTTGCTGTAGTTCACACCGAGAATCAGAATGGAGAAGAAAGGCGATTTAAGTGACTTTGAACGTGACATGGTTGTTGTTGCCAGACGGGCTGGTCTGAGTATTTCTATAACTGCTGATCTACTGGGATTTTCAAGCACGACCATCTCTAGGGTTTACAGAGAATGGTCCGAAAAAGAGAAAATATCCAGTGAGTGACAGTTGTGTGTCCGAAAATGCCTTGTTGGTGTCAGAGGAGAATGGGCAAACTAGTTAAAGATGATAGAAAGGCAACAGTAACTCAAATAACCACTCATTACAACAAAGGTATGCAGAAAACACACAACACATCGAAGCAGATGAGCTACAGCAGCAGAAGACCGCACCGGGGTGCCACTCCTGTCAACTAAGAACAGGAAGCAAGGGGGTTGTGGGACTTTAAATGAGGTGGCTTTTTATACTCGTTACTTCCATGGGATACTAAGTGATTTCAGATGCGTGCATGTACATACATGAATTCTTCTTCTTCTCCCCATGCCATCGTCTTGTGTATATAGAAAAAATACTCATGTTCAATGCTTTTCTTTATATGCCAATTAAACAATTTTACATTTATTTTACCACACTGACGCAAAGTCCCAAAAAACGCTTTCTTATTTACCAAAAGAAAGCTCTATTTGTCTTAAAAAAAAAAAAAAAAAATATATAGCATTGCATGACCATGTAATTGCCATTCAAAGTGCGACAGCGCTGACAGCTGAAAATTGGCCTGGGCAGGAAGGGGTGAAAGTGCCCAGTAGGCAAGTGGTTAAGGAGATCAACTCATAGAATCTGTGACTAGATGCAAATTAGGGATTTTTTTTTTTTTTTAGGTAGGGCCTCTACTACATAGTTTTGGTATGGAGTGTCAAATTGAGCGTGCACATTCAGACTGCAAGGTAGATTGCCATTTTAAAAGGTGACAATGGACACAATTATGAGACCGGGATACAGAGTTATCACCTTAGTACATGAAATACCTAGACAAGGACAATACATTTCATTTTTTAAAACATTGCGTGTTATACGCCGCTCCCCGCCGATTGTGAGCTTTCGGACGATCTCAGCGGCTTTCGGAAAGCCGCCGAGAACGACCGAGTGCGGCCAAAAGCTGCCGAGAATGGCCGAAAGCAGCTGAGAACGGGCGAGAGCTACCGAGATACACAGGACATCCGCTCTGTATCTCGGCGGCGCCATTTTTAAATGGCAAGCCTGCAACAACACTGAAAAGGCTGAAATGCAAGGCTGCAAATGACACTGATAAGGCTGCATTGATGGGCATTAAAATTTAAGTTTTTTTCCTTAAATTTCCCTCCTAAAAGTTTTTTTCCTTAAAATTCCCTCCTAAACTTGGGGCGCATGTTATACGCCGATAAATACAGTAAATCTTTGCGATTAGGTTTATAAACACTTTAGAACTGAATTATAAACGAAAGAGGTTATTAAAACAGACAAACAAGTAAGGAACCGCGCATTAGTCTGAACATACCATTCAAGTCTCAGGGTCTTCAGCACGAAGCTCATCGTGTTTCTGTCTCCACATCCAAAGCCGGAAAGAACTCACACATAAGTATTACCAACATGGTAACATTCTTATGATTCCAGAGGATGGATAGGTGGTAAGAGCAGTAACAGGAACAGACTTGATATCTACCTAAGCAATTCTTTATGGGGAAATTCTGATCCAAAACAAAAGGGGAATTAAAACTGGCAAGCACAGATCCAATAAATGCACATTAATTAGGAGTCTCAAATAAAGTATTGAGATATAATCCTATAAATACATGCCACCAGAATACCTATGACGTATGCCCTACTTATTTCACAAGGTTCTTTTGTTAACAAGCAGGAACATTCAATGGACATTGGATATCTCAGTTGGTTTAGGTTTTTGGTAAAATATGAGCAGCTATCAGGCAGGTCCAGACTTGATCTACAAGTATTAGTGGCTACATGTCTTACACCATGAACATACTGTATTATAGGTGATTGGCCATGAGCCCAGAGGGCTGGTTATTTAAATTTTTTTCTTATTTGATTGATTTTCAGTAAGTACCGTATTTATCGACGTATAACACACACTTTTTCCCCCTTATAATCAGGGGAAAATCGTGGGTGCGTGTTATACACCGATCCCCCGCTGTCTGGAGCCCCGCCGACATTTACCGAGCTGAGCTGAGTGTACTGTGTACTCGGCTCCGCTCGCAATCACGCCCAGTCCCCGAGTACACTCGGCTCGGCTATTGTCGGCGGGAGGAGCTGAACATCTCAGCGGCGGCGGCGGGAGGAGCCGAAGATTTCTGCGGCGGCGGTGGAAGGAGCCGAAGATCGCGGGGGCAGCGGTAAATTTAAAAATAAACCATGCTGCAATTTTGGGGAAGGCTGCAGATGGACAGTGCACGGCTGTATTAATGGGCATTTAAATGTAAGTTTTTTCCCTTAAACTTCCCTCCTAAACTTGGGGTGCGTGTTATACACCGGCGCGTGTTATAAATGACATTTTGGTGCAAGTATAGCTCCAGGCAAGTTCCTAATTTGGGAATCAGTCCTGCTTCACAGGATCCATCTCACAGCCAGGAGCAATAGACGAGCCACACCACTGCTACATTCCAAAAGTTGAAGGTTTATTGATCCATGGATGTATCCCCCATGTCTAATGGAACATATGTCCTTGGATCAATAAACCTTCAACTTTTGCAATTTAGCAGGGTGGGGGGCATTATTTACTAATTAATGGAGCACCAGTCTTAGTTTAATGTAAATGCATGCATTTTCAGACATTTATTATGGCTCTAAAACCCCATAAACACTGGGGCCGCAGCTGCATTAGCGCTAAAGCGATGCTTGTTTTAGTAGCGCTTTAGTGCTGTTTAAGCCCCGCTTTTTGTCCGCTAGTGGAGAGCTTTTAACCCCATAGAAATGGGTTAAAAACGCCTGTGTTGCGGCGCTTTCGAAGCATTTTTCAGGCGCATTGGAAGCGCTGCCCATTCATTTCAATAGGCAGGGCGTTTTGGGAGCGGCAAACCGCCCCAAAGATGCTGCTTGCAGGACTTTTCCTAGCGATCGCAAGTGCACCGCCCCCCATGTGAAAAGACACACTAAAAAGAATGGGAGGTTTTCAGGCGCTATTTCTAGCGCTAAAATGCCTGAAAGCCGCCTCGGTGTAAAGGGGTCTAATGCCACGTACACACAATCGGAAATTCGGCCAGCAAAAAGACTGATGAGAGCTTTTGGTCAGAAAATGTGACCGTGTGTATGCTCCATCTGACTTTTGCTGGCCCAATTCCAGCCAGCAAAAGATTGAGAGCATGTTCTCTATTTTTCGGAAAAGGTTCCGATCGGAAATTACGATCGTCTGTAACAGTTCCAACATGCAAAATTCCTACACATGCTCGGAAGCATTGAACTTAATTTTCTCGGCTCGTTGTAGTGTTGTAAGTCACCGCGTTCTTGACGGTTGAAAGTTCAGCAAACTTGTGTGACCGTGTGTATGCAAGCCAAGCTTGAGCGGAGTTCTGTCGGAAAAACCATCCAAGATTTTTGTGATAGAAAATCCGCTCATGTGTACGGGGTAAAAGAGATCAAGTCCCAGTCTCAGCTACATACAGCTCATGTGGTGTGAGGATACTGTATTGAAAATGGCCTCAGCCCCTCTCTAACCCCATATTGAACATGTTTTGCCCTGCCCTGATTAAGCACCAGGCCGTTTTAATACAGTATTCCATGCTAAGCAGGCGCGTGCGGCGTCCTCACATCACATGATTGGATTGCTGTCTGGATTAAGCATTTTGTACGTCTGCACCCTTCTGAAACAGTGAACTACCGGAGAGATAATATTAGCTACAAGTGATTACAACAGGTTGCTGTACATACAGTGCTGAAACAGATACTTTGGACCAAGCTGGTCCAAACAACCTACTTAACCGCTTCCCGACCGCCCCATGTACATATACGTGTGCAGAATGGCACGGGCAGGCAAAATCCCGTATATAAACGTGATTTTGCAATTGCCTGCCCGTGGGTCGCGCTCGCGACCCGGTCGGGAGCTCCGTGACCCCGGCCGCGGGACCAGCGACCCGATCGCCGCTGGTGTCCCGCGATCGGGTCACAGAGCTGAAGAACGGGGAGAGGTTTGTGTAAACAAACCTCTGCCCATGCTTCCTACACTGCCTGTCATTGATCGGCTGTTCCCGGTCATCGGGAAAGCCAATCAATGACGTCAGCCCCGCCCCCTAATGTAAAAAAAAACACACACGTCACAGCCCATAACCCCTCCCCTCCCCCTAGTGGTTAACCCCTTCACTACAACTGTCATTTATACAGGAATCAATGCATTTAAATAGCATTGATTGCTGTATAAATGACAATGGTCCCAAAAATGTGCCAAAAATGTCTGATGTGTCCGCCATAATGTCGCAGTCACAATAAAAATCGATGATCGCCGCCATTACTAGTAAAAAAAAAAATATTAATAAAAATGCTATAAAACTATCCCCTATTTTGTAAACGCTATAACTTTTGCCCAAACCAATCAATAATCGCTAATTGCGATTTTTTTTACCAAAAATATGTAGAAGAATACGTATCGGCCTAAACTGAGGAAAAAAAATGTTTTTTTTATATATTTTTTGGGGATATTTATTATAGCAAAAAGCAAAAAATATTGCATTGTTTTCAAAATTGTCGCTCTGTTTTTGTTTATAGCGCAAAAAATAAAAACCGCAGGGGCGATCAAATACCACAAAAAGAAAGCTCTATTTGTGGGAAAAAAAGGACGCCAATTTTGTTTGGGAGCCACGTCCCACGACCGCGCAATTGTCAGTTAAAACGACGCAGTGCCGAATCGCAAAAAGGGGCCTGGTCCTTTGGCTGCCAATTGGTCCGGGGCTGAAGTGGTTAAAAACTTTACTTAACCCCAGACGTATTTTAATAGAATGCTTTTGGAGTAAAAATCTATGTAAACATAGTTTTCTATTTAAGATACATTAATAATTTTGTTTATTCAGAATGAAATGGAGCTTAGTTATGTAGCATGAGGCTGTATATTCTGCAATATTTTAAATTTTTGGTAAACTCATTCAATGAATCCAAGCTCTGCAAGCTGAGATAACATGCACTAGCAATGTTATTGTTTTAATTAAATAAAAGAATTTGAGTAGATCTTCAACTATGTGGGATTAACCTATTAACCTAAAATAATTTCTGATATCGCCGTTTCACTAACCTGACAGCTTATATTCTAAATAGAATCTTTAATATTTGCAAACAAAATTAAGGTTTCCTAACTACCAGCAAGAATAAGTTCTTACATTTAAAGAGCACCTGTCATTTCAGATCTATCATGGCAGCGTCCATTAGCGGGCATCCACTCACCTGCTGCCACCACGTCCCTCACCTTGTTGTGTCACTGCCACATCACCAGCCGTCCCATTAAAGTAAATGGGACCGTCGGTGAGTCAACAGCACGTAAGAGGAGATTCCACTGCAGGACAGAGATGACAGTTGCTCTTTAAAAATCATGATTTAAATCAAGACTTTTTACTAGCGATTTAAATCAAATCCACCCTGTTTAACCCCTTCCTGCCGCTGCCTCCCAGCCCTTTAAGTGGATCCAAAATGCAGGGAGGCAGTGGCAGGCATCCTGATCATCTGACTGCTGTGATTGGTAGTAACATGATCAGAAAGCTCTCAATTGCAAGTAAGCATCTAGAGCTCTCTGGTACCTGATGGTTACTGTTCTCTCAACACAGTGAAGTGTTTACCTATGGCTGAGATATATGCAGCCGCCCAGCGTTAAAGCCAACATACCGAGAGGTTGCATAAATGCATCAGGTCAGCTCGGAAGTGGTAAACATGGTGTTAGGCTTTAACCAGTTAACAACCGGCCCATAGCTGAATGACGGCTACAGGGCGGTTTGTTAACTCTGGGAGGGCGTACATGGACGTCCTCCCGGAATTCCGCTCTCGCAGAACTTCCGTGACCAGATCGCGTCACGGATCGCTGATCGCGGCCGCCAAATGACGGCGCGATCGCATGTCAACAAACCGGCGTGATTTCGGGTTCGTCCCTCCCCTCTCCGTCCAGTGTGAGCGGAGAAGGGAGAGATCGGTGGCAGCAGCGCTGTGGGCTGCATGTGTAGTGCCCACAGCCTGCTCAGGGAGAGCTCCATCCATCCCTGCTCACCGATCCCAGCCATACTCTGCCTACCCAGCCATACTCTGCATACCCGTTCATGCTCTGCATACCCGTCCATACTCTGCATACCCGTCCATACCCAGCCATCCATCCTCTGCATACCCATCCATCCATCCTCATCCATACTCAGCATACTCATCCATCCATGCTCAGCCATCCCATCCACCCCCATCCATAATTAGCCATACCCAGCCATCCCCTCTTTACCCATCCATACTCATTCATGCTCAGCCATCCCCATCCATGGCTCATCTATCCCCATTCATGCTCAGCCATGCCACTACAGTGCCTCACAAAAGTGTAATAGGTAGTCAAATTAGATTTGAAACTTATGTCCCTAGAACACCTGACGGCGCTCCCTGCATGTTGGTCCTCTTTATGTGGCCACGCTGTGGAAAAGTCTCACGCATGTGGTATCGCCGTACCCAGGAGGAGTAGGAGAACCTATTGTGGGGTGTAATTTTTGCCATGTACATGTTATGTGTTCGAAATATTGTGTAAAAAAAAAAAAAAAAAAAAATGCTTTCATTTTCTTTACACATTTTCCAAAAAAATGACGTTCAAAAGACTCGATATGCCTCATAGATTATACATTGGGTTGTTTGCTTTCTAAAATGGGGTCATTTTTGTGGCGTTTCCATTGTCCTGGTTCTCCAGGGCCTTCAAAATTGCAAGAGGTAGTCAAGAAATTATATGTGTAATTTATGCTCCGAGAATGCCTGATGGCACTCCCTGCATGTTGGGCCTCTGTATGTGGCCACGCTGTGTAAAAGTCTCACACATGTGGTATCGCCATACTCAGGAGGAGTAGTAGAATGTGTTTTGGGGTGTAATTTGTGCTACGCATATGCTGTGTGTGAGAAATAACCTGCTAATATAACAATTTTGTGAAGAAAAAAGAAAATCTTGATTTTGCAAAGAATTGTGGGAAAAAAATTACAACTTCAAAAAACTCACCATGCATCTTACTAAATACCTTGGAATGTCTACTTTCCAAAAAGGGGTCATTTGGGGAGTATTTGTACTTTCCTGGCTTGTTAGGGTCTCAAGATCAATTTTCAGAGATTGGCACCATAGCTTGTGGACTCTACAACATTTACAAAGACCAAATAATATACACCGATTTGGGTTATTTTTACCAAACATATGTAGGGGTATAAATTTTGGCCAAAATATATGAAGAAAAATTACTAATTTGCAAAATTTTATAACACAAATGAAGAAAAATGCATTTTTATTTATTTATTTTTTTTTACAGAATTTTCGGCCTTTTTTCTTTTATAGCGCAAAAAAAAAAAAAAAAAAAAAAAAACGCAGCGGTGATTAAATACCACCAAAAGAAAGCTCTATTTGTGTGAAAAAAAGGACAAAAATTTCAAATAGGTACAGTGTTGTATGACTGAGTAATTGTCATTCAAAGTGTGAGAGCACCGAAAGCTGAAAATTGGTCTGGTTATTAAGGGGGTTTAAGTGCCCAGTGGTCAAGTGGTTAATGTGCTAAATATGTTTGTGTAAAAATGAAAAAAAAATTGTGGTACAATGTACATTTGTTGTTATTAAAGGGGTGTTCAGCTGTAAACATTTTTTTTTTTAAAGTCAGCAGCTAAGAAATAAAAAAGTAAAAAAAGTAGCTGCTGACTTTTAATAAGTACACTTACCCTCCCAGGGCGCCCGCGACATGTCCCTTTGGCTCTCCGGTCCCAGCAAGCCCAATCCCAACTAAGGGAAACAGGCAGTGGAGCTTTGCGGCTTCACTGCCCATTTCCTACTGCACATACGCGAGTCGCGCAGCGCTTTGCGAATGGGACACGCTGTGTTAGGGAACACACAGTTCCCAGAACACAGCGCGCCCCATTACCCAGAAGACAACGCGGAGGAGGACAGAAGACCGAAGATCACTGCGGAGTAGGAAGAAGGCAGATTAGGAAGACTGCCTAGCAACAGGGATTTCTGATAAGGTAAAAAAAACTAATTTTTTTTTCAAATGTTTATTTTTTTTATTTTTTAAAGAATATTAATGCTCTTCTTTTTTTTTAGGGTGGCCCTCCACTTTAACATATCCTGCTTTAGTGACCATCACAGCAATTAGTGGTAAATCTCTCATCTACAGAAAAACATGACCAATACAGTTTAGTAAATAAACAAAAACATTGACTTCCACTGTTAGGGTATTTATTAAAACACATCAAAAACATTTATAAATTTAGCCAACAATGATGAATCAAATTATTTTAGAACTTGCTTACAGCTTCCATGACAAAACGTTGATCAAAAATGTAGAACTCCTAATGTATTATCAATTTAAAAAAAAAAAAAAAAAAAAAAAAAAAAAAAAGGTACTCGTCAAGATTTAAAAAGCTAAAACTTTTTTTTTTTGTTACAGGTAGTTATGACAATCTTCCCCACTCTGATCTTTGTCCATGTTGAGGACAGTCACATCCTCTGTGTCTTGATGACCACTCTCCCAAAGGACAAAACATGAGAACATCCAGAATTCTCAGTTGTCACAGAACAGGGCTAGAGATAAAGTCTTCCACTCGGGGACACTTGTTCTGGAGACAATAGTCTAGGAGGGGGGGGGGGGGGGGGGACTTCTTTTATTTGGAGACAGACAGGAAAAGAAGATTTAATCCAATGGCTACAGCTGGCAAAACAAGTTTTAGCTTTAAATATATTTTAAGGTCTTTTTCACATCTATGAGCATGCAGTATATGTTGCATATGTTTATTTATGCATCATGCAAAGAGCATTAAAAACAGGCAGATGCTAAAACCCATGATACAAGTGTTTTTGTGCGTTTTCTTTTCACTTGGGCCCTTTAACGCATGTTAATGCACAAAACAAAAAATATAATACAACAGTGATGTGAATGGATTAAATTAAAAGTAATTCATTTTTACAAATGGATCACAAGTTGTCAGGGCCAAGACACCTTCTATAGCAGAGAAAGCACAGGAGTGAACTGTTCCACCAAAAAGGGTGCAGCCAGTATGAGCTTCCACATGAAGAAGAACAGCAGAGGGCTGAACTAGCAGGGCACTTATTAAACCAATATATTTTCTGCAGAACAAGGGGAAACAACATTTCAGCCATTGCACACCATACAGGCCTGGCGTTTAACAGGTGATAACAGCCTCAGCCTAAGTCCATTTGCACCACGCTCCCCCCCTCCCCAATGTTTTGCCCCAACCAAGGGGCTTAGTCATTATACCTCCAGGTCAGGGGGGTGGGGTTGTGGTCTGGAGTGGTGGGGATGGAGTTAGGCTGAGGCTGTTATCACCTATTACACACTGGGCTTGTATGGTGTGCAGTGGCTGAGATTATTTCTCCTTGTTCTGTGGATTACATGGAGTCAGGATAGACTCCCAGCCTGATCTGCACCTTCAGCTGAATACACTGAATAGGGGACATAGATGCCAGAGCGGAGACCCTGAAGTCAGTTTAGATTCATAATATATTTTCTGCCCAAAATCAGAAATAAGTGTAACCGCTTACAACAATCAACACAGACATTTCTTCCAGAAACTAAAGCCTGCCATACACGGCTCAACTTTTGGACGATTCCTGCTGAACTGGTGGAAAATTCAAGCAGTGGGTGGCCCTGGGAGCACTGCTTAACAAAATTTGTGAAAGTTGTCCACCCAGATGAATTCACTGTTCAGGTATTCTGACCGATGCAGATGCCAGCTGTTGAAATACAACAGCCAGCGAGGGAGCTTTGTTTAGCATGGATAGAGATCTTTATTCATAAGACACATGAAAGTAAAGAAGCACAAGATATGTTTAGAACACTCACTATTGCAGTCATTGCTGAGCATTACAAATCTGATGTGCCATGTATGTATCCTGTACATCATAGAATGTCATAGCAGTGGATAAACTTTTCAATATCTTTCACAAAACATGGATGAACACAACAGGTCATCAATTAGAGCTAATATTTATACACAGAGACTATTAATTAAATACAGCTAAGACTCTTGAGATAAATTATAAAAGGGGGGAAACAAAAAGTACAATACATACAGACAGCTTCCACTATTAACATGTCACTGACATACAGTGCAATTCTGGAAGTGAAAGAGTTACACAACACCCAGAACAGGAACCTCCAGACGATGAGCAGTTATCGCAGGTCCTCAGCAGTGAACATGCCCTTAGCTCTCCGCAGAATGGAGTCCTTGTTGGCATCGTATGGGTGCTCTTTCGATGGAATTTCAAGCACGGCTGGAATGGAGACATTGTGGGCATCGATGGCATGGCGAATCATCTCAGCGATGAACTGATTGATCAGTATGATTCCAATATCATCACGCTGCAGAAAACCCCTAAACAAGGGAGACAAAAAAGAGAAAACATAAGAAATTACATTTAATAAACGTAAACTCAAACCATACCATCAGTCAAGTCCACAAAAACGGCTCAAATGAAAACTGAACAGTCATTTGCTGTTGCTGCCTGCATCACTGGGTGGCCAATATTTATGCTGAGCAGGCTAACAGCATGCTGACTGAGCAGTGAAACATAGCCCTTGGTCCTCGTTAATGATCGGCAGCTGCCAGGACCGGCTCCTGATCATGTCCTAGTAGGGGTGCAACGGATCGTCGCCGATCCGTGATCCGAACGGGTCACCCCGTTCGGATCGGCACACGCCCCGATCCGCGGAGCGCTCTGCGGCCTCGGCCTTAGGAAAGGCTGTGGCTTCGGCCTAGCTCCGGAGCGGCGGCGGCCATCTTGGTACACCCGGCGGCCTTAGGAAAGGCCGCGGCTTCGGCCTAGCGCCGGAGCGGCGGCCATCTTGGTACACCCGGCCACTGTTTACAATGTGATCGCTCCGTCAAATGACGGAGCGATCACTTGTAAAAAAAAAAAATTCTGCATTACCCAGCATATACCCAGCCGATACCCTGCATTACCCAGCCAATACCCTGCATTACCCAGCCAATACCCTGCATTACCCAGCCAATGCTCGGCGATACTCTGCATTACCCAGCCAATGCTCGGCGATACTCTGCATTACCCAGCCAATGCTCGGCGATACTCTGCATTACCCAGCCAATGCTCGGCGATACTCTGCATTACCCAGCCAATGCTCGGCGATACTCTGCATTACCCAGCCAATGCTCGGCGATACTCTGCATTACCCAGCCAATGCTCGGCGATACTCTGCATTACCCAGCCAATGCTCGGCGATACTCTGCATTACCCAGCCAATGCTCGGCGATACTCTGCATTACCCAGCCAATGCTCGGCGATACTCTGCATTACCCAGCCAATGCTCGGCGATACTCTGCATTACCCAGCCAATGCTCGGCGATACTCTGCATTACCCAGCCAATGCTCGGCGATACTCTGCATTACCCAGCCAATGCTCGGCGATACTCTGCATTACCCAGCCAATGCTCGGCGATACCCAGCCAATACTCGGCGATACCCAGCCAATACTCGGCGATACCCAGCCAATACTCGGCGATACCCAGCCAATACTCGGCGATACCCAGCCAATATTACAGTGGGGGAGAGGATGTGGATATTACAGTGGGGGAGATGACGTGTATATTACAGTGGGGACTATATGGTGGCGGAATTTTCACAGGTTTTTGCAAATTCAATTATTATTTGCTGATCCGAAAAATGATCCGATCCGTGACTCTGATCCGAGGATCGATCCGATCCGTGAGTTTTTTGATCCGTTGCACCCCTATGTCCTACCCACACAATGGGCATACAAGCGCTATTAACCACTATGGAACCAGGTTGGCTCCCCTAGGCAAATAGCCATAGCTGTACATGGGCCGCTTAAAGACCACTGGGGGGGGGGGGGGGGGCGATGGAGCCGATGCACATGCCAGGCATCTGCCATGTCCGCCGGGCACCCACGATCGCTCCTGAGAGAGACAGAATGGAGTTGTCAATGTAAACAGATAGATCTCCGTTCTGTCAGGCCTTTTCAGTGTCAGTTTTTTCACCTTAATGCATAGGATGTATTAAGGTGAAAAAACACGAGGGTTTACAACACCTTTTGTTTGGGTACAATGTCCCACGACCACGCAATTGTCAGTTAAAGCAACGCAGTGCCCTATTGCAAAAAAGTATGCCAGGGCAGGAAGGGCATTAAAAAAAAAAAAAGAGCCTTTTACTGGTGTGTGTGTGTGTGTGTGTAGATACTTCCATAGCTGTAGATACTTCCATCACTGACACAGAACATTTACTGTAAACATTCAGCCTCTGTTATCAACACAAACACAAGACACTCAGAGGGGAAAAGCTTCAGGATTGCGGTCAGAGAATGATGTGACTGTATGGAGAAAAAAAAAAAAAAAAGCAGAAGTCCTACTGATCAAAGGTTGTAGGAGAACCTTTTATCGATCATTGGTGATGTTATGGTTACATTTATTTGGCAATCAGCTAAACTCATTACTACAAATGAAAAAATAAAATAAGTACTCATAAGTACTAATTGTGGTGCAAAGAAAAAAAACAGGACTGCCAAGAGTGATCAGACTATTTATCTCATTTTAAAATAAATGTGTGTGTGTGTGTGTGTGTGTGTGTGTGTGTGTGTGTGTGTGTGTGTGTGTATGTATGTATGTATGTATGTATGTATGTATGTATGTATGTATATATATATATATATATATATATATATATATATATATATATATATATATATATAAAAATCTATCCAACTATCTATACACACACATACAGTATTTCACACAAGTACACCCCTCACATTTTATTGTATCTTTTCAAGTGACAACACTGAAGAAATTACACTTTACTACAATGTAAAGTAGTGAGTGTACAGCTTGTATAACAGTGTAAATTTGCTGTCCCCTCAAAATAACTCAACACACAGCCATTAATGTCTAAACCGCTGGCAACAAAAGTGAGTACACCCCTAAGTGAAAATGTCCAAATTGGGCCCAAAGTGTCCATATTTTGTGTGGCCACCATTATTTTCCAGCACTGCCTTAACCCTCTTGGGCATGGAGTTCACCAGAGCTTCACAGGTTGCCACTGGAGTCCTCTTCCACTCCTACATGACGACATCACAGAGCTGGTGGATGTTAGAGACTAAGGATGGCCTCAGGCGTGTTCGCACACTCCATGTGCAGAGCCCGCCAGGAAGTCGGCACGGCGCTGCGCTAATCACAGGCAGGATGTGCGGCTGCAGAGATCCAGAAATGTCTCACTGCCTGTGATTAGCGCAGCGCCGTGCCGACTTCCTGGTGGGCTCTGAACGTAGAGTGTGCGAACACGCCTGAGGCCATCCTTATTAGAGACCTTGCGCTCCTCCACCTTCTGTTTGAGGATGCCCCACAGATGCCCAATAGGGTTTAGGTCTGGAGTCATGCTTGGCCAGTCCATCACCTTTACCCTCAGCTTCTTTAGCAAGGCAGTTGTGGTCTTGGAGGTGTGTTTGGGGTCGTTATGTTGGAATACTGCCCTGCGGCCCAGTCTCTGAAGGGAGGGGATCATGCTCTGCTTCAGTATGTCACAGTACATGTTGGTATTCATGGTTCCCTCAATGAACTGTAGCTCCCCAGTGTTGGCAGCACTCATGCAGCCCCAGACCATGACACTCCCACCATGCTTGACTGTAGGCAAGACACACTTGTCTTTGTACTCCTCACCTGCTTACCACCACACACGCTTGATACCATCTGAACCAAATAAGTTTATCTTGGTCATCAGATCACAAGACATGGTTCCAATAAACCATGTCCTTAGTCGGCTTGTCTTCAGCAAACTGTTTTCAGACTTTCTTGTGCATCATCTTTAGAAGTGGCTTCCTTCTGGGACGACATCTACGCAGACCAATTTAATGCAGTGTACGGCGTATGGTCTGAGCACTGACAGGCTGACCCCCCACCCCTTCAACCTCTGCAGCAATGCTGGCAGCACTCATACGTCTATTTCCCAAAGATAACCTCTGGATATGGCGCTGAGCACGTGCACACAACTTATTTGGTCGACCATGGCGAGGCCTGTTCTGAGTGGAACCTGTCCTGTTAAACCGCTGTATGGGCTTTGCCACCGCGCTGCAGCTCAGTTTCAGGATCTTGGCAATCTTATCGCCTAGGCCATCCTTATGTAGAGCAACAATTCTTTCAGATCCTCACAGTCATGGTTGCACCGATTCGGACGGTGCCATTGCCGGCAATAGGTTTTAATTTGGCATGAGATTTGACAAGTCAAATCGGCCTGATGTGAATGGGGGCTGAAGGGGTGAGGTGGCAACCCTAATCATCATGCTGGACAGTCAGACTGGAATACTTGTGATAGGTCAGTGATTACTCTGTGGATCAGAGTGACAGCCAGGAAAGTGGTATTTTCTAAGCGCCATTTCCTGAGCACAGCAGTCACTATAGAATACTAGAGATGTGTATAGAAAGGACAGAGCCCAGAGGGACCATTCCATGGACAGAAGAAAAGGGGTGCCTTCTTGTGGTGAAGGGCCCCCCATATGGAGCTCACTCAGGGGACACGGAGATCAATTAACCCCTCCACCCCCCTATACAAAACGTCCAGGCCGTTCACTCACCGGAAGGTCTCCTCTATCTCCGTCACACTCGTCTCCTTCTCCACCACCAAGAAATTCGGCTTCCGGTTCTTGTTCAGCTCTCCGACCCCTCCCAGTAAGAAGCCGGTACAAGTGTCTTCATCCCCGATCACAGCGATCAGCTTTCCCCGTGCCATACCCGCCATGATTACTACGCTGTCAGCTGTCTACACACCGCCCGCCTCTGTGCTCGGAGCTGAGGAGTGTCATGTGACTGTGGGCGCACTGGTCAGCTGACAGCGGGGGGCGGGGCGGACAGGGGGAGTTCTCTGTCAGGGGCGGGGACTCATGTGAAGGTCAAATCCCGCCATTTACAGTAGGACAAAACGGAATACATTGGGGAGATATGACCCCGGTGTTTCATCAGATTAAGCGACCCGTCAGAATGTGTAACGGAAGGACGTTTCGTCGCCGCCATCTTGCTACACCCGCACTCCTCCACAATAAGGATACACTGAGAAGGGGGCAAGCGGACATCTTGTTACACCCAACGGAGTTTTGCATTTTATACTTTTTTAACAGTATAGTTTATATAGTGGAATACAGTACTTAAACTCGGTGTAAATGTTTATATGTTGAATTTTAAAAGCAGCGAACTTCTGTCCGATTAGCAAACTTGCTGCTGCTTTTAAAATTCAGCTGTCAGACAGAGTTCTAAGTACTGAATTTCACTGTATAAGCTCCGTTTAGTGGTAAAAATAAGTGTGAAATGCCAGATACCGGTGGGTGTAACACGATGTCCGCTTGCCCCCTTCTCAGTCTTTCCTTATTGTGGAGGGGTTGGGGGTGTAGCAAGATGGCGGCGACGAAACGTCACTTACATTACACATTCTGACGCATAGCTTCCAAATGTCCCTGATTTCGAGGGACTGTTCCTGATTTGGAGCAATGTCCCTCTGTCCCCCTTTCCTCCTCATTTGTCCCTCATTTTGGTCTGATCTATATAGCTGTATATAAAATACACTTTTTATCTTTCAAAAAGTGTTTCCCAGTGCAAAACCTTTCATCCAACTTCTAAAGTGCTGCATTTGTAAAATCCAAAAACCAATATAAAGGAATAGTAGTGTTAAAAAAAAGCACTTGTGGGTTTTACTAATCTTGTTTTTTTTGTACAACTCTCCTTTAACCACTTCAATACAGGACTTTTAAACACCCTTCCTTACCAGAGCACTTTTTGCGATTCGGCACTGCGTCGCTTTAACTAACAATTGCGCGGTCGTGCGACGTTACACCCAAACAAAATTGACGTCCTTTTTTTCCCACAAATACAGCTTTCTTTTGGTGGTATTTGATCGCCACTGCGGTTTTAATTTTTTGCGCTATAAACAAAAGAAGAGCGACAATTTTGTCTGTTTCTTCTACATATTTTTGGTAAAAAAAAATCGCAATAAGCGTATATTGATCGGTTTGCGCAAAAGTTATAGCGTCTACAAAATAGGGGATAGATTTATTGAATTTTTTTTTTACTAGTAATGGCGGCGATCTGCGTTTTTTTTTTCGTGACTGCGACATTGCGGCGGACACTTCGGACACTTTTGACACATTTTTGGAACCATTCACATTTACACAGCGATCGTTGCTATAAAATTGCATTGATTACTGTGTAAATGTGACTGGCAGGGAAGGGGTTAACACTAGGGGGCGCTGTAGGGGTTAATGTGTTCCCTATAGAAGTGATTCTAACTGTGGGGGGAGGGGACTCAAGGGGAGGAGACCGATCATGTGTTCCTCCGTACTGGGATCACATGATCGGTCTCCTCACCGCTGACAGGACGTGGAGCTGTGTGTTTACACACACAGCTCCACGGTCCCGCACGGTCCCGTTGTTTTAACGGGCAATCGCGGGTGCCTGGCGGACATCGCGGCCGCCGGGCACCCGCACCGGGTCCCGAGCGATGCCGGCGGGGCGCGCGCCCCCCAGGCGGCCGGGAATCCGAGGACGTCATATGACGCCCACCCAGGATGGTAGATCCACCTTGTGGGCGTCATATGAGCATAAGGCGGTAATGAAGTGGTTAAGGGGGCGTGGCAGGGGGTGTGTCCTATGCCTAAATACTTTTGCTGATAGGTGTCCCTCATTCCCATCTCAGAAAGTTGGGAGGTATGCTGACGGGTTGCCTAATCTGCGAAACACCGGGATCATATCTCCCCAATGTATTCTGATTGGTAAATGGATTGTAGTGCATTTCTGCAAAACTGAAAAATGCATAGGTGTGAACCTAAGAGGACCACATAGGAGTAGACCAAACATCCCATGGAGGGTGTGTGACCACTTCACTGCATAGACTGCTGTCTGCAGATCTGAGCCAGCTGCTAAACACTCTTCTTCCAGTGTAGGCTGTAAACGGGGCCCACTTAGAATTCCTGCCTAAATAGCCTCAAAACTGGTTTACACAGAGGCACACCTCCAGCTCTGCAGCTCTCGTTGGCCCGCTTATGACTCATCCCCCTCCCTTCCTGGCTAACTCTGACGAAAGTGAGAGAGAGAGCTGTGGATGATGTCACAACCTAGACCAATGACCAGACAAGAAACAGGAAGTGGGCTGTATAAGGTATTTACTCTCACAAAAAAAAAAATTATTATCCAATTTAAAACAACAAGGGCAGAAGATTTAATAGATGAAAAGTTGAAAAAATAACTGAAGGTCCGCTTAATGAGGAACTTTAGTTAAAGCGGAGTTTCACCCAAAAGTGGAACTTCCGCTCATCTGATTCCTCCCCCCCTCCGGTGCCACAATTGGCACCTTTCAGGGGGGAGGGGGGTGCAGATACCTGTCTAATACAGGTACCTGCACCCACTTCCGGGAATAGACTCCCGCGGGAGTCATGTCCCTTCCCGCACCCCCCGCTGTCTTCTGGGAAACACACAGGTCCCAGGAGATAGCGGGGACCATTTAGGACGCGCATGCGCATTAGGGAACCGGGAAGTGAAGCTGTAACGTTTCACTTCCTGATTCCCTCACCGAGAATAGCGGTGGCAGCAGTGGAGAGTCGAGCCATTGCTCGGCTTCGGCTGCCAACATCGCTGGACTCCAGGAAAGGTAAGTGTTCATTTATTAAAAGTCAGCAGCTGCAGTATTTGTAGCTGCTGGCTTTTAATAATTTTTTTTAGTAGTGATGGGGGGCACCCTCTCGGACCCTGCCTTTTTGGCAGAGTGAACATTGAAAAAGAGGAAAAGATCGACTTTTGAGGCGCCAACACAATACAACAGTATGTATAAAAATATAAATTTTATTGTAACAAGTTCATAAAATCACAATATATAAAAGCATTTGGACACACATTATACAAGGCTAACCTCCCTTAAGTGCCTCTCATGACACCAACTCATGATCAACAAAGTATGCATACACTATATGGCTAAAAGTATTGGGACACCCCTCCAAATCAATGGACTCAGGTGTTACAATCAGCTCCATGGCCACAGCTATATAAAACCAAGCACCTAGGTATGCAGACTGCTTTTACAAACATTTGTGAAAGAATGGGTAGCCCAGTCAATTTAAGCATGGACCGTGATAAGTTGCCATCTGTGCAATAAGTCCATCCGTGAAATCTCCTTGCTACTAAATATTCCACAGTCAACTGTTAGAGGTATTATAACAAAGTGGAAGCAACTGGAAACAACACCAACTCAGCCCGGAAGTGGTAAGCCACATAAAATGCCAACTGTCTGCAGAGTCAATAGCTACGGACCTCCGAACTTTGTGTGTCCTTCTGTCACGTACCTGATGGTAGAGCCTGATATGCCTCTCTTACACCTCTGACTCGAGGCCCCCTGGTAGAGCAGACAGGAGGTGCAGGAGTGCCTGATGGGTCGCAGACCGTGGAATCAGAAGCAGCTGCAGGAGGAAGGGCAGCTCAGCAGGATTCTCCAGGCAGAAGAGAGGGAAGGTACAGTCAGGCCGGTCATACACTGGCAGACACGTCAGGAGCAGGTACAGAAGATTAGTCAGGATACAAGCCGGGTCGGTGATGGGCTGGCAGCGAGTAGCAGAAGGAGCAGGCAGATGCGGTGGTCAAACAAGCGGGGTCAGGTGCTGGCAGATAGCAGGAATTGTCAGAGGCAAGCTGGGTCGGGTAACAGGAACAGGTATCAGATACAGGCAACAGGAACACACGGGAACGCTGTAAAGCAGACAGCACCGAATCTGTGCACTGGCAGAGTTTAAATAGCCCGTTGGGCGCCAAAAGCTGTCACAGGGTGCGGGCTAATGCGCGCAAAGACGCGCGCAGGCGCACCGGTGGCATTCTGACTGAGGAAACGGGCTGTCTTGGATTCTCATCTTGAGTACTGGCATGCCCTTCCTGACAATGCCAACGTGTGCGCACATGTGCACGCGCAGATGCACGTGCACGCGCAGATGCACCAGAGTGTTCTGACAGGGGCTGAGGTCACAGGTCGTCTTCTTATGCTGCCATCTTGGGTACTGGCTAGCCCCTCCTGACACCTTCAGATTAGCATAACATGGGTTTCCATGACCAAGCAGCTGCATCCAAGCCTTACATCACCAAGTGCAATGCAAAGTGTCTGATGCAGTGGTGTAAAGCATGCCGCCACTGGACTCTAGAGCAGTGGAGATGTGTTCTCTGAAGTGACGTATCCGCTTCTCTGTCTAGCAAGCCAATGGATGTGTTTGGGTTTGGTGGTTGCCAGGAGAACGGTACTTGCCTGACTGCATTGTGCTAAGTGTAAAGTTTGGTGGAGGGGGGATTATGGCGTTGGGTTGCTTGACAGGGGTTGGGCTTGGCCTTTGGGATGAATTAGAGCGGAGACTGCAAGCCAGGCCTTCTCGTCTAACATCAGTACCTGACCTCACAAATGCGCTTCTGGAAGAATGGTAAAACATTCCCATAGACACACTCCTAAACCTTGTGGACAGACTTTCCAGAAGAGTTGAAGCTGTTATAGCTGCAAAGGGTGGGCCAACCCAATATGGAACCCTACAGACTAAGACTGGGATGCCATTAAAGTCCCACTCCCAATACTTTTGACAATATAGTCTATATGTAGAAAGTTCTTGATTCGTTGTTCTCAGTAGGTGTCCAACATGGGCAGGCAGTTGCTCAATTCCTCAACATGTTTCGCGAGAATGACACGCTTCTTCAGGAGGTAAAGGGGGCTAATAACATAAAACAAACAATTCAAAAAAATATACCTATCCTATTTGTATAGAACACAACTTAACATAACACTCACCAAGTCTCAAAAAGCCCAGCACTAACCACATGAAGGCACAATAGTCTGGCTAAATGTGTGTGTCAAAAGCCCCGCCAGGAGCAGGTGTGGGAATAAAACAAGGCTGCAGTAAACTACACTGTCAAAAAAATATAAACCAACTTAAAACTCTAAACCACCCTATCTGTATTTTTATATATATATATAATATAATAAAAAATAAACCCAGTGGTGACCAAAACCACCAAAAGAAAGCTCTACAGCATTTGCGTGAAAAAAATGATTTACATTTCATTGTGTACAGATTTGCTTGACCATGCAATTGCCAGCTAACCACTTGCCTGCCCAAAGGTTTTCATGACCAGGCCATTTTTTTGATATTTGGCACTGTGCTACTTTAACTGACAATTGCACGGTCATGGAACACTGTACGCACATGAAATTTATATAATTGTTTCACACAAATGAAGCTTTCTACTGGTGGTATTTTATCACCACTGGGTTTTTTATTTTTTATTACATAAACAAAAACATTTTGAAAAAAAAAAAGAATCCCCAGATGATGTTATTTTGTGACGAAACGCGTAGGGTGGGGCCCAAGGCGGTGACGTCATCACGCTACACCTCCCAGGAGGTTGACAGACAAGCAAACCAGGAAGTGAAGTGAAGCTCGTAGGGACGCTGCGGTTCCAGTATAAAGACATGCTGTTCTGATGCTTTTATCTTGTAAGTGCAATCTTTTTACACCATTCAATTTGGAACTTTGAAGTACTGCACTTTGGGAGCATTTCTTTTGTTTTACATTTCCTATCTTCATCTGTAAAGCGGTGATCCCAGCCATTATTAAGGTTCCTGGGGAGACCTATTTCCCTGTGCTTGGTGAGACCACTGCATAATGGTCATGGAAAGCTGGTAAGCATAAGGATTAGGATTACTTACTCTCACCTGGATGCGGAGCAGGATCTATCCTATGTGAAGGATTATTTATGACTTTTCCCCTTACCTGCAGCTTTTTCATCTATAAGAAGCATGGATTTTGGTTTTGGTTTTAGTTTCTCCTGTCTATATGGACTGTGCATTTGGGACTCTTCATTAGTTTTCTTTTTAAGCTTTTTTTCACTCATGTAATTTTAACTTTATTAGCGCTTAACTTATTTTGCATTTTATATCTATTTGAGTTCATATTTGACTTGGGAGTGCTATCAGCTGTATTTGATATCCTATATTTATATTTCTAGTGCAGCATTAGCCTTTGGGCTTTATTTTTGCAATCTGACACTAGCTGAAGCTGGCTGGGGGGTACACTATCTGACTGACACTGACATCAGTAGTGACACTAATACAGTGATCAGTGCTAATTCTATATACAGTAACTGTGCTAATGACACTGGCTGAGAAGGGGTTAACATTTGGAGGTGATCAAGGGGTTAACTGTGTGCCTAACATTATGTAATGTGTGTAATATGTGCTACTTTTACTACGGATCTTGTTTTTTTACCTTGCTTTGCAGGGAATAAAAAAAAATAGCAAGATCACCTGTCAGTGTTCAGAGCTCTTTAACCATGTGATCAGCTGTGTCCAATCACAGCCGGTCACATGTAAACACGGAGATGCCGATAATCAGTGCTCCTCTAGAGAGTATCTACCTTTATTAATCCTGCTAGGTGAAAAGTAGATGTTGTGATATAGGTGGAGTGTACCACCCTATAAATAACAATATTAGTGAACTACTCCAATCTGTGAATACCAGTGCTAGTGAGCGTGAGCAACTTAATTAATAGAAAATAAATAGATAAAAAATAGAAACACAAATATAAATGATATGTAGTATTCCCCCTCCCCCGCATCTGAGGGTTTTGGCTGCATTCACTGGAGAAAGTTACTGGACCAGGACCCGATCCAGACCACCACCAGGAGGACCATCCGACATCCATATTATTATGCTGTTTACCCCTGCAGGGGTACCTACGTCCGGTGAGTGAGGGAACTTTGGGGGGGCAGCACAACAGTCACCTACTACTGCCTGAAGCACTACAAGTCACCGGTGGAATTATCTTCACAACTGTTACCCATATATCCCCACCCACTCATCAACACATTGCCTACTGATCTTGCTGTGGGTCCCTGCATAGGATTGGACTCCCTCCCTTTAATACTATGATTTTTGTATTTTTCACAACCGTATTTTTGGACTGTTCAACTTTCACACACTGAGTGTATGGTTTATACAGGGTTTTTTATTATTATATATTTTTTGATTTTCATTATTATTATTATTCACTTTTTTAATCTTTGATCTTTTGTATTGGGACTGTCACCTGCTTATTTATAGCACACTGCTCACTTGGCTCATACATTACCAAAGTTACTTACCATTGGTAGTGTTGGTACAATTCTAAATCTACATGTATTAATGGTATATTATGGATACACTATTAGTTGGGTAGAGGATACATGCTAGCTGGTTAGCTGCTACCTCCCTTCCCCTGTGGTTTAGCCACTTACCTAATTAGCCACATTTATAATACACACTACATATCATTTATATTTGTGTTTCTATTTTTTATCTATTTATTTTCTATTAATTAAGTTGCTCACGCTCACTAGCACTGGTATTCACAGATTGGAGTAGTTCACTAATATTGTTATTTATAGGGTGGTACACTCCACCTATATCACAACATCTACTTTTCACCTAGCAGGATTAATAAGGTAGATACTCTCTATAGGTACGCACTTTTTCACTTATACCTTTTTTAGGTTCACCATACTTATTACTTACAGGGAGCGCCATTTGTCCCTCATATTTTGCACTTTACATTTAAATTGCCCTCTAGGGGGTTCATTTTTTCCGGACAGGCTGCACACCTTATTTCCGGTCCTAAGCGCGGAGATCTCCCATAACAAATCGGTGCTCCTCGCCTCACACTGACAGAGTGAGAGGAGAGCCGATCAGTATCATCTCCTCACAGGGGACAGCTAGGTATGTAATCAGGGCACTGATCATCAGTGCCCTGATTACAATTAGTGCCCACCAGTGCCAGCAATGATTGACCACCACTGCCAGCAATCAGTGCCAACCCGTGCCCACAATTGCCACCAATCTGTGCCCACAATTACCAGCAATCAGTGCCCACAAGTGCCAGCAATCAGTGGCCATTAGTGATGCCAGTCAGTGCTGGCTATCAGTGCTGCCCATCAATGCCCATCACTGCTGCCCATGAATGTTTATCACTGCTGCCCATTAATGCCACCCGTCAATGCCAATCAGTGCTCATCAGTGCCGCCCATCCATGCTGCCTATCTGTGCCCACCAGTGCAGCCTATCTGTGCCCAGTGCCCATCAGTGCCGCTTATCACTGCTCATTAGTACCACCTATCAGTGCCCATAAGTGTGGCATATTTGTGCCCCCTAATCAGTGCCACCTAATCAATGCCCATAAGTGCCGCCTCATCAGTGCCCATAAGTGCCACCTCATCAGCGCCCATCAGTGCAGCCTATCAGTGCCCATCAGTGCCGACTCATCAACGCCCATCAGTGAAGGAGAAAAAATTACTTATTTACCAAATTTACTGACAGAAACTAAGAAAAACTTTTTTTTTCATAATTTTTGGTCTTTTTTTTTTCCTTTAGGAAAAAAATAAAACCCAGGAGTGATTAAATACCACCAAAGGAAAGCTCTATTTGTGTGAATAAAATGATAACAATTTCACATGGTTACAGTGTAGCATGACCGCGCAATTGTCATTCAAAGTGTGACAGCGCAGAAAGCTGAAAAATGGCCTGGGCAGGAAGGGGGTGTAAGTGCCCTGTATTGAGGTGGGTAAAGTGATTACCATTCCTAAGGCCCCTTTCACACTAGTAAGACTTGTCCTGCGACTTGGGACTTCAAAGTCACATGACAAGTCATACCCCATGATTTACAATGAGCACCATTCACATCTGCGCGACTTCTAGTCACAGCAACTTCAAAGTAGTCCCTGCACTACTTTGGTCTGACTTTGATGCGACTGGAGGTCCATAGACAGTCGCGTCAAAATTGCGTAAAAAAAAAAAAAAAAACGTGTCGAAATCCCACGACTTTTAGTTTGCACAAATGTGAAAGGAGCCTAAGATGATCTACTGATGACTTCTCAGGTCTGTTTAGATATCACCAGAGCTTTGTTTATATTGCTGAAGGTCATTTTTTCTAAAGTACTGCACATTTTTTTTTTTTTAGAAAACAAACTTTTCCTTATTTGCCACATTTACTGTAAACATTCATCTTTTGTTATGTACACAAACATAGAGCTGGAAAGGCGGCACACACTTCACAAGCCTTATCTATTGCTAATATTTTATTTTAGGATAAAGTAAAGCAGCCCATAGATGACTCTAACTTCTTTCCTTCCACTACTCTTACAGCGTTATTGTGTTCTGCCGACAAAGTGTGTGGGGGGGGGGGGGGCATAGGGAGCCTTCCTGGCCGACAGAATATAATGATTACTGCTAGTGGCTATCAGTGACGGCAGCAATCAAATGTCAAAAATCCAACAGGTAGGCTGTACCCAAGATGATCGATGGATCGAATTGGGTACATTCAGCCTCTCTACATGCATCGAATCTCAGCTGGTTCAGCAGGAATTTAGATCCTTGTATGGCCGGCTTAAGAAATGGTTAGAACTTTGTATGTTTATGTGTTTTCATTTGGAAGATTTTCCTTCACTTTCTGTCTGGGTACACAACAAAAGGGCAAAAGGGCGTACAGGTACGTTCCCTTTAAGAAGCGGTGTTGCGGTCTCCATGACCGCGGGTCCTGCGGACTCGATGTCCGCCAGATGCCCGCGATCGTGTCACGGAGAGGAAGAACGGGGAGATGCTTTTGTAAACAAAACATTTCCCCGTTCTGCCTAGTGACAGGACACTGGTCTATTGCTCTCTGTCATCGAGAGCAGTGATCACTGTCCTGTGTGTTAAAGCCCAGCCCCCTAACAGTTAGAATCACTCCCTAGGACACACTTAACCCTTTCACTGCCAGTGTCATTTACACAGTAAAATAGTGTCAAAAATGTCCGATGTGTCCGCTGAGCCACAGTTACACTGGCCATACATTATACAATTTTCTTATTCAGTTTCCTTTAGATTTACCATCAACTATGTAGTATAAGGGCTGGCCTGATTACGTACAAATGCAAAGTGTTTAGGTGTGACCTCATATTATATGGTTTTGGTAAATCTAAAGGAAAAGTGTACAAGAAAATTGTATAATGTATGGCCAGCCTTACTTCTATCTGGTCAAGGGATTGTCAGGTCCACCAAAACAGACAAGCAGTGGACTGATGGGACAGTGTCAGATGGGTCAGGAGGACATCTGCAATGGATCGGTGTGGTGAGAGGCCTTTGAATACATATTAAAACTTTCTTGCTGTCGGCATGATTTGACCACATTGAATTCCTTTATGGCAAATTCCCAGTTTAGGTCCTTTACACAGCTTTAACCACTTGCTTACTAGTGCTATTAAAATGCACTGATTACTGTGTAAATGTCACTGGCAGGGAATGGGTTAACACTAGGGGGCGATCACAGGGTTAAATGTGTGTTCCCTCAGTGTGTTCTAACTGTACGGGGGATGTGACTTACTAGGGGATGAGACATATCGTTGTTCCTACTTAGTAGGAACAAACGTCATGTCTCCTCTGCCCTGACAGCACAGGGATTTGTGCGTTTACAGGATTTTGCCCATGAGAGCCATTGTGCCGCAGTATATCTGTGTGAGGCGGTTGGGAACCGGTTACAATCGAGTAATACACTGTTTCACCCAAGATCTGCACATGCTCAGTTGCTCTTATTTTTTAGGCATTTTTAGCCACTGCTGAGTTTATAGGTTGATCTGCTGACAGCCTCAAAGCAAAATTAAGCCCTTCTATCCTTTACAGCAGGGGTCTCAAACTGGCAGCCCTCCAGCTGTTGCAAAACTACAAGTCCCATGAGGCATTGCAAGGCTGACAGTTACAAGCCTGACTCCCACAGGCAGAGGCATGATAGGACTTATAGTTTTGCAACAGTTGGAGGGCCACCAGTTTGAGACCCCTGCTTTACAGCCAAGGAAGCTGCTTCTGTTTGATCTGTACCTGCAATGGTGCTGTACATGAAATCAGTTATGACACCAGCCATTTGATGGTTTGACAGTTTGGTTGAGGACACAAGCAAATGTGACCGTTAGCAATCCTGGCATTCCAGGAATGTAACTGTTTTTGGAAACTGTTAAATCGATGGCTTCAGTACTGCTTTATGTTTTACTCCTGTTCAGGGGCTCTCATAGTGCTGTGGACTGTCTGAGGAGGCCTGTAATGCACAGTGCTCTGGACGGTTGTCTGAGGAGGCCTTTGATGCTGTACAGTGCTATGCACGCCACAGCACTAAGCATGCTACAGTCGCTACCTTGCTTGCTGGGAGGGGAAGCACTCACAGGCTTTACAAGCAGAGCTCCAAGGAAACCGGAAGTTCAAAAGGGTAAACGTCCCTCCCTTACATTTTCCTTTACATTATCGTTCGTTGACAAAAATGGAATTGATTTTCATCATAGTTTTCACCAATTGACAAAAATGTGGGCTCATTTTTGTTTTCTTTTTATCACTGGAAATATGCCACTGATGAAAATTATGACGAAAATGTTTTTTTTTCAACAAAATTAACACTGCTGGTTAGAATGGAAACGATTAAACTCTCTGAATGTATACATCACACACTATATGACACAATGCGTGTTTTTTATAAAAAATGTTATCCCTATTGGGATATTCTGCTGTTTTCATTTCTAAGGTGGCTTTTTTGTCTAAATAACATACACATTTGCCTCATTGGTTTCCTACTATTTATATGTATTTCTTGCTTTATGTGGTATTATCTCATTGTTATCTATTATCTCAATCTCATTAGGTTACGACCTTTTGCCCTTCTTTAGTATCCCATCTGTTGTGAGATAAACAGGGCTGATATTTTCTCTGAAGCATTTTGATGCCATTTTGCTTTATGTGGTATATCATTGCTGTTGCCTATATTGCACTTTCTGTACTGGCGTTTTCTCTGTATTTTTTTGTACTTGACCTTCCAAATAAATAATCTTGCTGTCACCAGTAGAGCTCTAGCCAGCACTCTTTGGAAGTATCTCCTCCAGGGGTTTGTATGATTCTTGCGTGTGGCACAGTATTTAAAGCATATTTTGTAGATTCAAGGACTGTGCCATGTAATACTTTGCACACAGTGGGGTCTATTTATAAAAAATGACTGTGTGAATGTCTTGGCATTCGTACAGCTGTAGCAAATAATCCCCATAACCTGCCTAATATGTGTGAAATTAAATTTTCTGTTTGTTTCCTATATTTGTAGCTAGTGGCCATAATGCGGTATTTTCCTGATTGTGGCATTACAGGAAAATACAGAATCATGGCCACTAGATGGTGCTGATGTTCAAATAATGACATTTCACACATAACACAGACATTACTGGGATCATTCGCAACTTATGTTATATTGTAAAGCGCTGCGTAAACTGTTGGTGCTATATAAATCCTGTATTATAATAATAATAACAACTGCTGTGTAAATTGCTGACGCAGCATATTTTTATAAATAGACCCCAATGAGTAAGCTGAATTTATAAGCCCATCTTATTGTGTTTTCTAACAGTGAAAATTCGCCATGGTGCGCTGTGTGTACCACTTCATTATTCTACTCTTGGTGGCCAAAAATTAACCCCACAGGAAAAAAAATAGTTTATCACCCTGTCAAGAGGAAAATGGACAAAGGGCTTGGGTTCCAAAAGAAGGGCAGATGGAAGCTTTGCTTTCTTCCTATAAATGCCCTCCCATCTTCCTGGTAGCACCCAAACTAAGGATGCTCAATATGCAAATAGTCACAACTAAGACCGCTACAGAGTCTGGCAACTCCCTGGGGTGTTCTCCCATCACTAATCACCAAGATGCAATTTTACTGTAAGTCAAATATGAACATATTAGACTTGAATTTTACAGACCAACATTACTCCATAGGAGTCCATATGGTTTGTGGCCATGCCTGATTAGAGCCATGCAATGCCCAGATCAGCATATTTCTGCAGAGGGTACAGCCAGATGTTTCCAATTACATGTGGACAGGAAGCCTGTAAAAAATCAATGACAGGCATGTAATTGCACAGGGAACAATTACCTGCACTTAGGGACAGATGTTCTGTCCTGGTCATGAACTGTCTGCATCCAGAGGAGCACATCTGTCCCTAACTGCAGGTAATCGCTCCATGTGTAGTTACATGGGAACAGCTGCAGACAGTATCAGCCAGTCAATAATTCTTACAAGACATCAGAAACACCCAACTGTACCTGCCACAGAAATACATTGATCTAGACTGTGTATGGCCCTGGTCAGCAATGTGAAAAAGAAATAAAGAAAAGAGGGCCGTTTATTAATTAATTAAAAACTACTCACAAGCATGTGAAAGATAACGGCAATGCGAAAGCCTTAAACTGATGGCAATCGGTCTGATATCGTCAGTCTCCAGGAGATGAAGGAGAGGACATGAGAACCTCTACTGGCTGACGCGTTTCGAAGGGATACCTTCTTCCTCAGAGCCTCAGCAATGTGTATAATTCAATACAGTGTAAAATTAAAGCACTGGTGTTTTTTGGAGCAAATGTTGAAAGGTCAGGCAGAGCTCAGGTATGAGGTAGAATAAAAAGCAGCATTTTTTTCTTTTTTGACTGGAATGAATCTGTATTGAATTCAGAATACACGGTGTTGTGGAAATTTTATTGTATAAAATTTATGTGAGCATTTTATTCTAGGATGTGTGTTTTATAGATTGTAATCTGTCTCCCTGTGTCTGATATAATCGAGGAGCGCTTTAGCAGAGCGCACTTGGGTTGAATCGAGACCAGTGGTAAAAACGGTCAGTATGAAAACCTTCTCATGGTATTTGAGATGTGTTCTCTGTGTCTGTGGATGTTTGTCGGTTTGTATGTACCATGCGTAATGCGCTTGGCTTCTTGCCTTCAAATGACTATGCGAGTTAGAGAAGCTAAAGCTGGCCATACACCTATAGATTATCTGCAGATTTTCTATGGTTAGATGGAAAAAGTGGGAGATTCCTCCATCCACACAGTTTAGCGAACATGGAGAAATCTGTTGCACTTTTTCCATCTAACCATAGAAAATCTGCAGATAATGTATAGGTGTATGGCCAGCTTTAGTCCGCATAATGAGAGAAACATATTATTTTATCTCAGTGTGGCTACGCTATCCCTTTTGGATACATATCTGCTTTAATAAGAGGGCATTGATATGTGCCTTGTTAATATACTCGTACTGTATATTGACAACACCAGCAATGTCCCCGCAGATTGTCTCAAGCCTGTAAGAACCAGTAGAATGAGCTTACTAGATACTGTTTACTTTGAACAGTATTGGCTGGGCTGCATGCTGACTAAGAGGGGGCGTGTGCACTCCCCCTCCCCTTTCCCTTCCTATGAGTGCCCTCCCCCTTTACTGTTTGTCATTTCCTGCAATGTCACTTCCCATGTAAGAAGTGATTGGCTGAAACCAGCACTTCCTGTTTGTGAAAGCTTTTGTGATAATAAAAGGCCATGCTGGCTAGTGTGAGTCAGGGATGCTGACGGAACTGAGAACTTAAGGATGGTCGTGTCTGTTTACTTGGATGAGTGGGTTGATAGGTAAGGTATTACTTGGATGAGTGGGTTGATAGGTAAGGTATTATATTATTAAGACAAATGTGTTTATTATTAGAGACAGGAGATATGGCTGTGTGCATAGCATACAGCCAAATTTCCCGGACAAAGGACATGAAGAAATTCATTAATTGAAGTCTCCATTTTTTATTATTATTGTGGCTTTAGATTCATTGGAATGCCAGTATATATAAAATAATCAATTTACACTTAAGACTCCTCATGCAATTTTGAGGAAAACATTAATTAAAGTAATATGATATAGCTTAGTCTGTTGGGTGCAAGTTTATGTCACAGTGAAATAAAAAGTTAATTCTGGGGGTAGGTGTGTTAAATAGTTATCTGCAGTGTCTAGACCCAAGGGCACTGTTGAAGACTCACAACTCTGTGCAGCATTCTTCTATGGTGTCAAGATGTAAAATAACCAACCTTGCCTCAAGTATCCAACCAAAGTGTTCTTTTCATTCCTACCAAGGCCTCCTGCCCCCTACTCCCATGTAATTTCCTCTCATGCTCCAAATATTGCAAAGTCTAGATGTGCAAAGTTAGTAGAGACATATCTCAACAGACTAAAGGCTGCAATTAAAGCAAAAAGTGGTTCAACAAAATACTGACACAAGTGGGTAATCCTTTTTCGAACTCAGTGATTCTGTTTTTGAATATTTTTTAAAATTTCTGACACATTGGTGTTATATCTTTTACTTGGATATTATATGTTGCACTGAGTAAATACAGCTGGATAAACAAAAACTGTGTCTGTCTTCATTTCAGGCTGTAAAGCAACAACATGCGATTATTTTAAAGAGGGTGATTATTTTCTATACCCACTTTTCACTGCTGATTACTTAACAAGAGCAGTGTGGATTTAAAATGTAAAATAGATTTTCTGCATGGTTTCTATTGGCTCTTCAACCATTTAATATTATCTTTTTTGTGACAGATTAGTTCTAATAAAAAAACAAACTAAAAAAACATAGCTCTTCATTAAGGGAATAAGTGACTGTACACATAACCACTTTAGCAATACATCTTTATTTTCTTTATACGCACCAGTTGGAACATTTGTAACAAACAAACTTTTTAATAGTAAATTTGATGCATATAAAATATCTATAAAATGTAGTCACATGGCAAAGCACCATGTGATATTGGCTCCGCCCTTATAACAGTGCTATGACAACCAGTCATATTCTTTAGAGACTGGACAGGTCAGAGGTCAAAGAGTCGAAATGTGCAGAAGAAAAAGAGTTTCATAACTTCAGAACTTTCAACTTACCGTAAGCAGAAATAGTTTTAAAGATTCCACATTGACTTCAGGGGACTGAAAATTCAGTGATACCAGCAGTTTCAATTTAAATCTACAAAGGGCATCTTGGTCTTGAGTATACCAAGGGTACTTACCCACAAAAAATGTGGACATAATAAATAAACATTTGAGGGTTTTCCGATTTCTTTGGTAAAAAAGGTGTTCAAGAGAAGCTTGTATTAGCGCATGTGTGATTCTGCAGTGGAACATTAGTTATATCTCCCCTAATTTGAATATCTAATGTCGGCATGTTGTAAAGCCCACCCCTAAAGTAATCATATTCCTTCTAAGTTGGGGATAAGTTGGGATGTAAACTAAGGTAGGTTGGAAATGATGATTAAAAATGATTGCATGATTAGAGAAACTAACTTGGTGGTGAAGAACTGACCCATAAATGTAATGATAGTATAACAGAAAGACTAATAAATGTACTGCAGAAAATACCAATACATACAGCAGTAGTCACCGTACACTGATCCTATAGCTTCTGTACACTGACCCCATGACCTCTGATACCTCTCACCCCTAAAATCCCCCTCCCCTGAAATAAAAATACAAAACAATTAAAGCGCATATAAAACAAAACAAGTAGCAACTTTAGAAAATAAAACACCAACCATAATATAAAGGAACATTATGTAAAAGGCAAAAAGGACATAGTGGCTGATGTGCACACTCGCATCCCTTCTCCCTACACCCAGCGTTTTTCATGTCATCATTTTATGGGAAAGTCCTTAATTTGGACAGACAAAGGCACTTAGTGAATTTATGCTATAACAGTTTTTTTTTAAAAATCAGTGCATTTGCATAAAAAGGGGAAAGTCTGTCCTTCATTGGCGAATAATTAGACCTCTTGAGAGGCCTTTAGGGTAATGGGTTGTAGTGCAGTCTCTCAAGGGACTGAAACTTGGAAAGGACTTCCTGGAACATTCTGGTCTCCCCACTTGACAATGAGGATGTAGTCTCCTTTGTCCTTTACTGTATAGGTCACATTGTACAATCGATTTCCCATGTGCTTCACATAAACTTCCTCGCATGGTGTCTTTGGCCCATGGACACCAACCATTAGCATGTTGGTACCTGTGTGATATCAATAATAAACATTTTAGGAAATACAATCAAAAAGCAAATTGCCATCCTACTCTCCGACACTCCTCTCCTGCACACTCTGTCCACTGTTATACCTTCCACACTCCTCTTCTACATATACTGCCCAATGTCATATCCTCAACACTTCGCTCCTATATATATAGCCCCCTGTCATACCCTCTGTGCCACCTCTTATGTATATATTGTCCACTGACATACCCTCCATATTCCTCTTCTGCACATCCTGCACATCTTCTGCACATCCTGCCCAATGTCATATCATCAACATTTCTCTCATATATATATATATATATATATATATATATATATATATATATATATATATATATATATATAAAATATATATATATATATATATATATATATATATATATATATATATACAGGGCTCAAAATTTCAAGTCCTGAGCTACTAGCCAGGCCTTAAGGGTTACTCGCCACCAGTTGCCCCGCCCAACCCCTACCCTGCCCCGCCCCTAAACCCGCCCTCATAAATTATCTCATTAAATGACACCTTTAATGTTTTATGCAATTAAGTTATAAAAATATTAACAACCTTAATATTAATGCAGCCTGTGTCCCCCCCATGTGCAGCCTGTGCCCCCCCCCATGTGCAGCCTGTGTCCCCCCCATGTGCAGCCTGTGTCCCCCCCATGTGCAGCCTGTGTCCCCCCCATGTGCAGCCTGTGTCCCCCCCATGTGCAGCCAGTGTCCCCCCCCATGAGCAGCCAGTGCCCCCCCCCCCATGAGCAGCCAGTGTCCCCCCCCCCATGAGCAGCCAGTGTCCCCCCCCATGAGCAGCCAGTGTCCCCCCCCCCATGAGCAGCCAGTGTCCCCCCCCATGTGCAGCCAGTGTCCCCCCCCCCCCATGTGCAGCCAGTGTCCCCCCCCCCCATGTGCAGCCAGTGTCCCCCCCCCCATGTGCAGCCAGTGCCCCCCCCCCATGTGCAGCCAGTGTCCCCCCCCCATTTGCAGCCAGTGTCCCCCCCCATTTGCAGCCAGTGTCCCCCCCATTTGCAGCCAGTGTCCCCCCCCATTTGCAGCCAGTGTCCCCCCCCCATTTGCAGCCAGTGCCCCCCCATTTGCAGCCAGTGTCCCCCCCCATTTGCAGCCAGTGTCCCCCCCCCCCCCCCCCCCTCCCCCCCCCCCCCCCCCCCCCCCCCCCCCCCGCCCTCCCCCCCCCCCCCCCCCTTTGCAGCCAGTGTCCTCCCCCCCATTTGCAGCCAGTGTCCTCCCCCCCATTTGCAGCCAGTGTCCTCCCCCCCATTTGCAGCCTGTGTCTCCCCCCCATCTGCAGCCTGTGTCCCCCATGTGCTGCCTACCTGTGGAGGAGAAGAGAGGAGAGCTGCCACTGGTAGATCACAGCAGGGAACATTCAGACTTTTGTTTCATAAGCTGTGAGTGTTCCCCCGCGGCGCGCCGTCACATAAGCTCCTCCCCTTGTCCGGGGAAGTTTGATACAGGTCACCCGTCCTAGGATTGGACGGGTGATCTGTCTATCAAAGTCCCGGAAAAGGGGAGGAGCTTATGTGACGGCGCACGGCGGGGGAACACTCACAGCTTATGAAACAAAAGTCTGAATGTTCCCTGCTGTGATCTCCCAGTGGCGGCTCTCCTCTCTTCTCCTCGCCAGCCCTCAAAAATCACTCGCAAAATGCGAGTGTGCAAGTGTAATTTTTGAGGGCTGTATATATATATATATATATATATATATATATATATATAGAGAGAGAGAGAGACCTCTATCATACCCTCTGTACCACCTCTTATGTATATATTGTCCACTGTCACACCCTTCATACTCCTCTTCTGCACATTCTGTCCAATGTCTTATCCTAAACACTTCTCTCCTATATATGTAGCCCCTTGTCATACCCTCTGTACCACCTCTTATACATATATTACCCACTGTCATACCCTCCAGTTGCCTCTTCTGTACATACAGCCTGTCGCTATCACCTCTGTACACCTCTCCTGTATATTTAGCCTGCAGTCATACCCTCTGCACACTTCTGAACATACAGTCCACTGTCATAGAACTTATTACACTTCTTCACCATTATCTGTACTATCCCCAACCTTGCCGGTTTTGGAATAGGATCCATTATTGTGACACAGCTAATTTACAGATAATTTATAACATTGACAGATATAGATTCTTTAGAAACTGTGAACATAATATGGAGAAACTGTAAGACTATTACAGGCCAAAATAAATGAGCTTTTAAGAAATAAAAATGTTTAATACTTTATATCCCAAAATAGTAAAAAGTATGTATTTTAAAACAACATTCACTTTTAGATAAAACTATTAATTTTTGGCGTTTACTGGTGTGATAAAAGTAACTTTATGCATTACAAAAGAAGAAAGATACCTATACACTCAAGTTATATGATTATGATGAACATTTTATACACCATTGAATTGTGTTTCTCCCTTACCTGCTGTACTGCAGTCTACAGTAAAAGTGTTCTTCTGACCTACAAATGCCTTTGAAAGTCCAGGGCCCCGGGACACCACTTTAGAGGCATCAGATGTAAATTTAGGTACTGCCATTCCATAACCTCCTACAGAAGCTGAGGATTTGGTGACTGTTTCCACCAGCACTGTAGATGTTTCATGGAGACTGTGACCACCTGATAGCCGAGTACCTGTTGAAGGAAAGATGAAATGTTAGATTAAACACTGAGAGACTTAGAAAAGGCTACTCGTCTTCATTTAAAGAAACTTTCCATCTAAACTTACAAGAACCAGTTTTATTTGAATTGTAATTCATCACATTGTACTTTGGTGTTTTCTAACTCACCAGTCACCCTGGCCTTGAAAGGACTTCCCACTATATGTTGGGGTCCTCCATACTTGATGGAGATTAGGTAGTTTCCAGGTGCCATGGGAGTATATGAGACTTTATAGCCCTCAGGAGAATCTTGGCAATCCAACTTCACCTTGGAAGGCCCATCAATTGTCATTGACAAAGAGCCAGCCCCAGCGTTCAGGGTGCTGACTACAAATTCAGAGGGTCTCCCTGTGTAAGGTAGGGAAGACATGGTTAGGGCTCTTGTCTGTATTGGCAGCAAAGAACATTTTATGGTGTCTCATTCACCACTTATGTTATAGTTGTCATTGAATGCATGGTGTTATGATGTGTAGCTTTGAAGGTTGTTAAAGAGGAGGGTTATGAGAGGGCTTTTTGTTAGCTACTAATCTACACATGAAAGTTATAAGGCAGAATTGGCACAGAAATAAAGAGGCTTGCTTGTTAGAGCGCAGCTACAAAAATGCATGTTACATCTTTAACATGATTTCCTATTTAGTAGAAAATTGAATGACTTTGTGATTTGGATGAATAAGCCATGGTTTTTACACACACACACAAAAGACTTTAACATGAGTTAGTTTTATAGATGGACTTGCGGCTCTCACCTGTAACTCCACCTTCAAGGCCTGGTCCATATGCTGTAACTAGACCTGGATCACCAGCCTGACTCTGTTCTCCTACACGGATCTTAAAAGGACTTCCAGGTATATGGCGCCCATTAAATTTTACATCAATGGAGTGCACCCCATTTTCATGAGGAATGAAACGGATTGAGTATTTATCTATGGCAGAACAGAAGACACATTGTGGTCATACAATTCAAAATATTTTAAAAAGTTACTATAGTATTTTTGAGTTTCTTTACTTACCACTATCCACTTCGGACACATAGCACTCTTCCACCACCCCAGATGGTGTGTGCACTTTGGCTTCAATCACTCCACGAGCTCCATTCAACTGCACTGCAAATGAAGCTGGTTGGTTTACCTTCAGTCCTGTCTCCTGTAGGATAACACAGTTTATTGAATCTAGAGGAATATGTGCAGCACACTTCAAATATTTTAATATATACAGTGCATAGAGATCTTTTTAAAAATAATTTTAGCATTTAAATAGAACATTGCAGGACAGCTTTTCTATCAAAGATACTATGTTATCAAAGGCAAGTAATAAAAATTTGAACTAAAATTATTCTTTTGAAAAATAAATATTGCACAAAGTATTAACTGTGTAAATTAACAGTCACAAACAAAGTGTGTTTTGAGATTTTTACCTGTAGACTGGTGACATTCAACCTGCGAGCATCATCAGAACGTGAGGCCACTGGTACCACAAAGGGGCTGTCAGGGATGTGTTCATCATTAAATTTAATGCATACCTCGTAGTCACCTGTGCAACCATATAAGGAATAATAGTCAGTTATAGCATGTACCTTTATTGCTTATGGAATTTGCAGTGGTAAATTCAACCACTGCAAGGAACTAAAAAAAATTACACATTTGGGCAGGTTTAAGGGACATTTGTCCCACAATGTAGTTAGTAAATGCTTATACAATCCCAGAACCTTAAATTTACTCGATTTAGTACTAAAATGAATTCACTCACCAGCTTCCTGCACAATGTAGGAGACTCCACAAGATCCATCTTTGCGATCTTCAAAAGAGATCTCTGCTTTACTTGGACCTTCTACTGCAATTGACAAACCCCCAGCACCAGCTTCTCGAGTCCATATGCTAAATTCAGCTGTGGGGATTAAACGTGTTAAATCACCAGAAACATGCAAAATATTTGAGAGCTTATTTTATTATGTTTATGCCTGTGTTTAATATCATTACTTCTTACCTGGAGCACCTGCCACTCCCCTTTCCAAACCAGTGCCTCCAGCCCTGACCTTGTGGGCACCACCTTCACCCATGGGTCCAACTGTAAACTGGAAAGGACTGCCTGGGACATGCTGGCCTCTATACTTGACACTAACAGTGTGAGCTCCCATCTCCTGTGGGACAAAGCGCACACTGTATGTGCTATCTTCACCATCAATAATCTCTGCATCTGCTGTCTTTCCAGAAGGACTAGTCACTTGTGCTGTCATATCCTGGGCTCCTGGTTCACCTGGAAGAGAAAATACAATTTGATTAAGAACTCCTTCTTTAATAAAAGTTAAAAGAAGAGTGTTGTACTAGAGAATGCTGCTTTCACCTTCTTGTCGTGCAATGCTTCCAAAAGAGCCCAGACTCTCCCGGCCCAGGAAGTCACCAAAGACATTGTGGAAAGGATCACCTCCAACTTGTGTAGACTCCTCCACACGCACTTCTCTCTTTGTTTCACCTCCACGGGTTTTACTGATCTCTGTACGTTCAGTGCGTGTGTATGTGTGACTGCTGCGGGTGAATGTTCGAGTAAGGCGTTCTTGCGCTGAGACCATCTGGAACCAGTTGCCTTTAGAAAGAGTTATTAATCAACAAATAGTCCATTTACTGCAGATTATTATATATAAACACACTTTATTAATTTGCTTTTAAGTATAAGTTGCAATTTGAATTAGCATGATCTTTTTTAACTGTTTCTGTGCTACATCACATGTACACGTACTTTTTTCATATAGTCAAAGAGCTTAGAGGCATGCAAAAAATGAGATCTGCCCTACTGGTACATTTTTTCATATAGTCAAAGAGTTTAGAGGCATGCAACAGTAGATATGCCCTACTGGTAACTGGTTTCATGGGTTCCATGTCTATATACCTGGAATCTTCAAATTGAGGTCACATGTGCTGCCAATGCTTGCAATGGATGGTGCCTGGCGTCTTCTTGTAATGCTTTCTTTTATACGTCCTTCCCCTGTAACCTTTACCATAAATGGGCTTCCTGTAAATCACACAAGAATCCAGTGTAAGTGCATATATTTTTGATATATTTAAAAAAAAAAAGAATTTAGGACTAGATGCCCCTTATAAATTGTTTTATTATACACAGTAGGGACAGTTTACGGATTATTTGAGGTACCTTACTTATTTTATGATATGCTAATTTTCTTATCAAAATTATAAATCTACTTAAAAATATAGACTAGGTGTGGGGTATTTGTTGTTATACCAATTGACATAGTTATTTTACCACTACAAGTCTTTATTTCTTAAATGGAATGACTACTTTTTATGCTCTCTGCAAAAGATACCTCATGAACCTCAAAATTAATATCAGCCAAAAGGAAGTATTTTAAGGTATCAAAACTTGTGCAAAAATCTTTGCCAATTGACTATTAAGATTCAAAATACTACAAAAAAAAACATAATATAACGTGCCTGTAGTAATTAATCTAATTAGTGTGATAAAACCATGAATTAACTGAAAAGTTATTTTTGATAATAGGACTAAGCAAATAACACATGGTAGTAAAATATTAAAAGCTTTAGTTAACTGACCCTTCTATTTTTGAGAAGAAACAAATATGTTTTTGTATTTGGATAGTCCAGGTATGTGGGGGTTGTATTTCATTATGTTTATTAGCAGACATGGCAGTCCTAAAATTTAGCAGAAACATCAAACTACTGTAGGGCTCATGGTCAGCCTGGCCCCTTATTAAAAGCTGTTTGTCCCCCCCCCCCCCCTTTTTTTTAAATAATGAAAGCTTGATTATAGTAAATGTATAAGGGACTTTCATGGTCCTGATTTTACATAACATGTAAAGCATTATTGATGAAATGATGTTGTGTGGTGCACGTTCATATTTAGGGCAAGGAGGGATTTGGCTTCAGTTTAAAAAGTTACTGAGATAAATAAAATGATATGACAAATGTATGTACCACTGCACACTAACCTGGTACATGCTTCTCTGCAAACTTGATATTTATAATATATGTGCCAGGCTCAGTTGGACAATAAGACACTTTACATGTTCCATCTTCCACGTCCTCACAGTTTATATCCACTTTGCTTGGACCTTCAATGGATAACCCTAATCCTCCATATCCTAGGAATAAGAGTCACATGTAGTCACCAGAAGCAGATGAGTAATAGAAATGAGGTAGTAAAAAAAATTAAATAAGTATATATACAAATATATGTGTACCTGCATTCCTGGTGTCCACTATGAACTCAGACACCTCAAAAGTGATACCCTCCAGCAATCCTTTTCCTGACACTTTCACTCTACTCGCATCTCCAATCTCAGATTGTCCAACCATTATCTTGAATGGGCTGTTAGTGACATGTTTTCCATTTTTCTTCACACTCACCACATGTTCTCCCACTTCTTTTGGAGTAAAAGAGATTCCTGTAGTAGGAGAGAAACAGTAGTTAAAGGGGATTACCTGATATATAAAACACACTATGATTCATTTTTTATGTTACTTAAAATATTTATTTGTGGTTTCAAAAAACAAGGCAAGGCCAATGTGTGATTCCAGTGGAACAAATGCAATTCCTTAAGTAACACAACTGAAATGTATTTCTCAATTTCCCTTCATGGTCACATACCAATGTGCCTGTTTGGCAGCCTCTTAAGTAAACAAGGCTCTTCCATGCCAGATGGAGCCCTGATACTGGCAGTCAGCTGGCTCAGATCTGACTCTGTGATTTTGAGGGACACATCTGTTGAAGTCCCCACATTGAGTTGAGAAGTCCTCATGGAATCATCACCTGGTAAGGAGGAAAAAGGTCAGTATGTTTCCTGAAATATTTAGAAACTCCCCACTAACCACTATGTGTCTACTGATATACTACGTTTTATGTTATTAAAAACTAAAAATGTTAAAACAAAAAATGATAAGGATTTGACTTTTATTTTTGCCATGTGACAAAGAGTTTTGAATATGCTTTTCTCTAATGCCTACAATCTTTTTTTTAAATTTCACCAAACTCATTATTAAACTCACCGGTTATCTTAGCGGTGAAAGGACTGCCTGCAATATGCTTGTCATCAAAGCGTACAATTATGTTGTAGTCTCCAGGAGCTGTGGGTAAGTAAGACACAGTGCAGGTACCATCCTTATTGTCTTTGCAGGTGATTTCAGCCTTTGAGGGACCCTCCACAGCCAGTGATAAGCCACCTGTGTTAAAAGACTTTTAATTATTTTTTTATATTTCAAAGGTCAAGGCCTGTTAACAAAAGTTCACTAAATTCAAGAAAAAAATAGCAGACACTAATATACAAATATACCTTCTCCAGCATCCTTGGTGATGATAGTGAAAGTGGCTGGCTTGTTTACCATTCCATGACTAAGGCCTGGTCCATAGGCACTCACATGTCTGCTGTTAATGGCATCTACATAAAACTGCAGTGGGCTGCCTGAAAGCAGAATGACAGTTTATGTTTATAATATCACTATCATACCCAGTTTGACAAAAATAAGTTGATTTACTAAAACTGGTACATAATCAGCTTTCAAGGTTTTTTTTTTTTGTCAAAGCTTAATTGAACAATCTGAAGATAGAAGCTGATTGGCTACCATGCACAACTGCACCAGATTTTGCACTCTGCAGTATTAGTACATCAACCACAATGTTCCAAATATGGCATTAGTAGCATCAACATTGGATTTTACATTTGTTAGACTTAAACGCTGAATTGCTAATGAGTTGAGAATCTTCAAACAATAAATTGTGTGAGTATTCCCTTTGTTTATCCAATCGTGTATAAAGCAAATTTTTGTTTACGCATTTCATCCGCAAATAATTGGATAATTAAAGCGAACAGAAATGTACTTTTCATTTCATTGGATAATTAAATAAAAATTTCACACAACGTATGTAAACATCATCTACTCCTTTATTAAATTAGCCCAGTATTATATCCCATATGTAGATGTGCATTATTTAAGGGTCCTACTGAAATATTTAATAAGCAATGTTACAATTATTAAGGAAATCACATAGTTTTAACTTTTTCTGCAGTATCAAAGAGATTGAGAACATACAGAAGCTATATCATTAACATTACAAAATATACAAATACATGACTGAAAATGAGAACTCTATTATGAAGAGCTTAAAATCTAAAACATCTCAACTTAAAAACGATAAAACATTTCCTTACATCTGTAACTCAGGGTCACACAGCTACTCTACTGGCTATACATGAAATAGGTTACCTGGAATGTGATTTCCATCATACTTTATGTCCATCTCATGTAATCCTTTTTCCACTGGAGCAAACTTAACAGTAACGGTTCCATCCTTGTTATCAGTAATATTGGGCCGAGCAGTCTTGCCAGAAGGCATACGGACTTCCCCTGAATTCAGAAAGCAAAGGAAGACAAGCAATTAGTATAGTAGAACAAATAACACCTAAGAACAACTGATATGTGATGTGTAGAAAAGAGACCAGAGTATGTATGTACCTTCTGCCATAAGTATCATAAAAAAAATGGTATTTTGTGCTAATTTAAACATAATATAGTTTGCAATTTGGCTGCATTAAAATTCACAAGTTCAACCATAATTTCATCATCTACGAACTGTTCATTCGTAAAAAAAAAAATTGTAAATGGTGTTTCATGCATAATTTTTAAGAGTAATTTGAGTGTGGACGTTTTGTGCCTAATTCTACAGGTCAAAAAGATCTGCAAGTTTCAATGTGTAGTTTTAGTGTGGTGAAACTACACCATATGTTAGTGTATAATGCTGTATATAGTACATGGGTTTAAGAGCACACTACTGCATGCACCATGGCACCAAAGCTTAGTTGTGAAGAACCCATTGCTAAACGTAAGTAGTAGTATAAATTTACTTTTCTGAGTGGTATAACAGTTGAGAAAACAGTTGGTGTAAAACGGTCCAGAATGTGCTGTATTGATAGGACTATACCTGTAATTTCTCCTTTCTGCACAGTGAAAGGAATGACCAGGTTGAATGGCCTAAGCCTGGTGTCCAAATTATCTACTGGAACAACTGGCTCTTCGGTAGCCTACAGAGATCAGAAAAATATTAGAATTTAGCCAAACAATAAAAACACAAAAGTGAAGCAATACCAACAAATAAAGGTGTGAGTAAATGCAAAAGGATAACAAAGATATCTCATTTCATAGCAATTAGTTAAATCTCGACAGAGGAAAACATATGCTGGAAAAAAGACAGAATAATAAAAGTCAGCAGCATTCTGATAAGGAACACAAAAAGATTAGTAAAAGAGCAATGTAAAGTAAGGAATAATGCTGTTTGTATACTTCATATTACATTAGGTAGTTACATCCCTTCCTGTGTCCTAATCCCCCTAGATCTTTGGTATGGGACATCCAGTGCTAAACAGGTTGGGATATAATAAGCTCCCTGTACCAAACAGGATTAGACAAATAAAACTGCAGATGGTTCAGCCAACTGTGCTTTGAATTGTTGGCTATTTTTGCATTGCTGTGAAAAAAGGTAAACTTTTACGAGAACTACATTTCTTTTATAGTTTCTTATGTTTATACTATACAGAGGCTAAATGTATGAGATATAGGAATTCTGGGTTTTAATAGGGCAGAGGAAGAAGCAGTGAGATGAGCTGCATAGAAGAAATGAATTAAAGTGAAGATTTCAGAGTTCTAGAGTGACAGGGCAGTATAATTGCAGGGATATCTCTGTTTTATACCCAGTGAGTTGGATAGCCAGGAAGGTGTGCAGCATAGGGCTGTTGTAGCTGCACAGTGTCACATGGTTCCTCTATGATTGGAATGGTATCACAAGCCTGGCAGAAGGGAGGGAAGACATTAAATACATGAAAGGTAAATATCTGATTATTACGTGGGGAGTGCTGTATCACAGAATGTTTCTCGCTTTGTATTGGAAACTTACCACCACATGGAAGGGACTGTTGGGAATCTGTTCCCCACCAAAGCGGATGGTGATGACATATTTCCCAGGTTCAGGCGCTGTGTAGTAGATATCAAAAGTGCCATCTTGGTTTTCCACTACATCCACATCAAGCTCTGCCCCATCAGGTGTGGACACCTTGCAGGTCACTTTTCCCTTTCCTGCAGCTTTAGCATCTACTGTAATGACAGTTTCTTCCCCAATCTGAATGGTGGGTCCAAGACAGGCTCCTAATGGCCAGGAGGAGGGTGTTATTTGCAAGTCAGGAACTACTGAACTGTTCATATGCAAAATTATCAAACCTTCAGACTGATTTTAATCAAACAAATAAATTAAAAATGTCTGTTACTTAATTTATAGATATTCTCAGAGTTAATAAACACTCATAGTAAATGGCTCACCTGATCCATGTCCTCCAATAGACACTGTAAAAAAAAAGAGAATGCAACAATTATATTAGACATTGCAAATGTAAAAATTAAATCCTGAGTTCTCAAAACTGTAAAAAACAAAAAAAAAAGCTGTACCACTTACCTGTCACTAAACACTTGCTGGCATCTCCAGTGGGTACTGCAAGAATACGGAAAGGAGAATAGGGAATTTCATCTCCGCCATACTTAATCGTAATAGTGTATCTTCCTGCCATGTCTGGTACATAGGATACTGTGTAGGTACCATCACCATTTCCACGAATATTGGCTTTCTTTGGCTTTCCTTCTGGGTCCTAAAAGAAATAGTAAGGGTCATGATATCATGTCGTCAAAGCTGGACATATTTTTAAAATAATATTTGACTTATATACCCTTTTTGGTCTTTTTAACCACTACAATACAGGGCACTTTGCCCCCCTTCCTTCCCAGCCCAATTTTCAGCTTTCATCGCTCTCACACTTTAAATGACAATTGCGCGGTCATGCTACGCTGTACCCAAATTACATTTTTATAATTTTGTTTGCACAAATAGAGCTTTATTTTCGTGGTATTTATTCACGCCTCCGCTTTAAATTTTTTGCGATATAAGCGGAAAAAATAGCGGAAATTTTGAAAAAAAAACTATATTTTCTTCTTTCTATTTTAAAAGAAATCCAATAAAATCGAATTTTGTTATAAATTTAAGCCAAAATGTATTCTGCTACATGTTTTAGTAAAAAAAATTCAGTTAAGTGTATAATTATTGGTTTGTGTCATCACTGACATATGTACGCAAATGATCATGTACAGATGTGTGCAGGTGAGCACGGACATATGTGTGCAGATAATCATTGGGACATGTGATTTTAGTGGGACATATGTGGGGGACATGTGTTTTTTATTATTTGGGGACATGTGTTTTTATTATTTGGGGACATGTGTGTTTTGGGGACATGTGTGTTTTGGGGACGTGTGTTTACAGTGTTTTACACTAGACTGGTGATCAGTGAGTAAAAAGCTGTAAAAAATAGCTAATACTCACTGATCACCAGCCAGCTGCAGCGATTCGCTCTCCTCTCCTTAGCGACGACTTCTGTGTGAGGAGTAGAGCCGATTGCGGCTGTTTGTTTACATCACATGATGGCTGTGATTGGACATGGCCGTCATGTGATCAGGAGGGCCAATCACAGAGCCCTCCTGCCGATCCGAGATGCGCCGTGGCCGGGTGACACGAGCGCATCGGGATCGTGCCGCTGCGTGGGCACGCGCACGCGGGATCCCCCTACTTCTGAAGGATGTTCAGGAACGTCCAGTCAGAAGTAGAAGGCTCCCACCCGCCCGTTTATGTGCAGTGGCCGGGTAGGAAGTAGATATAATAATTTCTGATTTATAAACCCTGCAGCGCAGGGAAAATAGGACCATTGCAAATTGCAGCCACGGAATATTTATTTTATTCTTTTATTATTTCTGTAAAAGTGAACCACAGGGGTTGATTTACTAAAGGCAAATAGACTGTGCACTTTGCAAAGTTCAGTTGTACTCTGCAAGTACAGTTGCTCCAGAGCTTAGTAAATGAGCAGATGCTCTGCTGACTGCCATTTCTGTCTACTGCTGCTTTCTATCATCCAATCATGTGCAAGCAAAAATGCTGTTTTTTTTTTTTTTAATTTTCCTTGCATGTGATTGGGTATTCTTTGCAAAGTGAAGCTTTACCTCATTTACTAAGCTCTGGAGCAATTTCACTTGCAGAGGGCAACTGCACTTTGCAAAGTGCACAGTCTATTTTCCCTTAGTAAATCAACCCTATAGAGTCTTGATTAGCAGTTCCACGCTTTATCTTATTCTTCAAAAAATGCCCAGTGATGTGAAAATCTAACAAGTGCATACAGTTTGCAACAGTACTAATAAAACTAAATTGAATAGTACCAGTGTTGTAATTTATCAGTTATCTTTTTACATTAGATAAATCTTAACTTTCCCAACCAAAGTTACCAGAACTTTTACTGGCTTATTCAGTAAAGTAGTATGAATGGCAAAGGTACTATGTGGAGTGCAGTTACCCATTGCAAGCACCAGGTTCCAGTTTAGTGAAATGTAATTAAATAAAAGCATATTGCTGTTTGGTTGTTCTGGGTTACTGCACATTGCTCATTGCTCTTTGTCTTACTGAATAAAACAAGTCAGTGGCTCTCTAACTTTTCCAGTCATGTCCTAAAGATGGAAAGGTACGCTTTCTGTCAGTGGAATATCATATGACAGAGCTGTGTGACTCATGAATGTCTCTGTGAATATTTTACCCCTGCCAGATGGTGACAGTTTGCTGAGGATTAATGCTTATACTGAGTTCCAACTTCTCCATTACATCCCCTCCTATTTAATTTAATTTAAGCTATCAGTATTTCTCTGATTTACTTGTGTATATCAGATATGACATCACCAAATCCTTTCAAAATGCTTTCTTTTTTGAAGCGGTATTACGTTACAGTATTAATGCTTTTCTTTGCCTAATGATGGAGAAATGAATTTTACATGGCTGCATCCAGAGTGACCTTTGCATTGAAACAATTATGTTTTACACACTCTGATGGATATGGCGAAAATATATTACACTGTCTAATAAAATAACAATTATTGTATATTTATTTTACATCTACAGTATGTGTGTTTAAAGTGACACTTATACATAACTCAGTGAACAATAGGGTTGATTTTCCAAATGTTCACTGTTCACTTTGCAAGGGAAGTTGCACTTTGAATGGGAATTTTCCCCAGAGCTTAGGTAATGTGGAGAAATTACATTTTGCAATAAGTACCCACTCATGGGAAAGGAATTATTTTTAAAAAACTACATATTAGCCTACATATGATTGGTTGATGGAAGTCAGAAGTCATTCACTATGTTCTGGGGAAAATCTCTTTGCTAAGTGCAACTTCCCTCGCAAAGTGAATAGTCTATTTGCCTTTAGTAAACCAACCCCAATGTCTCCATTCTACCACTAGATGGTGATTTTCTTCCAGTTCTCAGCAAACTCTAAATATGAATGAGCTCATTCTAACGGGATGTACAAATCTTTCAGCTGCTCTATAAGCATACTAGGGGTCACTTGTTTTTATAAATATACCATATGAACAAGGCTAAAGTTTCTAGATAAGCAAAGCTTTTAACCTATTCATGGCAAAGTGTAAATAGGTAAGGATCTGAAAGCATACATTTTTTTATAGTTTTGGTAAGTGGAAAATCCCTTTTGGTTAAGTAATCATGTTATGCATTTAGGAAGTTGTACACAAAGAAGTAAGATGTGCTTACCAGAATCTGAACAGTAAGTAGCCCCTCGCCTGCATCCCGGGCATCAATTGTAAATTCCACAGGCAAGCTGGCTGGTATGCCAGCTGAGTTGAGACCTGGGCCGCTAGCACGTACTTTGCTTGCATCATGGGTTGGCAGCACTTTGATCTTAAAGGGGCTATAAATTGCAAAGGATTTATTTGTAGCTTTTGCACTATTTTATTTTTTACAATATTAATAACCACAGGCTATGCTCGGGAATTGCGATAAATCTTACCTCCTTGGTACTTCCTGGTCTGCATATCTAACAGATACAGTGTATGGTCCATCTGTAGCTGGGGTGTATTTTACTGTGTGAGTTCCATCACCATTATCTCTTACATCAACTGGCTCTGCAAGACCTACAACAAGAGAAATTAATTCATATTTTGTCTCTGCAAAAACATATTTTATTACTTTTGCACTTACTTTTAATGTTTTTTTTTTTTTTTACCTGATGGTCCTTGTACCAACACCTCCAACGGTGCAAGACCAGCCTTGCTACAGTCTACAGTGAAGGTCTGTGGGACAAGTGCTCTCACACCAGCCCCCAAACCGGGACCTGAACACTTCACTTTGCTAGGATCCACAACTTCTTTTACAGGCACACGGAATGGGCTTCCTGCAAGGTTCAAAAGACTAACAATTACTTAAGTCCATATTGTGCCATCTGTGTGTTCATACGAATGACAAGCTACAAATGTATGCAATGGACGCAAGCAAATTACAGTACCTGGGATTGGGCGCCCACCAAATGTAATATTGACATCATACTCTCCTGGCGTGAAAGGGATGTACTCTACACTACAGCTACCATCCTTATTGTCCTTACATGACATTTTTGCTTCAGATGGACCTTCAATTGCAAGGCCAAGACCACCAGTGCCAGCACCCCTAAAAATTCAAGAAAAGTATATTTAACTGGGAAGTCTACAGAAAATAAGTCAAAATGAAGGGTAAATGTCATGAAAACATCCATTACACAGTGTAAGTGAAAATGTTATAATCTCACCTGGTCTCAACTGTGAAACGATTGGATTTGTTAAGCAGTCCACCTTCTAGCCCTGGGCCATATGCTCGCACGCGGGTTGGATCACAACCCTCCGTGACACCAACACGGAATGGGCTTTTAGGTACAGGAACATCATCATACAGAACTTCTACCAAATGAATCCCTGTCATAAAAAAAGAAGACTGTAAGAAAATGCCTATTTAGGAAAACTGATAGTACTTTAATGAAAAACACATTCATGGTTTCAGCACTATGCACTTAAGCATTTACTAGGGGAGGACAGAGATATAAAGTGTATTAAATAATTTGCAGTAACATAAACTTGATCCCAGTTTACCTCCAATATGCTAAAGGATCTTTGTTTACTATACATTTATTATCAACAGTTAATAAACTGCATTAATTTGTCTTTTATCAGAGTTAACTACCGTTTAATAAAAACAACCCAAATAACTAAAAGAAATATGTAAATAAGGAATATTACTTATTTTTCACTGAAGCTTGCATAACACATGGAATTGAAAGTTACATTTGTAAACTGTGGAATGATCTTAGTGCCTTGTTTTTAACTGTATAAGATTTGGGCTCAGGGTGATGTTTTGTATAGCATTACGAAGCTAGTGCTAAATATGCTTGGATCTTACCATCCTCATACGCTGTATACTGCACATGATAGGTTCCATCTCCTTTGTCCGTTATAAAGCTTTCAGTGACAGCATTTGAAGGACTAATGATACGGGTGGTGACATGGCTGCCACCTGTTTTGGTTAGAGAGCGAGCATCAACAGTAAATTCTGTGATGACTTCACGCAGAACACCTAAAACAGGGAAAAGGATTAAAATTATATTTATTTACCATGTATACATCTTGTAGAATTTTAAGACTACTGTTCACATTACTATATGTATAAAATTAGTTTCATCATAATTTGCTAGGCTTACAAAGGATAAATACCTAAAATGGGTTATTAGCAGTCAAACCATCCCTGATTATTCTCTTAATTGTATTATATAAAAATGTGGAACATATACATTTACTATAGTTTCCAGTGTTTTAACTGTGTATTGATACTGGTTGGAATTAAAAATTGTACTAGGTCACAGAGCTTTCAAGGACATTCTTGACAAACCTGTGTTATGTTCTTCGTGCAAGCTGCAGCTCACAATGAATACAGCAAACACTAATGTTTAGGGAAGATCAGCATAAACACTTTACTAAAAATACTATTTCCTATTAAACTTCCTCTAATCACTTACCTCTGGGTTCTACTCCTGGACCAAACACCTTTACTCCACTGGTGTCCACTGCTGGTTCAACGTTTACACGGACAGGGAATTTAGGTACTGCATGTCCTCCATATTTAATGGTGATTGTGTAAGCCCCAGGGCATGATGGGATGTAGGTGATACTATAGGTTCCATCGCTGTTGTTTTGGATCAGCACTTCAGCTTTTGCACCTGAATCTGAAAGAATCTCAATGGTGAGCTCAGCCTCACCAGCTTTTGAGCAGTCGACAGTGAAGGTGGCCACTTCTCCTGCTTTCCCTCTTTCTAAACCTGGTCCACTGGCTGTCACTTTGCTAGGATCAAACACAGGTCGAATGTCAGCCTTGAAAGGAGAACCAGGAATGTGGGCATCTGCAAACAAAATATTGATGGAATATTCCCCTGGTTCTGTAGGGAGGTAGGATACTGAACAGGAACCGTCTCCATTATCTTGGCACTCAATCTTGGCTTCACAAGGTCCTTCAACTGTAAGACCAAGACCTCCAGTACCAGCTCCTTTTGTGTCAATTGCAAATGGTGCTGGCTTTCCCACAAACCCACCTTTAAGGCCTGGGCCATAGGCACGGACCTGTGAAAGACATAAAATACATTTTACATAACATAATAAACCTTAAAATGTTAACAAAAGCACTACATTTAGCAGTGCTATACAACATTCTAACTAGTATGACCTTTGTGGAGATTACAATACATTTTTTTAATTTGGTGCATGATTAGAAATCAAAAGTTATTTTTGTAAATATTCACAGGATTCTGTAAATGTTCTGTAACTAATACAGAAATAATTTAAATGTCCATAATGTGGGCATAATTTGAATAAATTATCAAACATGTACATTGTGTCTTCCAAAATGCAAACCTGAGAGCATCATTATTATAGCAGCCACATCTTAAAAATAATAGTAAGACTAAAAGGGATATGTTGCTGATATCCTTACCCCCTCCCTACTTTCTTCACTTAAGGCAATGAAACTCCCCAGACACACGAGAATACTTATGGTAAGCTAATAAAACAGACTGGTTCCCACTTCAAGCCATGTGTATTTATTTTTGACAAAAGTCAGCATTGCATCATGTGCATCATCTTTCATACAGACTTTACCTCTTTTTTGTTTCTATTGTTAGAGAGAAAATAACTTTACTCAGGTCAGTTTATGATTTTTCATTCCACTTCTAAATGATAAGGGATGCCTGTGAACATCTGATTGTACTACAGCTCCTTACTCCTGTTAACTTCCCACATAGATCAGTAAGGTCACCTGTGCATTAGTAGGACTGGACAGCTCAGTCCGTCCCACAGCAACTGACACTTGGCAGTTGTCCCAATTCTGCTGTGTTGCTCGTTCTCACTGTTCTGGCAAAATGCATCATATATTAAAAAAAAAAAAAGATGTGAATGCGATATGCTGAGATGTGTATCCTTTATTGCTTAATGCATTTTTTTCCTCCCTGGCCTGTTTGCAACTTTAAGCTATAGGCTTAAGTAAACAGGGATATGTATCCCCCTCCTCTCCGACTGCTCTGGCCTGACATTAACCCCTCATCCTGCTCAAACAACAATGAGAAACACATGGCTAAAAATCATGGTGTGCCAGGTCTAAAGAAGACATAGAACAGGGGTAGAAGAATATAGACAGAATCTGAATAATGCTCTTAGGTAATGCAAAGATGTAAAGGAGAAACATAACAGATATAATGTGAAAAAGAGCAGAACTGGAATAAACTAAGAAACAGAAAATCAATGCTTTGATTACAATGTGAAAAACTATGCATAAATGGTTTAAACATGTAAGAATGAAAGAAATCAATAGCGGAAACGCGGTGTTCTTCGGTTTAGCATTGGCTACTCTCTTTATGGGATTCCCTCTCTCTTTTTTATTTTATTTTTATCTTGAATCCATATAGGAATGATAGTCTTGAATCAACATATGTGCTAGTATTATCATTATTATGTCTATAGTGAATGGACCATCTCAACCACTGCACTTCATCCTCTTCGCATGTCTCCATCTTGCCCTTCCAGGAGGAGAAGTTTGTGGACATCCACTATTGTTTAGTTGGTATGATCGAAATATGATGGCTGTTGATAATCACCATTGCATCACAGTTGTTTGACAATTATTAGAACTTCACTGTTTGTCTAAATCTCTTTTCAATAAAAAAACATTGGAAAAGAAAACAATGTAAGATAATAAAGGAACAAAGCCTATGAGTGAAGAATTTCTGTTCCTTACTTACTTTGGAAGGATCAGGAGGCATGACAGCTTCCACTGTGAATGGGCTTCCTGGCACAGGATGACCATCATAGCTAATGTCCACCTTGTATGGTCCCTCCTCGGGAGGCATGTATTTCACAGTGTGAATCTCACTAGTGACACCAGTTTCCACCTTGCAAGGAATTGGACGCCGTGATGGAGATGTAATCTTCACATCAACCTTTCCTTGACCTCCTGCTCCACTGGTATTAATGGTGAACTCTTGGTCCTTCCCAACATCCACCTCTGTATAAGCAAATATATTTAATGTTTAGGAAACAGGTAGACAAATAACTTTAAAACTTAACAAAATGATAAAGCTCTCACGGGAATGAATCAAGATATTATCAATACCCCACAGATTTAACAAGATATGAACTGCAAAATATGCGGCTACTCACTGTTGTTGAGCCCCTGAACTTTAACTTTGCCCAGGTCCAGAGGAGGTGCCACAGTAACAATAAATGGACTCTTCGGGATGGGATCTCCTCCATAGGTGACTGATACAGTTATATTACCCTGTTAGACAGTAGAGAACTTAAATGTGCTGTCCAGAGTTTAAGACTATAATGTGCAACATACATAAAATAAGCATACTGTTGACTTAAACAACACAAAACAGGTAATGCAGGAAACCTGTGCACCATAAGAATTTAAATGATATATGATAAACATACCTGTTGCACAGCTGTATACTTCACAGTGTATGAATAGTCATGGTTATCAATAATTTCAAAGTCTTGAACAACTTCACCCTTAATGGTCCCACTAAATTGAACATCCAGCTTTGCTTTTCCAGCACCTTTAGTATATACAGTGAAGTGTGTGGGCTTTCCAACTTCCACACCTGTATAATATCAAATGAAGGTAATAGTTATTAGTAGTCACTACTTCTTTTACAATTGATATCACTAACTAAGCAGTATACCTTAAAAATACCTTAACGGTATTATAATGCCTGAGCTGACATTGTTTTTAAAACATAAAAATATGAATTGATCCTTTTCATGTTTTAAACATTCTTATTATGTGAAACAAAAGGAAAACATTAATGGCTTAATGATTAATCAAAACAAGCAAGAAAAAATGGCAGTGGCAAAATGATATAAATGTAGAAAATACAGTTTGCTAGGCATACATTTACACCTGGTTTCCCAACAATCTTTTCAATTGACTAATTCCTTGGGAATGACAGTAGTCTCACCTGTGCGATTGAGTCCAGGGCCTTCTGCTCGTACCTTGCTGGCATCATGAGATGGATCTACCTTAACCCGGAAGGGACTGATTGGTATTTCCTATTAAAAAGAAAGAGAAAGGGTATTTATAATAAATGTATTAAATAAAGAACATAATTTTCAGGAGAAAGAGAACATTTATCTTTATACATCTGTGTTCATATGGGAAAGCAGTCATACACACAGTATCTGTTTATATAAGAAGGTTCTTAAAATACATAAGGGGTGATTTACTAAAACTGGAGAATCTGGTGCCACTGTGCCAATCAGCTTCTAACTTCAATTTGTTCAATTAAGCTTTGAAAATAAAACCTAGAAGTTAATTGGTTACTATGCACAGCTGCACCAGATTCTGTGTGCTCCAGTTTTGTTAAATCCCTCCCTAGCGACTGATGCAGTCAGTACACCTAGTAGATAAACAAGCAATATTACAAGTTTTAGTCCAGTGATGTGCAGTTTTTTCGTACCTGGTCAGCGAATAAGACCATTATGGTATATCTCCCAGCTCCAGGGGGTGTGTATTTCACAGTGAAAGTGTCATTATCATTTTTGATTATGTCAAAGTCAATATCTGCTTCAGCTGGTCCCACCACACCAGGTGCACACTTAATGCCAATGCTGACATCACCTGTGAAAAAAGTAGATTAAACAGTCTAAATGATGTCAATACTGATTTCAAGAAACTACATTTTCCAAGAAGTCAGTCTTACCTTGTCCTGCCTCACTGCAATCCACTGTGAAGTAAGTTGGCTCATTAGCTTTTAGGCCTGTCTTTTCTACTCCAGGTCCATAAACTTTAACTTTGTTAGGGTGACTACCCTCACCCACTGACACCTAAAAGCAGTAATAAGCAATATAAGTGCATCTACACATTCCTTTAGAACATATGCTCATATAATAAATTATACACCAAAATACATATAGAGTACTACATAAAAAATTCTGCCAGCATTTGCTAGTCAGTCAATACTGCTTCTGTAGAAAATGTGAGCAGCACCACTAGCTCAGCATTCTGTTGATTGTAATTGTAACTCACCCGGTAAGGGCTATTGGAGATATTAACTCCTCCCCATGAGATGATGATAGTGTGTTTGATTGCTTTTATTGGTACATAAACACATACATAAGTATTATCTCCATTGTCCTTAATCTTGATGTCAATCGGTGTTCCCTCTGCATCCTGAAAGAAAACATACAAAACAATTACAGACAAGTTTATTAATATACAGTAAAACTTGTCAGTGCTGAAGCATTATACAGGTTTCATATACCTTTATGTTAAATGTCTTTATGAACAGCCAAACTCAAAATCAATCCAATAATGACAAAGGGGAGCAATGATAACTCACAACTTGGTACAATTCAGCTAAAAATCTATCCAGTATTCATGTACCTGTGCATAGATCTTCAGTTCAGCTGTGCCAGCCGCACGGGCATCAATAGTAAATTCAGCAGGGTGTTCTACTATGCAGCCAGTAGGTTCAAGACCTGGACCAAATGCCTTAACCTGAAAAATGATGAGAAATAGCCAATATAAGCAACATTACCAAGACAGGGTTATACAGTTTCAGTTATTTTGTATGTAGTTGAACTGCTTTCTTTATTTATGTATTTATTTATTTAATTTGTTTGACATAATAACTGATTTTAATTGGTCTTATACTTAAGAATTACTTTGATGCATACTCCTGTGTATTCAATATTTTTTTTAGTCTTCAATGACCCAGTGTAGGACTATCTCTCTCTCCCGCTAATAGGATCCCTCTCCACTAAGCCCATAGTCACAAGTCTTAAACAAGAGAAGTTTCTCTCTTTGATGCTAGTAATAGTTTCCCAGTCATATAAATTATGTTTAGAAGGAGGTGGGGGGGGGGGGGGATTAGAAGATGAGCCTGCAAAGGTCAGATCCCAGTTAAACAAATGCGTATCCCCAACCCTCCCTCTTGAACTTGTAAAATAACAGGTGGTAGACAGGGGAGGGAAAGAGGAGGTTGACTGAGAGCTGAAACAGAAACAGCATTTACATGGCCTGATCCTCTTTTAAAAGTATCTCTTATATTTTTTGGTAGCTTAAAAAGAGAGCTATCTTCATTGATAGAAAACATTTAAATGCTCACATTGCTTTATATTATAGGTTTATTGAGTCTATCTATTATTTAGGGGCACCCTGAGGCTCAGATGCAAAAATAATTATTCTCTCAGGAGCAGGGCCCTCCTGCTTCTCTTGTAATGAATTGTATTGTAGTTGTATTGTCTCCCTTTACCTTGGAAAGAGCTGCGCAAACTGTTGGCTCTAAATAAATCCTGTATAAAATTAATAAGTAAACTATTGAATGCACCGTTTAACAGAAATTATTTCATCAGATTTTACAGTCAGATTTTAGTATGTTATATCCCTAAGGCCTGCATGTACTATTAGGACCTTTGAACAGACACACATCAACTTTATCCAACCTAAAGTTGTCTTGGGGTGGCCCCACATGATCCTTCCTAACTGAATAAAATGTAAACCTCTGCATAAAATATTCCATTATTTTATTTTTACCTTCTCTGGGAAGCCTTTTATGCTGGCTGGTAGAATATGAGCAATAAAAGGGCTGTCCTTGATGTCCTCATCATCACAGATTACATGCACTGCATACTCGCCAGGCTCAGTGGGCCAGTAGCGCACATCACATGAGCCATCTCCCTTGTCATCACACTCGATCTTTGCCTGTGAGGGGCCCTCAATGGAGAAACCTAGAGATAACAAAAGACAGTGTTTGCAAAATGGCATTGCACAGAAAATTAAAACCGTTTTGAAAAAGTACATTTAGAGTCTTCTTTCTGTGTTGTCTATGGTATCTCTTACCAAGTGTTCCAACCTCTGTGCCTATGGCTTCCACCACAAAATCAGCAGATTTGCCCACCATGCCAGTCTCCAGGCCAGGACCCCATGCTCTAACTTTCTGTATTCCGACCTCAGGACTGATAAGAACCTCAAATGGGCTGTATATAAACAAAAACAGAAACAAATATATTAAAAGACAAATAAAAAGTATTTGTTTGTAGAAATGCATTGTGGATATAACTGACTTTATTTATTTATGTCTTTGTCGAAGAAAAGTAGATCCTGGGTCAATATTTAATGAAATGTATAACTAAGTATTCAAATGTGTGCTACATGTAAAAATAAGGTAAAGATTTTAAAAAGATTGTTGAGAGCTGGTAGTAGGTTACACACCATTTTTTTTTGACTTGATCTATAATTCTAAATTTTTGAGCTTTGTCTTAAGGATGGTACATAAGTAGAGCAAATATTACATTTTCATGCTCACCTTCTAGGAATAGCAATTCCGCCCCAAGTGATGGTCACAACATATTTTCCTGGCAGTATTGGGTAATAGTCACACTCATACACTCCGTCTCCTACATCTCGGATTTTCACTGGCTCCTCTGTACCCTCTGGTGGTCAGAAAAATAGTTTGGAGATTGTCATAAAACTCTTATTTTATGTAGATTTTTACCTTCTGTGAGAAATTGTTAATTCCTTAAAAATGTTGTCCATATTTTAAATTGTCTAGTGTAAAGGTGTGCATGGGGATTTTATCCCTTTTAAATATTAGACATTTAACAAATGGGATTGATTTTTTGAATGATATGCACTCTTTAAAGCTGCTTTTTTTTTTATTTTTCCTTTTCTGTTGGGTCTTGACCTCTCCAGCCCATTGGTAAAGATATTATGGTAAGGGGGAGTGAATACAGGATGCAGCAATGCAGCAATGTAGTAATGAGTGATTATTACATTAGTCAGCATGCCTCCCTTTGAGGCGTTGTATTAGCTAACTGTTGAACGTTTATTCTGTCATTAGTAATGGTGCACTGGCTATGATGCTAGCTTTGGTATAGACAAAGAGCAGAGAAACCTGCTTTATATCCTTTTATCTGTACCCACATTCTTAGATGCCTTTTAAATTTTACCTTCAGGCCAATCTAAAACACAAAATGGCCTTCCCCATAACAGATGAAGAATATAGTGCTCATTTTGTATAAGTGACTATCTATTATCTTTCTCCACACCAGTTTGGATTGAGGTGACCTGTCCACCAAAGCTGCACTATCTTGTTGCCACCCCACTCATAGACATCATCACACACAATACAAGCCACTGCTGATTCTCCTTTGTATATGATTATGAGAAAAGTACTGAAGATTGGCTCCTGAGTTAAGTATTATTTTTTATCAGGTCATATTCTAAAAAGAATGGACAGTGTATTCACAGTGCATTCATGATATGCTGGAAGGGAATTGGATATATTTAATTTTTTATAGCCAGCCTGGAGTTCTACTTTAAGACCCAATTAACACTTTGCAATAATCTCTTGGTGGTTGCCGTTAATAATAAATTCAGTTTCATGAAATAGTGTATACATTTAAACTAATGCAAAGTAGTACAGTTTTAATGGCTACTTACTGGGCCCTTTAACGGTGACTTTCAGCTCTCCACTTCCTGCACCCTTGGTAAACACTTTGAAGTCAGCCACTTCCTTAACACGTATTCCTTTAGGCTGTAGTCCTCGGCCAGAAGCTCTGCAGGCATTGGGGTTACAAGCTGAAAAAGACATAACATGTTATAGTCATAGAAAAATACAATGAGAAAAGAAACGGACATAGACTGAGCCATAAATAACACAATGCACCCACTGATAGAACACAGGACTGCAAGTAAAAAAAAACTGCATCTGATTTTCATCAAAAGCCTATCACATACCATCCAAATGGTATGTCATGTCACAGGTATGTGCTTCAGTTTTGCCCAGGACAAAAAGCAACATGCATGAACAAACAGACATACAAATTGTGCACACACCGCTCCTTGTATGTCCTAAGGATGGATACACCAGAAAAATCCTAAAATGTATTTTTTTTTTTTTAATTTTCAAATGCACTTTAAGGACATGGGCTTATTATGATGTTGAACAAAATCTTTTATGGGATAATTCTTTAAAAATGTGAATATACTTAGTACCTAGTGAAAGCATTATTAAAACATTATTGAATGAAAATCTTTGATGAGGAATTTACAATATTTAGAAGAATAATAGCAATGGAGGACAACCACAGTAGAGGGCTTTAGTGGAAAGATATGATTAAGTCCCTTCTTCCCAGTCACATGTGGTGTAAGGACTCATTTTTTTTTGCTCTAGGCCCCGGTACTACTAAGATACCTGCACTGCCTATAATTCTTCTCATACACTGGTAATGGGATCGACATGTCTTGAACTCCTTGGTACTCAGGAAAATGCCCTAGTGTAGCTATGATATCTGCACTGGCCTCAGGAAAATTATCCCACTGAGTATAATCTTCTAACATTCCATTTACCAGAGATGGAATTTAGCAAGTTTCTAGAATATAGCCAATTGTAACTACGTATAGCATGTTAATATGGTAGTGCCTAATGTTTCTAGAAGGGTGGTTCTTTTTGTAATTAGATTTACCATGCCTAAAATGAAATACAGTTTACAAAATGATCCAGTGCTTCTATCCTTATTAATTTTGTAAGCAGCACTCCACACAGTATTGCAGTGTTTGTTGATCATGCATAAAATTTTACCATTCTGACAAAAAATGCAGCAACAATTTATTGTTATGCCTTTCAATATTTCAATATTTTATATAGGAGAACCCATGCTTGAGCATTGTTTTATTAATGATAAAATTAGTCTTCAGTTTGGAAAATGTACTCTAAGCAGTGCATTTAAAAAAACATCCATATTCCACCTCAATAAACAGCTGCTTTGGTTAAACTGGAGAAGGTTAAGGGGTTTCAGACGATCTTGTTATTGATGTTTTGGCCAAGATAGAACCTGTTCAGTTTTTAGTCAATTGTCTCTGCTTGAGTTCCCAAATATTCCTACAGAAACAATGCAGGGGCAGGTGACACAGTATAATGGTGATCTATCAGGAACCTCTTTTTGGCAAAGGTAAACAACTCTAGCATAGGATCAAACCTGTTCCAGTACATGCAAAATAGGGCAAATCATTTTAACAAATATTGCTTTCATAGCAAATAATTGTATAATTAAAACTCAATATATGTAACTCTTTACTAAAAGAAAAATATTCTAAAAAAATGGATATCTTAAAATTGGTCATGTATTTAACAGGCAAGGTCCAGGCATAGGAAAAATGTCAGTGGTTCCCATGTGAAAGGCTGAGGACAACCAGGCATAGCACGCAAGGAAGGTGCTAAGACAAAACAAAGATTTGTGGTACAGGAAAATACCACAGGAAAGAGAATTGAATAATGATTGTTTATAAAGAGAAGAAAATTGAGTAATCATTATTCATACCGTGGGACTAAACACAAACACTTTTTTTCTCAAAGTAAGTAGCTGTGGATTTGCAATAGTACATGCAATAGGGAACGTTGATCATATAAACAGTTATCTGCTCAACGGGTTCTACAAATTACTAGTTAAAAAAAGTACTGAAGTTTATAAAACATATGCAAGGCATTGTCAGAGGACAGGCCATGCTTAGAGCGTGCAGGTTTATACATGTGAAACAGCCTGTTCACAAAAATATGGCCATGCACAGGCTGAGTCTACCCTACATGGGCAAGCCATCCTGAGGCTGTGTTCTCTCACACTTGTCAGGCCATGCTCAGGCCATACTAACTTGATTTGCGTGGCTTAGGTTTAGGTGGAGGTGGGGGAGCCACTTTCTTTGCTTTTTCAGGAGGTGGGGTAGAAATGGCCTGAGGGGTGACTTGCAGGGGAGGGGTGCTGGGAGCCAAGGCAATAGCTATGGGGAATGCAAAAAAACATGGGGAGAGAAGTTCAGCAAAGACGTTATACATATAGACAATCATACAAAGTGGCAACTCACAAGCACAAGAAGACATACACATTCACACAGTGACAGACAATGAATTTTACACCTCTTGATTTTTTTTCATGCAGTAAACCATGCAGAAGTAAAATAAACTTGTAGAAAAAAATATTGATAGTCTGTGAATATGATCTATAAGAATTGAATAAAAGTGTCAGATTGGTCTATAGACCACTGACCATGTAACTAGTCATATATTGAAATCTACTTTTCACCTTTTAGCCAGAGAGTTACTGATTGCCATAGGCAATGCAAACACTATTCTGTCTTTTTTCTTCCTAGCAAAAATGAGAAGATGCCCTAACTAGCCAATACAATGAAATAAGATCACTTCATGAAGCTTTAATGATACTATCCCTAATTCTACCTACTAAATAGCTTTAAAAAAATAAATATATAACAATCTTATATGCACTGAATTACCAGTGTAACCCAACGTTACCTTGGTCTTGGCCTTATAGTTCTGTTTTACTGTTCAAGTTTTAATAGGTGTGAATGCATTTTTTGTTCCATTAAGAAACATCTTAAGTTATGTAGAACCATTATAGTTTTGATTTATTTTCCTTATGACCATGGATTTTTACCAAAAGTTGACTAATATTTGGTCATTCTGACCAAAATCATTCTTGAACAAGCATAATAACAATATGCAGGAGTGCATTACTAAACATGATGACATGATCCCAGATTCCAAGTCACCTCTAAATTTAGCTTTGGTAAAAAAAATAATGTTTAGTGTGTATAAGTTTGTAGTTTTTCATTTTCATTTACTAATACAATTAAACCTATATACATAATCAAAAGTAAGGTTAATTTTAATTTGCTGTTGTTCACAAATCCAACTAGATTAGGATCATTCTGTGTTTATAATCATCATTCAATCATACTAATAATTAAAATTAATTTTAGCTAACAAGCATGTTATTGATGGATGTACAAATAGCTTTATGGTCCCATAATTGCCTCTATTTAATATAGTTGGAGTATCTTTACACACACTAGGGTTGATTTACAAAAAAAGAATATCCAATAATTTTTTGAAATAAAAAATATAGAAATATATATAATATTTAATTAATATATATAAATGGTTATCCCGGAGAAGAAAAACTTATGTACAATGGCTTAAGATTTTTGTTGTTTTTTTTTTTTTTCGAAAGACTGTACATTATTTCACTTTATTGAGAAACCAATGGCTTCTTGTGAGAGAACAAAACACAATGAACAAGAATATAGAATGGGTAATGACAGAAGCAGGTTAAAAACATGAAAAGATGAAAGTGAAATATGAAGACTAACAAATAGTGGTGATGTGTAAATGCAATGGACTTGGATTCATATTAACTCTGGAATTCATACCTTCTGAGATATTAACAACATAAGGACACTTTGGAATCTGGGCGCCAGCAAAGGTAATGTAGATCTTGTGAGGTCCCTCCATGTTGGGTCTGTATGTGCAGCGATAGATGCTATCACCTTTGTCTTCCAAGATTACCTCCACTGTGTCTTGATGATTCTGAGGATCAACTATGACCACCCCAACATCACCTGAACCAGCACCTATGGACATATTACAGACAGATATTTTTTAGTTAGTGAACCACCAAATGTTAGATCATCACCTATGGACAGCACAGTACAAATGGGTTATACCATTTAAACTGATAATATTTTGGTTAATAATAATGTTTTGGAAAGTTTTGAATGCACTCTCTCTCTATAATTTCATCAAAATGTTAAGGTATATTCACCTGCGGTGTAGATATCAAAGTAGGTTGGCTTGTTTGCAACGTTCCCCACTGGTTCAAGACCAGGTCCCCTTGCTGTCACTTTGTTGGCATCTCCAAGTGCCATTGCAACATTGACATCAAATGGACTTTTATTGATGTTCTGTCCAGCAAATAAAACTGTGACCTATGTGAGAACAAGTTCAAATAAAGGTTATAACTTTTAATTCTGGTAGGAGTCTTGTTTTGTGACACAAAAGATGTGTGCATATTCCAAATGCATGCATATTTCAGTTTTACTCATACAAATTAAAATAATGTATGATACACTATCAATCAAGTAAACACTCACCTGTTTAAAAAAATATTCTCTTTCATATGGAAGGGAATAATTGCAAATCTATCTATCTATCTATCTATCTATCTATCTATCTATCTATCTATCTATCTATCTATCTATCGAAAAAATATATTTCTCACACAAATCAAAGGAGTCTGATTTGTAAAAAAAAAACAAAAAAACTGTATTTCTAGCAACAACCATTTAAATGTCTTTAATTTTCTAACCTGCACAAAAATATTACAACTGGTATCTTAGGGTGGCACAACTGGTCCAATGATTACAAGCCATGCTCTGTATTCAAGAAATGTTGGGGTTGCTTCTGACCTCCATGGGGACAATAAAAGGAACCTCTGATGGGCAGAAACAATCATCATTGGAACTTGGAAAATTCCTACATGCAAGGCTTCTGCCTCATCTGCTGCAGGGCACAGCAAAGGATCAAAGTACTATGCATATGAGGTTAAAATCTAAGAACAAACAGGGTGCTCGATTCAGATTTTCTATGGGTCACTGAAATTGTCCCTGGGCACACTGGCTCTGGTTCAGCAACATTCCTCAAAATGGGGGCCACCTCCAGGAATAGGGAAAGGACCCAGAGTTTAGAATCCACATAGTTTACATACAACCCAATGACAGTGCCAAACAATGTCCAAGGGTCATAGCAGATTCTGCTATGGATTAATATTATCATTAAATTACCATGGACTCTTGGACATTTGCTTGGTGTTCTCATTGGATTGTATGTATGCATATGAGGTTGTCATTGTAAGGCAATAATAATAGCAGGTCCTTTTGCTCAGATGACTCTTTTGAGGATGGGCAGATAACTCCCTACACATCATTCTAAGAAAAAAATATGCCACGCTAAAGGAAAGTTGTAATGACCAAAAGCTTCACTATTTTTGCATGTGCCATTTTCATTGAATTTGTTAAGAACAAGAAAAGTTTCTTACCTTGTGAAGACCTGCCACCTTTGGCACGTAGCTGACTGAGTAGGTTCTTTTCTTGTCATTGTTGGGAATAACCTTTGCCTTCAAAAGAAATATTGTGTAGGTGACCTAGCCCAAACTCAGCATCAAAGTAAATTAACGGTTAACCTGAGTATGGTACTAAAAAAATTCCATAAAATTTTATAATTCTACATTTTCAAATCATAAGCAATAGTTAGTATTAATTTAGTCAAATTATATTCAATGATAAATAAAGTTGTCTCTGCTTGGATTTATGATATATTTTTGTGTTGATCCAGTTATTCATTTTGTAACATTGTACTCATATTTGGATACATCAGAGAGTTTATGGTTACACGATCAGGTCCTGGAATTCCCATTACTAGGTATTCTGTTTATAATACAAAATTCTAAAGAAAGCCATCATTTGGGGGTTTAGAATAATGACAGACCGATATTGAACACTACCATAACAGGCTGATCATGTCTGCTTGCCTGGGCCAGATTGCCAAAGTGGTCCACGTTATAAATGGTGTATATTTTATAATATATATAATATATACTTATATTTTGTTAACTTTATTGCATGTCATTTTTTACCTCTTCAGTATGTCCTTCAGGATCTTCTATGAATACCAGCACTTCTCCCAGCCCAGCCTCAATAGTTTCTACTGTAAAGAAGGCTGGTTTCAAAACTGTATTTCCCTGAGGCTCAATTCCTGAAACGATAGCACACAGCACAGCAATCAATACCAATCCAATCCAAACAATATCTATATATCTAAAATACCAACAAAAAAAATGTATATATATATACAGTATATATATATATATATAATATATATATATATATGTGTGTGTGTGTGTGTGTGTCTACATGCCCCCATTTACACTTGAATTTTTTTTCATCTTCCCTATGCCATTCTTTCTAATTGTTGCCTTGCGCTCTATGCTCAAAAAAGTAATTTTTTTTTAGCATATTCAGGCATTTGTGACCACATAGATTTCAGTGGGAGTGTCTTTAAACATTTGTGTGCATGTTTTGTGGCCTATTGAACACTTCTCCTCCTCTCAATCAACTCTCTCCCCACCCTGCTCAGGAAACAAATGCCTGAAGCTTGATGTGCAAAAATGCTAAACTTGTGAAACTCCTATAAAATGCCTGAAAAAAAGCTTCAAAATCACCAGTAATATGCTTTGCCCAGGTGTGAATAAAGCCTTAGGCTCAATTCACATCTATGCATTTTGCTTTTGAGCGTTTTTTTGCAGTGCTTTTTGCGGTGCTTGCCGCGTTTTTGGCCTTTTTTGCGGTGCTTGCCGCGTTTTGCGTTTTTTTTTTAATTTTTTTGTTTTGTTACACTGTGGTTGCTTAGCAACCAGCTATATACAGTGTAAAAAAAGAAAAATGCAAAACACAAATCACGGCAAAATTGCGGTAAAAACACGGTAAAAACGCGGTACTTGCGTTTTGGATGCGGGTCCATTGACTTCTATTACATGCAAAATGCTGCATTTTGCATGAAAAAAAGTCCCTGACCCTTTCCAAAAACGCAGAGGCACAAAAATGCATTGATGTGAACATGTTCCATAGGAACCCATGTTAAAAAATTTCCCTGCATTTCTGCAAAATGCAAAATGCATCAAAAAACGCATTAGTGTGAATCAAGCCTTAATGTTGAAATGTATTATTTAATTTAAAAAAATAAGAAGCTGGATTTCATGTATTATCAAAATATGACAAACTGACATATAAAGAGTTGATTTACTAAAACTGGGGAGTGCAAAATCTGGTGCAGTTATAGCATAGAAACCAATAAGCTTCCAGGTTTTTATTTCAAAGCCTAATTGAACAAGCTGAAGCTAGAAGCTGATTGGCTACCATGCACAGCTGCACCAGATTTTGCACTCTCCAGTTTCAGTAATTCAACCCCATAGTGTTAGTAAAAACCACCCTTTTTTTTTTTTTTACATAATGTATCAATATTGTTTCTTAAGCCCCATACACACGGTCGGACTTTTTCATGGATTTTGTCCGATCGGACAAGGTTGTTGAAAAATCAGACCGTGTGTATGCACCATCGGACAGTGTTCGTCGGTTTGTCCGACGGACAAAGTCTTATCTCCTGCTGGAAAGATTTGCCGTCAACCCGGTCCGATCACACCAAACCCGATCGTGTGTACGGTTGTCCGACCGGACAAAGTGCTACGCATGCTCAGATCACATTACAAGACCAAAGCTATTGGCTACTAGCCTCTACGTTGTCCCGTCGTAGGCAACAAACGTCACCACGTTCAGAATGATCAGATTTTCCGACAACTTTGTCCGACCGTGTGTACGCAAAACCAACATCGGACAAAGTACGACGGACATGATCCGACGGACCTGGTCTGCGGATTGTCCGACCGTGTGTATGGGGCTTTAGAGTCCTATGTAAAATATTGTTTCATGCTCTGCAACATATTTTTCGAATTTCTTACACAACAGGTAAAAAACGCATACACTTACATATGAACTAAAATACTACAGCCACCAGTCACCACAATCTATTCTAGTGGAAGACATACTATCTCTAAATTCATATTCCCTTTATCATGAGAACAACTCAGAAGCTGTAAAAAGAGGACACACTGCAGATTTGGCGGCGTTGGTGTTCTCACTGCTGCATCTCAAGATATGTCCAAGGCCGGTGGGAATGTATAAAGCCCCACTAAAGTGTGTGTTTTGGTTCTGGCTGTTTCTTAATTGTCCACATTTGGGAGTTTTGGCAGCAGATGATCTAACTGCTTCGGATCAACATATTGTAACAATCCCGATGCTGCCAAGTAGAGATGGAGCACGGCGGATTGAGAGCATGAGCTCACCCAGACATCGTGTTACACTGACAGAGCCAGCAGGAAGGGAACTGCGGGGGCTACCTGGTCTCCCACTTTAACCCTCTACTACCAACACAAGAGAGTTAATTATAAAAATCACATAGGCCTATTCAAATAAACAGTACAAGGAGAAATTCTCTAAGCGCAAAGCACAGTAGTATATAATCAGAATCAATCTTGAACTGGTCAAGTTTTAATTAAGTGAATAATAATTGATTGCTATGGGTTAAAGCACTTTGCATTTACCTTTCTGTTTTTTAATTGATTAATGAATAATTCAATTAAATGCATAGTCATCATTTAGGTGCCTTTGATTGAAAGAATTTTAGCTCGGATGTTTTCTTTTTTTTCATAATTTTCTTTCTGTCACTGAAAAGTGCTCACGCCTGTCCATGCTTGGCTGCCACAGTCAGGTCTGGCAATCACTATTACAGAAAAGATGGCTAACATCACACCGACATATTTCAAAGCAGCTTCTATATTGATTCATAAAATCAAATACACAGTAGATGTGCAGAGGCGTCTAACATGTTTCATGCACACAGGTGCTTAGTGTATGTGAAACATGTTAGAAGCCTCTGCTTACCTCTTGTGTATTTGATTTTATGAATCATTGAAGAAGTTGCTTTGGAATATGTCAATGTGCCAATATCCATCTTTTGTGTAGCAGTGCTCAAACACAGCAGTCGGCCTCTCTGCTGTATGACATGAATAAGCAAAAAAAAGTAACTAAAGCCTAGTACACATGATTAGAAAATCGGATGAAAAACACTGCTTTCGAAGCGATCATATGATAATTTGATCATTAGTATACAGCTTTTGAGAGACAATCACAACAGTTCATCTGAAATTATCCAAAGGGACAAAAACATTTTTTTTCTCGTACAATAAATTCATACGATTTTTGGAAATCGGAAGAGCAAGACTACGTATGCTCGGAAATTAAAGAATACATTACAATACAATACATTACATAATTTCCGAAGTTGTATTCTGTCATACGAGAATTTTCGTTAATTGAGTAACCTCTTCATTTTCGATATGAGACTAGCATGCAGAAAAAAAACAGATGAAAAAACAGCTTTAGTGTTGTCCTTCCTCTCCAAGCCTATTTCCTTTGATCACAGATATCACAGAAGGCCAGGGAAAAACAATGAGGCAATGCACACTTCTGTGCACTCTCAGTGACACCCCCATAGCTACGGTCCTATGACACAGCATCGTGGACAGTATATGGACATCTAGAAATTATAGTCTATGTCCATATATAAACAATATATTTTGAAACTTCTATGAACAGAAAAAAAAGTTTAATGTTTTTGTGGAGTTGCATTAGTAGTGCTGAAATTTCTCATACCTGGCCCATAGGCAATGGCTTTCTTGGGATGCAGCTGCTTTGATCTTAGAGGAGCACCTGGCTTCAGCTTGGCCTTGGGGAACTGGGAAAGGTAGGTCATGACTGAATGCTCATCTACATTGGGGTCAACAATTTCTTCAGGAGCAATGACCTACAGCAGTAGCAAGGAGGAGAGAATTCATAGGTTAGTTACTGTATTAAAACCAGTATTTATGCCACATGCACATAAGACTAAATAATTAAGGTTTTGGTACAAATTCTTGCTAAAAGTTTTTGTTGTACATTGCAATAATTGATATGTGGTCGGACATCAAACATACAATATCAGAAATACAAGATGGGAAATATTAGGCTACATGAAAGCTGTTTTTTTATAGCCAGTCATTTGGTGGACTATAAAAACAGGCTTAGCAGATGACTTGACAGTGAAGTTTATAGTTCAGAAGCAATGACATAAATATATTGTCAGGGGTTTAATATGTTGTTGTGCATATGGAAGGCAGTGAGCTCATAACCAGACTATTCCATTAATGTCCAGTTGAAGACTCTAGATCTGTTTAATATTGTAAATTCTAGATTTATGGCCTATGAGCCACGCAGACAAAAATCATCATGATGCACTATTTTTTATCCCATTAAGACATGTGTTAAAGAATGCAGAACTAGTGCAATTTTCATTTATTTTCCTCATGGCCTTGGATTTTTACCAAATGTTCAATAGATGAAATTGTTTAAACTGCAGTCCTTCATTTTATCCAAAAAGTTTTGGCTTTAGCTATACTTTAAAATCTGTCTGTCTACATAGTCGCCATTTACTCCTGAAAATGTTTAACAATTAGATGTGGCTATCAGTTATGGTAATGATGTATATGCAGAAAGCTTCATATGCCCATAGCTGCCATGTTCACTTACCTGAGGCACACCTAGCCAGTCATCAGCTTGTTGCATTGCCTCTCTTGCGTTCTCCACAGGCTGGTTGGGGTCCCAGGCCTCCCAATCTGGACACAGACCTATAGCGACACAAAGCATTATCCTTTGTTACCAGTCTTTGTAGATCTATTAAAATACATTCACAGCTACATGATGAAAGTGCATGTAAGTGACTCATTCTATTAATCAGGCCGTAATACATACAATCTCCATAGTGACTACGAAATCCACCCAATCTTGAAATGAAGGGTGACAGAACAATTTCTATTGACTTGTTGTGATTTATGTTTGTGCATTAAAAAAAAAATCACGTTTCAGCTATCTAGAAAGTTTTTTTGACTGCCTGCAGTCGTGGAAGCAATGGCATCTGAATTCACACCAACCTCTGCTAGCAATGAATAAGTTACATCAGAAGTTCTAATATGGCATCAAAAGATTTGGTATAGCACCCCCCCTTCTATACACAAACCAACTAATGATGCATTATAGGCAGACTGTGGCTTTTTAGGTGTTCAATTGAGTTTAACCAAAATAAGAAGAAAATGGGAAGTGTAGTGCATAATCCCAAAAAATTATTATAGTACAATTGTTGATGTTACGTGTAAACATCTCCCTGTTCTCCTGATGAAGCTTAATATGTGAAACACGTTGAGACAGGAGATATCTGTGATAACCTAATGAACCCTATACTTTTTTGGATTAAGCACTATACTTTGTGTAAGAAAGTCAAAGTGCTCATTTGATAATCTCCATTAGGGAAAGGATTGTATATATAATATTTTTATATGTATTATGCAATATGCAATATATTGCAAAGTTGATAGATGTGTAAAATTGTATTAATAAATATGGAAAGTTTTTTTCATATTCTCTTTTCTCTAGATTTTGATAAAACTCAATTGAGCACCTAAAAAAACACATTCACTCAACGATCAAGTATTACCACTAGTAAAAAATGTGTGGGACAATATCATATTAATAACTGAAACTTTCTTATTGAGCAACCAACTGAGCTGTGATAGAGTAAGGTTACATGACAGATCAGAAGTGTGACTGGATATATGCCTAAGGCCCCTTTCAAACATGCACCTCTGTGGGACGGAATCCACTGATCCCCGCTGAGCAGTCGGATGACAGGTTTGTCTCCGCTCACTGTGTAGAACAGAGACGGACACAGTTCTGCTCTCCCCTATGGGAAGATTGGGTGAAAACGGACAAACGCCTGTCCGTTTATATCCGATCATATCAGATCCGACTGACGGATGGTAAATAGGTCCACCGTCTGTCTGGATTTTGCGGACAGGATCGGATCGGGCGGATGTCAGCAGACAGTTCACTGCTGACATCCCCCGCTCCATAAGGGTGAATGGAGGGTCCAATCGGGTCCACCTGAAAAACAGGCGGACTGGATCAGACAGACCCTGTAAAAGGGCCCTAAGGGTCATTTCACACAAGCGTTTCATTTGTTTCATCAGTTCAGTCACATTTTTTCAAAGAAAAGACGGATCACTTTACATCAGTTTCTCATGAGTTTCTTTACTGTTTCTTATCAGTTTTTTTACATCCACCACCAATGCAAAAACAGATGCAAAACAAACCGTTTGTCCATTTACATCCGTTTTTCATCTGTTCCGTTTTGTTAATGAAAGAAAAATAGGGCTTTGGTCTGTTCCAAAAAACGGATTCTGACGGAAGTGTATGTAAACGGATGTATATGGATTATCATCCATTTACATCTGTTTTTCAATAGAGATGATGGATGAAAAACGGAACGCCCGTGTGAAAGGTGCCTAATAGTCATTAATTATTGACTTGGTTAATTTATGGGCTGTCATACATGAGTTTTTTTTTTATATTTTACATACACTTTTTATACTTGGACGTACTAGCTGGTCAACCTATGAGTCTTTACAATAATATTTCTGTATCTCATATTGTTAGAAATTATGTTAATTTCAATCAACAATCATACATTTGGGGAGCTGAATTTAATGGTAAACTCACAATCCAGAAAATGATACCATGTTGTAACATAAAAAAGTTGCGCACCTTTTCACTTAAGCCTGCTAGACTGAAAACAATAAGTTCTATATGATTAACTTAATAAATCACGATATTCCTAGAGACCAGATCTAATCCTCTAAGCTTGCAAATAACACTTATCACCTAATATATTAGCAAAAGGAATGACTAAACTGAAGTCTAAGTGCGCTTGTGTCATTGTGCTGTTTTATTTGATGTTGCATGATGCGATTGTGCAAGCTTGCTCTCTGCCTCTTGCCTTATATGAGATTACACACTTCTCTCCCCACCCTCTCATTCTCTGGCAGGCAGACAGACAGCTATACTGGATAATGTTACAACCGCATTTCTCACTTGTCATGGAAGGGAACGAGCAAAAGTGTACGGTTACACTGAAAATTGTTTCATGCCTACATACAAATGGACATTAGATCCCTCCTTCAATAACATGACCTGTCCCTTTCAAATACTATTAATACACTTACGGGACAAAAATAGGGACAGAGTAAGTCATACACTTTCAGTTCTAGTAGTCTGCTAGCGGTCTTAAAGAAATACTTTAGGATTGTTGTAAAATAATATAGTCCAAGTCAGTTCTCAAGGGGCGGAGTCCTCTGACATTTTGGAGTATTTTTTAATTTAGGCAGGTCATACATGGGGAGAATTTTGAAAGAATTTTCTTTCGAAATTCTTATCTAAGAATTTTCATTCGTATTTTGCACCATTAGTGGGCTGCAGCAACAGCCGATTTTCGTGCGGCAATAAAATTTGAGTAATCGGACATGTTGGAAATTTTTTGAAAAAACAAACGATTTTCTAATCAATGATGGGAGAATCATCCGAGAAATGTAAACGAAAAAGAAATGCGCATGTGCTAGAAAAGAAACTTCCCGGAAAGAAAAGAAGATTCCCAGCCACGAAAAATCTTTTCTGTAGCAACATGAGGTGAAATTGAAGGCTTGGTTGGCCGAATTTCGAAATCAATGGTGGCACCATCGGATCACAAAACGCACAAATTTTCTGATTTTCAAAAGAAAATTCTTTCGAAATTCGACCATGTATGGACAGCCTTACAGTCATTATTTTGTATGACACCCTGGATGGACAGGTGAATATATTCTTTCCATTGGTTTAATTATCTTTCTGCACTCTTCTACAACCACCTTCTTTCTGCCAACATTAGATTATAGTAACTGCCTACAGCAAATAAAACAACATAATAGCTTAATAACTGGAAAATATGGCAAGCTTTGTGAACAGCATAACATAGGCACCCAGTAGTAGTCCATTAAAATAAGATTGAATATGCATGCCCAGTTAAAGCTTAGGTTTAGATAAAAAAAAGTGCTCTATGAATGGAGGGGGTGGACCTTTCAGTCATTTGCCCATCCTCCATTCATAAGTCATGTGTCCTTCATTGAAGTATAGTATCACTTCTATGAATAGAAAAGCTGAGCAAAAAGCATAGCTCCCAACTGTCCCTGAGTTTGAGGGACTGTCCCTGATTTGGAACAAAGTCCCTCTGTCTCCCTTTCCTCCTCATTTGTCCTTTATTTTTGGTCTGATCTATATAGTCATATATATAAAATCCATTTTTTATTTTTCAAAAAGTGTTTCCAAGTGCTAAACCTTTCATCCAATTTCTAAATTGCTGCATTTGTAAATTTAAAAAGCCAATATAAAGGAATAGTTGTGGTAGGAAAAGCACTCATGGGTTTAACTAATATAATGGGTTTAATAATATAAAATATATTTTTGTATAATTCTCATTTAAGGGGACATGGGAGGGTGTACACAGTTTTTCTAATAGGTGTCCCTTGTTCCCATCTCAAAAAGTTGAGTAGGAGTCTAAAAAAGGGACGAGCATATTCGGGCATTCTTGATTCTATTAACCCCTTCTACATCAGAAGATTATGGAGGTGGCGGATAGGGCATTGGAGGAGGAATATTTCAAGAAATCTAAGAGCCAGCAATACAGGGGACACATCACAGTGATGGTAAGTAATATCCCTTGTGCTGATTTTAATTTTTTTTAACTAAACCTATGCTTTGATTTATATCTGGACTATTACTCATCCAGCAAGAAGCTGCCTTTTTACAGGCAGGATGTGCCAATGTACAAAATAAGTCAGATGTAATCAAGCCTGTGTTTGCTGCAAACATCACTTGATGTTCAGAAGAAATTGGAGGTTTAAAGTACATCTGTCATAAAAGAAATATGGGGACTGCCATTGCTGACCTCCTGATGAAAATGTGAGTTCCCTTGGCTGCTTTTGAGTCACTGCCTAAAACAAGTCTACTATAAATGTGTGAGAAAAGTGTTGGAATGGCCCAACTCTATATTTGTTCCAGGTGAGTGACTCAGAACACCAAGAAGCCAAAGCATCAGCATGACAGCCAGAGAATTAACATTCTCCAAATGAGAGATCAGCAGTGGCAGGCTCCACACTTCTTTCATGACAGATTTATTATAGGGGGGAGCAGGTTAGAGAATAAAGGGCAACTTGGCTTTTGTTAAATAACAGTTTGTATAAGCTAAATAAATGCAGCACAGGGTATTATGTAATTTATTGCTATCAGAAATGATCCTTCCTAAAACAGTTGTTCGGTGGGAGGCCATGGCAGTCAGGTTCTTGGCTAGTGGAGTTTGTGATATTGATGTATATTATTACAAGCCTCTCTATTCCCTTTGGATGTATCCTGTGGATGGGACTCTCCAATTGAAGGGTATCTCAATGCTTTGGTCTTCTGTTTGGTCGGTGAGTAGTCCATATTAACAGCTATCCTGTCGGTTTGATTATCCCTTTTACCCTGGCCTAATGGGAGGCCTCTCCTCCCTCTTCCCTGGTGTAAAATTTGGATTTTAACCCTTGTTTGAACAATCCCCGTGGACCAATTGCCTACTTTGGTGTGGTAGCATACATCCCCTGAGAAAAACAGTGAAACATGTCGGGGTTGCTACACCATGATAAGCAACTGCAATGAATTCACTAGATGAATATCAAACATGAATTATGTCCATGTTTTTAATATGTCTATATCTTTTTCTCATTTTTTTAACATGAGGTACATAAATAAACTGATTGAATTTTAATACAGTAAACCCTTGGTTTGAGAGTAACTTGGTTTGAGAGCGTATTGCAAGACAAGCAAAATTTTTTCATAAATTTTGGCTTAATATACAAGCAATGTCTTGATATATAAGTACCGTCTCGTCACAACTGAGTATAAAAAAGAAGAGAGGCGCCTCTAAGTGTAGCAATATGGTTACATTTAATGAAGGTACAACATTTAGCAACTCATATGGTTGATGAATAAAAGAGAAACATCTAAGTATGCAGGCATCCGGGTAAAGCTGTCCACATAAACCATCCTCCTCACCGCCATGGACATCATCTCTTCCACTCTGAGCTCCACGAGCGCTTCAAGCCTCGCTTTCAGATCGCTCTACTGCAGGGTAGTCTTCCCGGACACGATTGCAGACTGACATCGGTGAGAGTCGTGGTGCGGAGGGTGGTCTATGTGGACAGCTTTACCCCGGACGCCTGCATACTTAGATGTGCCTGTTTTAATCATCAACCATGTGAGTTGCTAAATGTTGTACCTTCATTAAATGTAACCATATTGCTACACTTAGAGGCACCTCTCTTCTCTTTTATACTCTGTAGCTCCTGCTGGAGTTTGCTTCTAATCCCCTTGAGGAGGCTTCCATTTGTGGATGGACATTTTCTGGTTACACAACCTGGTCACATTGCTATAATCTTTTTATATGGACTATAAAGTTAAACTGAAACACCTATGAATAAATGGTTGTGGAATGAATCATTTGAGTTTCCATTATTTCTTATGGGGAAATTCGCTTTGATATACAAGTGCTTTGGATTACAAGCATGTTTCTGTAACAAATTTTGCTCGCAATACGAGATTTTACTGTATGTGAATATGACTTGAGTTATTGGCACCTAAAAAATCCCAGCTTTTATATAAGAGCATTACCAAGTGTCCTGTTTTGTATTACTTTGGGATGGGGTGACTTTGAGACTTTCTCTGACCAACTTTATCTTGCTCATTCATTACAGCTAAAAAATATGAAATAGTGTCTTTGAATCAATAGCAGCTGCGGTGTTCTGTATGATATATGTGTACAGATAACCTTCAGAAATTGACTCTAGTTGCTTTCTTATTACAGTAGTGAGAATAGTCATGTGACCATAGATGCCTCGTCAGTCCACACACAGGAAACAAGAAGTAAGTGGAATGCATGTGTGAGTTTCTAACTAAACAGCAGAAGAAATGCTTCTAAAACATAGGTGTGAACGGCCTATTGCATTAGGGTGTGCACCCCAAAGCTCAAACACATGTGCCTTTCTCTGCAGCCTCAGCTGCACTGGACAGTGAATGAATGGGAAGTGCTCTGTTCCCCCCACAGCTTTGATCTCTGCACAGACTATTTGCAGCACAGTACTGATATCACTCTTACATTTACAAGGTAATATCTTAATTTCAAAAGGCATTTGATGCAGACAAAGAGGATTTATACACTTTGCCTCTATTATATATATATATATATATATATATATATATATATAAACTAAAGTTTTTGTGCCCGGAGTTCAGCTTTAACGTGCTATATGCTTCTAAGCAAGGCAGATATTGAGCAAAACCAGCAGCAGCCTTAAGGCTGCCCAGTGTTTGCTTTCCCAAAGCATGGGAAGGGGGAAAATGTCCCAGGGATATCTAGGAATATTTCTGTCTATGACCTAATACTTGGACATTGATCACAGGCATTGACATCACCCGTGGGTTGGAATATGCTCTTTATACTATACTTTTTAACTCCTTAAGTGCTAAAGGATACCCTCCAGCAGATATGATTACAATTTTTGATATATATATATATATATAACTTTATACATATATATATATATATGCAGTATTATAACTTTATACACATATATATATATATATATATATATATATATATATGTGTATCTACCGTATTTATCAGGGGAAAATCATGGGTGCGTGTTATACATCGATCCCCACCAGTCTCCGCCGTCTGTGAGGGCCACCGACATTGACCTATGTCGGCGGCGAGAGGAGCCACGAGGAGCCTAAAATCTTGGCGGCTGCGGCGGCGCTAAATTTAAAACCCAAACATGCTGCAATTTTTGGGAAGGCTGCAGATGGACACTGGAAGGCTGCAGATGGACACTGGAAGGCTGCAGATGGACACTGGGGAAGGCTGCAGATGGACACTGATAAGGCTGCATTGATGGGCATTTAAAATGTAAGTTTTTTTTTTTTTAAACTTCCCTCCTAAAAGTTTTTTTTCTGAAACGTCCCGCTAAACTTGGGGTGCGTGTTATACGCCGGCGCGTGTTATACGCTGATAAATACAGTATTTATATTGAGGTACTTTTCAACTGCAGGCAAAGCAGGTCAAATCAGTCTTTTCTTGTGATGAGTTTGCGATTCAACATGAGCCCTTAAAGTTGGTTATTAAAACTTAACTAGAATAGTAAAAAGGAAAGCTGTAAAAACATCTAGGTTACAGGCATACCCCACTTTTAAGTACACAATGGGGTTTATTTTGCACTTCCCAGCTTTAGTAAATAAACCCCATTGTGTAATTAAAAGTGGGGTATGCCTGTATAACTTAGCTAAAAATGTCTTCAAAGGTAGCCAAAGAATAGGAAGAAAAGGAAGCAGCATTTCACTTACTTCAAACTGCTTTTGCATCCCTATAGATTAGTATGAGAATGCATAACCCATTTGAAGCAAATAAAATCCTTTCGACACTGGCTCTTAGGCAAAGAAAGAGCTTAGAAAATTCCGTGATATATCAGCAAACTGTATGCACATTTTTCCATACCTCTCCACTGTTCCTTATTTGGAGGGATTGTCACTCTTTTGGAACTTAATCCCCCTGTCCCTCTTTCCTTCTCAGTTGTCTCTCATTTTGGACAGATGTGTAGGCCTCTATAATAAATGCAATACTTAACTATCTAAAAGTGTTACACTACACTAAGCCTTTCACTCAAATCATTTTATTATCAGATTATTGTTTTAAATAATTTTAATAATCCTTCATGGGCCACATAACTGCGTGGGATGGGGTGTGTCCTTTGCCTACATAATATGTGTTAAAGGGTGTCTCTATAACCCAGGGGTCTCCAAACTTTCGACACAAAGTTTACTGCCCTCCAAACTTTAGGAGGGCTGGACTGTGGCCAGTGGATGTAGAGAATGTCCTGGCATTGGTGGGAGTAAACAAAGCCATAGCCTTGGTGGTCAGTGGGAGTAAAGAATTACATCATTATGTCATTGGTGTCAGTGTGAGGAATTAGCGCCCCATCTCTGGTGTTAGTGGGAGGAATAGTACCCTATTAATGGTGTCAGCGGGAGGAATAGTGCCCTGAGGGCCAGATAAAGGCAAGCATAGGGCCACATTCGGCCGCAGTTTGGAGATCTCTGCTCTAACCCAACTTGATGTAAGTCCCTTGTTGACCCTCATAAAACTGACATACCTGGAGCACAGTTGTCAACCAGGGCACCCAGCGCTTTGCCATCTTGCCAGTCCCGGTGAAAGTTGGTGATAGGAAGCTGTGGAATCTTGTTCTGAATCCATCCCAGAAGTCTTTGTTTGGGAGTTTGCTTTTTTGCATCTTCTTCATCCTCATCTTCCCACATAGGCATAGAAATGGAGTAGTGTAGAATGAGAGTCCAGATCAGACCCAGGATCAGCTTAAGGTTTCCATCCACAATGGCTTTTGAGTCTGCAAATAAAGAATCATTGTACATATTGGTTAAAAAATCAAATTCATTATTAGAATAATTTTTGCATTATTCAAATATTACGAACATGTGCAATAGAGCATGAAAGTATGAAGCTTTGTGCATCGCTCAAGCAAGAGAGGAAACTCGTTCACTTTAGCCTAGAAAGCATTTCACTGCATACATCTGAACAACATACCATGGGGTAGAATAACTGCTGCTCTCTGATATGTGCAATAGAGCATGTTTAAAGCCAAACAGTGAGTTTTGAAAATCACCCAATAATAATAATAATAAAAGGCTGTTCAATACTTTTTTCAAGATATGCACAAAAGGGTAACGCTGGCCATAGACAGAGCAAATTTCTTTCCTGCAACCACAGACAGTGTTGACAGTGGAATGCCTCCCGCTGAGCCATTGTTTTCTCCCGGCGGGCGAGGGGGGCGGGGCTATAACAGCCACTATCAATATTTACGTATAAAATTCGGAAGGCTGGTTGTACCCAAGTTGATCGATCGATCAACTTGTGTATATTCAGCCTGCCAGGTTCCTGCTGAATCGGCCAAGATTCGTCTATGGCCAGCTACAGGTGCCAACTAACTTTAGATACTTTGGCTCCAAGAATTTATCAAACACTGCTGTCACACTGATAACATTTGTCTTAGTAGTATCTGCATTAACAATGGATTATGTCAACTGTAATCTACAACTGACGTTGTTAACAAGCTTGGAATTCTTGGTAAAAAACATACTGACATTTGAAAACATTGATGTGTTTGTATTCCCCAGTAAAATTGTGTTGCTCCCAGGCTAAACCCGGCCATAGACGTTCAGCAGGAACCAGCCAAGATTTTAATCATATATAGGCAGGCAGATTGTACCCAAGTTGATCGATCAATCAATTTGGGTACAACCAGCCTACCGGATTTTACATGAAATTATTGCTAGCGGCATATCAGTTCTCCCGGCGGGGACTTCTTCCCCCGCCCCCCCCACAAAGAGGAACACAAAGGCTCAGAAGGAGGGATTCAACACTGACTGTCTGACTGACAAAATGAATCACACAAGATCGATTTTCCTGGCTAATTAGCTATTGTAATGGTTTTCCTCCCTCAACAGCTAATGCCTAGTACACAAGATGAGAAAATAAGGCTAAAAAAAAAAAATGCATTCGGAGCAACCGTTCGATAATCTATTCATTAGTACACAGCCTTTGAGAGCTGATCACGACAGTTCATGTGAAAATATCCAAAGGGACAAGCACGAAAATGATTCTCGTAAGATTACAGAATGAATGATTTTCATATAATTAGTGTGCTATTTTTATGAAAAGACCACGCATGCTCGGAAATGAAAGAATACATTACAATTTAATATAAATCCTGTATAATAATAATAATAATAGGTGATGCTTTAAAAGCCTTTACAGGTCACGACTTTAACCACTTACGGACCATCCACCATGAATATACGTCCCTACTTTGACGTTATGGCCATAACCCCAGTCTATTTTTAAACAACGGGCAACATCTGCCTGGAGTTTGCATGTTCTCCCTGTGCCTACGTGGGTTTCCTCCGGGTACTCCGGTTTCCTCCCACACTCTAAAGACATGCTGGTAGGTTAATTGGATCCTGTCTAAATTGGCCCTAGTATGCATGAATGTGAGTTAGGGACCTTAGATTGTAAGCTCCTCGAGGGTAGGGACCGATGTGAATGTACAATGTATATGTAAAGCGCTGCGTAAATTGACAGCGCTATATAAGTACCTGAAATAAATAAATAAATAAATAATACATTACATCACTTCTGAAGTTGTATTCTGTCTCACAAGATTTTTCTTAACTTTAGTTACCCTTTCCTTTTTTGATATGAGACTATCATGCAAAATAAACGGACAATGATTCGTCTGATAATCGAATTGTGTCTACGAGGCTTAAGATAGAGGCCACACCTGATGCTGCAGAGGTAGCTGGGCAAGCTACTGTGGGGAGCCTCTCCCCAATTGGTACCAGGGTACTCTAGCTCCAGTGGGGTGCCCCTCCCCAATTGGTACCAGGGTACTCTAGCTCCAGTGGGGTGCCCCTCCCCAATTGGTACCAGGGTACTCTAGCTCCAGTGGGGTGCCCCTCCCCAATTGGTACCAGGGTACTCTAGCTCCAGTGGGGAGCCTCTCCCCAATTGGTACCAGGATACTCTAGCTCCAGTGGGGTGCCCCTCCCCAATTGGTACCAGGGTACTCTAGCTCCAGTAGGGTGCCCCCCCCCCTTGGTGTCCTTGGATACCTCCAACTGTTCTCCTGTGTTACGAGTGCTATCCTGAATTTCCCTGAGAACTACACTGTGTGTGGAGATAAGCGATTGAGCCACAGGTACAATGCTGTGAGGAGTACATGTTTTTGTAGGTTTCATAATCTGATTAGTAATATTCTGCAGTGTATGTATGCTCTTTTGCACTTTTTTTTTTGCATGATTGATACAGTCATAGTTACTTCCTATCTGATGATTCAGCCAATTATCTATTCAGTTACAGTTACTGTTTCCCCGCTGGACTAATGCTGCCCAGAGTATTCCTCTCTCCCTCCCCTAGGTGCAAACATGCAAATTTGCATGGTGCAAACTTACCGTATATGTTTTGGGAAAAGTTATTTTTTTTTTTTTTTTATAGAGACTGGTCAGTGGTCAGGTTGTGCATGCATGGTGGATGTCTTTAGGCAGCTTCAGTTGCATCTTGGCTATTCACCAGTATAGCTAAGTGCCCCTTTACCAGCCTGCCTCAGCAGAGAGCATCAGCCCCTGGAGATCTGGACATGCTCATGGTATTTAAATTGCAGTTTCTCCCTGCTCCTCTGCTTAGTGGGACCATACCTGATGGAGCAGCTGTTGCTGGGTTAGCTAGGTGGGACCAGGTACAGGACACCCTTACATTAGAGTCAGTGTGCAAGCCACCAAAGGGCACAAGAGCACACAGCATTACCCTAAGCCCCAGTCACATTGGCAGACATTAGCCAGAGAGTCTCCCCAGCAGTGGCGGCCCGTCCATAGAGGGTGCACAGGCGCTGCCTCCCCTATCCATGCGTCTGGCCCCCTGTTCTACATATTAGTGGCGCCGGACTATAGATTCCAATGCGGGTGGGTGTTTTTTTGAAGCACGGCAGAGGAAGCTGGAGGAGCGGAACACCGGAGCCGCCGCGGCCACTGCCCCCGCACTCCAGGATAGGACACCACAGCCCCACCACATAAGTGGGTAAGTGACGGACCGCCCGCAGGAGCGTGGGGGGGTGTGCTGTTTCAGTGCCGTGCCACACCACTCGGCGGTTGTTGTTTGTTTGCTCCCCCCCCCAAAAGAAGAACCCATCAGCTGCCACTGCTCCTCAGTACTGTCATTCCAGTGGGGTGGAGTTGCTCTCTGTTGCCTGGACTGCTGACGTTATCAGCAATACCTGTGTGCAGCCTGTTGCATAGTCCCTGTCCTCCGCGCCCCTCAGCGCCCTGAGTCACCCACTACAGCCGCTTACCTGATAGGAGGAGGAGACATTTGACCACCTTGTCTGAGGAACTGCAAGTATTTGACTTTTACTGTACAGTACAAACTTTGTTCATGTAAAGTGGTTCTAAAGGCAGAAGTTTTTTTTTTTTTACCTTAATGCATTCTCTGCATTAAGGTTAAAAAAAAAACTTCTGCAAACAGCTCCTACCCCCCCCCCCCACCCCTTAAATACCTAGTTGAGCTCAATCTCAATCCAACGATGTGCAGGAGAGCAGCGGATTTCTTTGCCCGCTGGATAGAGAGGCAGCAGTGGGAGCCGTTGGCTCCTTTTGCTGTCAATCACAGGAGAGAGCGGTTGGAAGGCCATACTGCGCTCTATGTATTAATAAACGCAGGCACAAGCACCTCCATAGCAAGTGGTAGGGGGAGGGGCCAGGAGCGCCGATGGGGGACTGAGAAGAAGAGGGTCGAGGCTGCTCTATGACTTGTTTGTTATTTTATAAAAAAAAAAAACATTATGCCGTTATAATCACTTTACCTGATGGTATGTGCTAACCTGCTATTTTATACTGCCACCTAGTGGCCAAGTGCAAGAACCATTTCTCTAATCTGTTACTTTATGTGGATTTACTCCATCTGCTATTTTGTAATCTGTTTAATACCCGTTTTTAGTACCAATCTGTACTCTCAATTATCCTACATTTTGACAGTAAATACCAAATTGCTCACCTTTATTGGCCTGATACTATTATGTAACACTACTACATAAGTTGTCCTAAGTACAGCTAGATCTTAGAATTATTACTGTTTTTGGCTTAGGTCTGCTATCAGGTAAAATAACTACCTACATTGTTTTATTTCTCATAAGCCTAACATTTTTATGACCTTTTGACTTTGAACAATCTATACTAGAACATTTATTTTAACTGTGTATGCTCTGTATTTTATAGTGTATTGTTTTACCTTTTTAGGTCAGGTCAGTAGATACTTACCACAAGTCATAATGCTGTGTGTTTTATAGTTGTTGCAATTTATTGCATTTGATTATTGCATAGTGATATCTACTGACATTCAGTGGTATTATGGTGTCGCGGCAACGTTTTATTTGTTTCCATGGTATGTTTCTTTATTCCCCCTCCTATTTAATGCTAGTTAGCACAGGCTAGATCCTTGTTCTCTCACAGTTTCTCAGTTAGTTTTAGTTTCATTATAGATAGGGCTTATTAGAAAGTCATTGGGGTTGATTTACTAAAACTGGAGAGTGTAAAATCTGGTGCAGCTGTGCCTGGTAGTCAGTCTGCTACTTATGAGCAGCACCGAGGCTAAGTGGATAGTATTTCTGCCTAGCAGCACTAGGGTCGTTTGTTTGAATCACGACACTACCAGCTTGGAGTTTGCATGTTTTCTGTGTCCCTGAGCATGCCCTCAATGTTGGCATGTTGGTAGGGTAATAGGGTAGTGGGGTAATAAGCTCCTGTCTAAATTGGCCCTAGTATGTGTATGCATCAGTGCTATGTTTTGGCCTAGGCCGACAAGGCCCAGGCCTAGGGCGGCACTTTGCGGGGGCGGCAGCAAAGTTGCTCCCCCATGAAAAAAAGCACCAGCACCCTCCTCCTGACTCCCGCAGGCAGGGCCACCATCAGGGAAGTACAGCTGAAGAGTGAAGTGGTGTTACGGGTGCGAATGTGCCAGGAAGCAGGGTTAGAAGGAGCCATCAAGCCCCCCCCCCCCCCCTGTAAAGCCGTGATTCTCTCTCTGATTGGCCCTCTGCTGTGGCTAATCATTGGGATGGAAATAGTGGGCAGGAAGCTGGGCGGCAGTGCAGCAAACCCAATTAGAGCTGCTCTCTCTCTCTTTTCTCCCTGTGTTCGCCGGCCACCCGTAATTGCTCCACAGAGAGCCAGAGCAGGGATCTGTCAATGTAAACAAACAGATCCCCGTTTTGACAGGGAAGTACAGAGACATCGTCTGTTCCTAGTGATCAGGAACAGCGACCTCTCTGTACTCCCTGTCAGTAAACTCCCCCCACAGTTAGAAACACCACCCTAGGGAACGCTTAACCCCTTGATCGCCCCTAGTGTTAACCCCTTCCCTGACTATTTCATTTATACAGTGATCAGGGGCTATTTTTAGCTCTAATCACTGTAATAATGTCACTGGTCCCAAAAAAGTGTCAAAAGTGTCCGATCTGTCCGTCGCAATGCCGCAGTCCCACTAAAAATCATTGATCACCGCCATTACTAGTAAAAAAAAAAAAAAAAGAATAATAAAAATGCCATAAATATATCCCCTATTTTGTAGACGCCATAACTTTTGCACAAACCAATCAATATACGCTTATTGAGATTTTTTTTTTACCAAAAAATATGTAGAAGAATACATATTGGCCTAAACTGATGAAAAAAATTTTATTTTTTGGGGGGGGGGATATATTTATTATAGCAAAAAGTAAAAAGTATTGTTTTTCTTTCAAAATTGTCGGCCTTTTTTTGTTTATAGCGCAAAAAATAAAAACCACAGAGGTGATCAAATACCACCAAAAGAAAGCTCTATTTGTGGGGAAAATGGACAAATTTTGTTTGTGTACAGCATTGCAAGAGGGCACTATTGTCAGTTAAAGTGACACAGTGCCGTATCACAAAAAAAGCCTGGTCGTTCAGGGGGCAAATCCTTCCGGTGCTGAAGTGGTTAATATATTATAATAAGTATATTAATAATATTTCATTGGCAGGTAGATGATTTATGTTGCGCAGTACTGAGAGATGATCACGCTTGCTTTTATCTCACACTTTAGTATACTATTTATATACACGCGCACAAACAGCTAATAATGGGGTTTATTTTGTCTCACACATTCTCACCCAGAAATACAGACACAAATAACACCGATCTACACTCTAATCCTAGCTGCATGTAAAATAGGAAAAGATTCAAATACAAATCCTTTTCTGACATCAGACCAGCTGCAGATATATAGCACTGAAGGCTTAATCGTACAAGAGAAATGACAAACTATTTAAGGAAACATTCAGCAGCACTCTCAATAGATGCTGCTATGAATGGAAGGCTGGCAGCTTCATGAGCAGATAAAAGTAGCCAACTAGATGAAGATGTTATAATCTGACCGCTTACAGAAAGACGGCTAGGAATATGTAGTCTTAGGCCCCATTCACACCAGAGCGTAGCGTTTTCAGGCAGAAAATCGCGCAAATTTACCGCAAATTTTCAGCATTTTTGCAGCGTTTTTTTACAGTGTTTTGCCACGATTTTGTGCAGGGCAAAAGGTCACCAATGTAAAAAGAAGGAAAATGCCAAAATCTGCCCGATTCTAGCGACAAAAAAGGGTCCAGAACTTGTTTTAGCTTCAGGCGTTCGGCTTCAGGCGACATGGATGGAGATGTAAACCATCTCCATTGAGAATAATAGATTGTTTCCCCTCCAGCATTTTGTAGCTTCAGGCTTCAAGCTACAAAACGCTCAGATGTGAATGGGGCCTTATGGTGGGTTGAATAAAGGACCTGACCAGAAACAATGGTAGATAGAATATTACACAGAGGAATAGAAGGGAACAGCAATATATGTCCGAAAATTGTATATAGTATAGTATGTATTTATGAGTCATTACATATATTCAAATCTTTAATAAAACCTCATCTGGAATATGCAGCTCAGTTTTGGGCACCAATTCACAAAAAGGATATTGGGGAACTGGAGAAAGTGCAGAGAAGGGCAACCAAACTGATAAGAGGCATGGAGGAGCTCCCCTATGAGCAAAGATTATAGGAACTGAATTTATTCTCTCTTGAGAAGAGGAGATAATTGTCCCGTACACACAATTGGAAATGCGCCAGCAAAACTCAGATGAGAGCTTTTTTTGGAAAATGCGACCATGTGTATGCTCCATAGGTCTTTTGCTGGTGGAATTCCAGCCAGCAAAAGATTGAGAGCATGTTCTCTATTTTCGGTCGGGAAAAGTTCCTATCCAAAAATGCAATCCGCATGAAATTTGGACACGCAAAAAAATCACGCATGCTCGGAAACAATTAGACGCATGCTCGGAAGCATTGAACTTTTCTCGGCTCGTCGTAGTGTTGTACATCACCGCGTTCTTGACGGTCGAAAGTTCAGAGAACTTTTGTGTGACCGTGTATATGCAAGACAAGCTTGAGTGGAGTTCCGTCGGAAAAACCATCCAAGATTTTTCTGACGGAATTCCGCTCGTGTGTACGCGGCATAAGGGGGGGGGGGATATGATCACCTTGTATAAATACATACAGTAAGTGGTCCATATAGTGAACTTGGTTTTGATTTATTCACTTTCAGATCACTACAGTGGACAAGGGGGCACTCTTGATTTTGGGAGCAAAAGAGATGTAACCTCTACATATGGAAAGGCTTCTTCACGGTAAGAGCTGTGAAAATGTGGAATAGACTCCCTCAAGAACTAGTTCTAGACGGCTCAGCAGATTGTTTTAAGAAAGAGCTAGATGCATTCCTAAACTCACAAAATACTGGATACTAGCATTTATAGGTAATAACATCAGGGGTAGTTGATCCAGGGAATCTACATTGTAAAGCGCTGCGCAAACTGTTGGCGCTATAGAAATCCTGTATAATAATAATAATCTGATTGCCTTCTGGGAGGTCAGGGAGGAATTTGTTCCCCGTTGGAGCAAATAAGATCATGCTTTACTGTTTTTTTCCTTCTTCTGGGGGTATAGAATTGTGTATTTTGAGGTTTTGATTATTTTGTTTTTCTCCATTGGTTAAACTATATGAAATTGTGTATTTTTTCACCCTGACTAACCATGTACTGTATCTATAAATATATTTAATTGGTTGCTATGGGTTGCTGCATTTTATTTTGATAAGGTTCTATGTATGAAACAGTCTTCTTTAGTTGTGTCTGTAGATGTAAATTTTTTTATTCCAGGACAAGTTATAGAATGTTTATTCTCACACTGAGGATCAGACAGTAATGCATACCATTTCCATTATAGTACAATGTCTGGTAGATTATAAAGGTGTTCAGAGCAATGGTCTGGCAGCAAACATTTTCCATTCAGACTCTGGGCAAGTGTGCCCTTCACCAGATAAAGGGAGTACAGGAAGTGTAAGAGCAAGGCTCGCTGTGAATATGAATGAACCCAGTCTAGCACCGTCTAATATGTTTTATATGCAATTAAAGATACGACGTCTCCCTGAGCTATGATAGCAAAGACTGCAAGTTCAACTCCCAACATGATTTCAAAGTTGCAGGAACTTTTCTATGATGGATCCTGAGGACACTTTTTAGTGCCAGGAGCCCAACACTGTTATCTTCTGTGAGGGACTTTTGGTACCAAAAAACACAAATAAATAAATGCCCAGGACATGAAACCTATCCCTAATGCTTCCCATGACCCTAACAATTAACATGGAAAACACGGAGGCTCCCGTAGTTACACAGTCAGGTTGATAAAAGATACAAGTCCGTCTGGTTAAACCAATTGAAAAATTAATGAATATGGTGCCGACCAGACTGGCTACATATGTTTCCGGGAGCTTCTCCAAAGTGCTTTCGAGGCTGTGGGCAGGATGGAACGACATACCATATATGGTGGCAATGCCCCAACGATTTTGGATAAGGGTTTACAACTTCATTTTTACTCTTATCCAAATCAACCTCATTAAATCTCCTAAACATGCCCTGTTGGGGTTGAAAGTTGACGAAGCCTTGAAAAACCAGAGGAGGCTTCTCACTTTCAGATTTATTTCTGCCAGGATCACTATAACTAGAAATTGGAATGATGAGTCACTGTCCAGAACATGCATGCAGTTAAGAAGTTGCCTGACCTACCAAGTTGTTCCAGCTCAGTGAGTAGTATTGAGGCCAGTAGGTCAGCACAAGAGAGTCAACTAACATTTACAAAAAAGGTCAGCAGTGGCATCTACATATTGCTCAAGACATATTCACTTGACCTGACTCTAAGGGCCCATTTATTCTTCTGTGTCACAGTAACACAAGTGACATGTGTGATTGCGTTGCAGTCATTCAATTGAATGGCACTTCATGTGCTAAGAAAACGCACCTGCATTGTGGCGGGTCATTACAATACAAAAATTGGTCATGTGCTTTGACAGCCAATCGTTTTCAATGGGCTGCCTTAACTTAACACACATCAACATGCAATGTCACGCGTGTTAGTGCACTTCAGAGTAGTAAATGGGGCCCTTGGATAAGCTTAAGGCTGGGTTCATACTATTGCAAATTGGATGTGGGTTTCTCTGCATCCAATTCGCATGTCAGGAGATTGTGACAAGCTCTCTATGGAGCCGGTTCACACATCTCCGGAGCTGCTCTGGTGTGATTTGCTCAGGAGTCCTGTGCATTTTCTGGTCTGTTTCAGGTCCGAATTCAGCCAAAAGTTTGGGCTGAAACTGGGCCTGAAACGGTGAACAGGATGCACCGGACCCCTGCTATGAGCCGCTCCATTCTGCAGGGTGAACCCAGCCTAAATCCTTACAGTACAACTCAAGCCAAAAAAAAAATTATTATTATTTTAATTTATATTATTATAAGTGAGGAAGGATTTGAACCTCAGTTTTCTTTTGCAGTCTGTGCCATATAGGAAAAGATCCCCCCCTCACTCACTGTCCAAGAGACACAGCCAGGGCAGCTGATAAGGCAGTACAGCCGGCCCTCCTGTACTGGGCCCGGGCCCCATCAGTTTAAAAGGGGGGCCCAGGCACCTGCTGAGCAGGAGGGCCAGCTGTACTGTCCTATTACAGACACTGATCCTCTTTTTTCTCCCTCTGCCGTGCTGCCAACTTCTCCTTCTCTCCCTCCCTCCGGCTGCACTGCAAGGAGCTTGGTTCTAGCACATACACCCCTTCCATCTGCTGTCCGGGCCCACCTATGTACACCTTTCCCCCGCAGAGCTGCCAGGTTCCCTCCTCTCCCGACGGCAGCTGCTGTGGGCACAGAGGGGGATGTAATTTACTGGTCCTTACCTGAATGAATGAAGACAGTGATCGATCAGTACCAATCCCTCCTGCGTCCATTCATCATAAACTGTGTTTCCTTTGCTCCAGTTTGTGAATGAGCAGGAAGCCTCAGAGGGCTTCCTATTCATTTATCTGTGCAGCTGAGGATGTAGAGAAAGGGACTCACTTTCAGCCGGGGGGCCTGTCAGGTAGGCTGTATGGGGCCCCGTGATTTCTAACAGCAGCCCTGGACACAGCAGAAAGTAAATGAAAATCTCCCCATGGGAAGAAAACTAATGCGGCGTACACACGGTCGGAATTTCCGACGGACTTTGGATTGAGAACCTGTTCTCAATTTTTCCGACGGAAAACCTTTCTATCGGATTTTCCGATCGTGTGTATGCAATTCCGACACGTAAAATTCCAACGCATGCTTGAAAACAATTTGACGCATGCTCGGAAGCATTAAACTTCCCTTCTGTAGTGCTGTCGAACGTGTTTTATGCCACTGTGTTACAGACCGTCGGAATTTGGTGTGACCGTGTGTAGGCAAGACAGTTTGAGCGAAATTCCGTCGGAATTCCGACGGGAAAACCATCAGAGCTTTTTCCGACGAGAATTCCGATCGTGTGTACGCAGCATTACAGTCGACAGCTGTCACAGCTGAAAGTGCTAGTTCCCTGGCTATCATGTAGCTCAAATGGCTGACTTTATCAGTGACTCAGAAACGATTGATGCTAGACTCAGCTGGGTCAGCCAGGCAACTAGTATTGCTAGAAGGAGAGTCTTCATATCTCACAGCTCAGGTTTGCTTTCAATTAAATCTTTTTTCTTTTCTTTTGCACTGCAAACATATTAAAATAAGCATAAAAGTTCTACTGTGTGGTTCAGTGCAGCAAAACATGCTTAGTCGCCTGGTTGCCCAGCTGATTTTTTCGCATATGTACTTTCTACGCAAAGTATGCAGTTGCTTACTGCATGTGTGTTCCAGGTCAGTGATTCAAAGTACTGAAGCCAGAGACAGCCAGAAAAATAGCATTTTTAGAAGAAGTTTGGCAATATCGGGTATTCCTGTTTCATGTAAGAGACACTGGGGGGGGGGGGGCGTTACCTTTAACATCTGGTGCAGCTCTCCATAGAGACCAATCAGCTTCCGGGTTTTATTGTCAAAGCTTAATTGAACAAACTGAAGTTAGAGGCTGATTGGCTTCCATGCACAACTGCACCAGAATCTTTGTGCACCCGATTTAGTAAATCTCCCCCACTGTCCTGCAAGCACCTCACACTCATACACAAAACATAATGCCACAAGCACCACATGAGTCATGCATCCTCTACATTCCAATATCTTCTCAGTCTTTCCATAAAAGCAAAGAACAAAAGCGGAGAGAGAATGTCCAGGAATATCAGGGTGGGGACGGGGATGTGGGGGGTGTTGGAGGCAGTACACCCTGCAGTCATCTGGAAGGAGGGTGTGAAACAGAAGGGAATTTACAAGATTGGCGGAACAAATGACAGCTGAGATAATGTCATCACAAATTCCTTTGCCTTATTCTCTGGCTCTGCTTCTTCACACCCTTCATTTTTACCTCTCTCACAGTCATGAAAAATGGAACCTGTTCTGTCTATAAGTTACAATTATCTGTTATTAATGTAAGTGCCTGTGATTGATATACTGAATATGTAGTGACAAGGGCTTGCGGATCTGTTTACTGTTCAGCTAGAGCAAATGTTATAATACCTTAAAGCTGAACTCTGGGATTATTTGAATTGAATACTTACATTTGTCCAGCTTGGAGCGGTATACATGTCTTAGACCTGAAGGACCACTGGGGGAGCTGAAAATCATTATAGTAGTCAGTGCTGCTACTACTACAGTGATCATTGCGATATTCTGCATAGCTCCCAAGTGTCCCTGATTTTGAGGGACTGTCCCTGGTTTGGAACAATGTCCCTCTGTCCCTCTGTCCTCCTCCTCATTTGTCCCTGATTTTGGTCTAACCTTTATAGTTGTATATAAAATGCACTTTTTATCTTTTAAAAAGTGTTTCCCAGTGCTAAACCTTTCATCCGATCTTTTAATTGCTGCATGTATACATTTCAAATGCCAGTATAAAGGAATAGTAGTGGTAAAAAAATGCACTTGTGTAGTGGTAAAAAAAAACTTTCATACCAGACACTTTCCCCACTTGCCCATGACAATTTTTATCTTTCAGCGATGTCACACTTTGAATGACAATTGCGCAGTCATGCAACACTGTACCCAAACTAAATTTTCTTTCCACAAATAGAGCTTTCTTTTGGTTGTATTTGATCACCTCTGCGGTTTTTAATTTTTGCGCTATAAACGAAAAAAAGACAGACAATTTAAAAATAAAAACTGATGGGCACTGATAGGAAGCACTGATAGGCAGCACTGACGGCACTGATAGGTGGCACTGATGGGCACTGATAGGTGGCACTGGATAGGCAACACTGATGATGAGCTACTGACAGGCATTACTGAGTGGCACTGATTGGCACTTTGATGGGGCACTGACAGTCATTACTGATGGGGCACTGATTGGCACTTTTTTGGGCACTGTTGTGGGCACTGACATGCGTTTATTATGGGGACAGGCTGGCAGGTGTTGGGCACTGATTGGCAGCTGATGGGCACCTTTTGATGGGGGCTGTGCTGAAAATCTATGTGCTTATTATCAGCACAGACCCTCCCTCTGATAGGGAGAGCCGCCGATCAGCTCTCCCTGTCAGCGTGAACCGAGGAAAGCCGTTTACCGGTACTTCCTGGTTCACGCGATGATCAGCTGTGATTGGCCACAGCTGATTATGTGGTAAGAAGCCTCTATCAAAAAGTTGGGAGGTAGGCCTTCCGGGAGTAGTTGCCTTAATGTGCACTGATCACAGGGATTCCCTTATTCAACATCACTACAATTCATGGAATGCCTTGCATTTTCTTCAATGAATACATAGTGCTCTTTGATTGGATAAGGTAGAGATGACATCACAGCCCCACTCTCCACTTGTTCAATTAGAGAATGCCTTGTATCTAAAGGATAAGTTCACCTTTTGTAACATGTTACACCCATATTCAGGGTGTAACATGTAACATATGCACCATCCGCCTGCTCCCCCCTGATCCCCCAGGCGGGGGATCTTCTCCCCCTGCTAGCAATCACGAATTTAAAAAAAAACCTGCCTGGCCTTGTCATTTATGTACAGTGTAAATGGGGAAACTACAAGGGCCGACAGCCTTTGTGGCTGTCAGCTTATAGTTTTCAATGAACTTCCATGTTGAGAACTCTGGTAGTTCATTGAACTTCTTGTCACAATGAAGTTGATTTACTAAAACCAAAGAGCGCAAAATCTGGTGCACCAGCCTCAGCTTCTAACTTCAGCTTGTTCAATTAAACTTTGACAAAAAAACATGGATACTGATTGGTTTCTATGCAGAGATACACCAGCTTTTGCACTCTCCAGTTTTAGTAAATCACTCCCAGTGTAACTGTTTTCCAAGAGGTATGAGCAGACATATACACAGACAGTCTGCAGGACAGTGGCATTACACTCGAGATCAGAAGATCGTGGGTGCAAAGCTTTACAGGTCCCTAACAAAAAAATAATAAATGCATGTTTTTATACCTGCAAAAAAATTTATTACATTTTTTTGTAAAGGTGAACTTATCCTTTAATAAGAAAATCTACTTGTTCTGTGAATGACGAGTGTGGGGTGCTGAGCATGCAAACCCCTGTAGTCAGTGTGTAGAGTAGGATCTAGAAGATTACGCCTATCACTATAGTATGCCATACATATGATTCCTGGGGTTCAGCTTTAGGTTGCCTAACATATATTTAGGTATTTGCTGTAAGCTGCATAACACGCTGTGGTAAAAAAAAGTCTATGTATATATAATTTTTTTTCAGTAATCAAATTCATAATATTGCAACATTACAGTTTTTTGTCCTCCTCCACCAAAAAATTGCTAATTCCATGTCATGGAAAGCTGTTCAGAACACTGGTAGACACCACTAAAACCAAAGGGGCAGGAACAAATTCTAGGATTTCTTAGTATCCTTAGTAGTGGAGGAGGTAATAGATGGTCAGTAGTAATGTGGAGACAGCTGTCATGTTCAAGAATGCTGTTGTGACTCCAAATCATTCAGGCTTTGGTGTTCTCAGCTGTTTCCTCCTGGACGATCAGGACCAACTGCTCAAGCGGTTGGACCAAGTGTGTGACACCTGTCACTGGGCCAGCAAACCACCACCTGCCCCAAACCAGCAACGCTCTAATCTAACTCCCTTAGAGGCCGCAATGCCTTTTCCATCTGCCTTCTAGTTAGCAAACCATACCATACCATAGACAAAGCATACTACAACAATGCAGGGAATTTGTCACCAGTGTGGGATGGGTTAATACTGCTGGCAATCACAGAACATAGTGAAAGATGTTAAGGATATTTCCTTTATGACAAAAAATATAAAAAAAATATGTTCACTTGAAACAACTGACTTCATTAAGTGAAGGCTGAGTGTTAAACAATACTTATTTCTTCAGACCTCTCACTTTGATCGCACAAAGGTCCTTCAGTGGTCTTGATCCATTGCCTACAGCTAAGGGGGCTGACAACAATTTTTTTGCATGTTGCAGTAGTGCGATATTACACTAGAGCAGCCTTTTTCAACCAGGGTGCCCAGGCATCCTTGGGTGTGCTAAGGTTACTTCAGGGGTGCCTTGGCAAAATGCCTAGAAATTGCCCCAAACTGCCCAAAAATTGTCAACAAGCCAGTGGGTGAAAATTTCCAGCTACTGGCATCCCAACAACCAAAGGCATCATCAGTTGATAAGGAGGGCATTGGGCACCGGTACTCCACTACCCCACTCCATCAGTACTGGGTTCACATTAGCTGAGTGAGGGAAAAGAAAAACACCAGTGTGCAAAGGTGTGCTTTGCTTTGGAAGAACAAGTCACCTCTAACGTTGGGTGTCCTACGTGTGTGGATATTCATGCGATATGTAAAACTATTGGTTTTGTTTTTTACATTTTAGAATGGAGTGCCTCATGATTTTTCAGAATCTTAAAGGGCGTCTTGACTGAAAAAGGTAGAGAAACACTGTGCTAGAGGAACTCCACAGTACTCAGCTTAAACAGAGCAGAGCATCAAAGGTAAATATAATTACATCCCCATCACCATCCACACCATCCAAAAGTACAACCTAAAGTGGAACTTCATCAAAAACTGTTATTTTTTATGAATTTCTGAAATTTATGATTTTTTTTACGCTAAATCAAGAGTGCAGGGGAAATCTCCCAATGGAAATCTCTGGGAAATCACTTCATATTGGGAATATTTTTATTCACTTCCTGTTTTGCCTCTAGGACAAAACGTGATGAGAAATCTCTACAATGAAGCCACAGACAGCAATAAATACCTGACAGTTACGGACCTTTTTCCAATCTACACATAGATAGAAAATATTTTGGAATACCAATATTACTTTTTTTTTAAATGGATTCCAGGTATAGATATTTTATGCATAGTTACATTGGTCCAGTTTGGACCAATGTAACTACTGTATGACTATATACCGTAATTGGCTCATGCCCCAGGAATTGTAAATCACTGAAGCAGACACCACAATTCAGTGATCTCCAATTACTTCTGGGTTCCGTGCATTCTGAACACTTGATGTTGACCGCTTGGCACAGGCACCATTCAGAGGATGCTTTGTGTTCTGTGATTGGATGAGGTGGAGAGGTGGGGTGATAAATTCAGCAATTTCGTGTATTATGTATGTAGTTTACTTCTTTTTGGAAACAACTGATTTTAGGATTAAGGTTATATATGGCAAAGAGTGCCCTTCTGTTATCAATCAATGGCATGGTGTTGTATGATAAACTTATGTGCTACGCTTTATACTCTAGCTGCATCTGATTTTATATTTTTGTATAATAAAAATATATTTTTTAATATAAATTTGTCTGGTGTATCTTAAGGTAGCCCATAATAGTCCCTTTACTACTTTGGAGGATATTCATTTTGGTAAATTTTCAGAATGATGGCTACAGTTTGACACCAAAAAACTCTGTTTCAATATGGCAAAGATAATGTATGCTCATAAGAGGAACTAAAAATGGAAATTCTCATTCATGCACTAGGGTATCAGAGCTATTCTTTGATGGAAACTTCAGCATAACCTCCTGCTAATGATCTTCTTTGTTTCAGAAATGCACAGGTGATATTTTCTGCATTGAAAAAAAATGTTTGGACAGACGTTAAACCTGTCACTGTCTTGTAATTACAGCTGTCAGCTTACCCTGTGCTTGGCAGCTGAGTTATCTAGTTATATTTATTCTCTCTGGGGCAACCCAGGGACACAGTCAGAAAGAGTAAGATGGCAGTATGTTCAGAAAATTGAATGGACCATGAAAATATCATCTGTATATCTTTAGTATATGTTCATCTGCATCATGGTTAGGAGTAAGGCTGATGTCAGAATTCTGCTTCTAAAGACTAATCACCAGGACTGGGATCTTTAAAGACACGTACATCATTGTTTGGAGTACAGCTAGCCATACACTGATTGAAATGTTGATGGTTCAACTGGGAATTTTGGTCAGTGTGTGGCCATCCCTAATCAACAGAAGTTGATTGTTTGATTAGCTTCTGTCAAAGGGTCATTTTCTTAATCAGGGGCTGCGACCAATCAGCTGCTGATCAGTGTATTCTGATAGCAGTGGGTCCCGCCGTCAGAATACAATGTCCTAGCGATGGGAATGCCTCAATCCACCTTGTTCACGCGGATGGAGGAAACAGTTCGTTTTTATTTCTTTCAGCCCACTGGGTGAACAAAAAAATAAATAACTGTCTACAGCCAGCTAAAAGTGGGTGTAAACCCTTACAAACCACTTTGACCTATAGGTAAGCCCAGATTAAGGCTTACCTGTAGGTCCAATAAATATCTCCTAAACCTACATGGTTTAGGAGATATTTAGAAAAGAAAAGGCATCACTCTCTACGGCGCAGGCGCACTGCGCATGTCGGGTTCACGGCGATATGCCGCTTTCCTGCGCATGCGCGGGTGTGACGTCATCGCCGCTCCAGCGAATTACATCTCTGGAGCGGCGAGACCCGGAAGTCACTCAGGCCCTGGATGGCGGCGCAGAAGATCGTGGATGAGGACCGCTTCGGGGTTTAGTTTTCAGGTAAGTCATTCATAATGAGCTAGTATGCTATGCATACTAGCTCATTATGCCTTTGCCTTGCAGGGTGTCTTTTTTTTTTTAAGAGGCTTTACTTGCTCTTTAAGGCTGATGTATGGGTGGCATAGTGGTGTAGTGGGTAGCACTTCCACGTAGCAGTAAAAAGTGTCACTGGTTCAAATCCCAATCCACGACACTACCGACAGTCACTGATATCAGTCTGATATCAGCCAAAGGTGCATTACCCAGTAAAGTTTAGCTGATACTTGCCACATCAATTTAAATAACATTATATAAAACATCCACCATATTGGCAAAATCCATCTGTGCATGAATAAAGTCAGTGATTTGTAGAGATAAAATTGATTTGAACTAATAGTCTGTTAGAACATTTTACGTGAAACAAAATTTAACTAAGCCAATCAAATTAAGGAAACTGCAGTTGCTATGATGTATATCTGGGTGCTTGTTTAGTCCTGTGGATGAAACACAGATCAAAGATATATGGGGGCTTTGTTTGTCCAAATTTAAAACTAGAGGGTTCGTAAATGAATAAGAGACCTAAAGTGGGAAGTGCATGGCAGTTGATTCCTAATTGTGGATGGGCATTAGTTTATTTAATTAAAAACATTTTTACAGTGTTACGTTTGTTCTTGTTATGCTGTGGTTAGTAGGATTCCATTGGATTTCTTTACACGGTCATGGCAGCAGGGGGTAGCACGTTTACCCCCCACTTCCCTCCCAACACTACCACCACCGCCACCACACACACATTTGGGCAATTAGAAGAGCTAGGGGGCTTAGTGCTAATCAGCAATGGGCTGGTGTTCTTAGAGGGGAGGGTGTATTTCTTTTTGGGACCCCATGTTGAAGTGCACTTCCCATGTTGCATGAATGCCATATTGGCTTGACTTTTCTGAAATTGTCAGCACTGAATTGGCAGGCAGGTATGTTTTGGTGGTTGGTTTAATGAGGAAAAACATAAAATTGTTTAAAAAAAAAATCAAAAAAAAAATCAAAAACATTCTAATACAAAAATCCAATCCAAACCAAATAAACTGGTTGACAGGGGCAAATCAGAGCTAAAAAAGGGAACTTTTCCTAATGATCTCATCTTATCATTTTTAAAAATTCAAAATGTTCCATTTGGTTACTCATATTCAATATAGTTCACTGCATTAGTGTAGGTGCTATGTAAATGCTTGTAATAAATAAGTGATAATAAATAAAATGGCGGTATCCGTTATCAATACTGTATCCAGGACATTTATCTTCAGGATCTTTTTTGAATCTGACTTTCTGGAATGATCTCTACTATTTGCTGTGTCACTGACAGAGACTTTTTCTGTCCCAACGGCAGCCTCGTGAGCAGGACAGGAGAAAGCAGTGACAGCTGTGTCCAAGGATGCCAGGACGGAAGAAGGAATCAGTGCCAAAAGTAGTCTACTAAACCTTCTACCACCACGCGGGGGAAAAATCTGCAACCTTACACCTTCTTTCTTAGTCATACATTTTATTTGCTAATTATTATTTATTGACAACAGTAATAATAAAGAAAGCTAATATAATCAAAAAATATATGACAAAACTGCGTTTTTTTTTTTTTTTTTCACAAAGATTTTATTTGAATATTTCAACACAAAAGAAAAAGGTATAGCATAGTGAAACAGAATCACAGTGTAACAACATGGGCGACCGGTTCCATTACAGAGTATTTCAAGCAAAAATTCACATGTCCTGAGCAACATAGTTATTTAGTAAAACACTCCAGATCTAAGTATATTTTATTTCTCCCTTACTGAGAGAATTGGGTTAATATTCTAGGGTGTATGTATTCTTCAGAACCTAATAAATCCTTTCCAGGTAGTTGGGTAATTTTAACAGTTTTCCGGAACCATCTGGAGGGGCATTAAAAGTTTATTGGGTCAGATTTACCCACTTGTCCTCTTCTTAATGTAAGGGACATGGGGCCGGGTATCAGGTATTCGCACCCTAACTGGGCGCCTTGTCCCTTTGTTAATGGGTGCATATTGTAGCTAGTAAGAGAAAGGAAGAAAGGGATAGAAAAGGAAGAGAAAAAAAAAGAAAAGAAGAAATAGAAGGGGGAATGGGTGGGGGAGGGGGATAAGGAGTGTGGATGGGGTGTAAGGAGAGGGGGGGGAAGGGGTTGGGACCCATCTGCTATCCTCTCCGTCTACTGTTCATCAGCTGCAAACATTGGACCCTCGGGGTCCTGGAAGGTCCAACCTCAATGAATTTGTTTAGAAGTACTTAATTATATGGTTTGTTGTAATAGCTCTCGGTAGGATTGGGACGCTTTGTATGTAAGCCATGCCTCCCAGGTAGCTGAGAAACTAGTGATTCTGTCTTGTGCAGCGAGGATTAGTTCCTCCATTGTTGCTATGCGGTCTACCCGGAGGACCCACTCCTTCAACGAAGGTGGTTGAGCGGACCTCCAATGTACCGGTATGCAAAGCCTAGCGGCATTTATTAGGTGTATGGCTATTGATTTAAGGTATTTTTTCTGGGGAATTTTGGACAAGTGTAGCAGGTATTGTCCTGGTGAGAACTCCAATGGGAGGGAGGAAATCGCTGTAGTCACTTCATGTATTTTGTGCCAGTATGGCTGGATCCGAGGGCAAGACCACCAGACATGTATCAGGGAGCCCACCTCTGTTCCACATCGCCAGCAGAGGTCTGGCACCGTCGGGAAAATCTTATGAAGTACCTGTGGGGTTTTGTACCATCTAGTTTTGAGTTTGTACCCATTCTCCTGTGTGTGAACATTAAGAGAGCCCTTATGTATGTATAAATGGATACGGTCCCAGTGAGCATCTGTTATTTCCCTGTTTAGGACTGATTCCCAATATGAGTGATCTGAGTGTAGGGAGGAGTAAGGTTCCTTAAACATGGAGGCATATAAGGCTGAAATCACGTGACTCTGGGGTGAGGAGCTTGAGCATAAGGATTCGAAAACCGTGGGGGGACTTGTAAATTTTGGGGTTTTTGCTGGCACATCTAAGAAGTGTTTGAGTTGCATATAAGACCAAGAGGGAAATGATTTAGTATTGGACAATGCTGCAAGGTCTTGTATTCTTAGGAACTTCCCTCTACGGAAAAAATGTTTGGCCTGAATCCGCGTGTAAGGCCATTCCTTTAAAAGAAAGGATTTCGGTAGGCCTGGGGGGAAATCTGGGTTGCCTCTAATAGGGGTGATTGGGCATTCTTTTGCTGACATTGCGTGGGTCTTGCATGCCTTCTCACAGGCTTGTAGCGTTGCTCCTATAAGAGGATGTGTGTGCAATCTAGGTGGTGTCAATGATCTGGATACCCAAGGCATCAGGTTCAAATCCACCTCCGCCATTCTTCTTTCAAGATTCACCCAACTTTTGCATCGGTCGTGGATATTCCAGTCCACTACCCTGGTCAAGTGTACTGCCCAGGAATAACGTTGCATGTCAGGCAGGCCAATTCCACCTTTTGCTTTGGGTAGCACTAGCTTTGCCCAACTTATACGCGCAGGTTTTGCACCCCATAGAAAGGCCCTACACATCCTCTTATAGCTTGTGAAAAAGATGGGGGGTAAGTGTATTGGGATAGTCTGCATTTTGTACAGTAAGCGAGGCAGTACCGTCATCTTTAGGACCGCAGCTCTACCGAACCATGAAAGGGTAGGTACGTTCCACTTCAAAAGGTCTTGTTGTATAATTTTTAGCTCTGATAGAAAGTTCATGGCGTATAGTGATTTCAGATTAGTTGGTAGTTGGATGCCTAAGTATGTGATGGCCTCTTTTTCCCACTTAAACGGGAAGTTTGATTGGCATTGACTTACTAGATTGTTTGGTAACGTAATGTTTAGTGCATAGGATTTAGATAAATTGATTTTCAGATTTGAGATACGTTGGAAGAGGTCTAGGGTTGGCATAAGGTTAGGCAGGGACGTCAGAGGTGAGGATAGGAAGAGGAGAATGTCATCTGCAAACGCTGCTGTCTTATATTCTTTTTGGTGGACTGTGATACCCTTTATGTTTGGGTTTTCCCTGATGCAGCGTAGCAGAGGTTCTAGGGTCAAAATGTACAACAGGGGGGAAAGAGGGCACCCTTGTCTAGTGCCATTATGGATGGGGAAGGCGCTCGATAGGTGGCCATTAACTCGGACTCTAGCTCTCGGGTTCACATAGAGTGATCCTATAAATGCTCGCATCCCGCTCCCTAGACCTAGAGCAATTAGCGTCTCTTCCATATAGTCCCAGGCCACTCTATCGAACGCCTTCTCCGCATCCATTGCCAGGAAAAAGCCCTCTTGTTGGGAGGTGGTGAGCCAGTGGTGCAAATTCAAGGCTTTGATGGTGTTGTCCCTGGCCTCCCTGCCAGGGACAAAACCCACCTGATCTAAGCCTATCCAGGTTGGTATGTGGTAGACAAGTCGGTTGGCTAGAATTTTTGCGAAGAGCTTGATATCCACATTTAAGAGGGAGATCGGCCTATAATTGGCTACATTAGTCGGGTCCTTATTGTCTTTGTGGATAACAGAAATGTAAGCTTCTCGTAAGGTCTCTGAGGGGCATGAAGAGGTAGCTAATGTATTAAAGGCCCTAAGGAAGCGTGGGGCTAAAAGGTCTGCAAAACTTTTATAGTATTGCGCCGAGAAGCCATCTGGTCCCGGGCATTTGCCAGGTTTTGTGGCTTTCAGCGCCTCTGTCCACTCTTCGGAGGTTAAGGGGGCTTCTAGCTCGGTTCTGTCAGTCTCTGAAAGGGTTTTCGGGCTATATCTGCCAAGAAAATCCCTTATCATCTGCGTTCGTGCTTCAGCATTGGTAGGGTCCTGGTTGTGATTTGCCCCTTTAAGATTATAGAGTTCACTATAGAAGCGGCAGAACTGTTTTGCAATGTCCTCGCTTTTGAAATGCATTGTTCCTGACGAGTCGGTCACATGGTGTATTGTGTGGGTCTGAGTGCGTTTCTGTGTAAGTCTGGCTAGAAGCTTGCCTGGCTTATTGCCCTGTTCATAGAACAGTTTGTGGGACATAACCAGTCCCTTTCGTGCTCTCTTAAACAGTTCCTCTACTAACTGCGTCCTTGTGTCTGTCAGTTCCTTAGCTACTTGAAGAGCCTGAGAATGTTTATGTTGAACCTCCAGCTTGGTTATCTTCTCAGAAAGAGCTACAATTAACGCTTGGTGTGCTTTCTTCTTCCTAGCGGCTATAGCAAGCATATGTCCTCTTATGACGCACTTGTGTGCCTCCCATTGAACCATGGGAGACACTCCAGGCGTGTCGTTTAGTTGGAAATAATCTGAGAGGGCCTGTTTAATATTTGCAAGATCTGCCGGGTCTGCAAGAATGGAGGCATCCAATCTCCATGTCTTGGTGGACACAGCCTTTTGTGGGAATTTCAAAGAGAGGGTGATCGGGTGGTGGTCTGAAAGAGCCATACTTTCAATGGTCGCATCCGCTAGATATGTTAGGTCGGATTGTCGGATAAAGAGATAGTCCAGCCTCGAGTACCGATTATGTGGGGATGAGAAGAATGTATAGTCCCTTTCTCCGGGGTTTAGGGTGCGCCAAGTATCGTGCAACGCTAGGGAAGTTAATTGCATTTTCACTTGTTTCAGAGCTGAATAAGGGAGGGAAGAGGTGCCTGTCGAGGTGTCCAATAGGGGGTCTAGAGCCATATTGAAATCGCCCCCTAGTATTAATAGGCCTGTTTGGAAGGAGGTGAGTTTTAGAAATGTCTCCTTTAGGAAGGACACCCTTTTGGAGTTGGGACAGTAAATGTTAGCAAATGTCATCGGTTTTCCCTTCCAGGTGCCCTTCAGGAAGAGATACCTGCCCTCCGGATCCAGCATTTGGTCTGTCAGATGGAACATGAGTGACTTAGCCAGCAGAATGGACACTCCTTTTGTTTTGGAGTCTGCGCATGTCGCGTGATATACTTCGGGGTAGCGTTTGTTAGCTAGGCGGGGAACCGACCCTGACTTAAAGTGGGTCTCTTGTAAGAAGATCACGTTAGCCCTACAGCGGTGGGCTTCTGCTAGGATACTGCTACGCTTCTCCGGTATATTGAGGCCCTTGGCGTTTAATGAATAAATTTTTAGCGATAGCGGAATTGATGTTTGGGCCGTGGAAGACATGGTTAAGTACTATCAGTGTGCTTAGGCACGACTTGTAAACGTAGACGGAGAGGGGTCGCGATGGGGGGGGGGGGAGGAGGAAGAACAGAAGATGAAAGGGGATAGAGGGAGGTAGAAGATATCTAAAGTTACTAGGTGATCTTTAGATTTTACAGGTGGTGAATAGAAGGATGTATTACCTGCTGGTATGCAGGTAGTAGGTAGAATATACCGGAGGTGGATTTAGTCCTGCTTATCCACTTAATTGAACAAGGAATACCGGGTAGATGGGGAGTATATACCGGTGGTTGTCAAAGGGGAACCTGCCTCTTTGGGTTGGGAAGGTAGTCTAACACCAGGAAGGAATTCCATTATATCCACCACCCGGCGCTTACTATAGTGATATTTAACTTTCTGTGGGACAATCTTAGATTACGGGCCTCGGCGGGTGTTCTATGTGTAAATACATAGGTTCTAGCCTGGGGTGTGGGATAAATCCGGGGACTTGGAGGTTGTGGTAGGTTTAAAGGTTTGTACTCTCTGTTGCCAAGACTTCAGCATATAGGTTGCATGTGGACCGCACACTTAAGATGAAGGGGGCTTTAAGGAACACGGCTCGTCTTAACCTGTATTTAACCAAGGATTCCATCCAGCTCTATAGGAGGAGAGAGGGACATCACCTACTAAACCCTTAAAACTGGGCAAACATTTCAAACAGCATCAACATTCAGAGCATTAACAGAGTTACCAATCCGTATCAGATATGCGGAATAGATCAGGCACATTGAGGATTATGCAAGGTTTGGGATCTAAGCCTAATCCGTCTTCAAGACTCCAGCATTCCGGCTGCATGCAAACTGCATATCCAGCATACTGAGGACTTTAAGGGACACGCTTCACATTAACTAACCTTGATCAAGGAGTACGTCCAGCTCCACAGGGAGAGAGAAGAACGTCGCCTCTTGTATCATTGTGACTAAACAAGTATTGCAAACAGCTATATCAAACAGAGCCTAGTCAAAAGTACAGCTCAGACATCTTTGGGATTCGTTTGGCGGGGGCAAGGAGATAAAATAAATAAAAAAAAATAAAAAAAAAAAATAAATAAAATAAAAAAAAAAAAAAAAAAAGAAAAAAAGAAAAGGGGGGGGGGGGGATTGATGACCCCCACGGTAAAGTTGCCAGATATACGGTCTCCTAGCATGCAGATATCTTTACAAGATAGACACATTAGACCCTATGAGGGAATGTCAGCAACTCCCTTATTGATGTCAGTATGGTTGACTCCTATGTTGACCTTCCAAACTCAGTCAACCTGGCCTTGGCAGTCTATATGTCATGGGATTGTCCTGATACCGAGCGACCAGTTTGTGTCCGGGTGTACAGGGTGCAGCCAAATGCTAACATTTTGTATAGCAACAGTCAAGATAGATAAAAATAAAAAAAAAAATAAAAAAATAAAAGCGATCAAAAATCAAAAAATATGAAAAATTTGCTTCCGGCAAAAGTACCTGAGGCCCCCATCCGATCTGAGCGTGGGAGTAAGGCTCAAGTAGCACACACCGTGCCTTTGGTCCTGCTGCTCGGTAACTATAATCGGTGTATATGGGTAGTGGTGTATCCCCCAAGAAAAAAATAAATAAATAAAAAAAAAAAAAAAAAAAAAAAAAAACAATCTGATGCCCCGTGATGGTAGTCGCATAGGGGAAAGTTGCTCCGAAGTTTTGAACAGTCTCACCTACTCCTTGCGTATACGACTAGCGGTCCATCTTGCGTCTCACAGATGATGGTGAAGCCCGAGGGCTCTCTTCAGTTTCCATATCTCCACGCATCCTCGGTGGGGAGTTGGCTGATGATCTGCGTCTCCTCTGTCTGTGTCTTTGTGAGCGTGGGGTGTCTTCGGGTAGCGTGGGGATCCATGGGTCAGGTTGCATGAATGCGCTGTACCAATCAGGCACTTCAGTCACTGGAATGCCTAACGTTTCACAGAAGGGTTGGAGATCAGCCGGGGTTCTCAATTGCGCCGTGCGATTTCCTGATGTCGCTTGCAGACAAAATGGAAATTTCCATCTATAGGCTATGTGCCGTTCACGCAAGGTCTGCAAAAGGGGGCGTAGGTCTCTCCTATTTTGCAGAGTAATTGTAGATAGGTCCTGGAACAGTTGTATGCGTGCACCATTGTGTTCCAGTCGCTCATGGTTGCGTGCCAGGCGCAGTATCTCCTCTTTTTGTGTAAAATCCACCAGGCAGCAGACGGCGTCTCTTGGGGGGTCAGTGTCCCTGCCTCTCGGTCTGAGTGCCCTGTGACACCTTTCCATCTCTACAGGGGCGTCAGGCGGTCTTCCTAGCAGCGTGTTAAAAATGGCCCATACTACTGGTTGCAGTTGGGGTCCTTCCACTGTCTCTGGGATACCCCTCACCCTCAGATTGCGCCTGCGACCCCTGTTATCGAGATCCTCCATGTGGCGATGCATCTCGATCAAGTGCTGTGCATGTACAGAGACTACTCTCTGAACTTGGTGTATGGCCGTCCCATGTGTCATGGCGGCCGTCTCCACATGTTCAAGCCTGGTAGCAACAGCCCTAATGTCTGTCTTTAGGTCTGCTATGGCCGCAAATAGGGTGTTTTTTATGTCCATTGCGACCTGCTGGAGGTCTGAGAGGCAGAGTAGGGGAGAGGTATGTGGGGCTGAGGTACCTTGTGCGGATGCCGCCGCTCCTATGGAATCCGCGGTGATCGCGGGAGTCTCTGTACGCCGCTCCGAAGCCTGGGATGCGGCCTGTGATTCCCCCTGCTGTTGTGAGCGGAACATCGCGGGTATGTTCCGGCTCAGTTGTGTCGCCGGGTCTTGCTGTGATCGGGGGCCTGAGGAGCTTCTCCCCGTCATTACTGCGGGTCTGCTGAGTGGATGTCCCGCTAAAGGAAGCCAAAGTGAAGCGTCGGGTGGCGGAGCTCTTCAATCAAGCTGCCATCTTCGGCCGGTGCCAGGCCACGCCCCCCAAAACTGCGTTTTTAGCACCGCTCTTCATACATCAAAATCAACTATATTATTCGAATTGTGATTGCTAACAATTGTGGACCCCATGGTTTTATGTAAATAGTATACTTATTATGGGGTGTTTGCAGTTTTTTTATGCACACAAAGAAAATTTTTTTAAATTTATTTTAATTTATTTCTGAAAAATTGTATATGTTTTTGTAGTTATGTACTTTTGAGCTGCCAGGCAAGAGTCAGTACAGTAGTGTTTTGTAACGACATTTTGGTGTCTGTGGGTTTGTCACTGGTGGCTTATTTCCAGTGGCCTTTAAACTTCCCAGTTATAGGTACAATCACTGTAATTTTCTCCTTAGTAATATACTATACAGGGGGTCCCCGGGTTACAAACAAGATAGGGACTGTAGGTTTGTTCTTAAGTTGAATCTGTTTGTAAGTCGGAACAGGTAAATTTTTTAAGTGTAGCTCCAGCCAAAAAATCTATTTTTACGTTTTTTAGATAACATAGAGAAGGGTTATCACCCCTGTAACATCTGTTTTGCTGTCTGTGCCCCTGTTCAGAAGATTTCACCTCACCTTCTGTCCCAATGACAATTGGATTCAGAACATTTTGGGTTGTTAGGGAAACATGGACTGGTGCTAAAGCATCAGTGGAGACACCTTTTTCCCATATTAACTCTTACAGGAGTGAATTTCCCTTCCTAGGGGTAGATTTCCTCTCACTTCCTGTTGTCTCCCTCCGTTTGCAAGTAGGAGTCGTTTGTAAGTCGGATGTTTGTAAGTAGGGGACCCCCTGTGTATATATATATATATATATATATATATATATTCTTCAAAAAGTTGTGTTACTTTTATATTTTCAATGGCAACGGTGAGGGAGGGAGGAGTTTTGCTGATGGCATTAGAAAGTTGGGAAAAATGCAGCAAGGCTAGGGGACTATGTAGAAAAGTGATTTCATTTGTTTTTGGAATTCTTAATAAAAAGTGTTAAAAAAAAGTGTAGAAACATTTTGAACAATCCTTGTATATAGTGTGTGTATATATATATATATATATATATATATATATATATATATATTATACAATTTTTTTTTTTTTTTTCCAAAATAAATATATTATTTTATAAAACTTTGAATTATGAAATTATATGTAATATTTCTATGTTCTTATGCAATAGACTAGTATATTTACTTGCTATGAACTAGTGCAGTTACCAATACTACAGAGTTCCTATGCTGGATGGTGTCAGAGATATGACTTCCTTTTCTTTTTCATTACTCTCAGTATGAGAAAAGGCCTATGGACACCCAATTTTCATTGAAATGGTGTCAATGTTGGCACAAAATAATGAGGTAATCAAAGTTGCCCTAATATGTCAGAACCCAGCAAAGAGCAGATATTATTATGGCTATAATATTAAAATAACTATGCGTTCTATCCTCTGCAACCTAAACTAACTGTAGAAAGGGTACATCACATACCACAGATGCAAAAAATATTGATACATTGGGGTTGATTTACTAAAGGCAAATAGACACTCCACTTTGCAAGGGAATTTGCCCTAGAGCTTAATGAATGAGGTGAAGCTTTGTTGACTTCCATCATCCAATCCTGTCCAAGCAAAATGCAATTTTTTTTTATCTTCCTTGCACGTGATTGGGTATTCTTTGCAAAGTGATGGAAGACATAAAAACGGATTTTTCTCTTTGTAGCTCTTTTCCAGCTTGCATGAACCAGGATATTATAGTGTGGGGTTGTTCTCAGGTTACAGTTTGCCTGATTAAAACAATGACGTTCATAATACTGTTATCAGAGTTTGCCAAAATAGACATATGTTGCTCATAATGTGGATAATTAAACCTTGCTTTATCACAGCAAACATAAACTGTGAATCCTGCCATGAGCATTTCAACTATTTAACATGCTACTTTAAAGTGAACCTGTACTTTTCCTATACTAATTAAAGCAACAGGTTTGCACCATACGTTGTCTGTACTCACTTTCTTTGTTCTCTCCCAATACCCTAATCTAAGGCCAAAGCCCTGAGAAATATGCTTCTTATCCAGGTAGTAGGACATATCACGTCACACCGATCCCCCACCTTTCCAAATTATAGCACTGGTTATCCAAGCAGACAATCTTCAAGCCTAACAACTGCTCTATGAGGCTAACAATGCTGGAATAAGCACACTGGAAATTTCCGTTTTTCTCTTAAGATGCATGAACTTTGTGGGCAGAAAGATGTGTTGTCATAGGTGCAGTACAGTAAATGTTGCCTATAGCAGTATATCACTGGTGCTTGGGCATGAACAAACATTTATATTTTATGTAATTTATGCTGGCCATAGGTGAATCTAAATTTAGCCAGTTCAGCAGAAAGCAGACAAATTTTGACCCATTAATGGCCATTCCTGCTTAACAGAAGTTGACCTAATGATTGACTTCTTCCAAAGGTTTTTTTTGGAAAACTTTCATTTGATCAGCACCTGCAGCCAATTGGCTGCAGTGCTGATCAGTGTATCCTGACAGTGGAGGATTCCCCGCTGTCAGAATTCTATGGCACAGCTGGGAGGATTCCTCCTTCCACATTTCTTGTGTGGCTGATCGAAAAAAAAAAACAATTCATGGATGGCCTGCCTAAGCTAAAGAAAATTGATAGAGATAGGAGGAAATCCCCGCTGCCGCACATCCATGTAGGTGTTCAGTAGTGAAATGACAACCTCAGACTCCCACTAGGCATGGCCTTTCAGGAGTCCAGGCTGAGGTTGTCATTTCACTACTGAACACTTACGTGGATGTGCGGCGTCAGGGATTTCCTCCTCTCTCTCTCCAGCCCCCACAGGAGCCAGAACGAGCTCCACTCCCCCGCCAGCACTCCCGTAGTAGCGGAAGCTTTCATTTCCCATATCACTCCCCGAACCAGCTGAGCCTAAGCGTCACACCATTCCGTCCAAGGGTTATAGAAAGTTGATAGACTGCTAGCAACCCATCAGCCATTCTTCTTATGTGTTACAGACCATAGTACAGGCAATGCAAAGGCCCAGCAAGCCTCAACATACCAGACATTTCTGTAATATTTTAGGAAACCCAAATGGCACTTTTAGAAAAGTTTCCTAATATGTTTTCACAGAAATTAATTACTAAAAATATCCTTAATTTGTGGTAACTAAGTATCATATATACAAGTGTATGAAGCTACTTCTTCCTTCAATGCTGATAATGCGGTTTATTAAAGAGTATCTATACCTAAGAACAAAATTATGATATATTGCAGTCCTTATTTACGGTGGCAGGAGTTCTATTTACGATGGTCCTATTCATGAAGCCCATTGTAGGGAATGCATTTATAAAATATTTGAAAACTTTGGGATTATAGGGAAAAAATAAAGTCTTGGTCCACTTAAATCATGTGCCAAGTAAGCTGTTTTTAATAAAGGATAAGTATATCATTTTGGAATAAAAAGCACTTCCCTTTTAAGGACCATGTGTTTCTTTTTATCTGCTCATATTTTTACTGCTTGATAGATTGACTTCTATATATCGCAAATATCAAGCCTTTCTATGCATGTTCTTTCAGCAATTTCTCTATATATATAACATATTGCCATCTGTCTTTAAAGTTGGAATGGAATGCATTCTTTGTATACAGTATGTTTAACGAGTATAAATAAACTTTTCAGTTGGTGCGTTGTGTATAAATATACAGTTGTCGATATAAATGCCAGGGGTATAGTTTTTGTAAATGGATACATAACATTTCATGTAGTGGGGAAAACGCAGTCCATTTATAAACCTTAGGCCTCATGCACACTGAACATTTTTTCAGCTGCTTCTAGGGGCATCTGGTGTTTTTTTTAAACTCTCCTGCATGTTAGTCTATGTTCCCATGCACAGTTTTAGCAGCATTTCATTATTATTATACAGGATTTATATAGTGCCGACAGTTTGCGCAGCACTTTACAACAGTAGGACAGACAGTACAATTGCAATACAAATTCATACAGGAAGAATGGCAGCAAAGTTTAGAGGCAGGAAAAAAAAAAACCTCTGCCAATGCATCCAGGAGCAGCAGAGAAAATTGCTTGATGTTTGTAAATGCGTCTAAACATTAGAGGCACTGATAGGCAGCACTTATAGGTGGCACTGATGAGGAGGCACTGATAGGCTGCACTGATGGGCATTGATTGGCGGCACTGATTGGCGGCACTGATTGGCAGCACCGATGGGCACTGATAGGCAGCACCGATGGGCACTAATTGGCACTGCTGGGGCTGCACTGATAATCAGGACATTGACACTGATGATCAGTGCCCTGATTATTAGTGTAGATGTCCCCTGTCACACAGCTCTCCTTTCCTCAAGCTTGTTTACATTGTGATCAGCTGTGATTGAACACAGCTCATCACATGGTAAAGGGTCACTGTGTTTAGGCCTTTACCCCAATCTGTGATCAGCTTTCCATGAAGTCTGGCGCTCAGGGCGCTTGGTTCTGGGAGGATGTCATGGATGCTTTCCCAGAATTGGACAACCATGCTGTAGCTGTCTTTCGGCTATATCACGGTCAAGAACTGGTTAAGATTTGTTTCCATTGGCCCCCTGAATCTGTTGATTCTTTAAACATGATGGCTTATTTGGCTTCAGCGTTTATTTTTCCATTATTAAGAAGTGGCATAATTTAAAGTGACACTAAACATTATCGGGAAAGTCGAGTCAGGGTAGCATAGTTTTAATGAAAGCTTGTTTCCTGTAAAGCAAGGGAGAAGGGATAGACAAATTAGGTGATGAGAGAATAATGCATTTTAAAGGCTGTGCGCTACCTAGTCATCCTGTGATCAGGAGTGATGAGGATCTAATTTTTTGTTAGATGTTTTTGCATAATCTGTTACAGTCTTGGCTATGTTGGGCCTATGCAATAATTATTTTAGTATTGTAGGCCCAAAATATACTCACTAGCTATAATGATGCTGCTATTATGGGAGGAACATGCTAAGGTTTACCAATAACGGAGGAAACCAAGTGAAAGCATCATACATCATATCACCTGAATGGAAGCCTTTACATCAAGTACAGGTAATCCAGTCCTGGCAGTTAGCGTAAGTTCATTTTTTTTTTATTTAGCCAATGGTTAAAGTATAACTAAAGGTAATCTTTCCATTTTGTTTAGATTCGGTTAGAGTGGTGAAAGAGTAAAACCGCTGTCAGGTTTGTATTGCTGTCTGTGTCCCTGATAGGGAGATTCACACTCTAATGCCCGGTACAAATGGTCGGATATTACGATGGAAAAAGTCTGATTGGATTATGAAAATCCGATCGTGTGTGGGCTCTAGCAGGCTTTTTCCGTCAGAATCTCCAACTGAAAAAAATTGAGAGCAGGATCTCAAATTTTCCGACAACAAAATCCGATCAGACTTTTTCCGATCGTGTGTAGAGAATTCCAATGAACAAAGTGTCAAGCATTCTCAGATCAAATTACAAGACCAAAGCTATTGGCTACTAGCCTCTATGTAGTTCCATCGTACGCAACGAACGTCACCATGTTCGGAACGATCGGATTTTCAGACATCTTTGTCCGACCATGTGTATGCAACACCATTTTCGGACAAAATCCGTTGGAAAAAATCTGACGGATTTTGTGGTCAGAAATTCCGACCGTGTGTACGGGGGCCAATTGTCCTAAACACCAGTGTTACCAGGAATAATAAGTGAGGGTAAATTTAAATTTATAAGTTGCCAACGAAACAGGAATAGAGGGGAAATCTTCCAATGGGGGACATTGGACAACTGTCTAAAAGAGGATTTTCCTCACATTGGAAAGACATCCTCTCACTTGAGTTGAGTCTACGGGACAGGAAGAAGGGAAATCTCCCTAATGAGACACAGATGTAAAAAAAAAGAAAAAACAAACATGACTGCAGTTATACCTCTCCTTTATAGCCAATATGAGTGTAGGCTTTAGATGTACTTTAATGTTAGGCACAACCATCCCAGTTTACAGTATTAAGAGTAGCTTGTTTTCAGGTTTGCATTTTGAAAACTGCAGATAAGTTAGAAGACATGTAAAAGGGATTATATACTGAGGGTATACAAACTACCATCCCGTTGTCATGACCATTTACCCCCACACACAACATATCAGTTGTATCAGTGATGAGAGCCCTGCTCAATGTCACCCACACCTGTCATGTCTCTTCACAGCTTATCTGCTCGGCACCATGCACACACAAACATTCACAGCTAATTGTTAGATAGCAACTTCAAATTTAAACTAAAGTTTATTTGTTTTAAATGCCTACATAAGAGAGAGATGACTCCCACAAATACCACACTTCAAACTATTTGAAACCTGTAAAGAAATGTCCTTTACCACTGAAATATGCATAAATAGTCATAGCAAAATTGCTCACCAAAACATACTTTTTAGGAATTCCTCTGGAAAAAAAGTTCAAAGTTCTGAAGAACATATGGGTTGGTATAGGCTTTGCAGTGAGCTGCCTCTCTCTTGCCTTAGGAATACCCAAAAATAACCCCACCAAGTGCTGAGCTTGTGTGTACACACATAGACATCTTTCCGTGCACATGTACCAGCCCTTTATTACTCACTCAACGTGGGGAGGACTTACAAAGTATATGAGTTAGGAAGGTAATAAATACCATGGATCTAAAGAAGTGGTCTCCAAACTGTGGCCCTTTGCTTACTTTTATCGGGCCCTTGGGGCACCATTTCATCCACTGGCACAAACAATGGAGCACAACCCCCCCCCCCATCTGAGACCAAAAAAGGTGCACTGTTCCTCCCAATGACCCCAATGACGGGATACAATTCCCCTGAATGACACAACCAATGGAGCCCAATGACACCAATGATGGGGCACAGTTCCTCCCAATGACCAATTATGCAGCCAAATTTCTCTCACTGACACCAAAGATGGGGCATTTTTTTATCGAATTTTTACTGGAACATTTTCTACTCCCAATGGCCACAGTCCAGTCCCCCTAAAGTCTAAACAATGGTAAACTGGCCCTTTGTTTGGAAAGTTTGGAGACCCATGATCTAGAGCAGGGTTTCTCAACTCCAGTCCTCAAGGCGCCCCAACAGGTCATGTTTTCAGGATTTCCCTCAGATGAAACGGCTGTGGTAATTACTAAGGCAGTGAAACTGATCAAATCACCTGTGAAAAATAATGGCAAGCCTGAAAACATGACCTGTTGGGGCACCTTGAGGACTGGAGTTGAGAAACACTGATCTAGAGGAACGCTAATAAAATATTTCTTCAACACAAAAAACCCATGACAGTGTATATAGACTATATGTGACAATTGCATGAAGTGAATGATTAATATCAAACCAGTAGATGACCGTGTATCCTATGAGTACTCACAGACCTTTTTATATATATCCTTTCCAACTGATCTCATGGTGAATATAATTAGTCTACTGGATTCCTCACTTGACCACTGGGCCAGCGTTGTCTGCACATTTGACATTTGGATCTGACTACCATCATATACTTACAGGCTCTTTTATATTTTTTTCTGCTGCCAATCTTCCTAAGAGCAAAGCCTGCAGGGATAGGAGAAGTGGTATGTGGATACTTCCACCCGACAAGCACTCCAAGAGGGTGGAATTTTAGGAATCTTTAACCAACTGGCATTGCTGGATAAATAAGCAACATCCATGGCATTAGATAGGATTATGTTGCCCCAGGCATACAAAAAAAAATGTGATTAATGTTAATTTACCATTACTAACTTTTGTTCTCACATGGGAGAAGGCTATGAGTACAAAAAATAGCAAGTATTTAAAAGTGGTCCAAATGTATTTAATACCTATGTTTATGTCACCATCAGATTAGATGGTCTGCTAAAACCTTCATACAATGCCTCATTTGGCCAGATGAGTGTCACTTTGTGATATGCACATATCCCCAGGTCCTTGTATGCTGTTGCTGATTATATATATATATTTTTTCTGATTATTTTACTGGAAATTAGCAATTTACTGGCAGCAACAGATAGCAGCCAATCACCTGGATTAACTATAAAATATAGTAACTGGACAGATGGTTATAAAATGTCGGTGGCAGTTAAATTGCTTCTCCAGTATACTTTCACTTTGTGACTTTCCAGGTCCCAGGAGCTAAGTAATTACACATAAGCAAAACATTCTAACTATGTAGTTTTATATACTTTGTATGGAAGAACTGTTCTAAGCAATGATCTTGGTCTAAGTAATGCTCATAGCTTGCTTTTCACATTTGTTACATACTAGTTTAAACATAACTAAAGGTGACAGCAAGTTACAATGTATTTATTCAAGGGAATTCAACTAAAAGTATGTTTTTTTTGGTCATACATCTCACAGGGGTGCACTTACATTTGCTCTCCTTTAAACCCAGAATCAGGCGATAGGGGGCAACTGCTTGCCATCAGTTGACTTGGCAGAGCTGTTCCTGGCACTGACTGACAGCTGAATGAACCTCTCAGTGCACTGCTGAGAGCTGCAGACCACCCCTCTCGCTCCCTCCTCAGCCCAGCACTCCAGTGATCGATGAATAAGCAGAGAGCAGTGACTGCTTCTAGCACACCAAGACCTGAGTGATCAGTGATCATGTGGTTACTCAGTTCTCGGGCTGCGAATGCTGCAGCATAGAGGAGAGTGCGTATGTTTAATTTTTCATAAACCCCAAACTTCTAAGCCCCCGGTCACAACGAATCCGACTTTGAAATGGCTTCAATTGAAGTTGCACGATTTCAAAGCATCAGGTCAATGGGACTTTAGGTGTGTTTTGGCTGACATCTGTGCGACTTCGTACACAGATGTCTATGCAAATCTCACCTAACAATTGTACAGGAACTTTTTTTTCAAATAGGTGTGGCACCGGCAAAGTCGTCAGCATCGCACCTATTTGAACAGTTCCATTGCCGACAATAGGGTGCGACTTGTCATGTGATTTGGGCTTGTCAAATCACATGACAAGTCGCACCGGTGTGAACAGGGGCTAAATGTCTTTCTCAAAGCAACCAGTCAGATTTTTTATTGTACTATATCTGGTGCAGACCAGAAATTAAACATCTGATTTGTTGCTATTGTTGATATCTTTACTTTACTCTTTACTATACTGTCTTTTATTTTTTCATTGGAGATTTCCAAACCTAAGTTGACTGTATTTGAAATGTACTCCTGCTTTACCTGTTGGAGCCTGAGTGCAGCAAAAATAAAAAGCAGAACAATCAGCACAACAAGGGACATAACTTACAGTCAGTAAGTCATGATCTATGAATGGAGGATGGACGGATGATTGAAAGGATCCTGTTTTATGCATAGAAGCTGTAGTTCATCTTCTGGGAATAGTGGAGCTGGGCGTAAAGGGTAGGCATAGTCGGGCTCACTTGATGAGAACCTATGATCGAATTTCAAATCTTTTAACCACTTGCCGCCCGCCCACCGTCAAATGACGTTGGGACGGTGCGGCTCTCATTCTGGGTGGACGTCATATGACAGCGCACCCGAACGGCAGCTCTTCGCGCGCCCCTGTGGGTGCGCAGCACGGCAATCGCTGTTGCGCCGTGTTGCCAGGACATGGCACGGCCCCGATCTCTGTAAAGAGCCACAGACACAGCTCTTTAATCACGTGATTGGCTGTGTCCAATCACAGCCGGTCACATGTAAACAGGGAAGTGCCGCTAATCGGCTCTTCTCGCCTCACACTGACAGAGTGTATGGCGGGGAGAGCCGATCAGCTGCATTTCTTCGCAGGGGACAGTGAGAGATGTAATCAGGGCACTGATAAGTGCCACCTCATCAGTGCCCATCAGTGCAGCCTGTTAGTGCCCATCGGTGCCACCTTATCAGCGCACATCAGTGAAGGAGAAAAATTACTTATTTACAAAATTTACTGACAGAAACTAAGAAAACCCTTTTTATTTCAACATTTTCTGTCTTTTTTTTTCTAGGAAAAAAAAAAAATTTCCAGGCAGGAGTGATTAAATACCACCAAAAGAAAGCTCTATTTGTATGAAGAAAAATTATAAAAATTTCACATGGTTACAGTTTAGCAAGACCGCACAATTGTCATTCAAAGTGTGACAGTGCTGAAAGCTGAAAAATGGCCTGGGCAGGAAGGGGGTGAAAGTGCCCGGTAGATAAGAGGTTAATGGATAAAACAAATAATTTTAACTCCTTAGTTGCTTGCCTGAAATTTCTCTTTAATTTGAAGTACAATAAGTCCATACCATATGCTAAATAGTATAACAGTTTAAAACTGAAATTCAGACACAAAAAAAATGTAAAATGTTCCTCAATAGCCACAAAAGATATAAATCAATGTTGTGTGCACTAAACAGTTTTTTAACCCCAGTTTTACTTTGAAGAAACAGTGGTGACATTATCATTGTGCTGTGCATAACCTGTTCAGAAAACAGAGCTGTGGGAGGGGCTCATGAGCTCCACCCACTACAGGCTGCCTGCAGAAAACAACAGGAGGGGCGGATACAAGACTAGACACCCTGCACAAGCAGGGAGAGAGCAACAATGATAGTAAACTGCACAGAGGCAAAGTGCAGGAATTGTTTCATGCTGGATGACTGCACAGATCTGAGAGAAATACACAAAGGAGACCAAGATTCAAATAATAATACACATGCCTCTTCTATTTAGACCACATTTGTTTAGCCCAGATTTCTGCCTTAAAAATAATGTGAAATGCATGTTGCTTATTTGCATTATGTTCTCCCCATGTGTCTACAATATTATCTGAAATTACAGAAAAGTCTACTTCAATTCAGAAAATTAACTAAAAACATATAGCTGCTCTTTACATCCGACATGTTCCTAAGACAACAGAGAAACAAATCTTTTTAAAGAAAAAACATGTCAAAAAGGCTTGGATCTTAAATCTTTCTATAATACATATCTGTCTGTCTGTGATTTCACTGCAGAAAGAACAGTTGTGTCACCCTATTACAGGAAGTGAAAAAATCAATGGATCTGATGGCAGGATCAACAGGTAATAAAAATATTATAAGGGAAACACAGAGAAAGAAAAACGGTTGTGTCAGTGCTGGTGATACACTGTATTTTTTGGTTATACCCCATAGTTAAGTATTATGCCGCGTACACACAATGGGATTTTCCGACAACAAATGTTGGATGTGAGCTTGTTGGCTGAAATCCGACCGTGTGTATGCTTCATAGAACATTTGTTGACTTTCTGCCAACAAATGTTGGCTAGCAGGCTCTCAAAAGTCCGATCGTGTGTACACAAGTCCGACTCACAAAAGTTCACGCATGTTCGGAATCAAGCAGAAGGAGCCGCACTGGCTATTGAACTTCCTTTTTCTCGGCTCGTCGTATGTCTTGTACGTCACCATGTTCCCACGTTCGTAATTGTTGGCCAACATTTGTGTGACCGTGTGTATGCAAGACAAGTTGGAGCCAACAGCCTTCGAACAAAAATCCACGGTTTTGTTGTCGGAAAGTCCGATCGTGTGTACGGGGCATTACTCTATACCTCTGCACCCCCCAGATTAAGTGGAGGGCTCCATTGAAAGAGTGTATTTTTTTTACCCAGTTCAGTTTTAAACCTACATATAGTAAGTAATTAGTAAACCATTTTTTTTTTAGATGGGAAGAGTATTATTTTGAAAATTCTAGTTGTTTTGCTGACTCTGGCCTCCTAAGCCATTGACATTCCTGAGTGAATTCAGTAATTGTGACCTGCACACTTGTTTTCCTTGGTCAGTAACTTATGACATTAAGACAACTAGCATTTTCAAAAGAGGAGGTCAGCAATGGCAACCTATATATACCCAGATTGCTAGCATGGGTAATAGAATAGAGTGGAACCTTGGATTACGAGCATAATCCGTTTCAGGCGAATGCTTGTAATCCAAAGCACTCGCATATCAAAGCGAGTTTCCTTATAGAAGTCAATTGAAACAAAGATAATTTGTTCCACATTGACTTCTATTGTATGCAGTACCACATTTGGCCAGATGTGGGGGGGCGCCGAAGAGACTCAGAAATACCCGGAGACAGCTCGGAGCCACTCGCATGCACTCGGAAACCCTCGGAGAGGTTCGGAAATACTCAAGAACGGAGTATTTCCGAGTGTTTCCGAGTATTTCCGAGTGCATCCGAGTACATCCGAATGGCTCCGAGTGTCACCAGCGCCCCCGCACCTCTAGCCAAATGCAGTACTGCACACCGCAGAGGCTTGACTTGCTAATTTTGCGAGACAACAATCGCAAACCGAGTTAACCGCGTTACTCGCAATCCGAGGTATTACTGTAATTACTTTAGAATGTCCATTTTCATAATAAGAAATAAAAATTGTCACTGAGTGTTTACACTTTGTTTATTAATACTATGGTTATATAATCATAAGCGTAGCATGCAAACATAACTCAACCAGATGTTGCAAACTATACCAGAATGATTATACTTAGTTGTATATTAGTGTCAGTCTTCTATTAGATCCATCAATTACCTCATTATGATGACATCACCCTCACATATTATCTTCTTTAATATTGTTTGAATGTGGCATGTACTGACTGGGCCATACAACCTTGTTCTACACCTGTTGTACTCCAAGCAATGGATGTCAGTCAGTGTTTTTCTGACTTATTGTTCTACCCCTTGCTCCTAAACAATGATGTCAACTAAAAACATCAAACATATCCTTCAGTTAGTACCTCATTACAAAACGATAACTCAATCAAGCTGAGAAGCTGAAAATAGTAATTTTTAAAGGAGAAGTACAGTCAAAGCTTGTTTGGTTGTACTTCTGTGGATCACAGGAGTGCAGTTTGTTCAGCACTCCTGTGACCCGTTTTCAGCAGACAGCCGGCTGAACCCCGCTGTCGGCCGATGTCACAGAGCCGGTCCAGGCTGGTAGAGAATGTTTTAACTTTGTAAATAAGCCAATATTATTATCAGTTTGACTACCTATGTGTAGGGAAATTAAAGGTGAATTCCAGGTATGGATATTTCATACATAGTTCCATTTGTCCAGCTTAGACCAATGTACCTATGTTTATACCATATGAGGTCAATGCTCCTGTAAGCTGGAAATCACTGAAGTAGACTTCCGGGGCCTGTGCTGATTGGCTGGCCTGATGTATTCGGAACACAGGAGGTTGGGCGCCATTTAGAGAAGAATGTGTTGCATCATCTGAATGAATGCTAAGCATTTTCTGATTGGTTAAGGTGGAGAGGCAGGGGGCGATATTACACTCTCCATCTCGCCCGATTAAAGAATGCAAATTATTCTCTGAATGGCACCAGTGCCAGTCAGCTGACCTCCTGTGTTCAGAATACAGCCAGCCACTCATCACAGAACCCGGAAGCAAACAGAGATCACTGGAGTAGTAGTGTCTACTTCAGTAATTTACAGCTTCCAGGGGCATCAGCCAGATATGGCATATACTTATATACTTAGTTACATTGGTCAAAGCTGGACTAATGTAACTATGTATAAAATTTCCATACCTGGAAATCGTTTTTAAAGGACTTTCACTTGCACTTGATTGAAAGATTGATGTGAATATGTCTTTAACGTATTTAAAAAAAAAAAAAATACTCTGCATACTCACCTAGATGGCTGCAGCATTGATCTGAGCTGCAGCTGTCCCACGCTGGGTCTACACCGAGAACTGAGTGATCAAAGACCGCTGATCGTTCAGATCTTCAGTCCACTCTGAGCACAGAGCGGTGACTGTCAGACACTGACTCTATGCTCTGCTCCTCCAACGCTCATTGAAGCGCCGGGCTATGGAGGAGACAGGAACGGCTGGCTCAGGCTCTCAACGGTGCTCTCAACGGTTCTATATATACAGTGTAAACTCTATATTCAGTCAGTACAGGCAGTGTATTTGATATATATATATATATATATATATATATATATATATATATATATACTCTGCATTCAGCGTAGCCTATATATACAGTGCATTCCGCGGTGTACAGTTTCTAATACAGTGCAGCCGGTGTACACAGTATATAATACAGTGTGTACAGTTTCAAATAGACTTTGGGCGGTGTACACAGTATATAATACAGTGTAGTGCGGTGTTAAAAAAAAAAAATACCCATCATGTCCGGAAGGCCTCCAAGGAGAGGCAGACACTCACAGGCCACTAAAAGAGGGCAAGCAGCCTCTGAAATAATTTTTAACAGCAGGGACTGTTCCTGCACCCAACAAGAGTATCTGTGAGGGGTTTACAGTGTTCTGCCACCACCAACACCTAAGACGCCACTGTGCAGCTTGTTTTGCAGAGTGGCCCAGATCCTCGTCTTCTGGAGTCCCCCAACGGCTCTAAGGGCTCCTCCCCACATCAGATAACCCCCTAGGAGAAGTGCTCTCCCAAGGGGGTTACCTTGTGGGCACGCTCCCAAGTCCAGCATTGAGCATTCATAGACGCCGAATGTAGGACTCGGCCCCACCCCCGGCACCCGTGTCATTGGATTTGATTGACAGCGGCAGGAGCCAATGGCTGCGCTGCTATTAATCTATCCAAGCAAGACCAGAGAACCCCAGGCAGAGAGACAGCGCGTCCCCACTGGGTCAAGTTCCAGGGCTCAGGTAAGTAAAATGGGGGGGGGGGCTGGGGGGCCGGTCACTGTCAGGTGTTTTTTCACCTTAATGCATAGGAACAAGAAGGTTTACAAGCCCTTCAAGGGGTGCCCTATGACAGAATTAAGAAAAAAAAAACAGCATGGGTTCCCCCCGTCCATACCAGTATGGATTTTGGGGGGTCCCCCACGCCATTTAAAAAAAAAAATTGTTGTGGAGTTCACCCTAATATCCATACCAGACCTGAAGGGCCTGGCAATCGACTGGGGGGGGGGGGCACGTTGTTTTTTTAAATGTTTTTTATGTATATTGCCGGGATCTGGCAATACATTACAGCCGTAAGCAATTTTAAATGACATTTTTTCCTTTAGAAATGTCATTTTACTGCAGTAATTTTCTAAACATGGGAAAAATGTGCTACTTTACAGGCAGACTGAGGAGACCCCCCCAGGCAAAATATTTAAAGGAATATTTCATTTTTATTGTTTCACTTTTAGCATTATTAAAATCACTGCTCCCGAAAAAACGGCCATTTTAAAACCTTTTTTTTTGCATTGATACATGTCCCCTGGGGCAGTATACAGGTCCCCAAACACTTTTTATGGCAATAACTTGCATATAAGCCTTTAAAATTAGCACTTATGATTTTTCACGTTTGTGTCCCATAGACTTTAACAGTTCTCACACAATTTTTTTGTGTGTTCGCAAGTTCTGGTACGAACCGAACGGGGGAGGGGTTGGGTGTTTGGCTCTTCCCTACTGTTTAGGTATCACTGATAGATTATTCACTAACCACCAATTCAATCAAAAGTCTTTAGTAGGTTTTCCACAGGAAAATCATAGGTAACCAAAACGTTTTTCCTTTGCCTACCTACAGTATACACCTTCAACCATAGCACCTTACCGATCATTGCTATCTCATTATATACGCTATTATGTAATATAATAGCAATATATTACAGGAATATGATGTACATTATATTATACCTTTATAATATTGTCTTTGCTTGGCTTGCCTTCATATATATTCACTACCAGTTGCCTAATAATTGCCGCTTTTTCAGTAACTAAACTGTATGATACTGTATGAAACAAGTGCGATACTAAAGTTCTGTATCTGCCACAAGTTTTTCTTATACTGATGCCGTTAAGATACAAACATCCAATCTGATCCACCCATGCATTTCCACATAAAAAAGATCTGGCAGAATTAAACATATAAAAGACTTTTAAATCACTATTGTACAACTCCATCCTTTCTTCAGAAACGAACACTTTAGTAATACATTCTGTTGCAGAATTAAGTGATATGAATCAAAGCTTTGCAATAAACTTCTGGTTCTGAGTTGGCTTGAAATAATAATAAAAGAAAGCAGGTAACAACTGTTGCCTGTTACTTTCCTGAATAAACGACTGCAACTCTTTGTATGGACTAATATATATAGAGAGAGGAGGCGAAAGTGGGTGTTCCTCCTTTCACGTTGTCATTGATTTGCAGCAGGGTGTGATTGCAGCTTCCAACAGACTGTGTGAGCATGTATAGATATATACACCAATGGAAGATATGTAAGGCTAGAATTAATCTTTACTTTCACAAAATATTCCCAATGTGGGAAAACAAGCCCACTTATGAACTGCAGCCAGTGATCACAGTGATAGAAATCTCAAGTATTGCCTCTTATATCCCCAATCTCTCCTAATTTTAACCTTTCTAGAGGCTCTACATGTACCTAGGTCGTTAAAATAGTTGCTACTGCTCGTAACTTGTGTGTCGTGTATGTACTTTGATCACTGTTTGTGTAGGTGTTTATGTGCTCTGTGTGTATATATATGTGTGCGTGTATCTGCTTCATCTGTAGGTATGTGTATTTTGTGTACTATGTGCATACAAGTATGTTTTTAGTTGATGCATCTCATCCTTTCTACCCAAAAATCAATATATTAAAACCTTGGTTTGAGAGTAACTTGGTTTGAGAGCATTTTGCAAGACAAGCAAAGTGTTTTAATAAATTTTGCCTTTATATACAAGCAATGTCTTGATATAAGAGTAGCGTCATGTCACAACTGAGTATAAAAAAGAAGAGAGGAGCCTCTAAGTGTAGCAATATGGTTACATTTAATGAAGGTCCAACATTCAGCAACTTATTGCTATACTTAGAGGTGCCTCTTCTCTTTTATACCCTATAAAAAAAATGCTTTGATATACAAGTGCTTTGGATTACAAGCATGTTTCTGGAACGAATTATGCTCACAAGCCAAGGTTTTACCGTACACCTATGATATGTTTTTTGAAACACATGATAAAATGTTATTATATTTTTATATTATTATGAAATAAAAAGTGTGAAGGTATGTACCTATGGACACCAGCTTGATGTGTTCTCTGTCCAAGAACTCCAGCGCCACAGACACATTCTCCAGCTTCATCTGCCTGAAGTTGGGTCTGGAGTGGTACTTTCTATACATCTTCTTCTGACTCAGCACCTCCAGCAGGCCTATGAGCTTGAGGCCATCGGTCAGATCTTTCTGCAGGTCCCCTATGCGTTTGTTCATACATTTGAGATGCTCATTGCACCACCTGGTGAATGTGTTCTGCTGGATTTTCTTCCAGGGGGCATCTTCTGCCAGGTCCTTCTCTGTAGCTGGCATCTCGTCCGCTTCCTCGCCTTGATGAAACTGGTGTTGGTCGTAGAAGTCGTTAGTGCTCATGATGACTTTAGATTTGGAGCTTTCTGCTTTTTATAAGAGGATCAACGAGAGGGGGAAAAAAAAGGGAGGAGAACAAAAAAAAATAGGGGGTGTAGGGACGGCTGGATCCAAACCCACACTGTGAAATTGAGTTCAAGCTGCTAAAACAGACCTCAACAATCAAATTAGTTCCCTTATTATTTGTCCTCTTGTTGGAAACTGTGAGATGTTTCTTGGCAAGTTACGGTTAACTCTTTCAGCAGGCTCAGAGAGAAGCGGGAGGGGTGTGTGGGTTATCCCAGTGTAATCCACTTCCACCTTTCTCTTACTCTTCCTGTCTTCTGTTTCCTTTCAGTCAATCCTTGCTTTGTAGGGAGCAGAGGTGCACAGATAAATACAGCAGGGCTGCTTTGTGATAAAGATGTTTTGTCAGAGAACAGTTAGGAAAAAAAAAGCTTCAGATAATATAAACTGATGTAGAAGAAGTTCTGATCCAGAGATGTACAAGTCCCAGAGAAAAGGAGGAAAGTAAATGGAGAGGCAGCTGACAGCTGAAAGCTTAGGGCTTTTAGCAAACTTGTTTGAAAGTGTGGAGACCAGGATGGTGTTGGTTTTAAAGAAAACTGATCCCCCCTCCCTCCTGGTTCTCCTCTCCTCTTCCCTCCCCCCCCCCAACGTCAGAGGCATGGACTCCCAGGAATGCCTTAGCCATGACCATATACAACTAAGATGAGTATTTTCTAATCCCCAGTGAGATAGTGAGCAAGAGCTGGATTGGGTGCTATGCATAGCGTGGCCTGGGATTGGTTTACATTTACCATGCTTCAACGACTTGTAACATCTCAGTATTTTTAGACACCCCATGTCAGGGAGGTCTGTCTGGAAAGGGAGAGGGGGCAGAGGGAAGGGGATCTTACAACACAAGTTAACAAAAGCAGCAGATGTAATGCAAAGGAGACCACCACCGCCACCCCTCTATTAATCACCTCCCAAAAACATACCGTCATCCCTATATAAGCTTTGTATTTCGGTAAAGGACATAACAACCTAACTATATTTAATCTGGTAGGTCAGTTTACATTTCTTAATTCTGTGAACCTTAAAGCACTTTTTTTAGGACGCTTTTTAACCACTTCAGCCCCGGAAAGATTTACCCTCTTAATGACCAGGCCATTTTTTGCGATACGCTACTGCGTCGCTTTAAATGACAATTGCGTAGTCATGCGACGCTGTATACAAACAAAATTGATGTCCTTTTTTTTCCCCCACAAATAGAGCTTTCTTTTGGTGGTATTTGATTACCTCCGCGGTTTTTATTTTTTCGTTATAAACAAAAAAGTCCAACAATTTAAAAAAAAAAAACTATATTTTTTACTTTTTGCTATTATTATTTAACCACTTCAGCCCCGGACCAATTGCCAGCCAAAGGACCAGGCCCCTTTTTGCAATTCGGCACTGCGTCGCTTTAACTGACAACGTGCGACGAGGCTCCAAAACAAAATTGGCGTCCTTTTTTTCCCACAAATAGAGCTTTCTTTTGGTGGTATTTGATCGCCCCTGCGTTTTTTATTTTTTGCGCTATAAACAAAAATAGAGCGACAATTTTGAAAAAAATTCAATATTTTTTGCTTTTTGCTATAATAAATATCCCCAAAAAAAAATATATAAAAAAACATTTTTTTTCCTCAGTTTAGGCCGATACGTATTCTTCTACATATTTTTGGTAAAAAAAAATTGCAATTAGCGATTATTGATTGGTTTGCGCAAAAGTTATAGCGTTTACAAAATAGGGGATAGTTTTATAGCATTTTTATTAATATATTTTTTTTTACTAGTAATGGCGGCGATCAGCGATTTTTTTTGTGACTGCGACATTATGGCGGACACATCAGACATTTTTGACACCATTGTCATTTATACAGCAATCAATGCTATTTAAATGCATTGATTCCTGTATAAATGACAGTTGTAGTGAAGGGGTTAACCACTAGGGGGAGGGGAGGGGTTATGGGCTGTGACGTGTGTGTGTTTTTTTACATTAGGGGGCGGGGCTGACGTCTGACGTCATTGATCGGCTTTCCCGACGACCGGGAACAGCCAATCAATGACAGGCAGAGTAGGAAGCGCGGGGAGAGGTTTGTTTACACATACCTCTCCCCGTTCTTCAGCTCCGTAACCTGATCGCAGGACACCAGCGGCGATCGGGTCCGCTGGTCCCGCGGCCGGGGTCACGAAGCTCCAGACCGGGTCGCGAGTGCGCCGCTAGAGGCGCGCACGCGACCCACGGGCAGGCAATTACCTAATCACGTACAGGTACGTGATTTTGCCTGTCCGTGCCATTCTGCCGCAGTATATCTGCGTGAGGCGGTCAGGAAGCGGTTAAGGTACTTATATAGTGCCGTCAATTTACGCAGCGATTTACATATGCATTGTACATACACATCAGTCTCACTCTCTACCCTCAAGGCGCTTACAATCCAAGGTCCCTAACTCGCATTCATATACTGGGGCCAATTTAGACTGAAGCCAATTAACCTACCAGCATGTCTTTGGAGTGTGGGAGGAAACCGGAGTACCCGGAGGAAACCCATACATGCATAGGGAGAACATGCTAACTCCAGGCAGTTAGTGTTGTGGTTGGGATTGGAACCAGCGACCATTTTTTACTGCTAGGTAAGAGTGCTACCCACTACACCACTGTGCCGCCCTTACTTTTTGCTATAATAAATATCCAAAAAAAAAACTAAAAAAAAAACAAATCTCTTCATCAGTTTAGGCCAATATATATACTTCTACATATTTTTGGTAAAAAAAATCGCAATAAGCATATATTGATTGGTTTGCACAAACGTTATAGCGTCTACAAAATAGGAGATATATTTATGGCATTTTTATTATAACTTTTTTTTTTTTACTAGTAATGGCAGTGATCAGCGATTTTTAGCCTGACTGCGACATTTCGGCGGACAGATCGGACACTTTTGACACCTTTTTGGGACCAGTGACATTATTACAGAGCTAAAAATAGCCACTGATTACTGTATAAATGGCACTGGCAGGCAAGGGGTTAATACTAGGGGGCGATCAAGGGATTAAATGTGTTCCCTAGGGAGGTGTTTCTAACTGTGGGTGGAGTGGACTGACAGGGAGTAGAGAGAGATCGCTGTTCCTGATCACTAGGAACAGACGTTGACTCTGTACTCCCCTGTCAGAATGGGGATCTGTTTGTTTACATTGACAGATCCCCGTTCTGGCGCTCTGTGGAGTGATCGCGGGTGGGCGGCGGACGTCGTGGCTGCCGGCCACACACATCGGCTTCGGTGGCACGTGGGCGCGCCTGCTATAGCTGTTAAAGGGACCGACGTACAGCTATGGCGATTTGCGCAGCCGAGCCAACCTCTCATCTGATCCGCAAGCGGTTAATGAAAACATTTGTCCATATTTAATATGAAAATGGTCATTCTAGTCAGTACTTGCTATTTATTTTAGAGACAGCAAACTCTTGTAGACAGCTGACAAGCACCTTTTCATCTCATTCATTCATCGGTGCTGCAAGCATTAACATTTTCTTACAGGCACAACTTAAAGCGGAGTTCCGCTTAGAAATAATTTTTTTTAAGTCAGCCGCTAAAAAATACTGCAGTTGCTGACTTTTAATAATCGGACACTTACCTGTCCCAGGGTCCAGCGATGTGGAGGATCAAAGCCCCGCTCATCTCCCCCTCCGCTCGGCGGCGCCGGCATTGTAACTGTGGGCGCCCGTCTGTGGCTTCACAGCCGGGCACCCACTGCCCATACGCGAGCTGCGCCGCGTGCTGTGATTGGCCGCGCAATCATCTGGGACCTGTGACATGTCCCAGATGACTGCCTAGAGGGAGGGGGGAGAGCTGATCTCCCTTCCTGCGCTGAGGGAAGTGACGTCAAGAGCCCAGGCGCTGAAGGAGGCAGACTACAAGGGACCACATAGCAACAGGTATTAAGAGGTGAGTAAAAAAAAAAAAAAAAAAAATCTCCAAATGTTTTTTTTTATGTACATTAATGAATTATTTTTTTTGGGGGGTGGAACTCCACTTTAAAGACATGAGGCTGGTTTGTTGAGTGTACAGAAACTGTGTTCTGATGTCAGTTTTTAATAAAATACAGCATAATATAACAGCACAGTTGAGTTGCATTTTCAGGCCGCGCTTTTGAGGGGATACCCCCTTCTTCTAAGGTCTATAAGTACAGCTACAGTACCTTAGAAGAAAAAGGAGTTCCCCGAAAGCTTGTCCTGAAAATGTAACCGCAAATACAGAAAGTATCACAAAAAATACTCAACTGTGTTATTGCAAGTGTACTAATATGGCTACAATCACCTCAGGCAGAATATTACTGCAAATAGCTCCATTACGGATAAATAGTAACATGATTCCGATCTGGGGCACCCCTTGCTTGTAATACCCTGTGAAGCACATTGTCTTGTCACCACACAAATCCGTCCTGTCATTCTGGAGGAAAAACAAGAACTTCTAAATGCAGGAGTAGGGTGTGTGTCATCCATCCCGTCACTGTACATGAGTAGTTTCCAGCATGTTCTCTGATTAACTTTTCTTCAGTTAGAAAGACAAGCAAGCTATTTAGGGCTTCTGAGGTACCACCGATGACACCATGCAGAGTCCAGGTCAGAGGTCATTAGTCTGACTCATACCATGTTTTTGTGACTGTACCCAGTAGAATGCTGCAGGCAAGGAAGAAGTTAATGTAGATCAGTATCATTCATAAACTGTCTGGGAATGCTCGTAACGGTGACCCACAGAATCAGGGATTTCCTTTGGGCTTCCACTTAGGATATCCATCAACAAAATTACTTCCACCTTTATCTTCCCATTTCCCATTAAGAGCACTTTTGATGTTCACCCTTCACAACTCCTGAAACATATAAAGGGGTTGATTTACGAAAACTGGAGCGCGCTAAATCTGGTGCAGCTGTGCATGGTAACCAATCAGCTTCTAACTTCAGCTTGTTCAATTGAGCGTCGACAAAAAAACCTGGAAGCTGGTTGGTTTCTATGCAGAGCTGCACCGGATTTTGAACTCTACAGTTTTAGTAAATCCACCCCAAAGTGTGCTCCTGGAATATGAGGCTGAAGTGCAGCTTTAACCGCTTCAGCCCCGGGCGATTTTAGCCCCTTCCTTACCAGAGCACTTTTTGCGATTCGGCACTGCGTCGCTTTAACTGACAATTGCGCGTGCGACGTTGCACCCAAAGAAAATTGACGTCCTTTTTTTCACAAAAATAGAGCTTTCTTTGGGTGGTATTTTATCACCTCTGCGGTTTTTATTTTTTGCGCCATAAACAAAAGAAGAGCGACAATTTTGAAAAAAACACAATATTTTTTAATTTTTGCTATAATAAATATCCCATTTTAAAAAAATAAAAATAAAATGTTTTACTCAGTTTAGGCCGATACGTATTCTTCTACATATTTTTGGTAAAAAAATCGCAATAAGCGTTTATTGATTGGTTTGCGCAAAAGTTATAGCGTTTACAAAATAGGGGATAGATTTATTGCATTTTTTTTTTTTTTTTTTTACTAGTAATGGCGGCGATCTGTGATTTTTTTCGTGACTGCGACTTTGCGGCGGACACTTCGGACACTTTTGACACATTTTTGGGACCATGCACATTTACACAGCGAACGTTGCTATAAAATTGCACTGATTACTGTGTAAATGTGAGTGGCAGGGAAGGGGTTAACACTAGGGGGCACTGCAGGGGTTAATATATGTTCCCTGCAAGTGATTCTAACTGTAGGGGGAGGGGACTCACAAGGGGAGGAGACCGATCAGTGTTCCTCTGTTCTGGGAACACACCATCGGTCTCTCCAGTGACAGGACGTGGAGCTGTGTGTTTACACACACAGCTCCACGGTCCTGCTGTTTTCCCGGGCAATTGCGGGTGCCCAGTGGACATCGCGACCGCCGGGCACGCGCACCGGGTCCCGAGCGACGCCGCGGGTGCGCGCGCACCATGGGTGGCGCACGCGCGCCCCCTAGACGGCCGGGAATAGGAGGACGTCATATGACGTCCACCCAGGATGGGAGATCCACCTTGTGGACGTCATTTGACTATGGCTGGGTATTGAAGTGGTTAAAAAAAATAATAATTTGTCACAGTGGCAAACAGAATTAACGTGACCTAATATAACAAACAAACAAAAAAAAAACACTTTTGTAAAGAATGGATTATGTCATGTCTAGGGTGATGTCAAATATAGGTGTCCTTTTCAGACAATTTTGTAAAATATTTTTAAGAATTGGTAAAATCCACCTGCCACGTTGATTTTCATTATGTAATAAATTTGGTGCAAAATAAATAGGGGATAGCCAAAACATAGTTACATAGTAGGTGAGGTTGAAAAAAGACACAAGTCCATCAAGTCCAACCTATGTGTGTGATTATATGTCAGTATTACTTTGTTTATCCCTGTATGTTGTGGTCGTTCAGGTGCTTATCTAATCGTTTTTTGTAACTATCGATGCCCCCCAATGAGACCACCACCTGTGGAGGGGAATTCCACATCCTTGCCGCTCTTACAGTAAAGAACCCTCTACGCAGTTTAAGGTTAAACCTCTTTTCTTCTCATTTTAGTGAGTGGCCACATGTCTTATTAAACTCCCTTTCGCGGAAAAGTTTTATCCCTATTGTGGGGTCACCAGTACGGTATTTGTAAATTGAAATTATATCCCCTCTCAAGCTTCTCTTCTCCAGAGAGAATAGTTTCAGTGCTCGTAACCTTTCTTCAACTAATGTCCTCCATTCCCTTTATAAGTTTTGTTCTCCTTTGTACTCGCTCCATTTCCAGTACATCCTTCCTGAGGACAGGTGCCCAGAACTGGACAGCATACTCCAGGTGAGGCCAGAGAAGAGACTTGTAGAGTGGGAGAATTAACGCTTTATTTCTTGAGTTAATCCCCTTCTTAATGCATGCCAATATTCTGTTTGCCTTGTTAGAAGCAGCTTGGCATTGCCTTCTTATAAATAATCAAAGTTATTGATATCCCCTTTATACTTTCAATTTAGACCCATATACAGTAATATATCCCTTACTACATCAAGATGGCAATTATGTATTCACTCTCTGTTGTATTTTAACTGAAAATCATACACAGCAAGGGATTTTCTGTAAGTCACCACCACTTATCACATTGTTTTCACAAAAGTTTTACATATTGGTGCAGGCAGGGGCTTTGCTAGGATTGTGAAAGACCTGGGGCACCCAAACATGCCTAGCTTAAAGTGTTGCTAAACCCACAACATTAAAATCAGTCTGTATATGCAGTAAATCATGCTTGTTATAATCACTGTGGAAGCTAAGAGGTTAATCCTCCGCATTGTGTAAAAAGGCTGTTTGATCCTGTATGCACAGATCCTATCCTTCTTCCATTGTCCCCTGATAATTTCCTGATAAAACAGACTATGGAGTCAGGCTACACATGTTCAGTTTGGTGTGTATTGCTAGAGAGTAGGGATGAGCCGAACACCCCCGGGTTCGGTTCGCACCAGAACCTTCGAACGGACCGAAAGTTTGCGCAAATTTTTCGAACCCTATTCGTTATAATGGACGCGAACGTTCAAAATCAAAATTGCTAATTACAACTGCCAATATGCATGTTAATGTCATAAAAACAGGTTTGGGGACCCGGGTCCTGCCCCAGGGGACATATATCAATGCAAAAAGAACTTTTAAAAACTAACGTTTTTTCGGGAGCAGTCATTTTAATGATGCATAAAGTGAAAAAAAAAAAGTGAAATTTTCCTTTAAATATGGTACCTGGGGGGTGTCTAAAGTATGCCTGTGAAGTGGCATGTGTTTCCCGTGTTTAGAACTGTCCTTGCACAAAATGACATTTGTAAAGGAAAAAAAGAAGCCATTTAAAACCACTTGCGGCTTTAATGTCATGTCTTGTCCTGGCCGCCATATGGCTGAAAATCCTTGAGAAAAATGGCATGGCTACCCCATCATCCCCCCCCCCCCACCCCAGCCCCTTTGGGTCTTGTATGGATATTAAGGGGGACCCCGCACCCAAAATAAAACCCTATACCTACAACCCTATATACTCTGAACAGCAGTATATAGGTGGTGCAAACAAGACACGGACTGTAGGTTTGTTCTTAAGTAGAATCTGAACAGGTACATTATGAAGTATAGCTCCATCCCAAAAAAATCTATTTTTAAGCTTTTTGGAGAACATAGGGAGGGGTTATCACCCCTGTAACATTTGCTGTCTTTGCACATCTGTTCAGAACATGTCACCTCACTTTCCGTCCCAATGACAAATGTTTTTGGAAAAGTGGGGTTTTAATTGAAACAAGGATTGGTGATAAAGCATCAGTAGAGAGGAGATACCTTTTTCCCAAATTAAATCTAACATGATAGAATTTCCCTTCCTAGGGGTAGATTTCCTCTCACTTCCTGTTTTCTCTTTCCGTTTGCAAGTAGGAGTCGTTTGTAAGTTGGATGTTTGAAAGTAGGGGCCTGCCGTATATACTCTGCAGAAATTTGCCCTATTAGATGTTGGTGTAGCCACAAGACTGGTGGGCACAGGAATGGGCCCTGCTGTGAGTTAATAGATCAAGATTTGTACTTGCATGCACCTGTTGAACCGGGCAGAAAAATTGGGCCTTTGGTGGTGGTGGTGGTGGTGGTGGTGGACGGTGTTGCCACAAGACTGTAAGCCCTCACAGTTACTCTTGGTGGGCGCAGGAATGGGCCCTGCTGTGAGTTATTAGATCAAGATTTGTAATTGCATGCACCTGTTGAACAGGGCAGAAAAATTGGGCCTTTGGTGGTGGTGGTGGTGGTGGTGGACGGTGTTGCCACAAGACTGTAAGCCCTCACAGTTACTCTTGGTGGGTGCAGGAATGGGCCCTGCTGTGAGTTATTAGATCAAGATTTGTAATTGCATGCACCTGTTGAACAGGGCAGAAAAATTGGGCCTTTGGCGGTGGTGGTGGTGGACGGTGTTGCCACAAGACTGTAGGCCCTCACAGTTACTCTTGGTGGGCGCAGGAATGGGCCCTGCTGTGAGTTATTAGATCAAGATTTGTAATTGCATGCACCTGTTGAACAGGGCAGAAAAATTGGGCCTTTGGCGGTGGTGGTGGTGGACGGTGTTGCCACAAGACTGTAGGCCCTCACAGTTACTCTTGGTGGGCGCAGGAATGGGCCCTGCTGTGAACTATTAGATCAAGATTTGTAATTACACGCCCCTGTTAAACAGGGGCTGAAAAATTGTGCCTTAGGCATTGGTGCTGGTGCCACAACACTGCAACCCCTCACAGACACTGTACTCTTAGCACAGCAATGAGACCTGTTGCAAAGCATTGCCTAAAAATTGTAATTACACGCCCCAACAGGGGCTGAAAAATTGTGCCTTAGGCACTGGTGCTGGTGCCACAACACTGCAACCCCTCACAGATACTGTACTTGGAGCACAGCAGTCACACCTGTTGCGAAGCATCTTTTTAAAAAAATTGTAATTACATGCCCCTGTTAAACAGGGGCTGAAAAATTGTGCCTTAGGCATTGGTGCTGGTGCCACAACACTGCAACCCCTCACAGATACTGTACTCTTAGCACAGCAATGAGACCTGTTGCAAAGCATTGCCTAAAAATTGTAATTACACGCCCCAACAGGGGCTGAAAAATTGTGCCTTAGGCACTGGTGCTGGTGCCACAACACTGCAACCCCTCACAGATACTGTACTTGGAGCACAGCAGTCACACCTGTTGCGAAGCATCTTTTTAAAAAATTGTAATTACACGCCCCTGTTAAACATGGTCTGAAAAATTGTGCCTTAGGCATTGGTGCTGGTGCCACAACACTGCAACCCCTCACAGACACTGTACTCTTAGCACAGCAATGAGACCTGTTGCAAAGCATTGCCTAAAAATTGTAATTACACGTCCCAACAGGGGCTGAAAAATTGTGCCTTAGGCACTGGTGCTGGTGCCACAACACTGCAACCCCTCACATATACTGTACTTGGAGCACAGCAGTCACACGTGTTGCGAAGCATTTTTAAAAAAAATTGTAAGTACACGCCCCTGTTATACAGGGGCTGAAAAATTGTGCCTTAGGCACTGGTGTGGTGGCATGGTTCATTGAGGAGGAGGAAGAGGATAGTCAGTGAACATAACAGGACAGTCACTCAGCATCAGCATAGGCAGTCTTGAAGGGATGTGACATTATAAATTATTCCGTTATATCCGCTTCAGGTGCCTGGTAGCTGGTGGTGATCCAAGACTGATTCATTTTTATGAAGGTCAGTCGATCAACCGAGTCGGTGGACAGGCGCACCCTATGATCAAAATAAACTGGTATGAAAATCGCTCGCCCTCCTACTATTCCACACCACCACTGCGCACAAAGAAAAATTTGTTAAACACCTATGTGTATAAAAATAAACTAAGCAGCTACTTAAATAGATAAATAATGTAAAGTGATTTTAGATGAATAAAACAGTAGCGCTAATAATCACAGTGTCTGTGAATAAACTAAATATTTAACCTGTGTAAACAATACTGAAAAATAAGTATAAACAGTGCTAAAAAAAAACAACACAATTAATCACCTATATACATAAAGTGAAAAATTTAAGTGAAGTGTGATTATATATTTTTTGCAGGTGTCCAAAAAAGGAAAACAAATCCAAACAAAAGTCCATAAACTGTTACTTGTAGTGATAATGTTTCAAAAAGTGACAAAAAAGTGAATGAAAAATCCTGAAGCAAATAAAGTTTTGAAGTGTCTTTAAACAAAATTCTTGAAGTGACTTGAAAAAATATATCTTCCACCACACCACCTGTGTTCAGTGCTACCGCACCCTAAGGAAACGCACTCACCAGCAGTGTATGCCTTGCACTCTCATGCTTGGCCAACTCGCTTAATAGCTCCACATGAGTCACAGATGGATCCAGACAGACTGTTAGATAATTGCACTCCACATATAAGGAAAAAAGAGATGCTTCCAATAGTGAAGTAGAGTAAACCATTTATTTCAACAGCATACAAAATTCCTCAACCATTGTACTCACATCCTTCATATAAAAATCAGGCACTTCAGCATAATCTTTTTAACAGGAAACAAGGACCCAGCAGTGGTGACCCGATATATTATGGTCTCGGCGGACCCGGCGTTAACACCAATATGTCTCACCCTCCACGCTGTCTCCTTTCTCTTTCACTTCACACGGCACAGCACACCCAGTAACTGGAACGTTGAATGTTAAATGCTCCTTATAGTTGCCATGTAACCATACCCAGACATGTTTCACCGAAGTGGCTTAATCATTGGGGTTGGTTACATGAACTCCTCAATCCCATTTATACTCTCCTGCTCATTATCTCTTTCAGGCTGATTGGATCATTAACTCTTTCAGGCTAAAGGCATATTTGCGCGCATTATGCGCTATGGTATGGTGGGTGGTGGTGGTGCGCACGCATGTGCGCGATGCATGGATGATAGTGGTGCGCACGCATATGCGCTATTTGTACCACTTGTGCGCATGTGCACACTTAAGATCCAATCAGCTTGAAAGAGTGAATGATCCAATCAGCCTGAAAGAGTTAATGATCCAATCAGCCTGAAAGAGATAATGAGCAGGAGAGTATAAATGGGATTGAGGAGTTCATGTAACCAACCCCAATGATTAAGCCACTTCGGTGAAACATGTCTGGGTATGGTTACATGGCAACTATAAGGAGCATTTAACATTCAACGTTCCAGTTACTGGGTGTGCTGTGCCGTGTGAAGTGAAAGAGAAAGGAGACAGCGTGGAGGGTGAGACATATTGGTATTAACGCCGGGTCCGCCGAGACCATAATATATCGGGTCACCACTGCTGGGTCCTTGTTTCCTGTTAAAAAGATTATGCTGAAGTGCCTGATTTTTATATGAAGGATGTGAGTACAATGGTTGAGGAATTTTGTATGCTGTTGAAATAAATGGTTTACTCTACTTCACTATTGGAAGCATCTCTTTTTTCCTTATATGTGGAGTGCAATTATCTAACAGTCTGTCTGGATCCATCTATGACTCATGTGGAGCTATTAAGCGAGTTGGCCAAGCATGAGAGTGCAAGGCATACACTGCTGGTGAGTGCGTTTCCTTAGGGTGCGGTAGCACTGAACACAGGTGGTGTGGTGGAAGATATATTTTTTCAAGTCACTTCAAGAATTTTGTTTAAAGACACTTCAAAACTTTATTTGCTTCAGGATTTTTCATTCACTTTTTTGTCACTTTTTGAAACATTATCACTACAAGTAACAGTTTATGGACTTTTGTTTGGATTTGTTTTCCTTTTTTGGACACCTGCAAAAAATATATAATCACACTTCACTTAAATTTTTCACTTTATGTATATAGGTGATTAATTGTGTTGTTTTTTTTTTAGCACTGTTTATACTTATTTTTCAGTATTGTTTACACAGGTTAAATATTTAGTTTATTCACAGACACTGTGATTATTAGCGCTACTGTTTTATTCATCTAAAAGCACCCTATGATCGGTGACAAATCCTCCAGCAGCACTGAATGTGCGTTCGGAAAGAACGCTGGAGGCAGGACAGGCCAGTAGCTCAATTGCATACTGTGCAAGCTCTGGCCAGTGATCCATCCTCAGGACCCAGTAAGCCAGAGGATTTTCGGTGGGAAAGGTGTCCAAGTCTGACCTTGCCCCTAGGTATTCCTGCACCATGTATATCAGACGCTGGCGATGGTTGCTGGAACCGATCATACCTTGGGGCTGCGGACTAAAAAATTGTCTGAACGCATCGGTCAGACGTCCACCTTCCCCACCGCTCCTTCTGCTACTGACCGAAGCCTCAGCAACTCGTCGTCCAGGACCAGGAGTTTGTAACCTCCCAGTTTCTGGGAACGCGTTGCACAGACCTTTCTGCAAGGCCTCCCTGAGATGTCTCATCCTCTGCTCCCTCTGCGACGGCAAGATAAGGTCCGCAACCTTACCCTTGTACCGTGGATCAAGGAGAGTGGCCAGCCAGTAATGGTCCCTCTCCTTGATCCGAAGAACACGAGGATCCTTCCGCAGGCTTTGCAGGATCAGGGAGGCCATGCAGCGTAAGTTAGCTGAGGCATTCGGTCCGGAGTCTTCTGGGTCACTGAGGATGACATGATCGCCAGCCACCTCCTCCCAGCCACGTACAAGTCCACTGGTTTGTTGGGACTGTACATCATCCCTAAAAGACTGCTGCTGCTGATGCTGAGTGCCAGGCTCCACCTCCATGCTCACACAATCCTCCTCCTCCTCCTCCTCATCCTCCTCATCCTCTTCCTGTGTGATGGGTGGGAAAGAAGGAACACTGTCCGGATAAAGGGGGCCTTGAGAGGCAAGGAAGTCCTCCTCTTCTTGCCTCTGTTCTGCCTCAAGTGCCCTGTCCATTATCCCACGCAGCGTATGCTCCAACAGGTGGACAAGAGGTACAGTGTCACTGATGCATGCACTGTCACTGCTCACCATCCTCGTGGCCTCCTCAAATGGTGAGAGGACAGTGCATGCATCCCTAATCATGCTCCACTGGCGTGGGGAAAAAAAGCCAAGCTCCCCTGACCCTGTCCTGGTGCCGTAGTCGCAAAGGTACTCATTGATGGCCCTCTGCTGCGTGTGCAGTCGCTGCAGCATGGCCAACGTTGAGTTCCACCTGGTGGGCATGTCACATATTAGGCGGTTCTTGGGCAGGTTCAGCTCCTTTTGCAGCTCAGTCAGCCGAGCACTGGCATTATAAGATCGGCGGAAATGCACACAGACTTTCCTGGCCTGCCTCAGGACATCCTGTAAGCCTGGGAACCTGCCCAAGAACCGCTGCACCACCAGGTTGAGGACGTGAGCCATACAGGGCACATGGGTGAGCTGCCCCTGTCGCAGGGCGGAGAGGAGGTTGGTGCCATTGTCAGAAACGACCATTCCTGGCTTAAGCTGGCGTGGCGTCAACCACCTCTCGGCCTGCCCCTGCAGAGCTGCCAGAACCTCTGGCCCAGTGTGGCTCCTGTCCCCCAAACACACCAGCGCAAGCACGGCATGGCATCTTTTTGCCTGCGTACTTGCGTAGCCCCTTGTACGCCTACGGAGCACCGCTGGTTCCGAGGACAGAGCACTGGAGGAAGAAGAAGAAGAGGAGGGGGTGGAGGAGAGAGGTGTGTCACAACCAGTAGCAGTAGTAGCATTTTGGAGGCGTGGTGGCGGAACAACCTCCAACACTACTGCACCTTGTCCTGCATCCCTCCCAGCTGCCAATAGAGTGACCCAGTGGGCCGTGAAAGAAAGATAACGTCCCTGTCCATGCCTGCTGGACCATGAGTCAGCGGTAATATGCACCTTACCGCTGACCGCCCTGTCCAGCGAGGCATGGACATTGCCTTCCACATGCCGGTAGAGAGACGGAATCGCCTTCCGTGAGAAAAAGTGGCGTTTGGGAACCTGCCACTAAGGAACCGCACATTGAACGAACTCACGGAAGGGGGCGGAGTCTACCACCTGAAAAGGCAGCAGTTGAAGTGCTAGCAATTTAGCCAAGCTAGCATTCAACCGCTGGGCATGTGGATGGCTGGGAGTGTACTTCTTTTGACGGTCCAGCAGCTGGGGCAGGGAAATTTGCCTGCTACAATCGGACGTCGGTGTACTGCAAGTACTTGGTTGTGACACGCCTAATTCTACACCTTCAGTCCTCTCAGAGCAGCTTTCAGAGAGGACTGAAGATGTAGTGGGGATGGAGATCCCAGCTGATGAGGAGCAAGGAGAGGTCCGCTTTGTTCTTTGGTGTGGGTCTTTTATGTGTGCTTGCCAACGAGCTGCATGGCAGGTCGACATATGTCTGCTCATGCTTGTGCTGCCCAAGCGGCTGATGTTTTGGCCACGCGAGATACGCTTGAGACAAATATTGCAAATAGCAGTGGTGCGATCTGATGCACTCGTCTCAAAAAAGGCCCACACCAAAGAACTTTTCTGATAACGTGCAGAGGCAGCGCCCTGCACAGGCGGAGCTCTGCGGTGTGGTACAGTTGCTGTGCTGGCCTCTAGCTGGCCTCCAGGGGGCATCCTGCCTCGTTGGACATGTGACGCCGCATCCTCCTCCTCCTCGTCCTCCTCCTCATCCTCTCTCCCTTCGGGCACCCACGTGGAGTCAGTGACCTCATCATCCCCTCCCTCTTCACCACTAGAGCAAACCTGGCAGTAAGCTGCAGCTGGTGGAACAGTACTGCCAGATTGTTGTCCTTCAGCATCCCCTCTCTCTGCGCGCACACTACTGACTTCCTCAAGCTGGGTATCATCATCCGAGCCTTCGAATCGTTGGGCATCCTCCTGGAGCATGTACCCAACACTGTGCTCAAAGAGTTCGGGGGACTCCTCAGGAGGACATGGTGGGTCTAGGGAAGGGGTGGCTGATGATGCCATTGAGTACGCGTTGGCAGCTGCTCTGCCAGTACCCTGAGCCTGGGTGAGAGAGGATGAGGAGGATGAGGAGGGCTTGGTCATCCATTCTACCAAGCCTTCAGCATGATGCGGCTCCACATGTCCAGCTGCCGAAAACTGCCGAAAAGACAAGCGTGTCCCATGGCCACGTGCTGATGACGATGCCCCACCACGGCCAGCACTGTTGTCTCTAGAAACAGAGCCTGCCTGCCCTGTGTTCTTGCCTCTGCACGCTCTGCCTCCCCTTGACGGTCTTCCAGGCATTGTAGTCGGTAGTGTATATAGTATAAAAAATAGAGCTTCTATGTGTGCTCACAACACACTGTAGGTCCTATGGGTGCTGACACTAACACACTATAGGTACTATGTGTGCTGCTGACAAGAAAATATAGAAGCTCTGTTTGCTGCCACTAACACACTAGAAGTCCTATGGGTGCTGCTGAGAAGAAAATATAGGAGCTCTGTGTGATGCCACTAACACACTAGAAGTCCTATGGGTGCTTCTGCGAAGAAAATATAGGAGCTCTGTGTGATGCCACTAACACACTAGAAGTCCTGTGGGTGCTTCTGGGAAGAAAATATAGGAGCTCTGTGTGATGCCACTAACACACTAGAAGTCCTGTGGGTGCTGCTGAGAAGAAAATATAGGAGCTCTGTGTGATGCCACTAACACACTAGAAGTCCTGTGGGTGCTGCTGAGAAGAAAATATAGGAGCTCTGTGTGATGCCACTAACACACTAGAAGTCCTATGGGTGCTTCTGCGAAGAAAATATAGGAGCTCTGTGTGATGCCACTAACACACTAGAAGTCCTATGGGTGCTTCTGGGAAGAAAATATAGGAGCTCTGTGTGATGCCACTAACACACTAGAAGTCCTGTGGGTGCTGCTGAGAAGAAAATATAGGAGCTCTGTGTGATGCCACTAACACACTAGAAGTCCTGTGGGTGCTTCTGGGAAGAAAATATAGGAGCTCTGTGTGATGCCACTAACACACTAGAAGTCCTGTGGGTGCTGCTGAGAAGAAAATATAGGAGCTCTGTGTGATGCCACTAACACACAATTGAAGTCCTATGGGTGCTTCTGGGAAGAAAATATAGGAGCTCTGTGTGATGCCACTAACACACTAGAAGTCCTGTGGGTGCTGCTGAGAAGAAAATATAGTAGCTCTGTGTGATGCCACTAACACACAATTGAAGTCCTATGGGTGCTTCTGGGAAGAAAATATAGGAGCTCTGTGTGATGCCACTAACACACAATTGAAGTCCTATGGGGGCTTCTGGGAAGAAAATATAGGAGCTCTGTGTGATGCCACTAACACACTAGAAGTCCTATGGGTGCTTCTGGGAAGAAAATATGGGAGCTCTGTGTGATGCCACTAACACACTAGAAGTCCTGTGGGTGCTGCTGAGAAGAAAATATAGGAGCTCTGTGTGATGCCACTAACACACTAGAAGTCCTATGGGTGCTTCTGGGAAGAAAATATAGGAGCTCTGTGTGATGCCACTAACACACTACAAGTCCCATGGGTGCTTCTGCGAAGAAAATATAGGAGCTCTGTGTGATGCCACTAACACACTAGAAGTCCTGTGGGTGCTGCTGAGAAGAAAATATAGGAGCTCTGTGTGATGCCACTAACACACAATTGAAGTCCTATGGGTGCTTCTGGGAAGAAAATATAGGAGCTCTGTGTGATGCCACTAACACACAATTGAAGTCCTATGGGTGCTTCTGGGAAGAAAATATGGGAGCTCTGTGTGATGCCACTAACACACTAGAAGTCCTATGGGTGCTTCTGGGAAGAAAATATAGGAGCTCTGTGTGATGCCACTAACACACTAGAAGTCCTATGGGTGCTTCTGCGAAGAAAATATAGGAGCTCTGTGTGATGCCACTAACACACAATTGAAGTCCTATGGGTGCTTCTGGGAAGAAAATATGGGAGCTCTGTGTGATGCCACTAACACACTAGAAGTCCTGTGGGTGCTGCTGAGAAGAAAATATAGGAGCTCTGTGTGATGCCACTAACACACTAGAAGTCCTATGGGTGCTTCTGCGAAGAAAATATAGGAGCTCTGTGTGATGCCACTAACACACTAGAAGTCCTGTGGGTGCTGCTGAGAAGAAAATATAGGAGCTCTGTGTGATGCCACTAACACACTAGAAGTCCTATGGGTGCTTCTGGGAAGAAAATATGGGAGCTCTGTGTGATGCCACTAACACACTAGAAGTCCTATGGGTGCTTCTGGGAAGAAAATATGGGAGCTCTGTGTGATGCCACTAACACACTAGAAGTCCTATGGGTGCTTCTGGGAAGAAAATATGGGAGCTCTGTGTGATGCCACTAACACACTAGAAGTCCTATGGGTGCTTCTGGGAAGAAAATATGGAAGCTCTGTGTGATGCCACTAACACACTAGAAGTCCTATGGGTGCTTCTGGGAAGAAAATATGGGAGCTCTGTGTGATGCCACTAACACACTAGAAGTCCTGTGGGTGCTTCTGGGAAGAAAATATAGGAGCTCTGTGTGATGCCACTAACACACTAGAAGTCCTATGGGTGCTTCTGGGAAGAAAATATAGGAGCTCTGTGTGATGCCACTAACACACAATTGAAGTCCTATGGGTGCTTCTGGGAAGAAAATATAGGAGCTCTGTGTGATGCCACTAACACACAATTGAAGTCCTATGGGTGCTTCTGGGAAGAAAATATAGGAGCTCTGTGTGATGCCACTAACACACTAGAAGTCCTATGGGTGCTTCTGGGAAGAAAATATGGGAGCTCTGTGTGATGCCACTAACACACTAGAAGTCCTGTGGGTGCTGCTGAGAAGAAAATATAGGAGCTCTGTGTGATGCCACTAACACACTAGAAGTCCTATGGGTGCTTCTGCGAAGAAAATATAGGAGCTCTGTGTGATGCCACTAACACACTAGAAGTCCTGTGGGTGCTGCTGAGAAGAAAATATAGGAGCTCTGTGTGATGCCACTAACACACTAGAAGTCCTATGGGTGCTTCTGGGAAGAAAATATAGGAGCTCTGTGTGATGCCACTAACACACTAGAAGTCCTAAGGGTGCTTCTGGGAAGAAAATATGGGAGCTCTGTGTGATGCCACTAACACACTAGAAGTCCTGTGGGTGCTTCTGGGAAGAAAATATGGGAGCTCTGTGTGATGCCACTAACACACTAGAAGTCCTGTGGGTGCTTCTGGGAAGAAAATATGGGAGCTCTGTGTGATGCCACTAACACACTAGAAGTCCTGTGGGTGCTTCTGGGAAGAAAATATGGGAGCTCTGTGTGATGCCACTTACACACTAGAAGTCCTGTGGGTGCTTCTGGGAAGAAAATATGGGAGCTCTGTGTGATGCCACTAACACACTAGAAGTCCTATGGGTGCTTCTGGGAAGAAAATATGGGAGCTCTGTGTGATGCCACTAACACACTAGAAGTCCTATGGGTGCTTCTGGGAAGAAAATATGGGAGCTCTGTGTGATGCCACTAACACACTAGAAGTCCTATGGGTGCTTCTGCGAAGAAAATATAGGAGCTCTGTGTGATGCCACTAACACACTAGAAGTCCTGTGGGTGCTGCTGAGAAGAAAATATAGGAGCTCTGTGTGATGCCACTAACACACTAGAAGTCCTATGGGTGCTTCTGGGAAGAAAATATAGGAGCTCTGTGTGATGCCACTAACACACTAGAAGTCCTAAGGGTGCTTCTGGGAAGAAAATATGGGAGCTCTGTGTGATGCCACTAACACACTAGAAGTCCTGTGGGTGCTTCTGGGAAGAAAATATGGGAGCTCTGTGTGATGCCACTAACACACTAGAAGTCCTGTGGGTGCTTCTGGGAAGAAAATATGGGAGCTCTGTGTGATGCCACTAACACACTAGAAGTCCTGTGGGTGCTTCTGGGAAGAAAATATGGGAGCTCTGTGTGATGCCACTTACACACTAGAAGTCCTGTGGGTGCTTCTGGGAAGAAAATATGGGAGCTCTGTGTGATGCCACTAACACACTAGAAGTCCTATGGGTGCTTCTGGGAAGAAAATATGGGAGCTCTGTGTGATGCCACTAACACACTAGAAGTCCTATGGGTGCTTCTGGGAAGAAAATATGGGAGCTCTGTGTGATGCCACTAACACACTAGAAGTCCTATGGGTGCTTCTGGGAAGAAAATATGGGAGCTCTGTGTGATGCCACTAACACACTAGAAGTCCTATGGGTGCTTCTGGGAAGAAAATATGGGAGCTCTGTGTGATGCCACTAACACACTAGAAGTCCTATGGGTGCTTCTGGGAAGAAAATATGGGAGCTCTGTGTGATGCCACTAACACACAATTGAAGTCCTATGGGTGCTTCTGGGAAGAAAATATAGGAGCTCTGTGTGATGCCACTAACACACTAGAAGTCCTATGGGTGCTTCTGGGAAGAAAATATGGGAGCTCTGTGTGATGCCACTAACACACTAGAAGTCCTGTGGGTGCTTCTGGGAAGAAAATATGGGAGCTCTGTGTGATGCCACTAACACACTAGAAGTCCTGTGGGTGCTGCTGAGAAGAAAATATAGGAGCTCTGTGTGAGGCCACTAACACACTAGAAGTCCTATGGGTGCTTCTGCGAAGAAAATATAGGAGCTCTGTGTGATGCCACTAACACACTAGAAGTCCTGTGGGTGCTGCTGAGAAGAAAATATAGGAGCTCTGTGTGATGCCACTAACACACTAGAAGTCCTATGGGTGCTTCTGGGAAGAAAATATAGGAGCTCTGTGTGATGCCACTAACACACTAGAAGTCCTAAGGGTGCTTCTGGGAAGAAAATATGGGAGCTCTGTGTGATGCCACTAACACACTAGAAGTCCTGTGGGTGCTTCTGGGAAGAAAATATGGGAGCTCTGTGTGATGCCACTAACACACTAGAAGTCCTGTGGGTGCTTCTGGGAAGAAAATATGGGAGCTCTGTGTGATGCCACTAACACACTAGAAGTCCTGTGGGTGCTTCTGGGAAGAAAATATGGGAGCTCTGTGTGATGCCACTTACACACTAGAAGTCCTGTGGGTGCTTCTGGGAAGAAAATATGGGAGCTCTGTGTGATGCCACTAACACACTAGAAGTCCTATGGGTGCTTCTGGGAAGAAAATATGGGAGCTCTGTGTGATGCCACTAACACACTAGAAGTCCTATGGGTGCTTCTGGGAAGAAAATATGGGAGCTCTGTGTGATGCCACTAACACACTAGAAGTCCTATGGGTGCTTCTGCGAAGAAAATATAGGAGCTCTGTGTGATGCCACTAACACACTAGAAGTCCTGTGGGTGCTGCTGAGAAGAAAATATAGGAGCTCTGTGTGATGCCACTAACACACTAGAAGTCCTATGGGTGCTTCTGGGAAGAAAATATAGGAGCTCTGTGTGATGCCACTAACACACTAGAAGTCCTGTGGGTGCTTCTGGGAAGAAAATATGGGAGCTCTGTGTGATGCCACTAACACACTAGAAGTCCTGTGGGTGCTTCTGGGAAGAAAATATGGGAGCTCTGTGTGATGCCACTAACACACTAGAAGTCCTATGGGTGCTTCTGGGAAGAAAATATGGGAGCTCTGTGTGATGCCACTAACACACTAGAAGTCCTGTGGGTGCTTCTGGGAAGAAAATATGGGAGCTCTGTGTGATGCCACTTACACACTAGAAGTCCTGTGGGTGCTTCTGGGAAGAAAATATGGGAGCTCTGTGTGATGCCACTAACACACTAGAAGTCCTATGGGTGCTTCTGGGAAGAAAATATGGGAGCTCTGTGTGATGCCACTAACACACTAGAAGTCATATGGGTGCTTCTGGGAAGAAAATATGGGAGCTCTGTGTGATGCCACTAACACACTAGAAGTCCTATGGGTGCTTCTGGGAAGAAAATATGGGAGCTCTGTGTGATGCCACTAACACACTAGAAGTCCTATGGGTGCTTCTGGGAAGAAAATATGGGAGCTCTGTGTGATGCCACTAACACACTAGAAGTCCTATGGGTGCTTCTGGGAAGAAAATATGGGAGCTCTGTGTGATGCCACTAACACACAATTGAAGTCCTATGGGTGCTTCTGGGAAGAAAATATAGGAGCTCTGTGTGATGCCACTAACACACTAGAAGTCCTATGGGTGCTTCTGGGAAGAAAATATGGGAGCTCTGTGTGATGCCACTAACACACTAGAAGTCCTGTGGGTGCTTCTGGGAAGAAAATATGGGAGCTCTGTGTGATGCCACTAACACACTAGAAGTCCTGTGGGTGCTTCTGGGAAGAAAATATGGGAGCTCTGTGTGATGCCACTTACACACTAGAAGTCCTGTGGGTGCTTCTGGGAAGAAAATATGGGAGCTCTGTGTGATGCCACTAACACACTAGAAGTCCTATGGGTGCTTCTGGGAAGAAAATATGGGAGCTCTGTGTGATGCCACTAACACACTAGAAGTCCTATGGGTGCTTCTGGGAAGAAAATATGGGAGCTCTGTGTGATGCCACTAACACACTAGAAGTCCTATGGGTGCTTCTGCGAAGAAAATATAGGAGCTCTGTGTGATGCCACTAACACACTAGAAGTCCTGTGGGTGCTGCTGAGAAGAAAATATAGGAGCTCTGTGTGATGCCACTAACACACTAGAAGTCCTATGGGTGCTTCTGGGAAGAAAATATAGGAGCTCTGTGTGATGCCACTAACACACTAGAAGTCCTAAGGGTGCTTCTGGGAAGAAAATATGGGAGCTCTGTGTGATGCCACTAACACACTAGAAGTCCTGTGGGTGCTTCTGGGAAGAAAATATGGGAGCTCTGTGTGATGCCACTAACACACTAGAAGTCCTGTGGGTGCTTCTGGGAAGAAAATATGGGAGCTCTGTGTGATGCCACTAACACACTAGAAGTCCTGTGGGTGCTTCTGGGAAGAAAATATGGGAGCTCTGTGTGATGCCACTTACACACTAGAAGTCCTGTGGGTGCTTCTGGGAAGAAAATATGGGAGCTCTGTGTGATGCCACTAACACACTAGAAGTCCTATGGGTGCTTCTGGGAAGAAAATATGGGAGCTCTGTGTGATGCCACTAACACACTAGAAGTCCTATGGGTGCTTCTGGGAAGAAAATATGGGAGCTCTGTGTGATGCCACTAACACACTAGAAGTCCTATGGGTGCTTCTGGGAAGAAAATATGGGAGCTCTGTGTGATGCCACTAACACACTAGAAGTCCTATGGGTGCTTCTGGGAAGAAAATATAGGAGCTCTGTGTGATGCCACTAACACACTAGAAGTCCTGTGGGTGCTGCTGAGAAGAAAATATAGGAGCTCTGTGTGATGCCACTAACACACTAGAAGTCCTATGGGTGCTTCTGGGAAGAAAATATAGGAGCTCTGTGTGATGCCACTAACACACTAGAAGTCCTAAGGGTGCTTCTGGGAAGAAAATATGGGAGCTCTGTGTGATGCCACTAACACACTAGAAGTCCTGTGGGTGCTTCTGGGAAGAAAATATGGGAGCTCTGTGTGATGCCACTTACACACTAGAAGTCCTGTGGGTGCTTCTGGGAAGAAAATATGGGAGCTCTGTGTGATGCCACTAACACACTAGAAGTCCTATGGGTGCTTCTGGGAAGAAAATATGGGAGCTCTGTGTGATGCCACTAACACACTAGAAGTCCTATGGGTGCTTCTGGGAAGAAAATATGGGAGCTCTGTGTGATGCCACTAACACACTAGAAGTCCTATGGGTGCTTCTGCGAAGAAAATATAGGAGCTCTGTGTGATGCCACTAACACACTAGAAGTCCTGTGGGTGCTGCTGAGAAGAAAATATAGGAGCTCTGTGTGATGCCACTAACACACTAGAAGTCCTATGGGTGCTTCTGGGAAGAAAATATAGGAGCTCTGTGTGATGCCACTAACACACTAGAAGTCCTAAGGGTGCTTCTGGGAAGAAAATATGGGAGCTCTGTGTGATGCCACTAACACACTAGAAGTCCTGTGGGTGCTTCTGGGAAGAAAATATGGGAGCTCTGTGTGATGCCACTAACACACTAGAAGTCCTGTGGGTGCTTCTGGGAAGAAAATATGGGAGCTCTGTGTGATGCCACTAACACACTAGAAGTCCTGTGGGTGCTTCTGGGAAGAAAATATGGGAGCTCTGTGTGATGCCACTTACACACTAGAAGTCCTGTGGGTGCTTCTGGGAAGAAAATATGGGAGCTCTGTGTGATGCCACTAACACACTAGAAGTCCTATGGGTGCTTCTGGGAAGAAAATATGGGAGCTCTGTGTGATGCCACTAACACACTAGAAGTCCTATGGGTGCTTCTGGGAAGAAAATATGGGAGCTCTGTGTGATGCCACTAACACACTAGAAGTCCTATGGGTGCTTCTGGGAAGAAAATATGGGAGCTCTGTGTGATGCCACTAACACACTAGAAGTCCTATGGGTGCTTCTGGGAAGAAAATATGGGAGCTCTGTGTGATGCCACTAACACACTAGAAGTCCTATGGGTGCTTCTGGGAAGAAAATATGGGAGCTCTGTGTGATGCCACTAACACACAATTGAAGTCCTATGGGTGCTTCTGGGAAGAAAATATAGGAGCTCTGTGTGATGCCACTAACACACTAGAAGTCCTATGGGTGCTTCTGGGAAGAAAATATGGGAGCTCTGTGTGATGCCACTAACACACTAGAAGTCCTGTGGGTGCTAGACAAGTGCAGGTGGTAGGGGACTCAATTAGTAGAAGGACAATGAGGGCAATCTGTCAGAAAGGCCGTGGTCGCCGAACAGTATGTTTTTTACTGGGCACTTGGGTTTGGCACATAGCGGATCGGGTGGACAGATTATTGGGAGGGGCTGGGGAGGACCCAGCGGTCATAGTACATGTTGGCACCAATGACAAAGTGAGTGGAAGGTGGAGAGTCCCAAAAAATGATTTCAGGGACATAGGGAATAGATTGAGGAAAATGATCTCCAAGGTAGTTTTCTCCTAAATACTACCTGTACCTGGAGCCACACCAGAGAGGCAGCAGGCGCTTAGGGAACTGAACAAGTGGCTGAGGCTGAGGAATGGGTGTAGGAAAGGGGAGTTTAGGTTCCTGGAGAACTGGGCCAACTTCTCAGTCGCTTACCTGCTCTTTAGTAAGGATGGGCTGCACCTTAATTGGGATGGTACAGCCCTATTGGGAAGAAAGATGGCCACAAGTTGGAGGGGCTTTTAAACTAGGTATTGGGGGGGGGGCAGAGGAAGCAATATCCGGCAGTGAACAAAGGACAGAGGGTAGTGGAGTCAGTAGTGATAATACAGCTGTAACTTCTAATCCTGGGGGGAATACAAGGACAGTGTGAAAACAAAGCCTGAGTAAAACTAAGGGGAGGTTAATATGCACCCATACAATGCTGAGAGGGGCATATACAAATGCTAGGAGCCTAGCTAACAAAACGATTGACAAGCATAGATATTCCTTGTATCGGAAAGACAGGGAAGGTAGAGGAGGGGGAGGGGTGTGTCTATATGTAAAACATGATGCAAGGGTGGTAGAGGAGCAACATTGTGAATGGGACGAGGGGGGTTGGAATCAGTATGGGTAGAACTTCAAAGAGTGGAAGTAAGTGGGAAATTAATAGTAGGGGTATGTTATAGGCCCCCCAACCTGAAGGAAGAGGAGGAGCGGGACCTACTATCACAGTTAGAAATGGCAGTGAGGCAGGGAAATTTCATCATAAGGGGGGACTTCAATTATCCCGATATTGACTGGGCAGAGGGGAAAGCACACTTATTAAAGGCCCGTCATTTCATGAATGTCTTACAGGACAACTTCCTGTCCCAATTGGTGGATTGCCTAACTAGAAAGAATACCCTGCTAGATTTATTAATTACGAACGATCCTAATCTGATGTCAGATGTGGAAATACGGGACAACTTGGGATCTAGCGATCATAGGATTTAACGTAAAACATAGAAAAAGGAGGCACGAGGGTAGCACGAGAACACTAAATTTCAAACTAGCCAATTTTTCTGCGGTCATTACTACATGACATCAATTGGGACCAAATCCTAGATACATTGAACACGGAAGAAAAAGGGGAATGCTTTAGGAGCATATTAAACAAAGGTATCACACAGAGCATTCCAATGGGCAATAAATATAGAAGAGAAGAGTGAAGGTAAAACCTGGGTGGCTAAACCATAATGTAAACAGCCAAATTAAAGAGAAAAAAATGGCCTTTAAACAATATAATGGGGATGGGTCACAGGTCAGCATTGCAACACTACAAGGAATGCAATAAGAAATGTAAGAACGCAAAAAAGACTACGAGAAACGTATAGCGGATGAGAGTAAAAAAAATCCAAAGAAATTTTTTAGATACATTAACAGTAAAAAGACAATATCAGAGCACATTGCCCACATAAAAAACAAGGATGAGAGGATGGTTACGGATGACACAGAGAAGACAAATGTACTAAATGCCTTCGTCTCCTCAGTTTTTACGCAAGAAAAGGAGGGGTATACCGACCACGAGGGTACTGTTGGTGACTCATCACAGGGCATACCCTCGTGGCTAACAAAGGCCGAAGTGAAGGAAAGACTAGATAAACTTAATACAAATAAATCAACAGGACCAGGAAATGGCTTACATCTTAGAGTCCTCAGAGAACTTATTCAGGTTATAGCTAGACTGCCTTGGGACCAATTCTATTCAATGTATTCATAAATGATATAGGGGATGGGATAAATAGCTAGGATATAGAAATTTTACAGAAAGACCTGAACAAAATAATAGAGTGGGCAAATACATGGCAAATGAGGTTTAATGTGGAAAAATGTAAAGTAATGCACTTGGGGCCAAAAAACATAAATGCAAACTACTCACTAGGGGGAGAACCGCTGGGGAAATCAAGGATGGAGAAAGATCTGGGGGTCCTAGTAGATGACAGATTGAGCAATAGCATGCAATGTCAAGCTGCAGCTACCAAAGCAGGCAGAATATTAGCATGCATAAAAAAGAGGATATACTCCAGGGATAAAACTATAATCCTCCCACTTTATAAAACTTTGGTTAGACCTCATATGGAGTATTCCATCCAGTTCTGGTCACCAGTCCTCAGAAGGGATGTGCCGGAACTGGAGAGAGTCCAAAGAAGGGCAACAAAACGAATAAGGGGACTGGAGGACCTCGATTACGAGGAACGTCTGCAAACACTAAATCTATTCTCGCTGGAGGAACGATGCTTGAGAAGAGATATGATAGCGATTTTAAAATACCTCAATGGCGATCCCAGCATAGGAAAAAACTATTCAGTGTAAGAGGACACGGGGACACACAATGAGGACACACAATGGAGGAGAAGCGTTTTAACCTTAAACTGCGCAGGGGTTTTTTTCACTGTCAGGGCAATAAGCATGTGGAACTCTCTTCCACAATTGGCGGTGGCTGCGTGGAGTATGGATATTTTTAAGAGACTCTTGGATGTGCATCTTAAAGAACAAAACATACAGGGATATGGGAAGTAAGTATAGACACTGACACATGTGCACCTACACAGGTTGAACTGGATGAACTATTGTCTTTATTCAACCTTACCTACTATGTATATATAACTAGGGTTTCTCCAGAGGTTGATATTGGTTCCTTGACCAATGAGCAATTTCCCCATCTCAAACATGAAGGCTATTCTTCCCACAGACCATCATTGTAAGGGGTGTTCTTTCCAATGACCACCAATGAAAGAAGCATTTTCCAATTGACCACCAATGTAAGGAGCATTCTTTCCAATGACCATCAATGAAAAAAACATTCTCCCCACTGACCACCAAATTAAGGGCCATTCTTCCCACTGACCACCACACTAATGTGCCCTGACATGTGTATTTAGTAATTATTGCCAGGGGTTCCCTAAGACCTAAAGGTAATTTCAAAGGTTCCTCCATACATTTCCCACAGTAGCTGTACCTGAAAAATATGCTTTATTTTTTCTGCTACAGGGGAGATTCTCACAGACACAAATAAACATTAGCTCAATCATATTTAAATAATTAAAGTCTAAGTTAATCTAAAAAATAAAAACAGAAAAATCAGCACAAGGGACATAACTTACAGTCAGTATGATGTGCTCCTTGTGTTGATTCTTTTAGTAGAAACCTTCCCCTATCCTACCCCTCCCACCCAGATGCTGTAATCTGCTGTGTGAAGGCAGGTTGAAATGCTGGTTAATTAAATTTCTGCTGCCCCAGCTGGGAGGACAACAGTTAACATGGTTTCCCACACTTTTTGCTAAGCTCTGGCTCTTTCCTTGTGCTGATAATATAAAAGGTGAGGGCTCTGCCCAGTCACATGGGTAGGTAGTACACAGACAAGCCACAGCATGTAATCTCCGGCTTCTTACTGAGAAGAGAACAGGGGGAGCAGTTCCACCTCAGAGAGCAAGCCTGCCTGCTGTCACATCCACTAGTTCTGGAGATCTGCCACTGTGGACCCTGCTTTGTGAGCACTCTTGCCTGTGCAGGTATGATGAGGAAGCCACAAGCCTGCGTTAGGGATTTGTTTAGAGAAAAGACTGTGCATTTTGTTTTGGAACTGTTATCCAGTTTCCAGTAAAGCTTTAGAAACGTTGTACTCGCCTGGTCTTAAGTTACTCAAGGGGTGTAATGCAAGTAACTGGCACACATAGTTTAGCACATTGGAGTATGGAGACAACAATGTAAGAGTTAATATGGTGTGAAGACACAAGAGATTACCAAGGGTAACAAAGGTTTCTGTAGCAGTCTGTCGCAAGTGTGTACATGTGGCAGGTGGGATAGCCTCTTGCAGGAGGAGTTGTTATTGCACTCTCTCCATGAGAAGGTCCATCTGCCATAGCAACGGGAGCAAATCAGTGTCACAGAGGTCCCCAGCCTGTGCACAGGTACGGTAAAAGGAAGAGTTAACTAAGTGCATGCATGGAGTCCAGTTTATTTGTTCAAGTGTACACAGTGTACGACCATCTCTAAGATGTTCGCCATAGGGTTGAGTTATCTTCAAGACCGGCCTCCACCTTTTACCGAGGCATTGACGAGCACAACACAAGTAAAGGTACCCCATGTGCAGGGCAAGTGACCCAGTCTATGGTCACTAGCATATCCACCCATAGGTTAATACAGCTAAAAGGCTATCACAGGCTCTTATCAAGAGTGCCTGACTATGCCTGCCCTTACCTGCCATATTTGCCATTCCCAGAAGGCGTACTACAACTTCTGTGAATGACACAGCATCTCTGAAAGGGGGATGGGTGGATGATTGATAGCTCTGCCCTTTTCATTCAGAGATTTCTCATTTAAAATCACACTGAATACTCCACCGCTAGGACCCACTTCTACTCAACTCATCCAATGTATTTTATGGTGAACACTCAGTAAACACGTTATTTCCCTTTTTTCCATAAGAATGAGAAAAACTGACAATCAACCTCATTAATATTTTGCAGTATACTGGGAAACTCTGTAAGGATGAATGCATCTCAAGCTTGGAGCTGCAGTTACCTCTTGGGAGTGAACCCCTACATGACCAGGTCAACACAAATACTTAAAATGCCCCATTGATTGGGGCCATTGAACTTGATTATATGTGGTTGTGTCTGGTTACTCTGTGAATGTCTAAGCTTGCTAAATTATGGTATATATTTTGAAAATTTACATTGCTTTTGCTTTTTATGTATATCGAAACACTTTTAGGTTGACTTTATATGTATCTAAAGCCAAAATGTTTTGTTTTGTTTGGTGGAAAATAGTTATACATGTAGGCAGATGCAGTCTGCTTTCTCCACTACAGGTGGCACTCAACTGCAGCAGCAATGCAGCGGGAGAGGAAGTCTAGAGGAACTTAATTCCTCTATGGTTTCCTGAGCCCCATGTGACTCTTGGAGGCGTTGGATACGGCTATTTTGAGTCTATTTAAAACCCTGGCTCCCAGTCTTGGCACACATTTCACGTGTGGCTAGAGTAGGCAAAGGTCATGTGTCTGGCAGGGAAAGTGCTTGGCATCAGGATCAGGAAGAGGTTCCTGAGGAGTTGGGAAAGTGCAAGGACACACAATCCTATCTGGAAGCCTCCCCACCGGCCAGGCCTTAATCTAGCCCTTGTGACAGATGTTGTGGCACACTTGAGGCCTACCTCTACTGACACATTGCTGTTTCATGCTGTGAGTGCTCCTGGCCGGGTTGCCTTCCCACTGGGCCTGTTCTGTATTGGCAAACTTCATTTACCAAGCTCTGGAGCAACTGCACTTGCAGATTTGCCTTTAGTAAATCAACCCTAGAGTGTTTTTCTGCTGCAGCACCATGCTGCACCCACATGCTGACCACCACTTGGTTCAACAGACGTTGAAGGAGTCAGGTGGAAAATGCTTGGCCGAACACTGACTTCAGCCAATCAAATGAGTCACTGGGTATTTTGACAGCCGAAGGACTCAGGAAGAGTGGCTGTCAGAATACAGTGGCTGGCAGGTCAGATTCCTCTATCCACATTGTTTAGGACTGTTTTACTAAAGTAACGTCTATAGCTAGCCTTAGAACCTTTGTCAGATTTATACAGTATTTCTGTCTTTCTTCCTGTTAGGAAGGTTTGCTCTTTCTCTATTTTCCTTGCAAACAATGCTGGGAGAAAATGAAGGGAAATATACTCAATGGGGCACAGATGACAAAAAAAAAAAAAAAGATAACAGGGATTTACTCATTACCTATTTTATCCAAAATGTAAGAAAAAAAAACCTTTGACTTTACATATATACGTTATGAATGTATGGGATAAAGCAAAAACTTGCATTCAAATACCCAAAAATATATTGTAAGCTCTAGTGAGCAGGGCCCTCTGATTCCTCCTGTATTGAATTGGATAGTAACTGTACTGTTTGGACAAGAGATGATCTGGATCAAAACTTGGGACAGTTTCTGCAAATCAGGAAGAGCTAACAACTAAAGTAACGCAATACTCCTCTCAGAGGGTGATACAACCGAATAAGGATATGTGAATTATTAATGCATGTTCTAGGCATCTCTCTGAAGTGAAGCATCAGTCTTACAGATGAGTGACATTGAAGAAGTATGTTAGTTGCATTTCTGAGATTCTAAACAGTTTTTGTTCTTAGTATCTCAACACATCTTTGGAGTATATCTATTTATTACATTTCCACACATCATCCATAGTTTAGTTTATATAATAAGCTACATCAAATTTGGGGGCCATATGGATAAGGCCCCATGCACACCGGGCATTTGCTCAGCTCTCCTGAACACCTTTCTCCTGACAGCAAAAAAGCAGTCTCAAAAACACACCTAAACCCACATTTTTGTACACACATTTAGTTGAATTTAGCCATGTTTAGACACATCCAACACTTGGGCATTAATTCATCTCATTGGCCAGAATAATAATTTATGCTTGCCATTGAAGTTAACGCTCAAGCGAGAAATGCACCTAATTTGAGCTACTAGCCAGGCCTCAAGGGTTACTCGCCACCACTTGCCCCACCCAACCCCTACCCTGCCCTGCCCCTAATTCCACCCCTAAACACACCCTCATAAATTATCTTATGAAATGACACTTAAATGTTTTATGCAGAATTAAGTTATAAAAATAAATATTAACAATAACTTTATCCGTGCCAATCAGTGCTGTCTCACCTGTGCTCATCAATGCAGCCTGCCCGTGTCCACCAATACAGCCTGCTGTGTCCACCAATGCAGCCTGCCAGTGTTCACCAATGCAGCCTGCCCATGTCCACCAATGCAGCCTGCCCGTGTCCACTAATGCAGCAGGCCCATGTCCACCAATGCAGCCTATCTGTGTCACCATGCTGCCTACCTGTGTCCATCATGCTGCCTACCTGTGTGCACCATGCAGCCTCCCTTTGTCCACATGCAGCCTCCCTTTGTCCACCATGCAGCCTACCTGTGTCCACCCTGCCGCCTACCTGTGTCCATCTTGCTGCCTACCTGTGCTTACCATGCAGCCTACCTGTGTCCATCATGCTGCCTACCTGTGTCCACCATGCAGCCTCCCTTTGTCCACCATGCAGCCTCCTTTTGTCCACCATGCAGCCTACCTGTGTCCACCATGCAGCCTACCTGTGTCCATTATGCTGCCTGCCTGTGTCCATCATGCTGCCTATCTGTGTTCACCATGCTGCCTACCTGTGTCTACCATGCAGCCTACCTGTGCCCATCATGCAGCCTACCTGTGTCCATCATGCTGCCTACCTGTGTTCACCATGCTGCCTACCCGTGTCCACCATGCAGCCTACTTGTGTCCACCATGCAGCCTACCTGTGTCCACCATGCAGCCTACCTGTGTCCATCATGCAGCCTACCTGTGCCCCCCATGCAGACTACCTGCTCCCATAATGCTGACTACATGCGTCCATTATGCTGCCTACCTGTGTCCACCATGCAGACTCCCCTTATCCACCATGCAGCCTCCCTTTGTCCACCATGCGGGAGAACAAAGGAGAGGATTGCCAGCTGGATGTGTAAGGAAATGAATGGAACCCGCCTGGCGCACTTGCGCACAGGCGCGCAGTGGCGTGCATGCCCGCGCTCATGGGCAACTGTGGATGCCCATGAGCGCTTATGCGCATGCGTGTGCGCAGCGTCCCGCGCACGCACGGGAACACGCACTCGGCACCAATTGGCACCAGACAGTCTACTTAAGGGGGCCCCAACAAGCGGTCCGTGCTGATTGGTCTTCAGCTGTTATCCTGCTGCTCTGAAACCTGTGTTGTCTTGTTGATTCCCATTGCTGACCTTGGCTCCCGTTGACCCTGCCTCTGGACTCTGCCTGTCTGATCTCTGGTTCCTGATCCCGGCCTCCTCTCTGACTCATTTCTGCCTGATGCTTAAGTACCTCCCTGCCTCTCTGCTGATGACCCCGGCTTCCTCCCTGACCTGCTCCAGCCTGATGTGCCTGTACCCTGCTGCCCGACCATTGATGAACCCGGCTTTCCTTACGACCTTGCTTCTGTGCCCTGCTCGGCTCAGCACTACTATCCGAGTGTCTGCCACCTCAGTCCTGTCAGCTGCGACCTGCTCTGCAACTACAGTCCTGCGACCAGCTGCGGCTTCCTGCTGCAAGTCTTCAGGTCTACATCTACAGGCACTCGTGTGCCTCCGGTCCTTCGGCTCCTTCTGTTCCACTCTCAGCGGGACCTGGACTGGAGATACAAGAGAGGCCGACCTCGTCATTTCAGTCTCCCTTCAGGTACCTGACAGGATGATCAGAGCGCCAAGGAACACCGCTGGAACAGCTTTCATTTCAATAGCAGTGTGTTCCCGCCGCTTGGCATCACATACAGCCCTGCCCCCTGGGCAGGGAACTTTGATACACGTCACTCGTCCCCGGTGATCTGTCTATCAAAGTCCTGGGACCAGGGGGCATGGCTGTGTGTGACAGCGAGTGCGGGTATCACTCTGCTATTGAAATGAAAGCCGCTAGTGATGTTCCCCGCGCTCTGATGGTCCGGCCGTGTCTTCTCTCCTCTTTTCGAGCGCTGGGAGAAAGACTCCCATACAACCCGCCTGCTGGCAGTGCTCCCCCCCGCTCCCAGGCAGCCCTGCCTCGCCATCCCTCAAAATCCACTTGCAAAATGCGAGCAGGCAAGTGGAATTGTTGAGGGCTGGCCTAGGCTAAAAGAAGATTGCCAAGACCTTGAAACTGAGCTGCAGCATGGGGGCCAAGACGATACAGCAGTTTAACAAGACAGGTTCCACTCATAATAGGCCTCGTCATGGTCAACCAAAGAAGTTGAGTACACATGCTCAACGTCATATCCAGAGGTTGTCTTTGGGAAATAGACGTATGAGTCCTACCAGCATTGCTGCAGAGATTGAAGGCGTGGGGGGTCAGCCTGTCAGTGCTCAGACCATACGCTGCACACTGCATAAAATTGGTCTGCATGGCTTTCATCCCAGAAGGAAGCCTCTTCTAAAGATGATGCACAAAAAAGGCCACAAAAAGTTTGCTGAAGACAAGCAGACTAAGGACATGGATTACTGGAACCATGTCCTGTAGTCTGATGAGACCAAGATAAACGTATTTAGTTCAGATGGTGTCAAGCGTGTGTGAGGACCAGGTGAGGAGTACAAAGACAAGTGTGTCTTGCCTACAGTCAAGCATGGTGGTGGGAGTGTCATGGTCTGGGGCTGCATGAGTGCTGCCAGCCCTGGGGAGCTACAGTTCATTGAGGGAACCATGAATGCCAACATGTACTGTGACATACTGAAGCAGAGCATGATCCCCTCCCATCAGAGACCCAAAGCACACCTCCAAGACGACCACTGCCTTGCTAAAGAAGCTAAGGGCCAAGCGTGTCTCCAGACCTAAACACTATTGAGCATCTGTGGGGCATCCTCAAATGGAAGGTGGAGTAGCGCAAGGTCTCTAACATCCACCAGCAACATGATGTCGTCATGGAGGAGTGGAAGAGGACTCCAGTGGCAACCTGTGAAGCTCTGGTGAACTCCATGCCCTAGAATGTTAAGGCAGTGCTGTAAAAAAATGGTGGCCACACAAAATATTGACACTTTGGTCCCAATTTGGACATTTTCACTTTTGTTGCCAGCGGTTTAGACATTAATGGCTGTGTGTTGAGTTATTTTGAGGTGACAGCAAATTTACACTGTTATACAATCTGTACACTCACTACTTTACATTGTAGCAAAGTGTCATTTCTTCAGTGTTGTCACATGAAAATATATAATAAAATATTTACAAAAATGTAAGGGGTGTACTCACTTTTGTGAGATACTGTAAATATTTGTTTATCAACTCTGCCTCCAACTGAAGCTTAGAATTGGTTGTATTAACCACTTAAGGACCACCTCACGCCGATATACGTCGGCAGAATGGCACGGCTGGGCACAATCACGTACCTGTACGTGGCCCTTTAAGAGCCCAGCCGTGGGTCGCGCGCGCAGACCCGATCGCCGCTGGTGTCCCGCGATTGGGTCACAGAGCTGCAGAACGGGGAGAGGTCTGTGTAAACAAACCTCTCCCCGTGCTTCCTACACTGCCTGTCACTGATCGGCTGTTCCCTGTCATCGGGAAAGCCGATCAGTGACGCCAGATGTAAAGCCACTCCCCTACTGTAAAAAAAAACACACACGTCACACTTAGCCCCTCCCCGCCCCCTAGTGGTTAACTCCTTCACTGCCAGCGTCATTTACATAGGAATCAGTACATTTAAATAGCACTGATTTCTGTATAAATGACAATGGTCCCAAAAATGTGTCAAAAATACAGTGTGTCGCAGTCACAATAAAAATCGCTGATCGCCGCCATTACTAGTAAAAAAAAAATATTAATAAAAATGCTATAAAACTATTCCCAATTTTGTAAACGCTATAACTTTTGCGCAAACCAATCTATAATCGCTAATTGCGATTTTTTTTACCAAAAATATGTGGAAGAATACGTATCGGCCTAAACTGAGGAAAACTATTTTTTTTTATATATTTTTTGGGGATATTTATTATAGCAAAAAGTAAAAAATATTGAATTTTTTTCAAAATTGCCGCTCTATTTTTGTTTATAGCGCAAAAAATAAAAACCGCAGGGGCGATCAAATACCACAAAAAGAAAGCTCTATTTGTGGGAAAAAAGGACGCCAATTTTGTTTGGGAGCCACGTCGCACGACCGCGCAATTGTCAGTTAAAGCGACACAGTGCCGAATCGCAAAAAGGGGCCTGGTCCTTTGGCTGAAAATTGGTCCGGGGCTTAAGTGGTTAATATTCTATTAATACCCCATTAGAAAAAAGCAATAAAACCTACAAGCCAATTTTCTTATCACTATTAGGTGACAGCCATTTGTAGCCATAACGCTGAATGATTGATGTATGCATGTTTGTTACAGTATAAGAACATTGACTGACCATGTTTAATTTTTGAAATTCTCGTTAGGCTATGTTGTTTTCCAATATTTGATGTATATATATTGTACCATCATCCCAAATTGTTATAAGAGAAAAATATTTTTGGAGATACGGGACTATCAAGGGTACATAATCACAAAAAAATTTTCATATATGATAAAAATGGTATTTTATTAACACACAAAAGAGTTAAAAGAAATATATTTAGATGACTTCGTATACAACAGTACAAAATATATCAAAGTTCAGGGGTTTATGCATACAATCCCTAATGGAACTAAACATATTCATATACTAGAGACACGTAAATCAAGGTACTTGTCCATTTGTTCTCGACATGTTTCGCCAGAGTGGCTTCCTCAGGAGACAAGGATAAAGTACGAATGAAAGATGAGAAAGGTTTATGAGGATGTTTTCTTGTTTCTAAGATATGCATATAAAGAAGAAATAATAAATGAATTTATTATATAAAAGACACAATTGTATATTTATACATTTGCAAGAATGCTGTATGGGTATAAAGGTGTAAATGCTATGTGCAAGAAAGAATTCTCCCGAGTGTATGCCCGACCTCTTACCTCCAAATTAAGAAAGTCTACATACTCCCAAGGACATCAGATATAAAAGATTGTGGCAGATCCGCGGTAAAGCGTCCTACCCAGGACTTCCAGAGGGGGCTTGTACCCAGGAGGCCCGAGCCAAGATCAGTGGCTGGGGAGCCGTAGGGGGAGAGTGGGATCCTATTGGTCTAGAATTGGATTGTCATAGGGCCTGTAAAGTACAAAGTAGTACTTATTGACTGTATACATATAATAAAAGATAATAATAAATAGCCAAAAAGGCAGAGGCAGTTTGATCAGGTCCCATATTCTATCCAACTGAACCTACCTCAATGGCACCTTATTGAAGAAAAATTTATAGGAGGCTCGGATCTGCCTTCAGAGAAGGAAGGGAGAGACACTATCTTGTAAATGTCCAAAAAGATGATAAATAAATTTCTGTGAATAAAGAAAAATGAAAAAATTCTAATAAAAGATACCACATTATATATATATTGTCTCTGCTATATACCCCAATGCTTTCTAGCCCCCCTACCTTGTGGTGGAGTGCATAAGTCACCGGGTCATGGTATTGCAGAGATTTTCCCGCTGATGGCGGTAGCTCCCAGTAAGGGGTAAAGTATGCCCGCTGGGTCCTATAAGGTTTGTATAAGTATAAGTAAAAATACATTTTATGGGTAATTATATGGAGGAATTACTCCATAAGCAAAAGTTAGAGCTAATATAGTTACCTAAAGTAGAGTCTCTCCACGTTTGCCGAGCCTCCAATTCTCACCACAGCCTGACCTACAGTCAGGCTGGGCTTAAATAGTCTCCCCCCGTGGCGCCTATTGCGTGGCGTGTGACGTCACGCCACGTCGGCGTCACGCGGACATAATGGCGGGAACCGATGCGGCGTCGGCTAGCCACCCCGTGACCGGAAGTAAACGTCACTTCCCGCCGGGTACGCAACCGGAAATGGATGTTATCCTCGGCGCACTGCTGAAGAGGCCTCCTGTGGACATCCTCTGCTGACACTACTTGTCAGAGAGGAGTCCACAGGGGCAGAATGGAAAATTAGCATGAAAAATAGGTCAAGCCGGCGCCGCAGAGCGGTCCCCGCTACCGGACGCATGATGGGAACTTAGAACCGCCACCTGATGTGGGGGCGCGCACATAGCCCCACCATGCCTCCGGAAAGAGTCCATACGGCTCCCCTAAGCCCAAAACTCAGGCCCAATGGGTCCACCCCCACCCCCCCCCAAAAGAGCAAGGGGAGAAGAGAGGAAGTGTGGATGTAATTAAAACCTGGGGCAACGTAGTTGCCGCACATCTGTCAGAACAAAGGAAGGAAAAAAGAAATGCATAAGAACATTGTTGGGGCACCATAGCAAATACAGTTATCCGATACAGCATTTTATTAGTTTATATACATAAGATACATTGAGACAACCATGTGCCCCTAAATCGGGCCACATCATTTTCTACTCAAACATAAATAAGCAAATAATAATAGTAGTGAATTACTTCACCCCTACGCAGAGGGGGAAGTCAAAAAGAAAGAAAAAAATAAATAAATAGATAAAAAACAAAAAACAAAAAGATGAGCATACTCCGGGTCAAAAGTGGGCGGAGCCGAATATAGCACCCTAGAAGAGAGCCAGTGCAGTGATACTGGCAGGGGTGCCTTTGCAACATCGAAGCCTGAGTTACAACCCACATGTGACTGGAGGGGAAGGCAGGGATAAGAGATAGCCAGTATTTGGCCAGGCAAATCTTTTCAATTAACCACTTCAGCCCCGGACCATTTGGCAGCCAAAGGACCAGAGGTCTTTTTTCAATTTCGCACTGCACTACTTTAACTGGTAATTGCGCGGTCATGCAATTTTGTAACCAAACGAAATTTGCGTCCTTTTCTTCCCACAAATAGAGCTTTCTTTTGATGGTATTTGATTGCCTCTGTGATTTTTTATTTTTTGCGATATAAACGGAAAAAGAGCGAAAATTTTGAAAAAAAAAGAGATTTTCTACTTTTTGTTATAAAAAAAAATCTAATAAACTCAATTTTAGTCAAACATTTGGGCCAAAATGTATTCAGCCACATGTCTTTAGTAAAAAAAAATGCCAATAAGCGTATATTTATTGGTTTGCGCAAAAGTTATAGCGTCTACAAACTAGAGTACATTTTCTGGAATTTACACCGCTTTTAATTTATGACTGCCTATTTCATTTCTTGAGGTGCTAAAATGGCAGAGAAGTACAAAACCCCCCCCAAATGACCCCATTTTGGAAAGTAGACACCCCAAGCTATTTGCTGAGAGGCATGTTGAGCCCATTGAATATTTTTTTTTTAGTCCCAAGTGATTGAATAAAGACAAAAATAAAAAAGATTTTTTTTTTTTTTCAAAAAGTTGTCACTAAATGATATATTGCTCACACATGCCATAGTTATATGTGGAATTGCACCCCAAAATACATTTTGCTGCTTCTCCTGAGTATGGGGATACCACATGTGTGGGACTTTTTGGGAGCCTATCCGCGTACGGGGCCCCGAAACCCAAGCACCGCCTTCAGGATTTCTAAGGGTGCAAATTTTTGATTTCACTCCTCACTACCTATCACCGTTTCGAAGGCCATAAAATGCCAAAATAGCACAAAACCCCCCCAAATGACCCCATTTTGGAAAGTAGACACCCCAAGCTATTTGTTGAGAGGCATGGTGAGTATTTTACAGCTCTCATTTGTTTTTGAAAATGAAGAAAGTAAAGAAAAAAAATTTTTTTTTTCTTTTTTTTTTCAATTTTCAAAACTTTGTGACAAAAAGCGAGATCTGCAAAATACTCACCATACCTCTCAGCAAATAGCTTGGGGTGTCTACTTTCCAAAATGGGGTCATTTTGGGGGGTTTTATGCCATCTGGGCATTCCATGGCCTCCGAAACTGTGATTGGCAGTGAGAAGTGAAATAAAAAAATTACACCCTTAGAAAGCCTGAAGGCGGTGATTGGTTTTTGGGGTTCCGTACGCAGCTAGGCTCCCAAAAAGTCCCACACATGTGGTATCCCCGTACTCAGGAGAAGCAACAGAATGTATTTTGGGGTGTATTTCCACATATGCCCATGACATGTTTGAGCAATATATCATTTAGTGACAACTTTTTGTAAAAAAAATATATATATATTTTTTTTTTCATTATTCAATCTCTTGGGACAAAAAAAAAAAATATTTAATGGGCTCAACATTGCTCTCATCAAATAGCTTGGGGTGTCTACTTTCCAAAATGGGGTCATTTGGGGGGGGTTTGAACTGTCCTGGCATTTTATGCACAACATTTAGAAGCCTATGTCACACGTCACCCACTCTTCTAACCACTTGTAGACAAAGCCCTTTCTGACACTTTTTGTTTACATGAAAACATATTTTTTTTTTGCAAGAAAATTACGTTGAACCCCCAAACACTATATATAATGTTAAAGCAAAGGCCCTACAGATTAAAATGGTGGGTGTTGCATTTTTTTTTCCACACAGTATTTGCGCAGCGATTTTTCAAACGCATTTTTTGTGGAAAAAATACACTTTTTTTTATTTTAATGCACTAAAACACACTATATTGCTCAAATTTTTGATGAAATAAAAAATATGATCTTAGGCCGAGTACATGGATACCAAACATGACATGCTTTAAAATTGCGCACAAACACGCAGTGGCGACAAACTACATACATTTTTAAAAGCCTTTAAAAGCCTTTACATGATACCACATTAGATTCACGGAGGAGGTCTACTGCTAAAATTACTGCCCTCGATCTGACCTTCGCGGTGATACCTCACATGCATGGTGCAATTGCTGTTTACATATGACGCCAGACCAACGCTTGTGTACGCCTTTGCGCAAGAGAAGGGGGGGCAGGGGTGCTTTTTTTTGGGTTTTTTTTTATTTATTTAGCTTTTTTATTTTATTTTTAAACTGTTCCTTCCATTTTTTTTCTTTGTTATGATTTTTATTGTTATCTCAGGGAATGTAAATATCCCCTATGATAGCAATAGGCAGTGACAGGTACTCTTTTTTTGAAAAAATTGGGGTCTATTAGACCCTAGATCTTTCCTCTGCCCTCAAAGCATCTGACCACACCAAGATTGGTGTGATAAAATGCTTTCCCAATTTCCCAATGGCGCGGTTTATATCCGGGAGGGGGGACATTCCCTCCCACTGCTTGTAAAAGCAGTCTAGAGGCTAATTACCCGCTAGAATTGCTTTTACATGAAAGCCGATCACTGGCTGAAAAGAATGATACCAAGATGATACCTAAACCTGCAGGCATCATTCTGGTATAACCATTCAAAGTCCAGCAACATACTGGACATATATTGTAATCTTTTTTTTTTCATGCAGCCTCTTGGCTGAACGAAAAAAAGAGATTGATTGGTGGGTATGCCCACCATTAGAATACCTCCCTTCATCCACCCACTTCTAATGATGGGCATACATGCACCATTTATATATGCCGATGCATGGGGGCATCCTCCCGCAAAAGTTATGCCGTGTACACACGGTCGGAATTTCGACCGTATGTACGTGGCATTAGGAGCCAATCGCTCCTCCCCCCCCTGCTGCCCCCATGCTTCGGCATATATGCTCTTTTTTTTAACTGTGGTGGTGAAATCACCTCCTACAGCGTTGGAGTCGCGGCTTTATGTATCGTGGGAGCAAACGCTGTTGCTGTCAAGATAAATAAATCCGCGTTGCAACTGAATGGCGCACCTGAAAACAAAAAAATGCTTAACACTAAAACACAGTAAACAAAATTACATACCTGAAAAGCAAGCATGATAAAACATGATAAAACATAATAAAACATTGCAGAATAGAATGGAGTAAAAAAAGAACAACAATAGAGAGAGAATAGAGTGAGAGAGAGAACAATAAAACGACAACTATTTTTTTTTTTTTTTTTTTTTTTTGAGATTCACAGGTAAAAAAAGCTCCTGACTGAAGCGACTGAATCAAAACGCTACCACAAAAAAAATGTTAGCGATCGCAGGGATCAGGCCTGACTCTGCGAACGCTGCAGTTATGTGTGCTTAGTGTTTTGTAAGTGACAGTGATCGATCGATACTGCACTTGGGTGGGCTGGGCTGGGCGGAGGGGGAAAACGCAGGTGCTAGCAGGTATCTGGGCTGATCCCGCTAACAATGCGGTTTTTTTTGGAACCCTAAACTGCTGGGACGCTAGTATAGATCTGATCAGATCAGATATTGATCTGTTCAGATACTGTACCACTAAGGGAGGTGTATGCTTTGCGCGTGGGTGTTTGCGGTACTGGCACTAACCTGGGGCGACGCAGACCTTATTTGACCCTAAAACCTAATTGATATCACCCGCCGGGCGATCAGGGGGTTAAACCGTTATTGGGTAATAAATGGCGGGTGCCCTGACAGTATAAAAAATAAAGCTAACTAACCAGCGTCACCCGTAACAGTAATACAAAAAAAAAAACTGGTTACCTAGCGACACTAATGCAGCGATCAGAAAAACGATCGCTTAGTGACACTGGCAAAAGGGGGTGAAAGGGTTAACTAGGGGCAATCAGGGGGGTTAAAACCTTTATTAGGTAATATATGGGGGTACCTGACGCTATATAAAAACCTGACGGGGAACCTAAATAACGAAATAACTAACTGGCTAACCAGCGTCACCAGTGACAGTTATACAGTGATCACTGGTGAAAGGGTTAACTCTAGGGGCAATCAGGGGGTTAAAACCTTTATTTAGGTTGTAATATGGGGGTACCTGACCTATAAACCTATTTATGAACCTATATAAACATGGCGGTTACCTAAAAAAAAAAATGGTTACCTAGCGTCACTAATGCAGCGATCAGAAAAACGATCGCTTAGTGACACTGGCAAAAGGGGGTGAAAGGGTTAACTAGGGGCAATCAGGGGGTTAAAACCTTTATTAGGTAATATATGGGGGTACCTGACGCTATATAAAAACCTGACGGGGAACCTAAATAACGAAATAACTAACTGGCTAACCAGCGTCACCAGTGACAGTTATACAGTGATCACTGGTGAAAGGGTTAACTCTAGGGGCAATCAAGGGGTTAAAACCTTTATTTAGGTTGTAATATGGGGGTACCTGACCTATAAACCTATTTATGAACCTATATAAACATGGCGGTTACCTTAAAAAAAAAAATGGTTACCTAGCGACAGCAGTGACACTAATACAGCGATCAGAAAAACGATCGCTTAGTGACACTGGCAAAAGGGGGTGAAAGGGTTACCTGGGGGGCAATCAAGGGGTTAAACCTTTATTAGGGGGGGTAGGGGGCTACCTTGGACCTAAAACTAACTGCACTGACAGTTATTACAGTCACACTGACACTAAATGCAGTGATCAGTAAAAAAATGATCACTGCAATTAGTGACACTGTGACTGGGGGGGGGAGGGGGTGATCTGGGGGGTGATCTGGGGGTGACAGGGGGGTGTTTTGTGTGCCTATGTGTACTGGTGTCAGTGTACTGTTGGTGCACTAACCTTTAGATGTTCACAGCTCGGCGTTCCGGTCACATAGACCGGCGCACCGAGCGTGACATCACTTCCTCTGCCTGTGTTTTGATTGACACAGACAGAGGAAGCATCTGATTCGCCAGGAGCGATCGCGAGGGGGTGGCCAGAAACCACTGGCCGTCCCCTCATCCCGGATCGCTCCTGAAGCGATCCCGACCGTCCCCGCCGGCCGGGGGGGGGGGGGTCCGATCGGACCCCCCACGCGCCTGAAGAATGGCACGTACAGGTACGTGGTTCTGCCTGTACGTGCCATTCTGCCGACGTATATGTACATGGGGCGGTCGGGAAGTGGTTAAAGAAAAGGTTTAAAACTAATTCCCTCATTGAGGCCCGGAAACCGGGTCGCTTTTAAGAGGTAGATCCATCTTGTTTCAATTTGTAATAATTTCCTATCTAGGTCACCCCCACGTTCTTGTTGGGGCAAATGTTCCAGGCTATAAAAGCCCACATGGTCAAGATTGAATTTATGATATAAGCCGACATGGCGGCTAATAGGAGTCTCCATTTTATGTTTGGAAATAAGGGATACATGATCTCTTATACGGCAAAAAAATGGGCGTTTTGTTTTCCCTACATAAAATGCTCCACATGAGCATTTCATCAGGTATACTGATCCTACAGATTGGCAGTTTGTTCGGTATTTTGGGGTCCAGGTTTTACCGTCCGGCAAATCTATACTCCTGCCCTCTATAATAAAGCGGCAAAAGCTACATTTACCGCAACGATAGGTCCCTGGGATCTTTTTGGTAGATACTTGTTCATTTATATGATGGCTACTTACAAGAGCATCTCGCAAGGAGCGTGATCTCTTGTATGTAATTTCTGGATATGGTTTGATGTGTTTGGAAATTTTTTGATCAGTAGATAAGAGATACCAAAACTTTTTATAGATGTTACGTACCTTTTTATGTTGCCTATTATACTTGGTAATAATTCGTGTGCTGTCCTGCGTTTTCACACGTCTGGGTTTGTATAGCAGCAGCTGTCTATTAGTGCCCGCTACCTGGTTATATGCCCTCCGGAGGCATGTTTTACTGTATCCTCTCAATAAGAGGCGATCACGCAAGAGGTTTGCCTCCCGCTGAAAATCAGCAAAGTGCGTGCAGTTCCGTTTAATCCGTAAAAACTGACTATAAGGAATGCTCCTAATCAGCGTTTCCGGATGTGAGCTACTCGCATGTAGCATACTGTTACCTGCTGATGCTTTTCTGTAGAGAGTGGAGCACAAGGTTCCCTTCTCATCCACAAACAATTCAACATCAAGAAAAGTTATCCTCTGTTGATCATAGTTAAAGGTGAATTTGAGATTATATTCATTGAACTGTAGTTCATCCAAAAATATCACCAAATCATCCCTTGATCCTGACCATATCATGAGGACGTCATCAATGTAACGACTCCACGATACGATCTTGCCAATAGATTCAATTTTGTTCTCATCTGAGAACAAGTCACGCTCCCACCCCCCCAGGTACAGGTTCGCATAGGAGGGCGCGCATTTAGCTCCCATAGCGACACCCTGCACCTGGAGGTAGTGGGAGCGTTTGAATACAAATATGTTGTGCATCAAAATGAAACTAAGTAATTCCAAGACAAATTCATTATACTTCCAAGAGTCAATGTCTCTTTCCATCAAAAATTCACCTATTACCTCAACACCTTTCTTGTGAGGTATTGAGTTATAGAGAGCCTCTATGTCTATAGCCACCAGCCATGCGTTAGGGGGTATTTGTAGACCATCCGTACTTTTAAGCAGTTCTATGGTATCCTTGACATATGAAAATAAACATTTGACGTGTGGATAAAGATACTCATCAACCAATTGGCTGGCTCTTTCTGTTAAAGATCCGCAGCCTGAAATTATGGGGCGGCCTGGTGGGGATGTTAAGCTCTTATGCACCTTTGGCAAGGCATAAAAAGTCGGAGTAGTGAAAATGGTCATGTCCAGATATTCAAAGGTCTTGACATCAATGATGCCATTCATACGTGCCTTTAGTATGATTGCTCTATATTTATTCATGTAATAATTGACATGAGAAGCTGGAACCTTTCTGTACCAGACCTTATTAGATATTATATCCAAACACATCCTTTCATAGTTTTCTATATCCAATATGACCAAATTCCCGCCCTTATCGGACGGTTTAATTATGATATTGCTGTTTGATTTCAAATTATGTAATGCTTCTTTCAATTCTTTAGGGAGGTTGGTCTGTATTCCACCCTTCCAATTGGTAGATTCTATCTCCTTTGTGACTTGAATCACAAAGGCCCAGATGTTAGAATTGCCCTGTAACACAGGAAATGACCTTGATTTGGGCTTGTAAGTCTTATGCCGCGTACACACGAAGGGACTATCCCGCAGGATTATCCGCTGGACCGAAGTCCAGCGGATAATCCCCTCGTGTGTGGGCGCCGGCGGACTTTTTTTGGCCAAAGTACGGCGGACTAAAGTTTCAGGTTTTGTTTTCAAATTATCCGCTGGACTTGGCAGTCCAGCGGATAATCCGGTCGTGTGTAGTATGGTCCGGCGTACCAAAAAGGACGCATGCTCAGTAGCTAGTATGTCACGGACTCGCTCGGTCTGGTAAAACTAGCCTTCGTTTTGAAGCTCGCACAATCGTCACGCTGCTGAATTTTTTTTTTTTTGTTTTCTGACAGCGGGATTTGTATGTTATCGTACTTGAAGAATGATTTTGCCTTGCTGCTTGTATATTCACGCAGAGTACTCCCGAACGTTTTTTCTTCACCATTCTTTAGTGAAGTTATATATTTGTATATATATATATATATATATATATCTATATCTATATCTCTATCTCTATATATATATATATAGATATAGATATAGATATAGATATATAGATATCCAAATCACCAAATGAAAAATATATCTATATTTCTCAATAAGCCCAAAAAAAGATATATCTATATCTACATATATATATATATATATTAATATATATAGATATATAGATCTATACGTGTATAAATATATATATATATATATATATATATATATATATATATATATATATATATATATATATGTACATATATCTCTATATAGATATTTTTCATTATTTGTTGGTTATCAAAAGGATTAGTTATTACACATGATACAATTGTGGAGTCAGCAGAGCTTGCCCTTAATTCAGATCTTAACCCTCACCTTTCCAGCGACTGCACTTGCAGTTCCATTGAAGTTGCACTTTACACTTGTATTGTCAAATGAATGTTTAGACATGTACCTGCCTACTCCTAAAGAAACTATGTTTTTGAATAACAAGCACGTATATCATTATTTGATGAAAATAAATGACCATTTATTCTGGTTAAAACAAACAAGGCAAAACAAAATAGGAAGGCAACACTGGAGCCACTTGTAGATTTTGTGAAGACTTTTTGCCCCAACGGCAGACATCAAGTTTGTGAAGCCAAAAATTAAGCTTGGGCACATTTCATCCAATATAGGGAGCACAAGAAGATTGACCAGGAATCAGACAGACCAGGAACAGCAGCAGATGACATCTATGTCCCCAAGCTGTGGCACTACAACAGCCTGTGTCTTCTGTGAGACCAGACTGAAGCCAGGCAATCACTTCCGACTCTTCCCACCACGCTGCCCTGCACTCTTCCCTGCAGTCTTCCCTGCACGCTTCCTTGGAGGCTGACTTGTGGTAGGAGGAGGAGGAGGAGGAGGAGGAGAGAGAAGAAGGAAGACGAGGAGGAGGAGGAGGAGAAGTTGGTGTCGGGCCTTCATGTGTCAGGCGGGTGGATTCTCGTAATTCACCCCTCAAACCCCCCCTAATTGCATCAGAAATGAGGCCCTCACACAGGTGCCGTTGGCCCCTCTCCATTTCCAGCAACCTGCTGGACAAGTAGCTGGCATAGGCCTCTTCTGGAAGGGGGGGTTTGTCGAGAATCGCACTCGCCTTCCGAATCAGTTGGAGTGATTCCTCCTCAACAATGGTCATCCTCCTGGGCCTTCTTGGGGGTAAGGGCAGGGGTGGAGGTAGACTTCTTAATCGGGTCTGGCTGTCACTCTGGCTCGTGCTGGGCCCAGCCACCTCCTGGCTCTCGCTGGTCATGTCCTCCTCCTCCATACCACTTGTCCCGGCATCATCCTGGGTCAGCTCATCCTGTGTGCAAATAAAAACAAAAATCAAACACCTGTTTTGTGGTTTCTGGCCTCCTCAATCATCCAATTGTAAACTTAGGAACGAGCATCTAAATTTTCTAAAAGATCCAAAAGGCTATCATTTGGACCCCTGCATTTTCCAAGCAGATCACCAATGTTGTATAACGCTTTTTTCGCCACTACTGGATGTATGTATACACTATATATGTATCGATATGTTGCACCAACACTTTTTAGAAGTGTGCAGAATTTTTGGGAGCTTTTTTCACAATTCTGAGTTCAGGGTGTTAATTGGTTCACATTTTAACGTTTACAGCATTAATATTCACACAATCACAATTTAGGCTACTAAATATATACCTGGCTCCAGCTGGGCGCATCAGCCTGCTCCAAGGTGGAGGGGTCTTCTCCTTCCGTGGAAGCCTCAGCTGGGGTGGAGGGAAGAGTGGAGGGAAGAGTGGAGGGAAGGGTGGAGGGAAGAGTGGACAGTGATTGCCTGGGTTCCATCTGGTCACCTATAAAAGTCAGTTGGTTGTAGTACCACAGCTTGGGTACATAAACATCCTCTGCTGCTGCTCCTGATCTGACTGATTCCTCAATCTTCTTGCGCTCCCGCTTGTACATGTGCCTTAAACTTGCAACTCTGGCTTCCACAAACTTGGTGTTTGCGTTGGGGACTTGAGTCTTCACAAAATCCACAAGTGGCCCCAGTGTTGCCTTCCCTATTGCCATATAAAGGGTTCTTGAGCTGCCACAGGTTGGTATTTTTTCTGTACAGGGCAATGAATTCGGACATGAACTGCTGGTCCTTGAATGGATTCAACTGGGGTGCTGACATGTTTGTTTCTGTTTTGTTAGTAATGGCAATACAAAAGACCAAAAACACAAATGTTACTTAAAACGCACAACCAGTTTTTCTTACCAAACATTACACAACACACCCACACACAGGCAGCAACACATCCACACAGGCAGCAACCCCTACACACAGGCAGCAACCCCTACACACAGGCAGCAACACATCACACAGGCAGCAACCCCTACACACAGGCAGCAACCCCTACACACAGGCAGCAACCCCTACACACAGGCAGCAACCCCTACACACAGGCAGCAACCCCTACACACAGGCAGCAACACATCCACACAGGCAGCAACCCCTACACACAGGCAGCAACCCCTACACACAGGCAGCAACCCCTACACACAGGCAGCAACCCCTACACACAGGCAGCAACCCCTACACACAGGCAGCAACCCCTACACACAGGCAGCAACCCCTACACACAGGCAGCAACACATCCACACAGGCAGCAACCCCTACACACAGGCAGCAACCCCTACACACAGGCAGCAACCCCTACACACAGGCAGCAACCCCTACACACAGGCAGCAACCCCTACACACAGGCAGCAACACACACATATCCTTAAAAAATGCAGGCCCAAAACCCAAAATAACACAGTAATGCATCCTAGAAAACACTTACCTTCGTACACAGCGCTCGCTACTTCCGTTCGGGAACACGTGGGGCCCTCAAACAGCCTTATATACACTGCGCACGCGTCGAAGTCCGCCTGCGTCCTCCGCGTCGCCCGCCCATGACGTTCCTCCTGACGAGTATTCCCCGCCCCGCTTCCCCTCGTTGCATTGTGGGTGAATAAATTCATGAATATGGCGGACACATTCTCAGCCAGTAGCGCGGAGGAAAGCCAAGAAGCGAACACATCTGCATCCAGCAGCAGATATAAAGCCACCAATATGGCCGTTGAAGAGATGGTGGAGATGGTGGACATCCTCCAAAGGGAAGATTACGACGGGGAAAATGGCCCGTACCCTCGACCCAACTTGCGCAAGGACAAGATTCTCACTACAATCGTCAGCACCCTGGAGCAGAAATTCGGCGTACGAAGGGGCAAGGATCAACTGCGCAAGCGATGGTCCGACATCAAATCCAGGGAGCACGATCAGTACAGGAGAATTCGAAAAGCCATCAAAAAAAGTAAGTCAAGCACGTGCGCTACTATGGTTATACTTGATATGTCTAATCTTGCGCAGATGTTATTACCATTCGTACGTGAAACTTGCGCAGATGTTATTACCATTCGTCCGTGAAACTTGCGCAGATGTTATTACCATTCGTCCGTGAAACTTGCGCAGATGTTATTACCATTCGTCCGTGAAACTTGCGCAGATGTTATTACCATTCGTCCGTGAAACTTGCGCAGATGTTATTACCATTCGTCCGTGAAACTTGCGCAGATGTTATTACCATTCGTCCGTGAAACTTGCGCAGATGTTATTACCATTCGTACGTGAAACTTGCGCAGATGTTATTACCATTCGTCCGTGAAACTTGCGCAGATGTTATTACCATTCGTCCGTGAAACTTGCGCAGATGTTATTACCATTCGTCCGTGAAACTTGCGCAGATGTTATTACCATTCGTACGTGAAACTTGCCCAGATGTTATTACCATTCGTACGTGAAACTTGCGCAGATGTTATTACCATTCGTCCGTGAAACTTGCGCAGATGTTATTACCATTCGTCCGTGAAACTTGCGCAGATGTTATTACCATTCGTACGTGAAACTTGCGCAGATGTTATTACCATTCGTACGTGAAACTTGCGCATATTTGATGAAAGTTCAGTTTGTCTTCATAACGTTTATTGAGTTTACCTGGCTTTGGGTTGTTGGAGTTGTAAGGTTGTTTATTATTGTCACTATCTATACAATTACTGCTGTAGTAAGGGTTTTAGGGGTAACTTACACAGGGACTCCAGAGGCTGTTTTGGGGGGGGGATAAATATGTTAAGCAGGGTCTCATGCTCACAATTCCCAAAAAATGCTCATCATCTCCAAATACTGTAGGTGGTGACTTTTCAAAGAAGTACACTCACCTGTCCCTTGGATGGTGCAGCTACAATCTCTGATCTTGCAATCATGAAATTAATGTTTGCGGCTTCACTTCCCGGGTCACTATTGGGCATGCGCCAGTTGCGCAATGCAATAGGACTGGTCCGCGCGAGCTCGGGGACCCCTGTGTGTCCCAGCAGACAGCACGGTGGGACGGGATGTGGCGTATACTTCTGTGGGAGTCTAGGGCCGGACGTGTGTGCAAATACCTGCCTTACACAGGTATCTGCAACCCCTCCCCCCTAAAAGGTTGAAAATAAGACACCACAGGGGTGCAGGGATCCAATGAGCGGAAGTTCAAATTTAGGGTTGAAGGGCGGTTTAAGTATTGGAGTTTCATTAGATAGACATTTCAATTCTGTCTTCAAGTAGGATCTTCTAACAAACTGCTAATAATTGGACAAGACTTTTAAACAATGTTTACTAATCCTATTTTGGCACTCAAATATCAGTGTGATTAAAAGTGTACCTTTTTGTGTTCCATTACCATAGGGGGCAAAAGACTCAGACGTCAGTCCGAACCTACGAGGACCTCCCGGCCTCACCAGACTAATTGGGCAGTTAGCCCAAGCCCGCGCGTGGATGTGGCGGAACAGGTCGTTGAAGTGGATCAAATCTGCACCCCACCAAGTGAGTGTCTCAGAACACAGATTGAGCTAATTAATTAAGGTCTGCATGTTTTTGACACTTTTTTTCTTGTGTTTTATCTACCCAACTTTTAGGTGATGCTGATCTGTTTGTGGAAGGACAAGCTGCGGAGCCATTTTCCACAGACAGTGCCCACAGGCTTATTGGCCAGATCATGGCCTGGAATCTGCAGCTGGAAAATATGCAGAAGGAGATGGCCACCATGCAGCAGGGAATGAAGGACATGATTGATGTTTTGGGGAGAATCTAAAGACCCCTTTTACATTTCTTAACATCAATCATGTCCTTCATTCCCCTTTTGATGCGCTGTTTTACAAATTTTAGAGGCCAAATTTTTAATATGCACACGGTATGTCAACATGTGCTATGTGCCATCAGGGGATCTCAATGGACGCATTTGGTGTTTGCAACCCCTAATGCTAGTAGGTGAGAGGGAAGGGGTTTCACACACAAAACACGTCCATTGATTCCCCATGATGGAACATAGCACATGTTGACATTACCCATTTTCCAGTTAAATTAGTGTGCATATTCTAAATTTGGCTTCTACTGTTCATGGGTTACCTGTTGAACTTTGTAAGTTCTGGACTTTTACATTGTGTAAATAATTTCAAATGCTAAGCCTAAATTTTTTACCATTTTAAAACATGTTTTTATGTTTGTTTTAAAAAATCAATCTCAAAAATAAAAAAAATATGTTGTGAGAAAAACACCAAAAAAATGTAAAAAAGATAACATAAAAAAAAAAAAAAAAAAATTTTTTTTAAAAAAAAAAAAAAAAAAAAATTAACCAAAAATACCAAAAAAAAAAAAAAAAGAAAAAACATAAAAAAGGTTTGGATGTGCACTAGAATAAAAAAAAAAATGTTTGCACAAATTAAACAATGTGTGGCTTCTTCTTTTTAAATACTACCAGTTTGACAAAAACATGTTGTGGTTCATTGACAAAGGGGCTTATTTACTAAACGCAAAACAAGTTTGCCACTATTAAGATGTGCACTAGGACAACATATAAAACAGGCCAAATTAAAAGCAAAACAATACGAAACTACCAATATTTCAAACATAAATAACTGTATTTATTCTTTGTAAATCAAAAAGATGGTTTAAGGGTCTGCTGCCATTTCAATGGCCCCCCTACCATTAAAATACTGTAAATAAAGGTCCCGCACTTGCTGGGCTGATTGTGGTGCCGAACCAAGAGGGCGATTATCCAGCCCTGTCATGTTGCCTTCCACTCCGGCCTCAGGGCCAATTGGTAAGGAGTATGTTCCTGAATGTTTGCGTAAATAATTGTGCATGACACAGCATGCAAGAATAATAGTATTCAGTTTGTACTCTGCCAGATGTAGGGATGTAAGGAGCAATCTGAAACGGTTGGCCATAATACCAAAGGCATTTTCCACCACCCTTCTTGCTCTGGCCAACCGATAATTAAAAATCCTCCTCTCAGGGGTGAGGGATCGTTGGGGAAATGGCCTCATCAGATGGTCACCCAGACCGAACGCCTCGTCGGCAATGAAGACGAAGGGGAGTCCCTCCACATTATCTTCATCTGGTGGCAGCTCCAGCCCACCAGTCTGGAGACGATGACCGAACTCCGTGTGGTTGAAGACTCCTCCGTCCGACATCCGGCCGTTTTTCCCCACATCCACATACAGAAAGTCATATTGTGCCGACACCACCGCCATCAACACGATACTATGGAACCCCTTATAATTCCAATAGTATGACCCCGAATGGGGTGGGGGCACAATTCGCACATGTTTGCCGTCAATCGCCCCTCCGCAGTTGGGAAAGTCCCAACGGGCAGCAAACTGGGAAGCCACAGTCTGCCATTCCTGTGGCGTGGAGGGACACTGTGAAGTCAAACAGAAAGATACAATTCAAATTAAAAACCAGGCAAAACACCAAACTAAATGCAACAAATTAACAAACAATTTGGAAGAACATATGTATTTATTTTGTAAGTCCTTGAAATAAAGGATAAAAGGGACAAATCTCTGATTGATGACCCCTCTGATGGACCAGAGAAGATAATAATGGGGATGTGGGTGGGGAGTAAATAATTGTAAGGTCACACAATACACATGCAATTAATTAAAGGTGTGTGTGGGGGGTGGGGGGTTAATTACAAGCTGACACAAACCACATGCAATTAATTAAAGGTGTGTGTGGGGGGTGGGGGGTTAATTACAAGCTGACCAAAACCACATGCAATTAATTAAAGGTGTGTGTGGGGGGGGGGGGGTTAATTACAAGCTGACCAAAACCACATGCAATTAATTAAAGGTGTGTGTGGGGGGTGGGGGGTTAATTACAAGCTGACACAAACCACATGCAATTAATTAAAGGTGTGTGTGGGGGGTGGGGGGTTAATTACAAGCTGACCAAAACCACATGCAATTAATTATCAGGGGGTGTGGGGGGGGTGGGTTAATTACAAGCTGACCAAAACCACATGCAATTAATTATCAGGGGGTGTGGGGGGGGTGGGTTAATTACAAGCTGACCCAAACCACATGCAATTAATTAACGGGGTGTGGGGGGGTGGGGGTTAATTACAAGCTGACCAAAACCACATGCAATTAATTATCAGGGGGTGTGGGGGGGGGGGGTGGGTTAATTACAAGCTGACCAAAACCACATGCAATTAATTATCAGGGGGTGTGGGGGGGGGGGGGGGGGGGGGGGGTGGGTTAATTACAAGCTGACCCAAACCACATGCAATTAATTAACGGGGTGTGGGGGGGTGGGGGTTAATTACAAGCTGACCAAAACCACATGCAATTAATTATCAGGGGGTGTGGGGGGGGGGGGGTTAATTACAAGCTGACCAAAACCACATGCAATTAATTATCAGGGGGTGTGGGGGGGGGTGGGTTAATTACAAGCTGACCAAAACCACATGCAATCAATTTAAAAATGAGGGTCAAGGGGGGTGAAAGGGGTGAAAGGGGGGGTGAGTAAAGCAGTACAATGGAGCTGGTAATATACATTTTTAAAAAAAGAAAGTGACTAGGCTAGGGGTGTTTAGGGGGCCAAGCTTCCATGCTGGGGAGGTTGGTGCAAGGAAATATGCATGTGACCCACTAAATAATACAATCTTAAAGCTATTTCGATAAGTCAACCATAAAATACTAGACAAAAAAACAAAAAAAAAAAAAAAAAAAAGGAATAGGGGACATTCATAGAATAGTCCTATCATGGAAATTAGCTAATGATGACATTGATGCACTACATTAGCAAACATACAAGACATAGGTAATTTTAAAAGAGAAGACTTACCTTAATGTATTCCTCCTGCAGGACGTGGATAATGGCAGAACAGGTCTCTGGAATAATGAGCCCCAGAGCCTGGGGGGAGATGCCTGTCGTGAACTTGAGGTCCTGCAAGCTTCTCCCCGTCGCCAAGTAACGCAACGTGGCGACTAGCCTCTGCTCCGCACTGATGGCTTGCCGCATGCAGGTATTCTGCCTGGTAATATAAGGGGACAGCGAAGCCAACAGACGGTGAAAAATGGGGTCCGTCATCCGGAGATAATTCCTGAAATCATCAGGATTATTCTCACGGATCTCACGGAGCAAAGGCATATGCGAGAATTGGTCACGCTGGCGCAACCAATTCTTGGTCCATGAACTCCTCCTCACCCTGTTCATGGACTGGGCTCGTGCCAAGGTGTTAACCGCAACACCGAGCCCCTGCACAGCACGAACTCGTTCCCGAGTACGTCCACACTCCATGGCTTCAAAACGGTCGGCTGATCAAACAAACAACTTAACAGAACGCACTGAAGAACAGCAAGGCCTATGAAGAACGACCTGAAAAACAGGAACGAGCGGACCAGAACGGCCTGAGAACAGGTAGGAACGGATCCACACGCACTGAAAGCCAGATACAAACCTCACAAGCACAAACTGAACGGCAGAAGCGAACGAATTAAGCAGAAGTCTGAGAAGCGCGAATCGTCTCTAACCAAACGTCAACTAACACGCGATACACACGAGATCAGCTGACGGTGCCCAAAGGGTGTCGTTTGGGATCTCGAGCTTCCTTTTTCTAGTCCCGTCGTACGTGCTGTACGTCATCGCGTGAACCGCCGGACTTTTTGCGTGATCGTGTGTGGTCAAGTCCGTTCGCTTTTTAGTCCAGCGTACCTAGCGGGAAAGTCCAGCGGATTGTCCGCTGGACTTAGGTCCGCCGGGAAAAGTCCGTACGTGTGTACGAGGCATTAGTGATACCAAAAATGGGCCCACAGGACCTCGAGGGGCCTGGGGGGCGAGAGCAAGAGGGAGGGAAGGTAACTCCCACCTGAGTGAGAGGGGGTGGACAGTTGGTAAATGACCAACCCTCCTCCTCCGGGTTGCTCTCGTCCCACAGGTCCATCAGGTCCCGTAGGGCTCGTAGGTCCTCAAAGGTGACCCCTTCCATGTTGGAGTTATTTTGTTCACTCAATGGGGCATCAGAAGGTGTTTTGTCATAAATGACCTTATACATCAAACGACGTGCAAATAAATGAAGATCTTTGACTAACTCAAATCTGTCCGCGTCTTCATCCGGACAGAATGTGAGACCTAATTGCAGTACTTTAGCCTCATTGTCCGAAAGTGGATACGAGGATAAATTTATAATATCAAAGCTGTCCCGACTCTCCAAAGTAGGGGGGCCGGGACACGCTATTTTAAAGGCTGATTCGTTTTTTTCAAAGGTGTGACCAGCGGCAAACTCCGTTTGCGATCACCAGGGTTACTGGAGAAGATAGGGGCCGTTTTGGCTTCAATGTGTGAGCCTGAATTGAACGAACCTTGTTCAAGGCCCTGTGTGGGGAGACCCGCCACCAGGGAGATGGAGTCAATGTTCCTGGTGGGAGTGGTTAGTGATACAAGAGAATGATTTAATGTACTGTTTGACAGGGTCGTGTTCAAGGTAGTACTATTTTTGCTCTGATGAGAGCGTATTTTCTTATCCTTGCTATTGATTTTGTCCTCAGATTTTGGTTGACTTTGTGAGCTGGTTACACTATCTTTCTTCCTTTTACGAATCGCCCCCCCCCCTGTTGGGGTTTTTCCTTACGTAAAGCAATGGGTACAAACGACGTTGAGGAAATGGATGATGTATCCAAATCCCCAAGGTCCAGATTGGGTATATGTGAACCCTGATTTGGATTCCCCCGTCTAGGGGGGTATTTATTTGGTTGATTCCATTTGTATGCTTGTTCATAAGTGTAGGCCTTTTTGTCCCGTTGGAATTTATTTTCTTTAGATTTGATTATACTTGTCGCGTATTTGGTTAAATGGTCTCTAAGATTTTTCTCCTTGTCCCCAAAACTGGCATGAGATCCCAGATTGGCATGCTCAGCCTGCCACTTCAGGATTTCAAGATCCAGTTCAGCAATATCAGTGTCATATTGTTCGCTAAGAATCCGCATCATCTGCAAAGAGCATGTTTGCAGGTTCTCTTCCCAATTTTTTTTAGTATTTGGTTCTACTTTTTTGATGTTTGGAAAGATCTGTATATGAAGGCCCCAGGGTACTATCATATTAGATCTGTATTTGTCAAAGAATTCTTTATGCCAGAAAAGGCGAGTCTTTTTTTCAACCATTCGCTGAAGACCAGAGAAATAAGCATTCACGTCCGTTTCACTAATGTCCTCCTTGGAACGAAAGAGGTTAACATCTGTCACAAAGCCCCCCCAGGCTTGACCACAGTATTCTGACATACTTGCAGAAGAGAAAAGGTATCTAATATTCCACTTACCCTGTTATCCCCTCCCTGGTGGATGTAAATTACCTAAAACGTAAGGGTGGACTTACAGGATAGGATGTGTAGATCGTATTCAATTCGGTTCAGCCCATATGTCCAGAGCATGCTCATCATAAAGGATATACAAAATAAGATAAACAGTTATTTAAATATAAATGTTTTCATAGAAGTATCTAATGTTCAAGTGTTTTTAAACATTTTTAAACAAAAAGCACAACAACGAAAGTAATAATAAACAGACAGACAGAAAACACAATCCAGTCCATATGGGACTATAGAGGTGTTCGGGTCTGTAAATTAGTTAATTTATATGTGGAAAACGGGATAGCCAACGAGAGAAATGTATCGTGGGTGTTTTGGCCACCCTGGGTATAGAATTTTTGAAATTCTCGTTAGGCTATGTTGTTTTCCAATATTTGATGTATATATATTGTACCATCATCCCAAATTGTTATAAGAGAAAAATATTTTTGGAGATACGGCTCCCCAGCCACTGATCTTGGCTCGGGCCTCCTGGGTACAAGCCCCCTCTGGAAGTCCTGGGTAGGACGCTTTACCGCGGATCTGCCACAATCTTTTATATCTGATGTCCTTGGGAGTATGTAGACTTTCTTAATTTGGAGGTAAGAGGTCGGGCATACACTCGGGAGAATTCTTTCTTGCACATAGCATTTACACCTTTATACCCATACAGCATTCTTGCAAATGTATAAATATACAATTGTGTCTTTTATATAATAAATTCATTTATTATTTCTTCTTTATATGCATATCTTAGAAACAAGAAAACATCCTCATAAACCTTTCTCATCTTTCATTCGTACTTTATCCTTGTCTCCTGAGGAAGCCACTCTGGCGAAACATGTCGAGAACAAATGGACAAGTACCTTGATTTACGTGTCTCTAGTATATGAATATGTTTAGTTCCATTAGGGATTGTATGCATAAACCCCTGAACTTTGATATATTTTGTACTGTTGTATACGAAGTCATCTAAATATATTTCTTTTAACTCTTTTGTATGACCATGTTTAATGTTTGGAACAGTTTTTGGTTTTGGAAGCAGCAATACACCTTTTGCACTTCCTTTTTTATTATTCTGCATTTTCCTGGAACACAAACCTCTGGAAAAGATATTTGTTTAAGCTCTGATACATGTATTGGCATGCAAGCAAAAAGGGACATAAATTTATTGTACAAGTCAAATGAAAACAGGATGCTACAAAGACCTTACTAGGGTCTTAGACTTGTAAAATATCTCTTACCAAACTAATATTATATATTTAGGTTAACACAAAGCGCCATATTACACTGTTTCCAGGTAAGATCTGTCCCACAAATGTACGGAATTTTCACACTTCATATTTCACAAGCTATAAAGCATGCAAAAGAGAGTTGTTATCAGTTAGGCAGTGCTTCTCCAAAAGGCAAGGTGCTTATACAACTCCAATTCCCAAAAAGTTCGGATGCCGTGTAAATCTACATAAAAACAGAATTCAATGATTTGCAAATCTCATAAACCCATATTTTATTCACAATAGAAAATATATAAAATGCTTAAAATGAGAAAATGCAACATTTTAGAAAAATAAATAAGGTCTTTTTAAAACTGATGGCAGCAACACGTCTCAAAAAAGTTGGAACAGGGCCATGTTTGGTGTAGCTGCTCTAAAACCTGATATAGCTTTCAGTATTGATGGTGCCTTTCCAGATGTGCAAGCTGCCCATTCAATACGCACTAATGCACCCCCATACCATCAGAGATGCAGGCTTTTGAACTGAGCGATCATAACAAGCCGGAAGGTCCCTCCCCTCTTTAGTCCAGGAGAAGCAGCCCCCGTGAATGCCAAAAAGAATGTCAAACTTCAATTAATTTGACTACAGAACAGTTTTCCACTTTGCAAAATATCATTTTAAATGAGCTTTGGCCCAGAGAAGATGACATTGTTTCTGGATCATGTTCAGATATGGCTTCTTTGCATGATAGAGCTCTGCCTTGCAGTTATGGATATCACAGTGAACTGTGTTCACAGACAGTGATTTTTGGGAGTATTCCTAGGCCCATGCAGTGATGTCCATCACAGAATCATGTTTTTAATGCAGGACTGTCCAAGGGCCCGAATATCACGGGCATCCAATATTGCGTTTCAATTGTATTTACATTTAATGTGTTCTCTATTTTCTATTATGAATGTAGCAGGTGTCTCATTTCTTCCGTGATCCCGCCACGCTGGCTTCTGCGATGTACAGAGGCTTTTCAGCCTGAAAGAGGGAGAGCGCTGCCTGTCATGTCTGCAGGGGATTTCTTCCCCCCCTCCTTCCTGTTTCACTGACTGAATCTAATGTAATATGAGATGACTTAAATAGAGCTGCTGTTTACTCTGCAGCCTCCTCTGTGTCCCTATTGGCAGAAGGAAGAAAACCAATTAAAGGAGCAGTTACAGGAGCCAATCAAATGGGCTTTAACAAAAGTAGGTTAAGCCATTGCATGTTAATTTGAATAAAGTGTTTAAAGTTGGGCCTGTGTTGTCTCAGGTAGCATAAGAGAGAGAGGCCTGACACAAAGCGAGTCGTTCCTCTGCTCTCCTCCTGCCTTTTAACCAAGTTAACCAATCCAATTGAAAGTGTCATCTTGTGCTTTATTTACCATATGAGTGTGCTTCTGCTCTTGGGGACATTCTCAGGTTTGGAATCCCCTGAAAGCAGCTTGAAAACAGGGCCGTCTTTAATATTGATTGGACCCTGGGCAAAACTTTTCTTGGGCTCCCCCCCCATGCAGTTTCACTCTCTACCTGCTCTGAGACATACAATAAATAGCAGCTAGACTCAAAATCAGTTTACTGAATCAGATCAGGCAGCTATTGCGATTGGTTGCCAGAGGTTACTGTGTATTATTACCACTCACTGACTGGTTGCTAGAGGTTACAGCACACATTACGGCTCACTGATTAGTTGCTAGAGGTTACAGCACATGATTTCTGCTTGTTGATTGGTTGCTAGAGATTACTGGGAATATGACCTCAGGGGGGCATGATATACATATCAATGCCACTGGCCGCCACTATTTACATATGAATGTCAGTAATTTACATGTAAACACAGGGTCTGCAGGTGAGTCATCTGTACACAACAATAGGGCAGAACTGGGCAGCATTAGTATCAGCACTTCACACTGAGATATTGGGACACAGCACAGGGCTAAAACCTCAAGGGATGAGGGAATTTAAACCAGGATAGTTGGCAAGTATGAGGCAGCTGCTTTGGGCCCCACAACAATGACAGGGCCCAGGGCAGCTGCCCCTTTTGCCCTGCCTTAAAATCGGCCCTGCTGGAAAATAGGATTGAGAGCTATATCGCTCTTAACTCTCATTTATTGCTCTCTAGTTGATTACTTGAATATATATTGTTATTGTCTGTTATTCTTCCACAGAAATATTGCAGTAAAGACAATTTCTGCACTTTATCATAACGTGTGTGTTTCTTATTGGTCTTACACTACACTACACTACACTTACACTATTGCCAGGTGTGCCAGAGGGGGCTGATATTACACTAATAAAATATGGGTTTATGAGATTTGAAAATCAATGTATTCAATTTTTATCTAGATTTTACTAATTTTTAGAATCAGGGTTGTAAATATGAGATTATTACCAGCCGATTTGGTTAGTTTTGGCTTCACTGAGTAACAATCCCCATGTCTATGGGTACTAGCAGACTTCCACAGCATATTAAGCTGTCTACTTTTGGTGTAAAATAAACCATGTTGAATTTCTTCAGCGAGTCACTATTGCTTTTCCCAAGGTAACTCAATGCCAGAGATGTCTTTCTGTGCCACCCACCTCTCCTATAGCCATACACATTTATGTTGAAACAACCCAATACTAATTTTTAGATATATTCAGAATAAAAATTTTGAGTGGTTGTATCATGGCTGTTTTTCCAGCTGCCTCCTGATATATGATGAGCTTTACTGAATATATATATGTTGAACAATTTCATGGTGCTGTATTCTCTACTACATTTACTACTTCATTGTAGAACAAACATCAAAAACTTTTTGTGAAAGTTAAATTTGCTCCATGTGTCTGACCTTGGGTTGAAATACAAATTACATTTTCGTAAATAAATATATCTATAGAGTTGGCCTCATCCTTATCAAATAAAGGGTTAAGCAATAGCAAGCAAAGTTTTTAGTGAATATGGAAATTGGCTTATTTACATTTTTATCTTCATTGCATTCATTTTATTTATTAGGGTGGCCGGTCATATATGGATCAAACATTGAGATTTTCAGGATCTAGTAATGTGTTATGAGAGAGGGTCTAGTATGTGTTATGCTATGACTGGTTAAAAGTACCAGTAGGCATTGTCCCATTTAGGGCAAGGATTGCAGCAGGTACCAGTGCTTCAAGAATGGGCAGACACAATGAGAGTAATTTACTAAAGATAAACTCTGCAAGTGCAGTTGCTCCAGAGGTTAGTAAATGAGGTAAAGCTTCACTTTGCAAAAAATACCCAATCACATGCAAGGTAAATTTAAAAAAATAACTTTTTTTCACATGCTTGAATAATGGAAATTGGCAGAGCTTCCTCTCGTTTACTAAGCTCATTCTTTGGGAGATATCTGCCAATTTCTGGTCAGTCCTAGACAATCTGGAATTTGGAGCATATACTGTACATACAAACAGGTCACATTATGAGAATCCGTGTTTATTTTGTTATTGTCTCTGTTACATTTGCAAACCTTCCTACAAGAGTGCTTGTTCTATGGAAGCTGTGGCCAAAAAAGGCAAGCGGAGGACATAGGAACAGTCACAGTATTCCCTGTCTTCACTCCAGGAGTCAATGTCTATAAACATGTTGGATAGTTTAGGAGCATGCACAAGGTAGATGGAATTGTCCTCCTCCTCAGACAATGGAGTTCAGGCCTAGAAATTGGCCACCCAGACCTGAGTACTGCATCCTGGGAGGAGATCACAAGCTCTTACATATCAGAAAGCTCCAGGTATTTGTAGTTGTTTAAGCAGAGCATAGGTGCAAATATGTGGGTCAGGTACAGGGCCATCTTTAATATGGTTTGGGCCCTGGGTAAACATTTTGCTCTCCCCCAACATCTCAAAAAACAGACACACACAGAATTATCTAAAAAAAAACTTTGCAGACCCCCTTCACAGCAGCCCCACAGTGTCCTCAGTTCCCTTTCATGTCACAGCACTCCATTACATTGCAGATATTTCCACATTATAGTGCCCCTTTACACATCACAGCACCCCAATTACATTGCAGCCATTGTCACATCACACATTCACATGTATGTGTTTTGGTGGCCCACATTTGTGCAGGCACAGCAGCCCATTCATTTGAATGGGCTGCCATGCCTGCGTTTTCTGCATGCTTGCGTTTCCTGCAGAAAAAAAGGTGCATGCAGCATTTAAAAAATGCAGTGGCCTTGAAATCCATTATGCTTTTGCACCATGCGACTTACCTGTAGTTCCTGCACACACAAACGCCCTGTGTTTTTAAAAGAGTGGCCTAAGCATCTAAAAAACGCAGTTGGCCGGTGCAGGAACTGCAGGTAAGTCACATAGTGCAAAAGCAGAATGCATAGACAGTGCTGTATTCCACTGCTTGATGGGCATAGGTGTGCGCGGCCTATTACATGATGCATGCACATTTTGCAGGAAACGCAGGCATGGCAGCCCATTTAAATGAATGGGCTGCTGTGCCTGCATAAATGGGGGCCACCAAAACACATACATGTGAACCAGCCAGGCCCAAAATAAGTCCATCAAGCAGTTAAATACACTGATGCTATCTATGTGCTGTAATGCTGTGTGCCCTGTAATAAAAAATATAGCCACAGCCTCACTCAGCCTCAGTGGCGGCTGGTGCTCAATATTTTTGGGGGGGCGCAAACATTTTTTGAAAAGAAAATCATCAATTGCAGCCACTGTGCCATCAATTGCAGCCACTATGCCAAACGCTGCCACTGTGCTAGCTAAATGCTGCCACTGTGCCATCAAATGCTGCCACTGTGCCATCAAATGCTGCCACTGTGCCATCAAATGCTGCCACTGTGCCCATCAAACGCTGCCACTGTGCCCATCAAACGCTGCCACTGTGCCATCAAACGCTGCCACTGTGCCATCAAATTCTGCCACTGTGCCCATCAAACGCTGCCACTGTGCCATCAAACGCTGCCACTGTGCCCATCAAACGCTGCCACTGTGCCCATCAAACGCTGCCACTGTGCCATCAAACGCTGCCACTGTGCCATCAAACGCAGCCACTGTGCCCAACAAATGCTGCCAGTGTGCCAAACGCTGCCACTATGCCCATTAAATGCTGCCATCAATTGCAGCCACTATGCTGGTTAAATGCTGCCACTGTGCCATCAAATGCTGCCACTGTGCCCATCAAACGCTGCCACTGTGCCATCAAACGCTGCCACTGTGCCATCAAATTCTGCCACTGTGCCCATGAAACGCTGCCACTGTGCCATCAAACACTGCCACTGTGTCCATCAAACACAGCCACTGTGCCCATCAAATGCAGCCACTGTGCCAAATGCTGCCACTGTGCCATCAAATGCTGCCACTGTGCCATCAAACGCTGCCAGTGTGCCCATCAAATTCTGCCAGTGTACCCATCATATGCTGCCAGTGTTCCCATTAAATGCTGCCAGTGTGCCCATCATATGCTGCCAGTGTGCTCATCAAATGCTGCCAGTGTGCCCATTACATTTTAAAACTTTCTACTGTTCTACACATGAGATGTGGCATGGGAGCCAGGGGAGGAGAAAAAAGACCAACCTTGTCCTCCTGGCCAGCTCCTAATCTGCGCCGCGGTCTGACTCCTCCTACCGAGGTCTCCGTGCTCCTTCGAGTCCGATCGCGTACACACACTTGCTTGCAGGCAGCATAGCAAGGGGTGGGGCCAGAGCGTCAGTGAAGCTCAAGGCCCCGCCCACCCGTGGCCCACTCTTTGATCGAAAAAAATGCAGCACTGGCACTGCTGCACTGTGTGTGCATGCTGCTGATGTCGGCTGATGACTGTCTGTGACAGACAGACAGTGTGGGATTTTCAGTGCCGATTTGCGGGCAGCTCATGGGCTTAAGGGGCAGCTCTGCTTTGGAAAGGCCCTGGGCAGCTGCCCCATTTGCCCTGCGGTAAAGACGGCCCTGGTCAGGTAGGTGGGCTAGCAAGAGACTTTGTCACTATGCTAGATTCTCTTTTATAAATACATAGTTTGGAGGTTTTCTTTAAGTATGCATTCTCTTTTTATAGTTCTGGAACACAGCATGAATGATGTAGAAGTCTTGATTTATCATCAGATAATAAAAAATGACATGCTTCTTGTAAACACACTGTGCTGTAACTGAATATTGCGATTTACTAAATGTTTCCACACCAAATTATGTCTTCGTTATAGTCGGATGAAAAATCACCAAGTGCTTCCATCATTTCTAGGACACAAGTGAACTCCAAGAGACTGATCTGGCTCGGATGTTTCTTGGCACAGAAAGACACTTACTGAAGGCTGATGAGGAAGAGTGCATGAGATCACATCAGTAGGAGGAGAATAAAACCATTCAAATAAAAGCACAAAAAGTACAGCTGTTTCTCTTTTTACAAGGAACTATATTAAATGAAAAGTTTTTGCCTGTAGAAAATATGCTTTAGCAAAAAATCTACAAACTGACTTGTCTTTAATCTTTATAAAGATGTTTCTGAGTTATCTTAGTTAATTCATATACAGTATACGACCACATACACACATACAAAACATATGTGTATCGGCCATAACCCCTAGGGGCGGCCTTGACTTTTCTGGGCTTACCAATTACCTCCTCGTAGCTCGTCCTTCGTTGTCTAGGGTTCCCAGGGTTAGTACCCAGTAACTTCAGGAGCTGACACACAATGTCCTTTTGAGGATTTTTATTTTGCAGGGGTAACATCCAACAGTAACACAGTCTCAGGTGGGAATAGAGGGCACAGGTGATAAAACTCAGGCACTTTGAACTGCTGACATCCACTGAATGTCTCTAGTTAGCCCAGAGAGTAGCCACTCGCAACTGAGCGTTTCACTGCTGGATAAACCTCTAGCCAGAGATCTAGCAGCCAGCATGTGATCCGGAAAACTTAGCAAAGTCTCTGCCACAGACTAGGTTATACCTGAAGATAAGTAGGAACCTTTCCCGCAGTACCTGGGTCTCTCAGAGTTCTTGGCGATACTGTGGGAAGTGTGGATTCTTTAGTGTCCATACAACTCAGCTCCCAGGCTCTTACCGAGCAGCCAGCTTGTTGGCCCTTCCTCGAAGAGTCCTCCCCTGGTCACTTGTACGAGTTGCCGTATCCCTCCAATACCGAGAGCACACCGAGACTCCGCCGAATCCTCCTTCAGTTACTGGGCCTCGAACTAGCCAGTTCCAAGGCTCGGGAATGGACGGATCCCCACCCCAGACCATGAGGGCCTCTGGGGCTGGTCAAGGTGACCACGCTTGCGGGGACGGCAGACACTCCTGGGTCTGGGACCCCTCACAGGGCTGGCCTGGTCCGGAACCAGGAATCAAAGCAGCAGCCGAACCCTGAACACGTGACTTCAGCACCTTAAATACCCCTTCCCAGACTACGCAGTGGGGCCAGACGCGCCCACTGATTGGCTCCGGGAAAGATTGGAACATAACGCGTCCAACCAGGCTTGGTTCTCAGCCTGTCACAGGTGCCTCACTGCACCTATGACCAGGCGGAACTTCAGTACAGCCCAGCCAAACTGATGCCAAAGTAAAACATGTACAATTAATCCCCAGAACTCCGTTACAGTTCTGGGAAAAACTAAATTTACATTGATAGCGCACACTTCATTAATGTTTCTGTTAAGAAAAGAAGACAGCTGTAAAAATGTATTCCATAAATTTCTGTAAATTGTGTTTTTCAAAAGGTCACTAAATAGATTTTCAAAGTGCTTTAGAGCATGATCGAGCATGGATAAGCAGTGTTTCGAAGAACAGCTTCCTAGACCTCTTATGCCCCGTACACACGGTCGGATTTTCCGACGGAAAATGTCCTATCGGACAATGTTGTCGGAAATTCCGACCGTGTGTAGGCTCCATCGGACTTTTTCTGTCGGATTTTCCGACGGACAAAGTTTTATCTCCTGCTCTCAAATTTTCCGACAACAAAGTCCGATTGGACTTTTTCCGATCGTGTGTAGCGAATTCCGACGGACAAAGTGCCACGCATGCTCAGATCAAATTACAAGACCAAAGCTATTGGCTACTAGCCTCTACGTAGTTCCGTCGTACGCAATGAACGTCACCATGTTCAGAATGATCGGATTTTCCGACAACTTTGTCTGACCGTGTGTATGCAACACCAGTGTCGGACAAAATCCGTCGGAAAAAATCTGACGGATTTTGTGGTCGGAATTTCCGACCGTGTGTATGGGGCATTAGGCTTAGCAGTGTCCTGGGATAGAAACTTCCCTAAGACAATATAGAGTTGATTTACTAAATCTGGAGAGTGCAAGATCTGGTGCAGCTCTGCATATAAACCAACCAGCTTCCATTTTTTTTTTTTGTCAAAGCTTAATTGAACAAGCTGAACTTAGAAGCTGATTGGCCACCATGGGCAGCTGCAGCATATTTTGCACTCTCCAGTTTAAGTAAACCAACCCCTATATTTACCTTGTATGATACTATGGCTCATCCTCTTCTATTAAAAATGTTATTGTATTAATTTGACAGGATTAATAGGTGAAGCTGTCAGTGGCTGAGTACAATTAATGTGTCTACAGTGAGAAGCCCAAAAAGAATTTCCCCTACAACCAAAAAAAAAAGATAAAATAACATACTAATATTATAAAACTACAAGGTAAAACGCTACATTTTCTAGTTAAAGCAATTTGCTTGGTTTATTTAGAAAGCACACATTGCATATATGTATACAGTATTGATGTTTTGTAGAAAGGTACTTTATGTGTCCAGCTACCATTGGAAAACGGCGTATCAAGATGTCAATGTCAGGCACAGTTAAAATAAGGTTACTGTCTTATACATTTTTTATAGTTAGTGTTGGTTATAATAAACCAGGAAGGATGTATGTTTTTTCTTAGCTTGTTTTTCTAAGTATTTAAATAAATGTTTCAAGATATAGACATCCATGTTCTTTAATTTTTTGCATTCTTTATTTCTTTATTTAAGAAATATTTAATTTTTACAGCAAAAGGGATACAATCCAAAACAATATAATACAGACCACCCTTCACCAGGTGTAATAAAAAGAAAACACAATCCTTAGGCAAATATAGACCAAATGGCCAATATATAGCAGTACCAAGGGTTCAAATCTATATGTACAATTTTTCTAACACATGATTCAGTGTCTGGGGGGGGGGGGGGGGAGGTACAGCATAGTATAATGCAGCAACAGTTCGCAACAAACCTAGTAGGAAGACTGCCAAACTGGGTACACTCTTAATAAGGGATGGGCCCGATGTTTGAGTCGAGTCAGGTGTTCATTTGTTCGTAGAACAAACAAACATATGGGGTGCTTGTGGGAAGTTCGCCCACCGCAATGCACCCTATAATGTACTGCGAGATTGCACCGTGCATTGAAGGCTGCTGATTGGCCAAAGAATGCACCTAACCTGTATGCTTTGGCCAATCACAGCACAATGTGCCATGAGAGGCATGATTGGCCAAAGGCAGGGTGCCTTTGGCCAATCATGGCTCAGGGGCTAAGTCCACGCCCCACACTATATAAGACTGCTTACACAGCGGCCGTGTATAGTGTTTATGAATGGAGAGAGAATAGGCAGGTTAGTTAGTGGAGTGTGCAGTCAGTGTAGTGTAAATAATCATACAGTGTAGATTATATAGTGCAGTCAGTGTAGTGTATATAATACAGTGTAGAGTACATAGTGCATTAAGTGTAGTGTATATCTTCTTGTTAAAAAAGTGTAGTGTATATAATACAGTGCAGAGTATATAGTGCAGTCAGTGTAGTGTACATAACGCAGTGCAGAGTATATAATGCAGTCAGTGTAGTGTATATAACGCAGTGCAGAGTATATAGTGCAGTCAGTCTAGTATATATAATACAGTGCAGAGTATATAGTGCAGTCAGTGTAGTGTACATAACGCAGTGCAGAGTATATAATGAAGTCAGTGTAGTGTATATAACGCAGTGCAGAGTATATAGTGCAGTCAGTCTAGTATATATAATACAGTGCAGAGTATATAGTGCAGTCAGTGTAGTGTATATAGAGCAGTGCAGGGTATATAGTGCAGTGCAGTGTACATAATACAGTGTATAAGTGGTTAAGGTGAACCCTATGACAGAATTAAGAAAAAAAATGGCATGGCCCCCCCCCAAAATCCATACCGAGCCCTTTGGGTCTAGTATAGGTATTAAGGGTAACGCAATGCCAAAATATAAAAAAAAATTGACGTGAGGTCCCCCCCAAAATCAACACCAGACCCTAATCCGAGAAAGCAGCCTGGCAGGCCAGGGAAGTGGGGATGAGCAAGCTCCTCCCTCCTGAACATACCAGGTCACTTGCCCTCAACATGGGGAGGGTGCTTTAGGGTGCCCCCCAAAGCACTTTGTCCCCATGTTGATGGGGACAAGGGCATCTTCCCGACAACCCTGGCCAGTGATTATTGGGGTCTGCGGGCGGGGGGGTTATCAGAATCTGAAAGCCCCCTTTAAAGTGGTTGTAAACTCTCCCCCACAACTTTTTCTCATGTAAATCAGCATAAAAAACCCTAATGAACACTGCTTGTAGATATCTCCTTACTTGCTTAGTATTGTTGTAATCCTTTTTGTTCTTTAGAATGACGTCACTGAGCATACCCAGATCTCCCCTGATTTACGGCACACTCTGTGTACTTATCTATCTATTATCAGGACTTCCTACAGCACAATCCCAGGAGACTGCAGAATCATTCAGAGATTCCTCCTACACCCCATGTCACCATGTGGCATCACATGGAGTGTAAACCAGTGCATCAGACAGCATTACTGCAGTCTTATCAGCTGAAGCTGATAAGACTGACAAAGGAAAACACTAGATAATGGCACAAGTAAATACTATGAAATAAAACAAGTCAGCTATGAACAGGGAAGCAGGGTTGCCATAGAAACGTTGGATTGAGAAGGAGGCTTGGTTAACAGTACAGGAAGTGCTCAATGTAAGGGCGGAAATACACTCCACTGTGGACTCAGAAAACAATACTTAAGATGGCGCTGCCTAACCCCTGGAAACAAGTTTTTTAAAGTTTCTTTAAACAGTAAGTAATATGCGATTTGGGCTGGATTACAGTGGCTATAGTTTGATAATTACTTATTATAATGGACTAAATGAAAAGCAGCATCAGAATGGGAGAGTTTACTTCCTCTTTAACAAGTGGGCCCCCAGATCCCGCCCCCCTATGTGAATGGGTATCTGGTACATCATACCCCTACCCATTCACCACAAAAAGAGACAGTTTTTGACAAATCCTTTATTTAAAAAAAAAAAGTGTCCCATGATATAAATCCATCATCCATCACGCCACCCGACAGACCCGGAAAATAGAAAAAATGAAAATTTTCTGCCTCCATGGATGACCTCCCGTCGACTGCCCTTCGCTTTGACATCTCTTAAGTAGGCAAGGGCGGGCCACCTGGTGATATAAACGGGTGACCCCGCCCCTTCTGACATCATGTGACATCACATGATGTCAGAAGTGGACAGGGTCACCCAGTTACGTCATCGGGGGGGGGGGGCACCCTTGCCTATTTAAGAGCTGTCAAAGCAAAGAGACAGCAGTCGGCCTCCCATGGAAGCGGAGCATTTTAATTTTCGCAATTTTTCGGGTCTGTCGGGCAGCGTGTTTGAGGGTGGATTTACATCACGGGACACTTCTTTTTTTTTTTTTTTAATAAAGGATTTGTCAAAAATTGTGGTACAATGTACCCGATGCCCATTCACCTAGGGGGGCGGGATCTGGGGTCAGGGTTTCGGGAAGAGGCCCTTGTCCCCATCATCAAAGTACCCTCCCCATGTTGAGGGCAAGCGCCTGGTATGGTTCACAAGGGGGGCGCATATTACATGAATGGAAGATGGGCCAACCCATATAGGTTTTTAAACATAAAAGTAAACTTGAATTTCAAGGGGTATATTTATAAAAGCAGTCAATTTGATTTTTATCAAACATTTGCTAGATTAATCACTGTGATTTAAAAATATGCATCAGGAAGATTTACCTGAAGTGAATGGTGAATGTCAAATTCATTGCTTTTTAAATATTCTCCCAAGTGTAGCAGTAACCAGGTAAAATGTATAAATAATACTACATTTTAGGAAAAAACAACAGTCCTTACATATAACTAGCCAACCTATACAGCAAACATATAATCTCTACAAACATCACAAATATCACAGAGGAGAAAAACATGAAAACGAAAAAGATTTACTAAAACCAAAAATGCTAACCAAAATAAATCCAGTGAGTTGGAATATTTCTTCAAATAGTTCAACTTGACTGCTACTGATTTGATATTACTCGTATTGTATGCTTTGGTGCGCATTTATATGTGTTGAAATCCCTCGACCCAAAACCTTTGTTAATCCAATAGCTTCTACGCTCAATGGAGGAGATTTACTAAAACTGGAGAATGCAAAATCTGGTGCAGCTCTGCACAGAAACCAATCAGCTTCCAGGTTATTGTCAAGGCCTAATTGAACAAGCTAAAGTTAGAAGCTGATTGGCTACCATACATAGCTGCACCAGATTCTGATTGCTCCAGTTTTAGTAAATCGACCCTTGTATTTTTTTAGAAAACCAGAGAAAATTGAGTACTGTCCGTGATACTTTTTTTATTTGCACTAACATATCATTTTTCATGGACGAGCTTTCGGGGTGTCACCCCTTCTTCAAGGTCTAAGCAGTACTCAAGAAGGGGACACACCCCGAAAGCTCGTCCATGAAAAATGATATGTTAGTGCAAATAAAAAAAGTATCACGGACAGTACTCAATTTTCTCTGTCACAATTGCACTAATACGGCTACAATCACTTCAAGTTTAGAAAACCATAAACACAGAAAAAGAAGTACTCCAAATAAAAAGAGTGAATACATACAATGAACACTGATAGGGTGCCCGTAGGAAATAGATCATTGGCAACTTTATAATATAGATCATTGTGGTGATACAGTGTATGGTTACTGTACATGTTGGTGTTTATTAGGAGAATAGACTGATAGATAGAAGGCCAAAGGGGTGGAAAGAAAAGGACAGACTAATAAAGAACTAGAAACAAAGTGGGGAGGGGAGTCTCATATTTCTCCTGTGATGCTGCTCCTAGAATAGCAGATGATGTGTGTGGTCACTGAGCAGGAAGCATGCAGCTCATCATGTCTGGGACACTGACACTACCTCCAAGCCAACCGCCCTCTACTCAATTCTCCCAGAATTCCCTCTTCCCAATCATAGCTTTAGCGTCACTGTCATACCGTGATCTGCTCATTGATGTTATTCCGTCTCCATCACATTTGCAATTATAGCATGCTGCCTCTTCGTAGCAAATACATCTTGGATTTCATCTTTCAAGCTTAACCTTAGAGTTAGAGTTTCCCACTTGACCTCCAGAAGATTCCCCCCCCCCCCCCCTTTCATGACCAGGCCGTTTTTTTGCGATACGGCACTGCGTTATTTTAACTGACAATTGCACGTGTACATAAATTTAATTTATGTCATTTTTAGTAGAGCTTTCTTTTGGTGGTATTTGATCACCATTTTTATAAACAAAACAAGACCGTCAATTTTGGAAAATAAAACAATATTTTTTACTTTCTGCTATAAAACATAGCCAATAAAAAAATCGAATTTCTTCATAAATTTAGGCCAATATGTATTCTGCTAGATGTTTTTGGTAAACAAAAAACCCAATAAGCGTATATTGATTGGGGTTACGCGAATGTTATAGCATCTACAAACTCTAGGAAATATTTATAAAATATGTTTTATTTTTTATTAGTAATGGCGGTGATCAGCAACTTATAGCGTAATATTGCGGTGGACAATCAGACACAAAATTACACTTTTGACACTTTGCGGGAACCAGTGACACTAATACAGTGATCAGTGCTAAAAATATGCACTGTTACTGTACTAATGACACTGGCTGGAATGGGGTTAAACACCTAGGACAGTGATGGCGAACCTTGGCACCCCAGATGTTTTGGAACTACATTTCCCATGATGCTCATGCACTCTGCAGTGTAGTCGAGCATCATGGGAAATATAGTTCCAAAACATCTGGGGTGCCAAGGTTCACCATCACTGATCTATGGTGAGCAAAGTGTTCAATGTGTGCCTGACCAGTATTTTTGTGTACACAGTGTGCTGCTTTCCCTAGAGGAAGAGATCGATTCTAGTCAATGCAGGAACACAGGATTGATCCCTTTCCCCCCTGTCCGAACTGAGATATGCCTTGTTTATATATCCCAGTTCTCTGTGTATTACCAATGACCGGCGGGTGCCAGAAGACATCAAGTTCCCGGCACCAGCAGATCGGCTTCTGCTGTGAATTATCACAGCAGAAGAGGCCCGCTGGCAGCGCCCCCTGCAGGCGGAAGTCCGGAATTGCGTATATATATATATATACGTGATCCGGCACACAACTGATGCCCTGTAGCAGTAAAAGTGCTATAGGGCGGACCGCAGGTGGTTCATTTGCATTAATCTATTCTTTTTATATCCCTTCTTAGTGAACCTTTTGATCACGTTATTGCTTTGTTCATCAAAATCTTTGGTGACAGTCAGGAAGGGTAAAGGGGAAAGTGTAAGGGAGGCCGGTCCTGAGCTGGAACATCCCAATAAATACGCCCTGTTGCGTGATGTTGGAGAAACCAGTCATGGACCAGCATTGCTGGATTTTGCAAAGGCATTCGATACAGTTCCCCACAAACGTTTACTGAAAAAACTAAGGTCTGTCGGCATGGACCATAGGGTGAGTACATGGATTGAAAACTGACTACAGGGGCGAGTCCAAAGGGTGGTGATAAATGGGGAGTACTCGGAATGGTCTGGTGTGGAAAGCGGGGCCCCTGAGGGTTCTGTCCTGGGATTAATCCTTTTAAATTTATTCATAAATTGATCTGGAGGATGGGATAAACAGCTCAATCTCAGTATTTGCGGAGGATACAAAGCTTACCAGGGCAATAACTTCTCCGCAGGATGTGGAAACCTTGCAAGAAGATCTAAACAAATTAATGGGGTGGGCAACTACATGGCAAATGAGGCTTAATGTTGAAAAATGTAAAGTAATGCTTTTGGGTGCCAAAAATATGAATGCAATTTACTTGCTAGGGGAAGAACCTCTGGGGGAATCTAGGAGGGGAAATGACCTGAGGGTCCTAGTAGATGAACGGCTCAGCAATGGCATGCAATGCCAAGCTGCTGCAAGCAAAGCCAACAGAATATTGGCATGCATTAAAAAGGGGATTAACTCCAGAGATAAAACGATAATTCTCCTGCTCTACAAGACTCTGGTCCAGCCACACCTGGAGTATGCCGTTCTGTTCTGGGCACCAGTCCTCAGGAGGGACATGTTGGAACTGGAGAGGGTCCAGAGAAGGGCAACAAAACTAATTAAGGGACTGAAGGATCTCAGCTATGGGGAAAGACTACGAGCATTGAACGTATTCTCTATGAAGAGGAGACGCTTCAGAGGGGATATGATATCAATGTACAAATACCATACTGGTGACCCTAGCATAAGGAAAAAAACTTTTTATTGAAAGGGAATTTAAAAAGACATGCAGTCATTCACTAAAATTAGAAGAGAAGCAGTTTAACCTTAAACTGCGTAGAGGGTTCTTTATTGTGAGAGCGGTTAGTATGTGGAATTCTCTTCCACAAGCAGTGGTATCAGCGGGGAGCATCGATAATTTAAAAAAACTGTTAGATGGTATTTTAACGACCACAACATACAGGGGTATACAATGTACTATTAACTTATAAGCAGACACACAGGTTGGACTGAATGGACTCTTTTTTCAACCTCACCAACTATGTAACTATATGTAATTTTTTGGCATTTAGCAGTGTGCTACGTTATCGTGAAACACTGTACACAAATTAAATTGATCATTTTTTTTCACACAAATAGAGCCTTCTTTAGGTGGTATTTGATCATGACTGTTTTTTTTGTTTTTCATTTTTTTATTATATGAACGAAAAAAAGACCAAAATATTTGAAAAAACAAAACAATATTTTCTTTCTGTTATAAAACTTATCCAATAAAATCACATTTCTAGTTTCTAAAATAAATTTAGGTCAAAATGTATTCTGTTACATGTCTTTGGAACAGTATATATCTTCATGCATTCTGTGTGCAGCAACCCCCCCTCAACCCCCTAATACTTACTTGAGCCCCATCTAATTCCAGCGATGTTGCACAAGAGTCTCGGCTGTCTGGGCAGCTCTCCCTCCTCATTGGCTGAGACAGCAGCGGGGCGCCATTGGCACCCGCTGCTGTCAATCAAAGTCTGTGAGCTAATGAGGAGAGAGAGGGAGCAGGGCCGAGCCGCAGCTCCGTGTCTGAATGGAGACATAGAGCAGTGGCTCAGCTCGGGAGCCCCCATAGCAAGCTGCTTGCTGTGGAGGCCATCGCCAGGACGGAAGAGCCAGGAGCGCCAGCAGGGGGACCCGAGAAGAGGAGGATCTGGGCTGCTGTGTGAAAAAACATTACACAGAGCAGGTAAGTATAATGTTTATTATTTTTAAATGAAAAAAATAAAAAAACACAAGACTTTAATATTACTTTAATGTCATACAGTCATAAATAAAAATAGAAAACTAATAATAGATAGGTTATGTGCTCCAGTATTTGACTAGGCACACAGCATGGAAGTTAGTACTCTTTGCTGTTGCCCTGGGTCCTGACTCCTGAGTTTTGAATCCCACTTGGCACATTATCTGCAATGAGTTTGTATTTTCTCCCACAAGCCAAAAACATAGTGGCAGGTTTGCTGGCATTCTCCCACACTGCCCCTTTTTTGATAATATTAGACTTCAAGCTCCTTTGATGCATAGTGATTTCAATGGATCTTTGTGTTCTGTGTTATAGGTCGGTGATTCATAAATCAGTCATGATCAGAGCAAGGATAAAACTATTGGTTGGTATACATTTAGGAATTTACAAAATATCGATTAAATTCTGTAACTGAAACAAACAATCTTGGGTTGAAACTACTATGTGGCAGATGAGGTTTAATGTTGATAAATGTAAAGTTATGCACTTGGGGGATAAGAATATGCATGCATCATACATGCTAGGGGGAGTACAACTGGGGGGATCCATAGTGGAGAAGGATGTGGGGGTTTTGGTAGATCATAAACTCAATAATAGCATGCAATGCCAAGCTGCGGTTTCCAAAGCGAGCAAAGTCCTTTCTTGTATTAAGAGAGGTATGGACTCCAGAGAGAGAGATATCATTTTTCCCCTGTTCAAATCATTAGTAAGACCTCATGTGGAATATGCAGTTCAGTTTTGGGCACCAGTTCTCAAAAAGGATATCGGGGAACTGGAGAAAGTGCAGAGAAGGGCAACCAAACTGATAAGAGGCATGGAGGAGCTCAACTATGAGGAAAGATTAGAGGAACTGAATTTATTCACTCTTGAGAAGAGGAGATTAAGGGGGGATATGATCAACATGTATAAATATATAAGGGGTCCATAAAGTGAACTTGGTGTTGAGTTATTCACTTTACGGTCAACACAGAGGACAAGGGGGCACTCTTTGTCTAGAGGAAAAGAGATTTCATCTCCAAATACGGAAAGGTTTCTTCACAGTAAGAGCTGTGAAAATGTGGAATAGACTCCTTGCAAAGGTGCTTCTGGCCAGCTAAGTAGATTGCTTTAAGAAAGGCCTGGATACTTTCCTAAATGTACATAATATAACTGGGTACTGACATTTATAGGTAAAGTTGATCCAGGGAAAATCCGATTGCCTCTCGGGGGATCAGGAAGGAATTTTTTCCCCTGCTTTAGCAAATTGGAGCATGCTCTGCTGGGGTTTTTTGGCCTTCCTCTGGATCAACTGTGGGTATAGAATGGGGTATATGGGATTGTATGATATATATATATATATTTTTTTTTTTTGTGGTTGAACTGGATGGACTTGTGTCTTTTTTCAACCTAACTATGTAACTATGAAACTAGAAATTGATGTAGTGTCGCATTGAACCCCGAAGGAGCTGCTGGTTTTTGTTGGGCTTACCTATACCTCACCTTTTCTTTGTGTCTGTCCTAGGGGTCACGTTAAAGAGTTGATCAAAGAATATCGGCTCCGACACTCAGTCCTTTTTTGAAAGATTTATTTGAAAAAGCATAAATTTGCAATAGAGGGATAGAGGATCAAGGGGGATTCAGGTACCTTGTTATTTGCGGGTTAGAAGTATTTCTTTGATCCAGAGTACAAACAGCTTCTACAGACTGGATCTGGCAACCACCGGATAGGCCTCTCTCACTGACCTAGCAGCCGATGAGATGCTCGGTCAAAGTCTCTGCCACAGACTTGTCAACTTAGCAGAATCGTTGTGCAGTCCTCTGCCACAGGAATACACAACCAGCAACTTGATGTAAAATTAAAGAACTGTCACACCAGTCTTTCAGCCAGTCTGGCGGTACTGTCTGGTAGGTGACCCAGAATGCACCCTCCAACTGAGTCTCCAGGCTCTTCCAGAGATACCAACCTTGTTGCTCGGTCCTACCCTGAAAAAGTCCTCCCCTGGATCCTCCAGTTGCGTGGCTTCTACCCGCAGGCAAGTCAGCACAGGACCACCCCTGGATCAGTAGTCTCCAGGAATTCTGGGCCCACCCATTAGTTGCGAAGCCTCGGGCCAGCCGGCCCTGAGACATAGAAAAAGGCAGCACACACCTCAGGCCAGGAGGGCCACGATGTCGGGGATAATGAACCCCAAAAAATGGCGCCTGTACCTTAAATACCCTTACCCAGAATGCACAGCGGGTAGACCACTCCCACCGGGCTGTTTCTGAATAAAGGGGTACCCAATGCATTCAGCCTGTTGCATTTCCAACACTTACCGGTAGTGACAGCGACACCCACGGCCAAGTGGAAACTAGCACAACCCAGCTAAACTGGTACAGAAACCAGAACTTTGGCATAATTATTCTGAGCCAAACTGCAGCTTCAGACAAACTTAAATTTACAAAAATAATAGCGTCAGCTCATTAGGAGCAGGGCGCTACAGTAGTAACAGTTTTCTGGGTGCACTTGTTTATAGATGGATCTACCAGTTTTTTTTGTCCTCTGTAACAGTGGCAGAATAGTGTTGCTGTGCAGATAATAAACATAAAGCCAGTGTCCGATGTATATGTCAAATGTGGAGAACAGAGGAAAAAGAACATTTTTCTTGTTCCAGTTCCATTTTAATAAGGAGGTAGACATTTCTGCAAACAAGTGTGATTGAAAAAGTATTGGGACGCCTGCCTTTACACACACATGAACTTTAATGGCATCCCAGTCTTAGACCCCTTTTCACACTGAGCCGCCCCGGGCGTCAGCGTTAAAGCATGGCTATTTTTAGCGCTGCCTTGCCGGCGGTATAGCAACGCTGTCCCATTGTTTTCAATGGGGAGGGGCGGTGTATTCACCACTCCTCCACCGCTGCAAAGAAGCTGCTGGCAGGACTTTTTGTGATGCCCTGCCAGCGCAGTGCCCCAGTGTGAAAGCACTCGTGCTTTCACACTGGGTTTGCAGCTGAGGCATTTTTCAGGTGCTTTACAGGCACTATTTTTAGAGCTGTAGCACCTGAAAAATGCCTCAGTGTGAAAGGGGTCTTAGTCCATGGGGTTCAATATTGAGTTTTCCCACCCTTTACAGCTATAACAGCTTCAACTCTTCTGGGAAGGCTATCCACAATGTTTAGGAGTGTGTCTATGGGAATGTTTGACCATTCTTCCAGAAGCAAATTTGTGAGGTCAGACACTGATGTTGGATGAGAAGGCCTGGCTTGCAGTCTCCACTCTAATTCCTTTCAAAGGTATTCTAACTGGTTGAGGTCAGGACTCGTGTGAATGGACCAGCTGCCGTTCACACAGGCCAAATGTTGGCCAGTTTCATTTGAACCGGCCAATGCCATCTGATATTCGTCCCATGTGTACACCCCTTAACTCTGAGATGAACTGAAAGAAGTAACAATATTATCTTCCTTCTTTAGATTACTACATAGTTACATAGTTAGTCTGGCTGGAAAAAGACACAAGTCCAACTAGTTCAACCAACAGAAGTAAAAAAAGAGAAGAAAAAAAAAAAATATATATATATATATATATATATATTTACAGTATCTCACAAAAGTGTGTACACCCCTCACATTTTTGTAAATATTTTATTATACCTTTTCATGTGTACAATGTAAAGTAGTGTACAACAGTGTAAATTTGCTGTCCTCTCAAAATAACTCAACACACAACCATTCATTTCTAAACCGCTGGCAACAAAAGTGAGTACACCCCTAAGTGAAAATGTCCAAATTGGGCCCAAACTGTCAATATTTTGTGTGGCCACCATTATTTTCCAGCACTGCCTTAACCCTCTTGGGCATGGAGTTCACCAGAGCTTCACAGGTTGCCACTGGAGTCCTCTTCCACTCCTCCATGACGACATCACTGAGCTGGTGGATGTTAGAGACCTTGTGCTCCTCCACCTTCCGTTTCAGGATGCCCCACAGATGCTCAATAGGGTTTCGGTCTGGAGACATGCTTGGCCAGTCCATCATCTTTACCCTTCTTTTGCAAGGCAGTGGTCACCCTGAAGGTGTGTTTGGGGTCGTTATCATGTTGGAATACTGCCCTATGGCCCAGTCTCCGAAAGGAGGGGATCATGCTCTGCTTCAGTATGTCACAGTACATGTTGGTATTCATGGTTCCCTCAATGAACTGTAGCTCCCCAGTGCCGGCAGCACTCATGCAGCCCCAGACCATGACACTCCCACCACCATGCTTGACTGTAGGCAAGACACTTGTCTTTGTACTCCTCACCTGGTTACCACCACACACGCTTGACACCATCTGAACCAAATACGTTTATCTTGGTCTCATCAGACCACAGGACATGGTTCCAGTAATCCAAGTCCTTAGTCTGCTTGTCTTCAGCAAACTGTTTGCAGGCTTTCTTGTGCATCATCTTTAGAGGAGGCTTCCTTCTGGGATGACAGCCATGCAGACCAATTTGATGCAGTGTGCGGCGTATGGGCACTGACAGGCTGACAACACATCCCTTCAACCTCTGCAGTAATGCTGGCAGCACTCATACGTCTATTTCCCAAAGACAACCACTGGATATGACTCTGAGCACGTGCACTCAACTTCTTTGGTCGACCATTGCAAGGCCTGTTCTGAGCGGAACCTGTCCTGTTAAACTGCTGTATGGTCTTGGCCACCATGCGGCAGCACAGTTTCTGGGTCTTGGCAATCTTCTTATAGCCTAGGCCATCTTTATGTAGAGCAACAGATCCTTTTTTCAGCTCTTCAGAGAGTTCTTTGCCATGAGGTGCCATGTTGAACATCCAGTGACCAGTATGAGAGAGTGAGAGCAATAACACCAAATTTAACACACCTGCTCCCCATTCACACCTGAGACCTTGTAACACTAATGAGTCACATGACAACGGGGAGGGAAAATGGATAACTTGGCCCAATTTGGACATTTTGACTTAGGGGTGTGCTCACTTTTGTTGCCAGTGGTTTAGACATTAATGGCTGTGTGTTGAGTTATTTTAAGGGGACAGCAAATTTACACTGTTATACAAACTATGTTTACATTCCGAAAGCTCGTCCAAATAAAAAAAGTATCACGGACAGTACTCAATTTTCTCTGTCACAATTGCACTAATACGGCTACAATCACCTCAAGTATAAAGGAAGGTAAAAACATACAATACAAAGATAGTATTGCTCTTCAATTAATCTCTTGTATGGCCACATCTTAAATAGTATTGTGAATTTTTTTCAGCACCTTAAAAAAGAGCAAAGGATGTTTTTTGGACAGGGCTCCTAAGCAGGCCGCTAAATTAACAAGAGAAATTGGAGGTCATACCTAAATACAGTACTGGGCTTATTTAATTTGATAAAATATGTAATATAAGTGATCCATTAAATAATTATAAATATATAAAAACTTAATATATAAGCATTTGACAGATGGACATATTATTCCAATTATTGTACAAAGGTCAGGGGAACATTAGTATATGAGGAATGAAGATTACAAGTATTGTAAATGGGGGCTGTTTAGAGAAATTAATAGGAGTTTGGCTCTATAATGAGGTAATTGCTTGGTTTCATGTTAGGTCAGCATCCTAATCTGATGTATTCATGTACAGTTCTTACATTGTTTCTGATTTAAGCAATTGCAAACTCATATGAAAAATCTGGAAAGGCTACTGAGTTAATGAGTATTCACTGAATATATACCAAAACATAAATAGTGCTAAGTGTCATGACTAAAGCATGATTCCTCCTTCTAATGGATCTCTTATACCTATTTATAGAATATATAAAAAAAAAATTGTGATTAGTCTGTGGAATTCCCTACTACATGACTGGCTAATAATAAAACAGGATTTAAAACAAAGACTGTATGCCTTAATCACTGCTAAACCAGTGGTCTCCAAACTGCAGCCCGCGGCCAGATCCGGGCCTTTGCTTGCTTTTATCTGGCCCTTGGGGGGGGGGCACTATTTTATCCACTGATACCAACAATGGGGCATAATTCCCCAGCACTGACCCCAGTGAAGGGACACAATTCCTCCCACTGACACCAAAGAATGTGCATTGTTTGTTCCCACTGACATCAGGACCTTTTCTACTCCCAATGACCATAGTCCAGGCCCCCGAAAGTCTGAAGGACAATAATTAGGCCCTTTGTTTAGAAAGTTTGGAGACCCCTGCACTAAACGATATTATAGAAGCCATTGAACGTAATTCACATTTGTCTTTTTCAATCTAGTTAATAAGTCTTAAAGAAACACAGTCCCAAATTTGCACAAAGTTGATTTAGGCCCTTTCACACTGAGTTTCCCCACATTTTTTGTGAGGGTTACCCGCACTTTGCCATAGACTTCCATTAGATCGGGTGGTTTTGGTACGCACCAACCCACGCGAAAACCATGGGTATCATGCACTGCACCTGCGTGGGGAAACCACAGCGGATCAGTGAGAAAGGGGCCTTATAGCTCTGTTTTCAGATATCTCTGTCTTTCGCCACGTGCATACATGTGTTAATATCAATGTTAAAAATGATACTGCACTTTTAACAGTCTCCGTATCACTGAAGAGGCTCGACTGCCGACAACAAAATCCATGTTTTTTTTCTGACGGATGTTGGCTCAAACTTGTCTTGCATACACACGGTCACACAAAGTTGATCGGAAATTCCGAACGTCAAGAACGCGGTGACGTACAACACGTACGATGAGCCGAGAAAATTAAGTTCAATAGCCAGTGCTGCTCTTCTGCTTGATTCCGAGCATGCGTGGCACTTTGAATTGTGCACACACGATCGGAATTTACGACAAACGGATTTTGTTGTTGGAAAATTTGAGAACCAGCTCTCAAATTTTGTGAGACAGAAAATGTCCGATGGAGACTACACACGGTCGGACAACAAGCTCCTATCAAACATTTTGCGTTGGAAAATCCTATCGTGTGTACGGGGCGTAAGGCCTTGTAAGCTGCAATATATTCAATTTTTGCTCTTGAGTTTAGATACATTTGACATACAGATGATTATGTATTATTTTTCTAAGTAATGTTAGAATTCTACCTACAAATGAAGGCTGCCTTAGATCCATCATGGAGTAAATATTTGGTAAGATGTTGTGTCAGGATTGTAACCAGATATATTTATATGTGGTTCTTTCATACTCTCTGACTCAGGACATATCATATTCATAGGAAGAATCTGGAAAGGCTGTTGAGTTAATAGTTATTCATGGCATATGTACTAAGAAAAATCATTTGTTTCCTAATGGATGTGTTGTGACTAAATAATGCTCCTTATAGTAATCCTTTTGTGTGTTACCAATAAATAGAAAGATTTTCATTCAGCATATTCACCTTGCATGTTTTTTACAGCAGTAAAACTGATTTTATCATATAATTAATGGGAGCTGCAATTCCTGACCGGTCCTTTTGAAATTGCTAGTTCCCTGGCATCCCATGCTGATGCTTTGACTTCAATGCCGAGTCCCTGGCCTGGAACAAGCATTAAGGTACTGCTGACATTCATTTACAGCGTGCTTGTTCTGAGTCTGTGACTGAAAAGCGCAGTAGACAAACACAGCCGGCATCTAGACTGTTCAGAATGATGCCAGCAATGGCAACCCCCATATTTCTCTGTCATTGTCACTTTCAAGGAAAGTAGCTAATCTGGCAGTATTGAATGTGCTTGTTTAGAAAGTCAACAGAAGCATGACTCCACTGTAGAATTGGTTAATGCATGAGAACATTTTATTTGAAGCATGAGGAAAGAGAAGCATTTTCCGCTCTCACATCGGGAGCATTATTCTGTACCAGGGCTCTCCAAACTTTCAAAACAATGAGCGAGCTTCTGGCTCTGTAGATTTTAAGAGGGCTGAACTGCGACCAATGGGAATAGAAAATGCGCCAGTGTTAGTGTACTTAAAGCGGTTGTAAAGGATTTTTATTTATTTTTTTAAATAACAAACATGTTATACTTACCTCCACTGTGCAGCTCGTTTTGCACAGAGTGGCCCCAAACCTGGTCTTCTGGGGTCCCTCTGCAGCTGTCTCGGTTCCCCCCCGCAAGTACTTCTCACCTTCATGCATGCTCCCTTGGTATGGTGTGGAGTACTTGCGGGGGCGCGCTCCCGTTATACAGCCGGCGGCTATAGCAACTCGCTGTATCACTGGGCCCCGCCCCCCGGCACGCCGCGTTACTGGATGTGATTGACAGTTGCTTTCAATCCATCCAGTGTAACCAATCAACGGCCAGGCTGAGCCACGAAGAGGATGTCGGGGGCGAGCACAGGACTTTCGAGGGGTCAGGTAAGTAAAATGGGGGGACTGGGGGGGCTGGGGGGGCCGGCATTGTCAGATGTTTTTTCACCTTAATGCATAGAATGCATTAAGGTGAAAAAACTTTTACCTTTACAACCCCTTTAAATAATGCTTCAGGTGGTGGTCAGTGGGGGTAAAAAATTACATAATGCCTGGGGTCAGTTGGAGGGTGAATAGTGTCCCATCATATTGGTATTAGTGGAAGGAATAGTGCCCCATCATTGGTGTCAGCAGAGGAAATAGTGCCACATTGCTGGTGTCAGTGGGAGGCATAGTGCCCCATCGTTGGTATCAGTGGGAGGCATAGTGCCCTCCATTGGTATCAGTGGGAGGAATAGTGCCCTCCATTGGTATCAGTGGAAGGAATAGTGCATCATTGTTGGTCCCAGTACCCTATCATTGGTGTTAGTGGGAGGAATATTGTTATATTATTTATATCAGTGGGAGGAATAGTGTCTCATTGCTGGAATCAGTGAAAGGTATACTGCTCATCATTGTTGTCAGTGGAAGGAATAGTGCCCTGACGTTGGTGTCAGTGGGGGGAATAGTGCCCCATCGTTGGTGTCAGTGGAATAAATAATGCCCCACGTTGGTGTCAGTGAAAAATAGAGTGCACCATCTGTGGTATCAGTGACATGACTAGTGCCCCATCTTTAAAGTCAGTGGGAGGAATAGTGTCCCATCATTTGTAAGAATAGAAAGGTGACGGCAGAAAAAAGACCAAGTGGTCCATTGAGTCTGCCCGTTTTTTTGTTTTTTTTTTATAGTCAAATATATGTTTATTGAAGTTTAACAGGGTACATCGTATATGTAACATCAGATTGTCAACAGTGAGTATCAATTGGCATGAGGTATGTTCAAACAGCGTAAAATAAACGGGGGTTAGGGTATGCGCGGGGAGGGAAATATTAAGGGCTTCCGTTTTGGCTATATTTAGTTTAAAGTCACTGAACTTCCCGAATCTATTAAATTCCAGTAACAGCGAGGGTAAGGATGTGTGTGGTTGTTGTACGTAGACCAATAGGTCATCCGCATAGAGGGATAGTTTGTATTCTGCGGAGGGCGTCTGTATGCCCGGGATGGAAGTGTTGCCTCGTATTGCCTGTGCTAGGTGCTCTATTACAATGGCAAATAGCAGCGGAGATAAAGGGCATCCCTGTCGCGTGCCATTTGAGATCTGGAACGGTGTGGATGAAGTGCCATTGACCAAGACCGAAGCGGAAGGGTTAGAGTATAGTGCCATTACTTTGGACATGAATGTAGGTCCAAGACCGATTTGTTCTAGGGATAGGCGTAAGAAGTCCCAATTTACTCGGTCAAAGGCCTTCTCCGCATCGAACGAGAGTAGGCAAGCCTTTAAGTTGTGTTTCCTTATGTAGGAGATGAGGTGGATGGTCTTCGTGGTGTTGTCCCTGGCCTCGCGTCCAGGGACAAAACCTACCTGGTCTCTATGTATAATGGTGGGCAGATGGGGGGAGAGGCGGGTCGCCAAGACCTTGGCGTAGAGTTTGATGTCAATATTGAGAAGAGAGATCGGTCTATAGCTCCCGCATTGTGAAGGGTCTTTACCAGGTTTCGGTATAACTGATATATTAGCGGACAGTAGGTTGTGTGAGGGTAGGTGTGCGTTATCGACAGCATTAAACGTCGAGGCTAACAGTGGGCAGAGTGAGGAGGCGAACGCTTTGTAAAACCTGGGGGAAAAGCCATCAGGGCCTGGGCATTTACCTGATTTTAAGCCCTTAGCGGCGAGAATAAATTCCGTCGTTGTTAGTGGTTCTTCTAGGGTAGATGTGTGCTCGGGGTCGATTTGTGGTAGGGCAGTCTCCCTTATATAGTCCGTCATGTCAGCTAAGCGTGCACGCCGCCCGCTGTCAGTTTCTGTTTGGGGGCGCAGGTTATATAGGTCAGCGTAATAAGATTTAAAGGCCTCTGATATGCCTTGGGGGTTATGTATCTTCCGTTGGTCAGGTGTACAGATGTAGGGTATCGGTTTACGTGGGGGCCGGGGGTGTAAGACCCTGGCTAGATGCTGTCCGCATTTGTTCCCGAAAGCGTAATGATAGTTGCGGCCCTTGTCTCTGGCTATGAGGGAGTGTGCGTCTAATAGACTAAGGAGTTCCCTGCGGGCGTTAGATAAGTCTACGTAGGTCGTCGGATTTGAGTCTTTCTTGTGTAATGCTTCTAGCGATTTTATTGCCGCTAGTAGCCGGGATATTTCCGCGGTTCGTGCTTTTTTAAGGCGAGAACCGTGTTGGATGAAGACACCTCTCAGTACACACTTCAGGGCCTCCCATTTGGTCAGGGGGTTAGTGTCATCAGAGCGATGGACCTCAATAAAGTCCTGGATCGCCTGTTTAATGGCTGCAACACACGGAGTGTCTTTTAATAAGTTGTCATTCAATCTCCACGATGTCCGGGCTCGGGACAGCCGTGGAGGGGCCAGGCTGAGGTGTACTGGGGCGTGATCAGACCATAATATGTTCCCTAGGGAAACCTTCAGCGGTGTGTCTAGTAGGGCTTGGGAGATTAAAAAGTAGTCTATACGACTATATGAGTTGTGTGCTACAGAAAAACAGCTGTAATCTCTCTCGAACGGGTGTTGCACCCGCCACACATCCACAAGTTGTGCAGAGTGCAGGAGTGTCTTTATCTGTGTGAGTGCATTGTGAGATAAGGTTGACTTACCCGAGGAGGAGTCCAGGGCCGGAGAAAGGGTTACATTCAGATCACCACCTAATATAAAGCACGGGCCTCCAAATGAGAGTAGCTTACCAACCACCTTAGAGAGAAAGGACGCCTGGTCCTGATTGGGTCCATAGACATTAGCCACTGTGAAGATAGAAGAATTACATTTTAATTTGAGAAATATGTACCGTCCTAGCGGGTTGATAAGGGAGTCCAGTATTTCTGGGTGGAATGATTTGTGGAAGGCTATTGAAACCCCTTTGGATTTCGATAGTGGGTTAGTGCTATGGAACCACTGGTGGTAGTGGGGATTTTTAAGCTTCGGGATCGCTGATTCCCGGAAGTGTGTTTCCTGCAACAGCAAGATTTTGGTCTTGGCCTTATGGAAGTGGTATAACACTTGGCTTCTCTTTTCTGGGGTATTAAAGCCTCTGCAATTATAGGAGGCTAGGGTTACGTTATCAGGTGACATCATCACAGAGGTATAAGGGGGGTGTGCGAGTATGAATCCTTACCTGCACTGGTATTGAGGTCCGCCCGGACCAAACCCTGGGGGGGTTAGGGGAGATAGTTTGGGGTGAGAGAGGAGGAGAGGGAATAGGGGGGGAGAGAAGGAGAGGGGGAGACATCGGGCCACAGTGTGGCAGTGATAAACAAGCAAGGAAAATATACAGTAAAACGTCAATCTTCTTCATCAAACTAATTCTCAAAAAGAGAAACGTAGTGCACCAATCGGCACTCGTGGTCCTAGTGGGGGGTAACTGTGGAAAGCGCATGGAGTGCTTCCCGGCCCCCTACACCCTGGGGGTGTCAAAACAGAGGTTTACTAAGGATAACCGATAACATTGTTCACAAAACTTATAAAACATGGGTTAGGTCAGGCCCCGGGGCCCGGTCCAAATAAAGAAAAAATAAAAAATAAAAATAAAAAATAAAAAAAATAGAGGGGGTAAAAAAAATAATGATGGTGGGAGACAAAGTGCAAAAAAAAAGGGGAAAAATAGAGTCAGTGGCAGGTCCGACTGACTTGGCGTAGTATAAAGTACTCTTGTAGTATCCTTGATCACCCAAGGGAAGTAGTTAACACTGCCAGTGTAAGTGCAATTCGAGGTGGTTCACATTAGCCGCGTCCGGTCCAGCTTTCTGTCCGGGCAGTGGTGTGTTATATGTCGGCAGTCTTAGGTTGGCATTAGAGCAGAGTCTGCCCTGGGAGCTCTTTGTGTTTAACAGGATGGGCCTCCGGTGGGATCAAATGAGGCGAAACAGCATATTCGAAAGTTCAGATGTTGGGGGGAGCAAGGTATACAGGTGTTGTGTACCCCCACCTCAGTAAATAACTGGCAGTCAGCGTGTGCCAGTTTTAGTGGTGTGAGGGGGGGCCCGCAGGCTGGATCAATAAGTTGTGACAGCGTCCATCTTTTTGATTTCAATCATCAGGGGGTCTGTGTGGGGAGCTTCTCTGGCGTTTGTGTTTGCCACCCTTCAGCCATTGGGGTTGGAATGGAAGGCCAGGGGTCGTGGGTTGTATAGGCCAGTCAGGCAGGGCTATTTGAGGTAGCTCCAGTGTGCTTAGGAACCTGGGGAGATCACCCAGTGTGCGAAATAGTGCAGTCTTCCCCTCATGGCGGACTCGGAGTTGGAAGGGGAACCTCCATTGATATTTAATTTGTTTCTCTTGGAGGACTGTAGTGATGGGCTTGAGGGCCCGGCGCATAGCCAGGGTCTGGCGTGAGAGGTCTGGCAGGAGCATAACTGGAACATCATTTAAACGGATAGAGTCCTGTGTACTGGCAGCCCTCATAATTTCCTCCTTGACCTTGTAATAATGGACCCTGCAGAGCGTGTCCCTGACAAAAGAGGAGTCAGTGTTTCTGGGGCCAGAGGTCCTGTGGACCCTGTCTAGCTCTATGTGGGTGTCTTTGGGCCTCTGCAGTAGCTGGTTAAAGATGGCGGTCACTGCCCCAGCTAAGTCCTTGGGCTCCACTGACTCAGGAATACCACGTATTCTGACATTGTTCCTTCTGTTACGGTTCTCAATGTCGTCCTGATGGTACATAAGCTGCTGTATCATAACTGTGTGGGAGTTTAGGGTCTCCTCATGTGTTTGCAGAGTGGTACAGATGCCATCTGTAGTGTCCTCTATGTCTTCCATGCGTGCCCCCAGGTCCCTCTTAAGGTCAGCTATCTCCCTCTTATAGCTCTTCTCCATGCGGGAGACACAGTGCTCAAAGTCATGTTTAGTGGGTAGAGAGCGCAAGTAAGCATGCATGGAGCGCATCTGAGATTCCATGTCCCATCCATCCCCTGAGCACAGCGATGCCTGGGAGAGACTGTGTGGGCTGTGGGGGTTGTATAGGGGGGGTTCTAAGTCCGCTAGGGAGGCTGAGCGGCCCCTGCTGTGTACCTGTATGGCGTCTGCTGGCTCAGAGCGGGCTGGTGAGGTGGACGCCGGCGCCATCTTGGAAGGCTTCTGGTTCATGAAGGCCGCGGACGAACGGGTCACAAAGCGGCCGATGTCCCCCTGGTTTCGGGGCTTCCCCTTCCCCATCGGAGCAATTTGGGATGTGTATCGTCACCGGATCAGCGGTTAAATCCCCGAGGGTGTCGTGAGGACCGGGAGCAGCCGCGAAGTGCGTCCTACAGCTCCATGCGCTAGGCCACGCCCCCTGTTTTTTTTTTAGATCTATGTTTGTCCCAAGCATGTTTGAAACCACTTACTGTTGACTGACTCACTATCTCTGCTGGAAGCCTATTCCATGCACCAACTACACTTTCAGTAAAATAATACTATCTAAGATTAGTTTTAAACATTCCTCCAATTAGTTTGAGGTCATGTCCCGTGTTCTTGATTTTGGTTTCATATTAAAAATAGTGCCCCTTGTGCAGTTGATCTTCTAAAACTGGAGAGTGCAAAATCTGGTGCAGCTCTACCAAGAAACTAATCAGCTTCCCGTTTTTTTTGTCAATGCTTAATTCAACCAGCTAAAGTTAGAAGCTGATTGGCTACCATACACAGCTGCACCAGATTTGCACTCTCCAGTTTTAGTAAACCAACCCCATTAGGTTCCTGAATATCAGTGGGAGGAATAGTGTCCCATTGCTGGAGTCAGTGAGAAATACTGCTCATCATTGGTGTCAGTGGAAGGAATGGTGCCTCAATGTTGGTGTCAGTGGGAGGAATGGTGCCTCGTTGTTGGTGTCAGTGGGAGAAATAGTGTCCCAAGGGCTAGATAAAGGCAAGCAAAAGACTGAATCTTGCCCACAAGCCGCAATTTGGTGACCACTATTCTTTAACATTATAACATTGCAGGGGGCTGTTTAGCCCATTGTAGGGAATGGTACTATTCAGACACCTGTGGTTATTTATGCAGTATGACAATGTGCACCTATATCCTTCCCTAAGAAGTTTAATTTTGCTTTACATAGAGTTCAATGTGAGCTTCCTTTTAGGACTCCTTATTGTTGAAATCAGATCTTTTTGACCCAAAATCATCAGCGTAGAAATGTAAACAAAGCCTTAGGGTTAGCTAGGATGCATTATCCCATATAAAAATATTAAAGCGAAGGAAAGACAGAAATATGACACAAGATGTAAAAGCTTGTTAAAAGTATTCAAAATGACAGAAGTCCTGGATCCTTTGTCCATTATAGGATGCGATCATATTATTGGTGTTGCCTTGATGAAGGATTCTAAGCAGCTCTGAAACATTTTGGTGGAGATTTCTTAAAACCAGAGCACGCTGAATCTGGTGCAGCTAGTAACCAATCAGCTTCTAGGTTTTATTGTCAAAGCTTAATTGAACAAGCTGACGTTAGAAGCTGATTGGTCACTATGTATGTATGTATCTTCTTCTATGAATGTTCTTCTATGTAGTCAGACCTCTGCAGACCAAAATGCATAAAACAGTACATTTTAGAAAAACATGTTTATGTATAATGTTATAACTTGATTATACATGTGAGATTACAGTATATGTCAATCAACAGAGATGAGGAAGGATGAGCAGACTGGTTTTGGTGAAATATATTTTACAGCAAAAGTATTACATTTCACTATGGAAACTATCAATTTCTCTCATGAGCCCCCTTTTTTTTTTTCTTTATTTGGAGGTGTGTTTTTTTGTGGTTTTTTTTTTTTGGTTGGGGGGTATTTAAGTTAGTTTAGGTTGAGTTAGGTTGTTTCGTTTATTTTATTTTTTTTGTTTACAAACTTTTTTATTGGGTGCTAAAAATGGTACAAAAAGAGTACAAAAATATGTTGAAACTTTAACAGTAATAAAACGTTTTACATATGTAACATTGTATGATACAAATAATTAGGTAAGAATATCTAGTTGTGGTACAATAATGTTCTTTGTAATTGTGTTTTATTCTTTTTTTTTTGTGCGCACTGTATTGTCAGTTTTAAGTTTTTATTTGACCTTTCTTACTGTCTATTTTTTACTTTCTGTGAAAAATTTTTTTTTTGAGAATAGGGCCAGAATAATTGAAATGCGCTTCTATAACTCTCATGAGCCATATAAGGCCCATTGCTTTCTTGTTTAGAAAGTCAACAGAAGCGTGACTCCACTGTAGAATTGGTTATTGCATGAAAACATTTTATTTGAAGCATGAGGAAAGAGAAGGATTTTCCGCTCTCACATCGGGAGCATTATTCTGTACCAGGGCTCTCCAAACTTTCGAAACAAAGAGCGAGCTTCTGGCTCTGTAGATTTTAAGAGGGCTGAACTGCGACCAATGGGAATAGAAAATGCGCCAGTGTTAGTGTACTTAAAGGGGTTGTAAAGGAATTATTTTTTTTTTTTTTAAATAACAAACATGTTATACTTACCTCCACTGTGCAGGCATACCGCTCATCATTGTTGTCAGTGGAAGGACGTTGGTGTCAGTGGGGGGAATAGTGCCCCATCGTTGGTGTCAGTGGAATAAATAGTGCCCCACGTCGGTGTCAGTGAAAAATAGAGTGCACCATCTGTGGTATCAGTGGCATGACTAGTGCCCCATCTTTAAAGTCAGTGGGAGGAATAGTGTTCCATCATTTGTAAGAATAGAAAGGTGACGGCAGAAAAAAGACCAAGTGGTCCATTGAGTCTGCCCGTTTTTTTTTTTTTTTTAGATCTATGTTTGTCCCAAACATGTTTGAAACCACTTACCGTTGACTGACTCACTATCTCTGCTGGAAGTCTATTCCATGCACCAACTACCCTTTCAGTAAAATAATACTATCTAAGATTAGTTTTAAACTTTTCTCCAATTAGTTTGAGGTCATGTCCCGTGTTCTTGATTTTGGTTTCATATTAAAAATATTTCCTCTTGTGCAGTTGATCTTCTAAAACTGGAGAGTGCAAAATCTGGGGTAGCTCTGCCAAGAAACCAATCAGCTTCCTGTTTTTTTGTCAAAGCTGAACAAGCTAAAGTTAGAAGCTGATTGGCTACCATACACAGCTGCACCAGATTTGCACTCTCCAGTTTTAGTAAACCAACCCCATTAGGTTCCTGAATATCAGTGTGAGGAATAGTGTCCCATTGCTGGAGTCAGTGAAAGAAATACTGCTCATCCTTGGTGTCAGTGGAAGAAATAGTGCCTCAATGTTGGTGTCAGTGGGAGGAATGGTGCCTCAATGTTGGTGTCAGTGGGAGGAATGGTGCCTCAATGTTGGTGTCAGTGGGAGGAATGGTGCCTCGTTGTTGGTGTCAGTGGGAGGAATAGTGTCCCAAGGTCTAGATAAAGGCAAGCAAAAGACTGAATCTTGCCCACAAGCCGCAATTTGGTGACCACTATTCTTTAACATTATAACATTGCAGGGGGCTGTTTAGCCCATTGTAGGGAATGGTACTATTCAGACACCTGTGGTTATTTATGCAGTATGACAATGTGCACCTATATCCTTCCCTAAGAAGTTTAATTTTGCTTTACATAGAGTTCAATGTGAGCTTCCTTTTAGGACTCCTTATTGTTGAAATCAGATCTTTTTGACCCAAAATCATCAGCGTAGAAATGTAAACAAAGCCTTAGGTTTAGCTAGGATGCATTATCCCATATAAAAATATTAAAGCGAAGGAAAGACAGAAATATGACACAAGATGTAAAAGCTTGTTAAAAGTATTCAAAATGACAGAAGTCCTGGATCCTTTGTCCATTATAGGATGCGATCATATTATTGGTGTTGCCTTGATGAAGGATTCTAAGCAGCTCTGAAACATTTTGGTGGAGATTTCTTAAAACCAGAGCACGCAGAATCTGGTGCAGTTAGTAACCAATCAGCTTCTAGGTTTTATTGTCAAAGCTTAATTGAACAAGCTGACGTTAGAAGCTGATTGGTCACTATGTATGTATGTATCTTCTTCTATGAATGTTCTTCTATGTAGTCAGACCTCTGCAGACCAAAATGCATAAAACAGTACATTTTAGAAAAACATGTTTATGTATAATGTTATAACTTGATTATACATGTGAGATTACAGTATATGTCAATCAACAGAGATGAGGAAGGATGAGCAGACTGGTTTTGGTGAAATATATTTTACAGCAAAAGTATTACATTTCACTGTGGAAACTATCAATTTCTCTCATGAGCCCCCTTTTTTTTTCTTTATTTGGAGGTGTGTTTTTTCGTGGTTTTTTTTTTTTGGTTGGGGGGTATTTAAGTTAGTTTAGGTTGAGTTAGGTTGTTTCGTTTATTTTATTTTTTTTGTTTACAAACTTTTTTATTGGGTGCTAAAAATGGTACAAAAAGAGTACAAAAATATGTTGAAACTTTAACAGTAATAAAACGTTTTACATATGTAACATTGTATGATACAAATAATTAGGTAAGAATATCTAGTTGTGGTACAATAATGTTCTTTGTAATTGTGTTTTATTCTTTTTTTTTTGTGTGCACTGTATTGTCAGTTTTAAGTTTTTATTTGACCTTTCTTACTGTCTATTTTTTACTTTCTGTGAAATTTTTTTTTTTTTGAGAATAGGTCCAGAATAATTGAAATGCGCTTCTATAACTCTCATGAGCCATATAAGGCCCATTGCTAACTTCAAAACTATCAAAAAAACACCTCCATTTCACATTCCCCATTGACATAAATGTTTTACCAAAAATGGTTGACATCTAACTTAAAGCGGAGCTCCACCCAAAAGGGGAAGCTCCGCTTGTCTGCCTCCTTCCCCCATCCACTGCCACATTTGGCACCTTTTGGGGGGTGCTTCGTGCATGCCCAGAAAGAGACACAAGGCTTCACTGCTGGTTTCTGGTGGAGTTGGCAGTGGAAGCACCCAATATCCGATTTAAAAACCGGCTCAGGTGAGGACACTGCCGGATTCCTTGACAGGTAAGTGTCCTAATCTTAAAAGTCAGCAGCTACAGTATTTGTTTACTTCGAATTTTATCTGAAGGAGCCTCTCTTTAAATCCTCTTTTTTTGCCAAGATTTGTGGGAAACCAAAATTCTCAATTTCTCCCAATTCCTAGAATTGAGTGTTATATATTTCTATAGTATTATAAAGAGTAGACTGACTCAAATCATTGATGTTGCTAACCACTATGCCCAGAGCAGGACTTAGGGTGGTGGGGGCCCCTGGGCTTGAGTCACTTTCGGGCCCTACCTTCTATACATTACTTTAAATAGAGCAAAATGATACATACACAAGCTATGCATTAGAGCTACACAATTCAGGATAAACGCAGAATAAAAATAGAGATCACGATTCTGAACAAACAACTAAACAAAATTACATAATTTATGTAACTGGCAGGTGGCACTGATGACAGATGGCACTGATACGTGGCACTGATGACACGTGACACTGATGACAGATGGCACTAATACGTGGTACTGATGACACGTGACACTGATGACAGATGGCACTAATATGTGGCACTGACACGTGGCCCTGATGACACATGGCACTAATACGTGGCACTGATGACAGATGGCACTAATACGTGACACTGATGACAGATGACACTAATACATGGCACTGATGACAGATGGCACTAATACGTGACACTGATGACAGATGACACTAATATGTGGCACTGATGACAGCTGGCACTAATACGTGGCACTGATGACACGTGACACTAATGGCAGATGGCACTGATACGTGGCACTGATGACACGTGACACTGATAACAGATGGCATGTGACACTGACAGATGGCACTGATGACAGATGGCACTGATATGTGGCACTGATGACACATGACACTGATGACAGATGGCACTAATAGGTGGCACTGATGACACGTGACACTGATGCGGCACTGATGACAGATGGCACTAATATGTGGCACTGATGACAGATGGCACTAATACCTGGCACTGACAGATGACACTAATAGGTGGCACTGATGACACATGACACTGATGACAGATGGCACTTATACGTGGTGGCACTGATGACAGATGGCACTTATACGTGGCACTGGGCACAGATGGCACTGACAGGTGGCACTGGGGACAGATGGCACTGACAGGTGGCACTGGGGACAGATGGCACTGGGGACAGGTGGCACTGGGGACAGATGGCATTGACAGATGGCACTGTGAGCACTTTATTTTCCCCTTCTTTTTACCTTGATGCTGCAGCCGTTCGCTCTCCCTCCTCACACGCTGTCTCTGTGTGAGGAGGGAGAGCCGGCGATGAGAGATGATCTCATATGTTTACATATGAGATCATCTCCCATTGGACACTGCGATTGAGTGCTAAATGGCTGCTGTGAGTAGCCAATTAGCACGATCTGTGATTGGCTGTGTCCAAGGGACACGGACAACACAGAACTTCCCCGATGCACGCCCGCAGTGGCGCGCATTGGGGAAGTAAACAGGAGGACGTCCAGGGACGTCCTCCCGGCAATTGGAGCCTAGTGGTTAAAACGTAAAGAAGATACGGTATTTAAAACATAAACAGGCGTGGCCCCCTATTGGGCGGGGCCCATGGGCTTGAGTCCAGTCAAGCCCAATGGTAAGTCCGGCCCTGACTATGCTGATGCTGAAAGTATTTTGGTTTGTAGCATAGTCTGTGATTTTTTTGTAAACCTATTTATGATAAAGAAAAAAAAATGTAATTTAACAAGGCCTCTGGTGGGGAATACCACAACAAAAAAGTAGCATTGTTGGGCCTAAGAAATAAAAATGTTTTACTTCCACTGCTGGCTAAACCAAAAGGGAAATTATCAAGAATATTTGTGCTGACAGCGATTATTGTATTAGTCTAAAGTTTTATCCTGGCTGTGGATGTCTTGTTGTTCTGCACTTGAGATATTGGAAATGTTCTAAATGAGGAAAGCCATCATAACTCAGCTACCCAATGGAACAGGAATGTAAACATCAATCACACGATTTATTGTTTTCTTTCAGTGTTATCTCTCTCCTTTTTATTTCCAGTCACAATGCCTGTACAGTCAAGGCTAAGAAAGAGAAAGTTCCATTGGAGCCGGATCCTTGTTTTATATTATGCACACGGTTCCTTTGCAAGCAAGTCATAAAGAATGATTTACAGTACTTGAGAAATGCCACTGTTATAACATCACTTCACTGCCACATGGGACTGACCCTTTCACACATTAAGCTAGTGCTTCATGACGTCACTTTAGTCCCCAGAGGGACAGACCTTTTAACTCATTAAACATATCAGTGTCATTAGGTCATGCAGCTCGTATTTCAGAGGAAGGGAAGTGCCAGGAAAATAATCATGCTCGGAAAATGGAGGGCTGTCGGCTCAGACGGAATGTGCAAATTCACTATCCTTGCTAGTAACCCAGCAATTTATCGTCCAGATTTTTCCACAATACAGTACCAGAAACTTTGTGATCCAACTAGACAGAAGGGTTATGGGGTGTTAGTAGTCTAGGAAATTGGGGTTTGCCAATTATAACTCTGGAACATATATCTGGTCAGGCCAGATGTTGGTTTTCCCAGACCCATGAGTACTTTTGGTTAGTACAATTCGTTTAGTCACAAATTAGTTTTCAGACAAAATTCGGCATATTCATTGATTTGGAAGCATCCGAATGAACAAAAGACTCTTTTGACGAATGCATACGAAAACAAATTGTCATAAAGAACGAAAATCCGAAAATGAGCGAAAAGCCAATTAAAATTCAAAAATCCGAAAGAACGAAAAAATTATTCAACCTACGAGTTTAACGAATACATTTGAATAATTTTTTTTCCGTATTTTCTATTATATATTAAATTATTAACTATTATTAATAGTTGTTACCATTATTATTATTATTTATTATTATAAACTAGGGATGAGCCGAACACCCCCGGGTTCGGTTCGAACCAGAACCTTCGAACGGACCGAAAGTTCGCGCGAATTTTCGAACCCTATACGTTATAATGGACGCGAACGTTCGAAATCAAAAGTGCTAATTACAACGGCCAATATGCATGTTAATGTCATAAAACAGGTTTGGGGACCCGGGTCCTGCCCCAGGGGACATATATCAATGCAAAAAGAACTTTTAAAAACTAACGTTTTTTCGGGAGCAGTCATTTTAATGATGCATAAAGTGAAAAAAAAAAAGTGAAATTTTCCTTTAAATATGGTACCTGGGGGGTGTCTAAAGTATGCCTGTGAAGTGGCATGTGTTTCCCGTGTTTAGAACTGTCCTTGCACAAAATGACATTTGTAAAGGAAAAAAAGAAGCCATTTAAAACCACTTGCGGCTTTAGGTTTGATCTTAAGTAGAATCTGAACAGGTACATTATGAAGTGTAGCTCCATCCCAAAAAAATCTATTTTTAAGCTTTTTGGAGAACATAGGGAGGGGTTATCACCCCTGTAACATTTGCTGTCTTTGCACATCTGTTCAGAACATGTCACCTCACTTTCCGTCCCAATGACAAATGTTTTTGGAAAAGTGGGGTTTTAATTGAAACAAGGATTGGTGATAAAGTATCAGTAGAGAGGAGATACCTTTTTCCCAAATTAAATCTAACAGGATAGAATTTCCCTTCCTAGGGGTAGATTTCCTCTCACTTCCTGTTTTCTCTTTCCATTTGCAAGTAGGAGTCGTTTGTAAGTTGGATGTTTGAAAGTAGGGGCCTGGCGTATATACTCTGCAGAAATTTGCCCTATTAGATGTTGGTGTAGCCACAAGACTGGTGGGCACAGGAATGGGCCCTGCTGTGAGTTAATAGATCAAGATTTGTAATTGCATGCACCTGTTGAACAGGGCAGAAAAATTGGGGGTGGTGGTGGTGGTGGACGGTGTTGCCACAAGACTGTAAGCTCTCACAGTTACTCTTGGTGGGCGCAGGAATGGGCCCTGCTGTGAGTTATTAGATCAAGATTTGTAATTGCAAGCACCTGATGAACAGGGCAGAAAAATTGGGCCTTTGGCGGTGGTGGTGGACGGTGTTGCCACAAGACTGTAGGCCCTCACAGTTACTCTTGGTGGGCGCAGGAATGGGCCCTGTTGTGAGTTATTAGATCAAGATTTGTAATTGCAAGCACCTGATGAACAGGGCAGAAAAATTGGGCCTTTGGCGGTGGTGGTGGACGGTGTTGCCACAAGACTGCAGGCCCTCATAGTTACTCTTGGTGGGCGCAGGAATGGGCCCTGCTGTGAACTATTAGATCAAGATTTGTAATTACCCGCCCCTGTTAAACAGGGGCTGAAAAATTGTGCCTTAGGCACTGGTGCTGGTGCCACAACACTGCAACCCGGCCCTCACAGATACTGTACTTGGAGCACAGCAGTCACACGTGTTGCGAAGCATGTTTTTAAAAAATTGTAAGTACCCGCCCCTGTTAAACAGGGGCTGAAAAATTGTGCCTTAGGCACTGGTGCTGGTGCCACAACACTGCAACCCGGCCCTCACAGATACTGTACTTGGAGCACAGCAGTCACACGTGTTGCGAAGCATGTTTTTAAAAAATTGTAAGTACCCGCCCCTGTTAAACAGGGGCTGAAAAATTGTGCCTTAGGCACTGGTGCTGGTGCCACAACACTGCAACCCGGCCCTCACAGATACTGTACTTGGAGCACAGCAGTCACACGTGTTGCGAAGCATTTTTTAAAAAAATTGTAAGTACCCGCCCCTGTTAAACAGGGGCTGAAAAATTGTGCCTTAGGCACTGGTGCTGGTGCCACAACACTGCAACCCGGCCCTCACAGATACTGTACTTGGAGCACAGCAGTCACACGTGTTGCGAAGCATTTTTTTAAAAAATTGTAAGTACCCGCCCCTGTTAAACAGGGGCTGAAAAATTGTGCCTTAGGCACTGGTGCTGGTGCCACAACACTGCAACCCGGCCCTCACAGATACTGTACTTGGAGCACAGCAGTCACACGTGTTGCGAAGCATTTTTTAAAAAAATTGGAAGTACACGCCCCTGTTAAACAGGGGCTGAAAAATTGTGCCTTAGGCACTGGTGTGGTGGCATGGATCATTGAGGAGGAGGAAGAGGATAGTCAGTGAACATAAGAGGACAGTCACTCAGCATCAGCATAGGCAGTCTTGAAGGGATGTGACATTAAAAATTATTCGGTTATATCCGCCTCAGGTGCCTGGTAGCTGGTGGTGATCCAAGACTGATTCATTTTGATGAATGTCAGTCGATCAACCGAGGCGGTGGACAGGCGCACCCTATGATCAGTCACAAATCCTCCAGCAGCACTGAATGTGCGTTCGGAAAGAACGCTGGAGGCAGGACAGGCCAGTAGCTCAATTGCATACTGTGCAAGCTCTGGCCAGTGATCCATCCTCAGGACCCAGTAAGCCAGAGGATTTTCGGTGGGAAAGGTGTCCAAGTCTGACCTTGCCCCAAGGTATTCCTGCACCATGTATATCAGACGCTGGCGATGGTTGCTGGAACCGATCATACCTTGGGGCTGCGGACTAAAAAATTGTCTGAACGCATCGGTCAGACGTCCACCTTCCCCACCGCTCCTTCTGCCACTGACCGAAGCCTCAGCAACTCGTTGCCCAGGACCAGGAGTTTGTAGCCTCCCAGTTTCTGGGAACGCGTTGCACAGACCTTTCTGCAAGGCCTCCCTGAGATGTCTCATCCTCTGCTCCCTCTGCGACGGCAAGATAAGGTCCGCAACCTTACCCTTGTACCGCGGATCAAGGAGAGTGGCCAGCCAGTAATGGTCCCTCTCCTTGATCCGAAGAACACGAGGATCCTTCCGCAGGCTTTGCAGGATCAGGGAGGCCATGCAGCGTAGGTTAGCTGAGGCATTCGGTCCGGAGTCTTCTGGGTCACTGAGGATGACATGATCGCCAGCCACCTCCTCCCAGCCACGTACAAGTCCACTGGCTTGTTGGGACTGTACATCATCCCTAAAAGACTGCTGCTGCTGATGCTGAGTGCCAGGCTCCACCTCCATGCTCACACAATCCTCCTCCTCCTCCTCCTCCTCATCCTCTTCCTGTGTGATGGGTGGGACAGAAGGAACACTGTCCGGATAAAGGGGGCCTTGAGAGGCAAGGAAGTCCTCCTCTTCCTGCCTCTGTTCTGCCTCAAGTGCCCTGTCCATTATCCCACGCAGCGTATGCTCCAACAGGTGGACAAGAGGGACAGTGTCACTGATGCATGCACTGTCACTGCTCACCATCCTCGTGGCCTCCTCAAATGGTGAGAGGACAGTGCATGCATCCCTGATCATGCTCCACTGACGTGGGGAAAAAAAACCAAGCTCCCCTGACCCTGTCCTGGTGCCGTAGTCGCAAAGGTACTCATTGATGGCCCTCTGCTGCGTGTGCAGTCGCTGCAGCATGGCCAACGTTGAGTTCCACCTGGTGGGCATGTCAGATATTAGGCGGTTCTTGGGCAGGTTCAGCTCCTTTTGCAGCTCAGTCAGCCGAGCACTGGCATTATAAGATCGGCGGAAATGCACACAGACTTTCCTGGCCTGCCTCAGGACATCCTGTAAGCCTGGGAACCTGCCCAAGAACCGCTGCACCACCAGGTTGAGGACGTGAGCCATGCAGGGCACATGGGTGAGCTGCCCCTGTCGCAGGGCGGAGAGGAGGTTGGTGCCATTGTCAGAAACGACCATTCCTGGCTTAAGCTGACGTGGCGTCAACCACCTCTCGGCCTGCCCCTGCAGAGCTGCCAGAACCTCTGGCCCAGTGTGGCTCCTGTCTCCCAAACACACCAGCGCAAGCACGGCATGGCATCTTTTTGCCTGCGTACTTGCGTAGCCCCTTGTACGCCTACGGAGCACCGCTGGTTCCAAGGACAGAGCACTGGAGGAAGAAGAAGAGGAGGGGGTGGAGGAGAGAGGTGTGTCACAACCAGTAGCAGTAGTCGCGTTTTGGAGGCGTGGTGGCGGAACAACCTCCAACACTACTGCACCTTGTCCTGCATCCCTCCCAGCTGCCAATAGAGTGACCCAATGGGCCGTGAAAGAAAGGTACCGTCCCTGTCCATGCCTGCTGGACCATGAGTCAGCGGTAATATGCACCTTACCGCTGACCGCCCTGTCCAGCGAGGCATGGACATTGCCCTCCACATGCCGGTAGAGAGACGGAATCGCCTTCCGCGAGAAAAAAGTGGCGTTTGGGAACCTGCCACTGAGGAACCGCACATTGAACAAACTCACGGAAGGGGGCCGAGTCTACCAACTGAAAAGGCAGCAGTTGAAGTGCTAGCAATTTAGCAAGGCTAGCATTCAACCGCTGGGCATGTGGATGGCTGGGAGTGTACTTCTTTCTACGGTCCAGCAGCTGGGGCAGGGAAATTTGCCTGCTGCAATCGGACGTCGGTGTACTGCAAGTACTTGGTTGTGACACACCGAATTCTACACCTTCAGTCCTCTCAGAGCAGCTTTCAGAGAGGACTGAAGGTGTAGTGGGGATGGAGATCCCAGCTGAGGAGGAGCAAGGAGAGGTCCGCTTAGTTCTTTGGTGTGGGTCTTTTATGTGTGCCTGCCAACGAGCTGCATGGCAGGTCGCCATATGTCTGGTCATGCTTGTCGTGCCCAAGCGGCTGATGTTTTGGCCACGCGAGATACGCTTGAGACAAATATTGCAAATAGCAGTGGTGCGATCTGCTGCACTCGTCTCAAAAAAGGCCCACACCAAAGAACTTTTCTGATAACGTGCAGAGGCAGCGCCCTGCACAGGCGGAGCTCTGCGGTGTTGTACAGTTGCTGTGCTGGCCTCTACCTGGCCTCCAGGGGGCATCCTGCCTCGTTGGACATGTGACGCCGCATCCTCCTCCTCCTCGTCCTCCTCCTCATCCTCTCTCCCTTGAGGCACCCACGTGGAGTCAGTGACCTCATCATCCCCTCCCTCTTCACCACTAGAGCAAACCTGGCAGTAAGCTGCAGCTGGTGGAACAGTACTGCCAGATTCCTCAAGCTGGGTATCGTCATCCGAGCCTTCGAATCGTTGGGCATCCTCCTGGAGCATGTACCCAACACTGTGCTCAAAGAGTTCGGGGGACTCCTCAGGAGGACATGGTGGGTCTAGGGAAGGGGTGGCTGATGATGCTCTGTCAGTACCCTGAGCCTGGGTGAGAGAGGATGAGGAGGATGAGGAGGGCTTGGTCATCCATTCTACCAAGCCTTCAGCATGATGCGGCTCCACATGTCCAGCTGCCGAAAACAAAGACGCGCGTGTCCCATGGCCACGTGCTGATGACGATGCACGACCACGTCCACGTCCACGGCCACGTCCACTAGAAACAGAGCCTGCCTGCCCTGTGTTCTTGGCTCTGCACGCTCTGCCTCCCCTTGGCGGTCTTCCAGCCATTGTAGTCGGTAGTCCTGTGGGTGCTGCTGAGAAGAAAATATAGGAGCTCTGTGTGATGCCACTAACACACTAGAAGTCCTATGGGTGCTTCTGCAAAGAAAATAGAGGAGCTCTGTGTGATGCCACTAACACACTAGAAGTCCTGTGGGTGCTTCTGCAAAGAAAATAGAGGAGCTCTGTGTGATGCCACTAACACACTAGAAGTCCTGTGGGTGCTGCTGAGAAGAATATATAGGAGCTCTGTGTGATGCCACTAACACACTAGAAGTCCTGTGGGTGCTGCTGAGAAGAATATATAGGAGCTCTGTGTGATGCCACTAACACACTAGAAGTCCTGTGGGTGCTTCTGCAAAGAAAATAGAGGAGCTCTGTGTGATGCCACTAACACACTAGAAGTCCTGTGGGTGCTGCTGAGAAGAATATATAGGAGCTCTGTGTGATGCCACTAACACACTAGAAGTCCTGTGGGTGCTGCTGAGAAGAATATATAGGAGCTCTGTGTGATGCCACTAACACACTAGAAGTCCTGTGGGTGCTTCTGCAAAGAAAATAGAGGAGCTCTGTGTGATGCCACTAACACACTAGAAGTCCTGTGGGTGCTTCTGCAAAGAAAATAGAGGAGCTCTGTGTGATGCCACTAACACACTAGAAGTCCTGTGGGTGCTTATGCAAAGAAAATAGAGGAGCTCTGTGTGATGCCACTAACACACTAGAAGTCCTGTGGGTGCTGCTGAGAAGAATATATAGGAGCTCTGTGTGATGCCACTAACACACTAGAAGTCCTGTGGGTGCTTCTGCAAAGAAAATAGAGGAGCTCTGTGTGATGCCACTAACACACTAGAAGTCCTGTGGGTGCTTCTGCAAAGAAAATAGAGGAGCTCTGTGTGATGCCACTAACACACTAGAAGTCCTGTGGGTGCTGCTGAGAAGAATATATAGGAGCTCTGTGTGATGCCACTAACACACTAGAAGTCCTATGGGTGCTTCTGCAAAGAAAATAGAGGAGCTCTGTGTGATGCCACTAACACACTAGAAGTCCTGTGGGTGCTTATGCAAAGAAAATAGAGGAGCTCTGTGTGATGCCACTAACACACTAGAAGTCCTGTGGGTGCTTCTGCAAAGAAAATAGAGGAGCTGTGTGTGATGCCACTAACACACTAGAAGTCCTGTGGGTGCTTATGCAAAGAAAATAGAGGAGCTCTGTGTGATGCCACTAACACACTAGAAGTCCTGTGGGTGCTGCTGAGAAGAATATATAGGAGCTCTGTGTGATGCCACTAACACACTAGAAGTCCTATGGGTGCTTCTGCAAAGAAAATAGAGGAGCTCTGTGTGATGGGACTAACACACTTCAAGTCCTATAGGTGCTTCTGGGAAGAAAATAAAGGTCTGTGTGATGGGACTAACACACTTCAAGTCCTATAGTTGCTTCTGGGAACAAAATATAGGATCTCTGTGTGATGGGACTAACACACTTCAAGTCCTATAGGTGCTTCTGGGAACAAAATATAGCTCTGTGTGTGTGATGGGACTAACACACTTCAAGTCCTATAGGTGCTTCTGGGAAGAAAATATAGCTCTGTGTGTGTGATGGGACTAACACACTTCAAGTCCTATAGGTTCTTCTGGGAACAAAATATAGCTCTGTGTGTGTGATGGGACTAACACACTTCAAGTCCTATAGGTGCTTCTGGGAACAAAATATAGCTCTGTGTGTGTGATGGGACTAACACACTTCAAGTCCTATAGGTGCCTCTGGGAAGAAAATATTGCTCTGTGTGTGTGATGGGACTAACACACTTCAAGTCCTATAGGTGCTTCTGGGAAGAAAATATAGCTCTGTGTGTGTGATGGGACTAACACACTTCAAGTCCTATAGGTTCTTCTGGGAACAAAATATAGCTCTGTGTGTGTGATGGGACTAACACACTTCAAGTCCTATAGGTGCCTCTGGGAACAAAATATAGCTCTGTGTGTGTGATGGGACTAAACACACTTCAAGTCCTATAGGTGCTTCTGGGAAGAAAATATAGCTCTGTGTGTGTAATGGGACTAACACACTTCAAGTCCTATAGGTTCTTCTGGGAACAAAATATAGCTCTGTGTGTGTGATGGGACTAACACACTTCAAGTCCTATAGTTGCTTCTGGGAACAAAATATAGGATCTCTGTGTGATGGGACTAACACACTTCAAGTCCTATAGGTGCTTCTGGGAACAAAATATAGCTCTGTGTGTGTGATGGGACTAACACACTTCAAGTCCTATAGGTGCTTCTGGGAAGAAAAATATAGCTCTGTGTGTGTGATGGGACTAACACACTTCAAGTCCTATAGGTTCTTCTGGGAACAAAATATAGCTCTGTGTGTGTGATGGGACTAACACACTTCAAGTCCTATAGGTGCTTCTGGGAACAAAATATAGCTCTGTGTGTGTAATGGGACTAACACACTTCAAGTCCTATAGGTGCCTCTGGGAACAAAATATAGCTCTGTGTGTGTGATGGGACTAACACACTTCAAGTCCTATAGGTGCTTCTGGGAAGAAAATATAGCTCTGTGTGTGTAATGGGACTAACACACTTCAAGTCCTATAGGTGCCTCTGGGAACAAAATATAGCTCTGTGTGTGTGATGGGACTAACACACTTCAAGTCCTATAGGTGCTTCTGGGAAGAAAATATAGCTCTGTGTGTGTGATGGGACTAACACACTTCAAGTCCTATAGGTGCTTCTGGGAAGAAAATATAGCTCTGTGTGTGTAATGGGACTAACACACTTCAAGTCCTATAGGTGCCTCTGGGAACAAAATATAGGAGCTCTGCCTGCCTGCCACGAACACACTACAAGTCCTATAGGTGCTTCTGGTAACAAAATATAGGAGCTCTGCCTGCCTGCCACGAACACACTACAAGTCCTATAGGTGCTTCTGGTAACAAAATATAGGAGCTCTGCCTGCCTGCCACGAACACACTACAAGTCCTATAGGTGCTTCTGGTAACAAAATATAGGAGCTCTGCCTGCCTGCCACGAACACACTACAAGTCCTATAGGTGCTTCTGGTAACAAAATATAGGAGCTCTGCCTGCCTGCCACGAACACACTACAAGTCCTATAGGTGCTTCTGGTAACAAAATATAGGAGCTCTGCCTGCCTGCCACCAACACACTACAAGCCCCTCTTTCTCAATCAATCTTTGTAACTGAATCTATCTAACTCAATTTCTGTAAGTGAATCTCTCTACCTAACTAAATCGAGCAGAGTGTCACAGAATCAGCCTGCTCAATCTGCGCCGGAACAGCATGTGACCGGCGCAGACGGCGTGGCGGCGTTTTATAGGGGGGGGCGTGTACTACAGCCCCTGAGCTGTAATTGGCTACAGGCGTCCTGCCTGTAGCCAATTATGGCTCTTCGAGTTTCCGGGGCTGTGATTGGCCAAGCATGCGGGGTCACAGTGCATGCTTGGCCAATCATCAGCCAGCAATGCACTGCGTCGGCCGCGCCGGCCGCAATGCATTGCGGGGCCGCTCGCATCACACGAACGTGATGCGAGCGGCCAAAATAGTTCTGGGCTCGCCGAGCGAGCGAACGCCCGGTGCTCGATGCGAACGTGGGTTCGCATCGAGCACCGGGCCCATCCCTATTATAAACTATTAAATTATAGGTAAAATAGCTGAAGTCTTCTATTCAGGTCTATAGCGGCTGATTTGGGATAGATTAGATTTACATTTTCATTGGAATTTCCTTTCAAATAGCAAGTAACTGTTAGTGAACGTAATGAATATGAATGCATCCTAAGTTACGAATTATCCAAAGTGACGAATGCCGCATCTAAGCGAATGGAACGAAACGAATACTAATGCATCCGAAGTTACAAATTATCCAAAGTAACGAATGCCGAATTTAAACGAATGGAACAGAACGAATTTAAATGCGTCCGAAGTTACGAATGATCCAAATTAATGAATGACGATCATAACGAATGATCCGATAAAAAAAAACGAATGTAACAAAAAAGAAACAAACTACATTTTTTGGTAGTGCGCATGTGTAAAATAATGTAGAATATAAATTACTTTTGGCAATGAGCTTTCATTGTTATATCAACTCTAATGCCACGTACACACGATCAGACTTTTCGGCCGGACTATCCGGCGGACTTAGTCCAGCGGACAATCCGCCGGACTTTCCAGCGGAGGTCCGCCAGACTTTCCGAACGTGCGGACTTGCCCACATACGCCCGGACTTTTCCGGCAGACAATCCGCCGGAGTTTTGGCGGAAGTTTGCCGGACTTTTGAAATGAACGGACTTGCCGACACACGGAGTAAAGTCCGTTCATTTTGAACGTGACTCCATGTAGACGGGACTAGCGAAGGAAGCCTCTTTCGGAGAGATTGCCACCTTGCTAGCCCCGTCGCCTGGTATGAATTTAAAAGGGAATCCCTATGTCGAAAAAACGGCGTGGGGGTTCCCCCCAAATCCATATCAGACCCTTATCCGAGCACACAGCCTGGCCGGTCAGGAAAGCGAGCGCCCCCCCTCCTGAGCTGTACCAGGCCATGTGCCCTCAACATGGAGGGGTGCTTTGGGGAAGGGGGGGCCCCCCCCCCGCCCCAAAGCACATTGTGCCCATGTTGATGAGGATAAGGGCCCCTTCCCGACAACCCTGGCCATTGTTTGTCAGGGTCTGCGGGCGGGGGGCTTATCGGAATCCGGGAGCCCCCTTCAAGAAGGGGGCCCCCAGATACCAGCCCCCCACCCTGTGAATGAGTATGGGGTACGATGTACCCTTACCCATTCACCTGGTGAAAAAAGTTAAATAAAAAACACAACACAAGTTTTTAAAATACTATTGGACAGCTCCGGGGGTCTTCTTCCGTCCTGGGGGGTCTTCTCGCCGGACTCCTACGCTATCTTCTGCTAGCTCTTTTACTAGCGGAGGAGCCCGGCTTTCTGCTTCCTCGCCGTCCGGGGGTCTTCTTCCGACTTTGGGGGTCTTGTCCCGCTCTTCGGTTCTTCTTGTCGGGCCTCCGCTTCCTTCTTTCAGCTCTTTTACTAGCGTTGGCCTGGTCTTCTGTTGCTGTCGCCGCCGCCTTCTGCTTCTTCTGCTTCTTCTTCTCCCGATGTTGACACGTCGCTGTCTCCGCTTGTAATGGCCGAGACGTGTTGCGCGGCCACTTATATAGGGACAAGAGGCGGGGTCACCGGCTCATGTCACATGGTGACCCCGCCCCCTTATGATGTCCCATTCCCAGAGAATGCTGGGGCTGTGACATCATAAGGGGGCAGGGTCACCATGTGACATGAGGCGGTGACCCCGCCCCTTGTCCCTATATAAGTGGCCGCACAACACGTCTCGGCCATTACAAGCGGAGGCAGCGACGTGTCAACATCGGGAGAAGAAAGAAGAAGAAGCAGAAGAAGCAAAAGAAGCAGAAGGTGGCGGTGACAGCGACAGCAACAGAAGACTGAGCCAATGCTAGTAAAAGAGCTGGAAGAAGGAAGCGGAGGCCCGGCAAGAAGAACTGAAGAGCGGGACAAGACCCCCGAAGTCAGAAGGAGACCGGACGGGGAGGAAGGAGAAAGCCGGGCTCCTCCGCTAGTAAAAGAGCTAGCAGAAGATAGCGGAGGAGTCCGGTGAGAAGACCCCCCAAGACAGAAGAAGACCCCCGGAGCTGTCTAATAAAGTATTTTAAAAACTTGTGTTGTGTTTTTTATTTACACTTTTTTCACCAGGTGAATGGGTAGGGGTACATCGTACCCCATACTCATTCACATAGGGTGGGGGGCCGGTATCTAGGGGCCCCCCCGCCCGCAGACCCTGACAACCAATGGCCCGGGTTGTCGGGAAGAGGCCCTTGTCCTCATCAACATGGGGACAAGGTGCTTTGGGGTGGGGGGGCCGCAGGGCCCCCCTTCCCCAAAGCACCCCCCCATGTTGAGGGCACGTGGCCTGGTACGGCTTAGGAGGGGGGGGCGCTCGCTTGCCTTGCCTTGTTGAAAAAAATTATGTCAAAGCAATAACTCCAAGGCCAATAATAAATAACACGTTATCTTCTCCGATTCCGCAACATGTCTGGTTGACGAACGGCCATTTAGAAACAAACTGAAAAGCGCTAAATGAAAAACACAAACAGAAAAGTGCAAATCAACACTTACCAAACTTCTAATAACATGAAATTAGCAGAAGGAGCCCAAAGGCTGGCGCTAAAGAGATGAAAAAACACGTAGTACGTCTAGTACACCACAACGTTTGTAATTGTTGGCCAACATTTGTGTGACCGTGTGTATGCAAGACAAGTTTGAGCCAACACCCTTTGGACAAAATTCAACGGTTTTGTTGGCCAACAATCCGATGGTGTGTGCGAGGCATTAGTGTTAAAAAGGAGCTACAATGCTAAGTTCTAAATGTATTGTTTTTTTAGTTATAGATTATAGTAATTCATGAATGACAGCTACAGTGGTAGCCTAAATGGCATTGTATGTGTAAATTAAAAAACAAGTTGTGTCACACAACTGGGTGGGCTCAGGGCGCAGTGCTCTGAGCCCACCCAATTACAGCAATTACAGCAGAATTACAGCCCCAATTACCGCAGAAAAAACAATGGTAAAACAGAGCATCCAAAGTAAAAAGTAAAAAAATAGGCCAATGTCATTGGCGTATACAATAATGGAAATGCAAAATGAAGTGATAAACAGTACCACGAAAACACTGGATGCTAATACAAGTCCCTTGAGGCCTAGGTAGCCTAGTAACCTTCTTTACTGCCCAGCAAAGGCAAGAGGGAGCCTTAGAGACATGACCCCGGTTGTGCGCCCAAAAGAGATTTTTTCATTTTAACACAGACTTCTTTAGTCGTGCTGCAAAGTGAAGGTCAATGACCAGGCCTGGTTTTGTAGCTCTCTAGGAAAGGATGTAAACAAATGTGCAGAGGGTGAACTGAGAGTATATACAGTGCCAGACATTATGGAGTGCTCTTCCTTTATTAGTTAGTACATGAAATTGTCACACATATTGGGAATCCTTTTAGGAAAACGATACCGTTATGCTTTCTTACCTTTCTTACCAATATTTTTTTCACAGGATCACCTGATTTTTATTTGAAAATAATACATTTTTATATAATCTACTATTTACACAGTAATGTTATCCAAATAAGAAACACTGAACTTAGCTTATTTGTAATACATTTTCATTTTAGAGCTTCTTGCATGAAACCAATCCTAGACAGAAACTGTCAAGGAAAGCGCAAAAGGATTCATTTACTCAAAAACAGGGAACATGCACTGCTTAGATCACAATATAAAAAAAAATTTAAGGCAGAAGGAAATTTTGTTTAGTAAGACTCAAATTAAAATAGTGTTTTGGTCTTTATGAAAAGCTGCTTACTCCCTCCAGTGGTGAATATTAGGGCTGTTACTGATTACAATTTTTGTGTTCTGTTAATCGATTTTTTTTTAAAATCGATTAATCGACTAATTTCGATTAATTATAATGCACATACAGAGCCAACTACTTTTAGCTGACCTCCTTGCATTGCAACTCTGCATTAGTCAGTGGTAAATATGGTATACACTATATACAGTCACCCGACACTAATTAGTTTCCACAATCCATGACTTAACTTCACAGTTCACACAAATACGTTTTAAATTCAAACTGTAGCACTGACGTAAGTCATTTTTTTCCACAGTAGCGTGACAATCCCTCCACCTCCGGTCTAACTAATCACTCTCACCTTATGGCATGGACCCCTGTGCAAACAGGTGGTCATGCAAGTGGGTATCAAAAGGGTTAACACGGACCATAAACTTCTCTCACGTCTCCTTAGATCTCAGCAAGGACACCAGGTCATGGGTAGAAAGAAAAGGTCTAAGTGCTCACCGCTTAATTATAAGATTTAATTTTCGTGTTAAAACTACTCACATAAAGATGATAAAAACACAGCATCTAAAGCTGACAATTGTGCTAGTTCCATAGGGCAGCAGCGGGTGACGTCATGCGTAGCTCCTCCCCTGTACGCGTTATGTTCAATCAGAACTTCAACGTCACCGGACTCCTCTCCCCTTCCCTTCGTTAGCAGACGGAGGCACTTGGGGAAGGGGGGAGGAGTCCGGTGACGTCGATGTCCGTGATGTCACCGGATCTCCGACGGAACTCCCTGAAGACCCGGAAGTCGGCGGAGAGGTGATTAACGATCAAAAGAATTTTGATCGATCAAAAAAATTTATCGATTAATCAAGGAATTAATCTTTAATTTCCACAGCCCTATTGAATATATAAAGCTGAGTCCTTGTCACTAAGGTAGATGAGGGGACCAGACTGTGATTACTCTCTAGATACAGGTTTTCCTTGTAATTATAAAAATGTATGTATTAAGTCATGCTAAAATCATTCTTTTACGCCCCAATCAGCAGTTTGCACATCCAGACCCCCTGGTGTATAGTACAGATATAATCAAAGTTTTACAAATTTAACGACTTTTGGCTTTTAGGCTATCATCAGTGCAGGGTATGGAAATCATAGCTTCTATGGAATAGGGCTTGGGATCCAATGAACAAGTATAACTATTAATGTAAAAAGTGATTAAACTGCTTGCCTGAGCGCTGCATTTTTGTCCATTAAACCGATTGCTGCCCGCCCAATGTCATATGACGTCGTCGGGTTTGAGCGGTGATATCTGAATGATGCCTGCAGCTACAGATATATTATTTTAGAGCCAGCAATTCCCTACACCATAAGAATGATCATAGTGGCTGTTCAGCCACTCGATCGTTCTTACAGGCGGCAGGAGGGGACATCCCACCCCTCCCACCTCCCTCCGGTGCTTCTACTGACTCACCCGTGCGATTGGTGAGCCGAAGAAGGAATCTGCTGGCGCCGGATGCTGACGATAGAGATTTCCGGCCGGCAAGATGGTCCCCGGAATCTCTATGGTTGTTCGGAGGCCGGGCATGATGTTAGGGCGTCACAAACGACCTTTTGAAAAAATGCCACCACCTCGGCTGGGAAGCTGAGATCTTTTTTTATTTTTTATTTCAGGCTTCCCAGCCTAGAGGTAAGATCTGGGGACTTATTGACCCCATATCTCACTGTAAAGAGGACCTGTCATGCCATATTCCTATTACAAGGGATGTTTACATTACTTGTAATAGGAATAAAAGTGTTCAAAAAAATTTTTTTTTAAAAGAAAGCATCAAACTAGAACAATTAAAGTAAAGCTAAAGCGCCCCTGTCCCCGCGTGTTCACTCACAGAAGCGCCCGCATATGTAAACCGTGTTCAGATTAAACATGTGAGGTATTGCCGCGAATGTTAGCAGGGCCATCTTAAGAGAATTATAGGCCCCCGGGCAATACAGTGCACTGGAGCCCTGTCTACACGATCACGCACGAGAATAAAAAAGCAAATGATCAATAAGGCTATATTTATTGGTACCTCCAACAAAATCAGTGTTTAAACATTAACACGTTAAACAATTAAAATGTTTGGACAATATAACACGAGTTTGGTGGGCACAGTGGCAGCGTTTGATGGGCACAGTGGCAGCGTTTGGGCACTGTGGCAGCGTTTGATGGGCATAGTGGCTGCATTTAATGGGCACAGTGGCAGCTTTTGATGGGCACAGTGGCAGTTTTGATGGGCACAGTGGCTGTGTTTGATGGGCACAGTGGCAGCTTTGATGGGCAAAGTGGCTGTTTGATGGGCACAGTGGCTGTTTGATGGGCACAGTGGCAGCTTTTGAGGGGCACAGACAGTGGCTGTGTTTGATGCACAACTTGAACTTACTTAAGTAGACAGTGTTATGCCGCGTACACACGTGCGGACTTTGTCCACCGGACCTAGTCCAGTGGACAATCCGCCGGACTTTCCAGCGGGGCTTCGCCGGACTTTCCGAGCGTGTGACTTGCCCACACACGCACGGACTTCTCCGGCGGACAATCCGCTGGCCAAAGTCCGCGGGACTTTTGAAAATGAACGGACTTGCCCACACACGGAGCAGTCCGTTCATTTAGAACGTAACTTCAGGTTACGTAGCTAGCGTAGGCAGTAAATGCCGGAGCGCTAGCCCCGTCACCTGGCATGGATTTAAAGGGACTCCCCACGCCGAAAAACGGCGTGGGGGTTCCCCCCAAATCCATCTCAGACCCTTATCCGAGCACGCAGCCTGGCCGGCCAGGAAAGGGGTGGGGACGAGCGAGTGCCCCCCCCTCCTGAGCCGTACCAGGCCACGTGCCCTCAACATGGGGGGTGCCCTGGGGAAAGGGGGGCCGTGCGGCCCCCCCACCCCAAAGCACCTTGTCCCCATGTTGATGAGGACAAGGGCCTCTTCCCGACAACCCTGGCCGTTGGTTGTCGGGGTCTGCGGGCGGGGGCTTATCGGAATCTGGGAGCCCCCTTTTATAAGGGGGCCCTCAGATCGCGGCCCCCCACCCTATGTGAATAAGTATGGGGTACGATGTACCCCTACCCATTCACCTAAGGTGTAAAATGTAAAGTATAAAAACACACACACTTTTGAAAAAATATTTTATTGCACTGCTCCGGGGGTCTTCTTCCGTCTTGGGGGTCTTCTCGCCGGACTCCTCCGCCATTTACCTAGCTCTTTTACCGAGCGGAGAAGTCCGGCTACCTTCTTCGTCGTCGCCGCCGTCGTCTGGGGGTCTCGATCCGCCTTCGGGGGGTCTTCCGGGGTCTTCCGGGGTCTCTTCTGTTCTTGCGGCGGTCGTCGTTTTCCGCGCCGCCGGCACCTCTTCTTCCGAAGGCGGATCGAGACCCCCAGACGACGGCGGCGACGACGAAGAAGGTAGCCGGACTTCTCCACTCGGTAAAAGAGCAAGATAAATGGCGGAGGAGTCCGGCGAGAAGACCCCCAAGACGGAAGAAGACCCCCCCGGAGCAGTGCAATAAAATATTTTTTCAAAAGTGTATGTGTTTTTTTACTTTACATTTTACACCTTAGGTGAATGAGTAGGGGTACATCGTACCCCATACTCATTCACATAGGGTGGGGGGCCGGGATCTGAGGGCCCCCTTATAAAAGGGGGCTCCCAGATTCCGATAAGCCCCCGCCCGCAGACCCCGACAACCAACGGCCAGGGTTGTCGGGAAGAGGCCCTTGTCCTCATCAACATGGGGACAAGGTGCTTTGGGGTGGGGGGGGCGCACGGCCCCCCTTTCCCCAGGGCACCCCCCATGTTGAGGGCACGCGGCCTGGTACGGCTCAGGAGGGGGGGGCGATCGCTCGTCCCCACCCCTTTCCTGGCCGGCCGGGCTGCGTGCTCGGATAAGGGTCTGAGAAGGATTTGGGGGGAACCCCCATGCCGTTTTTCGGTGTGGGGAGTCCCTTTAAATCCATGCCAGGTGACGGAGCTAGCGCGCCGGCATTTACTGCCTACGCTAGCTACGTAACCTAAAGTCACGTGCTAAATGAACGGACTTGCCGATGAGCGGCAAGTCCGTTCATTTTCAAAAGTCCGGCGGACTAGCCTACTAACGGCGGGATTGTCCGCCGGACTGCCAAGTCCAGCGGATAATTTTAAAAACAAAACTTAAAACTTTGGTCCGCCGGACTTTTGGGAAAAAAAAGTCCGCCGACGCCCACACACGAGGGGATTGTCCGCTGGACTTGAGTCCAGAGGATAATCCCGCAGGATAGTCCCTTGATGTGTACGCGGCATTAGACTTACTTGAGGCCGCCGGCCTGGTGCAGTACAGTGTGTCACTCACAGCAGCAAGGCAGCGCCAGCTATCAAGGGGCGTCTTTCCGCTCCCTCTCCATCTTGTCTGAAGAAAATGGCAGAGGTGGGCAGAGCCTGTTCACTAGCCACTGGGGCAGCCGCAGTGCCTGAATTCTGGGGCAGCCGTGGCCTCTGATTGACGTCACTGGTTGCTAGCTAGTTGCCGGCCGGTGAAGTGAGCAACCAGTGCAGTCAGTCAATTTAAGCAGCAGATTTCAGCGCTGAGGATCAGCCCTGGATGGGGCCCCCCAGACAAGTGGGGCCCCCGGTCAACTGCCCAGCATGCCCAGTGGAAAAAACGGCCCTGAATGTTAGAGTGAGAGCAATAATTCTAGCACTCGACCTCCTCTGTAACTCAAAACATGTAACCTGTAAAAAAATTGAAAGTGTCGCCTATAGGAATTTTCAAGTACCAAAGTTTGGCGCCATTCCACGAGCATGTGCAATTTTCAAGCGTGACATGTTAGGTATCAATTTACTCGGCATAACTTCATCTTTCACATTATACAAAACAACTGGGATAACTTTACTGTTTTTTTTTAACCGCTTCCCGACCGCCTCACGCAGATATACTGCAGCAGAAAGGAACGTACAGGCAGATTAACGTACCTGGACATTGCCCTTTAAGAGGCGGCTTGCGGGCGTGCACCCTCACGGAGAGGAGGAAAGGGGAACTGATAATGTAAACAAGCGTTTCCCCGCTCTGCCTAATGACACTGACACTGATTGCAGCTCCCTGTGATCGGAAGCGGTGATCAGTGTCGTGTCACACACAGCCCCTCCCCCCACAGTTAGAATCACTCCCTAGGACACACTTAACCCCTTCAATGCCAGTCACATTTACACAGTAATCAATGCATTTTTAATCGCTGTATAAATGTGAATGGTCCCAAAATAGCACCAAAAGTGTCTGATGTGTCCGCCATAATGTCGCAGTCATGATAAAAATCGCCGCCATTACTAGTAAAAAAAAAATATTTATAAAAATTACATAAAACTATCCCCTATTTTGTAGACGCTATAACTTTTGCACAAACCAGTCAATAATCGCTTATTGTGATTTTTTTTTAACAAAAATATGTAGAAGAATACGTATCGGCCTAAACTGAGGAAAAAAAGGGAGCCACGTTGCACGACAGCGCAATTGTCAGTTAAAGCGACGCAGTACCGAATCGCAAAAAGTGCTCTGGCCTTTGGCCAGCCAAATGGTCCGGGGCTTAAGTGGTTAATGCATAAAACCGTTTTTTTCCCCCAAAAAAAAGCTTTTGAAAAATTGCTGCGCAAATACCGTGCGAGATAAAAATTTGCAACAACTGCCATTTTATTCTCCAGGGTCTTTGCTAAAAGACAAATATAATGTTTAGGTGTTCTTTGTCATTTTCTAGCAAAACAATTATGATTTTTACATGTAGGAGAGAAATGTCAGAATTGGCATGGGTAGCAAGTGGTTAAAGGAATTAAGAAAACAAACTATGTTTGCATGTGAGATAGGGACCCTAAGGCTTCTTTCACACTGGGGCGTTTTTCAGGCGTTTTTCAGGCGTTTTAGCGTTAAAAAAAGCGCCTGTAAAACGCTTGAAAGAAGCCTCATCTGCAATTCCAATGTGAAAACTCAAGTGCTTTAAGAGTCCTTTCACACTGCCAGCGCCCTGAAAAACGCTCGTAAAGCGCTGCTTAAACTAGCAGCGCTTTACCAGCGCTTTTCGAGCGCTAGTGGGGCGATTTTAACCCCTGCTAGTGGCCAAAAAAGGGTTAAAAGCGTCCACAAAGCGCTGCTGCTACAAGCGCTTTTCAGGCGTTTTCAGGCGTTTTTCAGGCACTTCCCATTGATTTCAATGGGAAGAGGCGCTTTAGGAGCGGTGTATTCACCGCTCCAAAAGCGATGCAAAGAAGCTGCTTGCAGGAATTTTTCTGACGCCCTGCCAGCGCAGCGCCTCAGTGTGAAAGCACTCGGGCTTTCACATTGGGATTGCAGTTGCAGCTTCTTTCAGGCGCTTTACAGGCGCTTATTTTAACGCTAAAGCGCCTGAAAAATGCCATAGTGAGAAAGGGGTCTCAGTGTGAAAGCACTCGGCTTTCACATTGGGATTGCAGTTGCGGCTTCTTTCAGGCGCTTTTTTTTAAAGCTAAAGCGCATGAAAAACGCCTGAAATACGCCCCAGTGTGAAAGGGATCTAAATCATAAGCTCCTTACAGCTTCCCAGTGTCTGCCTCTAGCAATGGTCACTTACCTATAGATGGTGTACAGATCAGATCCTTCATCATAACGGAACTATTTACAGGAAACAAATGTTTTTTGGTGTACCAGGGCCATTGTGAATACATTGCCATGCGGCTTCCCGAGAGAAAGGCAGGAGAAACAAAATACATCTTTGCTTACATTTGTTTTGTTCTATTTTTTGCAGGTCTTCAGTTTCTTCAAATGATTTCCCTACATAAATCCAATGAGTACATGTAAAATAGAATATTACAGGTGTGTCACAAGCTGCCTGCAGCACAACAATCAAGCTCAATGGCTCTGCAGTCTTGCTTCTGGTGGGCTGAATACATAAGTTGCTCCATGTTTTTTGTGAGTTAACAGAATGACAAGAAAATCCTACACATGGGCAACCAGTGAAATTGAGCAGTAATGGTCCAATTCTGGATAAACTGTAAAACATGGAGCAGGTGTAAAACAGGTAGATGGACTATGACAGTATGGTGGCTAAGCACTCTTTCCTTGCAGTAGGGACGGCAATCCAGTTCCGAACAAGGTACCTGCCAACATGGATTTTTCATACTCTGATTAGGTTTCCTCCAGGCTAGCCAGTTTGCTAATCCAAAGGTATACTTACAAGTTAACCGACTTACACCCAGACTAGCCTAAAGTGTATATAAGCCCAAAACTAAATTTGTAATATATCGCAGCTTACAAGTCCTTGGTGTGGTGCTGCATTTGTTTTATTCAAGCTTCTTTTGCTTTATTTTCACCTGGTAACTCTGCAAAAAAGCTCACTTCCATTCCCTGGGTGGCTATGTCACTCCTCCACTGTATCAATAGAGGGAGCCATGGTTGTCACCTTAGGCTGCTCTGTAAAAACATGCCCCTATCTCTTCATCTGGATTACAGGGGGCATGGCAATGGGTAGTTTATAGAAGATAGATTGGAGGGAAAATATTCTGTGCAGTTCATAGGAATAGACAAGGACATTTCTGGCAGGATCAACATGTATTTTCTGTATTTACTGAAAATGTTCTTAGCTTAAAGCAGTAATAAACCCAAAAGCAAACATTTTTTATATTGCAGCTTAACAATTCTTAGAAGTGATGGCTGCACTGACAGTGCTGTTGTTCAAAGGTGCCCCCTGTGATCCTTTATCCAGAGTGGGGGCACTCTAATACAGGAGGTGTGTTACTGGCCAGATTACCAGGGAAAAACAGAGGGGAAAAGCCTATAAAAAGAAAACTACTGCAGCCACCACAAGGATTGATATATGCAATGAATTACATTTTTGGTTTGGGGCTTTAAAAAGTTCTAAGGACTGATAAGCTGCAACCTAGTAGCTCCTACACTGTACAGCATGCTCATCTAATATCTTAAGGACATTAGAATGTTAGCTGCTGTCAGTTGTCTGTCAAGTTATCACTGCTGGGGCTATATAAATGGATAGATAGCACTGTATATATTGAAGGCAAGGCTGATAACATTTATTAAGAAATTCTATAAATCACAGTGATTGGAAATTAAAACAGGACTTAAGCTGATGAACATAGACTAAGCCATTGCTGATCTTTATGGGGGACAATTTGTGAAAAGAAGACATATATAGCTCTGTGAATTCTAGTCAACGGTAGAATATGTTGGCTGTAATGGACTTTGTAATATACTACTGAGGTCAATAGAAATATTTAGGTAATGCACTGTTTAACTTTTGCTTAGCTTCAAGGGATTTTTATTAAGTGCCCTGACAGTGTTAGGTAAACTGTTATGTGAGAGAATGACATTTCCAGCTCTGTCAAGTCTCAAGCATTATGTGTGACAGCAATGTCAGATCTGGGCACTGGGGAGCCCATCAGACCTCTCTAGAACCCTTTTCAGTCTCTGGCTGGAAGTCTACATAGAACAGGCTGTTGCTTACACTTTCCACTTCCTAATAACACTCTGGGGTTAAATCTAGTGGCGCTGTGCATGGTGGCCAATCAGCTTCTATTTTCAGCTTGTTCAATGGAGCTTTGACGAGCTGCACTAGATTTTGAACCCTTCAGTTTTAGTAAGTCAAACCCTTTGTATTCATTTGCTCTGTTTTATACTAACCAGTGAATACTTTAAGGCCATTTATTGTAGACCTAAAAAAGGGAAGGGTTAACACCCCTGTCAGTCTACCTGTGTCCCCTGTTCAGGAGATCCAGATGTACTAAGGGGTTGATTTACAAAAGGCTGACCACTTTCCAAGGACATTTTCCCCAGAGCTTAGTGAATGTGATGCATTTCCACTTTACAAATACCTAAACACGTTTAAGGAAAATCTTAAAAAAAAAAACAAATTTCTGCTTGCACATGACTGATGATGTTAGTCAGCTGAGCTTCACCTTGTTCACCAAGTTCTGGGGATAATTACAGTGCAGAGTGTAAAGTAAACAGTGTTTTTTTTCTTTAGTAAATCAACCTCTATTTGTCTCGGTTGTCATTGTCACTATCACAGAAGGTAAGGTCTAGCAGCTGAGATGGTCTGGGACAGGAAATAAAGTGAAATTTCCCCCAAAAGGACACAGACTGCTCTAAAAATCTGGCAGGAGTTTTAGCTCTTCTACTCTGTGTCCAAAAAAGTTTTGGCTGCAGTTCCACCTTAAGTTTACTGATCACTCACTTAGAATTACATTTATTTATGTACATGTAACTATTAATTTTGATTTGCTGCAAGTCAATTAAATGTGTCCTTGAGGCTGGTTGTTGTCTGGAAGGAGGTCTATGGAGTATTCCTGTGGCACCTAGCCATGGTTACAGCTTCAGCACAGCATTAAAGCAGTATTCAATCCAAGAAAGTATTATATTGCAGTTTACCAATTCTTAGATGAGGTGGTTGCATTCGTTTTTTAGGTGTTTTTTTCCTTTTATTTTCACATGTTGATCTTGCCAATAAGTCTGTTACTTTTCAACAGACCAAGCTGGCCAGAAAAAGTGTCAGTTATTGTGTTGGAACCACCATGTGTCCGTTTTAGTCATTAAATTAAGTGCAATAAATACTTTTGAAATTTCTATTTTACATAATTGGGTATTTGAAACAAACACAGATTTACCGTATTTGCTAAGCAAAGTGAATACTTTGCTAAGTAAACAGTCTCTACTCTTTTAGTAGTCCCAAAGTATTAATACTACCTAATAAGAGAAGACTGAACTAATGCTGATAATGGGTGGAAATGTGTGGCTATACAGGGAAAATCTGCCTATTTGTCTATTTGCCTGAAGGAACAGGCCTACAGTGACTACTGTGCCTCAATGCAAATGCTGCTTGACATTGATGCCCCTTTCTCAAATTTTCTGGGACAGTCCTGTATCTAAGTGCCCTGTTCAAATGATGCTGTGTCCGAAGATCATAGAATAACCCTTATTTGAGTTACTGAGCATAATTAGGGAAAGTGAGTGTGATCTGGGCAGGACTGCCTGTGAATGGGTGTAATCTGGGCTACATAGTCAATACTCAGACAAACTGCACCAGAAAATTGAACTTTTAAGGTGCCCACTCATACACTATTTCAACACAGCTGTTAAAATACCAAGTATTTATTAAGGCCATAAAAGCATTAAAAGTGTATGACATAATACAAAAACATTTACCTAAAACTACAAACATATAAAGAATGTTTTACAGTATATTGTTATCTTTCCTGCCCTACTCATTCACACCTTTGGTCACATAAATTCGATACTGAAGGTGTTCAGAAGTAAGGGGGAGTTCTTTGACTTGTCACAACGTGTTTCATGGGTACCATGAACCACACTTCTTCCCCACTTCAGATGCTGTGAAATTATAAACCATAATATTGGCCTCAACAATAAAGTTTGAATATCCATAACATCCAAAAATGTGAATACCTTTCTTTGTTGGCTATCAAACATGGATATCAGGGCATGGGAACCACCAAACCACACCATGCCTCATCCTGGGAAGAGAACCATGAGAAGATCAATAATTTTGGTGCAGCTCCTAAGGGGATAGAAAATAAGCACCTCTCTTTTAGATTTAGTGGTCCTTTTCCATAGCCAAACAAATGAATTCCCTGTGTGGGAGGGGGCCTGAAATCAAGCATTTGTTTGTAAAGGTGAAAAAAAAATATCTATTCTTACTTGCTCTGTGCAATAGAACTGCGCAGAGTGGCCGCAAACTTCTCGGGTTACCCTCTGGCTCTCCTGGCCCCTCCTCTCTGTCCAGTGCCCCCCATGGGAAGCCGCTTCCCATGGAGCCCTCGTGAGTGCTCGCTCCAGCGCCCCATTGCTGCGTCCATTGACACAGACAGTGGGACTCAGCCTCGCCCTTAATCCCTCATCACAGGCTTTGATTGATGGCCCCCAGTGCCCCAGCAAAACCAGCAAGACACAGAAGTGAGGGGAGAGAAGAGCTGTAGACGGGCATAGCGCTGGATCAACTGAGGGGTCAGATTAAAGTAAAAGAATTGGGTGAATAGGGGTGCTGATGCTGATGCCTAAACATTTTTTACCTTAATGCAAGGATTGCATTAAAGTAAAAAAAATGTTTGGGCTTTAGAACCACTGCAAATCTGTAGAGACTAAGGTCAAAGGGTCCACATTCCCTCCATCCAAAAAGATAACAAAAGTCCAATTTTTCTGGTGAAGTTTGTCTTGCTCCAGCATAAGAGTTGGGCCCCAATGAGCTGGCCAGCAGAAGAAGGGGAGGTGTTATATTACAGACAGCTGAACTGTCATGGTGGAGGAGCTCTCCTTAGTTAGGATATCCCCAGTATAAGGTTTAGGGATTGCTGTCTACACCCATTGTTTGTTTTTACAGTACATTTCTTTCTACTGTTCACCTATTTGCAATATATTCTTTGCTATCATTTAACGGTTTGCTGTATCATTGCTGCTGTTTCATATCTATTTTGCCATCAAATATTCCCCATCCAGGCAGGTGTGTCAAAGTCTGTGGTGCTGTTTGTAGTAGAGTCGCAGGGACAGGAACAGGGGACCCGAGAGACAGCAGCTCTTTCGGGGTAATCGATACATACAAAAAGGATATTTCTCTTTCATCTAGACTGGAAGTGAGAGGAAATCTCTTTCACAGGGACATAGCAATAAAATTTCGACAGAGGTTGTGAACCTTCTTCACTTTACTAGAAAATTTGTTTTTTTTCCCGACTGGCTGACTTTTCTCACTTCCTCTTTTGTTTGACAACATTCAAATAATTAGGATCTGGGGGAATTTTTGTTGCTTCCTTTCTGCCTGACAACCACCAAAAAGCAAGAACGTGAGTGAAATTCACCCAAAAACAGATACAGCGACAAAAAAGCTGGACTTTAACCTGATATATACTTCTCTAAATTACATATGATGTACTTTTTTTTCAATTATGTACAACCAATGTTGCATATTCATTTTGAGATTTTGTTGCCAGAAATCTAAACAATAACGAAGAGAGAAAATAAATGTACCATTAAGGAAGAATACTGTTATTGAATGCATTTGTTTCCACCCGTAATCATCCAAAATAAACTTCAATTTTGATTTAAAGCATAATTCTCTGAAATATCATTATATATGGTGGTCCTTCTCTGTCTTCCTTAAAACATTAAAGAAATGACAAGAGTGAATTAGACAGCTGTCACTTTATCCCCCCTCCCCTGGAGGGTTGTCAGCTGTGCCTTGAATACAGACTGTCCTGGGCTGGATGAGTCAGCGAGCACAGGGGGCTGCCTCACCCTCTAAATCAGGATTGTGACATCTAGACCATCTGACTGAACCATGGCAGATCATTGCACATTGTAGTACAGGTCACTCTTGAGTCTTTAAGCAGAAAATGTCAGCATCATGGTCAAAAAATAAAAGCTTCAACATGTTTTTTATGTTTGCTAGAAATGACTTATAAAACCTGAAAGAATGTGTTTCTACTTGTTCATAGTACAAGAAAACCACTGGCTGCTTGCCATATCAATATAACCGAATCGCCCTAGACATTTGTGGGCAATTAGGCATAAACCAAGCCCCCAAAGTTATTTAAACAGGTGAAAACATAAATGAGAATTTAGATTGCATGAGTGTGTATGTTTTCCCTGTAGAGAATGAATTATAGCGTGGTTAAGAATGAGATTTTGTTAGTCCGGGGTTACTGGTGAGGTCTGTACTTTATCCATTCAGGGCAAAATGACAGGTTAGTGTATTAAAAAGTAATCTTCAATATTCTTAAATAAGCATTTTTTTTTAGCCGGTCATTAAAGTGGTTCTAAAGGCAGAAGGTTTTTTACCTTATCTATGCATTAAGGTAAAAAACCTTCTGAGTGCAACACCCCCCCCCCCCCCCCCCCCCCCTTATACTCACCAGAGCCTTATCTCAATCCAGCGACATGCATGAGAGCATGCAGCCAGTGAAACACAGAACAGACCAAAATAATAACTGATTTCAGTGAGCAAATACCTAAATTTACATCTGATGAATATGAGAGTAGAGCTGGCAAGGCCAAAAAAAAAACCCCTGAAAAACTGGAAAAATAACTAAAGATATGTGAAATATGTTATTTTACAATGATGAATAATATAAAGTATCTATGACATTGTATTCAAACTATATAAAATAAAGACCTTAAGGAAAGATTTCTTAAAGCAGGGGTGCCCAACCTTTTGTAGGGCAAGCGCCACTTAAGCGACTTGGTAACCGGTCGCGGGCCACAATGAGCGGAGCGGGTGGATGGCAGCCCACTCGGCTCTATAGAGCCCACTCTTCTCTCAGTACACCAAACTCGCAGGTAATAGAAGTCGATGGCTCAGTGCAGGTAACCCACAGGTGCACTTCTCTGCACCTGTGGATCAGTTTGAAAACAGCCCAGTAACCACTGCAGAACAGATGTGCTCTGCACTCCCTGTGTGCCTCTCTACGGATCCTCCCAATGTGGGCCTGAAGTTCCCCCTCATGCAAACCTTAAAGGCATCCCAGGAATCCGGGATGGAGACATTCCTGTCTCTAGTACTCCAGAAAGCCTCCATATCAGCCTTACCCGGGAGCTCATCCTTGAGTCAGATAGCCAGAATCTAGAAAGGCGCCACAGACCCTCAGAGGGGTGCGCAGGACATTTCGAGTGTCAGGGAAACCGGAGCGTGGTCCGAGACCCCCCTAGGAAGTATAGTCACATCTTTTACCCTAGACAGAACCGGACCTCCCGAATACACCAGGTCTATTCTAGAAAAGGTTTTGTACGATGCTGAGTGGCATGTGAATGCCCTCAGCGTCGGGTGCCTCCAGCGCCAGACATCGGTAAAGTTAAACACCTCCGCCCAGGCCTTCAATTCTGAGGATGTAGTGAATGTCTGGGTTAGCCTGTCTATTTGGGGGTCCGGGACCATATTAAAGTCCCCCAGGAGCAGGACATTGTCCGTGGCATATTGTGTAATTTTTGTCACAAGCTGGTATAGGAAGGATATTGAGGCCGGTGGAGGGACATATAGCCCCACCAATACCATCTCCAGGGACATAATACGTGCATGTAGAATCACATACCGCCCCCCGTGGTCAATGTCTAGTGCCATAAGTTGAAAGGGCATAGATTTGCGTATAATGATACTAACACCCCTCGCCAAGTTTGAATAGGTCGAATGATATGCGTGGCCCACCCATGGTCTCCTAAGGCTCATAGTCTTACCCCCTACTAAGTGCGTCTCTTGAAAGATACAGACATGCGGAGAATGTTTTTGCAAAAACTGGAACACCAACGATCTTTTAATCTTAGAGTTTAGGCCCCTGGTGTTCCAGGACATTATTTTACATTTAGACATCAGGTAAGTCATACCAGTCTGCAGGGTCATAGGGCATCAACGGAGATTTAGGAGCTCCCACCACACCACCACTTTTCACCACCTGCACTTGGTTTTCTGTACAAGAAATCATATAGTTAGAACATACAGTAGGCTGACTCATACAAACAATAAGTTGAATGAACATAACAAAACCCCCCCCTGCCCAACCCCACCCCCCACCCCGCCACCCCCCCACCCAAACCGGAGGGGGCCTCACTCCCAAAACTTTAAGGGGCAACAGACCCCTGTGGGGATGCAATGTGCAAGATGGCACCAGAGTCCCGTCCTCTGAAATACAGTACATGGATCGGGTAGTGGAGTCCGGCAGCTTAATGAGTAAGAAAAAGGGAAAAAAAACACCCGGCCTGGGCCGAGGGTAACGAGCTTAGGTTGCAAACATAACATAACTAGTTGGTCTGAAAGTGGCTAGTCAACAGGGTTTCAAAAGCATCCCCCTCCTGTTCCTCCAGGAGATCCAGGGTCCCAAAGAAGTACCTTAGCGCACAGAGGGAGTGAACCCCCATGCCCACATAACCGGTCAGGTTGAGGAAGAAGGGGGGGGGGAGTGCAAGCAGGGGGATAGCTACAGCCATCACAACATCTCAGTTTGGTTGCTTCCCATCCAGGTACAGGCGATATGTCTGCCCACGCTCCCCGGCCCTCCCCCCACCCAGGTGAGAGAACAAGGGTCCCATCCCCTCAGAGCCATCCGGAGTGAAGGAGGAATGGGGGGGGGGCAGGGGGAAAAAGAAGCCCTCCACCCCAAAACATTTGCAGGCAGGGAGTCCACAACCGGCGGAGGGCACAACCAAGTTGTAATTGGGGAGCAATCCTCAGCAGTCCTCATCCCCACCTTTAATAACAGTATTCCATTCTATTCCATCCCAGAGCAGGGGGTCGCGGGCCACATCAGAGGGCTCCACGGGCCACATGTGGCCCATGGGCCACTGGTTGGGCACCCCTGTCTTAAAGACTTTATGGAAAGTCTTACATTATTGCAAGCTGAAGACCAGCAAAATCCTGGGATACAATTCAAGTAATAATGTACTTCTCAATGCAGGTCTCAAACATGAGAAATATGCATATATTCCACTAGGAGGCACTGCAGGGGAAAGGGTCCAGTTTAGTTTGCTTGTGGGCTCCACCTTGTACCGCCTACAATTGGGTGATTGTTGGGATACAGTAGATGATAGTTTCTGTGATCTCAGACCTTAATTGACAGGTAAGAGGGTAAATTTGTCTGACAAATTTGTTTATAACATTTAAATGGTTCCTATTAATGTTCTCCACCATCACAGCATAATGTTTCCTTTTAGTTGGCTCAGTAAATGGTGAGACCCACATCTAACGTTTGGAAACATTTCCACAGTGAAACTTCTGCTGAGAGCAAAGCTGCAATTTGCAAATATTGTGAAAAGAAATATACTTTTCCAAATGCTACAAGGATCACAAAACACATCCAGAGGTGCCGTAAAGACATTAAAAATACTTTATGGAATGAAATGATGAGGACCAGAATGAAAGTGCAAGTAGCTTTTCCCCCCATAGCTCTCATTTCAGAAACACTCTTTCTGCTGCTTCTGAATCATCACAATATGGGGTTGATTTTCTTTTACTGGAGAGTGCAAAATCTGGTGCAGCTGTGCATGATAGCCAATCAGCTTCTAAACTTCAGATTGTTCAATTAAAGTGGTTGTTAACCCCCCTGGCGGTATTCCGGAGTCTGGCTCGGGGTGGAATTTCAGTACCAAAAGCGGTAACCCCGAGCCTCGGGATTGCATCGCAGAATCCATGTAGAGGTTACTTACCTTGTCCCCAGGATCCTGTGATGTCTCCCCGCTGTGATCTGCGAGCCGCCGTATAAAACAGAGATAATAAATTAGAATCACTCGCAGAATTGAGCGATAGTGATTTGTGGGGAAATCCGTCATCAAACACTGAAAGTAATGACAGCGACAATTCTGCAACTGAGCAAATTTCAGTGTTTTTGATTTGATTACATTATTGAATAATTTTTATTATTATTATATTATTATTAGTTATAATTATTTATAGTTATTTATTATATTATAATTTATGATTTTGTGTTTAAAACTTTATCATACCCGGGATGTCTACTAGACTCTTGTTTGGACAGATTTAAATGAGTTATTTCTAAGAATTACAGGCCTACAATATAAAACACCAAATTGCTATGCAAAATAATTGTACCACTTTCAGCACCTAAAATCTGAAATAATCATACCGCCAGGGAGGTTAATCCACTTTCACATGTTAACATAATCCATTTTGTCTCCTAATACAGTGACAGAAGCAGCGGGCAGGGCCGAGGTTTCCCCATCAGCGGGATGCGGGGAGGAAAGGAGAGAGGAGATAAAACCACTGGGAGCCGCCATGAGATAAGGTAATGGAGGATTTTTTAAATAAAACACAGGGCATAAAACAGGGCATAAAACAGATAGTATTAAAATATATTGGATGTTCCTGCAGCAAGAGGGGGATGGGGCGGCACTAGGTGACATGCAGAGAGGGGAGGGGGGGATAGAGGAGACAGACACAGAAGAGCAGGCTGCAGATGACAGAGGCATATAAACAGACCACAATGTCAGGGCTCAGCAGCCATGATTATCGTGGCCTGTTTGCATAGGGGAGAGGAGAAACTGGCAGGATCAGCCAAGATTTTTAGGTGTTACAGGGGTCCAAATTACACAGCACAAACACTGTGCTGTATAAAATGCTTTAAAGGAACAGGATCCATTTTTTTTTTTTTTTGGGTTTAACAAACGCTTTAAGCTTTGACAATAAAAGCTGGAAGCTGATAAGTCGAAAGCTGCACCAGATTTTGCACGCTCCAGTTTTAGTAAATCAACCCCTGTATTTTTTCAACAGCAGCACCAGCAGGAAGTGTTACAAATAACCGCCTCCCAAAAATACACAATGCCTTCTTTTATAGACAAAATTACACCTGAAAATCAGGAGAAAATTGATCAAGCTCTTGCAAGAGCAACATATGCTTCTGGATCAGCATTGTCAATAACTGAAAATATATATTGGCAGAAAGTTTATACTTTTTTTATGAGGGAAAGGGGTGGTTACCTGTTTTCATGTATAGTTGAAACGTTCTAAACATATATCGTTCTTGTTATTCCATTTGTAATAAAAAATACAATTTTAAACAGCCAGTTTATTTACTGAAAAAGCTGTACTTTTATTTTAAGCATAATAGTTTTATATACACTGCATTTCACCTTCCCAGTGTAATCAAATTACTTTCAATTTGTAAAACTATTCCACACCAATTATTATTTTATTTTTTTCCAAAATGTTAATTTTTTCGGGAAAAAAAATGAAAAATAAAATATTTTTTCCCATGGATTAAAAATTTCTTAGAAATTTTACATCAGAATAAACTCGGCAATACACTAAGGTGAACCTCCCTGTCCATTAGTGATTGGACTCTCTATGCAGATCAATCAGTCTATGGATGCTCTTGTGGTACATCAAAAATGGACCTGGCAGTAGCATTATGGAACTCACAATTCTCCAGATGCTTTGCGTGGGCACCATACTTAACAGTGCAGGCACATTTTTCTAATGGTCTGCATTCACCAGTCCCCCTGCCTGCCCTTCCAGGCCTGCTGTCTTGAGGCTAACACCTCCCTCCATCTCCCGAGAGACTGCATCTGATGGCATGGTTGACAAGTGGAGGTTAATATAAGACCTAGGAAATTCCTTGGGCATAGTCTTAACCTTCCTAAACTTGAGAAATGCTTCTAAAAACTTACCATAAGGCATGGTAAGTCATTTGACCGTAGCTGCCCCTATCACGCTCTGTGCTGTTATTTGAGCAGAGACTCTAAGGGAATTTCATCTTACAAGATACCTACTGGGAACTATGTACCATGGATAATGAAGCTGTATAGTAAGTGGGGGATCCCCTAATTGATCCAGGCATTGCCACATTAAATGTCCTCAATATCCTCTATTGGTTTTGTTAACCATCATCAAGGTCTCCACTGTGAGGTTGCCTTATAGATTGGTTTAGAAGGGACGTGAAGATAATTCCCTCTGAATTCCCAGCTGCGCTGTGGATACCATTCTCTGCTTATCCTTCCCCTCCTTTTTTGACTAAAAATAATATGCCATAAGCTTCTGAAGAAACGTCTGTTGAATACGCGTAAGATGTAGAGCTGAGCTATATTATGACACACGCCTCTTCATTCCTCTTATCAAGTATTGGAGAGTGACCTGATTGGTTCCCCATCTTTTGTAATTTATTCGTAATTTATTGTATACGTATGATGGTGGTGTGTTGTTTGTGATTCAAGGCATTTTTGTGAATAGTCAAATCATTTTAATGCAATTGTTTTGTATGTTTTTGTAATAAATGTAACACTGAAGAAATTACACTTTGCTACAATGTAAAGTAGTGAGTGTACAGCTTGTATAACAGTGTAAATTTGCTGTCCCCTCAAAATAACTTAATACACAGCCATTAATGTCTAAACCGCTGGCAACAAAAGTGAATACACTCCTCAGTGAAAATGTCCAAATTGGCCCAAAGTGTCAATATTTTGTGCGGCAACTATTATTTTCCAGCACTGCCCTATTAACCCTCTTGGGCATGGAGTTCACCAGAGCTTCACAGGTTGCCACTGAAGTCCTCTTCCACTCCTCCATGATGACAACAGGGAGCTGGTGGATGTTAGAGAACTTTGAGGATGCCCCACAGATGCTTAATATGGTTTAGGTCTGGAGTCATGCTTGGCCAGTCCATCACCTTTACTCTCAGCTTCTTTAGCAAAGCAGTGGTCATCTTGGAGGTGTGTTTGGGGTCATTATCATGTTGGAATACTGCCCTGTGGCCCAGTCTCCGAAGGGAGGGGATCATGCTCTGCTTCAGTATGTCACAGTACATGTTGGCATTCATGGTTCCCTCAATGAACTGTAGCTCATTGCGCAGGGGAGCCACCGTTTACGGCACAGGACTCTGAAGGAACGGCCCGGGTGGCCGTTCCCTTAGAGCGCATGCGCCGATGATGTCATCTAGTGCATATACAGTAAATATCTCTTGAAGGGTGCTCGTTTAGGAGATATTTACAGTAACTATAGGTAAGCCTTATTATAGGCTTACCTATAGGTGAAAGTCAAATATTGGCGTTTACAACCACTTTAACTGTTCTGCAGACCTATCCAATTGTCCCCAGCTGTGAGGATTAACCTATCCTAGAGCTATCTCATGGTCCCCAGCTATGAGACTTCAACTGCCACTTGTGAGAGCTTAAAGGAGCTGTAAAGGCAAAATGTTTTTTATCCTAATGCATTCTATGTCCCCCAGCACCCCCCCCCCCCCCAATCACCTACCTGAGCTCCTTTTCTCTCCAGCGATGTCCACGATCCCCTCGGCCATCCAATACACTCCTCCTGATAGGCTGAGACAGAGCAGCAGCGCTATTGGCTCCCATGGCTGTCAATCAAAGTCAGTCAGCCAATCAGAGGAGAGAGGGGGCAGAGCCAGGTCAGGGCTCCATGTCTGAATAGATACACGGAGCTCTGACTTGGCTTGGGTGACCTTTTTAGCAAGCTGCTGGCTAAGGGGCACTCAAAGGAGAGAGGGACTAGGAGCAGCAAAGAGGGACCCCAGAATAGGAGGAGTCAGGTTGCCCTGTGCAAATCCAACTGCACAGAGGAGGTAAGTATAACGTGTTTTTAAAAAAAATAAAAAAACAAAACTTTATAATCACTTTAAATGTGCTATCTTTACTGAGCGCTCTGCAAACTGTTCTTAAGCGATTTGGCGTATCCTGTGCCCCTTACCCCTCTTCTTTTGAAGTTCTGCAAGCAAAAAACCTTAAAAATACATCCCCTAGAGGCCTAGACTGTTCAATGGAGCTGGAGTGAATGAACTGTTGTCTGTGTGAATGGGGGCTTCTGAACTGTTTTGGGAAAGAACCAGTTAAGTCAGGGGCTTCTATAGTGGTAGCAATAGCATACTACTTTAAAAATATGTTTCTAATCACGCATATGGAAACACACAAGGATTGTGTTGTAAACTAGCTCTTAATCATTATAATGTAAGTTTGTATTAGCATTTATTACTAAACTGTCACTTCAGAATATCTCTAATGCCGCGTACACACGAAGGGACAATCCCGCGGGATTATCCTCTGGACTGAAGTCCAGCGGATAATCCCCTCGTGTGTGGGCGCCGGCGGACTTTTTGGCGCCAAAGTCCGGCGGACTTTTTGGCGCCAAAGTTTTAAGTTTTGTTTTAAAATTATCCGCTGGACTTGGCAGTCCAGCGGACAATCCCGCCGTTAGTGGGCAAGTCCGCGGGACTTTTGAAATGAACGGACTTGCCGCTCATCGGCAAGTCCGTTCATTTAGCACGTGACTTCAGGTTACGTAGCTAGCGTAGGCAGTAAATGCCGCCGCGCTAGCTCCGTGACCTGGCATGGATTTAAAGGGAATCCCCACGCCAAACCGGCGTGGGGGTTCCCCCAAATCCATGTCAGACCCTCATCCGACCACGCAGCCTGGCAGGCCAGGAAAGGGGTGGGGACGAACGAGCGCCCCCCCCCCCCCCTGAGCCGTACCAGGCCGCGTGCCCTCAACATGGGGGGTGCCCTGGGGAAAGGGGGGCCGTGCGGCCCCCCCACCCCAAAGCACCTTGTCCCCATGTTGATGAGGACAAGGGCTTCTTCCCGACAACCCTGGCCATTGGTTGTCGGGGTCTGCGGGCGGGGGCTTATCGGAATCTGGGAGCCCCTTTAATAAGGGGGCACCCAGATACCGGCCCCCACCCTATGTGAATGAGTATGGGGTATGATGTACCCCTACCCATTCACCTAAGGTGTAAAATGTAAAGTACAAAAACACACACACTTTTGAAAAAATATTTTATTGCACTGCTCCGGGGGTCTTCTTCCGTCTTGGGGGTCTTCTCGCCGGACTCCTCCGCTCTCTTCTGCTCTTTTACCTAGCTCTTTCACGAGCGGGGGAGTCCGGCTACCTTCTTCGTCGTCGCCGCCGTCTGGGGGTCTCGATCCGCCTTCGGGGGTCTTCTTCCGTCTTGGGGGTCTTCTCGCCGGACTCCCCCGCCATTTACCAAGCTCTTTTACCGAGCGGGGGAAGTCCGGCTACCTTCTTCGTCGTCGTCGCCGTCGTCTGGGGTTCTCGATCCGCCTTCGGGGGTCTTCCGGGGGTCTCTTCTGTTCTTGCGGCGGTCGTCGTCTTCCGCGCCGCCGGCGCCTTGTCCTTCTTCTTGTCCTTCTTGTTCTTCTTCTTCCGATGTTGACCCGACGCTCTCTGTGCCCGGAATGCCTGTGCCGCTCTGCGCTCGGACTTATATAGGGACATGGGGGACAGGGTCACATGTTCATGTCACATGGTGACCCCGCCCCCTTGCGATGTCACAGTCCCAGCATCCTCCGGGACTGTGACAACACAAGGGGGCGGGGTCACCATGTGACATGTGCATGTGACCCTGTCCCCCATGTCCCTATATAAGTCCGAGCGCAGAGCGGCACAGGCATTCCGGGCACAGAGAGCGTCGGGTCAACATCGGAAGAAAAAGAACAAGAAGGACAAGAAGAAGGACAAGGCGCCGGCGGCGCGGAAGAAGACGACGACCGCCGCAAGAACAGAAGAGACCCCCGGAAGACCCCCGAAGGCGGATCGAGAACCCCAGACGACGGCGACGACGACGAAGAAGGTAGCCGGACTTCCCCCGCTCGGTAAAAGAGCTTGGTAAATGGCGGGGGAGTCCGGCGAGAAGACCCCCAAGACGGAAGAAGACCCCCGAAGGCGGATCGAGACCCCCAGACGGCGGCGACGACGAAGAAGGTAGCCGGACTCCCCCCGCTCGTGAAAGAGCTAGGTAAAAGAGCAGAAGAGAGCGGAGGAGTCCGGCGAGAAGACCCCCAAGACGGAAGAAGACCCCCGGAGCAGTGCAATAAAATATTTTTTCAAAAGTGTGTGTGTTTTTGTACTTTACATTTTACACCTTAGGTGAATGGGTAGGGGTACATCGTACCCCATACTCATTCACATAGGGTGGGGGGCCGTTATCTGGGGGCCCCCTTATTAAAGGGGGCTCCCAGATTCCGATAAGCCCCCGCCAGCAGACCCCGACAACCAACGGCCAGGGTTGTCGGGAAGAGGCCCTTGTCCTCATCAACATTGGGACAAGGTGCTTTGGGGTGGGGGGGCCGCACGTCCCCCCTTTCCCCAGGGCACCCCCCATGTTGAGGGCACGTGGCCTGGTACGGCTCAGGAGGAGGGGGGGCGCTCGTTCGTCCCCACCCCTTTCCTGGCCTGCCAGGCTGCGTGCTCGGATGAGGGTCTGACTTGGATTTGGGGGGAACCCCCACGCCGTTTTTTTCGGCGTGGGGATTCCCTTTAAATCCATGCCAGCTTGCGGAGCTAGCGCGGCGGCATTTACTGCCTACGCTAGCTACGTAACCTGAAGTTACGTTCGAAATGAACGGACTGCTCCGTGTGTGGGCAAGTCCGTTCATTTTCAAAAGTCCCGCGGACTTTTGGCCGGCGGATTATCCGCTGGAGAAGTCCGTGCGTGTGTGGGCAAGTCCACACGCTCGGAAAGTCCAGCGGACCTAGCTGGAAAGTCCCGCGGGATTGTCCGCTGGACTAGGTCCGCCGGCAAAAGTCCGCACGTGTGTACGCGGCATTAGATTCACCTCATCTTCACCTGTCAACATACAGCACTTGTACCGAGACATAGAACAAAATACATTAAAATGATCACATCAAATGTTCCTCAGTCAGTGTAGTGGTAATCTTATAGTACTAACACAGTTTATGAAGATGTGAGTCGATGCAAACTAGAATCCAAAAAATAGAAGAAATGGAGCATACCTCCAACTTTTTGTATTTTATATGCATGCATGTTTGATGCTAGCAGTAATTGTTTTCTACAGCTGAGAAAAGATAAGACAACAGGGCAAATAGCAAACATTCATTGGATGCCAGAAGCATGTAGTCATTGTAACAGTCAGATTTTATAGTAAGGGATGCCAGCTGTCAGTCAGAGACGCTTTTAACTCCGTAATTGAAATGGTCAGTCAGGAGAAAGGGTGGTCAGATGTTCATAACAAAGCAACAAAAAAAGCACATAGATCAGACACTGGACCATTACCCAATAGACCTATCTACACCTAGCTAAGCTAATGTGAATGAGCCATATATATTTAAATTGGTACAAGGGATATGGTTCTTCCAAGGCTCCGAAAAATCTAAGAGTTCAAAATTGTACATAAGCCCTAACAATGTACTTCTCTTATTTGCTTGCTTTGGTCTGTTAAATATACCATAGAAAGTGTTTTGTTATATCTGTTCAGCAAGTGGCTGTTGATCCTGTCAGAAATCCAGAGCTGTCCTGTGACCAGTGCACGCTGTAGTGTTATCTATGCAGTCTAGGCAGCCTTTCCACTTCCAGATAAGAAGAGAGATGTGGTATTTTATGATTTTGCAAAAAAGAATGGTGCAGGGCTAATTCTATTCCCTGCAGTTTCAGTGCAGCAAAGGCACTCTGTTCTACAAAGGGAGTTAAGAGCATCCCTCGTGTGCCCCCAACTAAAGGATAAATGGTATCTTGGTACCCAGGAATTACAATAAAAATGTATAAAAATATAAAGTTATATTCATCCATGATTAAAAACAATGACATATGTCCATAACAATAGAAAAACATCAGTTGAAAACATTGCAAGACTCCTTAACATTCCAATCTGGCATTTGCTGATGAAATGTGGTTACTCTTTGGATGTATGCTGAATCCTCTACATGTTTGACGGTCAAAACGACTTCTTCAGGAAGTTCTCCCCCCTTTTTTCCCTTCTCTCCGCTCGGTGGGGTTTTTAAGAACAATATACATTAGTTTACCCTATTATATTTATTTATTGTTAGTACTTGGTTATGGTTGCCTGTTAACTGTCCCCTGCCCGTGGCCGCCGTGAAGAAGTGCCCTCGGATATCCCATTTCCTTGCTGTCTCTATTTTGCCTGTTTCTCTAGGGTAAGCAACCATGAGATCCCTTTCCCTCATTCATTTTGTTTTTGTTTTGTTTTGTTTCAGTATATACTACTGCATTGTTGTGATTGCAAAGTATATCGTTGTAGATGAATTATGTTTTATTCTTCCTGAAGAAGCGGTTTTGACTGCGAAACATGTAGAGGATTCAGCATACATACAAAGAGTAACCACATTTCATCAGCAAATACCAGCTTGGAATGTTAAGGAGTCTTGCAATGTTTTGTAACTGATGTTTTTCTATTGTTATTGTTTTTAATCATGGATGAATAAAGCTTTTTATACAACTTTATTGTAATCCCTGGGTACCGAGATACAGAGGTACCGAGATAGTCCATTTATCCTTTAGTTGGGGGCATACGAGGGATGCTCTTAACTCCCTCTGTAGATTTCAAGTGTTAGGATGATGGTACCCCCGTTCCCTTTATCACACGTCGCCATACCTCAGGCCAATACTCTATCAAAGACACTGTGTTGTCAGCCTTCAACAGGAAATCAGGAGCTGAATGCATTTTTGCTATGATCGCCAGGTATATTTCTGTAGATCATAGCTTCATAGTTGGTAAGTTGGTAAGTTGAACAAAGACTCTAGTCCATCTAGTTCAACCTGTAAAGGTGTGTGTATGTCTGTGTTTGTCAACTTAAAACGTTTAAAAAGGGATATAACATAGGGAAACATGCATTCATTGCAGAGATGTACCATATATTTATTTATTTTTATTTTGCCCTAACATAAACTTTAAATGATTTCATTTAGAGGGACATCCAAGGTGCTCATATACAATTTCCAGATACTTTTCAATAGTTTAACATTATGGTTTACAAATCGCTAAGCTTGGAAGAAATAACATTAAGGTTCTGTAGGGTCCAGAGGCAAGGAGGGCGCAGAGAGAGTTCTGTTTGAGAATTAAATACTTGACCTCCTGCTACTCAACTCATCTGTCCACTTCAGTCCTACTGCAATTAATTGTGCCAACTGCTGGTAATAGGTTACAGGAAGGTGGAAGTACTATTCCGTGAATTATTAGGTGTCCTTAGGGGTCTGTGAAATACCAAGTAGACTTTGTGTGCATGCAGCAGCGATTACTGGAGGTAATTGCTGGTTCTGCAAACAGCCATGAATACCTGCGACCTGTCATAGTGAACGGGGTTGGCAGCCGCACCTAGCTGCTAAGAAGATTCCTGCCGCTACAATTTGTACCGGCCTAAATCGCCAGTGTGAATGTAGCTTAATACATATGGTAATGGCCATAAAAGGAGCACCATGCTGAATGTCTCCTCTATGGATTCAGCAAAGAGTACTTTCTGTGACAATAAATCAGGTATTAGCAGGTAAAGGATAAGTTCACTTTTTTTACAAAAAAATATGAATGCACATTTTTTAAATTTTTTTGCAAATAAAAAAAATGTGCATTTATTATTTTTTTCTTAGGAGCCTGTAAAGCATTGTACCCACGATCAGCAGATCACGGGTGCCTTGTCAGGCTCCTGCAGACTGTCAGTACAGCTGTCTGCCATTGCCTCCCGTACAGACAGACATTATCTACACTGATAATCGGGACGCTGATCATCAGTGTCCTGATTATCAATGCAGCCCCAACAGTGTCTATCAGTGCCAATCAGTACCCATCAGTGCTGTCTATTAGCACCAATCAGTGCTGCCAATCAGTGCCCATCAATGCTGCCAAACACTGCCTTTTCATCAGTGCCACATATCAGTGCCCTTCAGTGCTGCCTATTACTGCCGATCAGTGATGCCTATCAGTGCCACATACGAGTGCAGCCTCATCAGTGTCTCCTCGTCAGTGCCCATCAGTGTCACCTATCAGTGCCCATCAGTGCTGCATATCAATGCAGCCTCATCAGTGCCTGCTCATCAGTGCCCACCAGTGCTGGCTCATCAGTGCCCATCAGTGCCGCCTCATCAATACTGCCTATTAGTGCCCATCAGTGCCTAATCAGCGTACATCAGTGAAGAAGAAAAATTACTTGTTTGCAAAATTTTATGACAGAAACTAAGTTGAGTTGATAGAGAGAGTGGAAATACAGTTGATAGGTGGGGGAGAGGTAGGCCTATTTGAAGATAAGGGTTTTCAGGGGTCATCTAGCAGGGCACAGAGTAGGAGATAGTTGGACAAATTAGGGTAGGGAGTTCCAGAGTATGGGAGAGCCTTGGGAGAAGTCCTGGAGGCAAGCATGAGAGGAGGTGACAAGGGAGCTGGAGAGCAAGAGGTCTTGGGAGATCTTGTTGTAAAATTATAGACAGGGGCGTTGCTAGGTGGCAAAAAGACCAGGGGCTTCAGCCCGAGGTCGAAGAACCGGGGGGGGGGGGGGGACGCGGGCGGTTTTGCGGCATTTTTTTTTTGGCCTGGGTGGTGGGGATGTGTGGCTTACATACACTGACCTACATACAATGACCACTGACCTGCCTGACTTACATACACTCACCTCACTCACCTGCCTGACCTACACACACTGAACTGCCTGACCTACACACACTGACCTGCCTGACCTACACACACTGACCTGCCTGACCTACACACACTGACCTGCCTGACCTACACACACTGACCTGCCTGATCTACACACACTGACCACTGACCTACATACGCTGACCACTGACCTACACACACTGACCACTGACCTACACACACTGACCTACACACACTGACCACTGACCTACACACACTGACCACTGACCTACACACACTGACCACTGACCTACATGCACTGACCTACACACACTGACCACTGACCTACACACACTGACCTACACACACTGACCACTGACCTACACACACTGACCTACATACACTGACCACTGACCTACACACACTGACCTACATGCACTGACCACTGACCTACACACACTGACCTACACACACTGACCACTGACCTACATACACTCACCACTGACCTACATACACTGACCTACTGACCACTGACCTACACACACTGACCTGCCTGACCTACACACACTGACCACTGACCTACATACACTGACCTGCCTGAGTGCCTGACCTACACATACTGACCACTGACCTACACACACTGACCTACATACACTCACCACTGACCTACACACACTGACCTACACACACTGACCACTGACCTACATACACTGACCTGCCTGACCTACACACACTGACCACTGACCTACATACACTGACCTGCCTGAGTGCCTGACCTACACATACTGACCACTGACCTACACACACTGACCTACATACACTGACCACTGACCTACCTGACCTACACACACTGACCACTGACCTACATACACTGACCTACATACACTGACCTGCCTGACCTACACACACTGACCACTGACCTACATACACTGACCTGCCTGAGTGCCTGACCTACACATACTGACCACTGACCTACACACACTGACCTACATACACTGACCACTGACCTACACACACTGACCTACATACACTGACCTACACACACTGACCACTGACCTACATACACTGACCTGCCTGACCTACACACACTGACCACTGACCTACACACACTGACCTACATACACTGACCACTGACCTACACACACTGACCTACATACACTGACCTACACACACTGACCACTGACCTACATACACTGACCTGCCTGACCTACACACACTGACCACTGACCTACACACACTGACCTGCCTGACCTACACACACTGACCACTGACCTACACATACTGACCACTGACCTACATACACTGACCACTGACCTACACATACTGACCACTGACCTACATACACTGACCTGCCTGACCTACACACACTGACCACTGACCTACATACACTGACCTGCCTGACCTACACACACTGACCACTGACCTACACACACTGACCTGCCTGACCTACACACACTGACCACTGACCTACACATACTGACCACTGACCTACATACACTGACCTGCCTGACCTACACACACTGACCACTGACCACTGACCTACATACACTGACCTGCCTGACCTACACACACTGACCACTGACCTACACACACTGACCTGCCTGACCTACACACACTGACCACTGACCTACACATACTGACCACTGACCTACATACACTGACCTGCCTGACCTACACACACTGACCACTGACCTACACATACTGACCACTGACCTACATACACTGACCTGCCTGACCTACACACACACTGACCACTGACCTACACATACTGACCACTGACCTACATACACTGACCTGCCTGACCTACACACACTGAGCAGTGACCTACATACACTGACCTGCCTGACCTACACACACTGACCACTGACCTACATACACTGACCTACATACACACTGACCTACATACACTGACCACTGACCTACATACACTGACCACTGACCACTGACCTACATACACTGACCTGCCTGAGTGCCTGACCTACACACACTGACCACTGACCTACACACACTGACCTACATGCACTGACCACTGACCTACATGCACTGACCACTGACCTACACACACTGACCTGCCTGACAATGACATACATACACTGGGAGTCTCTGTGTCTGACCTACCTCAGCCGTGATGTGCGGTCACAGCAAGCAGGCAGGCAGACACTGGCAGTCAGTCAGTCAGTCACTGGGGAGAGGAGCCAAGGAGGAGAGGAGAGCCGAGCCGCCCGCCCTAGCGGGGATGTAGCGTTCCCGCCTTCTGGAGCCTGCGGGCTACGATGGACATCACGTCACACGTCCCACTCCAGAAGGCGGGACCAGCGGCACTCGCCACTCGGCCACTTTCGTCTAATTTCGGCCGCTTTCGGCCGCTATGGCACTCGGCTAATTTTGGCTGCTGGGAACCGATCTGTTAGCGAGTGCAGCCGAAATTAGCCGACGGCACTCGGGGCTAACAATGGAATGCAGGCATTCTGAGACTCGGGGCTTTGCAGGGACACATTCGGGGCTCCAGCCCCCCTAGCCACCCCCTGGCGACGCCCCTGATTATAGATGATATGTAAAACTAAAACATACGTCATTAATGATTCTAGTAGTGACACTAACAATCTAAAAATTTGTAAGGCCCCTTTCACACTGGGGCGTTTTTCAGCGCTAAAAATAACGCCTGTACACCGCCTGAAAAATTCCAGCCCCATTCACTCCAGTGTAAAAGCCTGCGGGCTTTCACATTGGAGCGGTGCGCTAGCAGGACGGTCAAAAAAGTCCTGCTAGCAGCATCTTTGGAGCGGTATAGGAGCGGTGTATTCACCGCTCCTATACCGCTCCTACCCATTGATTTCAATGGGACACCGCGGTAATACCACGGCAATACTGCGGCTATACCGCCGCAAAGCGCCGCCGTAGCGGCGCTTTGCGGCGGTATTGCCGCAGTATTTTTTTTCGCCCACTAGCGGGGGTTAAAACCACACCGCTAGCGGGCGAATCCCGCGGCTAAAACGACGGTAAAGCAGCGCTAAATATAGCGCTGCTTTACCGTTGCCGCGGCTCCCGCCCCAGTGTGAAAGGGGCCTAAAAGTTTACCTTTTTAGTGGTTACTAAGACCAAGAGGTGGAAAGCACTGCATTGAATAAATAGAGAAAGAGTGATTGCTTGTCTTAATCCCTTAAACTTGATTGCCAGCGTGACTGTGGACAGAATGTAATGTGTTTGCTGGCAGAGCTGAGATCTTTGATGTGTATCATTGAGACGGCTGTGACATTCAACTTTATATGATGCCAGTATGCAGCCTGAGATTCCACACCATTCAGTCACTCTGCATGGAGGACATACTGTTTATGAGTGACTATGTCACTGTTTCTAAAAGGAAAGTGTTGATATCCTTGTATCTCAATACGGGTCTACAATATTTGAAGATATATTAGTAACGTTTTTGTTGAAAGAATTGCATGCTCTAAAAGCAACTTTTGAAGAGAATGCTTCAATAAAGATTTTATCCTTTTGCTGTAGATGTTTGGTTGTAAATGTGTTAAAGTGTTTATATAATGTAATCACTGAATGACACCCTGTCAGGTCTCTAAGGAATTCAAAATGTCAGGTCCTGCAATACAGGGGCTATTAGGCAACATTCACATGGTCACACAGGGGTGGTCAGGGGTGGAGACCCCAGAGAATCAGTAGATTCTTGTTGGTGATTCTAAACACTGCCTGCACACAGCAGATAATGTACTAACAGCAGAACCTGTAGTAACAGCAGATCCTGTACCCCATACAAACCAATTACCAGGGCTGCCGCTGCTCACATGTGGCCACTTGCATGCGGCCATAGCACAGAGTTTTGCTGTGTCCAGAGGCTGTGTTTGGCTCCCTCTGAATGCAGTAAACTATGCGCCCCTGGATGCCCATGGGAATGAAGCCTTAAGCCTCATACACACGATCGGAACGTGGACCAACTTTCCCGTGGATTTTCGTCCAAAGGGCGTTGGCCCCAAGTTGGTATTGCATACACACGGTCGGACTTTTTAGGCAACCAACACGAACGTAGTGACGTTTCAACGTACTGACGACACTTCAAAAGAGGATGTTCGAATACTCCAGCGCCACCTTTGGTCAACTTCTATATTGTTGTCTGCTCTTTTGCATTGGTTCTGAGCATGCGTGTTTGTACTTTGGACAAAAGTCCGTTGGTTATGTGTACACACGGTCGGACTTTGGTCCATCGGACTTTTGTTGGCAGAAAGTTGGTCCGTTCGCACAGCCAACAAAAGTCCGATGAAACCTGGAAAAAGTTGGTCCAATGGAGCGTACACACGGTCGGATGTTGGTCCAAAACAGCTAATTTGCATGTTGGTTGTCAAAAAGTCTTATCGTGTGTACGGGCCTTTATACTCACTTATCTAGTGCCCCGAGTTGCTTACCTACCTTCTGTGCAGCCAGTGTCTTCTGCTTTCAACACCTCCAAGAGTGTCAGACGTCTATATGCCCTGCCAAGTGCTGTGGTTCCTTCCAAAGACCCCTATGACATTACAGGACTCAGCAGTGAAGTAGGGCCAGAGAAAGAAACCTTGGTGTGCAGTGGACATCACAGACATCTAACAAAATTTAAGGTGTCGAAAGCCCAATACCTTAACAGATGGCTTTGCTAATTCCACCGTGAATACCAGCACTAACTGTTGTCTATAACATCCTCTGCCTGCAAAACAGTCTTCTTAGGAATCATTTTGAGCTCGTTTAACATTCTGCCACTTCACCAAGCCCTGATGAAGGGTAATTGAGTGTTCCCCAAAATGCATTGGATGTCTTTTGACCTGCTTATTGTAACAAATTTGACAAAAAAAAGCTCTGGGTCTCTCAATGATTTTTCATTTGACACTCCCTTTGACTTATCATATTTAGATTTCTTAACCTTTATGGTGAGCTGCCAAATACAGGCCTATTGGGCTCAAACAATGACCTTGTCCACATTTTTGATAACCTATAAAAATATGTGTCTAACACCCCTCTACTATTATTTTAAATACACTGATGGAGGCTGTAGTGCTGGAAGAGAGGAGAAATCCGGTCACGTGGGCCATCAGAGATACACTATATTACCAAACGTATTGGGATACCTGCCTTTACACACACATGAACTTTAATAGCATACACACGATCTGAATTTTCGATGGGAAATGTGTGATGACAGGCTGTTGGCGGAAAATCTGACCGTTTGTATTCTCCATCGGACAATTATTGTCAGATTTTCCACGGACAAATGTTGGACGGCAGACTTTAAAATTTTCCGCGGACAAATGTTTGTTGTCGGATTTTCCGAGCATGTGTACACAAGTCCGTCGGACAAAAATCCAAAGTACAAACACGATGCTCGGAAGCAAGGGCAAGCTGGAAACGGTCGGTCTTGTAAACTAGCGTTCGTAATGGAGAATTAACATTCGCGACGTGGCAAATTATGAAATATCGAATTTTTTTTTCTTTAATGGGATAGTAATGAAGCTGCTTTGCTGGTGATACTGATGGAGTTATGGAAAACGTATTTCAAAAGGCTTTTATTTTCTAGTGATGTCATTCTATGATATTATTATGCTTTTTTTTTTTTTTTTTTTTGGGCAAGTTACCACAACACCATTATCCTGTAGTTTTTTAAGATCAAAGATACAACTATGTTGGTGTTCCTTGTTAATTTTACATTGTATTTTTTTAAATGTAACTGCCGACTCCCAAACTGTCATTTGAAGTAAAACACATAGCCAAGTATTATTATCCATTTTTTTTTTTATTGTGCATTAAAAAAAGAAAACAAATAAAATTAGACATGCTATAGAACTAATAGAACTTAACCAAAAAGTGCATCTTATCCAAAAATATAGAAATCATACCAAATCAAATCATTTTTCAACAAAAAATAAAATAAAAGCCTCATGCATGTGTCCTGCTTCTTAATATAGGGGTCCCTCATTGTTTACCAAATTCTACATTTTTTTCTTATGCTGGATTTATATAGCACCAACAGTTTGTGCCACTGTGCAAATACATTCTTGTGAGTGCATTTTTAACAGATTTATTAAACTTATGCTATGTTAAACCTACTACACCAGGCATGTCCAAAGTCCGGCCCGCGGGCCAATTGCGGCCCGCGGTCCGGTTTTGAACGGCCCGCCTGGTTATCTAAACCAGCCTCTCACAACTAGTGTGCTGCGGGATCAGGGCTATCAGATGAGCGATCCCCTGCCGAACATCGGCACTGTGTGAGAAGCTCCGTCAGCCTCAAAAGTGAAAGTAAAGTGCAGGAGTGTGCTGTGCTCTCTGCTTCCCCCTAGAGTGCAGTACCCGGCTGAATGAGGAAGCTGGAAAGGTACATTACTATGCTAGAAGCTAGATTTGTTTTAAAAGGGCTTTATTCATGTGTCTGTCTGTGCATGTGTGTTTGTATGTATGTCTGTATGTATGTGTGTGCATGTGCATGTATGTGTGTCCATGTCCATGTACATGTGTCTGTATGTGTGTGTATGTTACTTTTAATCCGGACCCCCCCCCCCCCCCATTCCTGTACCATCAGAACTGCATTTGTAGGTCTTGTTTGTGATATCAGCCAGGACTGCTGCTCCTCTGAAAAGCAATCCATGCACAGATCGCTTTTCAGAGGCATTTGACAGGCGGTAAAGAGGCATTATTTTGCCTCCTCACCACCTGTTTTAAGCCTATAAAATCCAGCATCGCTCTATGCCGCAACTGTGCAATGCACACAGTTGCGTGTAGTTGCAGTGCAGCCCCATTCACCCTGGGTGTACCTCCAGCTGCAGCCACAGCATGTTTATACCCCCAGCTGCTCCCTCTGCAGCTAAAGGGGGAGAAGTTGGGGGTGGTAAAAACAGCTTAACCATGTGGTTTTACTGCCCCTCCAACCTGACATGTGAACAAGCTCTTGGTTCACATCTGTGTGGCTGCGTGCTGCGTGTAGATCAGCCCATTCATTTCAATGGGCTTCCCTACCCACAAAACTGCAGGGAAAGAAGTCCCCAACCTTTTTTTTTTTTTTTAATTGCACTGCACCAAAAGCACCCCACGTTTTCCAATGTGTGGGGTACCATTTATAATTAACGGTACCCCTAAAGAGCAGAGCATTCGTCTGTGTGTCAGGAGCGAGTGCGACAAAGGCAAGAGAATTCTTGTTGGGCAATGTATTAGCGCTCGAACAAACACACTTAGACCAAATTTTATTGGTTTAAAAAATGTCAGGCAAAATGGTCGGCCCTCATGCATGTTCACTTCATCAAATCTGGCCCTCTTTGAAAAAAGTTTGGACACCTCTGTACTACACTATTGGCTTCTTTGCGCAGTGCTCTTTTTGTTTCTTTCAATACAAATTACTAGCATACATGCACCATCTAGTGTCTTGTACATAAACTGCATATTTAACAACTAACTTCTAATTATGGCGTGTGTATGTGTGTGTACAAGGGTTGTACCTAAAGTATTGCAAAAGTGGGCATAACTTTTTTTTTTTTTATAATTTACATTCAAATTTCACATTTTGGTAGATTAACTCTTCCTCTATAGTAACTCTTCTTCTTTTTCATTGTGGGTAAATAATGGGATCCAAGCAGAAATAACGTGCCATCATTGAGTTTTCGACAAAGGATGGGTGCAGGATGTCTGAAGTCCACAAGAGGCTACAGAATGTTTATAGAGATGACACCCTTGACAAGAGCAATGTGCACAGATGGATGAAGAAGTTTAAAGAAGGGGAAACTAGCATGGAAGACAAACCACGCAGTGGGAGACAATCAGCTGGACCACTGACATGAATCGTCAGCATGTGGAACTCAATGACAGCACATTGCTTCTGTTTGGAATCCATTATTTACTTGCAATGAACTACTCTTCCAACATGTGAAAATTGAACGACCTATGTAAGTTAATGAAAAGAGTTTTGCCCACCTTTGCATTACTTCTGGTACAGCCCATATATATATATATATATACTATATATATATATATATATATATATATATGTGCAAAAGTTTTAGGCAGGTGTGAAAAAATGCTGTAAATTAGGAATGCTTTAGAATGCTTTCAGAAATAAAAGTGTTAGTAGTTTATTTTTGATCAATTAACAAAATAGAAAGCAAACAAACAGAAGAGAAATCCAAATCAAATCAATATTTGGTGTGACCACCCTTTGCCTTCAAAACAGCATAAATTCTTGTACGTACACTTGCATACAGTTTTTAAAGGAATTCAGAAAGTAGGCTGTTCTAAATATCTTGGAGAACTAACCACAGATCTTCTGTGGATGTAGGCTACTTCAAATCCTTCTGTCTCTTCCTGTAATCCTAGACAGTCTTGATGATGTTGAAATCAGGGCTCTTTGGGGGCCAAACCATAATTTCCAGGACTCCTTATACTTCTTTACACTTATAAGTCACATTGGCTGTATGTTTGGGGTCATTGTCCTGCTGCAGAATAAATTTGGGGCCAATCACACGCCTCCCTGATGGTAAAGCATAATGGATAAGTACCGTATCTGCCTATATTTCTCAGCATTATGCACACCATTGATCAGGGGCGGACTGACCCATCGGTTATTCGGTCACTGCCCGAGGGCCCCGGAGCCATTAGGGGCCTGTGCCCGGCCCAACGAGAGGCCCCTTGAATCGGCTGTAATAATACCGCTAACGGCGTGCTGCTCCCCGCCGCCCCCTCCTTCCCTCCTGTCCATGATGGACAGGAGGGAAGGAGGGGCCGGCGGGGAGCAGCGTGCCGCTAGCGGTATTATCGAAGGTGCTTGCACTGTATCACCTAGGACGGATGAGAAGAGAGGAGGGGCCGGTGGGGAGCAGCGCATGGTTAGCGGTATCATTACAAGCATCGGGTGAGTGAAAGTTTTTTTTACTGGAGGGTCGCCATCGGAGGGAGGGGGCTGTGCAGATGTATGGGGCCCAAGCCACACTTCAGTGTGCTCTCCCCCCTCCCCACACTGTCCCCCTGTATGCTCTCCCCCCACAGTGTCCCCCCTGTATGCTCTCCCCCACAGTATCCTCCCTGTATGCTCTCCCCCCACAGTGTCCCCCCACACTGTCCCCCTGTATGCTCTCCCCCCACAGCGTCCCCCCTGTATGCTCTCCCCCAAAGTTTCCCCCCCATACTGTCCCCCTGTATGCTCTCCCCCCTCAGTGTCCCCCCACACTGTCCCCCCTGTATGCTCTCCCCCCACAGTGTCGCCCCAAACTGTCCCTCCTGTATGCTCTCCCCCCAGTGTTCCCCTGTGTGCTCCCCCCCCAGTGTTCCCCTGTGTGCTCCCCCCAGTGTTACCCTGTGTGTTTTCCCCCCGTGTTCCCCTGTGTGTTTCCCCCCAGTGTTCCCCTGTGTGCTCTCCCCACAGTGCCCCGCCTCCAGTGTCCCCCTTTGCCCTCTCCATCCCCCAGTATCCCCCTGTGCTCTCTCCCCCCTCCACAGTGTCTCCCTGTGTGCTCTCCCCCCTTCCAGTGTCTACCTGTGTGCTCCCCCCCAATGTCCCCCTGTGCAGGTGTGGCTTGGGACGCAGGGGGCCCCATGATCCTCTATTACCCGGGGGCCCCATCAGTTGTCAGTCCGCCCCTGCCATTGATCCTGACCAAATCAACAATGCCATTTACAGAAATGCAGCCCCAAACTTGCAAGGAACCTCCACCATGCTTCACTGTTGCCTGTAGACACTCATTATTGTACCGCTCTCCAGCCCTTCAACAAACTCCTGCTACAGCCAAATATTTCAAACTTTGACATATCAGTCCAGAGCACTTGCTGCCATGTTTCTGCTGTTGGGAGAGCAACATCAAGTAGCTTTATATACTGTGGACTATACATATGCATTATACCTGTCTATACGAGCAGGTGGCACTGCAGTATTATAGTGTGTATTCTATGGTAATGTAATCAGAGGAAGTACCTTCATTCCTAAGTGTTGTGTAGTTGTATGCGCCTTGTTCCTGTTCCATGAAAAGACATGTTCTGATATTTCTCCATGAAAGTAATTCTCTGCATCTAAAAAGCTTCCAGTGCATACTCAGCTAACATCTGCACCCAAGTTCCTATGTTTTCGTGCATAGTTGAGTTATTTAGCCTTGTTTCCACATCGGAGATATGGCTTTTTGGCCGCAATTCTTCCATAAAGACACTTCTGGCTAGGTGTACCTGGGTCCCACTGGTTTCCACCAGTTCTGTGCTGATGGCACTGTTGGACAACTTCTGACGTGGAAGGGAAATAAGCATAATGTGTCTTTCATTTGCTGCATTAAGCTTCAAAAGAGCTTGAACAGCACATCTTAAAATCCTAGTCTGCTTTAAAATCTTTGCCTGGGATGGGCCTTGCTGATGCAGTATAACTGTGTCGTGTTGCTGTGCTCAGTCTTGCCATGGTTTATATGACCTGTGACATGAAACTGTCTTCCACAACCTCAACTTAGTAGCAGAGCTTGGCGGTTCCTCGCTCAGTTTTACGCCTCCCACACAGCTGTTTCTGTTAATGACTGTGTTTCAACCTACATATGAAATTGATGATCATTAGCACCTGCTTGGTATAATTGGTTAATCATGTGCCTGAATCTAATACTACAAAATCCCTGACTTTGTGCATGTGTACAAAGTTTGTAAGTTTAAGAACTGATGTGATTTGAAGACAAAGGGTGGTCACACCAAATATTAATTTGATTTCGTTTTTTTCTTCTGTTTGCTAACTTTGCATGTTGTAAATTAATAGAAATAAACAATAAAAAAAAAAAAACATTTAACACTTACTTTACACTTACTTTACGGTATTTCTTCATACCTGCCTAAACATTTGCACAATAATGTACAGTATATATGCCCACACTAATAATGTCCAGGTAATTAATATAGGAAATACATCGCTGTTGATTGAATAGGAGTTGTAGTTGGTACTAATGTGACCAGGGTGGGTTTAAGACATGGGGCATGCTACACACACCCAGAGAAAGTCATCATGGTACACAGGACGTGTTTAGCATGTCCAGCCCTTTTGCCCTGCTGCCGGACACCACCACCCACTCCCCAGCAATTCTCGACTCTAATTAACAAAAGCCAGAGTTGCTGTGTACACAATGCCAATGTGTATTAGTTGTTATGAGTATTGGTTTTTCACCTTTTTACTATCATTTTATACAGAAAAGAGCATTTTAGTACTGCATATTAAAACGGTTCCATTCTGTCCTTGATTCAACAGCATATTGGAGACCACATCTTTTAGTGTCTAAATTGAAATTTTTAAAAGAAATGCAATATCCTTTCCCAATAAAGCTCTCTGTGTGCAGACAGCTCAGCAATATTCCTAGCTCCAGTTGATGCACTTTCTACTTTATGTCCATGCTGTTTTATGAATGGAATTAGGTACAGCCATAGAAGTCTTATGGAACTGCCATTTGCAGCAACAAATTGAATTGATAACAGCAGGAACAAGTAGAGAGTACACAGACTGGAAGCATTGACCTAATAGTATCACTGCATTACCAGCAGTTATGTAAGTAACTGAGTTAAAATAAACGGAGTTACTTAACGCAGTTACTTTAGAGGGAAACGAGTAATCTAACTGATTAATTTTCCCCTCATGGTAACGCAGTTTCCATTACTTGGGCGGCGTTACCATAATTACACCTACCGCCACTAGATGGCAGTAGTGTAATTCCGGTGTCCTGACGAAAAAGTTCCCCTGCCATATAAGGACCCCCTTTACTGTGCAGACACAGCGCTTGCGCAGTACGAAAGACTACGGAGCTTACGAAAATTGCTGAACCTAAACAGCTCTGAGTGAACTCTACACCGCGCAGGCGACGTTAACATGTAATTGTACGAGGCGATGCCGCACGCTCCCGATGCTCGTGCTACTCTGCAAGGGGCGTCTATCGTGTAAGTAAGGGGCAGGGTCTAGTATTACTGTAACCAAGGGGCGCATTTATTATTATTGCTATATATCGAGCTCTGCCCATTAATTTAACATTCGCCCTCTTCTGTAGCCATCCGCCCCTTACACGATATAATAATAATAGACCCGCCCCTTGCTTACACGCTATAACAGATCTGCCCCTTGGTTACAGTAGTAATAGAGCAGCCCCTTGGTTACACAATATATAACAATAATAATAAATGTGCCCCTTGCTTACAGTAATACTAGACCCACCCCTTAGTTACACGTATAGAATATAAAAAAAAAAGTCACAGTTACTTTGCTGCGTAACTAATTACTTTTCCAATGTAGTAACTGAGTTACTAACGCAATTACTTTTTGAGAGAAGTAATTTGTAACTTAACTAATTACTTTTTTACGCATGCGCCGTAGACAGCGATGCCTCTTTTTTTCTAAATATCTCCTAAACCATGTAGGTTTAGGAGATATTTATCGGACCTACAGGTAAGCCTTAATCTAGGCTTACCTGTAGGCCAAAGTGGGTTGTAAGGGTTTACAACCACTTTAAGGAATTCCTGGGATGCCCAGAATGATTTTTTTGCATAGCTTTTGACAAATTATTAAGGCTGGTTTCACACTGGGGCGGTGCGGGGCGGCGACGGTAAAGCAGCGCTATATTTAGCGCTGCTTTACCATCGTTTTACCCGCGGTATGCGGCCGCTAGCGGGGTGGTTTTAACCCCTGCTAGCGGCCGCAAAAGGGTTAAAAACCTCCGCAAAGCGCCGCTGCAGCGGCGGTTTGCGGGCGGTATCCCCGCGGTTTCCCATTGATTTCAATGGGAAGGAGCGGTATAGGAGCGGTGAAGGAGAGGTGTATTTACCGCTCCTATACCGCTCCTTCCCATTGAAATCAAAGATGCAGCTAGCAGGACTTTTGTTGCGGTCCTGCTAGCGCACCGCTCCAGTGTGAAAGCCCACCGGCTTTCACACTGGAGTGAATGGGGCCGGTTTTTTCAGGCGGTGTACAGGCGCTATTTTTAGCGCTGTACCACCTGAAAACCGCCCCAGTGTGAAAGGGGCCTAACTCTCCTCTTCCTTCAGCACAACTCTTGCTGCAGACTATTTGTTCCTCTTCCTTCAGCACAACTCTTGCTGCAGACTATTCGTTCCTCTTCCTCCAGCACAACTCTTCAGACACAACTCGCACATGGTTAGGCCTGGCACTGGCTTCATCCATGCCCTAGCAACAGCCCTTTGCAGGCAGAGACCGCGGGCCCCTTTGGTGTAGCAAAAAGAATGGAAGGTTCTGGTGCTAGCTGTCCTAGGTGGACTACTAATCCCAGTCAGCAATCTTCAGGCCCTGCCAGACCTCCTGTGCATCTGCCTGTCTCCACTGCCCATGACACCACAGTCCTCATTGGCTCTACATCCATCTCAGATTTCCTGGCTGTGCGCCACTCACCGACACCTGATGGATCCCTCCCGGAGACTTGCCTGGCAGTACGCTCCATTGTCCTCTCCTGCTTGTGGTCAGGACACCCCTGTGGTTTGTAAGAGGGTCCCTTCCCTTCCCGATCTCCAGGCCCAAGGTCACCCCCCCTAAACTGGCAATATCGTGTAATGGTCATATGGCTATATGTTGACTTGCTGTATTCTCTTCCTCTGAGTAATGCTGACATTGATAATTGTACATTCTTCTTTGATATTTGAACCATGTGAATCCTATCATACATTATGCTGTATCCTCTTTATACCATTGTCTGTGCCATTCTTGTTGTTTGATACATTATGTCTGTAAAAAAAAAAATATATACGGTTTATATAGAATATACTGCAGTATTCCAATTCATAGATGTGATGGTTGCATAGGTTTCCTTTTTTCTGAAAATAAAGCAAAGAACTTGTTGCTTCTGGCAGAATTTAAAGTGGTTGTAAACCCTTACATACTGTATACCCAGTGGAGGGAGTATACTCAGGTAAAACACAGAGATTAAACAAATCCCCCCACATAAGTTGTATCTTTCTTTCTGCAGTATACTCACCTGTACATTAGTTCAAAGTCCATAATTTATAAAGCTTGTCTGAGATTTCAGAAAAAAAGAGTATGGAGAGCTGAAGTTACAATCTGCTGAGCTCAGTAAGGAAAACTCTGAGAGCTGATAGGAGGGAAGATACCACCCCCCCTTCAAACAGCACAAAGAGATAAAGCTGAGGCTGTCAGCCTGCTGGAGCTCCCTCCCCGTCGCCATTTTTCTCTTGGTGTCAGGTAAAGTTGTTAGAAGTGATTCATGCTGGTAGCAGAGGAATAAAGCAAGCTTGGTGCAAGTACAAGAGACAAGTACACACTATAGAACATTATGCTTTGTTCATATTTCATATCTGAGGTTTACAACCACTTTAAGGGGTCTGTTTAGAAAACATCCACTGGACGAATGTCATGCACATTAATGCAGAATACCTGCATTTTGGCAATAATGTCTGTATTAAATTAATTTCTATAATCATCTGCTCCATCTAGTGGTCAAAATGTAGTATATTTTTTTATTGAGGTATTTTAGGAAACTATAATGCATTTTGGCTACTGAATGGAGCTGGCAATCATAGGAATTAATCTATTACAGAAATGACAGCCATAATTCATGCAGCCTGCATGTATTTGTGTGACATTCATCCATGAATGACTTATAAATAGACCCCAATGTGTCCTTGCGGCCTAATGTGCATTGGACTGAAATCTGAAGCAATATTATTAGCCCTACCAGCTATCCACAGAGTGATGGTGTTAATAAATGAAATCAACAAAGCAGCCTAGGGTGACAATGCTGCTCGTCCCTACATACAGTTTATGTAGCCCAGTCTGCGGCTCTGACATGAAAAGTACTCTATGTCTGTGCTGCAGAGGGGACTATTACACAGACACAGATGCAGGAGAGACTCATATTGAAGAACATGGAACAGTCAGTGTTGGACCACTTTCCATCCACTAGAGGGTGCACTGAGGATGTGAACTGCTAAAGAGGCTTTTGGAGGACTGTGGGGGATATAGTCTTTAAAAAAAGTAGCCTTACTACAGTTCTGTTCTTGTACTTCAACTCCCAGAAGCACTGAGTGGAGTGTTGTCGTTTTTTCCTGGCTGTGTAAAGAGAGAAGAGGAAGCTGTTTGTGTGCTGAAGCTGGTGACGCTGCCAAGTGAGAGTTCTCCCTGTGTCTCTGAATAGGGACCGAACTGTTGTACCTGTTAGAGACCGCCATGTCAGAGGAGAGACAATTGCAGAGAGACTGAGGCTGGGAGCAGACAAGTGTGCAGAGTGAAGGAGAGACAAAGTGGCAACCCAATTGGAGCATCAGAAGACGCTCTGAATACTGGTGGAGCCTGCTGCCCTATTGAGAAGCCGGATGCTGAGGACATGGTCCGGGGTACACTTTGCAGTTAGCCTCCGTACACACGGTCGGACATTTCGACCACAAAATCCATCAGATTTTTTCCGAGGGATTTTGTACGAAACTGGTGTTGCATACACACGGTCGGACCAAGTTGTCGGAAAATCTGATCGTTCGGAACGCGATGACATTCGTTCGTTACGACGGGACTACGTTCAGGCTAGTAGCCAATAGCTTTGGTCTCGTAATTTGATCTGAGCATGCGTGGCACTTTGTCCTATCGGAATTCTCTACAAACGATCGGATTTTGTTGTCGGAAAATTTGGGATCCATCGGAATTTACGATGGAAAAAGTCAGACAGAGCCCACACACGATCGGATTTTCCAACAATATAATCCAATCGGAGCTTTTCCGTCAGATTTTCCAACCGTGTGTACAGGGAATAACAGAAGGAGATCCTCTCTGGACACAGAGTGGTTAGAGGCTGCTGGACAACCCTTCATTGCACCTTGATGAAAGAGGCACAGAGTGCTTGCGTCAGTTCTTAACCACATACAGACCGGACCAATTTGCAGCCAAAGGACCGGGCCCCTTTTTCGATTCGGCACTGCGTCGCTTTAACTGACAATTGCGCGGTCGTGCGACGTGGCTCCCAAACAAAATTAGCGTAATTTTTTTCCCACAAATAGAGCTTTCTTTTGGTGGTATTTGATCGCCCCTGCGGTTTTTATTTTTTGCGCTATGAACAAAAAAGAGCGTAAATTTTGAAAAAACGCATTCTTTTTTATTTGTTGCTATAATAAATATCCCCCAAAAATATATATAAAAAAAACGTTTTTTTTTCCTCAGTTTAGGCCGATACGTATTCTTCTACATATCTTTGGTAAAAAAATAGATTGGTTTGCGCAGAAGTTATAGTGTTTACAAGATAGGGGATAGTTTTATAGCATTTTTATTAATAATTTTTTTTTATTAGTAATGGCGGCGATCAGCGATTTTTATTGCGACTGCGACATTATGGCGGACACATCGGACATTTTTGACACATTTTTGGGACCATTGTCATTTATACAGCAATCAATGCTATTTAAATGCATTGATTTCTGTATAAATGACACTGGCAGTGAAGGGGTTAACCACAAGGGGGCAGTGTAGGGGTTGAGTATGCCTAGGCGTGTGTTTCTTACTGTGGGGGGGCGTGGCTGTCAGCTAGTGAATGCTGATCTCTGCTCCAATCACAGGGAGCAGAGATCAGCGTCACTAGTTGCTAGGCAGAACAGGGAGATGCTGTTTATTTCCGCATCTCCCCGTTCAGCCTTTCCGTGAGACTATCACGGGTGTCCCGGGGGTCCCGACCGGCGCGCTCCCGATGGCACGGAGGCATTTAAAAAGGGGACTTATATATACGCCCTTATACCTGTCCGTGCCATTCTGCCGACGTACATCGTCGTGCGCCGGTCGGGAAGCGGTTAAAGGGACATTACCTTGAGCACTCCACCACAACCGCTGGGCCCCAACAAGCAAGCTAACTGTTTTTGTGATATATATATATATGTATAGACAGCAGCTACAGTATTTGAAGTTGCTGACTTCTTTTTTTTTTTTTTAAACAGGACTGAATTACACTTTAACCGCTTGCTGACCGCCTCACGCAGATATACTGTGGCAGAAGGGCTCGTACAGGCAAACTAACGTACCTGTACATGGCCCTTTAAGAGGCTGCCTGCGAGCGCACGCGTGCCACCGCCGCAAGCTCCGTGAGTCGGGTCGCGGGTTTTGCGGACTCGATCGCCGCGCGGATACCTGCGATCGTCTCACGGGGAGGAAGAACGAGGAGATGCTGATGTAAACAAGCATCTCCCCGTTCTGCCTAGTGACAGTGTCACAGATCTCTGCTCCCTGTGATCGGAGCAGAGATCAGTGACATGTCACACACAGCCACGCCCCCCCCCACAGTTAGAAACACGCCCCAGGACACACTTTACCCCTACACTGCAACCTAGTGGTTAACCCATTCACTGCCAGTGTCATTTACACAGGAATCAGTGCATTTGTATAGCACTGATTGCTGTATAAATGACAATGGTCCCAAAAATTTGTCAAAAATGTCCGATGTGTCCGCCATAATGTTGCAGTCACTATAAAAATCGCTGATTGCCGTCATTACTAGTAAAAAAAAAAAAAAATGATTGATAAAAATACCATAAAACTATCCCCTATTTTGTAAACGCTATAACTTTTGCGCAAACCAATCAATAATCGCTTATTGCGATTTTTTTTACCAAAAATATGTAGAAGAATATATACTGGCCTAAAATGAGGAAAAAAAATGTTTTTTTTTTAGATATTTTTGGGGGATATTTATTATAGCAAAAAGTAAAAAATAATGTGCTTTTTTAAAATTGTCGCTCTTTTTTTGTTTATAGCCTCATTGAAGCCCCACCGAAGCCTCATTGAAGCACCAAGCAAGGTGTAAACAGGACTGTAAGCTAACCATTTTATTTTGTGACAGTAGCTTTGACTGGTGTTTAGAGAGCTTTAACAAAGCCTGACCGAAGCCTTGTTTTGAAGCAAGTGTAAACGAGCCCTTAATGTGTGTTAAAGCCAAAGCAAGTGTAAATGAGCCCTAAAGCCCCATACACACGGTCGGAAAAACCGACCACCAAATCCATCGGATTTGGTCCGACGGATTTAGTCCGACACTGGTGTTGCATACACACGGTCGGACAAAGTTGTTGGAAAATCCGATCATTCTGAACGTGGTGACGTTTGTTGCCTACGACGGGACTACGTAGAGGCTAGTAGCCAATAGCTTTGGTCTTGTAATGTGATCTGAGCATGCGTGGCACTTTGTCCGTCGGAATTCGCTACACACGATCGGAATTGGTGCGATCGGACTTTGTTGTCGGAAAAATTTTCCAGCAGGAGATAGAACTTTGTCCGTCGGACAATCCGATGGAAACTGTCCGATGGTGCCTACACACGGTCGGAATTTCCGACAACATTGTCCGATAGGACAGAATCCATCGGAAAATCCTACCGTGTGTATGGGGCATAAGAGTAGTGACTGTTTGCTACGCAGCTGGAACACATGGCACCCACCCAGTGCTGTAATGTAGAAGAGTTGTGTGTAGTAGCAATGTTGGCTGGACCAATGAACCAAGCTGGACCAATGTAGCCAAGTATATATAAAGTATTCATATCTGGAATTCTTCTTTAAAATTGCCTGTATAGCTTGAGCCTTAACTACTGTACATACAAAATAACTTCATTCATAGGGTAACTAAGTTTTGGAAAATACTTTGAGAGCAGACAGATAATTAAAAAGTATGTCGTTTATAAAGTGCTATGTGTTCTCGAAATACTGAATCATAGGAGACATATCATCAGAACATCATTTTATTTTATTTATCCAATACTTGAGCAGAGAGGTGACAAGTGTAGGTCATTTCTCATTTAACTTAAGTTACTTTATAAATGCATCACCAAATGATCACAATGACCTGCAAATAATAATTACATTGTACTATTTAAAGTACAGCAATAATTGCTCATCATGCTTACGCTAACCCCAAATAGAATAGTAAGTCCAGCTTTTCAGAAGTGACATTAAATCCATAATAAGGCAAAAACAAAAGTGTAATATATTGCAGCCTACCGATCATTAGATGTGGTGGTTGCATTAGTTTTATTTTTTTAGACTTTTTCCCTCTGGTTTCACCTGATGATCTACCTAATAGCACACCTCCTGTAGTAGAGTGCCCCCACTCTGGTAGAACTATCACAGCGGGCACATTTGGAGTTCAGCAGCATTGTCAGTCTGGGGGGAGGTTTAGCTGTACTAGTAGATTTAAATACACTAACATATTAAAGCTAAACTCCAGCTTACACTTAATACGGAGTTAAAGTAACAGTTTTTTTCTTTTGGAATATAGGTTTTATTTTCATAAATAAATACAAGTTGACCATTGACTGCACCCCTGTCAGGGTTAAATGGTCTGCTTCAACCCTTTTACTAACACATCTGAAGAACAGGTTGTTCTGTTGAAAAACAACAGAAGTACTGACAGGATCACCAGGTGAAAATAAAAGAAAGAAAGAAAGCCTAAAAAAGAAAGTGAGTGCACATCTAGGAACCTGGCAATCTACAATTTAATAAATATTTGCTTTTGGGTTTAATACCACTTTAACTGATCCTCAAAATATGAATTAATTTATTTATTACAGGTACTTTTATAGCGCTGTCAAATTACATACACTGTATATTGCACATTCACATATTTTTCATACATAGTTACTAAAAACCAACAACCACAAATTATGTAACTTTTTTGTGCATTTTTTTCTATTTTATGAGAAAAGCCTACAAAAAGTTGTGAGCTTTGTTCTGTATATAAAATAATAAAAAGTTGTCAAAAATCTGACCCAACCACTTGCCTAGTTGGTTTTCTTTTTATGCTCTTTACAGCCTAAACATTTAAAGGGGAGATTTCACTTGATTAATTAGCACCACTAAATAGCACCAATAATTTCTGTGAAATGTTTTACCAATATGGAATGTTTTGCTTATGGGTATGGGTCTGAATCAAGGTAAAATATGCCCTTCCAGCAGTGTTAATTTCGTCAACTAAAACGACTAAAACATTTTAGTTGACTAAATTAATACTATTTTAGTCGACTAAAATATGATTAAAACTAAAACAACTGAGATGACTAAAATGCAACTAACACTAAAATGGCATTTTAGTCAAAAGGCTAAAATGGGACTAAAACTAAAATGCTATTTTAGTCAAAAGACTTAGACTAAAACTAAATTGAAATTTGACTTCAAAATTAACACTGGTCTGTAGTGCATGTTCATACCTCAATACCATAAATAATAACATTCGATTTTTCACTCCAGCAGTATATAATGAGTTTGGAAATTGTAGAGAAATGTTTAACTAATGCATTCAAATTTAATTACACCTAAGATTTTTGATGACTAAAATTAGTTTTAGTCGACTAAAATGGACTGGAAATTTAGTCAACTAAATATGACTAAACTAAAACAATTGCAGAAGACTAAAATGTGACTAAAACTAAAATGCCATTTTAGTCCTAAGATTTATGCCCCCGTACACACGGTCGGAATTTCCAATGGAAAAAGTCCGATCAGATTATGTTGTCGGAAAATCCAATCGTGTGTGGGCTCTAGCGGGCTTTTTCTGTCAGAATTTCCGACAAAAAAAATTTGAGAGCAGGATCTCAAATTTTCCGACAACAAAGTGCCACGCATGCTCAGATCAAATTACGAGACCAAAGCTATTGGCTACTAGCCTCTACGTAGTTCCGTAGTACGTCACCACGTTCGGAACGATCAGATTTTCCGACAACTTTGTCCGACCGTGTGTATGCAACACCAGTTTCGGACAGAATCCGTCTGAAAAAATCAGACGGATTTTGTGGTCGGAATTTCCGACCGTGTGTACGGGGGCTAAGACTAAAACTAAATCGAAATTTGCTGCCAAAATTAACACTGCCTTCCAGGGTAGAATGTGACATTTGGAATCTGATTATGTGATAAGGATGTGGCATACGCTTTTCTTTCCCTCATTTGTTATACCTCTGTTCCATGTATATTTTGTTGAATGATGCATGTTCACTGAGGTTTTTTAACTTTGAGCAAGAATACAAACACACTGCTTAGTTACATGCTCTATAAAAGGTTTCTAGACATACCAAATAACACACAGGAATGGTGGGGACAACACTTATTCTAGTCTATTTACAGTAATATTATAGCAAACTAATCTTGTTGAATGGAGATCATGTGCAAGTCTATTTACATATGAAATCATAACTGCCCAATCATTTAACGAACAGCTGTAGGGCATTTATCATTTAGCTCAGATGTATCTCTAGGCTGATATATAAAAAAAATAAAAATGCCGTAATATTTTTATTTAAAAAAAAAACATTAACTGTATTTTTAAATGCAACTAGTGTACCTGAAACTGTCTTGGTAGCATCCGCCTGTTATCAGTTACATGGCAATATTTTGTGTTGGAAAAGGGAGAGGTAGCATTAGGAGCCAATCAGACTTTTCTGCATGCACATGTGTTAACAGTAAACATCAGTGGTGGCTGGTGCAAAAAGATTTGGGGTGGGGGCACGAACAAACCCCTCCAGGTCCACACTTACCCTACAAGCTGAGCCCTCCAGCGGTCACGGCTCCCCTGATACCCGGCGCCACGGCTTCCATGTTAACTCAGTATTCTTTCCGGGTTCCATATCTTCAGCTCTTTGTCCTGATTGGCCAGGATGTGAAGACGGAAACCGATGGTGAATATTGATTTGCTAAAGTCTCAAAGTGGGAGGGTTCCGGGCACGGTGCCCTGCGCCCCGAGGACAACATAAAACAAGCCAATTAGAGGCTCAAGCTCTAATAACGTGCTTGTAAAAAAATGACAGACCTAATAGAAACCTATTAGTCCGGCGCCCCACACAGTGCACAGCCACAAACATAGAACGATTAATTTTAAAATAAATGATAATATGACTAACATTTTTTAACTTTAATTTTAGTCATATTATGTTATTTAAAAATAAATCGTTCTATGGTTACATTATGCAAACTAGGGGGGGCGGATGAAATGTATGGGGGTGGCGTCCCTGCGCCTCTTATGAACCGGCCACCACTGGTGAACATACTGACAGGAGGAGAAAGCAATGTCCTCAAAAATGTGTAGCTGCAGATTTATTGTCCAACCAGAAAGCTGAGGTTTTGTTCTGACCCGTGTTCTCAACTAAGTTGGGCTCCTGCTGACGTGAAGGTCAAGAATCTTGATGTGCTGTCTGGCAGTGGTGCTTGGGATACATATTTAGCTACACAGAATTACACATCCTTTTACAGGTGAACCAGTTCCAATGAACAGTATACTTATACTCAATGAACTCATGTAATAGGAAACCCTACCACATATGGGTTTAGGAAATGAAATGAAATAAAATATAAAATGTTGTTTGGGTAAAATATCTGATATTCCAATATATTTTCAGTAATAATGGCTAAGCTGTTCCCACGCATGCACACAGGCGTCAGTCATTCTGGCACAGCTGGAGTGTGCTGGGAATGCATGCTGAGCTGCGAATGCGCAGGTAAGTGGTTGTTGTTGCAAAAGAGATATAGCATGTCTCTTCTGCAATAAAGGGCTGCCTGCTTGCAGTATTTTTTTTTTTTAAAAAGGGTTAAATTGTGCTGTAACATAGAAGTCAGAGTGCTCTGTTTATTGCCAACAGTTAGGACAGTGCTATACAGGGGGACATTGAGCTTTCACATATGTGCAAATGTTGTGCAACTAAGAACTTGTGTTTTTAACACAAAATGTTAGACAGTTTAATTAATTCATTTATTTATTTTTGCTCGTTAGAAGGTAAGTGTGCTGGGAAATACAGTGAGGGGCATTTATAAAAAACAGGAGTGGTTGTGCATTAGAACAAACCAGCTTCTATCTTTCATTTTCCAAGCTTCGCTGAATAAGCTGAAGATAGAAGCTGATTGATTGCGCATCTGCTCCAGATTATGGCTGCACCAGTTTTGATAAATTCCCTCCTTTTCATTCTATATGAGTGTCATAATCTGATATAGTTGTTTCTAGTGTTTGCCAGATTATTCCCAACAATCATTTTGTGGTTGCAACCTTTTTTGTCATGAGATTGTTGCACAATTTCACCTACCTGATCTTTAGCATGACCAAATACAGCCCAGTGTCTGTGTAATATAGCTGGATCATAGTAATATACTGTATTTTTTTTAATCTGCCTGGGCACTGTGCCCATTAAATGCCATCACTGTGCCCATTAAATGCAACCACTGTGCCATCAAATGCAGCCACTGTGCACCATCAAATGCAGCCACTGTGCCCATCAATTGCAGCCATTGTGCCATCAATTGCAGCCATTGTGCCATCAATTGCATCAAATGCAGCCATTGTGCCCATCTGTCACTCAGATCACTGTCACTGTGCCCATCTGTCACTCAGATCACTGTCATTGTGCCCATCTGTCACTCAGCTTTCATTCTCAGTCAGGGATCTCTCACACTAATCGGCTGATGTCGGTCAGTATTTGTGGATCAGCCGATGCTCTCTTACCTTCAGGATCCCAGACATATCCCCGCCGATCCACCTCAGAGCAGCCTTATAGCAGATCCTCCACTCCCACTGCGGCCATCTGTGCAGCAGAGGCAGCCTCACCCCCCTCCCCGGCCAGCCAGCCACCTCCCCGGTCACATGGGGCTCTGGCTGGGGGGTCTCAGCATCTTCTCCGTCTGAACCGCCGCAAGCCCATCCCCCCCGATGTCACCCCAGCACCGAGCCGGACCATCCTCCCCTTCCCCGACACCAACCTCTGCTATACCGCTAGTCCTGCACCACTGCCCTCCATACTGGAAATATGGACCCCCAGTATACTGGAGCCTGGCCGTCCTTCACTCCGGTCTCTGGTACTGACCATACACTCAGAGCACACAGCAGCGATCCAAGAAACTGGAAGTGGTGCCGCAAAAAGCACCACCCACCACCCTCCGGTCCCAGCCAATAAAAAGATAGGCGAGGAGGTCAGAGACAAGTGACAGTAGAGTGGGGAGTGTTCGGGGCGCATCACTTGCATGCATATCTATTGGTGCTATTGGTGCTAGAGGGGGTGGCAGGAGAGAGGGGGCGACGCCCCTAATGGACGCATCGCCACTGCTGCAAGTTATATATACCCTGCCATGGCTTGAAAAAAATACTAGATCAGAAAACTACCATAATGCATGATGCCATTTCTGGCTTGTACTAAGGAATGCTAATATATACTGCACTATTGCTATTTTATCATTAACTAATATGACATAACAGTCTGAACAAATCTGCCAAAGTTTAGTCAGAAAGACTGACCCATTATGATATGAGAGCAATGATTTCTATGAGTTGTAGAAAATCTTAGAATATGATATGGTAGGTAAATGCCAAATAGCAACATGACATATTCAAGTTTAATATTCTAAAGTACATCAGCCAAAACATTCAGACTGAAACAAGTAACCTTCTATGAGGAGGTGAGCTGCCATCTACAGTAGATAAAGGGAGGCCCGTAAACGTGGTGTATCTGGATTTTGCAAAAGCATTTTACACAGTTCCCCATAAACGTTTACTGTACAAAATAAGGTCAGTTGGCATGGACCATAGGGTGAGTACATGGATTGAAACCTGGCTACAAGGGTGAGTTCAGAGGGTGGTGATAAATGGGGAGTACTCGGAATGGTCAGGGGTGGGTAGTGGGGTCCCCCAGTGTTCTGTCCTAGGACCAATCCTATTTAATTTATACTTAAACGACCTGGAGGATTTGATAAACAGCTCAATCTCTGTATTTGCGGATGATACTAAGCTAAGCAGGGCAATAACTTCTCAGTAAGATGTGGAAACCTTGCAAGAAGATCTGAACAAATTAATGGGGTGGGCAACTACATGGCAAATGAGGTTTAATGTAGAAAAATGTAAAAAAAATGCATTTGGGTGGCAAAAATATGAATGCAATCTACTCACTAGGAGGAGAACCTCTGGGGGAATCTATGATGGAAAAGGACCTGGGGGTCCTAGTAGATGATAGGCTCAGCAATGGCATGCAATGCCAAGATGCTGCTAACAAAGCAAACTAAATATTGGCATGCAAAAAAAAAGGGGATTAACTCCAGCGATAAAGTGGTAATTCTCCCACCCTACAAGACTCTGGACCGGCCGTATCTGGAGTATGTTGTCCAGTTCTGGGCACCCGTCCTCAGGAAGGATGTGCTGGAACTGGAGAGAGTCCAGAGAAGTGCAACAAAACTAATAAAGGGACTGGAGGACCTTAGTTATGAGGAAAGGTTACAAGTACTGAACTTGTTCTCTCTGGAGATGAGACTCTTGAGAGGGATATGATTTCAATGTACAAATACCGTACTGGTGACCCCACAATAGGGATAAAACGTTTCCGCAAAAGGGAATTTAATAAGACATGTGGCCATTTACTAGAATTATAAGAAAAGCAGTTTAACCTTAAACTATGTAGAGGGTTCTTTAATGTAAGAGTGGTTAGAATGTGGAATTCTCTTCCACAGGCAGTGGTCTCAGCGGGGAGCATCGATAATTTCAAAAAACTATTAGATAAGCACCTGAACGACCACAACATACAGGGTATACAATGTAATACTGTCATAAAATGACACACATAGGTTGGACTTGATGGACATGTGTCTTTTTTCAACCTCGCCTACTATGTTACTATGTAACTATATAAATCACTTTTTTTCTTTAAACCGGGAAATGAATAGAACCTCTGTCATATTATTATTACTGTACGTGTCTTCATTTCCCAGTGACAACTGCTCCCTTCATTTTTTGTCATGTTGTCACAGGAAGTAACATCTTTTAATAGGGTCATGGAAAGCATAAAAAGGGACAGTAGTTAATCTTCCAAGTCTATTTCAAAAAAGCTTTGGCCTTAGTGACCACAGTGGATGAGATGACTATAAAATCAGGTCCAATGTTGCTATATGTTAATAGATGGCGTCTGTATGTTGAAGTGTTTTTCAGACATATTTAGTATAACCTTTACTAACAAAATGGGTTCCTCTTATCAAATCTATATTACAGAAAATATGTTTTTACTATTATACTGTACAATAAGGAAGCACCAATCCCAGCTTTTCCTTTAACTATGGCTTTATTTTACCATCTATGCAGTTCTCCCTCGCTATAGGAAACCCTGATAAAATGGTATTAAAAATGACCTGCATTTTAACAATCACATAATTTTCACTGATAGTTCAGCTATGAGCTGTACTATTTTAAAAAATATTCATTACACAGAAGCACACTTCATAATATCAGAATCTCAATGGCTATAGAATGATATGACATAGTTCCCTCTAAAATGACCAGAAGAAATGTACCCTTTATTAACTGTCTGCATCAGTGATGTCTAAATAAATGAAGCCACTAGAACATTACAAGAACATTAATAAGCTCACATAATTGCCTTACATTATCAGACCTATGGCTGCCTAAACTCCAACTCAAGCCAAAACTTTTCTTACAAATTTTGGGATAGAGAATGAGCAAGACTTAGAATCTCTAGAGCTCACTGTCATTCACTGTTAAATGGTGCCTGTGACACCTGTTCTTCCTGTTCTACTTGACGTGTCATCTGGATAAAAGTGAAGGGGAATTTGTCCCTTCCCCCTGACAACTCCCATTTTATATGACCAAATGTTGAACCTTGAGCTGAATTGTGAGCATATTAAGGTAGGGATCCCACCTCTTTGGTGGGCTTGCTCCCCCTCTCCCTTCTCTTTTTCCTGCATTTGAGTAAACTATTAGATTATAACATTATTTATATACTTTTTATAGAGGTGCTCATATTAGCTCCTGGGGAAGTGGAATATACACCATGAAATGCGTCGAGCCACATGGATGCAATTTTTTTAGTAGAATCATGCGTTTTATTGTTTGATCATCTATACGAAATGTTGCTAATCATAGACCAATGCTACAACTGTAGATTGAGATTTTTTTTAACACAATCAGCTCCCATTCCCATCATTTTAGTGCGTTATGATCTAGCTGAGTTATGAAGAATATGTTTTATTACTTGAATAAATTATTAGAATCATGGACACATAATTGCTAGACATGTGCACAATCTTCTGAATGGGTGCACATACGATAATAAAAAAAATTCAAAATAAGAAACCCAAAAATGGTCATAGCAACCAATTAATTAAATAATAAAACCGTATTGTTACTCCAAAATATTTAAATCAGCAAAACTTTAAAAACTGTTTCAAAATAAATAAGCCTGCTCTGTAGTCTTAAGTCACTATTTTTTTTATGAACGCCCGTTTCTTTAAAAAAAAGTGACTTAAGACTACAGAGCAGATGGAACCTTAGCCTGCTGGCTATTCATCTTGTTAGGTAACTGGGTCTGCCCGGTGTTCACTTTCTTATTGTTTGTGCAATGTAACCTATGCTGTGTAATTTACTATGGTCATTTATGTGTACGGTGGGTTAATCTTTCTGGTTATACATTATATTTCACCATTTTAATTGAAATTGTATGAATACTTTGTTTATGGCTGCTTCTCATTACATTAGTCCTGGGTCTATCATTGATTGACGTTAAATACCGGCATATGTTGACAAGATAATTTATTTGAGGAATGTATATAAATTGTGTAGGTATTTGGAATTGAAGGGTTACTGTATTATGCTTTTGTATACACGGAATGTTAAAATATATTTATATATTTAACCATTTCTTTTAGCCCTCTCTCTTCAGACACTCAGACATAATCCTGACATCTCTGGATTACAGTTAGGACCCACAGAATTTAAAGTATCAGCTTACGCAGATGACATGTTATTCTCCCTTACTAATCCAAATCTCTCACAACCTAATCTTCTTCATGAATTTGATCGATATTAAACTATCTCCAACTTGAAAATTAACTTTGTTTCACCCATCTTCGTTCACACCCTATAATCGTCCCTACTTTAAAAATCAGCGCAAAAATCCTTTCTGCATTTTCCCTGTCTCCTGACAACTCCCCTCTTTACCCTATCTTAGGAAACCCCTGTTTTCCACCAGGTTTACTAGATGGCCCATTTTGTAGTTTGCTTCACTCCAGTTGCTTCCAAGCCTCCCATATCCCTGATTCCTCTCATTGGCCTTTCATCTATTCCCCTACACATGCTTCTGGTCCATTTCATTTGGACTTCTGGGAAGCTCTTCAAATTAAACAGTTTCTTTATTCACTTTCTCCTCCTCATATTTTCTAATGACTTCTCCCCTGGAAAAATTATGTTCTGCCACAGGCCATATAAAACACTCTCTCTCCTTGACATACTCCATTTTAAATACTCCACCTGATGACTATAAACCAAATTATATCCAGAAATGGGAGAGTGACTTAACCAATTCGTCAGTATACTGCGGCAGGTCGGCACGATCCCACGAGCCATCGTAGCTGTACATCGGGTGGGATAGCAGGTGTCATTTCCTCTAGGTCAGTCCCCTCCCCCCACAGTTAGAAACACACAAGGGAACACAATTAACCCATTGATCGCCCCCTAGTGTTAACCCTTCCCTGCCAGTGACATTTTTACGGTAATCAGTGCATTTTTATAGCACTGATCGCTGTATAAATGCCAATGGTCCCAAAAATGTGTCAAAAGTGTCCGATGTGTCTGCCATAATGCCACAGTCCCGATAAAAATCACAGATCGCCTGCCATCAATCAGTTCTTCATACTCTTTTTCTTTCTACTTCAGATCGATGCTGGAGGTGCCAGGAGAACAGGGGAGACCTTTTATTTTTTATTTTGGGCTTGTCCAAAACTAACTCAATTCAGGAGAGAAGTACAGAGGATTTCCCAAAAATTTACAGATCCCTCATTTTTTCTCCTACATAATTCAGAAAGACTAATTACAACTTGTGAATATTCAATCCTGCAACATTTGATCAATGCTGCTAAATCTTGTATCTCCTTAAATTGTTTGTAACCCTAAAAAAAATAAAAAAAGGATCCTGTTCCTTTAAAGATATTATACAGCATTACTTTGGTTTTCCAAGGTTAAAAATATTAATGACATGGAAAACCTAGTCCTCTCCTCACACAACCTACATGAAAAATACAATAAAACATAGGTTCTTATGGAATGCTTTTAACTGCTTGCCTACCAGCCGCTGTCATTAAACTGTGGCAGGTTGGCACGGATGCGCGAATCACCGTAGGTGTACGTCAGATGCTTTAGGAGCTCTAGGGGGCGCGCTCACCAGCGGCACAACGTGGGAGCCGATGCGCGTGGTCGATGGCCGCCATATCCGCCGGCAACCCGCGAACGCTCCTCAGAGAGCCAAAACGGGAAACTGTCAATGTAAACAGACAGATCCCCATTCTGTCAGGGAAGTAGAGAGAGATCTGCTGTTCCTAGTGATCAGGAACAGCGATCTCTCTCTACTCCCTGTCATTATACTCCCCCCACAGTTAGAAACACCTCCCTGGGGAACAGCTTGGTCGAAATCGCTGATTTACTAGTAAAAAAAAAATTATTAATAAAAATGCCATAAATATATTCCCTATTTTGTAGACGCTATAACTTTTGCGCAAACCAATCAATAGACGCTAATTGTGATTTTTTTTTTTACCAAAAATATGTAGAAAATATATATATTGGCCTAAACTGATGAAGAAATTCGTTTTTTTTATTTATTTTTTTGTATATTTATTATAGCAAAAAGTAAAAAAAATATTGTTTTTCTTTTTAAATTGTCGCTCTTTTTTTTTTATAGCACAAAAAATAAAAACCGCAGATGTGAAAAAATACCATCTAAAGAAAGCTCTATTTGTGGGGGAAAAAAATGGACATACATTTTGTTTGTGTGCAATGTTGCATGACCGCGCAATTGTCAGTTAAAGCGATGCTGTGCCGTATTGCAAAAAATTGCCTGGTCATCTAGGGTGTAAATCCTTCGGGTCCTTAAGTGGTTAAATACTTAGATGAGGGAAAAACATTACTCATAACTAGCAATTAATTTATGACATTCTGGTTGCTCACTAATTTCTTGTCCCTTACCTCCTATTCCCTACCCTACACCCCCCCTTTCCCTTTTGTTTTCTTTATTTACACATTTTAGGAATAAATACATGGGAAGTGAGTTTGGTTTTTCCTTTCTATATCATCTAACTTATTACTGATTTTATTTTATTTTTATTTGTATATTTATTTATTATTTGTGACATTTGAACTATATTGTTCATTATTTATTTATATGTTTTCCATTTACTGATACTGTGTACATTGTATTCATATATGTATTGTATTGTCAAACCTGAATTCTTTACCTGAAGAATATACAAAAAATAAAAAATAAAAAAATATATATATATATATACTTTTTATAGATTAGAGATGTATATAATTTGGAGTAACAATAAAGGTTTGTACTTTGATTGCATTTTAAGGTGTGGCAATTTTTTGGTTTCTTAAATATCCATACTTTAAAAATAATACTTGTTGGACCCCACGAGTCTGAACAAGTTAAGGCCAATCTCTTTGCTCCCATTTACCTCCAAATTTCTAGAATAGCACCTCACTGACAAGAGCTACTCCGTACTCAAACTCTTAAGCTGGCCAGTTAAGTTCTTAAGTTTTTTTTTTCATTCAGCCAGCGGATTCCTCTTTTCACACTTACAAGGTGATTGGAGGAATCCTCTCTCCCAGGACATTGTATTCTGAAAGCAGGACCTGCTGACAGCCACTGATTGAGAAACATTTTCCAGCATGTCCCTTTGACAGAAGTGGATCAGTCGAACCAGCTGAATTTCAATCAGTATTGAGCCAGCTTTAGACCTTTCTGCTGCCTTTCATACAGTTGACCACCCACTTCTCAAAATTGGCCTCAAGACCAAGACTTTTCCTTACCTATCCCAATGCACCTTCAATGTCACCTACAACACTATCTCCTCCTCTCTTCCTCCTCTTTCTGTAGGGGTCCTCTAAGGCTTTGTTCTCAGACCCCTCCTGATCTCTATCTACACCTACTCTGTGGGTCAGTTGATAACCTCACATGGATTTCCATACGATTTCCATGCTGACAACACCCAAATCTATTGGTTTACTCTTCAGCTCACCCCTTCAGTCTCTTTATGCATCACAAATTTACTAACTGACATATCAGTATGGACGTCACACCACTTCCTCAAACACAGTCTTTCACCCGTGTCCCCTACGCTGACTTTTCCATCTAGATCGATAGCACAACTATGAGTTCCTCCCCTCATGTAAGTGTACTAGGTGGAATCCTGGACTCTGACCTCTCCATCCGGCCCCACATCCTATCATTGTCCAAATATTGCTGCCTTCACCACTATAACATTTCCAAAATGTGCCCCTTCTTAACAATTGGCAACACAAAGTTACTAATTCACTCTACTGTCATCTCTCTCCTCAACCTTTTGCAACTTCCTCCATGTTGGCCTACCTTTACATATGCTATCCTCCCTTCAGTCTATCCTGAATGCTGCCACCGGACTTATCCACCTCACCAACTGTTCTCTAACCATTGACTCTCTTTCCCAATTCTGAATGTTAATTCAAAGCCACCACAAACCTACCTCAAGCTGGATCACCAACCTTTTGTAAAGTATAATCTAAACTGTCCTCCCTGCTCCTCCCACTCTCTACCTCCCTTGTCAACTCCTCTTTCTTTAGAAATGCTCCCTTTCTGTGGCACCCCAACCTCAATTTGTCTGTCTCCCGCTCTGTCTGCTTTTTAGGCAATCTGAAAACTCATCTCTTCAGGGAAGCCTATCCCACCTCCACCTGGAAACTGTACTTTCTCCATTAACTCATCCCTCACCGTTATTACGTTTTGTACCACTTGCCCCTCCCTTTAAGATTGTAGGCTTTAATGAGCCAAGCCCTCCTAACCCTATTGTTTCTAATTGCAATTTAACTGTACTGTCTCCCTTTATTTTATAAAGGGCTGTGCAAACTGTTGGGTCTATATAAATCCTGTATTATAATAATAGCAATAATAATAATATTTTTAAAATTCTTGATAATGTCTTAAGTTGAGCCAACACACCTTCAATAAACTAGTACCCATTGTGTAGTAGCGATAGAAAAAAAATGTATATGCTTAAATCCTTCAACACTCTAACCAAAACTAAAAATAATTTTGGCTGGAGGTGGGCCATACATTATTATAAATCCATCAATGTATCAAGATAAAATCCATAATAACTAAAAAGCATTTTTATGTGTGTGTTAATAGCAGCTATACTAAATCTTACATGGCTTTGCTGTTGTATAAACTACTCTGTGGATGTTATCCTCTATATGATGGTGTATTGTGAACCTGCACCAATAATCTTAATATTAAAAATGAAAGAAAAAAGTGTTATATCTTACAATAAAAATAGCTGATACTCTGAAGAATCAGGTATACAGTCAAGTACAGGTAAAGGTAAAGCTTAGCACCTATATTGCCCAAAAAAAAATGGTAACTCAGTTGTTATCTCTATAAATAAAAAGTTAATATATCAAACTATCGCAGTAGATGACCATATAAAAGACTAAAACAAATACTAGATTAGCACCTCTAGCACTCGACACATGAGTGTATTATAACACGAACCCTATAACTATGCAGGTAAATTAATTCAAACATTCCAAGAACAGTAAGATAAGATACTAAAAAAAAATTATTCGATCATTGGACTTCTAGGACTGAGAGCCCTGGGGAACATGCAGGCTGCCACAGAACACGGTGACATTGGCCCTCTTGAATAAAATTGTCTAAAGGAAATGAGTGCTCATAAATTTGTGTCTTTCAGCACTATGAATTAGCAGTTCTTGTAGACACTGTTCTACATGGGGGTCTGACAGAGAGGCACCTTAGACTCCAGACAGATAGGGGTAAACAGGGGTGTATAACACATACCAGTTACTGCCTTTTAAATAGAAGGAATATAATTGTAATGGACTGAATGATGATACTTCAGAAATGATGCAGGCATCCACTAAATTGCTACAAATACAAATGCATTAGCTCTATAGAATTCGTATACAATTAGTTTATGCTAGTTTGTCAATGATTATGCTATGTAATGGTTCCTAACAATACTGTTCACTCTAACAGATTGTTCTATGAATGAATTAGCGTTAATTTACTCAGAAACACTGTGCTGGATGGCTTTCACCCATTATGCTGCGTTGTGTAGGCTGAGATTCCCGTGTTGTATTTAGGTTAGGTATCTGAACTGAATGTTAGAGTGATGAAAATGCAAAGTGCAGTGACTTGCTGCATTGACAGCATACTAAACGTGTGACAAAGGGTGACACCAAATAGATGAGTTGCGCTATTGTTGGTCTATGTAGAAATGTTGCTGTGCTGTATTGTTGCTGTCCAGACTCAGTCGGGGCCTCTCCTTAGACTTGGACATAGTAAGACAACCGCTGCAGCCACTGCCAGGAGGAAGAGGGGATTCCACAGAGCAGCCTGGGAAAGAGAAAGAAGGGGGTTTAAGGAAAACACAGCCATGCCATTAGGGTTATTTATTACATTTGTTAAATGGTGGTGGACATTTCCTAATTCAATCATTTTAACTAACTCCACTTTTGACACTTATTCTTCTCTCCACCGCTTTTAATGGCAATACACTATATGTGTACAGCATATTTCTAAAATGTTTAATGGCTGAATTGATGATCATTTGCGGCTATACACCCATTGGAAGATACTTTGCACTTACAAAGCTTTGCTGTGCAGACTTGTTAATGCATTTAACCCAGACTAAAGCCTGGTAAACACTAATAGTTTTTTTTTCTTTCAACCCAGTGGGTTGAACGGTAAAAAAACTGACAGCCACTGTACTAACAGTCCGATTATAGATCTCCCCCGCTGAGTTGTTGTGTTCTGACAGGGGGACGGTCCCCCTGCCAGAATACTTGGGTCAGGGCTCTTAGCCATTGGCTGAGAGTGCTGATTGGGAGCCAGTCGGCTGCTGGTTTTCCAGCATGCTTGTCCAACAGAAGCCGGCCAAACATCTGGTTTCTGTCGGACCCACTGACATAAACACAGGCCATTTTTATTGAACCGCTGGATGTCTCCTGTTATTCGGCCCATGTGTACTAGACATCAGTCTTTTTTGCTCTCTTTGCCCAATATCCAGATTTCCTGTTCTTCAGGAGGAAAAGCGGGCTCAGGAACAATTACTGTATTTATAGTATAGTCAATGCAACACTTTCATTGACCTTGACTTTTTTTTAAAGTACACTATGTATATATGAAAACTAATATTTTTTTTCTTTTTAATTTTGGGTAGAGTAGGGAATGGTTTGATCTCCAGTCACATTTTTTTTATGCCATCTGTTTCCCACTGGTTTATTTACCTTCACCCGCAGACACAGGAATTGAGAGGACATTTCTCCAAGTGGAGGAAAATGCCCTCTTAGACATTTGTCACTGGAACAAGTGTCCCTATTGAAACATTTCCCCCTCTCCCTGTTCTAGTGACAACTCAAACTCATTGTCAGTAATGGTGACATTGGTAATCAGGTCAGTTAGAGAGAGTGAATATCTGCAACACAGATGCAGACAACAATGAAGAAACAACTGATGCCAGTTGTAACCCTTCAAAATTTAAAATGGCTTTAGATAACATTTAAGCATTTACTGTTTTCAAATAACAAATCTTCAATGTAAGCAATGATTTCATATGGACACCCACCAAACTTTGTCACTCCTACAGATGAGTCTAAGCATTCATAAACATCAAGCTGTATGGTCAGGTTTAAAAAGAATAGCAGCTAATGCAAAAAAATATATTAAACCTTTTTTTCTGATCTTATTATGTCTCTTTAAATTGGTCCAAACATGATAAAGCCCATCTCCAGCAAAAACATGTGATTTTAAGGCTGTATATTGTAGAGAAGGTTAAGAACCTGTGTCCTGACATATATGATCTCTACTAATTTTCTTGTTTTCAAGACATAATGTTAGGGGGTCAGGAAGTGAGAAGAAAACTCCCTAATGAAGACACAGAAAAAAAGCCTGAGAGAAGTCCTAGCTCTTCAACTTAAAATGCGTTATTGCTGTCCTATCTCTCACTGGAGAGATTTGTTACTTAATTTGTCAGTTGCCACATCTATACTTAATTCCTTATGTAGCTTTAGATCCATTGTCTTGTATCATGAACTGCAAAAAAAACAAAATCTTCCTTTCTCTGGTAATGCACAGCAAAGTCAGGTACTCCATGCTGATAGCTGACCTTCACATATTGGAGCCACCATTGCCCCAGCCTTCTAATTGGCAACCAACAACAGCCAGTCAGAAGCCTAGGTAGCTCCATTGTTTACAGCACTGCTTTTTGATTGGAGTGACTGACTTCCTGCTGGAGGAAAAATAGATTTTTTTTGCTGCTCATAGTTTGGTGCCAAGGTTCTTGGTTAAAAAAGAATAGGGGGCAGGGCATTGTAAGCAATTGAGTTCCTTTTACATGAGCACCTAATTTTTTTGCACGAAAGAGGGCAAATGCCCCCTTACACTCTACTGTGAAACTCAGGGCACCTACAAAATCGAACACAGGTTGTAACCCTTCCCCACTCTAACTTTGTTTTGACTGGTAATGGGCCTTAACATTTCCAGAAGGATAGCCTTGAATGATATATTCTGTTTAGAACACCAGACACATGTATGAATGAAACAGAACAAGTAACATTAATAACAAGCTCACAACAATAGAATTACTATTACATTAATTGTGAAAGCAAGATTTGAAGAAAAAAATTAAACAGCATTAAAACCAGAGGATTACCATTACAGCCAGGCAACTACCTTATTTAGATCATGGCAAGTGCACTTTACAATGGACCTTAGCCAACTAGGCTTTGTTTAATTTTTTTTTCTTGCTGCCAAAATGACTAGCAATAATTCATAACTTCCATTCCACATTTATATCACTGGGAAGAAGAAAACATTCTCTCTCTGCAGTAAGTTGCTCATGCTGATAATCACAGATCAGGGACAGTCTTATGATATAGGTAGCTGGAAGGGAGTATGCAGGCTAATGTAATGAAGAAGCATGCAAAAAGTGACTGATTCTGCTCTCTGACACTGTATTGTGCAGGCAACAAATAGTTGATTTTTTTCAGTAATTTGGGCATTATAAACACATTAAGATTTAACTTTTATGTCAACCCCCCTAAAAAAGGATTAGTCATTTAAAGTGACTTTGTCACCTAAAATAATTCCAAATAAACATGACTAACATGAAAAATTTACACTTAGAGGTTCACCAATCACTGAGCACCACATACAGCTGCCACATACAAGCTGTACTATTAGTGTATCATCATCATCATTTCGTTTGTGTTTGATAAACCCAGCCGTTAAAAGACCATCTAGACACAAATTTGTGCAAACAAAATTGTGTACAAAACAACTGAAACTTAGCAATATGCTGCCATAAATACAAAATGGGTTACAAACAATGTAAAATAATGTACTTAAGATTTTATTGAAAAATTCTAATGATCAAAAATGTGCATATCAATTTTATAATATCTAGTTAACATAAATCTACCTTCTTTTCAGGTTTCCCCTTTAGGTGTACCATACATACAGTATGATATGGGCTTGTTTTTAAAAAAAAAGTTCAAATTGAATTAACTTGTAGAAACCAATCAGAATTCATATTTCATAGATTTCCTCTGATTATTCTGAACCCTGATTGGCTGCTGTGAGTTACTGTATTTTGCATATTGTACTGTAAGTCTACCCTTTTTTTTACTGTAGGGCAGAATTCTGTTAAAAAATGGGCATGAAAGAAAATTTTGTAGTGCCAATCAAGTGTAGATCCTGTGCATAGGAGAGCAGTAATCAGGGCTTTTTTTTCTCAGAGAATAGGTGTAGGAACTCCCCCCTTCTGAATCACTCCTTGTCTCCGCCCCCTACCCACCTCTGAGCACCGTCCCTCTTTTAGAGTTTACAGAACCAAGTATCATTTTGTGGTGCTAAATAATTTGTGTGGGATTTTGTTAATTATAACAATAAAAGCAGAAAATAGATCCTCTGCAGCCAGCAACAACATACCCCACCCCAGCAACAATAGACCTCCCCCAGCAGTAATAGATACCCCCTGGCAACAATGGACCGCCCATTACAAAATAACACCCCAGCAACATTAGCTCCATCCCTGCAACAATAATCTCCCAGCAAGATCAACAGATTTCCCAGCAGACAGAAATGATAGACCCTCCAGCAGCCAGCAACAATAAACCTCTCCATCAACAATTGATTTCCCCCCCAGCAACAATAGACCCCCACACAAAAATGGATTCCTGCCAGCATCAATAGACCCTCCAGCATACCTCAGTGCCCCTTGCCACTAAATATATTCAGAGCTGAAGGTGCCAGAACTGCATTGCCCTACGTTCCCACTGAAAAAAAGCCCTGGCAGTAATTAACCATGCTGTAAAAGTATATAAGAGTAACATAGCTATTTATAAATTATTATTTATATTGGATTCTGTAATCAGTGGTCTCTTCAAACCTGAATATGTCTGACATAATGTTATCATCCTGAGGCAGTACATGTTTGTTGTATAAGTTGCTCAGTCTCCGGTTCCCAGTTGTCCAGCCTTTTATGCTAGTATAAAATACATAGTCCAGTTGCTAGTTTGCAGCCAGAGGTAAATGCCTCCATTGTCCATGGTGCAAGGTGAAAATATATGGTCCAGTCCTTGGTGCCTTGTGGAAACAATATTGTCACATTCTTAATGCATTCTGTAAAATATACTGTTTGAGTCCTTGGACTGTGTGGAAAGCATATAGGACAGTCGCTGTTGCTCAATGGAAATATTTTGGCCATAACCTGTAGTTCAGTCGGCACTCTTGAAAATATTAGGAAGCCTCTTGTTTGCATTGAAAAGCATTATTTACCAGTTTTAAAGTGGTACTAAAGGCAAGATTAAAAATTATATATATGATGCAGTCTGTCACTATAGCATTAACAAAGCAGTATTTGTTTTTCTGTTACTTCGTTGTTACCTGTTGATTCGGCTGTTATTTTTCAACTTCCTTTAGCAGACCAAGCTGCCCATCAAAAAGGGAAAATAGAAGATTAAGACAAACCATTTACCAGTAACTGACTGGTGCTTATAACAGTCAGCATTTATGCATGTATGTGTAACCTTTATCCCAAAAGGAAAAGAAAACTGTTTACTGCTTAAAGTTGTTAGCTGGAGTTAGACTTTAAAGGTATCAAAGGTCTGTACGTGTGTGTTAAAGTGTATCTTTTGCCAAAACATTTTTTAGGCCTGGAGAGAGCATGGAAGGGTTGGAAAGATATATTCCCCGTATTTGTTTTAAACGTTATTGTCACCAGGGAAAAAAATGATAGGAAACCAAACATTTTACAGTTGTCACTAAAGCAGGGATAGATATAAAACCTTCTAATGAAGACACCTGTAGTAGTGACAACTGTCTAAGAGGGGATTTCTTTAAAGGGATTTTCTCTCATTTCTTGTGCCATTGGGACTGGAAGGTAGGAGAAATTTGACCAGTAAAAATGTCCCTACTCCATTCAAAACAATAAAAAGGGTTTGGCTAGAAATACACTTTAAGCTAGTCTCAGCTGGAGTACATTCAGATTATACAATCAGGTGCTCCTCGTGTCCAATAACATATTACCCATCTGGAGAGAACCATTTTTAATACCATGTTGGACTAAGAGTAATTTATATCCTTGCAAATGCCATGTTAAATATGAATCTGGTAATGGATCTAAATCAAGCTTTTACTATTGATAAAGATTCTCTTTAAACAAACATAATGGGTCATTGGTTAAGTGCATTACCAATATGCTGTTTATTTGGATCCTTCAAATGCCCTTTGTGCACAGTTATTGCCTGCTAGAGCCACTTGTACATGTAATTAAATGGTTCAGTTGCACAGCCTTTTCTCTTTTGCATAGTAGGGAAATCTGAGAATCCATTTGATATTTTAATTTTTTTTTTTAAGATTTAACCCCATCTCTACTTGCCTTTAAAGCTTCCAGAGCCAGGCTCCTGAAGCTCACTCCATGGCTACAATATTCCCTAGTTATATGACTGTCAATAATGAGAAGTACAGAGCAAGATTCAGGAATATTTAAGCACCTTCAGATTTATCCAATTACAATAGAATATTGGTTTAGATTTACTCATCTCTAACTATGGGATTTGAACTAATACCAAAAAAATTCCCAAATTATTTAGCTTGGCTTAAATTGAAGAAACAATGGCAAGAGTGAGAAAGAAAATGTGGGAATGCCAGACACTGTATTTCTGGGCACCAAAAGCAAGACTCTTGTACATTTTGCCATACTTTATTCCACTCTACGGTACATTATACTACATAATATGTTTTCTTGCATACCAACCCCTATGTATCCTTCTTACAGCAATGGTAAACATGAATGTAAGTTTGCATGTTAGACCTAATACTAAGTACCGTCAGTGTTATCTTGGCTCTTACTAGCCATAACATTTGAACCATATTATTTAGTAACCCACATATATGAGCAATGAACCACAGGCAACAAGACAGGAGGAGGTCATTCTTTACCAACTTTTGAAGTATTAACCTTTCAACCTGTTACATCGATTTTGCTTTTTGGCAAGTATAATGTTATAAAACTAACAAAGCAGTATGAAAAATAAAACAGATAAGTGATAGGAAATGTAAGGGCACATACAAAGATAGCAGAGACAGATTCAGCATCGGGCATGGAAGCAGAGGCAACAGAGAAACTCCTAGCCGTGCAAAGCAATGCATGCAGAGCACGAGAGGTCACAAGGAAACCAGTACCTGATGTGCACTAGGACGTCTCAGCCCACCAGCACCAGAGTGTCCCCATTACAACAATAAGTCCTAGGAGGGGAAGGGAGAGAACAGGAGGGTCAGATCCAGAGGGGGCCTGAGAGAGGAAAGAGGAGGGACAAAAGAAGTAGGAAAGAAATAAGAAGGGAAGGATGAATGTTTCAGTGAAGAACACAAATAAGGGACATGGTTGGAGAAAGAGAATAAAGATATGAAAGATGTCAGGTGGGCATTTGAATAAGCAATGTGCATTTAATAGCAAAGTCACAGCAAATAGCAGTGGGAGGTTGAGAGAAAGTGATGTTGTATGCGATTACAAGAATTAAGGTATGGTGCAACAGAAAAAAATACCCATTTTACAGAAATTGATATATGAATATGATTTAGAATTAAAAGAAACAGGGAAATGACAATTATATAAAACAGAATAAGAAAATAAAACAGATGTGTATGGAAAGCATTATGTCAAGTTATAGCAGATCCCATACAAACACCAGGAGACCGATCAATTTGAGGCAAGACACCAGAGCAGAAAGACATTTTTGAAGGATGAAATGAAGAACAGACCATCAACAGCCAGAATGCAGAAGTTTGTATTTTATGTCAATGGAATATGTAGAGAAATAAACACAAGGGTGAAGAGAGAGTTCCCCGCAAACCATATGGCAAGGGCAAAAAATAACAATTGTTCATGAACAGCAAATCCCAGAAGAGAACACATGGATGGATTGTCAGATGAGAAAATATTGCAGCAGAAGAGAAGGAAAATAAATGAGCATGTTTATTTCCAAGAGAAAAGATTAGCACGGCATAAAGATAATATAGTTTATAAAATTTGTAAGAAATGAAGGAGATCATAAAAAATAAAGGAAAGACCGGGTGACATATGACAGATTGAAACAAAAAGAGAAGAAAAAAGAGAGAGAAATATTTTGGTTATACAGGAGAGATCAGTGTGCTCAGCTGCAGTGTAGATTACATAATGTGCAGTCAGTTTTACAAAATGTATAATAAAACATGGAGATACTTTAATGCTATGTTACAATGCTAAAGCTAAAGAGTTTTTGTAAAAAAAAATACACTTTTAGCCGTAGGGTTGCCACCTCTTTCCTTTAAAACCGAACACATATTAATTACACAGATTAAGTGGCTGATTAAGATGGTAATTAAACTCAGTGCTTTATCTGCATTTAATTAGCCTCCTAAACTGTGTTATTAATATGTGTTCAGGTTTCAAGGGATGAGGTGGCAACCCTTTTGTAGCAGGGCACCTCAGCACTGCAGGGGTTAACTGCTGTTAAGTCTAGGGGTTGAGGTATAAGCTGTAATACTTACCCTATTCCTCAACAGGCCTCTAGCACTTTCACCTTCACTCTGACGCTCTGGGGTGTGGGTGGGCCCTTGCCATCATCATGTTCAATGCAAGACGGCTGGCTCTGCATTGTATGTGACGATGTCAGAGCACAACCACCATCCTGAGTGTCAAAGAGAAGAGGCTCAGGGACCAGTTGGAGGCATGCTGAAGCGAAGAATAAAGTATTACCGCTTATTCCATTCCCGATAGACTTAATGAGCATTATCAAAGGTATTATTTACATCTTGGAGTTCAACTTTAAGAATCATATTAGAAAGCCATTGTGTGATTGTGCAGTAAATTCAGTGGTGAAAGAAAGTTTGTAACTCTTGTTTGTAACACTCATACACTTTGTAACACTCATACTAGCAGTATGAGGTAATCCTGAAAAACCAATAATATTTTATTTCACTAATGGCACAACTTATTTAATGGGGATAACCAAAGAAATGTCATAGGATTGATTCTAATAATTAGTTCACAAAACATGTGCACAGTATACCTAAGTACACTTTGTGAACCTTGATGACATCTCCTACCGTTAGGGGAAAAACTGATCATTTAAAATAGATATTTCTAGATCAGTGGAACAGATGTCACCCTGACTGACAGCTCAAAGGTACATTGGTCTCAGGGGTTACATACCTGAAAGTTGATAGAAGGGGTGCCACTGGATCCACACTGATGGCTGTGTTGTTGGTGCTGAAACTTGTCAGGCACCATCAGGATAACTCTGACAATGTTCTCCTATTAAGAACCCCTATTAACCTCTGGAGGAACCCTGCTTGAGAAATTCTGTAGACAGTCTTTATTGTTTCTGTATAATAAAACCCTTGGCAAGGAGTCGTATTGTATCAAAAACATGCAAATTCAACTGAAATGGTTGTACATCTATTAGAAGAAATCTTTCCTATGATTGCAAATTCAAATCTATTGCTAGCCTAAGGATATTTATCAGCATTCATTTTAGCAGTCTTAGTTTAATAATCAGCAGGTGGATTGAAGGCTTTCCTGACTACATGGGCCTTTTGAAGATGACTAATTTCTACTTCTGTATAGTTCTACACAAGATGAAAGAGCTTCTGTCAGCTAGGACTTCATCTTTGTTACTGAAAAAAAGAACCTTTAAGACTTCAGAGCCTATCTAGCCTGTAACTCTAGCAAATTCAAAATTAAAATGAGTGCTTTCCAGCACAAAAAAACATAGGGCTGCAGAACTGCTTTGTTACAGACAGCCAAATAATTAATTTGAATCTTAGTTGGTTCAGCAGGGTCCGGCTGAGATTTGAACTATGTATGGGCAGGCTGATTGTACCCAAGTTGATTGATGGATCAACTTGGGTACAACCAGCCTGTCGGATCTTTCATGCAATTATTGCCAACGTTTATAGCCCCTAGCAATAAGCACTGCCTGTTCTCCTGCCAGGGACAGCTCACCCAACTGGGAGAACACAATAACTCCACTGGAGGAATTCCCCATCAACACAGTAAGAATTGAGTGATTTTCTTTCTTACAACCCGTGGTTGCAGGAAAGAAAATTGCACCATCTATGGCGAGCTTTACAGATGTCTCACTAAACTTTGTTTAAGGTACTCCTGTCCCCCAGTGGACAATATGCAAGTAGCACTTTGTTCCATCTTTCTAGGTGGTGTTGATCCCGAGGTAGTGTGGTCAACAGTTTGCTTGCCTCCCTCGACGTTGTTAGACCACACAGCTAGCAAAGAGATTAATTTTTAATGAGAGGTGATTACTGACACTTGCCTCAGACACCAGATGCTTCCCTGAGTCAAGCACTGTCCCTAGGTAGGGCTAGGGGATGTGTTAGCTACAGTGGCAGCAAAAAATTTGTCAAGACAGGCAAGCTCAAGCAGAGCTCTGCCTGTTCTCTGCACATGTACACTGTCACTAGTGATACTGGAGGAGGGGTAGGTAGATGGCTCGCACGTGGTTCCCCTGTTCCATCCCCTGTGTCTTTTCTTTTACTTGAATCTTATTGAGAAGCATAAGTAAAAAAATGGGCACCCACACAGTGCAATAAGGTTATACGATAGCAAAAGCAAATTCAAAATGAGTTTCTCTCTGCAACTGTACATTAATCAATGATGCAGAAAACAAAATAAATAAAAAAAGGAACAACCAAGCCCGACAGCATTAAATGAATAGGCAATCAAATAGCAAAGCAATGCCTAAAATTGTGATGCATTTTATGTCCCCCCCCCCCAAAAAAGGGGGGGGGGCTCGGTTCACACTGGGGCAACTTGTTAGGCGACTCAGCCGCCTGACAAGTCACTCGAGGAGCGCCGATTCTCTGTGTTTACATGTGACCGGCTGTGATTGGACACAGCCGATCACATGGTTAAACAGACGCAGCCACGGCTCTTTACATAGATCGGGGTTGTGCTATGTCCTAGCAACATGGCGCAGCCACGATCGCCGTTCCGGGAGGCCTTCATATGACAGAGAGCCTTACCACCCAGCTGTCATTTGACGGTGGGTGGGCGGCAAGTGGTTAAACAATATTTTAATTGAGTTATTTGGACATTGCACTTTATCATTTGTCACCCACTGGAACTTTAGGTGGCAATTTCAATGCACATTGTTTATTAGCACTTAGAGTATTCAATATGTGTTTGTATTATATATATATTTTGCACTTCCACTCATAGTAATTAATACACTAGGGACATCTAGTGGGTGTTCTTAATATTTCACTTTTTGCACTTTATTGTTTTCTTGGTTCTTTTCTTCATTATTATTATTATGATTCATTTTATTTTTGTTACCATAACACTTGAGCACCCTATCAGACTTTTTTTTTCTTTATCAAATAATACATTCATTATATTGGTTTCTACAGTGACTTGAAACAGTATTCATACCCCTTGAAATGTTGCACATTTTTTTTATCATGTTACATCCAAAAACATAAATATATTTTATTGGGATTTTATGTGATAGACCAACACAAAGTGGCACATAATTGTGAAGTGGAAGAAATATAATAAATGGTTCTATAAACATTTTTACACATAAATATCTGAAAAGTGTGATGTGCAGTTGTATTCAGCCCCCTTTACTCCGATACCCCTAACTAAAATCTAGTGGAACCAATTGCCTTCAGAAGTCACCTAATTAGTAATTAGAATCCACCTGTGTGTAATTTAATCTCAGTATAAATACAGCTGTTCTGTGAAGCCCTCAGAGGTTTGTTAGATAACCTTAGTGAACATCATGAAGGCCAAGGAATACACCAGACAGGTCCGGGATAAAGTTGTGGAGAAGTTTAAATAAGGGTTAGGTTATAAAAAAAAATCCCAAGCTTTGAACATCATACGGAGCACTGTTTAATTCATCATCCGAAAATGGAAAGAGTATGGCACAACTGCAAACCTACCAAGACATGGCCGTCCACCTAAACTGACTGGCCGGGCCAGGAGAGCATTAATCATAGAAGGAGCCAAGAGGCCCATGGGAACTCTGGAGGAGCTGCAGAGATCCACAGCTCAGGTGGAATCTGTCCACAGGACAACTATTAGTCATGCACTCCACAAATCTGGCCTTTATGGAAGAGTGGCAAGAAGAAAGCCATTGTTGAAAGAAAGCCATAAGAAGTCCCATTTGCAGTTTGCAAGAAGCCATATGTGAATGGGTATCGGGTACATTGTACCCCTACCCATTCACCAAAAAAAAGCAGTGAAATGTGACAAAAGACAATAGTCGGTTTTTGACAATTCCTTTATTAATAATGTCTTCTTCTTTCCCCCGCTTCTTCCTCCAGTCTTCCATCGGTCTTCCTTCGGTTTTCTCCTTCTTCCTCCAGCTTCTTCTTCCCCTGCTTCTTCCTCCATATTCCTCCGCTCTTCCTCCACTCTTCTCCATCTTCCTCCGGCTTCTTCTTCCCCTGCTTCGTCCTCCGGTCTTTCTCCTCCGCCGCTCCCGCCACCGACCTGCTGAACATGAAAACAACAAACCTCCTCCGATGCTGCGGCCAGCCGATCTGTCCGCTTCCATAGCGCACATATCATATATAACTATGGGGTGTGGCCATCGGATGATGTCAGCCAGAGACCTCATCCCCTTGTGACATCATTGACCCATCATGCCCCAGGCGGTCAAGTCACAATGGGCGGGGTCTCAGAGTGACGTCATCCGCCCCATCGCAAGAGGTTTGTTTTTTTAATGTTCAGCGGGAGCGGCGGAGGAGAAAGACCGGAGGAAGAAGCGGAGGAAGATGGAGGAAGAAGCAGCTGGAGGAAGAAGGAGAAAACCGAAGGAAGACCGAAGGAAAATGGAGGAAGAAGCAGGGGAAATAAGAAGACATTTTTAATAAAGGAATTGTCAAAAAACGGCTATTGTCTTTTGTCACATTTCACTGCTTTTTTTGGTGAATGTGTAGGGGTACAATGTACCTGATATCCATTCACATAGGGGGGCTGGGATCTGGGGGCCCCCTTGTTAAACGGGGCTTCCAGATTCCGATAAGCCCCCCACCTGCAGACCACCACAACCACCGGACAAGGGTTGTGGGGATGAGGCTTTTGTCCCCATCAGGGGGACTTCAAAGCACCCTCCCCATGTTGAGGGCATGTGGCCTGGTATGGTTCAGGAAGGAGGGAGTGCTCGCACGTCCCCTCCCTTTCCTGACCTGCCAGGTTGCGTCATCAGATAAGGGTCTGGTATGGATTTTGGGGGGACCCCACGCCATTTTGTTTATTTTGGTGTGGATTTCCCCTTAATATCCATATCAGACTCAAAGGACCTGGTATGGACTGGTGGGGGGAACCTGTGCCGTTTTTAATATTTGATTTTTACTCTATTGCCGGGCACCGACAATTCATTACAGCCGCAAGCAATGTTAAATTACATTTTTCCCTTTAGAAATGTCATTTTGCTGCGGTACAGTAATAAACACGGGAAAGGCGCGCTAATTTACAGGCATACTATAGACAACCCAAAGGCACAATATTTAAAGGAATTTTTTATTTTTATTGTTTCACTTTAAGCATTATTAAAATCACTGCTCCTGAAAAAACTTCAGTTTAAAAACATTTTTTCCAATTGATACATGTCCCCTGGGGCACGATCCAGGTCCCCATACACTTTTTATGGCAAAAAACTTGCATATAAGCCTTCAGTGAGAGCTTTGGATTTTTCAGGTTCGAACCTCATTGACTCAACTATTCCTGCATATGTGATCTGAAAGGCATGTTTGCCGGCAATAGCGCTGCTTTCCATTTGCATTAGCACCCAGTTTATGAGAGTTGAAGTCTTAATTGGCCTTAATTGGGTGCTATTTTCCGGGACTGCAGGATCATTTTTTAGCGCTATAGTAAATGACCCCCTATGTGTGGTAGAAAACTAACACTGCACATCACTCTGAACACACTATCCCCACCGTGAAACATGGTGGTGGCAGCATCATGTTGTCGGGATACTTTTTTTTAGCAGGGACAGGGAAGCTGGTCAGAGTTGATCGGATAATAGATGGAGTCAAATACAGAGCAATCTTAGAAGAAAACCTATTAGAGTCTGCAAAAGACTTGAGACTGGGGCGGAGGTTCACCTTCTAGCAGGACAACGACCCTAAACATACAACCAGAGCTACAATAGAATGGTTTCTATCAAAGTATATACAGTACATGTGTTAGAATGGCCCAGTCAAAGACCAGACCTAAAGCCAATTGAGACTTTGTGGCAAGACTTGAAAATTGCTGTTTACATACACTCTCCATCCAATCTGTCAGATCTTGTGCTATTTTGCAAAGTAGAATGGGCAAAAATGTCACTCTCTAGATGTGCAAAGCTGGTAGCGACATATCCAAAAAGACTTGCAACTGTAATTGCAGCGAAAGGTGGTTCTGGAATGTCTTGACTCAGGGGGGCTGAATACAAATGCATGCCACACTTTTCAGATATTTATTTGTAAAAAATGTTAAAACATATTTATCATTTTCCTTCCACTTCACAATTCTGTGCCACTTTGTGTTGATCTATCACATAAAATCCCAATAAAATACATTTACGTTTTTGGTTGTAACATGACAAAATGTGGAAAATTGAATACTTTTTCAAGGCACTGTTTATGGAATTGCCACTAGTTGGATCCTAGAAAGATTAAACATCAATCGTGTACATGAGTTACAACTTATGGATATTTTCTGTATGTAATTACAGGTCAAATTACTGGCTGTATTGTTGTATCTACGTTTACTACTAATATACATTTACATAGAGATGGATGTTTCAGTCCTAAGAAATAGATGTATTATTTACTATTTGGTATGAGAGATTCAGAATTGTTTTGAATTTGTTTGGCATCTGTTAGGAAGTAACTGCATTACTTAGTGCTGACACCTTAGCACAGATGCCCTATCAGAAGTGTTATATCTATATACAAACTTAGTTATCAGTTAATTGAGAGAGTGATATTATTTTAGGCTACATTTCTTAAAGGTGTTTCTAAGAGAGTCACAAACTTTCTTTGTTTTCTGCCTAAGTAAAGTCAGTCGTAAATGAAATAATAAATTAAATGACCTTTCATCAGAAAAATAGGAGAAAATTATCCTCACTATGGGCCATTGAAGGGAAAGCTGCCATTAGAGAAATATAGAGGATGCCACTCCTCCTTCTGAAAATGTCTGTTGTCTGGTTGGCATGCTGATGCAGTGCCTTCAATATTATCACCGACCCAGAACAAGTATAGAGATAAGGTTTTTTGATGTCTTTTATTTGTTACATGCTTGTTCTGTTTGAAAGACTTATAAACTATTGGGATTGGGCCACACATTTCTCTAATGACAGGTTCGCTTTAGGGGGCACCATAGAAACAAATATAATTCAAAACATTTTATAGTCAGTTTAAGGACGACACTTACTTTATAATATTATCTATAATGAAAAATAAATGAGTCCCTAGATCCGTAGCCTAGTGTAATGAGGTACATTTTGTTAGCAGCAAAATATAATGCATGACTGTCTGCAGCAAGCTACATGCAGGCATTGTGCAGCTGTAAGATTAGTAATGTATAAAGAGTTAGATGATACATGCATAGAACATCAGCACATTTAGTTTATAGCCAGACTTCCTATTATACTCAGTAATGAAAGAAGACTAAAAAACAATGCCAACTTAAGCAACTCTGTCATAGGGGTGGTAAGTAAGAGGCCTGCTGTCATGTATAAGGTGTGGGTACCTGGAGCATGTACCTGCAGCAGACTCAGAGCTGCAGTCATGGCAGAGTGGACAAAGCTCCAATATGTCCTGGCAATGTTGAAGATTGCCTTTTCCGTCCTCCACGTTCCTCATGGTCCAAACGTTTGAAAAGCTGCCCCACTGATCAATAGGAATTTACGGGAGGAGAGAATGGACAAGCAAGCTTCAGTAATATGAGGATGTGTTGGAGCTTTGCCTGTCAGAATAGGCCAGTGTTTGGGTATACAATAATTGCAGGTCTCTGAGGATGCTGCAGATACATATGAGAACTTTAGGTACCTAAACTTTATATCCGACAGCAGGTTTTTTTTTCATGGTACATTGGTTTAAAATAGCAACAAGGATTTGTAGTTTCATTGTAGCGATACTGTGAAGGGTATCCGCAAGAAAGAAAGAAAGTTAATATACAGTACATACTGTACGTACTGTATGTTTGTTAACATTGTAAATCCCTACTCCAACTAACACTTTTTTGTTCTGCATATATATTACCTCTGGTAGTTTTTTTTTTTTTTATTACTGTCTTTATAGGTGAGATTTAACAAACAACAATAATAACCTGACAGATGTTCTAAACCCTCTCCACTAAAATAATTGTATTCAATATGGTAATGAGGTACTGAGAAACATGGCACCTCAGTAACATGATAGATGGTTACATGGTAGTGTTCAACATGGCACTTCAGCAACACAGTATATGGTAACAAGGAACTTCCAAAAACATGGTGTATGGTAACATGGTACTGTATAACATGGCACCTCAGTAACATGGCATATGGTAACATGGCACCTCAATAACACGATATACGGTTACATAGTACTGTATAACATGGCAACTTCTAAACATAGTAAATGGCAACATGATACCTCAATAACATGGTATATGATAACAGGGCAACTCAGTAACGTGATACATGGCAGCATGGCACTGTGTAACTTGGCACCTTAATAACAAGATATAGTAACATAGTACTGTACAACAAGGTGCCTCTGTAACACGGTATATGGCAACATGGCACTCTGTAACATGGAACCTTAGTAACATGGCATATGGTAACATGGCACATCATTAACATGGCATAAAGAAACCCAACATCTCTGTAACATGGCACTTTAATTGCCTGGTAAACTACAACTACATTTGTGTAACATGGGACCCATTTTACATTGTATGGTAGTAATATGTAACCTTAATAACCAGGTATGTGATGACATGGAATATCAGGAATATGGCATTTGACGTATCATCTGTGTAACATGGTATATGGCATTTCACCTCTGTAACATGGGATATGACAACTTTGCAGCACAGTAACATAGGATATGACAACATGATACATAAGTAACATGGGATATGACAACATTGCACCTCAATTACATGGGATATGACAACATGGCACCCCAGTTACATGGTATATGGCAACTCTAGGAAGACGCACTTAAACAATTAATTCAAATTATAGGAAATCAAACAGGCTCTTGCACTAAATCTAATTTATTTAAGATCTAACTGATTGCAGTGTATGGTCACCTTTAAGAATCAAGATCTGGAAATATAAATTTATTGGGTTTAGAAACTATTCTCTGTTCTTTGTAATGTATTGAAAGATTCGGGTAAAAAAAAGAAAAAAACTAAATTCAAAGATATATTAGAAGTGATAGGAATGAGATTAGCATTAAAAGGGTTAATTAACTGAGAACACCTACTAATTGCCTAACAAGACACATCCAATGAGATGAAATTAACCAATTGTATTGGGCGTGCGCTATCATCAATGAGAAAACCGCAGTTACCCTAGGGACAGTTGCAGTTTACATATGCAGGTATTTATTATGGTTATTTGCACTTCAGTGTGTGACGGTTCACACGTTCAATGTTCTTCCTGCGCACAAATTAATGTATGAACTGGTGCAGTGCCTTCTTCTTAGTAAATCACTCCTCTGGTGTCCATATTGTTCATTACTCAAAGTCTACTGTGCAATATGTCTCAAACACATCAATGTGATATATCAACATAAATGTTCAAAAACTAATCAAAAAAGACAAACAGATGAGTAAAATTGCACTGTTCCCAGTCTTCCTTAACTGCTTCCCGACCAGCCGCCGCAGTTTCACTGTGGCAGGATGGCTCTCCTGGATGAGCCGTTGTAGCTGTACATCGGCTCTTTATGACGCGTCTCCGGAGCCAATGCGAGTGTCCGGTGGGCGCGATGACCGCCAGGCACCCGCGATCGCTCGTGACAGAGCGAGAACCGGGATCTGTGTGTGTAAACACACAAATCCCAGTTCTGTCAGGGGAGAGGAGACAGATCGTGTGTTCCTACTAAGTAAGAACACTGATCTGTCTCCTCCCCTAGTCAGTCCCATCCCAACCTCAGTTAGCTACTGTACTTCCCTGACTAAAAAAAAAGACTTCAGCAGTCTCAAAGAATCTTTGAGGAGGGCGAACGTAATGGCAGGTTGTTAGCCTGGCTAGCCTGTGAGCTGTCGCCCTCTATGAGTATTCTCTGCATGGTTGACACAGAACGGACCCGACAGACCGTGTCTAGGACAATCACTGACTGTTTTGCTTCATACTACACTGCACTTTACTCCTCCCAGGTAAACTATTCCATGGAAGATCTTCACATATACCTTTCTGATGTTGATTTCCCTGTTCTCACCTCGACTTATAAAGACCAGCTTGACTCTCCTATTACCCTTAGAGAGGTTCGGCGGGCAATGTCCTCTCCCCAGGCAGGTAAGACACCGGGGCCTGACGGATTCCCCACTGAATTTTACGGGACCTATGTAGAGGACTTGGCACCTAGAATCCACTCTATGTTATTGTCTTCCCTTGGGGGAGGGATCCCCGCCACCCTCCATGTCTAAAGCTGTGATAGTAGTAGTCTCCAAAACTGGCAAGGACCTGGAATTCTGTAAATCTTACCGTCTGATATCTTTGATAAATGTGGACGCCTGGACGCCAAGCTTCTAGCAAAAATATTGGCAAACCACTTGAACATGGTAATTACATCCTTGGTGCATCCAGACCAATCCGGGTTCATGTCGGGTAGGGGGACAGACATTAACATCGTTTTTTTGTAGATTAGACAAAGTGATTGGCAAAGTGAACGCTACAACTCCCTCTTTCTCAATGGGGCTGGCAATGCCTCACTTCCAACTTTATTACTGGGCGGCAGGACTAGTGACTGTCCGCTGGTGGTTTAGCCAACCCAAACAAAACGCTGCAGTGTTATTGGAGGCAGCTATTTTAGGGTCATATGCAGCCCTGAGCAACCTAGTTTCTTGTTCATACATCACGGGACACAGAGCTCTATTCATTACATCATGGGTTAGATAGCCACCTTCAGGTGTTGGACACTGGCAACCCTAATTGTAAGGAGAGTTCCTCCCCTATATAACCCCTCCCATATGGAGAGTAACTCAGTTTTTTACCTCAGTGTCTAAGGTGTTTGGTCACGATGCAATATGTGCTTAGAAGAAGGCTCTGTTTGAAGGTCCCTGCGGGGTTCTAGGAGCTACACAACCGGATCCATACCTCGGGCCAGTTTATATCGCCTAAGATGGATGGTACCTGGGCCTTGTAAAAGAAGAAACGAGGTTTGCCTGTAATGTCTCTCCCTGAGGACTGGGCTCTGGGATCCAGTACTTTTAACATATATATTAAATGCGCAAAGTTTTTATGGCAGAGTCTTCTACAGGTCCAGGTAAGAGGCTCCTGTAAGTAGGAACCCAGATCCCTGAAGGTTGGCACAACACTACCCGCCGTGATGGGTGAAGGTTGGGTCTGTTCTCAGCAGTATCCTGCGGCGGGGATAAGGTAAGTGAAGCAATCCTAGGTAAATACCTTAAGGATGAGCTTCTTTGAGTTGTTGCAAGTCTTACCTGTTTTCCGCCACTAGAGGGAGTAAGAGGCATACCTGGTATTACTTACATGCTTCCAGGATATACAGCTCAGTGAAACTGCTCTGTCAGTCGCTCACCTCCTCCGCTGCAGGCACTGCAACTCAAATGATAAGGGGATCCCACACAGTCTTAGGGTCCCAGAGTAGCCTAAGGTCTTCTCTACCCCCCTCGCTCCCGGCCGCCGCCATATTAGCCCTACATGTACGTGCAAAAGCAGGGGGCGCGCTTTTACGGCGAAAACGACAGAGAAGGAGGAGGCGTGGTTGTGAGCGCCGTGCACGTGTGGCGTGCGCAGTGATTTACTGTGCAGGAGCGAGGCGCTTGTTTTAAAGAGCCCAGGTCGCCAAGAGTCAGTGACATCTTGCAGTGACAACCCTGATTAAAATTACTGTTCATGTATGGCAGCAGGCAGGGGCTATATACAAGACGGAATTTACCTTCTCCCCTCATACCTCATTATGGGGTAATCCGCAGCTTAAGCATTATTATCAATTACCAGATCCCCAGCTCTGGGCATCCAGGGGAATTAAAACTCTCAAACATATTTTCACAGATGGATCGCTCTCCTACTTCTCGTGCTGCGAGAGAAATACCTTTAGATACTACCAACTTAGACACTCGACACAGGCCCAATTCCCTAGCCCTATAACCCTTCAAACGGACCCGACAGAACACCTACTGATTTAGAAAATTCTAGAAAAACCTCTATCTTCCCTTTACTTTTATCTCACCTCGGCTCACGCAACCACTCTGACGACAGTATACGACAAGTGGAGGGCTGACTGAGGAAGACTGGGAGGACTTGATGAGTGGCTACTTCACTAAAATGAATTCTGCTAGAGACCGCTTCATCCAACTTAAATTCCTTCATAGAGCCTATTATACCCTGGTAAGATTAGCCAAGATGTATCCTGGGACAAGCCCCCTCTGCTCTAGGTGTCGCTTCTTCCCGGGTACGTTCTTCCACATGGTATGGGAGTGCCCCCTTATCTGTCAGTTTTGGGAGATGATAATTAGGGCTTTGAATGATTTTGGAGACTGGTTCCTTAGACAGGATCCGGCCTAAGCACTACTTGGCACCATGGAGGATATTGTGGCCTCCAGGCACACAAAGTTATTTTTCTTCTATTCTCTATATTACGCCAGAAGAGAGATTCTCCTTAGGTGGAAACAACCAACACCGCCAACGCTCAACAACTGGATAGCAACAATTAACTCTGTATTGCCACTGTATAAACTAACCTATGAGAGTAGGAACGGCTCAAAAAAAATTTGATAAGGTCTGGTCCCAATGGATAGACGCACACGGCTCAATCTCCTAAAACGCATTGTATTATCCTATGTGATGTTCCTATGCTGTTAATCTATGACTATATTGTCCTGTGAGATGCTCCTATGCTCGTACGCTCTCAGACCTTTCGGCCAACCTTTGTACTGCCCAAGGTCCAGGCTCCAACAGTTCCTACCGCTACGCCTCCGAATTCCTCCGATATAGAACCAATGCAGATTGGTCTACTCCGACCTGCTCTAACCCCAGAAGAAAGAGAACACAGGCTACAGAACAACCTCTGTATTTACTGTGGATCTTTAGGCCACTTCCTACGCAACTGTCTGGTTCAGCCACGTAAGTCCAGGCATTTGTACCCTTCATACCTTCAGATATCTGGCACTCCATTTGCTCACATTATTCCCCCCCATCTCTCTGCAGGTGGCTGGAAGGGACATCAAACTGCGGGCAATCATTGACTCTGGAGCTTGCAGCTGCTTCCTGGACATCAACCTGACTAAAGACCTGCACATTCTTCTGACTCTCAAAGATCGAAAACTAGATATACACCTAGCTGATGGCACTCCACCCAGTTCAGAACCTATTACACAGGAAACAGTCCCTATTCTCACAACCACAGACACAGGGCTCCAGTAAATTCTCAGTTTTGATGTGATTAGATCTCCCATTTTCCCAGTTATTCTCGGAATACCGTGGCTACAAGCCCACAACCCTTCAGTAGACTGGTCCAGAGGGAAGGTCACCTTCTACCCTCTGTCTCAGTGACCCTGGTTACCTGCTACATCTCACAGGCGCCACCTGCCTGCAGCAGCCCCGCAGCACATCAGTGTTGTTCCTAAGCCTTTTCTGCAAGCAACTCTGCAGGCGACCTGTGCGACTTTGGAGCCTGACTCCTCCTGTCTCACCTCCAGGGGAGTCTGGAACTGAGCTGCAAGGGAAGCCCTCTCTCCATTGGCCTCCAGCACTTTTGTACCTGATAACAACATCTGGTAGGGAGATTAAGGCATCTATGGTTGAACATATGATTCACTTGCACACAGTGCCAATGTACAGCTGAACCTGGGAGGTTGAAGGAAGCTCTGCAACTCACGCTGTTCATGATCTCTTATAATCTGGAGATCATGGAGATTTGGTAAGATGCCACTATTTCTACTATTGGGCACTGGTGAAATGCAGAAGGACTTTATTGGATGTCATTATTAAAGAGGAACTGCAGTCTGCTCACATAATTTGTAATAAAAACATCTTTGCCATTCTGAAGCTTCCCTCCAACCACTTTGTATATTATTTTATATATAATGTGGATGTGTACTTGACAAATATGCTGCAGAAATCTCCCTCCACTGAGTCTGACTGCATCCATTTTAACTGTGGGCAGCTGAAGCTGCTGCCTGTTCACTTCCTGGATTTACACAGACACACAGAGGCGCGCCTCCAGCTCTGCCGCCCTCTTATCTTATGTCTCATCCCCCCTCCCTTCCTGGCAAATTCTTACGAGAGTGAGAGAGAGAGCTGTGGATGATGTCATAAGCCTAGGCTTTTTTCCAGACAAGAAACAGGAAGTGGGCTGTATAAGGTATTTAGTGGCAGAAAAATGTTTTACTATCCAAAGTTAAAACAACAAGGGCAGAAGATTTAATGAAAAGTTAAAAAAATTACTGAAGTTCCGCTTTAAGGAAAACTGGGAACAGTGCACCTTTACTCATCTGTTTGTCTTTTTTTAAAAATAGTTTGGACACAATTTTTTTTGATTCGTTTTTGGACATTTATGTTGATATATCACATTGGTGTCTTTGAGACATATTGCACAGTAGACTTTGAGTAATGAACAATATGGACACTAAGTGACACATTTTATGTGGTTGACACATACATGTTTGTTTCATTTCTTTATTTGTTTTTATTCACTGTTACTAATGTGCTAGTTCTATGCTTAATGTGACTGTCAAAATAAAGTAGCTAGCATGTAAAAAGTGCAGGAACCCAAGACGTCAGAGCTTGCCTAATGTGAATGGCCAGTTGGAAAGCTCCAGATTTGGCATTCGGGCATAGCAGGGACATTGAGAGTTGTAGAAGGTCTGGGAAGGCAACTCAGGGTGTGTGTACTTTATACCTGCTAGTAGCTTTACTTAATTGTGATGTGGTTAGTTGGCAAATCTTATGGTTCCTAAGTTGTATATCTGGCTGTGCTTCTATGCAAGTACATCCAGTGTAGTACAATCTAACAATGAACATGTGCATGAAATGTGCATATACTGTATTTGTAAGTTAATGGCATAATAAAACTGTGTTAGATATGTTGTGGATGTCAATAACAGTAACTATTCAGTGGTAAAACGTTACTGCTTCACCAGAGTGACTAGAAAGCTGGCAGGAAGAATAATTATAATGTCACGCACAGCAGGATTATAAAATGAAAGCCTGTTAGTAAAAAGTAGCAGTGTTGCTACCTGCAAGCCACTTTCCTTCAGCCTATGAATTTCCTCTCTGCACAATCTCAGTTCCTCTTGTAACTTCTCCTGTTCCTCCTGGCTGATCTGATGGCGTTGTTGCAGCTCCTCAATCTCAGTTAGGAGACCAGCACACTGCAAAAAAGAATCAAGAATTTTACAAAGGTTTTGCATCTTTTCAATCAGAGGAGAAGCAACTATCTCTCTGCGGATGCAGAGGCTCTAGTGGAGTCCTCCCTTACCTACATTTGGTGAGGCTCAAGGTCCCCTATCTTGCCTCGGGAGGTGTGGGGTGGGAGCCCTCGGTGGCCAGCTGAGCCCCTAATGTATGCTGCTGATTGGAATGGATGGATAATAGGTGCCGTGTTTCCCAAATTTGTATGGGAATATATGCATGGTTCATGCCCCTTCTTCCTGGGTGTCCACTGTCCCAGACTACTTTTAGATAGGCGATGCATGTAGGATGAGCTGGATGAAGCACTGTGCATGGGCCAGAACAGAACGTGGCCTGTTATGCTGTGGGTCCCCCTAAATTAACAATTGCTGGGTGTGTGAGTTTACACTGGTGGCTGCATCCACAAACACCAGGGATGGTGCGCAAGCAGGTGGGGGGTGGAGTAGTAAGCAGACATACTGTAATACTGTAATGCTCTTCCCAGGAGTATTACAGCAGACTTCATCTGGTGCTACAAATCTGGCAAATTGCGCCAAGGTAAGTTAGTTATTTCTTAAAGCTCTCCTTCCTACTATACCCATGCTGTCAGGGAGGCACAGTGTGGGGCACCCTTGGGAGAATGTTTACACACTGTGCCTGAGTGAGCACTGACTGTTACTGGCACAACGCTCTGCCCATTCCTCCAAGCAGCTCCATGTTGGGAGGAGGAAAATGGAGTGGAGGAGAAAGTGAGCTGATCAGCTGACCGGCCAGTCGAGTTAAGGGGAGGAGCTCTCCCCTGTGTGAGGTGCAGACAGTGTCCCCATGTCAGGAGAGCAGTTACTGGAGGCACTGTGAGTTTGCAGACTGAGCAAGGAGGGAGACTCGACTGACACTGAGAGCAGGTGAGTGCCAGTGTCATCATCTCATCCCCCCACTACCATCTCTCTGCCCCTGATCCCATCCTTCCACCACCATCCTTCTGCCCCTGATCCCATCCTCTTACCACCATCCCTCTGCCCCAATCCCAACCCCCCACCACCATCCCTCTGCCCCTGATCCCACCACCATCCCTCTGCCCCTGATACCACCCCCCCCCCCCCCCCCCACCACCACCCTCTGCCTGATCTAATTCCTCCACCGCCATCCCTTTGCCCCTGTCTTAGTACCTCCAGAGTGCTCCCTTACAGCTTCCAAAATGTCTCCTAGTAATAGTAAGGTCAGTGGCAGAACTACCAGGGTCTCAAAGGTCACACTTGCGACTGGCACCTGGCATTCCACCACCATGTGGGGGCCTCAAGATGGCAGTAGGTGGCCCGCTGCAGAACATGAGAAAGGGCCCCAGGTAGGGGTCAGGAGGGCCCTTCATAGTTTCCTGCACAGGCCCCTGAAGGTTGTAGTTACACCTCTGCTGCAACCTGTTACATCCCTCCTACATTTATGTTACATTTATACATGTGAAGGGCTACTGGGATCTGCTTACTCATCTTTACCATAGATTACACTCTCCTTTATTGCAGCAAAGCGAGGTGACGACTTAGGGGGTTCTGCTCTGGTTTAATCACAACTTTCTGTGGTTCAGTCTATTAGATGTAAAGGATAGTTCAACAGGGCTGGAGTGACAACCAACAGGAGCTGCTACGCTGTGGGGATTCAAGCACGGCTGAGAGACAAATAAGAGAAAAAGGAAACGTTTATTGAGAGGAGAGCTTGTTCTGTTGAAAAACAACAGACTTACTGGCTGGAACACCATATATATAAAAACAAGGAAAGAGTCTAAAAAAAGAAAACTAAACAGCCATCACATCTAGGAATCTGAGTTTACCTTGGACATCTATGGACCATGTCGCAAGCAGCCAAGAATGTGACAGGATTATTGCATCCTGTTGCCAAAACGCTAGATGTCAATTTTTTGGTAACCGTTAAAGATGAGAAAATGAAAGTGCCCAGAACAAGGGAAGAGAAAAACTTAGTGGTTGAAGAAGAGGCCAAAATGAAAGAAATTAAAAAAAAAAAAGTCCTGCCCAACGGAGCAAAAGCCCCAGTGACTGGATATTTGTGCTTTTTGAAGGAGCGCAGAGAAGAGATACAGACTTAACATCCTGATCCACTATTTCCTGAAAAAACAAAGATGCTAGGAGCTGAGTGGAGTACTTTGCCAAGCCAGGAAAAACAGAGGTACCTGCATGATGCTGAAAGGGACAAACGGCAGTACCGTATATGAAGGAGCTAAGAGAATACCAACAGTTTGAGACTTACAAGATGTGTTCAGAAAATATTTAGGAAAAGAAGATGAAGAAAAACATTTAAATGGGCATCTACTTCTGAGGAAGTGAGCGGCGAATCACGAAACGCACCGAGTTTGTAGGATGCAATTTTCAACCTAATTATGTATTGACATTTGGAACTTTTTAATCATGTATGATATGTATTGGAACCACCATCAATCAGCCTATTATTGTATCTGTGTAACGTGATGAGAATTGTATTTGCTCATTAATAAATGAATCATGTCTACTTTGTACTCAGTGGCCATGTGTGTTGCACCTCATTTAATGTCCCAGGGCAAACGTATGTTTTTTTATAGATATGTATGTTAGGGATGGAGGTGCATCACTGGGGCACCAGACCACATATTGTTATTTTCTACATTGTTGTTAGGTGGAAGACAACTCTTTCCCAATCGTGGTCTGTTACTACCTTATTGTCCTTTACCAAAATATTGTGATTTAGGATATTAACGCTAGACTCTTGTCATTATATGGATCACCAGATTCTTTATTTATATGACATTTTTATGCACAGGTTGGTGGGGCTGTTCTGCGATGAGCTGCAATGCTGTTGCAGCACTGCTATTGCCTCCCTTCACTATCCCTACTTCTTTTACTGGACAGGGCCTGCACAGCATCGGCGCAATGTCTGCGCCTGGGTTATGACAACAGTATGTGCGTGGCCGGTGCTCATTGTGTCATCTTTCTGCAGCCAGGCCGCATTTGCGCTTTGGGCGCCAATTCCCCCGTGATGTTGCAGATGCTGGCTCTGCCCCTTTAGGGTATATATGGGAGGACCGGTAGGGGGTGTTCTTTTCTTGTCTTTCTTTCATTTCTAGAGAATGTCAGTCAATATCTGGCTCTTCAGCTCCAGGATATTACACTTATGGTGGGTTTTGGTGCCCATATTTATTTACTTTATTTAATATCTTTTTTGTATCTGCCCTGTGAACTTGGTGGTTCTTTTTCTCTCGCCTTACATCCATATATTTCTTTACTATCTTTTTCATCCCTACTGATTTTTCCTAGTCGGGTTTTTTATTTTTCCTGTACTTAGGCACAGCTTTATAAGCACTACTCACTTTCTATCTGGTTTCTTATGTTGACATGTTAGTTATCACTTCACTAATGTTCATTAACTTAGCTGGACTTTAACATATAAAATGATTAGGCAAATTAAAAATCAGGAAGAACTCCGGACAGCCGCACACCGGGAAAATAAAATCCCAAAAAGTTTATTTAAAAAGCCAGAACCACTTCAATCCAAAACTTGACAAAAGGGGGGGTACAGAGCTGACGCGTTTCACACTGTATTTCAGTGCTTACTCATAGCTGTGAGTAAGCAATGAAATACAGTGCGAAACGCGTAATAAACTTTTTTGGATTTTATTTTCCCGGTGTGCGGCTGTCCGGAGTTCTTCCTGATTTTTAATTTGCTGTGCTGTTAGCCTGCACCTGGGGCTCTCACATAGGAGAAGGAGCATTCGCTGAGAAGGAAAGCCCTAGAGCGGTGGTTGTCTGTTTCTATCACCAAAAATGATTAGGCACTTATATTCTTTTTAGTAACTACTCATGGCAACATAATTGGATGAACACATTTCTATCTTACCCATGCTGTTGATTTTGGTGGTTGCCTATGATGATGACCTCTTCATACCTATGATCATACAGTAAAGTATATTTATAATGTACAGTTCCATAGCTACCAACTGCAACTGATTTCGAGGCACTGTCCCTGATTTGGAACAAAGTCCCTCTGTCCCTCTTTCCTCCTCATTTGTCCCTCATTTTTGTCTGATCTATACTGTATAGTTTTATATAAAATGCCCTATTTATCTTTCAAAAAGTGTTTCCCAGTGCGAAACCTTTCATCCAATTTCTAAATTGTTTCATTTGTAAATTTCAAAAGCCAGTACAAAGAAATAGTAGTAGTAGTAGTAGTAGTGGTAAAAAAAAAAAAGTTTAACATTTTTTTTTTGTATAATTCTCCTTTAAGTGGGGGTGGCAGGGTGTGTGTCCTATGCCTACATACTTTTTCTAATAGGTGTCCCTCGCTCTAAAAAAGTTGGAAAGTATGCAGCTCCTTAGAAATTTTATACGCACTCGGTGCGCCGGTCTATGTGACCGGAGACGCCGAGCGGCGAACATGTTAAGGTTAGTGCACAACACTACACTGACACCAGTACAGTTAGGCACACAAAACACCCCCCTGTCACCCCCTGATCACCCCCCAGATCACCCCCTCCCCCCCCAGTCACAGTGTCACTAATTGCAGTGATCATTTATTTACTGATCACTGCATTTAGTGTCAGTGTGACTGTAATAACTGTCAGGGCAGTTAGTTTTAGGTCCTAGGTAGCCCCCTACCCCCCCCCCTAATAAAGGTTTAACCCCCTGATTGCCCCTAGTTAACCCCTTCACCCCCTTTTGCCAGTGTCACTAAGCGATCGTTTTTCTGATCGCTGCATTGTGTCGCTAGGTAACCATTTTTTTTTTTATTTTAACCGCCATGTTTTATATAGGTTCATAAATAGTTTTATAGGTCAGGTACCCCCATATTACAACCTAAATAAAGGTTTTAAACCCCCTGATTGCCCCTAGAGTTAACCCTTTCACCAGTAATCACCGTATAACTGTCACTGGTGACGCTGGTTAGCCAGTTAGTTATTTCGTTATTTAGGTTCCCCGTCAGGTTTTTATATAGCGTCAGGTACCCCCATATATTACCTAATAAAGGTTTAACCCCCTGATTGCCCCTAGTTAACCCTTTCACCCCCTTTTGCCAGTGTCACTAAGCGATCGTTTTTCTGATCGCTGCATTAGTGTCGCTAGGTAACCAGTTTTTTTTTTAGGTTAACCGCCATGTTTATATAGGTTCATAAATAGGTTTATAGGTCAGGTACCCCCATATTACAACCTAAATAAAGGTTTTAACCCCCTGATTGCCCCTAGAGTTAACCCTTTCACCAGTGATCACCGTATAAAATGTCACTGGTGACGCTGGTTAGCCAGTTAGTTATTTCGTTATTTAGGTTCCCCGTCAGGTTTTTATATAGCGTCAGGTACCCCCATATATTACCTAATAAAGGTTTAACCCCCTGATTGCCCCTAGTTAACCCTTTCACCCCCTTTTGCCAGTGTCACTAAGCGATCGTTTTTCTGATCCCTGCATTAGTGTCGCTAGGTAACCAGTTTTTTTTTGTATTACTGTTACGGGTGACGCTGGTTAGTTAGCTTGTTTTTTATACTGTCAGGGCACCCGCCATTTATTACCCAATAACGGTTTAACCCCCTGATCGCCCGGCGGGTGATATCAATTAGGTTTTAGGGTCAAATAAGGTCTGCGTCGCCCCAGGTTAGTGCCAGTACCGCAAACACCCACGCGCAAAGCATACACCTCCCTTAGTGGTATAGTATCTGAACAGATCAATATCTGATCTGATCAGATCTATACTAGCGTCCCAGCAGTTTAGGGTTCCAAAAAAACGCATTGTTAGCGGGATCAGCCCAGATACCTGCTAGCACCTGCGTTTTCCCCCTCCGCCCAGCCCAGCCCACCCAAGTGCAGTATCGATCGATCACTGTCACTTACAAAACACTAAGCACACATAACTGCAGTGTTCGCAGAGTCAGGCCTGATCCCTGCGATCGCTAACATTTTTTTTGTGGTAGCGTTTTGATTCAGTCGCTAACAGTCAGGAGCTTTTTTACCTGTGAATCTCAAAAAAATAAAAAAAACAAAAATAGTTGTCGTTTTATTGTTCTCTCTCTCTCTCTATTGTTGCTCTTTTTTTACTCCATTCTATTCTGCAATGTTTTATTATGTTTTATCATGTTTTATCATGCTTGCTTTTCAGGTATGTAATTTTGTTTACTGTGTTTTAGTGTTAAGCATTTTTTTGTTTTCAGGTGCGCCATTCAGTTGCAGCGCGGATTTATTTATCTTGACAGCAACAGCGTTTGCTCCCACGATACATAAAGCCGCGACTCCAACGCTGTAGGAGGTGATTTCACCACCACAGTTAAAAAAAAGAGCATATGTGCCGAAGCATGGGGGCAGCAGGGGGGGCGGAGGAGCGATTGGCTCCTAATGCCACGTACATACGGTCGAAATTCCGACCGTGTGTACACGGCATAACTTTTGCGGGAGGATGCCCCCATGCATCGGCATATATAAATGGTGCATGTATGCCCATCATTAGAAGTGGGTGGATGAAGGGAGGTATTCTAATGGTGGGCATACCCACCAATCAATCTCTTTTTTTCGTTCAGCCAAGAGGCTGCATGAAAAAAAAAAAGATTACAATATATGTCCAGTATGTTGCTGGACTTTGAATGGTTATACCAGAATGATGCCTGCAGGTTTAGGTATCATCTTGGTATCATTCTTTTCAGCCAGTGATCGGCTTTCATGTAAAAGCAATTTCTAGCGGGTAATTAGCCTCTAGACTGCTTTTACAAGCAGTAGGAGGGAATGTCCCCCCTCCCGGATATAAACCGCGCCATTGGGAAATTGGGAAAGCATTTTATCACACCAATCTTGGTGTGGTCAGATGCTTTGAGGGCAGAGGAAAGATCTAGGGTCTAATAGACCCCAATTTTTTCAAAAAAAGAGTACCTGTCACTGCCTATTGCTATCATAGGGGATATTTACATTCCCTGAGATAACAATAAAAAATCATAACAAAGAAAAAAAATGGAAGGAACAGTTTAAAAATAGAATAAAAAAGCTAAATAAATAAAAAAAAAACTAAAAAAAAAAAAAAAAAAAAAGCACCCCTGCCCCCCCTTCTCTTGCGCAAAGGCGTACACAAGCGTTGGTCTGGCGTCATATGTAAACAGCAATTGCAGCATGCATGTGAGGTATCACCGCGAAGGTCAGATCGAGGGCAGTAATTTTAGCAGTAGACCTCCTCCGTGAATCTAATGTGGTATCATGTAAAGGCTTTTAAAGGCTTTTAAAAATGTATGTAGTTTGTCGCCACTGCGTGTTTGTGCGCAATTTTAAAGCATGTCGTGTTTGGTATCCATGTACTCGGCCTAAGATCATATTTTTTATTTCATCAAAAATTTGAGCAATATAGTGTGTTTTAGTGCATTAAAAATAAAAAAAAGTGTATTTTTTCCACAAAAAATGCGTTTGAAAAATCGCTGCGCAAATACTGTGTGGAAAAAAAAAATGCAACACCCACCATTTTAATCTGTAGGGCCTTTGCTTTAACAATATATATAGTGTTTGGGGGTTCAACGTAATTTTCTTGCAAAAAAAAAATATGTTTTCATGTAAACAAAAAGTGTCAGAAAGGGCTTTGTCTTCAAGTGGTTAGAAGAGTGGGTGACGTGTGACATAGGCTTCTAAATGTTGTGCATAAAATGCCAGGACAGTTCAAACCCCCCCCAAATGACCCCATTTTGGAAAGTAGACACCCCAAGCTATTTGCTGAGAGCAATGTTGAGCCCATTAAATATTTTTTTTTTTTGTCCCAAGAGATTGAATAATGAAAAAAAAAAATATATATATTTTTTTTACAAAAAGTTGTCACTAAATGATATATTGCTCAAACATGTCATGGGCATATGTGGAAATACACCCCAAAATACATTCTGTTGCTTCTCCTGAGTACGGGGATACCACATGTGTGGGACTTTTTGGGAGCCTAGCTGCGTACGGAACCCCAAAAACCAAGCACCGCCTTCAGGCTTTCTAAGGGAGTAATTTTTTTATTTCACTTCTCACTGCCAATCACAGTTTCGGAGGCCATGGAATGCCCAGATGGCATAAAACCCCCCAAAATGACCCCATTTTGGAAAGTAGACACCCCAAGCTATTTGCTGAGAGGTATTGTGAGTATTTTGCAGATGTCGCTTTTTGTCACAAAGTTTTGAAAATTGAAAAAAGAAAAAAAAAAAATTTTTTTTCTTTACTTTCTTCATTTTCAAAAACAAATGAGAGCTGTAAAATACTCACCATGCCTCTCAACAAATAGCTTTGGGTGTCTACTTTCCAAAATGGGGTCATTTGGGGGGGTTTTGTGCTATTTTGGCATTTTATGGCCTTCGAAACTGTGATAGGTAGTGAGGAGTGAAATCAAAAATTTGCACCCTTAGAAATCCTGAAGGCGGTGCTTGGGTTTCGGGGCCCCGTACGCGGCTAGGCTCCCAAAAAGTCCCACACATGTGGTATCCCCATACTCAGGAGAAGCAGCAAAATGTATTTTGGGGTGCAATTCCACATATAACTATGGCATGTGTGAGCAATATATAATTTAGTGACAACTTTTTGAAGAAAAAAAAAAATTATTTTTTATTTTTGTCTTTATTCAATCACTTGGGACTAAAAAAAAAAATATTCAATGGGCTCAACATGCCTCTCAGCAAATAGCTTGGGGTGTCTACTTTCCAAAATGGGGTCATTTGGGGGGTTTTGTACTTCTCTGCCATTTTAGCACCTCAAGAAATGAAATAGGCAGTCATAAATTAAAAGCGGTGTAAATTCCAGAAAATGTACTCTAGTTTGTAGACGCTATAACTTTTGCGCAAACCAATAAATATACGCTTATTGGCATTTTTTTTACTAAAGACATGTGGCTGAATACATTTTGGCCCAAATGTTTGACTAAAATTGAGTTTATTAGATTTTTTTTATAACAAAAAGTAGAAAATCTCTTTTTTTTTCAAAATTTTCGCTCTTTTTCCGTTTATATCGCAAAAAATAAAAATCACAGAGGCAATCAAATACCATCAAAAGAAAGCTCTATTTGTGGGAAGAAAAGGACGCAAATTTCGTTTCGTTACAAAATTGCATGACCGCACAATTACCAGTTAAAGTAGTGCAGTGCGAAATTGAAAAAAGACCTCTGGTCCTTAAGCTGACAATTGGTCCGGGGCTGAAGTGGTTAAAGTAGGCAAAACGTTTTTTTCTCTCATTTTGGATAGAGTAAGGGAGGGTTGAAAACCCCTGCTGGTTTATTTTTTGCAATCTGTGCCCCGTTGGGGAGATTTACCTTCACTTCCTGTACCGTAGCCCAAACAGGAAATTAGAGGAAATCCCTGCAAATTAAGGGAAGAACTAGTGCCTCCAGAACTAGTGTCCCCTTTGGAATATTTCCCTTCTATTACTTTTCTGGGGACAACGCAACATTTGGGATTTTCTTTTACTTTCACTTTTATTGATAATGGTAAACAGGACAAATAGAGATGGTGACTCTCCCTAACGGGGGCACAGACTAAAAAAAAAAACTGACAGGGGTTCTAATCCCTCTCTAGAAGGAAAGAAAATGTTTTGCCTTTAGTTATATTTAAATTATGTTAACATGTGCATTATGCTCATGCATAATAAAATTCTTTGTTTGTTCATGCGCTATGCAAAGTTGGGAACAGGCATTCAAGAACAGACACTCTCCATGATTTTAACTGTAAAAAAAGCACAGAAATACATAAACGTATGTTTACCATTTTAGTCTATGAAATGCACGTTATAGAAGGGCATACTTTTAAAACAATTGCTCAGTCATACTGGCACATAAATGTTGGCTTCTCATAGTAATGATTGATTTCTGTTGGAAATGTGCTTCCATGTGAATAGGCTGTTTTCAGAAAAATGGGCAAGCATTAATGGGCTTTTAACTTGAGGCGATTCAGTTCGCATTTGCAGCGCTATACAAATCATTCATTCATTCATTCATTCAACTGTCTTCACAAACAACTCTATGTATGTATTTCGAAGATATTTAAAATAAGATTTAAAAAAAACAGATGCCAACCTTTTTTTTGCTTCAGACATCAATGATTGATCATTAGAGTTTGATGAAAACCATATCAGTAGGGTATAAAAAATGTAGAGATTTCCATAGGCAGCCATACCCACCTCAGCCTGTGCTATCTGCACCTTTTGTTCTGCACTTTCGAGCTGGATGTGCAGTTTTTGCCTCTCCTCCTCCCGGGTCAGCTTCAGCTTCTCCACATCTGTCACTGTATTCCTCTCAATAGGCACGCTGAGGGCAATGGTGCTTTCTGGATCATATTGTGGTGGGTTTTCTTCCTTCAGGTTATTCTCTTCTTCTTGTTCTGGCTGAGATTCACTTAATGCATTGCCTTGATCTGCATCTCCTTCTCTGCAAGAGACAAGGAGGAATACATTACTTCAACTACAGCGATGTACGAGGAATACACGATGAACCTATTCTACATTAAACACACGCTCTTTGGGGCATTAGTTTAAAAAAGAACATTTCATTGAGCTTATGCTGATACTACAAAGCAAACACTCCTCCCGTTTCATTGTAATTATCATTCTAACCTCTACAGGTCCATTATCTCTTAATATATATAATAGGTGATGCTAGTAATTAAACATTGTCACCATCACCACCCATATTAGTAAGTATTAATCAGATCATCCCAAATATCTCTCTGTAAGCATTTTTTCTTACTATCAGAATCTAGTAGACTAATGAACAAGTAAGAGCAAGTCAGTTATTGACTTCTGCGGCAAGGAAAGTTGGAAATCACTAAATGAAAAAAAAAATAAAAATATATATATATATATATATATATATATATATATATATATATATATATATATATATATATATATATATATATATATATATATGTAGCGGGGTCGTACCCCTTTTAGGGGAAGAGACTACATTTCCCATGATTCCCCAGGTTCCCAGGGTGCTTGCTTCCGCCCGGGAGGCTGCTGGGGGAGATTATAAAAAGGAAGAGCGGAGACCGCCTCTTCCTCTTGGGACACTTCCTCTTCTGAGGCCGGACAGGACTGGCCTGCCTCTGCTGACAGAGCTTGTGACGCGGAGAAGACAGCCAGCAGAGACACCTGTGCGGACCGGAGCTGAAGGCCTGAAGCCTGGGCCTTGCAGCCGATGGAGTGAGACTCTCACCCCTCAGAGTCCACAGCAGCGGAGCGGAGACTTCCCCTTACTGTCGGTCGGACGGAGCTGATGACCGGAGTTCAGGGCTGTGACTGAGGAGACCGGACGCCGCCATTGAAGAGACCAGAGCCACCATTGGAGGGACCGGAGCTGAGGACGGTACCCAAGGATTGGTGAGAGAGCCGAGAGGCTCATCCTGCATTGACACACACGTTTTATGCCTATTGAACTGCCTAGGCGCAATTTACCTCAGAGCAGCAATGTTACTTTTTGTGGATTACAAAGACACCAATTAAAGCTACATGTGCACCACCTCTACAGATTCATTGCCGGTGAAGAACACTGTACTAGTACAAGGACTGAGCTCTATTGCTAGGGATCAGGCCTGGTCCATTAGGTAGGCGCAGATAGATTTATTGCACCTCAGGGGTGCATAGCGGACGGTCGCCACACTGGGCGCTCCGTTTCCCCATTGCCAGTTGTTACATATGTGTGTACATGTTAAAGTGCATATTGCAGGGACCTGCTAAAGTATTGTAAGATATATGTTTAAATGCATGTTACTATTTCTTTTCCTCACTGACAAAAGTAAAGCCAGTTATTCTTATTTCAGCAGTCTGCTTGTGAGTTCATACCAATTACACTTAGAGTATAAGCTAAGTTTTATGTGCATAGGGACGTACCCCTTTACTAACTGTGCCAGAGTGGGTAGAGCCAAATTGCCGGGGGTTGGTGGAGCTGTACTCAGGGACCCAATACAAACCAGCGGCTCTCTTAACTGGGGGTAGCGCTACACGTGGGGGCTCGTAATCCGGGATCCTGAGTCAGCGGGAAAAGCCGCCAGAAGGTGCCGGCATGGACCCAATAGAAGTGGGACGGTGGTCCGCAACATGGGCCGCTGACCCAGCCGCAGCAGCAGTCATTGAACTGCCAGGGATATGGCAGAGAGAGGCAGTCAAGCAGCTCATAATGTCATTATCCCCATGCCAGAAGTCATGGATAATGGACATGAGAAATGATGCTGGGTACACATACGCCTTAATAGAATGGAAGGAAGAGACTCCAGAGCAGTTCAGGAGCCAGAGCATACAAGCACCGAATGGTCAGGCCTATCAAGTGCTGCATGCGCTGCCGCGCAAGGGAGAAGGTTCTCCTATGAAAGCCATTCTATCCCCAAAGAAGGAAGAGCAGAAGGGCGCGGAAAGTCCCGCACCCGCACACACTACTCTTAGTGCAGAACTGTGTGCTGTTCTAGGAGAGATTGTGACCCAGTGCAGCAGAGACCCCGGGGATTACCCAATGTCGGGATACAGGAAACTCCGGATGTTTTCAGGGAGGACACCTGTACCCTCGGGAGAAGAGGGATTTGAAGAGTGGTTAGATGGTGCCACGCAGGCCCTAGAAGAATGGGAGGTCTCAGAAGGCAGAAAGAAGCAAAGGATTGTTGAGAGCCTAAAAGGACCTGCCTTAGAGGCCATACGCAATCTGAAGACAAGCAAAAAGGATTGCACTGCCCAGGACTACATAGACATCCTGGAAGGTGTGTTCGGTGGGACAGAAAAAGTCACAGAACTTACCTATCAACTGGAACACTGTTACCAGAAGACAGGGGAGAAGCTGTCAGAGTACATGGGACGCATAGACAAGATCCTGCATAGGATTATCCTGAAGAAGGGGATAGATCCAGGGAAGGTAGATGAAGCCCGTGCCCAGCAGGTGATGAGGGGAGCCCAACCCTTGGACCCTGTCGCACTGATACTACGCACCCGGCAGGATGGGAAGAGCCTGGACTACCCTGACCTCATCCGAATGTGTTCCTGAAGAAGTTCCAAGAGAACAGAGAGCTCGCAGAGTTGTGAAGCCTCCCAAGAAGTTAACTTACCCCAAGATGGGAGAAAGTTCAGAGGAATCTGTTACTACAGCAAGGAGAAGTGCTGAAAGCCCTGACCCTTCCGCTGTTCATTTAGTGGAGGGCAACCCCAGCTCACTCTCTGGCACAGTTAAGCAGGTCGCCCACACTGAAGTGACCTGTAGACAGGACAGCTCCCCATCTTATGCCAATTGGTGGGAGGCTCCTCTGTCCAAATTATGTGAAAATGTTGTTCCCGAGAAAGCTTGTAATTTGAACACTGTCTTTGGGGACCAAAGATTCAAAGTGGGGGGAGTGTGTAGCGGGGTCGTACCCCTTTTAGGGGAAGAGACTACATTTCCCATGATTCCCCAGGTTCCCAGGGTGCTTGCTTCCGCCCGGGAGGCTGCTGGGGGAGATTATAAAAAGGAAGAGCGGAGACCGCCTCTTCCTCTTGGGACACTTCCTCTTCTGAGGCCGGACAGGACTGGCCTGCCTCTGCTGACAGAGCTTGTGACGCGGAGAAGACAGCCAGCAGAGACACCTGTGCGGACCGGAGCTGAAGGCCTGAAGCCTGGGCCTTGCAGCCGATGGAGTGAGACTCTCACCCCTCAGAGTCCACAGCAGCGGAGCGGAGACTTCCCCTTACTGTCGGTCGGACGGAGCTGATGACCGGAGTTCAGGGCTGTGACTGAGGAGACCGGACGCCGCCATTGAAGAGACCAGAGCCACCATTGGAGGGACCGGAGCTGAGGACGGTACCCAAGGATTGGTGAGAGAGCCGAGAGGCTCATCCTGCATTGACACACACGTTTTATGCCTATTGAACTGCCTAGGCGCAATTTACCTCAGAGCAGCAATGTTACTTTTTGTGGATTACAAAGACACCATTTAAAGCTACATGTGCACCACCTCTACAGATTCATTGCCGGTGAAGAACACTGTACTAGTACAAGGACTGAGCTCTATTGCTAGGGATCAGGCCTGGTCCATTAGGTAGGCGCAGATAGATTTATTGCACCTCAGGGGTGCATAGCGGACGGTCGCCACACTGGGCGCTCCGTTTCCCCATTGCCAGTTGTTACATATGTGTGTACATGTTTAAAGTGCATATTGCAGGGACCTGCTAAAGTATTGTAAGATATATGTTTAAATGCATGTTACTATTTCTTTTCCTCACTGACAAAAGTAAAGCCAGTTATTCTTATTTCAGCAGTCTGCTTGTGAGTTCATACCAATTACACTTAGAGTATAAGCTAAGTTTTATGTGCATAGGGACGTACCCCTTTACTAACTGTGCCAGAGTGGGTAGAGCCAAATTGCCGGGGGTTGGTGGAGCTGTACTCAGGGACCCAAAACAAACCAGCGGCTCTCTTAACTGGGGGTAGCGCTACATATATATATATATATATATATAATTTTAACCTGTGTGATTTCATAAGTTATTATTTTATAACTATCATGAGCATACCTCACTTTAAGTGACTTATAGTTTAACCTATAGAATGCATGCTACAGATACATACAGCAGATTAGTATTCTGAATCAATATGCAGATGTGTCTCCAAAATTGCCAGTCATATAACAACACATACATTAATCATTTGACACTACATATCTATATTTAATTGGAATAAAGTAAAGATGGGTACCTCTCTTCTCCCAGCAGCAAAAGATGACTCTTCAGCTGGCTGTTACTCTCCTGCAGGATACTGCGCTCCATCTGGAGATGTTGGCACTGGTCCCGCAGGAACTGCAGCTCTCCTGTCACAAGGACAGAAATGTGCAATGGTGCATGGGATATTGTACAAACATAATACATTATAACAACCTACATTCCTACAAACCTAAAGAGGCAATCCAAGTCCCCAGACAACATATTGCATTGCAGTTTTCAATGTATAAAAGGCATAGCAGAGTGTTGTACTGTGTTAACTATTGACTATACAGAAAATTTGGAGTTTAATTTATACCCTTTTTTAGCTGACCTGAATTATTAAAGATAAAGCTTTCGGGATAACTTAAGCTGGATACACACTATACAACTTTTTTTGTTCAATTTCCTTTAGATTTACCTTCAACTATGTAGTGCAAGGGCTGCCTGATTGCATACAAACTGAAAATGTTTAGGTTTGACCTCATATTATATGGTTTTGGTTAAAGATGCACCAAATTTTTGGCCGTCAAAACATTTCAGGTGAAAATGGTGTTATTGGCATTCAGCCGATAAGAGAAAAATAGGCCGATAAGGAAGGTACAGAAAAGGCATGCGATTTTACCACTAATTTGCAGCGATTTTGCGACCATATTACCATGATCTACTGTGCTTTACCGGGTGCGTTAATGATGTGTTCTTGCTGCGTTTTTGATGCATTTGAACTGGGAGGTGCGATTTTTGTGCGTTTTTCTTAACTGATAAAAAATGCAGCAAGCGGAATTTTTAACACCACATAGAATGCAGTGCAAGCCAATAATGGAATTTTTTAAAATTGATAATCAACCGCTTTTCGACAATGGAACCCAAGTCCAACGAACCAGTGTAAAAAGTGTTTGCATTTCCTGTTCCTTTGCACATACATAGAACATTTTAAAGGGACAACACAAGTACATTTTGTAAATGAAGGTGTTTATTATTAAAGGTGAAAAAAAATCTTGTGCCCCCTTTTTTTAGCAGCTAAAAGCATTTGCGATAACGTGCCAAGCGTAATGGGCGATGAATAGTTACATTACATATTTTTAAGGTCATTTCTCAAATTGATGCTATCCATTAACGGTGGTGGACTTGCTTTTTTAGACCAGCCGCCATGAGTACATGGTATACAAAGTCATAAATAGTTAAGCATACACTACCACCACCATATTTAGGTGGTAGTTCTTTTTCTGAAATTGTTCCTTCTAAAAAACACACCTTCCAAAGAGTCCAATCCTATGTGTGTGATTTTGATATGTCAACTCTGCCATATTTTTGCCCAGTCATTGTATATCCCAAGTGTATGTGTTGTGGGGTCGGACCTCGTGAGTCAGGGGTAATTTTGGGCGGCCGGCCACTCCTGGGAAGGTTCACCACTTTCCATGTCTAATAGTTTTTGGATTCCCAAAGAAATGGCTTTATCGATGCTCCTTTCTTTCTCAATTGTTCTGAGACCACCTTACTGTGTCCTGTGGAATTGCAGGAATTCAGGCCTGACATTGAACTTCGCCGGGCCATGATGGTTTGGATTTTTTTTCTTGCAGTAAAGAATGTTCCAAACACTCAAACATGCAAAGGAACAGTAGTTTTTCAAGTATGTCAGTATTACATTGTATATCTCTGTATGTTGCGGTCGTTCAGGTGCTTATCTAATAGTTTTTGAAACTATCGATGCCCCCTGCTGAGAACACCGCCTGTGGAAGCGAATTTCACATCTTCGCCGCTCTTGCAGTAAAGAACCATCTACGTAGTTTAAGGTTAAACCTCTTTTCCTCTAATTTTAATGAGTGGCCACGTGTTTTGTTAAACTCCCTCCTGCGAAAAAGTTTTATCCCTATTGTGGGGTCACCAGTATGGTATTTGTAGTACATTCTTCCTGAGCACAGGTGCCCAGAACTGGACAGCGTACTCCAGGTGCGGCCAGACCAGAGTCTTGTAGAGCGGGAGAATTATTGTTTTATCTCTGGAGTTGATCCCCCTCAGCCATTGCTGAGCCTATCATCTACTAGGACCCCCAGGTCCTTTTCCATCCTAGATTCCCCCAGAGCTTCTCCCCCCAGCGTATAGATTGCATTCATATTTTACCACCCAAATGCATTATTTTACATTTTTCTACATTAAACCTCATTAACCACTTCAGCCCCGGACCAATTGTCAGCTTAAGGACCAGAGGTCTTTTTTCAATTTCGCACTGCACTACTTTAACTGGTAATTGTGCGGTCATGCAATTTTGTAACGAAACGAAATTTGCGTCCTTTTCTTCCCACAAATAGAGCTTTCTTTTGATATTTGATTGCCTCTGTGATTTTTATTTTTGCGATATAAACGGAAAAAGAGCGAAAATTTTGAAAAAAAAAGAGATTTTCTACTTTTTGTTATAAGAAAAATCTAATAAACTCAATTTTAGTCAAACATTTGGGCCAAAATGTATTCAGCCACATGTCTTTAGTAAAAAAAATGCCAATAAGCGTATATTTTATTGGTTTGCGCAAAAGTTATAGCGTCTACAAACTAGAGTACATTTTCTGGAATTTACACCGCTTTTAATTATGACTGCCTATTTCATTTCTTGAGGTGCTAAAATGGCAGAGAAGTACAAAACCCCCCCAAATGACCCCATTTTGGAAAGTAGACACCCCAAGCTATTTGCTGAGAGGCATGTTGAGCCCATTGAATATTTTTTTTTTTAGTCCCAAGTGATTGAATAAAGACAAAAATAAAAAAGAAATTTTTTTTTCTTCAAAAAGTTGTCACTAAATGATATATTGCTCACACATGCCATAGTTATATGTGGAATTGCACCCCAAAATACATTTTGCTGCTTCTCCTGAGTATGGGGATACCACATGTGTGGGACTTTTTGGGAGCCTAGCCGCGTACGGGGCCCCGAAACCCAAGCACCGCCTTCAGGATTTCTGGGGTGTCTACTTTCCATGCCCATATGCCCATTTTTTTTTTTTCTTCTGGGGACAAAAAAAAAAAAATATTTAATGGGCTCAACATTGCTCTCAGCAAATAGCTTGGGGTGTCTACTTTCCAACCTGGGGTCATTTGGGGGGGGGCTTGAACTGTCCTGGCATTTTATGCACAACATTTAGAAGCCTATGTCACACGTCACCCACTCTTCTAACCACTTGAAGACAAAGCCCTTTCTGACACTTTTTGTTTACATGAAAACATATTTTTTTTTTGCAAGAAAAATACGTTGAACCCCCAAACACTATATATATTGTTAAAGCAAAGGCCCTACAGATTAAAATGGTGGGTGTTGCATTTTTTTTTTCCACACAGTATTTGCGCAGCGATTTTTCAAACGCATTTTTTGTGGAAAAAATACACTTTTTTTATTTTAATGCACTAAAAACACACTATATTGCTCAAATTTTTGATGAAATAAAAAATATGATCTTAGGCCGAGTACATGGATACCAAACACGACATGCTTTAAAATTGCGCACAAACACGCAGTGGCGACAAACTACATACATTTTTAAAAGCCTTTAAAAGCATTTACATGATACCACATTAGATTCACGGAGGAGGTCTACTGCTAAAATTACTGCCCTCGATCGGTGATACCTCACATGCATGCTGCAATTGCTGTTTACATATGACGCCAGACCAACGCTTGTGTACGCCTTTGCGCAAGAGAAGGGGGGCAGGGGTGCTTTTTTTTTTTTTTTTTTTTAGTTTTTTTTTTTTATTTATTTAGCTTTTTTATTCTATTTTTAAACTGTTCCTTCCATTTTTTTTCTTTGTTATGATTTTTTATTGTTATCTCAGGGAATGTAAATATCCCATATGATAGCAATAGGCAGTGACAGGACTCTTTTTTTGAAAAAATTGGGGTCTATTAGACCCTAGATCTTTCCTCTGCCCTCAAAGCATCTGACCACACCAAGATTGGTGTGATAAAATGATTTCCCAATGGCGCGGTTTATATCCGGGAGGGGGGACATTCCCTCCTACTGCTTGTAAAAGCAGTCTAGAGGCTAATTACCCGCTAGAATTGCTTTTACATGAAAGCCGATCACTGGCTGAAAAGAATGATACCAAGATGATACCTAAACCTGCAGGCATCATTCTGGTATAACCATTCAAAGTCCAGCAACATACTGGACATATATTGTAATCTTTTTTTTTTTCATGCAGCCTCTTGGCTGAACGAAAAAAAGAGATTGATTGGTGGGTATGCCCACCATTAGAATACCTCCCTTCATCCACCCACTTCTAATGATGGGCATACATGCACCATTTATATATGCCGATGCATGGGGGCATCCTCCCGCAAAAGTTATGCCGTGTACACACGGTCGGAATTTCGACCGTACGTGGCATTAGGAGCCAATCGCTCCTCCGCCCCCCCCTGCTGCCCCCATGCTTCGGCACATATGCTCTTTTTTTTTACTGTGGTGGTGAAATCACCTCCTACAGTGTTGGAGTCGCGGCTTTATGTATCGTGGGAGCAAACGCTGTTGCTGTCAAGATAAATAAATCCGCGCTGCAACTGAATGGCGCACCTGAAAACAAAAAAATGCTTAACACTAAAACACAGTAAACAAAATTACATACCTGAAAAGCAAGCATGATAAAACATAATAAAACATTGCAGAATAGAATGGAGTAAAAAAAGAGCAACAATAGAGAGAGAGAGAGAACAATAAAACGACAACTATTTTTGTTTTTTTTATTTTTTTGAGATTCACAGGTAAAAAAGCTCCTGACTGTTAGCGACTGAATCAAAACGCTACCACAAAAAAAATGTTAGGCCTGACTCTGCGAACACTGCAGTTATGTGTGCTTAGTGTTTTGTAAGTGACAGTGATCGATCGATACTGCACTTGGGTGGGCTGGGCTGGGCTGGGCGGAGGGGGAAAACGCAGGTGCTAGCAGGTATCTGGCTGATCCCGCTAACAATGCGTTTTTTTTGGAACCCTAAACTGCTGGGACGCTAGTATAGATCTGATCAGATCAGATATTGATCTGTTCAGATACTATACCACTAAGGGAGGTGTATGCTTTGCGCGTGGGTGTTTGCGGTACTGGCACTAACCTGGGGCGACGCAGACCTTATTTGACCCTAAAACCTAATTGATATCACCCGCCGGGCGATCAGGGGGTTAAAACCGTTATTGGGTAATAAATGGCGGGTGCCCTGACAGTATAAAAAACAAGCTAACAACCAGCGTCACCCGTAACAGTAATACAAAAAAAAACTGGTTACCTAGCGACACTAATGCAGCGATCAGAAAAACGATCGCTTAGTGACACTGGAAAAGGGGGTGAAAGGGTTAACTAGGGGCAATCAGGGGGTTAAACCTTTATTAGGTAATATATGGGGGTACCTGACGCTATATAAAAACCTGACGGGAACCTAAATAACGAAATAACTAACTGGCTAACCAGCGTCACCAGTGACAGTTATACAGTGATCACTGGTGAAAGGGTTAACTCTAGGGGCAATCAGGGGGTTAAAACCTTTATTTAGGTTGTAATATGGGGGTACCTGACCTATAAACCTATTTATGAACCTATATAAACATGGCGGTTAACCTAAAAAAAAACTGGTTACCTAGCGACACTAATGCAGCGATCAGAAAAACGATCGCTTAGTGACACTGGCAAAAGGGGGTGAAAGGGTTAACTAGGGGCAATCAGGGGGTTAAACCTTTATTAGGTAATATATGTGGGTACCTGACGCTATATAAAAACCTGACGGGGAACCTAAATAACGAAATAACTAACTGGCTAACCAGCGTCACCAGTGACAGTTATACGGTGATTACTGGTGAAAGGGTTAACTTAGGGGCAATCAGGGGGTTAAAAACTTTATTTAGGTTGTAATTGGGGGTACCTGACCTATAAAACTATTTATGAACCTATATAAAACATGGCGGTTTAAAATAAAAAAAAAAATGGTTACCTAGCGACACAATGCAGCGATCAGAAAAACGATCGCTTAGTGACACTGGCAAAAGGGGGTGAAGGGTTAACTAGGGGCAATCAAGGGGTTAAACTTTATTAGGGGGGGGTAGGGGGCTACCTAGGACCTAAAACTAACTGCCCTGACAGTTATTACAGTCACACTGACACTAAATGCAGTGATCAGTAAATAAATGATCACTGCAATTAGTGACACTGTGACTGGGGGGGGAGGGGGTGATCTGGGGGGTGATCAGGGGGTGACAGGGGGGTGGAATATGTGCCTAACTGTACTGGTGTCAGTGTAGTGTTGTGCACTAACCTGTACATGTTCGCCGCTCGGCGTCTCCGGTCACATAGACCGGCGCACCGAGCGTGACATCACTTCGGCCTTCCTGTCTATACAATAGACAGGAAGGGAAGCTTTTCATTCGCCAGGAGCGATCGCGAGGGGGTGGCCAGAAACCACTGGCCGTCCCCTCGTCCCGGATCGCTCCTGAGCGATGCCGACCGTCCCCGCCGGCGGAGGGGGGTCGATCGGACCCCCCAACCGCCGGAAGAATGTCACGTACAGGTACGTGATTCTGCCTGTACGTGCCATTCTGCCGACGTATATCTACAGGGGGCGGTCGGCAAGTGGTTAAACTTTATTTGCCATGTAGTTGCCCACCCCATTAATTTGTTCAGATCTTTTTGCAAGGTTTCCACATCCTGCGGAGAAATTATTGCCCTGCTTAGCTTAGTATCGTCCGCCAATACGGAGATTGAACTGTTTACCCCATCCTCCAGGTAATTTATGAACAAATTAAATAGAAGTACATTTTTTTTTTATTTTTTAAAGTTGTCGCCCTTTTTTTGTTTATAGTGCAAAAAATAAAAAATGCAGAGGTGATCAATACTACCAAAAGAAAGCTCTATTTGTGGGAAAAAAAGGACATCAATTTTGTTTGGGTACAGTGTCGCGCGACCGTGCAATTGTCATTTAAAGCGACACAGTGCCGCATCGCAAAAAAATAGCCTGGTCAGGAAGTGGGCTGAAGTGGTTAATTAAAAAGTTGAATATAATACAATTATATAAAAATAAAAAATATATATATATTTTTTAAAAACTTTCTTTTTCGGTATTGGTTTTCGGGCAAGTGCAACCTGCATTTTCGGTTTCAGTTTTGGCACCAAAATTTCCATTCGATGCACCTCTAGTTTTGGTAAATCTAAAGTAAAAAATCTAAAGAAAATTGTATAGTGTGTATCCAACTTTAGATCCCTTCTTCAGGCTTTATACATAAAAAACATATACAGCCTGAAAGGGATCTGAGTTATCCCGAAAGCATGCATCTCAAATAACTCAAGAAAGCCAATAAAGAGTATTTATTTATTCACTATGGACTTGTTCAGATCAGCGAGATGCACTAGTTGCACAGCCGTTGGTGTGTGCTGAGAAACACAGTAGCTGATGCGCTGATCTTGGCACATCACGCTTTTTTCTTTTTTGCATAGAAATTTACTGAAATGTCACCGATGATATTTCAATACATTTATGTTTACCACAGAGGCATTGAGATGTGGCAGTTCACGTAACAACCTGCTGTGCAGAAAAAAAGTACTGTATGCAGTTTTGCCAACCTACCAGATTGAAATCTACTGACACGACACCCAAAATTTACTGACACAGCCACGTTTTTACTGGCATTTCCAAAAGTTACAAAATTACAGTTTTAAGTGCAAATTTCAGTATTTAGGCTAAAAACAAGTACAATATGCAATTAGCAATGTGATTTGTGGTAGATGTTACGCCAAACAACATATTTCTTATTTTATTTTTTATATAGTAAGTAAGTAGCTCAGGGACCGGACTCAGGAGGGCAAAAAATTAGAATGGGCGGCACACACACATAAAAATGACTCTCACAGTGATAGCAGTGTGCAGCAGCACAGATGATGATGACACCTCACCAACACATCATGTCCCCTCCTGAGTCACAGTGACAGTCTCTCTCCACACCAGGTGGTCCCTTCAGTCCACTCCAGTCCAATAAGCACTGACAGTCCTGCTCCCGGCTTGCCTTGCTCCTGTCCCGCAGACAAGGACACAAGGCTCTGGCCCCTCCCCTCAACTCTCTTGCACTATGACATCACACGACACATTCAGGCACTGCCGCCTCCAGACCTGCCCCCCCAACCAAACACACTGTAGCAGGCACTTGGATGATCTCGGCCGACCCTGGACCGAAACTACGCATGAGCTGAGAGCCACAGCCATATTTTTTACTGACAACCTTTTCCTGTCACTGATATTTACTGGTCGGAGAAAAGTACCCATTTTATGCTGGCTGTTAGTAAAAATACTGACGGTTGGCAACACTGACTGTATGCAATGCTGTTGTTTGAACTGACACCATTGGAAACAGGGCATTTTGCCATGTCAGCTGATGTGAACAAGTCCTTAAATTTCAAACTTTCTGCAGTGCATAAAAGAAGGAAAAGTAAAGTCAGTCAAATGTTTTCTTAATCGTATCCCACAAATTTCAAAAGATAAATGATAAACCTGGTGATAAAAATAAATGTAATTTATGAAAAGTGGCATAAAGGTGGATTTGTTGTTAACACCTGCTTTTAACCAAAACTATTTACCGGTAGATGATTTATTTTTTTATTTTGTCTTTAAATTGTGTCAGTGAAAATACATTTTTGGCATTACTGTAGAAGAAAAATAAAGATTTGGTGTCAGTGTAAATGAAAACATTATAAAGAGAGTGCAAAGGTAATATGTTTTTCTTACAAAACAGGTCACCTGTAAACTCAAAATGAACAAATATTCCAAGCTCTAAACAATGGGCAGGACCCATGGCATGTATAATCTGTACTTGAATATTCGCTGTATTTTATATTTTATCCATACATTTATGGTATACTCTATGGTGAATACTGTGCTGTATATACTGGGTATGTGATTCGCATTTTATTAAAAGTTGCCAAACTGCTGTACCTCTGTTTATGGTGAGTGTTGTTTTGTACCGTTGTTTGTTTGAGCAGTACTAACTGAACTTAAACTTAGTGCTATATGAATGAGGCTGTACAAATTAGATATGAAACTAGGTCTTCAATGATAGTGCAACTGAACGTGTGCTTTACAGCATCTGAAATACAATACATCTTTAAAAGCCATATATTTGATTATATGGGTTCTCACTAATGTACAGGGGGTCCCCGACTTACAAACATCCGACTTACAAACGACTCCTACTTACAAACAGAGGGAGACAACAGGAAGTGAGAGGAAATCTACCCCTAGGAAGGGAAATTCTCTCCTGTAAGAGTTAATATGGGAAAAAGGTGTCTCCATTGATGCTTTATCACCAGTCAATGTTTCCCTAACAACCCAAAATTTTCAAAATCCAATTGTCATTGGGACAGAAGGTGAGGTGAAATCTTCTGAATAGGGGCACAGACAGCAAAACAAATGTTACAGGGGTGATAACCCTTCACTATGTTATCTAAAAAAACGTAAAAATAGATTTTTTGGCTGGAGCTACACTTAAAAAATGTACCTGTTCCGACTTGCAAACAGATTCAACTTAAGAACAAACCTACAGTCCCTATCTTGTTCGTAACCCGGGGACCCCCTGTACTAGGATAATACTCTTTTAGACAAAATTGTGATTGCAATATTTTTACTTTGTTAACCTGTACTTCTTCAATTCTATTTACATGAATAAGTCAAGCCCTTCAAGTATGTCATAATAAATCAAAGAGATATACGGATTAACTGATGCATCTGGAGTGCATGAGCCCTTCCATTTGGCATAGAGTACTTTGCAAGATCCTGCAACTAAGCATGAAACATTTTGCTGTGAGCTTGAGTAGGTGTATTGGCAGAGCATGATCCTGACATGGTGCAGTGTATAAAAAGAAAAGAAAATACAGTGCTGTATATGTTGTGAAAGGACATCTGGAAACGTTTTTTACTTGACTTTCAGCATAGCATGTGATTTTAAGCAGCCAACATTTTAGGAAGTTAAAGTGAACCTTTGCCCAGACTGTGCACACTAAGCACTTTCATAATCTGTGCAAGCAGTAAAAGCATTTTAAAACAAGTTAATTTACCTATGTAGCTATAGGCATTGTGGAGAGATCTATCTCCAAAGTTCGCAACAGGGTCCATATTTTATGGAAAGAATCTACCTCTGCCGGGTTAGCCTCCCCATATCAAAATTTTTGAAAAAATCTTATGCAGTTTGTTAGATCAGGTTAAATCAACCATTGTTTGCGTTAGATCTCACACAGAAGAAGCAATATTAACAGTTATTTGCTGGGGGGGGGGGGGGGGGGGGGGGGGGGGGGGGGGGGGGCTAACCAGTCATCAGCACCCCCTTATCAAAAAATTTACCAAACAATTAGCTATTTTGGAAGCTATTTGTTAGATCCGGTAAGATCAAGTGGTTTTAACATTAGATCTTACATAAATTCACAGATATTCCACATAAAAATAGAGATATTAGGTGGTACATAAGGACGGGATGGCCCCCCCCCCCCCCCACATGCAATTTTCTGACCAAAAATCATTCAGGCTTATAGATATTTGTTAGATCTCACATAATTTCAGAGATATTCCAAAAACATCTAGGCTAATAGATATTCCTTAGATCCAGTAAGATCAAGTGGTTTTAACGTTAGAGATATTAGGTGGTGGTACATAAGGATGAGATTAGATCTCACACAATTAGAGACTTATTAAGTAATTAATGATGGGGGCTGGCCCCCTCTGATCAAATTTTCTGGCCAAAAAATCACCCCGGCTAATTGATATTCATTAGATCAGGTAAGGTCAAGTGATTTTAATGTTTGATTATCCATAATTACAGGGATATTATGGATATTTGATAGCGATGCACGGATATCCATACTAGTGTCTATATCGAAGCCGATAATGAGCATTTTCACGTGTACCAGTGAGCAGTGCCATTGAGCATACCAAGGTATACTGAAATTATGTGGGACATTAATCGACAGGTGTGTTCAAGCCCAGTGAAGCCTGAAGCACAGTGCCACAAGTCAGAGGGAAACTTCAGAGGGCTCTGGTGCAGGAGCCAACCGGGTGCACATCTACGGTAGCTGGCTCAAAACCAATGAAATGAAGAGACAGCAGCGAAAGTCCAAACCCTTGCAGAGGGCCCCCTGTTGTTGCCTCCAAGCAACCCAGTGTCACATGCGGCCTGGTGTCGGAGAGTCAATGCACACCAGACTCCCAGAACTTAGTGCAGACTTAATCCCGATCAGAATCTCTGCAGAGAGGAGCACGGATACAAACCACCGAACAGGCCACCACTGGAGTCTACACCAAGGCCCTTCTGGATACTGGGGCTTAAGTGACCCTTCTCTACAGAGACTTCTATGACAGGCACCTCAAGCACCTGCCTTTGCAGAAGTTGGAAGAGCTGCAGATATGGGGCATTGTGATTCAGGACTTCCCCCTATGATGGCTATCTACCCGTCAAGCTGACCTTCGATCCATCCATGGCTGGGAAAGCCAAGACTTTTGACACTCAGGCAGTGGTCTGTTCTAGCCCACCAGGGGCCAGTAAAAGTTCTCTCATCATAGGGACCAATACTGATCTTGTCAGAAGGCTGTTGACACCTCTTGTTCTGGAACCGGGCACTTCAACTACAAGTGTGCACCCCATGCTGAGACAAGCCTACCAGCACCTGGTACAAAAACAGAAGGCTCCAGCTGAAGGAGTGGGAAAGATCTGGTGCTTGGACCAGTGTGAAAAGGTGTTACAGCCTGGTAAAGTGGCCTATTTACGAGCATCTGTCAAGCAAAATTGGAAGCAACCAGGTCCTTTCATTGTCCTTAAATCGGACGGACAGAGAGAAGACATGGGAGTGGAGATAATTCCCAAGGTGGTTTCAACCAAAGGGTTTCAAAGAAGTAACAGGAAGATCTTGGTTAGTGTCCGCAACATAACAGCCTCACCAGTAAAGATGCCGGCTCAGATGTTGCTGGGACAAGTGAATCTGGCCACCCCAGTCCCGCCATCTGATTTGGTGGGGGGAACAAAGGATAGGATCTCTGTGGAGGAGTTCTATCCGAAGAATACTCCCCTTTTGCCTGAATGGAAAGAAAGGGCCAAGACTCAGCTCCTGAGATGGCAGGCTGCATTCTCCAAGAGTGAATTTGATGTGGGGTGTGCAAAAAGTTCCCAATACCGGATCCATCTCTTTGAGTGCATAAGCCGTTCAGGGAAATAGTTTGATGGATTCCTTTAGGGGACTTGGAGGATCTCTGTGAATAACTGGCAGAGTTCAAGAGGGCAGGTATCATCCGAGAGTCCCAGAGTCTATACGCTTCCCAACTAATACACTACCCCAAGGATAGAAAATGCCTTGCAGAGGCTGTCAGGAGCGAAGTGGTTCAGCATGCTGGATTTGAAGAGTGGGTATTACCAAATCCCCATGCACCCTGAGGATCAAGAGAAGACCATTTTCATTACCCCAGAGGGGATCTTTGGATTTGACAAAATGCATCAAAGCCTGTCTGGTGCCCGAGCCACCTTCCAAAGGCTAATGGAGAAGACTGTGGGTGACATGAAACTGATCGAGGTTTTGGTGTACTTAGACCACATCATCGTTTTCGGAAAGACCCTGGAAGAGCACGAAGAGCGTCTTCAGAAGGTCCTGAAGAGACTCCATGATGAGGGGGTTGAAGCTGTCTCTAGAAAAGTGCCAGTTTTATCAACCCTCAGTCAACTACCTTGGTCACATTGTGTCTGCTGACGAAGTGGCCACTGACCTCCAGAAGCTGGAAGCTGTCACCTCCTGGCCGAGGCCTACCAATATGACTGAGCTTATGTCATTTCTGGGATTCTGCTCTTATTACAGAAGATTTGTCAAGGGATTCTAAGACGCTGACCCTGATCTGGCGAAGCCTGTCAGACCAGCTGGAGGGCCCAGAAAACCCAGATTCAGGAACAATGGACTCTGAAGTGGGAAGAGGTTTTAGGCAGCTGAAGTGAAGCCTAACAACTACTCCAGTCGTCGCCTATGCAGATCCAACCAAGCCATACAAGCTACACTTTGACGCCAGTCGAGATGGGTTAGGTGGGGTGCTATATCAAGAGCATGACGGCCATCTACGGCCTGTTGCCTACGTGAGCCCCCCGCCGAGAACTACCCCATGTATAAACTTGAGTTCCTGGCTTTGAAGTGGGTGGTGGTGGATAAGCTGAGGGATTACCTGTATGGAGCGGAGTTCGTGATCAAGACCGACAACAATCCTCTCACCTACATCCGTGAGGACGCCAAGTTGGACGCCAGTGGTCACAGATGGTTGGCTGCTCTATCAGGATTTATTTTCAGCCTGAAGTATCGACCGGGTCGGGAAACAAGACGCGGATGCTTTGTCAAGTAGGCCCCTCCAGAAGAATAGGCCCAGCTGACACCTGAAGGGGTACGAGCCTTTTTTCAAGGAGCAGAACATCAACCTGGAGTAGGATCCAGGACCGAAGAGGTTGGAGTGTCAGCCGCTGGTGTCTCCAGATGTTATTGCAATGTTGCCCAAGTTGGGGATGAAGGTCTGCCCAAGCTGTCAAAGAAAGACCTGCGGAGGGACCAGTTGGAGGACCCTCCCTGTAGCTTGGCATTGAAGGCCTTGGAGAGCCAATGCCCTGACTTGCTCCTCACTGACTTCCCGAAGGAAACCCATCTGCTGCACCGAGAGTGGGATCGGTTTCAGGTGCACAGAGGGTTGGTCTACCGAAGGGTCCCTTCTGACAATTCTGGAGAAAAATGGCAGCTATTCCTACCTGAAAAACATAGGGAGACAGTATTAACTGATATGCTTGTGATATTTGCCCAATGACTGCTTTATAAATAGACCACTAAGTCTTAAAGTTTTAGCAAAGTGTTACTTTACTAAATGTAATTTACATATTAAAGTCTTGTTAGCTTATTACAGTTACAGTCAGGGGCGGACTGACAACTTATGGGGCCCCCGGGCAATAGGAGATTATGGGGCCCCCAGGCAATCAAAGATTATGGGGCCACACAGTATACACACACACAGTATACAATCACACAGTATACACATACATGTACACACAGTATACACAGACATGTTTCTATTGGCTGAAAAGGTACTGGAAAGGTGGGGCAGCTATAATCTCTGGATTTTTAGACCAAAAGGATGTCGGTAAGGGACATTTCAGAAACAGATGTAAAAAAAACACAGATTTTTACATACTGTCCCTGGTTTTACTGAGGCTGGCAACCCTGATGGGGCCCCCTAGTGGCCCGGGGCCCTCGGGAAGTGCCCGAGTGGCCGAATGGTCAGTCCGCCCTTGGTTCTAGTCATTTCTTTTCATACACTAACAATACTAAATTGCATTCTTCAGTGATATGGGAAAACTACACTGCAATACCTTGAAAACCAGCAGTGTGAACGTCTTTATTACCGTGCTCTGTGTGAATGCTCACCAAGGTGCTTCACTGGGGTCCTTCCTGACCCCAAACTTCTGCCCTGACAAAACACAAACTTCTTATTTCCAGCACATGCTGCCATTCTGATCTGTAGATGTGTGTACTTCCTGTAAAAAAAAGAAAGGAAAACACAAAACAGGTGTTTTATATCACAAGGCGTTGTTTGAATTATAAAACTAATGATTAATGCATTATTTCTAAATGTCCATTTTACCAAATATTTCATTCGTTGTTAGACTCGGAGGATGAGGAGCCACCTGACCTTGAGTCGGAATCTGGAGATGTGCCAAGCAGTTCAGAAAGTGGTCCAAATAGCATGCTCCTTGAGAGCCAAGATTTGAGGACGCAGATTATCCAGCTGTTGACAGAGCTGGAAGAGACCCGGGAGCTGGCACTGAAACATGAAGACAGCTTTCTGGAGATGCAAGGTAACATCATTAGGGATGGAGAGATTTCTAGTAGGGAATGCAGGGATATAGAACTTTGCACTTTCATTTGTTTGATCACTTACTTACTCCATATTTATGGGCATTATGTGTAGATTTCTTTTGGGTATTTAATCTTATTTTATCATCTATAAACATAGTGTCACAAATTTGTTCAAGTTTAAGGTATTAATACAAATGATGTATTATTGTGAGGAGGCAAAAATGCTGGGTAATTATACACTATCTAACATTGTGTTATTTGAGATGGGTAGGGATGATGCAACACAAGTTGGTGGTGAATATCTGGGATTCGAATTTGGGTGAAATCGTCCAGGCGAATTTTGGGCCAACCCACAGTGCACTGCACAGCAGAGACCCATAGCCTGCTAACTTACAAGAGTCGATAATGAGGAGGTGGGGGGCTCACAGCAGCCATATTGACAGTGTATTGGATGTATTGGAGCTGTTGTAAAGAAAGCCAACAATCTGCACTGAGAGAGATTAGGTGGAGCTGTTTAAATCTAAAGTGTGTTTTGTGGATTTTTGTGTAGCACCTTGATGTTTAAGCAGGGTTGCTCTTAAATTTACCTGCCAGGTATAGTTGTCTTGGTCAATTGAGAGGAGATCAATTGATTCCACCCTAATTCTGGAGTTGCTGTACTTCTCTCTTCTGTCACTAGATACCTGGGTATCTGGTGGCATTAGATAAGATAAGGGCAATGCAAGGACAGATTAGGAATAAATGGGGTATCTCAGCCAATGGGAAGGGATCTTCTTGGGTCCCTTGGCCTCCTGGGAGAGCCTATTTATTTGGGTGAGGTCAGGTGATCAGGGTTCTGTGCCACCTGGATGGCTGTCTGGGTGGACGTGTGTTGTGCTGCCCTGGGCTGCTAGGTCAGAGTCTGAGGCCTATCCTGGGGACATCTGGCTGCTAGGCTGTCTGAGGGCCTATCCAGAAGCAAGAGAGCAGCGTAGGGTTGGGATTCCAGCTTGCAGTCCAACCAGAAGTGACAGTTCTGCCGGCCGCAGAACCTGTCGTGGTCGGAGGTAGAGGGGAAGCTGTCGCCACTAAGGGGCCAACCACCTTACTACCAAGGACCACAGTGAGTAGCTGAAGCAAGTACCGGAGTCTTGTAACCCACTCTACACAGAAGGATGTCAGCTGTCCCTAAATCTGGAGGTTCTCATAGACCAAAGGGGACCCAGGACCTTGCTACATTTTTTTTTTGGAAAGGTGTATGTATGGTTGTATTTTAGAATTATGATTTCTTCTGAGTTATATTGTTTTTTATTATGTGTTGATAGGGTTTTTTTTAAGAGTGGGGTGCTCAAATTGCAGCATTAAAGTGGCAGTTAACTATGTACCACCACTTGTACCTACATGCAAGCCTGTAAGGCTGTAGGTACTGAGAATATCTCCTAAACTTGCACAGTTTAGCAGATATTCAGAGTGCATGCAGCTGATGACATCACCGGAGCATGCGCTCTGAAGGTCCATCTTACAGTGCCGATCCTTCAGAGCCCATGCCGAAAACGGCAGCTCCCGTGCCTATGCATGAGAGTGATGTCATCACGCCCCTGGCCACTCATGTAGCCGGAGGCTGCGAACCCGGAAGGAGGACCGCAGGAAGATGTCTCAGGAGGGCTTCATTCTAAGGTAAATCTATCATAAGGTGCTAGTATGCAATGCATACTGGAACTGCATTTGTAGGCAGCATATTTACCAACTGCCACTAATTTGGCAGGGCAGCCCTGCTTATTGATCCAATTTCTGTGTCCCGGGCTGGGTTCCAATTTCCAGGGCATGCCTTTTTCCTGAAAATAACAGGTGGTTGCCTGGATCGACCTTAAATGGGTACTAGTAACTATAGAGGAAATTAGTGAGTAAGTATATAAACCTTCATCCAAACGGACCACGTAGGATGCAGTTCTGGTCGCCTATAGGCATACAAAAAAGACTAAGAGAATAAAGTTCTCTTAAGAGGGCAAAAACAGAACACTGTGGTAAATACAAACTGGCTTTATTAGTACAAAATTTCACAACAAACCAAATTAAACTAAAGAAGGGAAGGGCACAAATAAGTGGCTGACACAGACCAATTAAAAATATGACAACGTTGTCAGATTGTTAAAAACATAGGGCTACACATCCCACATACACACCACAATCACCACTGGCAGACAATAATGCTAGATAATCAAAGATGATTCCAGAGAAGGGGACTCCTAGTAAGTCAAGTTATTCAGTCATGGGCCATATAAGTGGTATACTGGGTGAATGGACGAGTGATTAGGAGTGACGATCGTAATTAAATCGAAAATATCAGTTCAGCGGGGTCACTCTGACATGGAACTTCAAACCCTCATTATTGGATAACGATCCGGCAACGGATTGCAACAAATTTAGCAAACAGCTTGATTTAAATGTTCATAATTCCCAGATAGGATACACAGAGGCACTGGCAATGAAGTAGGTATTCAGGCAGTTTTCCTTTTTCCTGGCTGTTTCCCCTGGTCATTATGGTGACTGGACTCTGAGTCTGAGGTCACTGCATTAGGAGGAGATGACTATTTGGGGTGAAGACTGCGGTCGGGTCTACAAGACGACTCCAATCCTTTCAAGAAGCCTGCACAAAACCACATCCCAGCCCCGCCCCCTCCTCAGTGGCACAGCATACTTTGTTTTGTTTGTATTGCATGCTGCTGTCTACACCCAAAGTCAATTGTTGGCAATATAAGTGGCAGCACCCAACTAAAGCTGGCGGTACATTATACAACTGTCTTATTCAATTTCCTTTAGATTGTGCTTTTGTGGTAGAAATATGTGGACAGTGCCATGATGGCAGAGGTGTGCAAAAAGGTACGGTGGTGGCAGCGTTGTGCGGTGAGTGCTGTGGTAAAAGAAGTATGTAAAGGAGCATAGTGTTGGCAGAGGTATGCAAAGGGGTACAGTGGTAGCAGAGGTGTGCAAGGAGTACAGTGGTAGCAGAGGTGTGTAAAGGGTACATTTGTGATAGAGGCATTTGGATAGTGCCATAGTGGCAAAAGTGTGCATAGGGGTACCGTGGTAGCAGAGGTGTGTGAGGGGGTACAGTGGTTGAAAAGGTGTGCAGGCAATGCTGTGGTGGAAGAAGTAGGACAGGTGTGAGGGGAGTACAGTGGTGGAAGAGGTATGCAAAGGGGCATGGGACACACCACTTGAGTTTGTAGTTCTGCCTTATTTGGTGGGAGATGCTTGCAGTTCTATCACTGTTAATCACTTCCCCCTCATTGGCTTCATCATGTGAGTATTTTACCAGGAACGCCACCTCCACAGCAATAGCACCAGCAAGCTTCCCAGAGCCTGTGCCACCCACACTCTGGCAAAGTAATATGTGATAATGGCACAAACATACTGACCACTCTTCACCAAGGGGGGATCAAGCATGTGCCATGTCCTCAACCCAATAGTACAGTGCTTTCTGGGCAATTACCCAGGCTTCCAAATTCTGCTACACCAGACCAGGAGGGTTTGTGGACATTTTCTCTGCTCCTACTTGGCTATGGCTTACTTGGAAGAAATGCAGCACCAAAACTAGCTGCTTGCCAATAGATTGGTATCGGCCACCTACATGCTCTGGAATTCTCCCTTCCATGCTGCAGAGGCTGTACCAGCAGGAGTGAGTAAATAGTATGTTGGTGAGATATTATAGGATGAAGATGGTCTCTAGGGAGCTTGGGATTACCCCCCCCCCCCCTCCAATGAAAGTGGTAAGCCATAAGTGTACAGGGACCATCCTCTTCTTCTGCTGAAACATATGCTTCTTTTAACTTTGGTGATCAGGTTCAGTCACAAATGCATGGGGATTGTATGTTGCACATGCTCTATATAATTAAATAACTTAAGAAATAACAGACACAACCACCAGTATGGCATTTATTTGGCCGCGGCACCTTTATTGGTATAATAAATAAATAATTTTATTTAATAAGATCAATCATCAGTAAACAATAAATTCTATTCAAAATATTATTTTATTAATAACCAACTCTAAATTCGCTCAGTTATATAACTCGAGCATTAATGAAAAATTCATAAAACAAAGTCCCCCACCAGCCTGGTTTGTTGAAAACAAACCAAGGCTACCCCAGCACCGCGGCCTGCTCAATACAAGTCTGAAGGCCTAGGTTAAATATATCTAATCCAACATCTGAAAGATGAATACCATCTTGTCTATAGAGACCTGGGAAACCTCCTTCCAAGTCAATATGACGGAAAGAAAATCCTCCAAGTAATGGCAAGAATTTTTCTAGAGAATGGTTAATTCTACGCCTAACTTTTTCAAGGGGTTTTCCACCAGCTGAATCCAACCAGTGCAAACGAGAAACCATTTCTGAAAAAACTATACATGTGTGTGGAAATGAAAGTTTCAAAATCTGTAAATCATGTTTAATCCGAAACATCAAATCTAAAGTTTTAATTCTTCCAACGTCATTACCACCAAGATGCAGAACTAAAATATTTGGAGAAGGCCAGGAATGAAATAAAGTAGAAAGGTGAAAGAAAAGATCAGTCCATTGTAGCCCTCTGATGCCTTTCCAGAGAATCTGAAAATTATGTGAAGGTAAAGACAGTTGGAACCATAGCAACGTTGAGAAGCCCTCTTATGAGCCCAGTGTATATATGAGTGACCAACTATCCAAATGAAAGATTTTGTACCTAAAATCAGAGAGATAGATTAGGGCGAATGTAAATATTAAATCTGCTAGATTCCCATCTACCTAAACGCATAATTACAGAATCACTCGGACCCAATCTAGCAGCTTCAGTGGCGGCTCCAATCCGAAAAGAATGAGATGAAAATTTGAATGACGAAAGACCTAAATGACTAAAACAGAGTTTTAGAACTGAAGAAAACTGAAACTTTGTCAATGGAGAGGAGTCTAAATGAACTAAGAAATGACTTCCAAATTTTGGTCTGCCAGAGAAATATTCATTTAAGATTAAAACAGGACAGATAACGGAGTCGCCACAAGCCTATAGATTGAGCCAGCAACCTTTTCCCACCAAGTCCGTTTTGGATTTCCTTATAAAGATCTGGACTTTATCTACTGCAAAAAGGACCTCCGAAACTAACAAACCATCGAAACTGTGTTTGTTGCTGGGCAACATCTCTGAAATACGTAACGCAGCAAAAAACATCAAAACAAATGCTGCATGAAAAAGTAAAGCCTCGTATTCAGATGTGCAGACCCAAGGTGTGGCCAAACACAGCCTAGACAGCACTTCGATAGTAATTGGTCTACGTGTATCCTGTACCGATCCTCCCTTTCTTAAACCTTTTAAAGCCTGTCTAACAGAAAAGAAACTATTGCAGGCAGGGAGGCCCTGCAACTTAAAGAAAAAGGAAACCCCGGCCATCGTTTTACTAAATTAAAAATTAATCTGGGGGGGCGTGGCTTGGCGCATGGAGGAGACGGACGCCTGAGTGATCAGCTCCCGCTCCCACGACGCCTGAGTATAAACGGCACACAGCGGGACCGCAAAACGCACCATCTGCCCTCCACATGAGCAGGAGAGGAGGCAGCAACACCCCCCGCACCTCGGGACCCACAAAACCCGCCGAGATCGGCACCTTCTTCACGCCGAGGGGGACTTCCAGCAAGGCCGCGCCGGCCTCCAAGATGGCGGCGACCCGCTCGGCGGCGGCTCAGGCAGCCCACGCTGCCTCACAGGTACAGATCACACAGCCTCTCCAGCCCCCTTCCCCACCGAGATCTCCAGACCTGGGGCACAGCACTCACACACGACATAGGAGCCCCCACAGCCCCAGGAGCCCCCCCCCGCTCGAGAAGCCCCTCTCCCCCTCATGGCAGACAGGGACAGTGGGATATGGAGAGCTACATTAAAGCTCTCCCAACAAAAGGAGACATTGAGGCCTACATCAGCAGGCTGGAGAGGTCCTATAAGCGTGAGATAACAGACCTGCGCCACGACATAGGACAGCGCTTTGAGGACATTGAAGGTGCTGTGGAGGAAAACGTGACCAGAATAATGGAACATGATGATATCCTCCAACAGCACACGATACAGATACAGCAATTATTCTACGGTTTAGACGACCAAGAGAACAGGAGCCGCCGCAACAACATCCGCATACGCGGAGTCCCTGAAACGGTTGAAAACAAAGATCTGCCGCTAGCAGCAACCGCCATGTTCAACCAACTACTGAACAAACCCAAAGACGACCCCCTAGAGATTGACAGAATCCACAGATCCCTCGGCCCCCGCAACCCCAACCCAGCATACCCCCGGGACATAATCTGCCGTATACACTTCTTCAACATCAAAACGGAAATAATGCAAGCTGCCCGCAACCAAGAATCCATCCTGTTTAATGGCTCCCCTATAATGCTTCTGACGGACTTATCCAAACAGACATTACTCATGAGGAAGGCCCTGAAACCGGTGACGGATGCACTTCACGCCAAGCAGATAAAATACAGATGGGGCTTCCCCTTCCATCTCTTCGCATCCCATGAAGGCAAATCTGCGACTTTCCGCACCCTAGGAGATCTTCCTAACTTTCTAGGGACTTTTGAGCTTCCACAAATCAGAATCCCAGACTGGCCCCTGCAAGCAACAACGCCAGGCTTCTCCAAACCTCCCGGAGGGGACAGAAACACCAAGAAGAAAAGAAACAGATCGAACACCCCCACCTATCCACCAGGGTGACAAACTTTTGATCCTGCCAGCGCAGACTGCCCAACAACCCAGAGCCCTGACGGATGAATTGCCACCCATCATCCTGCCTGGAACGCTACTCCTCATTTGAAAACCCAGGATGAGAGACATCTGCTTTGTTCCTCACCCCCTTTGTTTTCTCTCCTCTCGTTTCTTTTTTTTTTCTCTCTCCTCTTCCTTCACCTCGCCTCCTTCTTCCCTGCCTTACCACGTACAGGACCCTCAGAGGGTCCCTTTAATTGCAGTTCAGGTTATGTGTTGTAGGTTCTCACAACCCTCTGGTTATGCCCTAGCAAGGCGAGATACCCCGGCTGGGACCTCCCGTACTGTGCTAGCTATATCAGCGTACCACAGGGCTGTTACTATCAGTTGCAATTACCTCGGTTAAAGGAGGTGTAGAATGTAAATACTTTACCCTGTTAAAATGTGAAAACTCAGTACCACCCGACCACCTGACCAGATCACAGACTAATTCTGAGCAGGGAGGTGAAAAAATAAGAAATTTGGTGCTTTTAAATGTATAATACTATTGCTGTGTGCCTATAATATGACGATTACAGGTATCCCTCTACAGGTGGGGCGGAGCCCCGGATATCTGACCAACCTCGTTCCCCACGTTAGGGTTTGCAGAGTCTTTACTGACCCTGCGGTGAAGTTTTTATTTTTTCCTTTTTTGGATCTGCTTGGTAGTGTCCATAGTCCCTTTTTGACTCTGGACACTAGAGGGAGTAGCTTCCCTACAAGCACAGAACACCCAGCCGTATAGCTAATATTTTTACACACTGTTACAGGTTAACCCCCAAAAACTGTGACGCAGTTCAACAAGCGTCGACCCTACGCAAAGAAGGTTCACTTAACCTTGTCTCAGTGCAAGTTACCCCCCCCCTCCCCCCCGGCCCTAAGGGGCTAGACTCGCTAACCCCTCTACCTCCCTACCTCCTCCTGCCCCTCCCAAACCCCTCCTTCCCTAACCCTTACAACAGCTCCATACGATACAGACTCTCGCCCACTAACCCCCCTCCGCCATGACCAGACACCTAGGGATAAAAATTTCCTCCCTCAACTGCAGAGGGCTTAATGTCCCCGAAAAACGCAGACAGATTTTACATCACTTCCACAGAGCTAAAACCCATATCCTATTGCTTCAGGAGACGCACTTTAAGACCGACAAAATCCCTCCACTACCAGACAAACGATTCACGACATGGTTCCACAGCACCAACCCCGCAGCCAAAACTAAGGGAGTCTCGATAGCCTTCCACAACTCCTTTGCTCCTGAGGTTCTAGATAGCTGTATTGATCCTAAAGGCAGGTACATATTTTTGAAACTGCAATACCTACAAACTATACTAACGATTGCTAATGTTTATCTTCCCAACCAGAATCAACATGGGTTCCTCTCCTCCGTGGCTACCCGGCTGAAAAACTTCGGAACACCGAATCTGATCCTGGGAGGCGATCTCAACATCCCCTTGGTGCCGAGGTTGGACTCTTCCACATGTAAGTCGCACATACCACCATCATCACTGACAAACATCCGCAACACATTGAAAGATTTATCCCTGGTGGACATCTGGAGATTCACGCACCCAACAGAGAGAGACTACACTTATTACTCCCCAGCCCACAAATCGTATAGCAGAATAGACTACATTCTACTATCACAAACGCTACTGGACTTTGACCCTGACTGTGAGATAGGCACAAAACTATGGTCAGACCATGCCCCAGTCCACATGACGCTAGGGAAATTGCCGTATAAGAACCGCCGCTCCGCCTGGAGACTTAACGATAATCTCCTTACCGACACAGTGTGCCTGGCCGACCTAGCGCAAGCAATCAAAGACTTCATTCGAAACCATACACATGACGAGACCTCTGACCTGAACAAATGGGAGACGCTGAAATGTGTTCTAAGGGGGGTCCTAATCCAACACGGATCCAGACTGAAAAAAATCCGTACAGAAAACATAAGCCGTTTATTCACACTGATAACAACCCTAGAATCGCAACACAAACGCACAATGGACGAAAAGACCCTTACAGAACTCTCGAACGCCCGCAGAGATCTACTTCAGATCTTCTCTGAGAAAGCACTGACAGCCTATAACAAAGGGCGACACATACATTACGCTCAAGCGAACAAGTGTGGAAAACACCTGGCACGTATCATACACCCCAGACAACAACGACAATCCATCAACCACATTATGTCCCCCTCCCAACAGAAAAGATCCAAAAATTCCGAGATAGTCTCTGAATTCCGAGACTATTACTCCTCCCTGTACAACCTCCCGACCCCCAAGACGCATCCCCTTCCTCCACAGAGGACCTAGTGCAATACATACAAGACACGGCCCTCCCCTCAATCCCCCCTTCTGACGCTGAAGACCTAGAACAACCCATCACCACTACGGAATTATTGACAACAATCAAAGGCCTCAAAACGGGTAAATGCCCAGGCCCTGACGGGTACACTCCCCTATTCTACAAGAAATTTGCACAACAACTGGCCCCAATCATGACAAAAGCATTTAACGAGATAGATGATTCCCATCCTCTCTCCCAGCAAAGTCTTCAGGCCCAAATAGTAGTAATCCCGAAACCAGGAAAAGACCATGCACAGTGCAGCAGTTATCGCCCTATCTCCCTACTGAACGTAGACCTAAAGATATACTCCAAAATTTTAGCCACTCGCATCTCCCCCCTTCTCCCGGACGTAATACACAGTGACCAAGTAGGATTCATACCAGGACGCGAGGCCAGAGACAATACCACCAAAACTTTACACCTTATCTCATACGCCAAACATCATGATATACAGACATGTCTATTAGCATGTGACGCCGAAAAGGCGTTCGATAGGGTCAGCTGGCCGTTCTTACGAGCATCGCTGCAACAAATAGGATCAGGTCCAAAAATAATATCTAAAATAATGTCTTTGTACTCGCGCCCCTCAGCAAAAGTGTCCGCCAACGGAGAAACCTCAGAGCCCTTCAACATCGCAAACGGAACGAGACAGGGGTGCCCTCTTTCCCCTCTCTTGTTTGCAATCACGGTAGAACACCTAGCGCAAGCTATACGTCAAAACAACTCCATACACGGTATACCCACCCCCTCAGCCCCCCGGAAATTGTCTTTGTATGCAGATGACCTTCTCTTATACGTCACCCACCCACATACCAGCATACCAGCCATCCTGAACGAACTCGACAAATTCGGCAAATACAGTAACTTCAAATTAAACATTACCAAAACAGAAGCCCTGAACATCACCTTACCCCCACGACAGCTGGAAGACATACGTGCACGATTCCCCTTTAGATGGCAAACACGGTCCGTCAAATACTTAGGCACAGAGATCCCCAGAGAAATACACGACATCTACCCCCTAAATTTCAGCCCTCTATTGACTTCAATTAGGCGTTCCCTGGAATCGTGGCACAACCTTAAACTCTCTTGGTGGGGTAGAATGAATGTTGTTAAAATGGACATCCTCCCTAAGACACTATACCTATTCCAGACACTCCCCATTATCCTACCCAAAGCTTTCTTTTCATCTCTCCGTTCCATCGTGGGGAAGTTCATATGGCTGCACCGACCCCCCAGACTCAAACATAAACTCCTATGTGCTCCCCGAAACAAAGGAGGCCTAGGCCTACCGGACTTCCAAGCATACCACTTATCCTCCTTATTCTCCAGACTACTCGAATGGTTCCCTAGACCCCTACTAAAGCCCTCAATCTCTATAGAACAGGACATGGCCCGAACCGACTTGAGGGCCCTTTTGTGGGGACACAACACCAAATTCCGTACCGCCCTAGGGATCTCCCCGCTGACCACAGCGGCCCTTACCCTGTGGTATGACCAAGCCAGTAAACTGGCCCTCTCCTCGGACCCCGGCCCTCTCTCCCCACTATTTGACAACCCTGCCTTACCGACCACCCTCTCCAGAGAACATTGGGGACCCTACACAAGGGAACAGTGGCCCACAGCTAATAAATTCGTCCACCCCTCCACAGGCCTATTCAAAATTACCGAGGACACGCAAGTCCCCAATGACATTGACTGGCTCTCCACAATATCTCTGAACCACCTAAGTAGATCACTGCACATGTCAGGTCTAGTCCACAGGCAGCTCACTAGCTTTGAGGAATTATGTAATCGCGCTCAGACTCCCAGACACACCCTATCGCTCATATACAAAGACATTCAACTACATCTCAATAAAACCCTGCCAACATACACCGAAAAATGGGCTAGAGACCTGGAAATGGACATATCACCGACCCAATGGACCACATCCTTTATACACACACACCAGTCATCTAGATCAGGCTTCACACAGGAGAAAAATTATAAATTGGTATCTAGGTGGTACAGAGTTCCTACCTCGGTACACAGGATGTTCCCCAATTCTACTGACATCTGCTGGAGGTGCCACGGAGGAGAGGGATCCTACATCCACACATGGTGGGGATGCAACAAGGTACGCCCATTCTGGGACAAGATTTTTGAAGTGTACAATGATATGTATCAGTCTTCCCTATCCCCCACACCCCTGATCGCTCTTCTATCCATCATACCAGGCACAATTCAAGCACAAAAAAAATGCCTCTTGAGATTCATGCTCTCAGCAGCCAGACACAACATATCCCTATATTGGAAAAAAGATACCACCCCCCCTATATCAGGCTGGGTGTGCATCCTCAATGATATGATGTTGATGGAGGAGCTACAGGCTAAATCAGATGACACCTATGATAAATTCAACACCTTATGGTCCATATGGAGACACCACTCGACATCGAATGGATTTCTTGACAACCTACAGAACTGAACACCCCCCTATACCCCTACAATAGCCGAAAGGTAACCCAGACCTCCCCCTTTGAGGGGATATGTTAGATGAGCTGCCCTCCCCCCTTCTTCCCCACTCTGCATCCCCCCTTCTCCTTCTCCTCCCCCCTCCCCCTCTTTACCCAAGTTACCTCGCCCCCTCCCCCCTTATTACCCAAGAGGCACAGAGATAATTCTATAGACAGTGCTCCGGGTGGCGTCCATAGATAGACGACGCCACACAGAGACAAATAAATAATTTGACTACCCCTGTGCCCAAACTGCTCCTGTTGGTTATAATAGAATACGATGTTCATGCACTTTAAAGTATAACGCAATAACCCCTCGATACTCCTTTCCCCCGTCCCCCCCTCCTCCCTCCCACCTTACCCCTACCCCCCCACCCCCCCCCCCCCCCTCTCCCCTTGATGAAAATGTTTACAAAGTTAAGCTTTACAGAACTGTTTACACTGTAGAATTGCATATCTTGTATGTTTGAAACTTTAATAAAATATATTCAACCATAAATCGTCCTTCATCTCACAAGTCAATCTAATATGATAAAAAGGAGATTTAAATCCCGACGTGGCCATCGACAATCGTCTGGAAAAGATTCTGCCCATCGGCATAATTCGTGTAGCAAAAGCTAAAAGGCCTAAAAAGGATTGAAACTCTTTCAATAACACCTTTCTCCTACGAATTAAAAAAGAGATTTGTGATTCTAATCTACTAATTTTCTCAACTGGTAGTTTATATTGAAATAGCAAAGTATTGTTTTCTATGCCCAGAAACTCAATGATAGGAGACGGGAAGACAGTTTTACCTCTAGCTAATGGAATACCAAAATATGTAGCCATACAGAAGAATAATTCTAAAATGAGGGAACATATAGAAGAACTCGGGGGACCAATAAACAAAAAATCATCGAGATAATGAATTATTCCAGAATGTCCTGACTCAAAAATCATTACCCATTAGAGAAATGAAGCAAAAATTTCAAAATAATAACAAGACAGCGAACACCCCATAGGGAGGCATTTGTCATAAAAGAAAAACCTTCAAAGCAAAAACCTAAAGAATTATGCGATTCGGGAGCTATAGGCAACAGTCTGAAAGCTGATTGTACATCTGCTTTAGCCAATAACGCACCACGACCAAATTTTCTGATTATCTGAATAGCGTCGTCAAAGGTAGCATATGTAACCGCAGCAGATGAAGTGTCAATCTCATCATTCAGAGAATTGCCAGAAGGAAATGAAAGATGATGGATCAGACGGTAAGAATTAGGCTCTTTCTTGGGAACTAAACTTAAAGGAGAAACCCGGAAATCCCTAAAAGGTGGGGTACTAAAAGGGCCAGCAATTCTATTCGCTGAGATTTCTTTAATTAACTTATCCTTAACTATCTCAGAATTGGTAAAAAACGATTTTAAGTTATCAACCAAGTGACAGCCAGAACCTTGAAAAATAGGCAGCTGAAAACCAGACGAGAAACCTTCAGTTAACACCCGGGCCTTCTCCTTGTCTGGATATAGCGCCAGCCATGGGAGCATTGCGGACAGCCTCACTGGTGTGCAGACTTTTCGCATGCTCCCTATTGACTTGTCCTGCTGAAACTCTTTTAAAACATTTAACTACTGGATGATTGCCAAAACAGAAGGAACACTCATGTCGGTAACGACATGAAGCTAACCATTTGCATTGCGATTCATTGTAAGCATAGCATGTGCCTTTTTTGCAAGCTAAATTTGGGGTACTTTGTATAAATTGTTGCTGTGGTCTATTAAAATGTTGTTTTTGCGGAGTAATTAAATTAACCACAAACCAACATCTTTGTTTCCCCATTTAAGACTAGGATAGATTGCAATTTTTTGGCGAAAGGATTCGTCATAATTAAACCAACCCATGCCGCCAAAACTTTTGTATGCCTCCAGAATATGTTCTAAATGTTTAAAAAGCCATGCGCATTTCTCTGGGTGTCTCTCCCATTACAGCGGAAAATATGCAGAAAGCCTGTAGCCAATTAAAGAAAGACCTGAAGACAGGGCGCCGTCTAGCATCCTCCATGTTATCATCAGACCTTTTATCCAATTTAGATAAGAATTCTTTGGACACTGGTAATAATGATAACAAATCCAAAAAATCACCTTTCCATATCTTTTCTTTAATAGCCACTGGCAAATGAAAACCTAATGGAGACATTTCACATGGCAATACCTCCTTAAAACAAGTTTCTGGTATGGCAGGAGCTAAACTGATATTTTTAGGAGTGTTAATAGACATTAAAGAGTTAATATCAGTTTCCACAGGAATAGAAGACAAAACATTAGCAGGGGAAGGAGATGTATATTCAGGCTGAGTAGCAACTAGATGTTCATTAAACTTAGCTAGTGATAAAAGCAATTGACTCATCAAATCATTATTAGCAGACTCACCAGCCAGACTAGTCTCAGCAGGATTGCAAATAACTGGGATCTGGGCTCCAGCCGTTTCTGTCTGAATGTCTTCCACTGGACCTGTAAGGAGTGAAGAAGAAACAGGGGCCCTCCCCGCATCCAGCCTGGATGGCCTGGATGCGAGAGAAGCCGCAGCTCTAGCCTGTGATACCTGCCTGGAATGCTGTCCGGATAGCTGGGGTGACCTCTCTGCTTGAGGCGGCAACATGCGCTGTGAAGCTGGCTGCAATGAAACATAACCGCGCCGTACCTGCTCCTCCCCCTGTCCATCATTGCCAGGGGATATGGACGAGCGCCGAGCCCGGCCTCTGCCAGAGCGGATTGGAGATGGCGAGAAGGCCCGCCTACTCCTCTTACCGCGCTGACTAGAACGCTGAGCCTTCTGCGCTGCCATCCCCCGCTCCCCTGAGGAGAGAGAGCTGCTTTCCTGCACTAGTGCCGGCCTTACCACCGCTGGTTCTTCAGGTAAGCCTTGCTGAGTGTCTGTCATAGATGAGGAGCGCTGGCTGTCTGTGAGAATGACCTGCTGGAAAACGTCCTCAGCTTCAGGTGTACTCAGGCATAACTGCTGTTCCGCCGGTGTAGTCACTGCTGTATCACTCCCAGCTGATAAGGCTAAACACCTCTGCAGCCATTCATTACCCCCCTCAGCCTCAGCCCGCTCTAATACCCTGCGCACCAGTGACTTCATGCTGGCTATTTGAAAATGCTGCTGACAGGCAGTGAAGCAATTCCAGTCACTTCAGGTAAACTGAGAGCAGGCTTGTGACACAGGGGGTTTATATAGCCTCTCCACACCTGTAGCTCACGTTTTTCCCGCTCTGCTGCCCTGTGACAAGCCTGCACACTTTTTTTTTTTTTTTAAATATAATCTAATAACTTTATTGTTAAATATAATCCAGACACTATTCTAATTCTTGCCATTAAAGAGGCAACCACAATCCCATGTTGCGGGCCCTTTAATTGTGCCCGCTTTCATGAGTGGGCCTGAACCTAATAGTCAGTCACTATGTGGGCTCCAGGGCTGACACTGATGCTCTTAGAAGAAAGGACCATTGGCAAGAGCTGACCCAATATGTGCTTGAGGTGCTGGCCTGCCCTGCTGCAAGTGTCATGTCAGACTAGGACTTTGGGGCAGTGGAGGACATGTGACTGGGGAAATGCATAAACTAATTTGTGACCTGTTCTAAAAGGAAAAGACCAAATGCATTTCCCTCTTTTTTGCTGCTGTGTTTACGCTGATGGTGTTATTAAGCACCAACAATACTGCCTCCTGGCACCATCTCCTTCCCTTTGCAAACACAATAAAAAATCTCTAAAATCAAAAGGGCTGACCATCTAATTTTTTTTGTTCTCTGTGCCTCCCACCTCAACATGCCTGTTCTTGTTATTAACAAATTGTCCTGGCACTACACCATTTTTACATATCTGTATCTGAGAACTGATGCTGTAATCTTCCATAAGAAAACACCTACATTGTGTCTGCATTTGGAACTGCTGCCACTGATGTCATACTGTCCTACTTTTTATGCACTTGTTTACTACTTTTTTTAAAACTACAAAAAAGGGAGACACTTACAAACTATGTCACCAAACTGTTGTGCCACTGGCCAATTTTTACCAACCCATTCCTGAGGGTTTTCTAAAACACTTAATATAAGATTTTTCATGATTACTAGTGGCCAGCCTTACAGTGAAAAGTGTGAAGCCATCTATGATTATAGGTACATATTTCAAGCAGCTTCAATTTCATCCCTTTTATAAGAAAGCCAAATAAACTTTCACTAGTTACGGTACATAGATTGACATGATACTGCAAGTAGCAGAACAGGGTCATCATTCCTACAAATGATGCACAGTAATTAAATGTATTAAAATTCAATGTATTCAAAGTGAGTCATGAAAACTGGACAGTGTACAGTAGTGTCAAATAACACAAAATGGTTCTTTATTTGATATGGACTTTGATTTGCAGGTATCCTGGAAGAGGAGAGGTTGGCCAGTGCTCAGCAAGCTGAGATTTTCACTAAGCAAATTCAGAGGCTCCAGGGTAAGCTACAAAGTGACATACTTGTGTCTAATTAAACTCACACCTTCATTTCTCTGTGAAAAGTGCCAGATGCTATGTCACTGAGATCCTGCCAATAGAATCCTCAAACAATTATCATTGTTTATGCATATTTTTATTAATGCCCATTAAGGCAGATAACAGAGCCAGTTAGGAATCCAGGAATCTTCCAAAACAACTATAAGAGAGAGAGGCTTCGCCCATCTGAAACAGAAAACACATCATTCAAAGTGAGCACACTTACAGAATCTGTTAGACCCGACTCAGCTCAACATAATCAGCAGCATATACATGACTATCTCATAGCCTCTGGCCTTCCTTCTATCTTCAATGACATGGTCGCATCTCTCAATACTTCGATAACAACTCATGAATTTCTGACAGCGTTCAAATCCCCTAAACCTCATAAAGCCCCAGGGCCTGATAGCTACATGGAAGCTTATTAGAAAGCATTCCCCCATCCTAGCCTCCAGGTTTGTGGCAGCGTTTGATTTGATTTTAGACAGACATACAGTATATGGGCACATAATACCATAATCTTGAAGAGGGGAAATGGGAAAGAAGCTTAATGTATGAATTATCATCCAATCTCACTCCTAAACATAGAATTAAAGATCTTCACTAAGATCCTATCATCCACCTTGATCAAGTGGATTTTATGTCCACCAAAGAGACAAAAGATAACACTACAAGGTGTTCAACATAGACCACCTAGCCAACCTTAGGACGATCCCCTTTTGTTTGCTTTGATCTGATGCAGAAAAGGCCTTTGACAAGGTGGAATGGCACCTCCTGAAGGAGACACTGACCCATATCGGGGTAGGAGCAAATTTTAGTGAGTGGATTGATGCCATCTATTTTACTGCTACAGCAGCAGTTAGGGCGAAAAAGACATGTATGCCAAAACCTAAGTATTAGGGGCTTAGAGCAAGTAGCAGTTTTTGCTGACAATTTGTTCTCTTTCGTCACATATCCAGAGTTATCTTACCCAACCTCTTGAATGAATTTCATAAATACAGTACCTTATCTAATTTCAAGATCAGTTTGTACTAGTCTGAGATGTAAAATGTTACACTGTACTCCAAACGAGCCAGTATTCTTTGCTTGCCCTTTCTTTTGCCGTGGCAAATTCTCACCTAAGTTACTTAAGGGTGTGAATAACTTCCTCTGTAAATAAAATCTTTGCAGCCAATTTTCCACCGATACTTTGTGTAATTAGATTTACGTAAGTGGCATAATAATTCATATACCTGGATGGGTGGGAATTCCATTCTCAAGATGAATATCATGCCCAGACTCTTGTACTTATTCCAGGCCTTGCCCATTTCCATCCCTCACTCTTTTTTGAATTCAGTCAGGAGTGCGTTCATACACTTTGAATCAAATAACATACCCACCTGTCTCATTTCTACCTTGCCATGTTGAAGGTGCATGGGGGATGGCGTTTCCAGAATCTCCCAATTTTTAGGTGGTCCATCTCTCTACAGTGATTTATTGAAGATTTTGGCAACAAACAGTGGTTTGATATCAATCCTGTACCGATATTACACTGCAATGCCTACCCTAGAAAGAAAGTAGTGGATATGATGAGCGCTATAGAGGATAAAATTGTAAGTGAGTGACTCAAAGCCATAATGAATAAAATAATCAGATGTATGTATGCCAGATGATCAGTCCACAATGGAGTCCATCTCTTCATTATTTGGATACATGTTTGCACTTGCACGTGGTGGCCTTTTATCCAAGGTTAAAATTGCACTTTCATTTCTCTGGTGTTTGAGGAATTCTGGAGCCACATGGGATCCCATGTACCTTGTGTCATTAGTTCCGCCATGTGGGTGCCCAAACCTCACATGCTGGCATACATTGTTTTTAATCTTCATTGTCGTTGACTGATTCCATAACCTTCCTTGGGTTAGGTATTCTGTATGTATCGACCAATGAACAGACTCCTTACTTACAAAGTCCTACAGTAATTCTGTAGAGGTCTCATATGCAACTGTGCCCATAGCACACCCTGAATGACTGCTGCCATAAGATCAACAAGCTTCATCACCTCCGTTATTGGCAGTTCTGTTACTGTTGTCAATAGCAGATTGAGGGCTTGGGAGTGAATTTTATGTCGTAACCCCTTCAAAAAAGGTATAATATAAAGGGGTCTTTTTTATTACTTGCTGCCACTATGAGAGACTCTGTGACTTTCTGTTTTTTTTTTTTAATTCTTCTGGTTTTGGTTCTTAAAGGGATGAAAATCATTTTTTCCCTGCTGTTTTTTCAGTGTTGGGAACGCCTTCTTCTTACCTGCTGACTTTTCTAGAACCACCAAATCCAAAAAAAGAGATCCCCTGTAAAAGGCAACATACGTAACTTTGTTTTGGAGACCAAATCTCTTGGCCAGGTTGTCAGTCAAATAGCTCTTCTAGCTTCATTAATCAAAGCTGTAGATCTCGCTGTGAATTTAACTGCTTCTGTTGAAGTGTCTGAAAAATATGCTACTGCCTTACTCAACACTGGAAGAGCGTCCAATATTTTTTCCATATGGGTCCCTAACTCCAGGTGGGAATAGAGTTGTTCCAGTCACAGGTTTAGGATGATTGCTACATATATAGTAGCCAGAGCTGGCCTAAAGTTAGCAGCCCCAATCCCCAGACTCTTCTCAGAAAACCTTCAGCTTTCATATTCATAAAATCCTTTAAGGTTCCTGTGTCCTCAAGTGAAAGGTCTGTTTTCTTCTGTAATTTTGAAAGAGAAGCATCCAATTTTGAGCACTTGTACCATAGTATGGCATCTTCCTTGTTGAAGGGGAATAGGCAACCACTTCCTGGTTATCGGCCGAGACCTGGAAGTTCCTGTATCTCTGAGCGGCTTCATTCAAACTGCTATGTAAGTGGATATGTTCTTTTAATAAATATTACCGCTATTTTACTACACATTGGAGCGCCGTTTTTTTCTGTATCCCCCACCCTATATGCTGATTCGTATTGGGAGCGATTGCTTCCACCTGGAGTGACGTTTGGAACCTTTTTGGGGACCGGATTGTGAGGCAGGAAAAACGCACAGAAACCCTTAGGAAGGCGAGGGGACCAGACACTAGGGCTACCATCTACAGATTCCTCTGCTTTACTAGGCCTATTGGGGCCATCCTTTGAGGTGAGAGGCTGGGGGAAACACGGGGGCGCATCCCTGAAAAAACACAGCGGAGCACTTGATTATAGTTTCTATCCACACGGAAGTCACACAGAACTTTTCTATTTAAATCATCTGGAACTCTCTCCTTTTATATATATCTTTTAGGAAATTTATTTCATACTGAGTGTTATTAATGTGATTTTTTTTTTTTGTTTGCGATTTTTTTTTTTTTTTGCCCCTGTACAACCTTCTTTGTACACTGGGACTAGTAGTGCACCAGGTGACATATCTTTGTTGTCTCCTTTACTTTGGAGTCCATTTATTCCATACTGTCAGGCATCTCCTCCTTATGCCTTTTTTGGTGATCTGATGTTTCAGTTATTATCTGTTTCTTGATGAATGCATTTTTTTCCAATGCACTGTCACTCACTGTCTTACACACTCAGACCGCCGCTTGGTTCTGATCTATGTTTTGAATATCCTATGATTATTCCTTTTTAGTTATCTTTTTGATCATTGAAGCAATTGTTGATCATAGAAGCACCTTATAGATTGATTTTTCTGCACATTCAGACCTCAGCTTGGTCTTTTTATCCTCACGTCTTGGCACTTTGCACTGTGCACTTTGGATTTATTTGATTCACAGGAGGCATTCCCTGTCTCATTTATTTTATCCTGCACATTTTTATCGTTATTATTATTCGGATTTATTTCATATGACTATTATTTTTACTGCCATCTTCTACCTCAACACTTATTTATTGGTCACTTTTATCGTGCACATTCACTTTATTGTATTATATATGTATTTATTTATGATGTCAGCATTTTATATGTGAATGTATTATTACACCCCCCTCTTTAAGGTTACCCATCACTAGGGATCACGTCCCTTAGGATATTCTATTGTTATTTATTGGGGTTTAGCGCCACATACCCCCCATTTTTATATATAGCATGCAAAAGTTCCTGTGTTTCTTAAGTAGGGAACAAAAATCTCTGTATTATATAACTGGACCTATCCTTCTTGAGTTCTCACTCCTTGGGAGATGAACCACAACTGTTGACTGGATCCTCTACAGTGCCCTGTTCTTTGAAGAAACCTTTGGAAACAGCTTCCCAAGCAGTCGTTGCTGCAGAGGTACTACATATACTAGGCAAAGGAGCTTGTGAAAAAAAAATCTTGCAACATTGATCTAAAAGACTGAAATATAGCAGACAGTTCCTCCCTCATGCATTCCATAAATCCTTCAAAAAGGTCAGTGGAAAGAGGTTTCTTTCTTCACTAATTTGCCAGTACAACACTTACAAAGTGGTTTCTGCCAGGAAGCTGATAGTTTGCTATGATATGCACTGCATTTTTCTCTTGCATGTATTGGAGGAGTCTTTTGGAGCCTTTGAGCCATTGTCAGCATGGTCTGCCAAATATGCCACAGCTGACGAAGCAGCCTCCAACATCACCCCTGGGAGGTTGCTCACCAAAAACGGCTAGGCCTCATGTGAAAAAATTGACTGACCAGCTCTGCCTAGGCTGGGCATGATCCTGGGCTGGCATCTGTGGAATGGCACCTGTATCATTTGACTTCCATTGCGACCATGGTCTTGGTCCAGCATAAGACCTGACCTGGAAGTACATCATCCATCTGTACCAGACATGACGTCACTAGTGCTGAAAGGAATGAAAAGTGTACATCTCAGCCAAGCCAGACCCTTTCATTGTCTAAACCTTTCTCAGGGGAGAATCCCAAATCTGCCCCAGTGAGAACTGCAGAGCGCCATCTTGCTTCCCCTTGCAGAGTACCACAAGGGGCAAGTAGCAGACTAGATCCATGACTGCAGATGGGGCCCCCAAGTAGACCCAACAAAAAAGATGTGAGACCTAGGAGGACCTGGTACGATAGTGGAGAGGGTTTCAACTAGAGCCTACTCCTGACCAGATTTAGAAGCTTCTCCCCAAGTGGAGAGGAACTAGGGATGAAAAAAAATAGGGAGAGAGGGTCCCTGAGCTAGGAACACCTAACAAGGTAAAGAAAGGGAGAAGGATTTCCCCAAGGTGGGGTTTTTAGGCAGCAAAGTAAAAAGATTAAGGAAATGTTGTATGAAAAAATAATTATTTATTTATAGTACCAAAAGGCATACCATGATGGTTAAAAAATGAGCTCCAGTAGGAAATTAAAACTAAACCGAAAATACACTTCCAGACAGAAATTTCATAGAAACATTAATGATGAAAATGTCGACAATATTAAAAAGTAAGGCTGACGCGTTTCAACCCATAATATGAGGGTCTTCTTCAGAGGGTCAGCCTGCTGAGATGTGAGACCTAGGAGGACCTGGTATGATAGTGGAGAGGGTTTCAACTAGAGCCTACTCCTGACCATATTTAGAAGCTTCTCCCCAAGTGGAGAAGGAACTTGGGATAAAAAAAAAAATAGGGAAAACCTCAGGTAAACCTCAGGTAAACCTCAGGTGTGCCTGAGTAGTAAGGGATACCTTCTGAAAGGCACCTGCTGCTAACACAAAAACCTGTACGAAAATAACAAACATTGCAAAGCTTGTGTCAGGCTGGAGGAAACATACAAACTTGAGCTGCTATTGCAGTAGCCTTGCTTTTATGTGTTTGTTGTTTCAGGTGGGCGAAGCCAGGGCCAGATGGCATAGGGGCTATTGGAGCTGTAGCTCCAGGCCCCTACCAGCCCAGTGTGTCACTAATGCTGCCCAGCCCTGCTCTGTACACATGATTTATATATAAAGCGCAGGCACCATTGGCATTGATATGTGAATCATGGGTGGCAATAACAACTTTGGCTCTCACGCCTATTCACCCCTTATGGTAGGGGCCTGGAGCTACAGCTCCAATAGCCCCTATGCCATCTGGCCCTGGCTTCGCCCACCTGAAACAACAAACACATAAAAGCAAGGCTACTGCAATAGCAGCTCAAGTTTGTATGTTTCCTCCAGCCTGACACAAGCTTTGCAATGTTTGTTATTTTCATACAGGTTTTTGTGTTAGCAGCAGGTGCCTTTCAGAAGGTATCCCTTACTACTCAGGCACACCTGAGGTTTACCTTGTTAGGTGTTCCTAGCTCAGGGACCCTCTCTCCCTATTTTTTTTTTTTATCCCAAGTTCCTTCTCCACTTGGGGAGAAGCTTCTAAATATGGTCAGGAGTAGGCTCTAGTTGAAACCCTCTCCACTATCATACCAGGTCCTCCTAGGTCTCACATCTCAGCAGGCTGACCCTCTGAAGAAGACCCTCATATTATGGGTTGAAACGCGTCAGCCTTACTTTTTAATATTGTCGACATTTTCATCATTAATGTTTCTATGAAATTTCTGTCTGGAAGTGTATTTTCGGTTTAGTTTTAATTTCCTACTGGAGCTCATTTTTTAACCATCATGGTATGCCTTTTGGTACTATAAATAAATAATTATTTTTTCATACAACATTTCCTTAATCTTTTTACTTTGCTGCCTAAAAACCCCACCTTGGGGAAATCCTTCTCCCTTTCTTTACCTTGTTAGGTGTTCCTAGCTCAGGGACCCTCTCTCCCTATTTTTTTTCATCCCTAGTTCCTCTCCACTTGGGGAGAAGCTTCTAAATCTGGTCAGGAGTAGGCTCTAGTTGAAACCCTCTCCACTATCGTACCAGGTCCTCCTAGGTCTCACATCTTTTTTGTTGGGTCTACTTGGGGGCCCCATCTGCAGTCATGGATCTAGTCTGCTACTTGCCCCTTGTGGTACTCTGCAAGGGGAAGCAAGATGGCGCTCTGCAGTTCTCACTGGGGCAGATTTGGGATTCTCCCCTGAGAAAGGTTTAGACAATGAAAGGGTCTGGCTTGGCTGAGATGTACACTTTTCATTCCTTTCAGCACTAGTGACGTCATGTCTGGTACAGATGGATGATGTACTTCCAGGTCAGGTCTTATGCTGGACCAAGACCATGGTCGCAATGGAAGTCAAATGATACAGATGCCATTCCACAGATGCCAGCCCAGGATCATGCCCAGCCTAGGCAGAGCTGGTCAGTCAATTTTTTCACATGAGGCCTAGCCGTTTTTGGTGAGCAACCTCCCAGGGGTGATGTTGGAGGCTGCTTCGTCAGCTGTGGCATATTTGGCAGACCATGCTGACAATGGCTCAAAGGCTCCAAAAGACTCCTCCAATACATGCAAGAGAAAAATGCAGTGCATATCATAGCAAACTATCAGCTTCCTGGCAGAAACCACTTTGTAAGTGTTGTACTGGCAAATTAGTGAAGAAAGAAACCTCTTTCCACTGACCTTTTTGAAGGATTTATGGAATGCATGAGGGAGGAACTGTCTGCTATATTTCAGTCTTTTAGATCAATGTTGCAAGATTTTTTTTTCACAAGCTCCTTTGCCTAGTATATCTAGTACCTCTGCAGCAACGACTGCTTGGGAAGCTGTTTCCAAAGGTTTCTTCAAAGAACAGGGCACTGTAGAGGATCCAGTCAACAGTTGTGGTTCATCTCCCAAGGAGTGAGAACTCAAGAAGGATAGGTCCAGTTATATAATACAGAGATTTTTGTTCCCTACTTAAGAAACACAGGAACTTTTGCATGCTATATATAAAAATGGGGGGTATGTGGCGCTAAACCCCAATAAATAACAATAGAATATCCTAAGGGACGTGATCCCTAGTGATGGGTAACCTTAAAGAGGGGGGTGTAATAATACATTCACATATAAAATGCTGACATCATAAATAAATACATATATAATACAATAAAGTGAATGTGCACGATAAAAGTGACCAATAAATAAGTGTTGAGGTAGAAGATGGCAGTAAAAATAATAGTCATATGAAATAAATCCGAATAATAATAACGATAAAAATGTGCAGGATAAAATAAATGAGACAGGGAATGCCTCCTGTGAATCAAATAAATCCAAAGTGCACAGTGCAAAGTGCCAAGACGTGAGGATAAAAAGACCAAGCTGAGGTCTGAATGTGCAGAAAAATCAATCTATAAGGTGCTTCTATGATCAACAATTGCTTCAATGATCAAAAAGATAACTAAAAAGGAATAATCATAGGATATTCAAAACATAGATCAGAACCAAGCGGCGGTCTGAGTGTGTAAGACAGTGAGTGACAGTGCATTGGAAAAAAATGCATTCATCAAGAAACAGATAATAACTGAAACATCAGATCACCAAAAAAGGCATAAGGAGGAGATGCCTGACAGTATGGAATAAATGGACTCCAAAGTAAAGGAGACAACAAAGATATGTCACCTGGTGCACTACTAGTCCCAGTGTACAATGAAGGTTGTACAGGGGCAAAAAAAAAAAAAAAAAAAAAAAAAAAAAAAAAAAAAATAGTTAAACAAAAAAAAAAAATCGCATTAATAACACTCAGTATGAAATAAATTTCCTAAAAGATATATATAAAGGAGAGAGTTCCAGATGATTTAAATAGAAAAGTTCTGTGTGACTTCCGTGTGGATAGAAACTATAATCAAGTGCTCCGCTGTGTTTTTTCAGGGATGCGCCCCCGTGTTTCCCCCAGCCTCTCACCTCAAAGGATGGCCCCAATAGGCCTAGTAAAGCAGAGGAATCTGTAGATGGTAGCCCTGGTGTCTGGTCCCCTCGCCTTCCTAAGGGTTTCTGTGCGTTTTTCCTGCCTCACAATCCGGTCCCCAAAAAGGTTCCAAACGTCACTCCAGGTGGAAGCAATCGCTCCCAATACGAATCAGCATATAGGGTGGGGGATACAGAGAAAAACGGCGCTCCAATGTGTAGTAAAATAGCGGTAATATTTATTAAAAGAACATATCCACTTACATAGCAGTTTGAATGAAGCCGCTCAGAGATACAGGAACTTCCAGGTCTCGGCCGATAACCAGGAAGTGGTTGCCTATTCCCCTTCAACAAGGAAGATGCCATACTATGGTACAAGTGCTCAAAATTGGATGCTTCTCTTTCAAAATTACAGAAGAAAACAGACCTTTCACTTGAGGACACAGGAACCTTAAAGGATTTTATGAATATGAAAGCTGAAGGTTTTCTGAGAAGAGTCTGGGGATTGGGGCTGCTAACTTTAGGCCAGCTCTGGCTACTATATATGTAGCAATCATCCTAAACCTGTGACTGGAACAACTCTATTCCCACCTGGAGTTAGGGACCCATATGGAAAAAATATTGGACGCTCTTCCAGTGTTGAGTAAGGCAGTAGCATATTTTTCAGACACTTCAACAGAAGCAGTTAAATTCACAGCGAGATCTACAGCTTTGATTAATGAAGCTAGAAGAGCTATTTGACTGACAACCTGGCCAAGAGATTTGGTCTCCAAAACAAAGTTACGTATGTTGCCTTTTACAGGGGATCTGTTTTTTTGGATTTGGTGGTTCTAGAAAAGTCAGCAGGTAAGAAGAAGGCGTTCCCAACACTGAAAAAACAGCAGGGAAAAAATGATTTTCATCCCTTTAAGAACCAAAACCAGAAGAATTAAAAAAAAAAAAAAACAGAAAGTCACAGAGTCTCTCATAGTGGCAGCAAGTAATAAAAAAGACCCCTTTATATTATACCTTTTTTGAAGGGGTTACGACATAAAATTCACTCCCAAGCCCTCAATCTGCTATTGACAACAGTAACAGAACTGCCAATAACGGAGGTGATGAAGCTTGTTGATCTTATGGCAGCAGTCATTCAGGGTGTGCTATGGGCACAGTTGCATATGAGACCTCTACAGAATTACTGTAGGACTTTGTAAGTAAGGAGTCTGTTCATTGGTCGATACATACAGAATACCTAACCCAAGGAAGGTTATGGAATCAGTCAACGACAATGAAGATTAAAAACAATGTATGCCAGCATGTGAGGTTTGGGCACCCACATGGCGGAACTAATGACACAAGGTACATGGGATCCCATGTGGCTCCAGAATTCCTCAAACACCAGAGAAATGAAAGTGCAATTTTAACCTTGGATAAAAGGCCACCACGTGCAAGTGCAAACATGTATCCAAATAATGAAGAGATGGACTCCATTGTGGACTGATCATCTGGCATACATACATCTGATTATTTTATTCATTATGGCTTTGAGTCACTCACTTACAATTTTATCCTCTATAGCGCTCATCATATCCACTACTTTCTTTCTAGGGTAGGCATTGCAGTGTAATATCGGTACAGGATTGATATCAAACCACTGTTTGTTGCCAAAATCTTCAATAAATCACTGTAGAGAGATGGACCACCTAAAAATTGGGAGATTCTGGAAACGCCATCCCCCATGCACCTTCAACATGGCAAGGTAGAAATGAGACAGGTGGGTATGTTATTTGATTCAAAGTGTATGAACGCACTCCTGACTGAATTCAAAAAAGAGTGAGGGATGGAAATGGGCAAGGCCTGGAATAAGTACAAGAGTCTGGGCATGATATTCATCTTGAGAATGGAATTCCCACCCATCCAGGTATATGAATTATTATGCCACTTACGTAAATCTAATTACACAAAGTATCGGTGGAAAATTGGCTGCAAAGATTTTATTTACAGAGGAAGTTATTCACACCCTTAAGTAACTTAGGTGAGAATTTGCCACGGCAAAAGAAAGGGCAAGCAAAGAATACTGGCTCGTTTGGAGTACAGTGTAACATTTTACATCTCAGACTAGTACAAACTGATCTTGAAATTAGATAAGGTACTGTATTTATGAAATTCATTCAAGAGGTTGGGTAAGATAACTCTGGATATGTGACGAAAGAGAACAAGTTGTCAGCAAAAACTGCTACTTGCTCTAAGCCCCTAATACTTAGGTTTTGGCATACGTGTCTTTTTCGCCCTAACTGCTGCTGTAGCAGTAAAATAGATGGCATCAATCCACTCACTAAAATTTGCTCCTACCCCGATATGGGTCAGTGTCTCCTTCAGGAGGTGCCATTCCACCTTGTCAAAGGCCTTTTCTGCATCAGATCAAAGCAAACAAAAGGGGATCGTCCTAAGGTTGGCTAGGTGGTCTATGTTGAACACCTTGTAGTGTTATCTTTTGTCTCTTTGGTGGACATAAAATCCACTTGATCAAGGTGGATGATAGGATCTTAGTGAAGATCTTTAATTCTATGTTTAGGAGTGAGATTGGATGATAATTCATACATTAAGCTTCTTTCCCATTTCCCCTCTTCAAGATTATGGTATTATGTGCCCATATACTGTATGTCTGTCTAAAATCAAATCAAACGCTGCCACAAACCTGGAGGCTAGGATGGGGGAATGCTTTCTAATAAGCTTCCATGTAGCTATCAGGCCCTGGGGCTTTATGAGGTTTAGGGGATTTGAACGCTGTCAGAAATTCATGAGTTGTTATCGAAGTATTGAGAGATGCGACCATGTCATTGAAGATAGAAGGAAGGCCAGAGGCTATGAGATAGTCATGTATATGCTGCTGATTATGTTGAGCTGAGTCGGGTCTAACAGATTTTGTAAGTGTGCTCACTTTGAATGATGTGTTTTCTGTTTCAGATGGGCGAAGCCTCTCCCTCTTATAGTTGTTTTGGAAGATTCCTGGATTCCTAACTGGCTCTGTTATCTGCCTTAATGGGCATTAATAAAAATATGCATAAACAATGATAATTGTTTGAGGATTCTGTTGGCAGGATCTCAGTGACATAGCATCTGGCACTTTTCACAGAGAAATGAAGGTGTGAGGTTAATTAGACACAAGTATGTCACTTTGTAGCTTACCCTGGAGCCTCTGAATTTGCTTAGTGAAAATCTCAGCTTGCTGAGCACTGGCCAACCTCTCCTCTTCCAGGATACCTGCAAATCAAAGTCCATATCAAATAAAGAACCATTTTGTGTTATTTGACACTACTGTACACTGTCCAGTTTTCATGACTCACTTTGAATACATTGAATTTTAATACATTTAATTACTGTGCATCATTTGTAGGAATGATGACCCTGTTCTGCTACTTGCAGTATCATGTCAATCTATGTACCGTAACTAGTGAAAGTTTATTTGGCTTTCTTATAAAAGGGATGAAATTGAAGCTGCTTGAAATATGTACCTATAATCATAGATGGCTTCACACTTTTCACTGTAAGGCTGGCCACTAGTAATCATGAAAAATCTTATATTAAGTGTTTTAGAAAACAGAGCTAAAACCCTCAGGAATGGGTTGGTAAAAATTGGCCAGTGGCACAACAGTTTGGTGACATAGTTTGTAAGTGTCTCCCTTTTTTGTAGTTTTAAAAAAAGTAGTAAACAAGTGCATAAAAAGTAGGACAGTATGACATCAGTGGCAGCAGTTCCAAATGCAGACACAATGTAGGTGTTTTCTTATGGAAGATTACAGCATCAGTTCTCAGATACAGATATGTAAAAATGGTGTAGTGCCAGGACAATTTGTTAATAACAAGAACAGGCATGTTGAGGTGGGAGGCACAGAGAACAAAAAAAATTAGATGGTCAGCCCTTTTTATTTTAGAGATTTTTTATTGTGTTTGCAAAGGGAAGGAGATGGTGCCAGGAGGCAGTATTGTTGGTGCTTAATAACACCATCAGCGTAAACACAGCAGCAAAAAAAAGGGAAATGCGTTTGGTCTTTTCCTTTTAGAACAGGTCACAAATTAGTTTATGCATTTCCCTAGTCACATGTCCTCCACTGCTCTAAAGTCCTAGTCTGACATGACACTTGCAGCAGGGCAGGCCAGCACCTCAAGCACATATTGGGTCAGCTCCTGCCAATGGTCCTTTCTTCTCAGAGCATCAGTGTCAGCCCTGGAGCCCACATAGTCACTGTATATAAGGTTCAGGCCCACTCATGCATTTGGCTGAACCTGATCACCAACGCTAAAAGAAGCATATGCTTCAGCAGAAGAAGAGGATGGTCCCTGTATACTTATGGCTTACCACTTTCATTGGGGGGGGGGGGGGTAATCCCAAGCTCCCTAGAGACCATCTTCATCCTATAATATCTCATCAACTTACTATTTACTCACTCCTGCTGATACAGCCTTTGCAGTATATGGAAGGGAGAATTCCAGAGCATGTAGGTGGCCGATACCAATCTATTGGCAAGCAGCTAGTTTTGGTGCTGCATTTCTTCCAAGTAAGCCATAGCCAAGTAGGAGCAGAGAAAATGTCCACAAACCCTCCTGGTCTGGTGTAGCAGAATTTGGAAGCCTGGGTAATTGCCCACAAATCACTGTACTATTGGGTTGAGGACATGGCACATGCTTGATCCCCCCTTGGTGAAGAGTGGTCAGTATGTTTGTGCCATTATCACATATTACCTTGCCAGAGTGTGGGTGGCACAGGCTCTGGGAAGCTTGCTGGTGCTATTGCTGTGGAGGTGGCGTTCCTGGTAAAATACTCACATGATGAAGCCAATGAGGGGGAAGTGATTAACAGTGATAGAACTGCAAGCATCTCCCACCAAATAAGGCAGAACTACAAACTCAAGTGGTGTGTCCCATGCCCCTTTGCATACCTCTTCCACCACTGTACTCCCCTCACACCTGTCCTACTTCTTCCACCACAGCATTGCCTGCACACCTTTTCAACCACTGTACCCCCTCACACACCTCTGCTACCACGATACCCCTATGCACACTTTTGCCACTATGGCACTCTCCAAATGCCTCTATCACAAATGTACCCTTTACACACCTCTGCTACCACTGTACTCCTTGCACACCTCTGCTACCACTGTACCCCTTTGCATACCTCTGCCAACACTATGCTCCTTTACATACTTCTTTTACCACAGCACTCACCGCACAACGCTGCCACCACCGTACCTCTTTGCACACCTCTGCCATCATGGCACTGTCCACATATTTCTACCACAAAAGCACAATCTAAAGGAAATTGAATAAGACAGTTGTATAATGTACCGCCAGCTTTAGTTGGGTGCTGCCACTTATATTGCCAACAATTGACTTTGGGTGTAGACAGCAGCATGCAATACAAACAAAACAAAGTATGCTGTGCCACTGAGGAGGGGGCGGGGCTGGGATGTGGTTTTGTGCAGGCTTCTTGCAAGGATTGGAGTCGTCTTGCAGACCCGACCGCAGTCTTCACCCCAAATAGTCATCTCCTCCTAATGCAGTGACCTCAGACTCAGAGTCCAGTCACCATAATGACCAGGGGAAACAGCCAGGAAAAAGGAAAACTGCCTGAATACCTACTTCATTGCCAGTGCCTCTGTGTATCCTATCTGGGAATTATGAACATTTAAATCAAGCTGTTTGCTAAATTTGTTGCAATCCGTTGCCGGATCGTTATCCAATAATGAGGGTTTGAAGTTCCATGTGGGAGTGACCCCGCTGAACTGATATTTTCCATTCAATTACGATCGTCACTCCTAATCACTCGTCCATTCACCCAGTATACCACTTATATGGCCCATGACTGAATAACTTGACTTACTAGGAGTCCCCTTCTCTGGAATCATCTTTGATTATCTAGCATTATTGTCTGCCAGTGGTGATTGTGGTGTGTATGTGGGATGTGTAGCCCTATGTTTTTAACAATCTGACAACGTTGTCATATTTTTAATTGGTCTGTGTCAGCCACTTATTTGTCCCCTTCCCTTCTTTAGTTTAATTTGGTTTGTTGTGAAATTTTGTACTAATAAAGCCAGTTTGTATTTACCACAGTGTTCTGTTTTTGCCCTCTTAAGAGAACTTTATTCTCTTAGTCTTTTTTGTATGCCTATAGACAACCAGAACTGCATCCTACGTGGTCCGTTTGGATGAAGGTTTATATACTTACTCACTAATTTCCTCTATAGTTACTAGTACCCATTTAAGGTCGATCCAGGCAACCACCTGTTATTTTCAGGAAAAAGGCATGCCCTGGAAATTGGAACCCAGCCCGGGACACAGAAATTGGATCAATAAGCAGGGCTGCCCCGCCAAATTAGGGACAGTTGGTAAATATGCTGCCTACAAATGCAGTTCCAGTATGCATTGCATACTAGCACCTTATGATAGATTTACCTTAGAATGAAGCCCTCCAGCACTGCAATGTCATCGCTGAGACATCTTCCTGCGGTCCTCCTTCCGGGTTTGCAGCCTCCGGCTACATGAGTGGCCAGGGGCGCGATGACATCACTCTCATGCATAGGTGCGGGAGCCGCCGTTTTCGGCATGGGCTCTGAAGGATCGGCATTGTAAGCCGGACCTTCAGAGCGCATGCTCCGGTGATGTCATCAGCTGCATGCACTCTGAATATCTGCTAAACTGTGCAAGTTTAGGAGATATTCTCAGTACCTACAGCCTTTTTATAGGCTTGCCTGTAGGTACAAGTGGTGGTACAGAGTTTACTGCCACTTTAATTCTGCAATTTGAGCACCCCACTCTTAAAAAAAACCCTATCAACACAAAATAAAAAACAATATAACTCAGAAGAAATCATAATTCTAAAATACAACCACACATACACCTTTCCAAAACAAATGTAGCAAGGTCCTGGGTCCCCTTTGGTCTAATGAGAACCTCCAGATTTAGGGACAGCTGACATCCTTCTGTGTAGAGTGGGTTACAAAACCCAAGAAGATCCCTTCCCATTGGCTGAAATACCCCATTTATTCCTAATCTGTCCTTGCATTGCCCTTATCTTATCTAATGCCACCAGATACCCAGGTATCTAGTGACAGAAGACAGAAGTACAGCAACTCCAGAATTAGGGTGGAATCAATTGATCTCCTATCAATTGACCAAGACAACTATACCTGGCAGGTAAATTTAAGAGCAACCCTGCTTAAACATCAGGGTGCTACACAAAAATCCACAAAACATACTTTAGATTTAAACAGATCCACCTAATTTCTCTCAGTGCAGATTGTTGGCTTTCTTTACAATAGCTCCAATACATCCAATTTACTGTCAATATGGCTGCTGTGAGCCCCCCACCTCCTCATTAGGGATGGGCCCGGTGCTCGATTCGAACCCACGTTCGAATCGAGCACCGGGTGTTCGCTCGCTCGGCGAGCCCAGAACTATTTGGGCCGTTCGCATCACATTTGTGTGATGCGAGCGGCCCCGCAATGCATTGCGGCCGGCTCAGTGCATTGCTGGCTGATGATTGGCCAAGCATGCACTGTGACCCCGCATGCTTGGCCAATCACAGCGCCGGAAACTAGGAGAGCGATAATTGGCTACAGGCAGGACGCCTGTAGCCAATTAAAGCTCAGGGGCTTTAGTACACGCCCCACCATATAAAAGGCTGCCACGCCGTCGGCCCAGGTCACATGTGTTCCGGATTTAGGGAGAGCAGTCTGCTGATTGATTTGCTTGATTGCTATTTCTTTGCTAAACCATTGCTACCTGAGTCATTCATCATTACTGAATACTGATCATTCATTGCTGCTGATTGCACAGTGAGTGTGATATTAGCTGCTGCTGGGGATTAGTCTGGTGTGTGCGTGCTGTTAGTACAGCATAGCAGTAGCATCAATCGCAGTGCTGTTAGAACAGCATTGCACCCCAACTTCTGTCCCAACCTTCTGTCCCATCCCAGGCAGGGATTTATAGGAGCCATATTGTGTTTGTGGCAGCACACATAGGTCCTATATTTTCTTGTCAGCAGCACACATATAGTACCTATAGTGTCTTTGTGTCAGCAGCACCCATAGGACTTATAGTGTGTTTGTGGCAGCACACATAGGTCCTATATTTTCTTGTCAGCAGCACACATATAGTACCTATAGTGTCTTTGTGTCAGCAGCACCCATAGGACTTATAGTGTGTTTGTGGCAGCACACATAGGTCCTATATTTTCTTGTCAGCAGCACACATATAGTACGTATAGTGTGTTTGTGTCAGCAGCACCCATAGGACTTATAGTGTGTTTGTGGCAGCACACATAGGTCCTATATTTTCTTGTCAGCAGCACACATATAGTACCTATAGTGTGTTTGTGTCAGCAGCACCCATAGGACTTATAGTGTGTTTGTGGCAGCACACATAGGTCCTATATTTTCTTGTCAGCAGCACACATATAGTACCTATAGTGTCTTTGTGTCAGCAGCACCCATAGGACTTATAGTGTGTTTGTGGCAGCACACATAGGTCCTATATTTTCTTGTCAGCAGCACACATATAGTACGTATAGTGTGTTTGTGTCAGCAGCACCCATAGGACTTATAGTGTGTTTGTGGCAGCACACATAGGTCCTATATTTTCTTGTCAGCAGCACACATATAGTACCTATAGTGTGTTTGTGTCAGCAGCACCCATAGGACTTATAGTGTGTTTGTGGCAGCACACATAGGTCCTATATTTTCTTGTCAGCAGCACACATATAGTACCTATAGTGTCTTTGTGTCAGCAGCACCCATAGGACTTATAGTGTGTTTGTGGCAGCACACATAGGTCCTATATTTTCTTGTCAGCAGCACACATATAGTACCTATAGTGTCTTTGTGTCAGCAGCACCCATAGGACTTATAGTGTGTTTGTGGCAGCACACATAGGTCCTATATTTTCTTGTCAGCAGCACACATATAGTACCTATAGTGTCTTTTTGTCAGCAGCACCCATAGGACTTATAGTGTGTTTGTGGCAGCACACATAGGTCCTATATTTTCTTGTCAGCAGCACACATATAGTACCTATAGTGTGTTTGTGTCAGCAGCACCCATAGGACTTATAGTGTGTTTGTGGCAGCACACATAGGTCCTATATTTTTCTTGTCAGCAGCACACATATAGTACCTATAGTGTCTTTGTGTCAGCAGCACCCATAGGACTTATAGTGTGTTTGTGGCAGCACACATAGGTCCTATATTTTCTTGTCAGCAGCACACATATAGTACCTATAGTGTCTTTGTGTCAGCAGCACCCATATGACTTATAGTGTGTTTGTGGCAGCACACATAGGTCCTATATTTTCTTGTCAGCAGCACACATATAGTACGTATAGTGTGTTTGTGTCAGCAGCACCCATAGGACTTATAGTGTGTTTGTGGCAGCACACATAGGTCCTATATTTTCTTGTCAGCAGCACACATATAGTACCTATAGTGTCTTTGTGTCAGCAGCACCCATAGGACTTATAGTGTGTTTGTGGCAGCACACATAGGTCCTAAATTTTCTTGTCAGCAGCACACATATAGTACCTATAGTGTCTTTGTGTCAGCAGCACCCATAGGACTTATAGTGTGTTTGTGGCAGCACACATAGGTCCTATATTTTCTTGTCAGCAGCACACATATAGTACCTATAGTGTGTTTGTGTCAGCAGCACCCATAGGACTTATAGTGTGTTTGTGGCAGCACACATAGGTCCTATATTTTCTTGTCAGCAGCACACATATAGTACCTATAGTGTGTTTGTGTCAGCAGCACCCATAGGACTTATAGTGTGTTTGTGGCAGCACACATAGGTCCTATATTTTCTTGTCAGCAGCACACATATAGTACCTATAGTGTGTTTGTGTCAGCAGCACCCATAGGACTTATAGTGTGTTTGTGGCAGCACACATAGGTCCTATATTTTCTTGTCAGCAGCACACATATAGTACCTATAGTGTCTTTGTGTCAGCAGCACCCATAGGACTTATAGTGTGTTTGTGGCAGCACACATAGGTCCTAAATTTTCTTGTCAGCAGCACACATATAGTACCTATAGTGTGTTTGTGTCAGCAGCACCCATAGGACTTATAGTGTGTTTGTGGCAGCACACATAGGTCCTATATTTTCTTGTCAGCAGCACACATATAGTACCTATAGTGTCTTTGTGTCAGCAGCACCCATAGGACTTATAGTGTGTTTGTGGCAGCACACACAGGTCCTATATTTCCTTTTCAGCAGCACACATAGTACCTATAGTGTGTTTGTGTCAGCAGCACCCATAGGACTTATAGTGTGTTTGTGTCAGCACCCATAGGACCTACAGTGTGTTGTGAGCACACATAGGAGCTCTTTTTTTTATACAATATACACTACCGACTACAATGGCTGGAAGACCGCCAAGGAGAGGCAGACCGTCCCGAGGCAAGAACACAGGGCAAGCAGGCTCTGTTTCTAGAGACAACAGTGCTGGTTGTGGACGTGGTCGTGCATCGTCATCAGCACGTGGCCATGGGACACGCTTGTCTTTGTTTTCGGCAGCTGGACATGTTGAGCCGCATCATGCCGAAGGCTTGGTAGAAAGGATGACCAAGCCCTCCTCATCCTCCTCATCCTCTCTCACCCAGGCTCAGGGTACTGGCAGAGCAGCTGCCAACGCGTACTCAATGGCATCATCAGCCACCCCTTCCCTAGACCCACCATGTCCTCCTGAGGAGTCCCCCGAACTGTTTGAGCACAGTGTTGGGTACATGCTCCAGGAGGATGCCCAACGATTCGAAGGCTCGGATGATGATACCCAGCTTGAGGAAGGCAGTAGTGTGCGCGCAGAGAGAGGGGATGCTGAAGGACAACAATCTGGCAGTACTGTTCCACCAGCTGCAGCTTACTGCCAGGTTTGCTCTAGTGGTGAAGAGGGAGGGGATGATGAGGTCACTGACTCCACGTGGGTGCCTGAAGGGAGAGAGGAGGAGGAGGAGGAGGATGCGGCGGCACATGTCCAACGAGGCAGGATGCCCCCTGGAGGCCAGCTAGAGGCCAGCACACCAACTGTGTCACACCGCAGAGCTCCGCCTGTGCAGGGCGCTGCCTCTGCACGTTATCACAAAAGTTCTTTGGTGTGGGCCTTTTTTGAGACGAGTGCATTAGATCGCACCACTGCTATTTGCAATATTTGTCTCAAGCGTATCACGCGTGGCCAAAACATCAGCCGCTTGGGCACCACAAGCATGAGCAGACATATGTCGACCTGCCATGCAGCTCGTTGGCAAGCACACATAAAAGACCCACACCAAAGAACAAAGCGGACCTCTCCTTGCTCCTCATCAGCTGGGATCTCCATCCCCACTATATCTTCAGTCCTCTCTGAAAGCTGCTCTGAGAGGACTGAAGGTGTAGAATTAGGTGTGTCACAACCAAGTACTTGCAGTACACCGACGTCCGATTGTAGCAGGCAAATTTCCCTGTCCCAGCTGCTGGACCGTCGAAAGAAGTATACTCCCAGCCATCCACATGCCCAGCGGTTGAATGCTAGCTTGGCTAAGTTGCTAGCACTTCAACTGCTGCCTTTTCAGTTGGTAGACTCGGCCCCCTTCCGTGAGTTTGTTCAATGTGCGGTTCCTCAGTGGCAGGTTCCCAAACGCCACTTTTTCTCACGGAAGGCGATTCCGTCTCTCTACCGGCATGTGGAAGGCAATGTCCATGCCTCGCTGGACAGGGCGGTCAGCGGTAAGGTGCATATTACCGCTGACTCATGGTCCAGCAAGCATGGACAGGGACGTTATCTTTCTTTCACGGCCCATTGGGTCACTCTATTGGCAGCTGGGAGGGATGCAGGACAAGGTGCAGTAGTGTTGGAGGTTGTTCCGCCACCACGCCTCCAAAATGCTACTACTGGTTGTGACACACCTCTCTCCTCCACCCCCTCCTCTTCTTCTTCCTCCATGTCCTCTTCGAGTGCTCTGTGTTTGGGGGACAGAGGGGACAGGGGCTACGCGAGTACGCAGGCAAAAAGATGCCATGCCGTGCTTGCGCTGGTGTGTTTGGGGGACAGGAGCCACACTGGGGCAGAGGTTCTGGCAGCTCTGCAGGGGCAGGCCGAGAGGTGGTTGACGCCACACCAGCTTAAGCCAGGAATGGTGGTTTCTGACAATGGCACCAACCTCCTCTCCGCCCTGCGACAGGGGCAGCTCACCCATGTGCCCTGTATGGCTCACGTCCTCAACCTGGTGGTGCAGCGGTTCTTGGGCAGGTACCCAGGCTTACAGGATGTCCTAAGGCAGGCCAGGAAAGTCTGTGTGCATTTCCGCCGATCTTATAATGCCAGTGCTCGGCTGACTGAGCTGCAAAAGGAGCTGAACCTGCCCAAGAACCGCCTAATATGTGACATGCCCACCAGGTGGAACTCAACGTTGGCAATGCTGCAGCGACTGCACACGCAGCAGAGGGCCATCAATGAGTACCTTTGCGACTACGGCACCAGGACAGGGTCAGGGGAGCTTGGCTTTTTTTCCCCACGCCAGTGGAGCATGATCAGGGATGCATGCACTGTCCTCTCACCATTTGAGGAGGCCACAAAGATGGTGAGCAGTGACAGTGCATGTATCAGTGACACTGTACCTCTTGTCCACCTGTTGGAGCATACGCTGCGTGGGATAATGGACAGGGCACTTGAGGCAGAACAGAGGCAGGAAGAGGAGGACTTCCTTGCCTCTCAAGGCCCCCTTTATCCAGACAGTGTTCCTTCTGTCCCACCCATCACACAGGAAGAGGATGAGGAGGAGGAGGAGGAGGATTGTGTGAGCATGGAGGTGGAGCCTGGCACTCAGCATCAGCAGTCTTTTAGGGATGATGTACAGTCCCAACAAACCAGTGGACTTGTACGTGGCTGGGAGGAGGTGGCTGGCGATCATGTCGTCCTCAGTGACCCAGAAGACTCCGGACCGAATGCCTCAGCTAACCTACGTTGCATGGCCTCCCTGATCCTGCAAAGCCTGCGGAAGGATCCTTGTATTCTTCGGATCAAGGAAAGGGACCATTACTGGCTGGCCACTCTCTTTGATCCACGGTACAAGGGTAAGGTTGCGGACCTTATCTTGCCGTTGCAGAGGGAGCAGAGGATGAGACATCTCAGGGAGGCCTTGCAGAAAGGTCTGTGCAACGCGTTCCCAGAAACTGGGAGGTTACAAACTCCTGGTCCTGGACGACGAGTTGCTGAGGCTTCGGTCAGTAGCAGAAGGAGCGGTGGGGAAGGTGGACGTCTGACCGATGCGTTCAGACAATTTTTTAGTCTGCAGCCCCAAGGTATGATCGGTTCCAGCAACCATCGCCAGCGTCTGATATACCTGGTGCAGGAATACCTAGGGGCAAGGTCAGACTTGGACACCTTTCCCACCAAAAATCCTCTGGCTTACTGGGTCTTGAGGATGGATCACTGGCCAGAGCTTGCACCGTATGCAATTGAGCTACTGGCCTGTCCTGCATCCAGCGTTCTTTCCGAACGCACATTCAGTGCTGCTGGAGGATTTGTCACCGATCACAGGGTGCGCCTGTCCACCGACTCGGTTGATCGACTGACCTTCATAAAAATGAATCAGTCTTGGATCACCACCAGCTACCAGGCACCTGAAGCGGATATAACTGAATAATTTATAATGTCACATCCCTTCAAGACTGCCTATGCTGATGCTGAGTGACTGTCCTGTTATGTTCACTGACTATCCTATTCCTCCTCCTCAATGATCCATTCCTTGATAGCTTGGAAGAACATTTTTGTTTCTGGGTGCCACCACACCAGTGCCTAAGGCACAATTTTTCAGCCCCTGTATAACAGGGGCGTGTAATTACAAATTTTTTTTAAAAATGCTTCGCAACAGGTGTGACTGCTGTGCTCCAAGTACAGTATCTGTGAAGGGTTGCAGTGTTGTGGCACCAGCACCAGTGCTTAAGGCACAATTTTTCAGCCCCTGTTGGGGCGTGTAATTACAATTTTTAGGCAATGCTTTGCAACAGGTCTCATTGCTGTGCTCAGAGTACAGTATCTGTGAGGGGTTGCAGTGTTGTGGCACCAGCACCAATGCCTAAGGCACAATTTTTCAGCCCCTGTTTAACAGGGGCGTGTAATTACAATTTTTTAAGCAATGCTTCGCAACATGTCTGACTGCTGTGCTCCAAGTACAGTATCTGTGAGGGGTTGCAGTGTTGTGGCACCAGCACCAGTGCCTAAGGCACAATTTTTCAGCCCCTGTTGGGGCGTGTAATTACAATTTTTAGGCAATGCTTTGCAACAGGTCTCATTGCTGTGCTCAGAGTACAGTATCTGTGAGGGGTTGCAGTGTTGTGGCACCAGCACCAATGCCTAAGGCACAATTTTTCAGCACCTGTTTAACAGGGGCGTGTAATTACAAATCTTGATCTAATAGTTCACAGCAGGGCCCATTCCTGCGCCCACCAAGAGTAACTGTGAGAGCTTACAGTCTTGTGGCAACACCGTCCACCACCACCACCACCACCACCGCCAAAGGCCCAATTTTTCTGCCCTGTTCAACAGGTGCATGCAATTACAAATCTTGATCTAATAACTCACAGCAGGGCCCATTCCTGCACCCACCAAGAGTAACTGTGAGGGCTTACAGTCTTGTGGCAACACCGTCCACCACCACCACCACCACCAAAGGCTCAATTTTTCTGCCCTGTTCAACAGGTGCATGCAATTACAAATCTTGATCTAATAACTCACAGCAGGGCCCATTCCTGCACCCACCAAGAGTAACTGTGAGGGCTTACAGTCTTGTGGCAACACCGTCCACCACCACCAAAGGCCCAATTCTTCTGCCCTGTTCAACAGGTGCATGCAATTACAAATCTTGATCTAATAACTCACAGCAGGGCCCATTCCTGCACCCACCAAGAGTAACTGTGAGGGCTTACAGTCTTGTGGCAACACCGTCCACCACCACCACCACCACCAAAGGCCCAATTTTTCTGCCCTGTTCAACAGGTGCATGCAATTACAAATCTTGATCTAATGACTCACAGCTGGGCCCATTCCTGCACCCACCAAGAGTAACTGTGAGGGCTTACAGTCTTGTGGCAACACCGTCCACCACCACCACCACCACCACCAAAGGCCCAATTTTTATGCCCTGTTCAACAGGTGCATGCAATTACAAATCTTGATCTAATAACTCACAGCAGGGCCCATACCTGCGCCCACCAAAAGTAACTGTGAGGGCTTACAGTCTTCTGGCAACACCGTCCACCACCACCACCAAAGGCCCAATTTTTCTGCCCTGTTCAACAGGTGCATGCAATTACAAATCTTGATCTAATAACTCACAGCAGGGCCCATTCCTGTGCCCACCAAGAGTAACTGTGAGGGCTTACAGTCTTGTGGCTACACCAACATCTAATGGGGCCCCTACTTTTAAACATCCAACTTACAAACGACTCCTACATGCAAACGGAAAGAGAAAACAGGAAGTGAGAGGAAATCTACCCCTAGGAAGGGAAATTCTATCCTGTTACATTTAATTTGGGAAAAAGGTATCTCCTCTCTACTGATGCTTTATCACCAATCCTTGTTTCAATTAAAACCCCACTTTTCCAAAAACATTTGTCATTGGGACGGAAAGTGAGGTGAAATGTTCTGAACAGATGTGCAAAGACAGCAAATGTTACAGGGGTGATAACCCCTCCCTATGTTCTCCAAAAAGCTTAAAAATAGATTTTTTGGGGATGGAGCTACACTTCATAATGTACCTGTTCAGATTCTACTTAACCACTTCAGCCCCGGACCATTTGGCAGCCAAAGGACCAGAGGTCTTTTTTCAATTTCGCACTGCACTACTTTAACTGGTAATTGCGCGGTCATGCAATTTTGTAACCAAACGAAATTTGCGTCCTTTTCTTCCCACAAATAGAGCTTTCTTTTGATGGTATTTGATTGCCTCTGTGATTTTTATTTTTTGCGATATAAACGGAAAAAGAGCGAAAATTTTGAAAAAAAAAGAGATTTTCTAATTTTTGTTATAAAAAAAATCTAATAAACTCAATTTTAGTCAAACATTTGGGCCAAAATGTATTCAGCCACATGTCTTTAGTAAAAAAAAATGCCAATAAGCGTATATTTATTGGTTTGCGCAAAAGTTATAGCGTCTACAAACTAGAGTACATTTTCTGGAATTTACACCGCTTTTAATTTATGACTGCCTATTTCATTTCTTGAGGTGCTAAAATGGCAGGGAAGTACAAAACCCCCCCAAATGACCCCATTTTTGAAAAGTAGACACCCCAAGCTATTTGCTGAGAGGCATGTTGAGCCCATTGAATATTTTTTTTTTTAGTCCCAAGTGATTGAATAAAGACAAAAATAAAAAAGATTTTTTTTTTTTTTCAAAAAGTTGTCACTAAATGATATATTGCGCACACATGCCATAGTTATATGTGGAATTGCACCCCAAAATACATTTTGCTGCTTCTCCTGAGTATGGGGATACCACATGTGTGGGACTTTTTGGGAGCCTAGCCGCGTACGGGGCCCCGAAACCCAAGCACCGCCTTCAGGATTTCTAAGGGTGCAAATTTTTGATTTCACTCCTCACTACCTATCACCGTTTCGAAGGCCATAAAATGCCAAAATAGCACAAAACCCCCCCAAATGACCCCATTTTGGAAAGTAGACACCCCAAGCTATTTGTTGAGAGGCATGGTGAGTATTTTACAGCTCTCATTTGTTTTTGAAAATGAAGAAAGTAAAGAAAAAAACATTTTTTTTTCTTTTTTTCAATTTTCAAAACTTTGTGACAAAAAGCGAGATCTCACAATACCTCTCAGCAAATAGCTTGGGGTGTCTACTTTCCAAAATGGGGTCATTTTGGGGGGTTTTATGCCATCTGGGCATTCCATGGCCTCCGAAACTGTGATTGGCAGTGAGAAGTGAAATAAAAAAATTACACCCTTAGAAAGCCTGAAGGCGGTGATTGGTTTTTGGGGTTCCGTACGCAGCTAGGCTCCCAAAAAGTCCCACACATGTGGTATCCCCGTACTCAGGAGAAGCAACAGAATGTATTTTGGGGTGTATTTCCACATATGCCCATGACATGTTTGAGCAATATATCATTTAGTGACAACTTTTTGTAAAAAAAATATATATATATTTTTTTTCATTATTCAATCTCTTGGGACAAAAAAAAAAAATATTTAATGGGCTCAACATTGCTCTCATCAAATAGCTTGGGGTGTCTACTTTCCAAAATGGGGTCATTTGGGGGGGGGTTTGAACTGTCCTGGCATTTTATGCACAACATTTAGAAGCCTATGTCACACGTCACCCACTCTTCTAACCACTTGAAGATAAAGCCCTTTCTGACACTTTTTGTTTACATGAAAACATATTTTTTTTTTTGCAAGAAAATTACGTTGAACCCCCAAACACTATATATAATGTTAAAGCAAAGGCCCTACAGATTAAAATGGTGGGTGTTGCATTTTTTTTTTCCACACAGTATTTGCGCAGCGATTTTTCAAACGCATTTTTTTGTGGAAAAAATACACTTTTTTTTTATTTTAATGCACTAAAACACACTATATTGCTCAAATTTTTGATGAAATAAAAAATATGATCTTAGGCCGAGTACATGGATACCAAACACGACATGCTTTAAAATTGCGCACAAACACGCAGTGGCGACAAACTACATACATTTTTAAAAGCCTTTAAAAGCCTTTACATGATACCACATTAGATTCACGGAGGAGGTCTACTGCTAAAATTACTGCCCTCGATCTGACCTTCGCGGTGATACCTCACATGCATGGTGCAATTGCTGTTTACATATGACGCCAGACCAACGCTTGTGTACGCCTTTGCGCAAGAGAAGGGGGGGCAGGGGTGCTTTTTTCTTTTTTTTTTTTGGTTTTTTTTTTATTTATTTAGCTTTTTTATTTTATTTTTAAACTGTTCCTTCCATTTTTTTTCTTTGTTATGATTTTTATTGTTATCTCAGGGAATGTAAATATCCCCTATGATAGCAATAGGCAGTGACAGGTACTCTTTTTTTGAAAAAATTGGGGTCTATTAGACCCTAGATCTTTCCTCTGCCCTCAAAGCATCTGACCACACCAAGATTGGTGTGATAAAATGCTTTCCCAATTTCCCAATGGCGCGGTTTATATCCGGGAGGGGGGACATTCCCTCCCACTGCTTGTAAAAGCAGTCTAGAGGCTAATTACCCGCTAGAATTGCTTTTACATGAAAGCCGATCACTGGCTGAAAAGAATGATACCAAGATGATACCTAAACCTGCAGGCATCATTCTGGTATAACCATTCAAAGTCCAGCAACATACTGGACATATATTGTAATCTTTTTTTTTTCATGCAGCCTCTTGGCTGAACGAAAAAAAGAGATTGATTGGTGGGTGTGCCCACCATTAGAATACCTCCCTTCATCCACCCACTTCTAATGATGGGCATACATGCACCATTTATATATGCCGATGCATGGGGGCATCCTCCCGCAAAAGTTATGCCGTGTACACACGGTCGGAATTTCGACCGTATGTACGTGGCATTAGGAGCCAATCGCTCCTCCCCCCCCCGGCGGCCCCCAAGCGTCGGCATATATGCTCTTTTTTTTTTAACTGTGGTGGTGAAATAACCTCCTACAGCGTTGGAGTCGCGGCTTTATGTATCGTGGGAGCAAACGCTGTTGCTGTCAAGATAAATAAATCCGCGTTGCAACTGAATGGCGCACCTGAAAAAAAAAATGCTTAACACTAAAACACAGTAAACAAAATTACATACCTGAAAAGCAAGCATGATAAAACATAATAAAACATTGCAGAATAGAATGGAGTAAAAAAAGAGCAACAATAGAGAGAGAGAGAGAGAACAATAAAACGACAACTATTTTATTTTTTTTTTATTTTTTTGAGATTCACAGGTAAAAAAGCTCCTGACTGAAGCGACTGAATCAAAACGCTACCACAAAAAAAAATGTTAGCGATCGCAGGGATCAGGCCTGACTCTGCGAACGCTGCAGTTATGTGTGCTTAGTGTTTTGTAAGTGACAGTGATCGATCGATACTGCACTTGGGTGGGCTGGGCTGGGCGGAGGGGGAAAAACGCAGGTGCTAGCAGGTATCTGGGCTGATCCCGCTAACAATGCGTTTTTTTTTGGAACCCTAAACTGCTGGGACGCTAGTATAGATCTGATCAGATCAGATATTGATCTGTTCAGATACTGTGCCACTAAGGGAGGTGTATGCTTTGCGCGTGGGTGTTTGCGGTACTGGCACTAATCTGGGGCGACGCAGACCTTATTAGACCCTAAAACCTAATTGATATCACCCGCCGGGCGATCAGGGGGTTAAACCGTTATTGGGTAATAAATGGCGGGTGCCCTGACAGTATAAAAAACAAGCTAACTAACCAGCGTCACCCGTAACAGTAATAAAAAAAAAAACTGGTTACCTAGCGACACTAATGCAGCGATCAGAAAAACGATCGCTTAGTGACACTGGCAAAAGGGGGTGAAAGGGTTAACTAGGGGCAATCAGGGGGTTAAAACCTTTATTAGGTAATATATGGGGGTACCTGACGCTATATAAAAACCTGACGGGGAACCTAAATAACTAACTGGCTGACCAGCGTCACCAGTGACATTTATACAGTGATCACTGGTGAAAGGGTTAACTCTAGGGGCAATCAGGGGGTTAAAACCTTTATTTAGGTTGTAATATGGGGGTACCTGACCTATAAACCTATTTATGAACCTATATAAACATGGCGGTAAAAAAAAAAAAAAAACTGGTTACCTAGCGACACTAATGCAGCGATCAGAAAAACGATCGCTTAGTGACACTGGCAAAAGGGGGTGAAAGGGTTAACTAGGGGCAATCAGGGGGTTAAAACCTTTATTAGGTAATATATGGGGGTACCTGACGCTATATAAAAACCTGACGGGGAACCTAAATAACGAAATAACTAACTGGCTAACCAGCGTCACCAGTGACATTTATACAGTGATCACTGGTGAAAGGGTTAACTCTAGGGGCAATCAGGGGGTTAAAACCTTTATTTAGGTTGTAATATGGGGGTACCTGACCTATAAACCTATTTATGAACCTATATAAACATGGCGGTTAAAAAAAAAAAAAAAAATGGTTACCTAGCGACACTAATGCAGCGATCAGAAAACCGATCGCTTAGTGACACTGGCAAAAGGGGGTGAAGGGGTTAACTAGGGGCAATCAGGGGGTTAAACCTTTATTAGGGGGGGGTAGGGGGCTACCTTGGACCTAAAACTAACTGCCCTGACAGTTATTACAGTCACACTGACACTAAATGCAGTGATCAGTAAATAAATGATCACTGCAATTAGTGACACTGTGACTGGGGGGGGAGGGGGTGATCTGGGGGTGATCAGGGGGTGACAGGGGGGTGGAATATGTGCCTAACTGTACTGGTGTCAGTGTACTGTTGTGCACTAACCTTTACATGTTCACCGCTCGGCGTCTCCGGTCACATAGACCGGCGCACCGAGCGTGACATCACTTCCGCCTTCCTGTCTATACAATAGACAGGAAGGGGAAGCTTTTCATTGGCCAGGAGCGATCGCGAGGGGGTGGCCAGAAACCACTGGCCGTCCCCTCGTCCCGGATCGCTCCTGACACGATCCCGACCGTCCCCGCCGGCGGAGGGGGGTCCGATCGGACCCCCCAACCGCCTGAAGAATGTCACGTACAGGTACGTGATTCTGCCTGTACGTGCCATTCTGTTGACGTATATATACATGGGGCGGTCGGGAAGTGGTTAAGAACAAACCTACAGTCCGTGTCTTGTTTGCACCACCTATATACTGCTGTTCAGAGTATATAGGGTTGTAGGTATAGGGTTTTATTTTGGGTGCGGGGTCCCCCTTAATATCCATACAAGACCCAAAGGGGCTGGGGGGGGGGGTGATGGGGTAGCCATGCCATTTTTCTCAAGGATTTTCAGCCATATGGCGGCCAGGACAAGACATGACATTAAAGCCGCAAGTGGTTTTAAATGGCTTCTTTTTTTCCTTTACAAATGTCATTTTGTGCAGGAACAGTTCTAAACACGGGAAACACATGCCACTTCACAGGCATACTTTAGACACCCCCCAGGTACCATATTTAAAGGAATATTTCACTTTTTTTTTTCACTTTATGCATCATTAAAATGACTGCTCCCGAAAAAACGTTAGTTTTTAAAAGTTCTTTTTGCATTGATATATGTCCCCTGGGGCAGGACCCGGGTCCCCAAACCTGTTTTATGACATTAACATGCATATTGGCCGTTGTAATTAGCAATTTTGATTTCGAACGTTCGCGTCCATTATAACGAATAGGGTTCGAAAAATTTGCGCGAACTTTCGGTCCGTTCGAAGGTTCTGGTGCGAACCGAACCCGGGGATGTTCGGCTCATCCCTACTCCTCATTATTGACTCTTGTAAGTTAGCAAGTTATGGGTCTCTGCTGTGCAGTGCACTGTGGGTTGGCCCAAAATTTGCCTGGACGATTTCACCCAAATTCGAATCCCAGATATTCACCACCAACTTGTGTTGCATCATCCCTACCCATCTCAAATAACACAATGTTAGTTAGTGTATAATTACCCAGCATTTTTGCCTCCTCACAATAATACATAATTTGTATTGATACCTTAAACTTGAACAAATTTGTGACACTATGTTTATAGATGATAAAATAAGATTAAATACCCAAAAGAAACCCATGCAAATTATTAATTCACCCATCTACATATAATGCCCATAAATATGGAGTAAGTAAGTGATCAAACAAATGAAAGTGCAAAGTTCTATATCCCTGCATTCCCTACTAGAAATATCTCCATCCCTAATGATGTTACCTTGCATCTCCAGAAAGCTGTCTTCATGTTTCAGTGCCAGCTCCCGGGTCTCTTCCAGCTCTGTCAACAGCTGGATAATCTGCGTCCTCAAATCTTGGCTCTCAAGGAGCATGCTATTTGGACCACTTTCTGAACTGCTTGGCACATCTCCAGATTCCGACTCAAGGTCAGGTGGCTCTTCATCCTCCGAGTCTAACAACGAATGAAATATTTGGTAAAATGGGCATTTTGAAATAACGCATTAATCATTAGTTTTATAATTCAAACAATGCCTTGTGATATCAAGCACCTGTTTTGTGTTTTCCTTTCTTTATTTTACAGGAAGTACACACATCTACAGATCAGATTGGCAGCATGTGCTGGAAATAAGAAGTTTGTGTTTTGTCAGGGCAGAAGTTTGGGGTCAGGTAGGACTGTTCCCCAGTGAAGCACCTTGGTGAGCATTCACACAGTGCAGGGTAATAAAGACGTTCACACTGCTGGTTTTCAAGGTACTGCAGTGTAGTTTTCCCATATCACTGAAGAATGTTAAGTGGGCTCAATCAGGAGCCCGCTCCATGGGATTGTGGCCGCCACAGACTTTTTCAATAAAGATGGCTAATCCTATAATATATTAAAAAAAAAAAAAAAAAAAGAGTGAAAAGAGCGGGCTTTTCACGTGTTTCCAGGCGGGAAACATGTGTTTGCAGGTGTTGGGGGGCTATATAAGCCCCCTGTGACACAGTCCGATCGCAGTTGTCCTGGATCGGCTTGGCTGAGCTTCTGCTATTTGCACCTGAGCTGTTTTACTGAGCTCGCCAAGCCGTGACAGAACATGAAATCCCTCGTGAGGCAAATATTGGAGAGGGCGGCATCCGAAGGCGGGGACGAA